>CM060916.1:922639950-924101617 GCA_030737875.1 Allium sativum | reverse complement strand
ATTGTAATGTAGCAGGTGAGTCCGCGGTTTCGGCTACCACAATAGTATATTCCATTGCCCCCCGTTCCTGGAAATTAGTCACTACCTGAGCCACAGAAGATGCTTTTTGACCAATAGCTACATAAACACAGATTACATTTTTCCCTTTTTGATTGAGAATCGTATCTGTGGCTACTGCTGTTTTGCCGGTCTATCTGTCCCCAATAATTAATTCTCACTGGCCGCGTCCTATAGGGATCATCGCATCAATAGCAATAAGTCCTGTTTGGAGAGGCTCATATACGGAGCGTCTTGAAATAATACCCGGAGCAGGAGATTCAATTAATCGAGATTCAGAAGCAGAAATTTCACCTCTTCCATCAATAGGTTTAGCCAGAGCATTTATAACACGACCCAAATAAGCCTCGCTTACAGGTATTTGAGCAATCCTTCCTGTTGCTTTTACAGAACTTCCCTCTTGTATCATCAAACCATCACCCATTAATACAACACCAACATTATTTGATTCCAAATTGAGAGCAATGCCTATTGTACCTTCTTCAAATTCTACTAATTCACCTGACATTACTTCATCAAGACCATGAATACGAGCAATGTCGTCCTCCACTTGAAGTACGGTACCAGTATTCACAACTTTTACTTCTCTATTATATTGTTTTCTTTTTCAATTAAGATGGGATGATCCCTTGAATCAAAGAATGATCAATAATATAAAGGTATATTGTCTTCTACTTAGACTGATAGATCCAAAGGAAATAGCTATATCTTCAATTCAAAGAGGAGAGATGCGTCTAGATGTAATGTTGATTCAGAAAGATCTAACTCTTACAGAATTGGTAAAAAGAGGCATATTTATTGTTCAACCAATTCGTCTATCTATGAAAAGGGATGGAAAAGATATTATATATCAAACCATAGGTATTTCATTGGTTGATAAGACTAAACGCCAAACTGATGGAAAATACATGATAAAAAAAGAATATGTTGATAAAAAAAAATTCATGAATCTGTTGCACAACACAGCAATATACTTATGCCTAAAAACAAAAATTATTATGATTTCCTTGTTCCCGAAAATATTCTATCCCCCAGACGTCGTAGACAATTGAGAATTTTCATTTGTTTTAATTCTCAGAATTGTAATATTACGGGTAGAAATTCAATATTCTGTAATCAAAATAACATTAACAACTGTGGACAATTTTTGAACAAGGAAAAACATCTTAATACATATACAAAGAAATTCATTAAATTCAAATTTTTTCTTTGGCCCAATTTTCGATTAGAAGATTTAGCTTGTATGAATCGTTATTGGTTTGATACCAATAATGGCAGTAATTTTAGTATATTAAGAATACATATGTATCCACGATTCAGAATTCTTTAATTATATTAATAGTATATAATAAATATAAATATAACATAGTACATTTCCTCTATATCTTATATCTTTTTTTCTTTATCGTTATCGAAAAAAACATTTTCTTTCCTATTAAGGAAAGAAAAAAAAATTGTATCGTTCTTTTTTATCCAAATCAAATTTTCAATTTGATTTGGATAGAATTCTATATGAAGAAATGATAATTTTTTTTGTACTAAATTAAAATAACTGCAAATAACACGTATAATAAATATTTTTATTTTTCCTGATCGGTAAAATTCGTGTAAAAGAAAAAAAAAATTTATGGTCAAAAATTCATTCATCTCGGCTATTCGACAAGAAAAAGAAAAAAACTGTGGATCTGTTGAATTTCAAGTATTTAGTTTCACTGATAAGATACAAAGACTTACTTTACATTTAAAATTACATAAAAAAGATTTTTTATCACAAAGAGGTCTACGAAAAATTTTGGGAAAACGTCAACGGCTGTTGGATTATTTGTCAAAGAAAAATCGAGTACGTTATAAGAAATTGATTAACCAGTTGGGTATTCGGGAGTCAAAAACTCATTAATTTTAAGTTTAAGATTGGTTTGAATTTTTTCTTTAGTTATTAAATTTTGCATTTTGATCAACTTCATTTTGCTAAATTCATGAAATACTGAATTGAATTAAGGAAGAAAAATTATGACTGTACCAGCTACAAGAAAGGATCTATGGGTCCTCACCACCCATCAATGCATGGTGTTCTTCGACTAATTGTTACTCTCGATGGTGAAGATGTTATTGATTGTGAACCTATATTGGGTTATTTACATAGAGGGATGGAAAAAATAGCGGAAAATCGAACAATTATACAATATTTGCCTTATGTAACACGATGGGATTATTTAGCCACTATGTTCATAGAAGCAATAACAGTAAATGCACCAGAACGGTTAGAAAGCGTTCAAGTACCTAAAAGAGCTAGTTACATTAGAGTAATTATGCTAGAACTGAGTCGTATAGCTTCTCATTTATTATGGCTTGGACCTTTTATGGCGGATATCGGTGCACAGACTCCCTTTTTCTATATTTTCAGAGAAAGGGAATTGTTATATGATCTATTCGAAGCCGCTACAGGTATGCGAATGATGCATAATTATTTCCGTATTGGGGGAGTTGCTACCGATTTACCTTATGGCTGGATAGAGAAATGTTTGGATTTTTGCGATTATTCTTTAACAGGAATTGTTGAATATCAAAAACTTATTACGCGTAATCCTATTTTTTTGGAACGCGTTGAAAGAGTGGGCATTATTGGTGGAGAGGAGGCAATAAATTGGGGTTTATCAGGACCAATATTACGGGCTTCTGGAATCCAATGGGATCTTCGTAAAGTTGATAGTTATGAGTGTTACAATAAATTTGATTGGGAAGTCCAATGGCAAAAAGAAGGAGATTCACTAGCCCGTTATTTAGTACGAATCGGTGAAATGGAGGAATCTATAAAAATTATTCAACAGGCTCTAGAAGGAATTCCTGAAGGGCCTTATGAGAATTTAGAAGTCCGACGTTTTGATAAAGCAAAAAATTCTGAATGGAATAATTTTGAATATAGATTTATTACTAAAAAGCTTTCGCCCAATTTTGAATTGTCGAAGCAAGAACTTTATGTGAGAGTAGAAGCCCCAAAAGGAGAATTAGGAATTTATTTGATAGGAGATAATAGTGTTTTCCCTTGGAGATGGAAAATTCGTCCACCCGGTTTTATCAATTTGCAAATTCTCCCTCAACTAGTTAAAAGAATGAAATTGGCAGATATCATGACGATATTAGGTAGTATATATATCATTATGGGAGAAGTTGATCGCTGAAATGATAATTGATATGACAGAAACGGAAATACAAGCTATAAATTCTTTTTCTAGATCGGAATCTTTAAAAGAAGTTTATGAACTCATATGGATCTTTGTTCTTATTTTCACCCTTATATTGGGAATAACAATAGGGGTACTAGTAATTGTGTGGTTAGAAAGAGAGATATCTGCAGCAATACAACAACGCGTTGGGCCTGAATATGCCGGTCCATTGGGAATTCTTCAAGCTATAGCAGATGGAACCAAATTAGTTTTTAAAGAGGATCTCCTCCCATCTAGAGGGGATATTCGTTTGTTCAGTGCGGGACCCTCTATAGCGGTCATATCTGTTCTACTAAGTTATTTAGTAATTCCTTTTGGATATCACCTTGTTTTGGCCGATCTTAGTATAGGCGTTTTTTTATGGATCTCCATTTCAAGTATTGCCCCTATTGGACTTCTTATGTCAGGATATGGGTCGAATAATAAATATTCTTTTTCGGGTGGTCTACGGGCTGCTGCTCAATCTATCAGCTATGAAATACCATTAACTCTATGTGTGTTATCAATATCCCTACGTGTGATTCGGCAGAACATTATTATTTTCCCTCTTTTCTAGAACTAGGAATAGAATAAAGAAATTTAATATATTATATTCAATGGATATTTTTTTTTTTATCATTAGGGTTAATGAATTAAACTAGATAGTTAGATGAGTAAAAGCAAACTGCTTATAAATTTGCAGTAAGAAGATTAAATCTCATTCCCTATGTACGAGAATAGAAACATAAGCAGTATAAACTGTTTACCCCAAGGTTAAGATTCTTTGAGGACTCGGAATGCTGCTAAGATATCAGTATCTTTGGTTTCGTAATCAGGAGTATAATAAGTCAATCTGTAATCTTTAACACCAGCTTTAAATCCAACACTTGCTTTAGTTTCTGTTTGTGGTGACATAAGTCCCTCCCTACAACTCATGAATTAAGAATTCTTACAACAACAAGGTCTACTCGATATAGATTAGGCATGAATGAAAACTTTGACAAAAATCTTTCAAAAAAATATTCAACTAATATTATCAATGAATTGGAGGGGGACGTATATATATGTGGTATATACCTCTCTATATTGAATTGTGGATACATCAATGATAGAATCATTTCTGATTGAAACAAAGATGATTCATACAATAGAGGTGGAACGAGAGGGGATAGCCAAAAAAATAAAATAGGCATACACAATTTTTTAATATAGGAATCATTATATAATGAACTCAATGGTTCCAAGATAAATGAAAAAGTTGGGTAAAATTACAACTGGATCCTTGTCTAAAGGGGGGATATGGCGAAATTGGTAGACGCTACGGACTTGATTGGATTGAGCCTTAGTATGGAAACCTGCTAAGTGAAAACTTCCAAATTCAGAGAAACCCTGGAACTAAAAATGGGCAATCCTGAGACAAATCTTTATTTTTTGAAAAACAAGGTTTTAAAAAATAGAATAAAAAGGGATAGGTGGAGGAAACCAAAGCTCTCATTTTCTGTTGAGTAGCAGTTCGGGTAAGTCTTGAATGAGCCCCTATAAAGGTTGATGCAAATAAACGAATTTTTGTTCGACGTCTCCGAGCTATATATCCTCGTATAACTCTGGTCATTGAATCAAATTAAACTTTAATGAATAACTAATTGATTTCTTTTCTTTACCAGCTAACCTGAATACAAGGCTGCCCGTGTAGATAAGGGGGCACCCGAGTTTGAAAGTGAAACAAACTACGAGTCAGTCATGGGACTGGTATGAGAAATCTACTCAACGCATATATAATTTGGCTAATCATAGGACCACGCCACTTTCGTGGAACGGGTTTACTCCATTAGATTGCCAGTGCTTTAAAACAAATCTTTCTTTTAAACACCGCAATGCTTTTTATAAAAATGAAGCCATTATAAGACTCAGTTCCCATCACACAATGCAACGCAAACCGGAGGATAGAGTTTTTACCTTATAACGGCCAAAATATGCTTGATACGAATAAAACAAAGGCATTTGATATTATTACTAGTGTTTATATGTTTGAAAACAATTTCAAATCATAACTATCAATCATAGACGGCATTAACGCCCCATACCACTATGTTGTCATACATAGGTATACAATCAAAACCGCACGATGTCGTATTTGGAAATTGGATTTCTGTCCTGAACCAAGGCAAAAGATAGTCCTTACCGACTTCGAGACTGCCTAGCCCGAGCCTCAGGGTCAGAGCGCATCGACCCTTGGATCATCAGGGCCGGTCCACCGATGTGGATTAAAATGCCTGAACATTGCGTTTCCCCGCCCTTTGGTGCGTAAATGAGCCAACGAATGACTCCATCGGACCCGGATCGTCCGATCAAACCGAGGCGCCTCGCAACAGCAACAACCACACAGGTGAAAAATATATAAATGTCAGGGCTGGTAGGTCACTGACACCACCCTAGCTAGGAAGAAACGCAGGCCCTCCCTGATGTCCTCTCCCGTTTCTGGTTCATACCAGGGTGTGAGGCTCGCGATTTCACGTTATACACAAAGCTACGCCACACAGGCGATGCTTTGATCATCACCACAAGACTTTGCTTTTCAACAGAAGCCCTGATCATTTGCCACTTAGGCATGTCACACTAGCAATTCATGCCATGCGACTGATGTCCATCGATATACAACCTCTGAGCTCGTGCGTTTCAGAGAAGGGCGTTAAGCAAAAGAATAAATTCTCCGCCGCCAAACAGATGCATATTTAACAGAGATCAATCAACACAGAATAAAATCCAATGTCAGGCACACAGTCCATTTACCAGTCCGTTCTGGGTCTGAACGAAACCAGAGGCACTAAATACCTCGCAAACCCATCAATCACCACGTACGTCTGGACGATCACCACTCATTATCCATATTTCGGGATGCCTCCCAATCAGGACCTCGGTTACCATCCAAACGAGGTGAAGATCTCCGGTCTTCGACCACCGTCTTCATCTTCGACTTTCAATCGTTGGTCAATTATTTGAAATGAGAATTAACTCGGCCCTTTCAGATAATTCACGTATATTTAGAATTTCAAATCAATTTATTTCAATGGTTAAATCGTTCGACAACACCAATTTTGTTCCTTAATGTAATTTTCACACCAAACACATTCAACCATCAAATACCACATAAATCGAGCAAATTCAGTTTATTTCCATTCCATATCGTTTATGATATTTTATAACGATTTATCGCTATTTTTAATTATTTTAAAATAGCCAATTTATTCAAAACGACGCTTCGGGCCATAACGCGGTCGTGGCGTTGTTTTTCTTCAGATTTGATTTACACATATCTGAAAATCTAACCGTTGGATCTTCACACAATTTACATCATTAGAAAGGTCTTTTCGAAACGAATCCAACGGTTCCAGTTTCGGGAAAATCCGACGGTCGGATCTCTCGATACAATCGTTTGAAGTTTCGATTTCAAAACACGAACTGCAGCGTCGTTATTCAATTTAATATATATATATAATTGTTTCTGGTGCTGTTTTTCTTCAAATTTGAATTAAACATTCCAGACAATCCAACCGTTGGATTTTTACAAAGTTGGTGCCGTTGGAAAGATTTTTTCAAAGCGAACCCACGGTTGCGATTTCAGGAAAATCCGATGGTCGGATCTCCCGTACTAGTTGTTTGAAATCACGGTTTCAAAGTACGAACTGCACGGCCACGTTTCGTTTTAATTTTATTTATATTTATATATTTTTATAAATATAGTTCATTCAACAATTTCAATATCATTTTCACTTCAAATATTTCACTAACGCCTTTAAATTTTGGAAAATTTCGCCATAACCTCCTTTGTACGGGAGGGGCTGGGAAAATTCCCAAATAGCCACACGGGCGTCTCATGTTCAAAAGAAAAAGAAAAAGCCAAGCGGCTAGCCAACAGGCTCATAAAATCATCACCCAAACAAAACAGTAAATGTGTACCTATTTGTCGGGCACAAAATTTTATTCCTCTTCTCTAGCCCCTTTGCTATAACCTGTTCAATAAATATGCATGTACATATATACAGTTCTTATCACTTATCATTTTCCATTCAACTTCATATTTGATTCCATTTGGTTTAAAAACACCATTCATTCTAATTGTTGCATGCATAGGTAAAAATCACATCATTAGCTAATTAATGAATATTTCAACTCATGCATATTTATTCGAACGAGTTGCTATTTTTAACACTTCACATTTCAACAATTCATGTATATAATAAAAATGTGATTTTTATTGTAAAACAATTCATTTTAAAACGCTATTATTTTATATAGTTTATATAGGTGATAAAAATAGGATTTTTATTATAAAACAATTTATTTCAAAACGAGATTATTTTACATAGTCCATATAGTTGATAAAAGGTGATTTTTATTATGAAGCAATTTATTTCAAAATATGAATACCATTCAACACATGAATTTCAATTCAACGAATGAATATCGATTCAACACATGAAGGTTTTCTATAGTTTCTATATATAGATAAAAATGTGATTTTTATATTTAAAACACGAATACCATTTAACACATGAATTTCTAATCAACGAATGAATGTCAATTCAACACATGAAGGTTTTCTATTCAATGAATAAATAAGTTTCAGCAAATGAAAATAATTCAAACACATGAATATTATTCAAAATTTCGGCAGCATAACGGCAGGGTAGTTAAAACCGGGACCGTCCCTAGTACGACTCCTCGCTCTACCTTAAAACCTCGCGGTTTTTGACAATGGGGATCATGCATCTAGTTCGCACACAGGCGGCATGTATATATTTATTTCATTTCCACAAACTAATCCTATGTGGTTTCAACCAAATATTTTTCAACCACAAATGGGTATTTTTCAACCACAATCAATCAATATCAACCACAAACAATCCCAAACAACCATAAACAATCCCAAACAACCATTCGCTATCAATCAATTTTCACACCAATCACAATCAATAAATATCGTCCTTGGTTTGTGGACGAGGGGCGTATATATATATATATATATATATATATATATATATATATATATATATATATATATATATAGCAATTCACTTCTATTTCAACACATATATAATTTTTACAACGCATATATAACTTATACATCGAACATACAACTTATACAACGCTTATACATGAGGTGTACAACGCTTATATAACTCATACATCGACTATATAATTTATACATCGTCGTTTTCCACATCGTTTATAAATTAGAAATCTCACATTGGGTTCCACTCCACCAAAAATAGCAGAAGGCTCAGAAAAATATGCGGTCTCTTCTAAAATGTAGAAGACGTCCTCACGGTCACGATGTTTCCTGTTTCACTGAATTTCGACCACAAAGCAAAAAGATATGATTTTTCAAAGTTTGCAACACTTAAAAGTGTAAAAACAGTTGAAAATATAGAGCAACCGTTTGTTTTCAAACCTGGTTCGAAACTAGGGTTTGATCTTTCTTCGGATTCGTAGCACAAGAGAGCGATCAGCTTCCACCACGCTGTAGAGCTTGGAGCCACGCTCCTGTCGATGTCGGTGGGACCCAGTGCGATGGAGGATCGGAGGAGGAATCGGGCTTGAGGCGGCGCAACTTCGTGAGGGTGATTCCCTCGATTCACGCGATGATACTGGTGGGGGTGGGTATGGATTTGAAGCTCTCGGAGAGGCCTTCAAAATTCACAACTGCGGCGTTGGCTATCGTGGCGCATGAAAGGAGATAAGGAGGAGGGAAGCGGGGTGCTTTCGTCGCCGTCGATCGCAGTTGTTACGGGGGAAGAAAAGGGATTTTTATATTTTTTTTTATTATTTAAACTCTGATTGGCCGGTAGGTTTTATAAGGGTTTTCTGACGCGACCACCAATCTAAACCCAACGACTGTCGTCCCTAGCGTTTTACCCCCATTCCGAACACAATGGGATATGTTTCGAAGGCCCATTCGACTGTTTCAGTCAGTTTTCCTTCAAATTAAAATATAAAGCATTCAATATTTGATTTGAACGTGCATTTCAATTTGCCAGGGCCACAAACTGATTCGAAAAATTCCAGAAAAATAAATCCAGCTATGTTTTGACGATACGGTCCCAACAAAACTAGTTTCGTCGAATTCTGAGACCATTTGCAAAAAGGCCCATTTCTGGTCGATCCAATTTAACTGTAATTGACCAGAACACATTTTCCTTTGCCACGCTCACATACTAGCTTCAAAAATTATGAAATTTGAAACCTAGCGATAACTCCACATCCTGGATCCAACAAAAGTGGTTTCGTCGAATTCCGAGGTCGTATGCAAAATGGTCAATTTCACGGGCTATATAAATTCCATAGCGACCTTTCTGAAAATTCATTTGGCCATAACTTTTGCTTTCCGCTATGAAAGTTTGATTTTTTTAGATTCGTTAGAAAGGTATTCACTAACAGATTTAAATATTTTTGGTTTCGCTAAAATCCGTTTTGTTTTGCACCCGGTATAGTCCGACAAAGTTTGAATTCAATTTTTGAAACTGCAGCGCCTTTTCAGGCCTTGTTTATAATTGTAATTAATTATATTCGTTTTCAATTGTCGATTCAAACTCACTTTTCCTTGCCATTATTTAAAATATTTATTTTAAATATTTAAAATCCATTATTTTAGCCAATTAAAATTTTTTAAATTGGTTCAGATTTTCTGGGTCGTTACACCTCTTCTCTAATTTACATATTTACTATTTATGTAAATTTTCCATAAATCAATTTAGCCTAGATCATATTCATTTGTCATGCCAATTAACATACTTATATTCTATGCCCAAAACTTGATTTGCCTATCAATTAGCCCAACTTGCAGTTTATACCAATTTAGATTTAATATTCCCCTTTTACAGTTCATGCCCAATCTAGATTAATATTCCAATTTACAGTTCATGTCAAAACTAGATTTAATATTCTAGTTTACCGTTTATGTCTAAAACTTGGTTTACATGCCAATTACATACTTTGCGGCCAATTAAAATTTATCAATTTATGCCCAAGTCTAATATGCATGTAAATTATTCACTATCATAGCCAATTTAGATTATGCCAACATATTTATTATGCCAAATTAACTTAATTAAGCTACGCCCAATCCCCGCATCATAATCGTATGTATAACACGATTTCACAAGTTTTCTAAGTACTCATGAAATGGCACTAACAAAAGGAATATGGGATAAGTACAAGAATTGATATAAAAGAATAGGCATGCAAAAATAATGGCTCCAACAGGTTCAATGTACATAGTAGTGAATAGGAATAAACTAGCCAAGTTACACACTAAATATGAGATCCAACATAATTAAGGGAATAGGCATAGGTGATTTGGTCCAACATAATGCCAGCTCAAGGTACAACATGATTGGTTAACTGTAACAATGGGAATATGCATAAGCAACTAACTACAATAGTTATAGGAAATTAACCACAATAGTCATGGGTGACTAATCACAATAATTTCTTAATCAATGTCATCGGCAATAGTCTCATAGTTATGAATCATAGTCATGGGCAACAGTCTCAAAGTCACGAATCATAGTCATAGGCAATAATTTTATAGACAACAGTTTCATGGTCATAGTCTTAGGCAAAAGCCTCATAGTCGTAGTCATAGGCAATAGTTTCATAGTCATAGTCTTAGGCAAAAGTCTAATAGTCATAGTCATGAATCAGATCCAAAGGCATAGATAACTTTAGATTTGACATAAGCATGAATCAAAGATAATTAACTTGAAAATAGGTATAGTTCTATATTTTGATTTATTACATTCATGATTTCAATTACACGTTCAAATCCAAAGAATAACCAAACTTACAGTGATCGGTTTAGAAAAGGATAATAAGATAGCATTGTGGCGATTTGCTATGATTCGCGTGACGTTGCTTGAAGCCGTTGAATTAGCCTTTGATTCCCTTCTTGAAGCTTTAACTTGATTTGAATCTCTAATTTGAAGAACTATAACTTGGTTTAGAAGAGAATAAGATTTATTTTAATAGTGGAGGCCAGAATAGAGAGAAACAACATGCAGACGCCTCAAAGAATTTGTGTGGAGAAACCTTAGGTCTAGGCACTCTTTTATAGGTGTAGAGAGTGTTTTAGAGCCATTAGATCACCCTAGAAGCCATCCGGTCCGTCCAGAATAGGTTAAAATCGCTGCAGTCCAGATTTGGCAAAATAGGCCCAGGTCGACTCCCAAGTCGACCTATAGGGGGAGGTCGAAACTAAGGTCGACCCCCAGGTCGACCTGCGTCTTGGGCGGGAAATTTCCCGCCCAGCCCGCTTCTGGGTTCTGTTTTGAATTTTTGAATTCAGTTTCAAGCTGTTTTATATATTCTGAAACTTCTGAAGGCCAAAACTTCTTCATACAGAGTCCGATTTACGCAAACTCAAACTCTATCTCAAGCAGAATTCCGAGACGAACGCAATGGCGCAACCATTTCCCTTAATTCTTCTTTTACAAATTAATTATACTTTGATTTTTTACTTTCATGTCCACCGAAAATACGGGGTGTTACATACAGTGTAGCTTGTCGATGCGACATGTTTGTGTTTCCAAGGTTAAATAATCATTAATATTGATTTTTGGGAAAAGTAAAACTAAGTGGAGTTTTAATGAATCTTTAATTAGATTGAAAAGAGAATGTGATAGTTTAAATTATCAAATTCAGGAAATGATCAAGAATAGAGTAGCACTACTTTTGCTCCAAGCGATAGTTAAATCTTTAATTAGATTTAAATGGGAAATGGTAATTAATTTTACCAATAATACCGTGGTGTTAGATATGGAGTATTACCAGTTTTGCTCCATGGGATGAATAGGTTGGGATTGGGGAATATAACAAATGATTACTTCGGTAAGGTGCGTTAATCCCGACTAGTTTGAATAAACCTTAAATTGGTTTGAATTGATATCCAATGGAAGATTAAAGAATAAATTTAGGAATTTATCTTTGATAAAATTTATGGGAACCTTTCCCAAAGGATATGAATGTTTAAATAAAAGAATATTCAGAATTGGAATGAGGCGTTTGTTGTGTTTTTATAGTACATGTTTATTATATACGCGAGTTATTCGGAAAGACTGGATTTATCCCATTTGGAATAACTGAATCGGTGATGAGTCGACGATGAAGATGGTGGTTGAAGACCGGAGGTCTTCACATCGTTTGGATGATTACTGATGTCTTGATTAGGCTGTACACCCAAGACAAGGTAATAAGTGGTGATCGTCCAGACGTACTTGGAGATCGACCGGATATGCGAGGGCCTCTCTCCTGTATTGGACATGTTGGACAAGGAATAAGGTGCCTCCGGTTTCGTTCATACCCAGAACAAACTTGTAAATGGATGTGTGTCTGACATTGGATTTCCTTCTGTGTGATTGATAAACATTAGTTGCATGGCGTGAATTGCCTGTGTGGCATGTTGAGATACAAATGATCAAGGCTTTTGTTGAAAAGCAGAGCCTTGTGGTTGATGATCTAAGCACGACTTTAATATAGCATAGCTTTGTGTATAGCGTTAATTTGCGAGTCTTGCACCCCGGTGTGAACCAGAAACGGGAGTGGACCTCAGGGAGGACATGCGTTTCCTTCTAGCTAGGAGTGGTGTCAGGGTTTTGCAAGCCCAAACGTTTTACTTATGTGCATGATGGATAGTGAGGCGCCTCGGTTATATTGCTTACAACGGTGCCAATGGATGGTTTGGTCGATATATGACCAGTTTACGCCCCGTAGGGTGGGGAAACGTTTTGTTCAGGCATTTTAATCCACTTCGTGCGCACTGGCCCTGACGCTCCAAGGCTTGCCTGCTCGCTTGCCTAAGACATGGGCTAGATTGTCTCGAAGAGGTAAGGATGATCCCTTGCCTTGGTTCACAGACGAAAATCCAACTTCCAATACGTGACATTTCGGTTTTGATTGTAGAGCCTAGTACTGGCGACATGATAGATGGTACCCACATCGTCTATGATTGATACATTTATATTTGAAGTTGTTTTATACACTATGCACTTATAATAGTATCAAATGATTTGTTTTAAACATACCAAGCATGTTTGGCTATTATAAGGGAAAACCCTATCCTCTGGCTTGCGTTGCATTGTGTGATGGGACCTAGGTCTTATAATAGCTTCATTTTTCCAAAAAGCATTACGCTGTTTTGTTATATGCACTGGTATTCTTGGGAGGAAACCCGTTCCGTATTATACGGCGTGGTCCCTTGATTTACTTTATTTTAAAGTAAAGATTTAAATAACTGTCTTAGTTCTCACACCAGTCACATGACTGACCTGGAGTTTATTGTTTTAACCTAAACTCTGGGTGCCCCTGTTTTCCGCATAGGCAGCTAGTAGTTTGGTTTTGCAGATATTATATTCACAGGATCCTGTTTTACAGGTGGAATGATATTCGGAAAGCTCTGTATCCGTGTATCTTTTTCAGTTGTGTTTTGTATTATTTTCTGCTGCATTGTAATTAGTAAATCTCTGATATTTATCAAATGTATAATATTTATTCATACTCTGTATATTCTTGTACTCTGATGTAAATTGTTGTAATAAGCAATGAAATGATCTTTTGTTTGTGTTCTAATTTGTCGTGTTCTCAACTCAATTCGGGTTTTCCTTTACGGGGAAGTTCGGGTCGTCACAGTTTGGTATCAGAGCCTTGGTTTTACAGAGCTCGAGAACAAGGCATATTAGAACCAAATGAAAGAATTCATCAGATATTGGATTAGTAATATCCAATGAGAATGACTCATTAGATATAGGATCAGTAGTATCCTAGAACGAGTATGAAGAGCAGTGTTTTTTTTAAAATAAAAATGAAAACAAATTTTGTTTTGAAAATTTAATCTAATTATACGTATTTGAGTATATTATTTTGTTTTGGACAATCAAGTATATGCGATTTTGCATATACGCGTCATGAACGTATATTCGAAGTTTTAATATACGGGATAGATATAGAATCACACTATAGTCGCCCGAAAATTATTCTGATGATTGATATATCATCATCAGATTCTATGTTCGAGTTTCGAAAGTGGGATTTCTATATATTTTCAGTTGGCTGGTGTGAGAACCAAAACTAGACAGGATTTATTTTGTGATTTGACACACAAAAATATTATTTTCATGTATATATAGAAAATTATTTGTTTGAAAAGCTAATCAACTAATTGATTGCTGGTTGTGTTGTATGATTATTTGTTAACTAATAAAACCATTACATGAATGAAAGGTAAATTTAGCCAAATTGTATCGAATGTTGAACTGAATTGATTTTTTTTGGAAATTGCATACATGTACATACATGTGTATTGAACAGGTTATAGCAAGGAGGCTAGATAAGAGGAATAAAATTGTATGACCGACAAATAGGTACATGTTTACAAATTTCTTGGGTTTGGATGATTTTATGAGTCGATTGGCTAGCCGCTTGGCTTTTTCTTTTTCTTTTTGGATGATGAGGGCCCTGCGCGGCTAGTTGAGGTTTTAAATATCTCCCCGTACAAAGGAGGTTATGGCGAAATTTTTCAAAAATTTAAGGTGTTAGCCAAATTTTTGAAGAATTGGAAAATTCTTAAAAACTAAAAAGTTGAAGAATGAAAGCCAAACTGAAAGTTGAGTTGATTAGTTAAACAACTTTCAGCACCGTTCCTTTTCGAGGACGAAATTTTTTTATGTAGGGGAGATTGTAACAACCCGGAAAATCATAACCAATTTAAATTTTTTATTTTGGCTATTTTAATGAATTTTGAATATTTAAAATGATTTATTTTAAATAATAACGACTAGAAATTTATTTTGAATAGAATTAGAACGTATAAATTTATTTAAATCGAAATTCGAATATAAATATTTATTTTAATTATAAAAGGAATTAAAATGGCGCGGTAGTTTGAAAATTCAATTTCAAAATTCAAATGAATGTACTGGATTCAGAATAAACCGAATTTTAGTGAAACCAGAAATATTTGAATCTGTTTGAAAATATCTTTCCAACGAATGTGAAAAATCCAGATTTCATAATGGGAATAAAAAGTTACGTCCAGTTGAAAATTCAGAATAGTCGCGATGGAATTTATATATAATTATAGCCCTTAAAAGTGGAGATTTTGCAAATGACCTCCGTTTTTGAAGAGACCACTTTTGTTGGATCTGGAATGTCAAATTATTGCTAGATTCCAATTTTCATAATTTTTGGAATCAATATGTGAGCGTGGTGAATTTACACGTGTTTGGTCAATTCAGTTTGAATTTAATCGACTGAAAAATGATCGTTTTTCAAACGGTTTCCAAATTCGATGAAATTAGTTTTGTAAAGACTGTAACATCAAAACATAGCCAGATTTATTTTTCTGGAATTTTTGGAGTTAGTATGTGGCCCGGTAAATTAAAATGTGCATTTGAATTTAAAATATAATGATTTATATTTTAAATTTAGCGGAAACTGATTGTAATAGCCGAATTGGGTTACGAAACATATTCCATTTGTTCGGAATGGGGGTAATTAGCTAGGGGCGACGATCGTTGGGTTCGATTTGGAGGCCGAACAAAAAAGTAACTTTATGGAATTTAAAATAATTAAATATATAAAATTATAATATCTCTCTCACTCTCTCTCCCCCCCTCTCATAACTGTCAGCGGTTTTAAAATAAATAAAAAAGAAAAGAAAAGGGGGATCGAACCCAGACCCCGTCGCCCTACCACCCCCCTCGCCACCGCCGACGTCGGAGCGTCGGCCCCATCGACCGCCGCTACCCCCCCTAAGCCGCCACCACTCTCCCTTCCTCCTTCTAAAACCCTAATTCCCCCAAATCGGACCCAACCCGAAAACATCCGCATCGAACCTCCTGCCGCCACCGCACCCACAACCGCACCTCCCCCTTGATCATCCATCTCCGGCGTGACACTCCCTCCCCCCTCTCAGTTCAATACGATGCTGTAAGTTTTTATTTATTTATTTTTTTGTTTAATTTTTTCATGTTTTATTTCTTTTAAGGTAATTAATTTTTAAAAAAAGATGAAATCGGTTTTTCTTTTATAATATAGTAAATTAAAAATATAGTTTTTTTATATATATTAACAAGAAAAAAATAGGGTCTTTATATATATACTAGGGGTGGGCATAAACCGCACCGCAATGCGAAAACCGCCCAGACCGAACCGCAAAAACGGTGCGAAAACCGCACCGGATTCTCTCTCTAAAGCATACAACCCAAACCGAACCGCCTCGCATGATACGGTTCGGTTGCGGTTTGAACTTTACCAAACCGTATTAAACCGAACCGAATCGCATAGCTACACCGACAATGTTATGATAAAAAAAGTTAACAAATTCCTATCTAACTTTTAATTTAACGCTATATATATTATATTTTCAACGTATTATGTAGTTATATTAATTAAAGATAACACTATGTATTTTAACCTTCAGATTACACAACGTCATAAAATCGTAAATTGTTTTTTGATGAAAGTAATTTTCTTGTTTCATATTTAATACGGGTTCAAACCGAACCGAACCAAAACCGAACCGTATTACATCGAAACCGAACCGAAACCGAACCGTTTGAACGGTTGTATAATGGTTTGTATTTTTGATCAACCGTTTGATCCAGTGCGGAAGCGGTTTGAGCTTCAAACCGCACCGAACTGAACTGCGCCCACCCCTAATATATATATATATATATATATTAAATTTTGGGAATAAAAATATAATTTTTATTAAAATATATGTCATTTTGAAATTAAAAAAATTAGATTTTTAAAATGAAAAAGATTATATTTTTATATAAGGAAAGATTATGTTTTTATATAAGGAAAGATTATGTTTTTATATAAGGAAAGATTATATTTTTATATAAGAGAAGATTTGATTTTTTAAAATAGAAAAGATAAGACTTTTAAGCAATAGAAAAATATGATTTTTATAATTTGAATAGCGATATAAAAATATACTTTTTATATATGAAGTAGCGGTTTAAAAATAAGACTTTTATAAAGGAATAGTGATATAAAAATATTATTTTTAGTAGATAAAAATATTATTTTTACTAAAAGTATAATTTTTATCGTATGTATGAAATAATATTTTGAGTAGGATAAAAATAGAATTTTTATATATGTAGCGAAAAAAAATCTGATTTTTATTATATATATATATATAGCGATATGAAAATACGATTTTTAAATATATAAGCATCATATTAAAGATGTGATTTTTACTATGAACAGCGTGAAAAGGATTGCGTTGTAATTTCGGACAAATTCAAACGGTTTAGAAATTCAGAAATAAAACTGGAGGAGCGGATCCCAAAGGTGAGAACTTCTCACTTTAATTTATTTTCTAGTTAGAAATATATATTAGGATGCAGACGGTGCTTAGTAGCACCCGACACCTTTGTTTGAAACCATGTTTGTTTGGTTGAATGGGTTATTTGTTTGAATTTGGTTTGGGAAATGAATTGAGTTGATTAGAATTTGGTTTGTACATGGCGCAAGCCATTATTAGGCGAGGGATAAGGCTAGACCTTATTCCGGTTCTGGTATCGCGTCGTTGTGCTGCCGAAATTTTCTAAAAATATTAGAACAATAAAAATATAATTTTTTATTGTATAAATGAACAGTATAAAATATTCATGAGAAGAAATAAATATTTTATAGTTAGAAATATAATTTTTAACGTGTATATGAATAAAATAAATATTCATTTACAAATCGGATGATTTTTTTATGTACACACATTTGACTGATATTGATTGGGACGATATATTTTACACATCGCCCAACTGCACAAATAATAATCAGTGTTTTTTGTTTGAAAATCCCACACGGGTATTGGGATGATATTGGATATACACTAATCCCAATATTTAGTCGTATGTCAATCGATGGGTTGACAGACTGTCGTAAGCATTAAATTATTTATATTTAACGCTTATGCAGCTATGTAATGCACTCTAGATGATGGTTGACTGTATTTGATTATTGTTGTGTACATGTGTGTATGAAATTCATATAAATAAAATTATATGGTAATTGACTGTGTCTGATTCCAATTCGGAAAGATCGAATATTTTAAATTAAAGAATATTTTAAAATGACGAGTAATGAATATTTTAAAATAACTAATATTTTAAAATAATATTCAGTAATGGATCAAAATATGAATTTGATGTCCGATTTGGGACGGACACGAAAATATTTAAATATATAAAGCCGTGTTGATTAGATTAACGTCATTTTGACGTGAACGATATTTATATCGATTTTATTTATTTCTATAATGAATATCGAAAAGAAAGTGATTTCAAAATCTAATGTTTTTAAAATATTATCATTTATATATTAATGATATGGAATATTCAATTTTGATTTAAAATTGAATATGAAGTTGAAATCGTTTTGAAAACGAATTTAAAATGCTTTATAAAATACGTTTTAAATTGAAATCGATGATATATATATATATATATATATATATATATATATATATATATAAATTTTCAATATATATATATATATATATATATATATATATAATCTATAATATACTATTAAAGCCGAGTTTTGTTTCAATAGCTCACAAGCCCCCCTTCAATATTTGAGAGGAATGCATCTTAGCATGCCACGTGGAATGTTTACTCAACAGTCCCAACTTTAATTCTCTGGATCTAAACTCAATAGTCACCACGCGTATATGCCAGAAGCATATCAACGATGTTTGGCAAACAAAATCTATTTAGTAAAGTGTGCTGCTATTGACACCCCAATTTCTTCTTTTGGCCACCAACACTAAAGACCTCCTCAAAAACATAGTCTCTTCACTTCCTAACACCATTTTCATTTTTTTAATAACCAGGCACCTAAACATAAAACTATTCAAAGCAATGTATCTCTCTCTTTCTTCGTCTTAAAATCCAAAATCAACATACGTTGCCATAAAATCAATGTCCACAATGGAAACTCCGGTCACTCTCATCAACTAAGAAAGAAATCAACGTCTACAAATCAATCTCAAAAGTTTATTTTTCTCCTCGTTCATGGTTGCTGAACCCTAGTTTTCCCTAAGTTTTGTGTACAGTGATTGCAAATGGTACTTTATATCATCAAATCAACTTGTTCAACGAATTAAGTACTTGAAATCACAAAAGAAACAAAAAAAATAACATAGTTCATTTTTACAAATACATTTGCGATTATATTCTTTTTAGTGAATACCTACTTGATCAGTTGTAAAATTATCCATCAAATCAATTTTTTATCTTTTGAATTATCCGATTCATGCATTTATCATTCAAAACAATAAAACCATTCTCAATTTTAGTATCATTCAAATTCCCCGTTTATGAAATCTAAAAACAAATTTAATGTGATATAGTTGTAAAACATAACATATAAGTTGTATGATAAACAAATCCTAAAAATCAATAATTTGCGTTGACATTCTTTATTGCAACATCGTCAATTTTAATGTCCTCCAAGTTTGAATCAGTCAGGAATTAGAAGAAATCATAAAAAACAATGGAAAACTGTAGACATTTCCTAAAAAGCAATAGAAAACCCTAAAAATATGAAAACAAAAAATAACCTCATTAAGTGTTACGGTTCACTATAAAAAATAACCTCATTAAGTGTTACGGTTCACTCCAAGTTTGCTCCTCATTTTAATCTTCTTCTTCCATCGTCTATAGGCAAATGAGAGTATTTATTTTTTTAAGGGACTAAAATTGGATTTTTAGAGAAGTACATGTTATTTTAAGAAGAAGAGGCAGAACTGTAGAAGACTAAACGAAAGAGATATGATATGGTGGCAAAAACATACACAAAGAAATTATTTGTGTTAAAATTACAAAGGTCACCAAAAGAGGGAATAGAGCGTCAATAGCAGCACACTCAGTAAATTCCCTTCGTTCTCCTACCTTTTCCAGCCAAACCCTAGTTAATTCTTCCAAATATTGCAACCTACCTTACGCACGATCGGTTTTAGATCTATATTCATCGTCCCTTCATCGATGGTAGCTTTCTTCCCCGCAAACACCCAGCAGGTTATCGCCTCTGCCGATGCGGGGTGTTTCAAAGGATTAGTCAAGGACGCTAGCAGTTCCTCTTATGTTTATTGTTTCACACAAAGAATCAACTATTCGTAATTGAAGGTGAATGACTAATCATTCATCCAACTAGAAAATTTGAAGAAGCCAGATTTTTTTGAAGTAGCTTTTTTGTTGGTACGAATCTAATTTAATTTTTTCTCTTTCAGTTTATGGATAAAATTAATATTGTAATTGAGATCAGTGATGAGGAGGGTCATCTGAATATGATTAGAAGAACTGATTTTTATTCCATAAATAATTAGGTTGATACAGAGCATGAGACTCAAAGGTTGTTGCGGCATGTGGTTGTAGTGGAAAAGCTTAGTTGGAAATTAGAGTACAGCTCATATGGAGTTGAAGGTTATTACTTATTTCCTTAGCACTATATAATTTATAGTTTTGAGTTTTAGTATCTTCATGTTGAATATGAAATGGTTTGATTCTTTTAAACATTTTAAACGCTTGATGGCAAGTTGGCAACGCAACAGAAAATTATAAACATGGATGCGATATTCAATCCTTGAACATCTATTAGTTTTCCATGTTAATTTAAAAATATTTATAGTTCCATATACAATTTGATTGGAGTTTGATGATTTTAGATTCATTCTTAAAATAAGGAGCTACATTCGTAAATAATCAAGTTCAACCTTGAACTAAATTAATTTCAGACTGTAGGATGTCTGATAGATAACAAATTGTTCTATCACTTGCTTGATTTTTGTTCTTCTTATGATATTTTGGTTGATTATGAAAAAATTGCCTCAAAATGATTGGGTATCAACTGCAACATTTCAGGGTTTAACAGTTTCCCTGTTCGTTAAATAAGTAGTTGTAATTCAGAAATTAGGATAATCATTCTACATACCGTTTGCTATTTTATACTAGCAAAAATTTCAGAATTATTTTACAACTTTTGAATACATACGTCATGCTAGGTTGACATGTGCATAAAATATAGTAATTACATGCCAAAGTTTGATCGTGCTCCTGCAAATAAATTGGGCTCATAAGTTAACAAACTCATGGAGCTTAATAAACTCATGTAGCTTTCTATTTGACCATTATTACTGATCATACGCAATAAGGTTATGAATATTCTGTTTCTCGATTTAGAGCGGCTAAGAAGCTTAGGGAACCCCTTGAAGATAACCCCTTTATGTTTGAATTTTCCTTCATATTGATTTATAATGTGGTTCAAAAATGTGTATGATTTCGCGGTTTAAATGCACAATGCTGCTCGGTTACAAGTATGAAACCAATAATTCACAGTATTACAAAATAAATGTTCTATATGGAAGTTTTGCAATTTAGTTTCCCCTCTTTCTGTCTATGGTTTAGCAAGGAGTACAAAATTACAAATGCTAATTTAGCCAATTTATAATGACAATAATTTTAACCTTTAATGTAAATTTCCTTCATTATCAACTATAATATATTGTTTTCAGAGACAAAGATTAACTCAATCTACTGCAGGGAATAAGGTTTTTCCTTTTTTAAAAAAAGCGTACGAAAACTTGAGTTGCCACTGCACCTCATTAATACATTCTAATTGTTGCAGCTGCCATTTTCTAGATATTTTAATTTGGTTTCTACTGCATCATGCTTCTCATATTTTCTTTTATACTATATTTGTATGTATATATTGCTGGGTTAATTGTGACATACAAATTAAAGAATATTCCTTAAATATGGCTTAAGGAAGTGGTAAAAAAAACATGAATTCATATTAGCGGACAACAAAAAATTACCTAATAAGACAGTAGCAACATGAAAACATTGGTTAAAAAGGAAATATATTAAGTCATTTAATGGTTCCTTTTACCTTTACTGATATGAGCAATGACACTGAGTATTAAAACTCGGGTAAACCAAAACCTTGTGTCTTTTCATACAATAACATCGTAAAATTTAGAATCATATTGTATATGTATTTCAAATTTGAAAGACTTGAAAGATCTGAATTAGTATTTGCATAAACAGTAATACACTAAGCAATATGATGTTGGCACTATTAGAACGATGACTAAAATGGAAATATATTTCATGATTCATGGCCGAGTATCATATTTTTCTAATTTGTATATTTAGGATACATGAATTAATTATCCTTTTCAACTAATTTATATTAGCATGGATAATAATACATTGACTAATTAATTAGTCATTAGTTTCTTAATGACACTCAAATAGGCAAGATATTTCATAATCATTGTTAGGCTATCATCTTTTCGTAATAGTTATTTGTCTGTCGCTGTATAGGATTCGGTTTAATGTGGATTGATTATCCTTTCCAATCAATTTGTCTATTTATGTAAAAAGTGATGTTATGCCACACCTATTTCATTCATTTGGCGATGACTATATTAAATTACCACAATAAGAATTCTTGTGGCAAAATTAAATGCTTCTAATGATTCCATCCTTTTTTAGAGTATTAAGTATGAATGAAAAATAATAATTATTTCCTTTAATATTCAGTTGTTTTTTCCACTTAATGTTGCTTATGGTGGGAGTTTTCTATGCTTTAGCCTGAAACTGATACATATCCATGAAAGCCTGCCTTGAATAGATTTTTGGGATTATAATTTGTGGGTGGCAATTTTACATGTGAGAAGCAACTGCATATCCTTAAGATATGTGAAAATACTGTTTACATAACCACTTCTTTACTCGATTATTTTTCTAAAAAACTAACACTTGATGTTTGAAACATATCATGCTTAGTTTAGTCCTCATAAATTGACGTAAATATTTTCCATATGCAATAAAGTCAAAGTCATGACATTTTGATCCGTTGTTTAAGTTTAATAGTTCTACTATTTGAGTTACTACTTGCTTCTTATGTTATTCTTTGCAAGTATGGTCATAATGCCATTTGTTGTTTACGTTTCTACTTTATACGTTATATACTGCAGCACAATCTTAATTTTTGATTTTGTATATCCCTTTAACTGAATTTGTACTACAGGTTAGCACCTAAATAATTTTTTTCTATAGCCTAACAGGCTACACAATCAGACAAATTGATCATATGAAAATTGATAAAATAATCTTTCATATAACAGACGTTGATTAATAATTGCTTATAACTAATAATATACATAATAGAGGTATAAATTTCAGGGATGGCAATAGCTTGCTTTTATAATTCTACAATTTTTTTAGATAAAGTAGATTCTTCAATGCCTTAGGAAGATCAAAGAGAAGGAATGCATCTGCACTTGGTGCACCGAAAGTAAGTATGATCAAGTACACATTTGTATATAGTTCATACTTCATAGTCATTTTTTCACGTCTACGTATAGACCACCTTCTTTAAGTATATAGCACATTTTCTTAGTTTAACTGTTTTAGGTTAACAATGTAAAATGGGATGGTGTTAGTGGGGCTTGGGGATGTGAACAGTCAATTTTGGATATTGTTAAAGTAGCTTTTCCGTGAGCTTCATCTGGTGAGAAAATTGATTATTAATAATAAAATTTCCTTTACTATGTAACTTGGGAGCACATCAAATGGCTATAATTTATATATGCAGTTACCCCTCTAGCACAAGGATTTGTTTTCATTTGGTGTACTTCAATATGCTCATAAAAAGAACGATCAAAGTCAAACACAAACCATTAATAATTTGGGGTTTAAAAAAAAAAACCATGTTTTCTTATCATAGTGAATGCTTACTATAACAAGAGAATGAATTATATTGCTAAAACCATCTTTGGGTATGTTTGTTCTGCATTATTAGAATTTAGAACTACAAACTTTTTAGTTAATAGCATATTTCTAATTAATTTATCATATTAACTTAAAGTGCCAAGTTCTTACCTCTTTTGTGTCTAGGATCTATATGTTTTAAACAAGACCATGTTGTGTCTAATTTCTTTGTGTTTACAACTAAATATTCTGCACTATTGGTATGGAGTTGGTTCTTATGTATTTATTGCCATGCAGGGTAATTTTCTAAAAGAGTCGGTTATGCCTTATATTTGTTAAACTGAAGTTTTAAGCGGAAGCTAATGCTCTTTTTTTTCTTACCATCTTTAAAGTCGTTAAACATTTATGATTAGGACTGACAAATATACATGGGCATTGATTTCACCAATAGCATTTATTATGGTTCATCAAGATTTTTGCTAGATATGAACTACCTGTAAAAGTTTAAAATTTGTAGGCTGTACACAATATTGCTTCGATTTGATTCCTGTAATGGCATCCGAAGCTTGCTAATGTGAAATAACTAAGTAGGACAGACTAGTATGATCGTACACAAAAAAACCTATTAACTTTTTGGAAGGTAGGATTGCAACTTAAAAAAAATTCTCGCGACAATTATTACCTCTATACCTTTTTTATAATTTTTTAACATATGATATTTCTGTGAAATTGACGGTAAGCAGTTCGTAATGTTATCATATTTTATTATTAGTGCGAATTCAATATAATATATTATCGTTGTACATCTTATATGACAACAAAATGATGGCATGAGATCCAAATATAAATGACATGTAACTTACAACTGGAGTAGTTATTGTTGTTTTCAAATGGAATCATTACTGATAGATTTTGTGCATAACAATACACGATTATCAAAAATGATTTACCCTAACTCAATACATATTGTAAACAAATCCCGTTGAAGTCCATTACACTATTATATCATTATTTAAGGTGATAGCTTACATTTCTCCATCTTCTATTGCTCACGTCAGCTGTAGTGGTTTTGCTTATTGTTCCTTATCATAATTTCTGGTGGTTGTGGTTCCCTTCCTACCTAAAGCTGTTAGGCGGTGTTCTTTTTGTCAAGACGACCATACTCGGCCTTTAGTGATCCAATCGCCTATCATACCTTTAGTAAAAAATTCAATTTCTTTTGTAGCGAGTTGGTTTCTACATTTGGCAAATTGGTTTTCTTATACTGATTTAATTGTTGTCCAATTTGAATCTAATTTTCAATTTTGCTAAATTAGTTTTTTCAGTTGGATCTAATGGTGGAATTGTAGAAGGTCAAGTATAAAGTAGACTGTTTACAATCTAGGCTTTGGAGTAATACATTTCGGTGAGGTTTATTAATTTTATTAGTTTATTGTAGATTAATTTTATCATTGATTTATTTACAGAAAATTGATGTGTATTGTTTTTTTATACCATTTTCGTGACCTAACCCGCTAATTTAATACGTGGTTCCATGAACATTTTGATTCAAACTAATGACTTCTATGTCGTACATAAGATTTCTTGATATCGTCCACATTCTTCATGTTAAATTTTTATTCTAAAAAGAGAATGTTGATTTCAGATGTCGTAGTTGCTTATGACTTTCAAGTATGACAATAGGAAGCATATAGTCAATAAAACTGTCGTTATAATGATGATTATAGTCAATAAATCTGTTAACCAATTTTAATCAAATAAAGAAGAAAATATACTATATGTACCCTTTATTTTAATATATTCAACAAAGCAATAAATATATGGATTTTTTTTTGCTAAATTTAGATATTAATAAAATAATTAGATAATTATGATGAATGCAGTCTTTGATTTTCCACTAATTTGATACTATATATCCTTTGATTTGATAAAAGACAAATGTGTAATAATGTTTATGAACATACGACAATTGGAAAACATTTATTGAGCCATCAATTTGGAACATAATTTTATTTTCATTTAAAGTGGGTTTAGACAATAAAATATCTGAACGACAAATGACTTTTTGAGCTTGTGTTGTCAGTATATGAGTAACTTAAGATACGTCCGTAAGTGAAGATTAGAGGGTACCTTTGTGTATAAGCTTGGTTTATTCTTATTACTTCGCTAACTTTTTGATTTGGATTATTCCATTTTGTTTGATATGTTTATTCCATTTTGTTTATAGGTTTTTACACTTTGTTACATTCAAGTTATTTGTTGGTTTGTTTTCGTTGCCTTTCTTTTTCCCAATTTTTCCTCAAGTAAATGGAGCCTGGATGCATCCAATCATTTTTCTAAATAAATTTGTGATAGCTTTCAACTTAGACTCAAAAATGTGTTAACTTAACTTAGAGTCTTTTGTCGGCCAACCGTGTTCTTTTGATTATGAGAGGATATATTCACTCGCTCTGTAAATAAAAATAATATTTTGGCTAAATGTAGAAAAGGTACTGTTGAAAATATAAGTCTCACATCGGGAAATATTCAACAAAGATCCTGAATAAATACTAAGAGGCTATAGTTCACATCAACCAATTGGTTTTGTGAACAAACAATGTAGCTAACTAAACTACAAAATGCCAACAGGTACACGTTATTTTCTTAATATCACCAAATTTAGTATTGAAAATCATTAAGAATTATATTAGCCAATTTACCATATCATGATAAATTGGTTAAAAACCAATGAATATCTTTGTACCAGAAAATCCACTGTGCTTAAAGGGCGAGAACTATCACTAACACGCCTCTGTAACTTATAGGTAAAACAGTTAATTGGATTCTCTTGGTGCTTACTACGTACTAGAGATCCATCCTTCTATGTAACCGATATTTTTCGACCTTTACCCTTCATACTACTGACACAACCATATTTAGTATATGCTGTTATGTGCTAATCTAATCACATTACTCTGGTTTATTAAGTAGCTCACGTCAAAATTTGAGATAAATTAGCTTTCAAAAAAGAATTATTGCATAGATTATGATATATCTCACCAAACTTGACTATCAAAAGGTAAGACTGTCTAATACTTCTGCTATGAAATAGTCAACTAAGCTGGATATAATAGTTAACGCTTCCTCATAAGAGCATATTAAAAAATCAACCTACCTATTCAAACCAGTGTATATTTTTATTTCAATGCCAACATTTCACCAAGTACATTAGTCTTATAGTTACACTATAGTATTATTATTTTTCTATGCTAACGAATGCAAATTTCAGATCGTTGTACACATGTTTACACAAATATTTAAAACATAAACATAGCAGGGTATTTACTCAAATGATTGATGGACTGATAGTTGCATAAGTGCTTACTTCATGTAAAAGAAACAAAGATGCAGCTATCAAAAGAATGAGTTTTACATGCCTCTTCAAGTTTAGAAGTCATACATCTTTTATTTTTCAATGCTTTTTTCCTGCACTTTGTATAACTATTGTTATCTTTCATTATGCTGTCTACTGAGCTTATTTTTATTTGTACTCATATATTTGTAATGTTATGTTATTATAAGTAAGACTAACAAATACTGTCTTCAATCCAGCTATGAAACTTTGGAATCGTTGATGAGCAAATACAATAGGAGCAGCATTTAAAGGGGATGCAACTGGATGGAGAACTTTAGATGATTATGTAGTCATATGTTTTTTATAGTAGTGGTTTAGTATTGATGACTGTCCTTGCATGTACCTTAATTGGACTTTTAAGTTGGGAATTATTATGGACTTTTTCAGGATGTCCAGTGTTCTTTTTGAATCATAGCATGAATATTTTGTACACGCTTGCTCCTTCTTTGAAATTAAAGTCTATTTAGTGCAGTTGCCCTGCTACTGCACCAGCATATTAATAATATGTTTGTTATTTTTTTGGGTTAATCGCTTAGCTAGTGTACTTATCAAGTTGTGCGTTATATTGTTTCTCTCTCAAAAGTATAACTGTTCTTCAGCCAATTGCCCAATTTGTATAAATGCTATATGGTATGGGATTCTGCAATTCATGTACCATCCAAAGCAACTGTACTATTCATGTACCATCCAAAACACCTGCTACATTATTTAGCTATTTGCTGGAACATATATCCATGCATTATTCATATCAGTCAGTCATATATATATATATATATATATATATATATATATATATATATATATATATATATATATATATATATATATATGTTTTCTCATTGTTATTGTTAGAACTTTTGTAATTACACAATTGTATTACAAACAGACAGCAACAACAATCACTGTTAATCAATTATGTCACAATTGTCACGTCAAACTATGTTTACAATAATCATAGAAAGCGTAACCGATTTGTGCATAAAATCAAAGATAAACAGAAAGTATTCTGTTTAAATAATGTCCGAGTCCAGAACTTTTCTGTTTCCTTGAAACAATATTGCCGTCGTATACACCAATCGACGTAGTTGCAATTTGTTTCCCAGGATAAAACGGACCAACTCCGTAGCTTAGTGCCAGCAAACGGAGCTCCGACGAACTGAAGTTGATTATAGAAACTAGATCAGAGAATTACGTTGAAGAAGAAGGAATAATGCAGCAGAAAAAGTGGCCAAGTCCACATCCTTTTATCATCCCTCTCTTTTTTATTTTACATAAGCCTATTTGGCTTCTAATATATAAGGAGAGATTGTGCTAATATTTCTATGACGTGGGACTTTAAATGTTGCTACCCCTATCTCTTCTTCTTCCCACTTTTCTCCTTCTTTGCTCATTCATTTTCCAACAGTTATATGCTTTTGTATCTCCAGCTAAGCCTCTGAATTTCGGTTCAGATGGGCAGCCTGCATGAAACATGTACATATCTATTACTTATACTGGAAAGGAGAAACCAAATCCTTTTAGTGGTGACATCTGTCCTTTTTTTTTAGAACTATACGCCTTTTCAAAACCAACTAAAACTGAATGAATAATGCACAGATACCGTTGCTCCTAGAAGTTTCTCCTCCCACCAACCGCATCTTAAACAAATTGTGGTTAACCGTTGGAAAATCCCAGGCTTGCCAACATCGATTTCCTTATCCTATGATCTAGTGGTTGCGGGTATCGGTGTTATTCTTCCGTTGCATTAAAGTCGATTTTGAAAACTAGGGTTTTCCAGGTTTGTAATCTGGACATATTTAACTAATTCTGGATTTACGCAAATCAGTACATTGAACTGCGACTTATGGTAGTTTGAACTCTATTGATTTCCAACTGTGATAATTTTGAAGTCAGTCTTCCTATGATGTTATATTTTTCAATTTGAAATGAAAAAAATAGAAGTATATGTAGTTTCTTTAATAGAGACACCTCCTTCTTCTCTATTGCTACTTCATGCCATCTCTTCTCAGATATCACATATCCTCTTTTTAAGATAGTGATGTTATCTATTTTTCTATTGTTTATTTAATTTACTTATTCCTTTAAATTTTGGAGTATGTTACTATCAATTTATTTGTAGATTTCTTTGACTTGATTGCACAATCCATTGATGATGTTACTCAATAGTTGGTGAAATTGATTCATCTGACAAACTGATGGTGAACTGATACTCGGTGAATTTGATTCATATAACATACTGATGGTGAACCGTGAACCGACATTCGTATTTGTTATTACTCACTAAATGTTGCATGTATTTTATTTTGCACTTAAGATCATTCGGTTATAGTTCTCTGGTAGTTAAGGAGTTGTTTTGAAATACATTTAATTTTTTTTAAATGTAGCTAATTGTTGAAATCTAAGCAAAATTCATGTATTTTATGTTTATGTTAATACTAAGATGACCATCTGTTTGTAAAATGTTCTATGTTTCCCAAAAGTTTGATATTGACTATTACTTTGGTTACCATTCATAGTATTGATGTTAATTTCTTACCATTTACATGTTTAGTTTCACTATAACGTTTTATAACATGACAATAATACACTTTAATTTAATTGTATAATTGTTTTATTGGTTTAACTCATGTATTTCTTCTACTGCAGTTCATCAATTTGAACGGTGTTATCATTTCCTATCATTATTAATGAGTTTTTTGCAATTTGGATTCACTATTTAAATATCTTCTTAACATACAATCATGCTCTAACTATCAAAATGGGTTAGGTTATGTTCATAAGTTGCGAACCTAATATTATAATACTAATATTGCTTTAACTTTTGTATCAAAACAAAATTTCAAAAGAGTTAGCTCTCCAAACGTCTACCAAGCAAACCAGTGTATCATTGAAAACGTTGTTGTCGTCTGCAGTCCTGCAAACAAAAGAATTATAGTTAGTTCAAAGAGGAACATAATATTTCATATAAATGGTCATGAATGAATTGGTGTCTGCATTTTGCTCTGCGATTGAACCATTTATACTAAGAAAAGACCCATGTACAAAAATTATAACTACAGGGCCACAATTTATTTTCCATCTTCCTAAAATGTTAATTCGCATTATTTACAATATAGAAGCTACCACATAAATTTATATTTGTCTCTATCTTTAATTAATCGTACTCATTGTTGTTCCTAAGAATTAAGACTACAGTTGTAGATTATGTTATCGATGAATCTACTGAACGATAGTAAGTTCAGTATTAAAACCTGTAATTGCTCCTAATGATCTCTTTAGTATTTACATCTTAGTAATGATACCATACTTGAAACTTTACTTCCCACGAATATATAGCAGGAAGTGGTTTCTAATATGCTATGATTAGTTTTACTACATAATGATTCACTGCTAAACGTTTATGTATTGGCAGGGTATAGGTCCTAATTTCGGACTATTTAAGGCGATTGTATGGTAAACTCATGGCTGTGAATTTGAAGGTTGTATTCTTTGTAAATCCCTAGAGGTCATTGTAAAGTCTGTAAGTAGCATATCTTCGCATACCTTGAGCGCTCCTACCACACATTTCTTTCTCTCGCTATTTTCAACTAACAGCTAAGGACGCAATATCGTTATCTTATTTTTCCTTCTGGTTATATTTTTCTAATGATTTTGTAATTATTTTGTATGTTGTAGCTTGCACAAATCTATAAATATTATTATGCCAAATCCTACAATGGCTGTTGTGAAAATATAAACGGGAAATGGACAACGAGCTAAGAAAGAAAGGAATAAAGCAAAACAGAACAAAGGTAAGGAAAGGCCCAAATGCTTGGTACAATTGTAAGATGATTTTATATTCACTTTAGGAAGTATACAGTCTTCTGTTTTTTGACCAAACAATTAGTACATATGGTGTTTGCCATGTTTCTTGCGTACGACACAGAAGGAAGGTAAATGTTTATTACACATTAGGGTTGTCTATTACTGAATTTAACCTAATTTAAATTTCTCGCATCCGTGGTTGAATTTAGTATGAGGCATGTTGTAAATTACCGCTTACATTAATTGATGTTCAATGTTAAAATCATGTTCGAAGTAGCTTTGAACACCATGCACCGTAAATTTTATATAGTATTCGAACACAATATAGTCTGTCGTGGACACTATATTTACATGTATGTGTTTGCAAGGGAGGAGGTTTCTTTAGCATCTAAAAACAGCCACGGGACTTTCATTTTGGTGTTGTGCAAAGTGTTTGCTGCCTTGGCTAGGTGACCTACATGAACCTATTACACATGCCTATCCAAAATAAATAGTAGTGAAGGCTAAAGCAATACTGAAATTTTGAGTCTACTCTCAACATTTGCTTGCCTAACCAAAATAGCAGCTGTATTTAGACGTCGAACTAACATTTGACCCCCAACGTCTTATCTTATTTTTTCATACTTGCATATTTCAAACACTGCTGTTTGTAGTATTACTTAATGCCACATAATATATTAATGAAAATGCACATATTTTGGAGTATCTGAATATCTTACAGCATAGGCACCAACTTAATTAATCTCGCAGCAATAGGAACATCCGTAGGTACTCATAGCCCTCTTTTTTTGGTCCAAGCCAAGCTTAAGTTTGGAGCATCAAATATTTAGTTAAAATATGTATATAAAGTCTGCCTCATCATTCATACCCTATTTGTATTTTAGACGCATGAAATCTTATGGATTTCTTCCTACTTGGTTATTCTGTAACATTTTCTCCTTTTTGACTAAGCATAATTCAGTGTTTTTTAAAACACAAGTATCTAATAAAAACTACAACTATCAAACATTTCTGATTACTAGCAACTTTATTTTTATAAAACCAGTAAAGATTAGTCGATCAACTAACAATGATTTTAGAATCAACAACTTAAAAACCCAAGGAACCTTCTTTCAAACATAAACAGACATGACAAAATATCCTCTTCTATTCGCTATCCATCGTTTACATTGCTTTCAATATTGTCTCTTCGTACCTACACAAGTAATGCAACTGGCCGTCATGCCTGATTGAGTGCAACTATATCTTCTTCTGTTATCACTTTGAACTCAGGCATGCAATTGAAGGTCTCCCTTAATTTAATTTCCCTAAGTTTCGTGTTTGATAGCTTGCACTCCCCCCTCTCCCGGGTCCATTGTTTATGATGCAAAGAACAATGTATAAGACATGAGAAGCACTCCCAGTTTAACCATTGACTATTATTTCAGCAATAATTTTATCTTACATATGCTCAGTGCAAATTTATCTTTGCTATTGAATCTCTTGAAATAATTTTTTGCTTCATTATTTGATATTGTTAATAAGATACGAGAGATACTAGAGATGTTATTGTACTCTTCCAAACATCAATATTTCAAGTATCTCACTAATTCCCCAGGATGTCCATTTGCATTAAAGATTTAGTCCAACATATCAACTTTAAGGTTGACTGATTAATGAACTGTGTTATGTTTAATTTAATGAAATTATGTTTAATACTACATGTTGCCTTTGCAGCAATTTCCAGATCGAGGCCTCTGGCTTCTTAGGAGTGGCATTTCAGGTCCATGATCATCAGGAGTGCCTATTCGCTGCCAGTGGTTTCAGAATGTATATCTTGGACTCAAAAGAACAGTCAATGGATAAAGAGGGAAAGAGACCAAAAAAAGGTTAACTCTAAATGGTATTATTGTTTTAGTGCGAAATTTAATAACACTATTATTTGATTTTCAAGCTAACTACATTAATTTTTCAACCTTCGCAAAACCAATTCTAAATTTATTCTCATTAACTATCTCATTGTTTCACCTCTTCATTTATTCCATTGCTTTCATTTACTGTTTTTGAATTTAGAAATGTCACAGATTTTGAAAGCTGTAATCTTGAAATTTGGCAGGTGCCAATATATAAACATATATACAAAAGAGAAAACCTCTAAAAATGATTAAACCCATTATCTACAAGACTAGAATATCTAAAGGACGTATTGCTACATGTTTCACTTGACCTTTTAATAAGATACATTAAAAGAAGATTCTAATTTTTTCTATCATTGCTTTGCTTTTTGTAGTCGCTGTATGATACCGTTATGCTTGCAAACTACATTTACAGTAATTAATAATATATTTGTTTTTCCTGCATTCCTTACATATTGTACTTTTACACCTACTGAATAAAAAAACTGGACCGGATATATCAACTCCTTTATAACAAAAATAGTAAAATTAGCTTAAAACCTGATGTTTAACTTATATGATAGCATGTCTGTAATCTTCCTTCGTTAAAGACAAATATTTGTTAATTAAAACCATGTACATCAGTACATGTGATTGAAACTAACAAGAAGATTCATTTCTATATTGTTAGTCATTATATTGTTTTATGTTTTATGTTTTTGGAGTGGATCAACAAATTGAACTTTTATAACTAATGTTACAGGTAATAACTTTATGTGTTTCATTATTACCTTTATGTGTTTCATGTTAAAATCGTATAGGGCAAAATTTATTTTAGTTCATTACATTTGGTATTTCATAGATTGGTTATTCATCAATTACAAACTAGATTACCATTTCCGAAAATCCATAGTATTGCATATATGGAGCAACAAAGGCTAAATTAAATTTGTTTACGAACATGCACTAAAAACAACTGTCAATTGTATTATATAATTCATTTAAAAAAATCAAGTAGTTTTAACTATATTTTTCTTTTGTCTATGTTCAAAGTATGTGCACAAGTTGCTGACGAATTTTAATGAAACCCAATAACGAAAAATATCCCACTGTTTCTTCTACAGGCAACGTCTTACCCCATTGAACTCCATTACTTTTTTCCAAAACTCTCTTAAATACTCTATTAATTCAACACAGATAAAGATTTCAGAAAACTAGGTAAACTCTACTCAAATGTTTAGTTTTCAATCTAATACAACTTAAGCTAAAACATTTCAATATAATAGCCGAGTTGCAATAGAATTCTGACTGCTACCTCGTACTGGTTGCCAGCAGCAACTAATTTTGAGTATATAGAGCTTTTACTTTTACCCTAAACTTATTCACTGACGGTTAGAGAACTTATGTTCACCTTCAGTTTGATATCAATTTTCGTGTTGAACAAAATGTGATCCACGAAATGAATGTTCCCTGAGATAGATGATGCAGGTCATTTTGTCCAAATTACACATTTTAACGTTCGCAGTTGTAATACTTATATTGAACTAGGAAATTTACGGTAAATATCATATTTTTTTTCTTTCCACTTCTCTGAAACGTTTTTAATTTAGTAACATCTATTAGTTTGAGTTCTACCGACATTGATTTACCAGTAAACACCACTTAGCAGGCTTTTTATATTCTAGAAACTATAGATGTAAGCATGTAGATCTTACCTTTTTCACAAGGTATTTGGCCTTCGTTATTATATTCATAACAGAACAAATAAGATAATACTCCTGCAAGAAAATTAGTCCTACAAGAAAATTAAACAATCAGCCACTGACAATTGTTTGGTATCCCATAACGAATCCTCCATCGTTAATAATGTGTTCAAATACAAAGCTATTAATTTCTTTGGTGCCAATTCTTCTTTTACATGGTATAAACGATTATATCTTATGAACAATACTATGACATTGACCTGGCATATGCTTTCACATAATTTTTGTTCATTAACCAGCATACATTTTGGTTATAGTGTTTCAAAGCAAGATGGTGCAATATAAACAGTTGCCATTATGCATGCAGAAATTGAAGTGGTAAGACATTCATGACCATATGTGCAGTGTTAATCCGTAAAACCAAATTACCTTGACAAGAGAAGAGATGGGATCTCCTGTCCCAAGCACAAAACTCAACCAGCAACGTGGCCATACTAAAAAAAGGGTATAACGACAAAAACGTCACCATGGATCTGACAGCCGACCTTCGACCTGTTGGACTTCCTCCAGTGAGAAACATAAGTGTAGCTTAAAGGAAGTCCTAATGCAAGAGGTATCGACTTCGATAATTTGGATTCTCCAAGAAGGCCTCTCTCTTCTTTGCTGCAACTGCAGAATTCTTCTTCTGACTACAACAAAATGCACAAAAGGTGAAATGAACCATTATACTGCCATGCCGTCTTCCTCACATTGACTGATGCAGTTTTTAGGACTATAACTGATGAAGTGTCTGGAATTGCTAGATATGCGATATATGTTCTACGTACCTTACATTGTATTTTAAATATCAGTTCAAATATTTCAGTTCATGCACATGATGATGTCATTCAAGCTTTACATGAATCTTTGTAGTTTTCCAAAAAAAAATAAAAAAATTAAGTCAACTCTGTTTTCTGTGGATGAATTTATTGTTATAACAAGCCGTGCTAAGCTTAATGGAGAGTTTCATGTTACTGTGATTGGCTAATTCATTATTTATGTCATTTAATGTTTAAATCGCAAGTGCATTCAAGTGCAATAAATTTTCTTCCCCACTAATTGCACAGCCAACACTTAAGCAATCACTCTAGCGATAACATGAAATTGCAGATTCGTTCAATACGTGATGGATTTGTATGTAAATCCTTTGCAAAAGCAACCATTGTTGCAGAACTACCATCAATTGATAAGTTCCGCGCAGAACTACCATCAATGATAGTTGTGCTGAAAGATCAACATAAATTCAGAGAGATTTACGACTTGGCATATGGATGAGCTAGAGAAAAGGGTCAGAAATCTCTTGGATGCTGCGTTGGGCATATGGAGATTATTGTTTGTTGGAAGGTCGTTGCCTTTAATTGACTATTGGTGCCAATTTTAGCAGCAGGGCCAAAATAATAAAAGCAAGTTCAATAGACACATGGTTTGAGCTATTGGAGTTTACCAAGACAATAGACCCTCAGTAATCCAATTATTATGCTGAAGGAGCATGGCCATATTTAATAGATGAATTTGCGGAGTACTAGATTGGAAATGGAACCAAAAAGCTTCGTAAATAAAGTGGAACATACATTTGTAATTCATTTGCAATACCCAATATCCTGTTATGATTTGTTGCATGTTATTTTTGGTTTTGAGGCATGTTATACCAATTGCAAGTGATGTATCAGATCCTTTTTTCAATGACTGGTTGATAATGCTTTTTATATAAAAAAATATATGTAGTGGAATCTTTAACCCGTTCTTTATTTATGTGTGGGATACATTCCAAATCTTCCCCGTTAAACAAAGAAATCCAACCTATCGATGCTACGAACAGTGAGAAGACCAGATGGAATGTAACAACCCGGAATTTTAATTGTATTTTATTCGATGATTTGATTTTTACTTTATCTTATTCATTTAAACCTCAGTTTGTGTATTTTGATTTGAATTTAGAACTAAATTTATTTATGTTTTATATTACGAATGAATTTGATTTGATATGAATAAATTTTAATAATATTTCAATTTCGATCTTATTTAGTATATAAATAAAATCGAGTTTATTTATTTGAATTTGAATTTTATTGCTATATTTTAATTTAAATAGTAACTTGTATTATATAGTTTGCTCCCGATATTAATAAAAAAAAATATCTTTGTTTTAAATTTTATAGTATTCTATAATTTCTCGTAATGGGGATTTGAAATTTGAAATACGTATAGTGAGACATAGTAACTGTATAAATTTCGTCGGAAAATTTGAATATTGCCGGTTGCGCATTTTTCAATGTAAAGCTGCGCCTAACAGTTCAAATTTTAGCAACCTTAAAATCTCTCTGAAACCAGTTCGGACAAACATGAAAAATATTTTATTCATTGTCACGAATCTTACGACGAAATTCGTTTCGCAAAAATCTGACATTTTGACCTCCGTTTAATCGTTTTCTGGTGCCATTTTTCCTTTTAAAAGCGGTCCGTAATGCCTTTTTGAATAGAGCATCCTGACACTACAAATTTTATACCGTTGCGTCCATCTCATCGCGCTGATTAGCGCAATATATTCGTTTGTCAGTTTCGGTGCTCGGTTCGTGCTGAAATTATGAAAAGACTTGCACTGTTAATTTTTTAAAACAGAGTCATTTGAGTTCGAAGTGTCCCCATTCGAATTCTGCATATTTTTTTGGTCATTTTGGGTTAGCAACATCCATCATTTTATTTTACTAAGTTACTCGTTTAATTTTTTATTTCTTTCCTAGGCTTAATAAGTGTCATTCCATGCATGTTTAATCTTCTCATATGAATATTTCATGCAAACGCATACGCACTTCCATTCTTGTATAAAATATGCCTTTTCCAAAACAATATGAAATGGCAATAGAAACAAACTTCCATTCTTTCCATGCATGCATACCTTACTTCATTTCTTTTCTTATGTATACAAAACCTTTCATTCCTCTTTATATTCCCGTAGTCATTTGTTTATCCTAAGTGTCCGTTTCCAATACATATTGCCTCGTTTATTTAAAAAAAAAAGTTAAACCAACGTGTATATAAGGTGTGTTCCGAATTGGTCCATGCTTTGCTAATAACGTGGAATGCGGGGAAGACCTTTAAACCGATTCAAGCTTCATTTAAATAATCAAAAAAAAAAACTTTAAATACATTGGCTCTTTAAGCGGCGTTTACAGTTTCAAAACAAATATTTCGGATGGCCATACGTAAGTTCATCCAATAGCTTCTACCCTATACCATATTCTTTAGCAGCCGCCTCCATTTTTAACCTCCTCTTCAACAAATTGTTTCCAGATCCACTCGTATAGAAGAAGAAAAAAAAATCAAACTTTACAATTTCAGCTTCCCCTCCGTTATACCATCAACCGTTCGCAGTCAAATCCTTCGCTCCGCCCTCTGCCAACCAGCGTCACCTGAAGCCGAGCTCCAAGCCCTCCACCAAATTTGAGCTTCGCTGCCTAGCAACCTAAGTCCGCCGCTCTCACCGAAACCCGTTAACCCAGTAACCCAGGCCGAAGTCCGAACCCACCTACAGCCCGTTCCCATTGTCCACATCCATCGCTCACGCACGACAGCTAATGATCCCCTAACCGTCTATGCTGACCTTCTCAAACAATGGCTGAACCATTGCGTACATGTGTGTTCCTACTCCTTGTGTGTGTATGTTTTCAGGTGTGTGTGCACATGGTGTGCGTGTGTTATATTTTGTGTGTGCGTTGAGTTATTGTGTGCGTGAGTGCGTGTATTTGTGTTGATGTTAGTGCATGAGTTTTGTGTGGTGTTTGCTTTGTGTGTGAGGGTTTATGTGTGTATTTATATAATGTATACATATATATTTTGTAGTGTGGGTATATGTGATTTATAAAATATTTATTGATTGAATGTTTGTGTATAATATATATATATATATATATATATATATATATATATATATGTGTGTGTGTGTGTGTGTGTGTGTGTGTATCTAAAGTTTTGGTGCGTTATATGAGTTATACATATGTAAACGTTTATACGGTTTTATTGTGGTGTTGCGTTGAGTGTTTATATATTTAATTTATAATATATATAATTAGTTTCGGTGTGCATTGGGTTTCAAATATACATATAAATTATAATTTACTATGTATTCATAGGTATAGAAATATTTATATAATATTTTATAAAATGAAGTGTTGTGTTTATTGTTTGGTGTTGAGTTCCAGAACTATCCTAATAGCCATGTCGAACCATTGAAAATTTCCCCGACCTCCTCTTAATAAAATAAAATATTGAGTGTGATATTGAGCTGAAGCCATTCTAAATCGTGTCTGGAAATCATCGCTTCATTCTACGTCAATCCATCCACAGTCTCCATTTCTGTGCGACGAAAGATGAGTTTATCTCACGTCTGACTTACATTTTTCATGGATGTTAGATCAATAATGAACTGTTATATGAAATGTATAGTATTAATGATAGAAATTGTTTGGTTTGATATGTATGCACATTTCATATGTGACACGATATATTCATATGACACGTAGTTGCACTGATGATATAAATATGTCATAGTTTCGTTGTAGAAATCTCTAAGGGTTGAAATGATACATACCCGAACGTACATTAGATTAGAGAAAAATCGTTATGGGTTGAAATGATAGACTTGAACGATTTTTACTAAATTTGGGATTACAGGTTGAAAAGATATATACCTATAGAAACTATATACGGACACTGTTGGTCATATTTTCGAAGTAAAATAATTTGGAACTTGATTTTAAAATAATAACCTAAGATTTTGTATTTTCAAAATTAAATTTTTATAGATTTTAAATTATATGTTTAAAATGATTTTATGAGTAAATATAGATTTAAATCCTTATTTAAGATTTTACTTATAATTTTATTTATTCATATACGTATTTTCAAACTTTAAACTTAATATATTATAATAATTATTTCTTTAAAAAAAAACTTATTTCTATATTATTTAAATCTTAATATGTTTATAGTTTGTTTTCTAATTTATTTTAGAATTTTTATGAACCTATATATATTTATTTCAAAGTTATTATTTTTGTTTTTTATATATTTTATAAACTTTAATAATAAACTAGGGGTGGTAAGTAAAAAATTTCATGATTTGAATTCAAAGCTTAAGATGTAAATTTATATAACAAATTTGATTTAATGAATGAAAGTAAAAAAATTCATGATTTGAATTCAAAGCTTAAGATGTAAATTTATATAAGAAATTTGATTTAATGAATGAATTGATAGTAGGTATAAATTGGAATTATAAAATGAATTCGATTTAAAGTGACTATACATGAACTGGAATAGATATATAAGTCTTATATATAGAATTGATTTTATAAATCATTGATTGAATTGGGAAAATTAGTAAATCGATTTATAAGAATGGTTTTAAAATAGTATGAATCGTTTAAATTGAAATATGAGACTTTGATTCGAATTTATAAGTTATTAATTAGAATTATACGATTTGAGTTTATGGAATATGATACGATTTATCGAAATTAAAATATAATATTTGATTTGAATTATATAGCCGAATTCGAATTTAAGTGATCAAAATTTTGAATCAACTTAAGCGAACTCTTATAAAGCTAAAACTCGATTTTATAAGTTAAACGATTTCGAATTGTATGTTTTGAATTGCAATCACGATATGACTCATTTGAGAATTTGAAATGTAAGTTTTGACTCGAGTTATAATATATGATGTGATTTGGTTTAAATCGAAATATAAGATTTGGTTTGAATGATATTAAGCGAATTTGAACCTAAACGACTGGATTTTTAGTTGGATGGATACATAAAGGATGGTGATCCCAAACATCCTTTAAGTTGTTGATTTCATTTCATCGAACATTTCATTTGAGTTGATTTACTTCCATGAGAATGTTAGTCCTGATCCGAATTATTTTGTTTTGCATTATGGTTCGGGTCAGATTGAGTATTACAGCTTTCGAGATTTCTCTCTTGGAATTTGAAGCTTACATTGGATTTCTGCTCACCTGTATCTACCCAATGATCGGTTGTTCCACTTCAGTTGTTTCTTGTCATTTATATTTCCAAACGGATATCATTTATTCATATATTAGAAATTTATTGTTTTAAACTTCCGCTATATTATTTACGTAAACTCCGATGAATTTTTTTTATTTAGTAGCTTCATGATCTACTATTGTATTATTTATTTTCCTCTGCAAAATATCATATTGCTCTGTATTTGTGTCTGTGATCTATGATTCTGTGATTTATTCTATTTACCTCAGAATCTAATAACAATTTGTCGTTTTGGACGGTTCGAGTTTGACATGTTTTGTCTATTCGGAACGGTCAAAATGGCGGGTTGTTACATGTGGTATCAGAGCTTTGGTTTGTCAAAGCTTTAGCTTATGGGGTAAAAGCTCATTAGAGATAGAGTAGTGATACCCTAGAATGAGTGGAATCAGTCGTAGAATCCTTCTTGCGAGGGAGCGTATTTTGAAAATATAAATTATTTTGAAATGTAAAGTATTTTGAAATTCAAATCCCTTCGAACTCCCTACTCCTTGAATTCGTTTTCTTCGATAGCTTCTTGTTAAGTTCTCCTTCGATTTGAATCTTGATCCCATTTGAAATCCATTTTAGGGTTGTCGTGGTTTTCGAGATTTTGAGAGTAAAGTATATGTTGCAAATAAAAATAAATTGTGGAGATCATTTGACTTAAACTTGAGAATCTGATTTTGGAAATTTTGAAATTGATTTCTAAGATTTTGAAAAATGTACTAGTATTATATACCAATATTTTCAAATAAAAAGTTTGAAGTGATTTTATGAAAGGTTTTCGAAAAGGAAAAATATAAATGAAGACCACTTTGGTAGCTTTGCTACATGATTATCCAACGAAGTTTGATTTGTGAAACATGATTTGATATATACATATATGAATATTTTGAATGATTTAAAGAAAATCCAAAATTGATTTTCGAGTTTGGTCGAATGATAATCCTATACATTAGATAGTGTAATTATACATCTTGTGATGTTTGGATAAGAAATCTTTGAACTCATGATTTCCAATTATTGAATTGAAAAATAAAATTTTCAACTATTTGAATGATCCAACCGTTTGTGAACAAGATTTGGAATGATATTGAATATTCAAATTTACTATAAATCAAACGGAATTAGTATTGAAATGAAAATTCGAGAAATCTTTGATATTGAATATCTGATATGAAGATTTCGAACCTTATATATTAGTTCGAAAGCAGTTAAACTGGAAGTTAATTGATGAAACCTTATATAATGAATTTATATAAGAGCGATATATTTGAAACATGATGTTGAAAAGAAAATCTTTTGTAAATTGACATTTATGTAAGTGCGATATATGCGAAATGTGAAACGAAGTATTATATATATAGTATATATGTTTTCGAAATGAGGATATGGGAAGTACCTTCCATCGAAATCGCAACTCCTGAGAGAGGGATTGTGTTGGCACTCGTCGAGAGTGTCCATCAAAAATCGGAAATCGTAGCTACGTTGGTGCTCCATTGATTGGAGTATCCATGAATATTGGAATCTCACTCAGTAAGATCATGTTGATTATTATTACTTATCTGTTCTAGCGCAATTCGGGGGGCGAGATGCCTATAGTTACAAGCAATTTCACTGGGATAGTGACGTAACCGCCGCGTAACTGCGATCTAGACGCCATAGCGTAATTCGGGGGTGCGATGCCTACAATTACAAGCGATTTCACTGGTATAGTGACGTAACCGCCACGTAACTGCGATCTATGGCAACAACCATGGCGAAATTCGAGGGGTGTGATACCTACGATTACAAGCGATTCTACTGGGATAGTAGCGCAACCGCCGAGTAACCGCGATCCATGGGGGAAAGTATTTTCCATATCTATTGTAAATGTTTTAAGTATTTTCACTGGTAGTTGAAACAAGGATATTTAATACTTAGAGATTTTGGTCGTGCGGCTGGCCAGCGTATGACTAACGTCTATAAGAACGACAATAAACTTGTTGAACGTCGAGTTATCAAGTGTTTTCCAACGTTAAATAACAAATCAACAACATAGAATTAAATTTATATATCCTCAACATAATAAACTAAGAAAGAAATTTTAAATGTTTTTTCTTCAAATATTTCCGGATATAAAATTCTGCTTAGTATTTATTTATTTTTCTATAATTTCCCTTCCATTTGAATCCTTCTTCCTTCATAGATCCTCTTTGATTAGGTTCTTTCGTTCATTCAACTTTTAACTCGAATTCTGTAACTATTCCATATCCATAATAAGGCAAGAAGTAGGAGAGTATAAGTCTTTTAACGAGTTCATATTTATTAAAAGTCGATTTTAAAATAAGTATATTGAAAGGTATTATAATATATAATATCCATAGTATAATATTGAAAATTTTGATATATATATATATATATATATATATTATGTTTAAATATAAAAAGATGTTTTGAGTGTTTACCTGACGTTAAAATTGGCCTATCGAATACCTAGTGATTTAGATATACGTCTGATCAACATATATTTTAAATCCTATAAGTATTTGATAGATATAGAGTCACACTCTAGTCGCTTGAAAATGATTCTGGTGATGACTGCGCAGCATCATCGATATCTATTTTCGGGTTTCGAAAGTGGGATAGATATATATTGCCAATTGAGACGTCGAGTGAATACATAAAATTATTTTGAAATGTAAGAAAATATTTTAACATTGACTTAGATATATATATAATTTTCAAAGTATATATAGATATGAAAATAAATTTGAACTATTGTTTTAAATATATTAATTATTTAATTACCATTTCTCTGTCTCATTCCTTTTCGGGAACGAAAAGGTTTGAGTGGGGGAGAATGTAACAACCCAGAATTTTAAGTGTATTTTATTCGATGATTTGATTTTTACTTTATCTTATTCGTTTAAACATCAGTTTGTGTGTATTTTTGTAACTATTTTGATTTGAATTTAGAACTAAATTTATTTATGTTTTATATTACGCATGAATTTGATTTGATATGAATAAATTTTAATAATATTTCAATTTCGATCTTATTTAGTATATAAATAAAATCGAGTTTATTTATTTGAATTTGAATTTTATTGCTATATTTTAATTTAAATAGTAACTTGTATTATATAGTTTGCTCTTGATATTAATAAAAAAAATATCTTTGTTTTAAATTTTATAATATTCTATAATTTCTCGTAACAGGGATTTGAAATTTGAAATACGTACAGTGAGACGTAGTAACTATATAAACTTCATCGGAAAATTTAATATTGTCGGTTACGCATTTTTCAGTGCAAAGCTGCGCCTAACAATTCAAACTTTTGCAACCGTAAAATCTCTCTGAAACCAGTTCGGACAAACATGAAAAATATTTTAATCATTGTCACGAGTCTGACGGCGAAATTTGTTTCGCGAAAATCGGACGTTTTGACTCCGCTTAATTGTTTTCTCGTGCCATTTTCCTTTTAAAAGCGGTCTATAATGCCTTTCGGAATGGAGCATTCTGACACTGCAAATTTTATACTGTCGCGCTGATTAGCGCAATATATTCATTTGTCAGTTTCGGTGTTCGGTTCGTGCTGAAATTATGAAAAGACTTGCACTGTTAATTTTTTAAAACAAAGTAATTTGAGTTCGAAGTGTCCTTATTCGGATCCTGCATATTTTTTTGGTCATTTCGGGTCTGCAACATCCATCGTTTTATTTTACTAAGTTACTCTTTTAATTGTTTGTTTCTTTCCTAGGCTTAGTACGTATCATTCCATTCTTGTTTAGTCTTCTCATATGCATATTTCATGCAAATGCATACGCACTTCCATTCTTTTATAAAATATGCCTTTTCCAAAACAATATGAAATGGCAATCGAAACAAACTTTTCCTTGCTAAACGTGACTTGTTGGCCCGACCATTCTTTCCCATGCATGCATACGTTACTTCATTACAAAACCTTTCATTCCTCTTTATATTCCCATAGTCATTTGTTTCTTCTTATTTCCTAAGTGTCTGTTTCCAATACATATTACCTCATTAATTAAAAAAAAGGTTAAATCAACGTGTATATAAGGTGTGTGCCGAATCGGTCCATGCTTTGCTGATAACGTGGAATACGAGAAAGACCTTTAAACCGATTCAAGCTTCATTTAAATAATCAAAAAAAAAAACTTTAAATACATTGGCTCTTTAAGCGGTGTTTACAGTTTCTAAACAAATATCTCGGATGGCCATACGTAAGTTCATCCAATAGCTTCTACCCTATACCATATTCTTTAGCAGCCGCCTCCATTTTTAATCTTCCTCTTCAACAAATTGTTTCCGGATCCACTCGTATAGAGGGAAAAAAATCAAACTTTACAATTTCAGCTTCTCCTCCGTTATACCATCAACCGTTTGTTGTCAAATCCTTCACTCCACCCTCTTGCTAACCAGCGTCTCATGAAGCTGAGCTCCAAGCCCTCCACCAAATCTGAGCTCCGCTGCCTAGCAACCTAAGTCCATCGCTCTCACCGAAACCCGTTAACCCAGATCGAAGTCCTAACCCACCTACAGCACGTTCCCATTGTCCACATCCATCGCTCACCCACGACAGCTAATGATCCCCTAACCTCCTATGCTGACCTTCCCGAACAATGGCTGAACCATTGCGTAAGTGTGTGTTCCTTCTCCTTGTGTATGTATGTTTTCAAGTGTGTGTGCACATGGGGTGCATGCTGTGTGTTATATTTTGTGTGTGCATTGAGTTACTGTTTGCGTGAGTGCTTGTATTTGTGTTGATGTTAGTCATGAGTTTTGTGTGGTGTTTGCTGAGTGTGTGAGGGTTTATGTGTGTATTTATATAATTTATATGTATATATTTTGTAGTGTGGGTATATGTGAGTTATAAAATATTTATTGATTGAATGTTTGTGTATAATATATATATATATATATATATATGTGTGTGTGTGTGTATATATATATATAAAGTTTTGGGTGCGTTATATGAGTTATACATATGTAAACGTTTATACGGTTTTATTGCGGTGTTGCATTGAGTGTTTATATATTTAATTTATAATTTATATAATTAGTTTCGGTGTGCGTTGGGTTTCAAATATACATATAAATTATAAATTTACTATGTATTTATGGGTATAGAAATATTTATATAATATTTTATAAAATGAAGTGTTGTGTTTATTGTTTGGTGTTGAGTTCCGGAACTATCCTAATAGCCGTGCTGAACCATTGAAAATTTCCCCTCTTAATAAAATAAGATATTGAGTGATATTGAGCTGAAGCCATTCTAAATCGTGCGTGGAAATTGTCACTTCATTCTACGTCAATCCATCTGTAGTCTCCATTTCTATGCTACGAAAGGTGAGTTTATCTCACACCTGACTTACATTTTTCATGGATGTCAGATCAATAATGAACTATTATATGAAATTTATAGGATTAATGATAGAAATTGATTGGTTTGATATGTATGCACATTTCATATGTGACACGATATATTCATATGACACGTAGTTGCACTGATGATATATATATATATATATGCTATGATTAATGCTATGTGATTGTTGTTTATGATTGCTGATTGTCATAGTTACGTTGTAGAAATAACTAAGGGTTGAATTGATACATACCCGAACATAAATTAAATTAGGGAAAAATCGTTATGGGTTGAAATGATAGACCTGAACGATTTTTCCTAAATTTGGGATTACAGGTTGAAATGGTATATACCCGTAGAAACTATATATGGACGCTGTTGGTCATATTTTCGAAATAAAATGATTTGGAACTTGATTTTAAAATAATAACCTAAGATTTTATATTTTCAAACTTAAATTTTTATAGATTTTAAATTATATGTTTAAAATGATTTTATGAGTAAATATAGATTTAAATCCTTATTTAAGATTTTACTTATAATTTTATTTATTCATATATGTATTTTCAAACTTTAAACTTAATATATTATAATAATTATTTATTTAAAAAAAACTTATTTCTATATTATTTAAATCTTAAATATGTTTATAATTTGTTTTCTAATTTATTTTAGAATCCCTATGAACCTATATATATTTATTTTCAAAGTTAGTATTTTTGTTTTATATATATTCTATAAACTTTAATAATAAACTAGGGGTTGTAAGTAAAGATTTTCGTGATTTGAATTCAAAGTTTAAGATGTAAATTTATATAACAGACTTGATTTGACGAATGAATTGATAGTAGGTATAAATTGGAATTATAAAATGAATTCGATTTAAAGTGACTATACGTGAACTTGAATAGATATATAAGTCTTATATATAGATTTGATTTTATAAATCCTTGATTGAATTGGGAAAATCAGTAAATCGATTTATAAGAATGGTTTCAAAATAGTATGAATCGTTTAAATTGAAAAATAAGAGTTTGATTTGAACTTATAAGTTATTAATTAGAATTATACAATCTGAGTTTATGGAATATGATACGATTTATCGAAATTAAAATATAATATTTGATTTGAATTATATAGCCGAATTCGAATTTAAGTGATCGAATTTTTGAATCGACTTAAGCGAACTCTTATAAAGCTAAAACTCGATTTTATAAGTTAAACAATTTCGAATTGTATGTTTTGAATTGCAAACACGATATGACTTATTTGAAAATTTGAAATGTAAGTTTTGACTCAAGTTATAATATATGATGTGATTTGGTTTAAATCGAAATATAAGATTTGGTTTGAATGATATTAAGCGAATTTGAACCTTAACGACTGGATTTTTAGTTGGATGGATACTTAAAGGATGGTGATCCCAAACATCCTTTAAGTTGTTGATTTCATTTCATCGAACATTTCATTTAAGTTGATTTACTTCCATGAGAATGTTAGTCCTAATCCGAATTATTTTGTTTTGCATTATGGTTCGGGTCAGATTGAATATTATAGCTTTCGAGGTTTCTCTCTTGGAGTTTGAAGCTTACATTGGATCTCTGCTCACTTATATCTACCCAAAGATCGGTTGTTCCACTTCAGTTGTTTCTTATCGTTTCTGTTTCCAAACGGATATCATTTATTCATATATTAGAAATTTATTATTTTAAACTTCCGTTGTATTATTTATGTAAACTCTGATGAATTTTTTTTATTTAGTAGCTTTATGACCTACTATTGTATTATTTATTTTCCGCTGCGAAATATCATATTGCTATGTATTTGTGTCTGTGATCTATGATTCTGTGATTTATTCTATTTACCTCAGAAGCTAATAACAATCTGTCATTTTGGACGGTTCGAGTTTTCATGTTTTGTCTATTCAGAACGGTCAAAATAGCGGGTTGTTACATGGAAGGGGTTGAAGTTCATGTTTTCAAAGCAAGCACGGATTAAACTAGAAAAAAAAAATATTGATGGAAGAAGGTAGCATGTTTCAGTTCACCGGAGAAAGGAACAAGAAAAAGGAGAAAAATGATAGGTTACATAGAACTGGATGAGGGAATGGAAAGTTCGGTCACTTAGAAAAAGGTGGAACACAGGGAAGCTGCAATGGAAAGTGTTCTCACTGTTATCAAAGCAAAGTAATCTAATTTTCAGTCTACTCAAATTGATTGTTGAATTTATTAGCAAGTTTAATTAATTAATTTGTATATGGTGTTTGATTATTTTCATGTTGACGGACGGTAGACGTATTGTCCATGCCTTTCTATTTCATATCCATTTTCTAAATCTGAACCTTGATACATACTTCGATTTTAAAAAATACTTTAGGTTATGATCAATCGTCAGTTAATACAAACCACACATCAGTTTAGTGTTGACACATAAAAATACGTATGTACAGTTTTTATATAACTAACCAAAGAACATCTCTGTTACATACTACAACAATGTTCAAATATTCATGTTTCTACCATTGAGATCAAAGCCAAGCACATATGCATAATGGCATTTATATGTGTTCCACTATAACATGATACTCAACTTTATACAATGCACGTTTTCGTTGTTACTTTCAACAAAAAATTAAACCAACCCGGGTGCGTAGCACGGGTTCACACTAGTATATATTTAATGGCCTGAATAGAACGCATCACGCCGTGGCAGTTCGCGAATTTCAACCATTGACTTCGAATGGACATTACAGGAGATCCGACCGTCGGATTCTCCTAAAACAGGAACCGTTGGGTTCGTATCGAAAAGAGCTTTCCAAAGAATATAAGATATTTGAAATCTAATGGTTGGATTTGGAATTATGTCCAAATAAAATTCTGAAAAGGTCGTTGTAAGTGCAGTTCGATGACCGTTTATGGAAATCGACTATAAGGGCCTTGATAAAATTATTAAAAACATTGATAATTTATGTAAAATCATAATAAATGATTTGGAAAGAATTTGGATGAAAAATTCCACATTTGTAAAGATAAAAATATAATTTAACCAAAATGAACTAGTTATGAACTATAATTAAAATCCAATATTTTTAAGTAAATAAATTGGGTTTGAAATGGTTTTAGAAATAACAAGAATTTCCAATATATGAATTGGAATGGATTTGAATCGAAATCATCCTTGGAATATTTCGATATTGGATTTGTGATTATACGGATATTGTTATGGAAATTTGGAAGATATATTATATATCGTTATTTCCAATACGATATTTGTTGGTTTCAGAATTTGATATTGAATGTAAGCCGATATAATTTCTATTCAGAGCCTTGTATTTAATATCAAATTGGATTTTAGGTTTGTCATGAATGGTGTCATCATTAACACAGTTCTTAAACCCCGTGTGAAAAGAATAAATCTTTTAACTAAGATTTAGTGAAGTTTTCCAATAAATTAATATTTAATTGGAATTGAATTAAGAATTGGATTTTGGGTTTGTCGTGAATGATGTCTTCATTAACACTGTTCTTAAACCCTATGTGGAAAGAATGAATCTTTTAATTAAGATTATTAGAGTTCCAGTTATATTTAATAATTGGAATGAAATGGAATGTGAATTGGGTTTATTGCGAACTGTGTATTAACGACATTCGTTCTTTAACCCGATTTACAGTGAAATATGATTTGGAATTTATAAATATTTTAATTAAGATATAAGGGAAATTTTCCACAGAAAAGTTTCCAATTTAATAAAATAATTTGGAATGTAATGGAATTCGATTTGATAATAATTGAAATGAACTTCTATGGAGCAAGACTGGTAATATATATAGAATTTAAAAGGCTTTGTCGTTATTCCATTTATATTATTGGTTGGATATGGAAATTGATATCAATTTGTTTTTTCGTGAAGATTCCATTTTTATGGAAGAGGATTTGGGTTTATTGTGAATCGTGTTTTAAATGGCATTGATTCTTTAATCCAGTTAAACGACAGGATTACATGTCTGACATTGATTCCTTTATACCGTATTCGTTGATCTTTACTAAATATATATCTGTTTGGTGGTGGAGAATTTATTCTCTTGCATAACACCCTTCTCTAATACGTACGAGCTTAGAGGTTATATATCGACAGAAATCAATAGTACGGTATAGCTTGTCGATGCGATATGTTTGTGTTTCCAAAGTTAAATAATCATTAATATTGATTTTTGGGAAGATTAAAACTAAGTGGAGTTTTAATGAATCTTTAATCAGATTGAAAAGAGAATGTGATAATTTAAATTATCAAATTCGGGAAATGATCGAGAATGGAATAATCTTTAATTAGATTTGAATGGGAAATGGTAATTAATTTTACCGATAACACCGTGGTGTTAGATATGGAGTATTACCAGTTTTTCTCCATGGGATGATTAGGTTTTGATTGGGGAATATAATAAATGATTACTTAGGTAAGGTGCGTTAATCCCGACTTGTTTGGATAAACCCTAAATCGGTTTGAATTGATATCCAATGGAAGATTAAAGAATAAATTTAAAGAATTTATCTATAATAAAATTAATGGAAACCTTTCCCAAAGAATATGAATATTTAAATAAAAGAATATTCAGAATTGGAATGAGGCGTATGTTGTGTTTTTCTAGCACTTGTTTATTTTATACGCGAGTTATTCTGAAAGACCGGGTTTATCCCATTCTGAATAACTCAATCGGCGATGAGTCGACGATAAAGACTGTGGTTGGAGACCGGAGGTCTTCACATCGTTTGGATGATTACTGATGTCTTGATTGGGATGTACACCCAAGACGAGGTAATAAGTGGCGATCGTCCAGACGTACTTGGAGATCGGCCGGATATGTGAGGGCCTCTCTCTTGTATTGAACATATGGGATGAGGAATAAGGTGCCTCCGGTTTCGTTCAGACCCAGAAAGAACTTGTAAATGGATGTGTGTCTGACATTAGATTTCATTCTGTGTGATTGATAGACATCAGTTGCATGGCGTTAATTTCCTGTGTGGCATGCTGAGATGCAAATGATCAAGGCCTCTGCTGAAAAGCAGAGTCTTGTGGTTGATGATCAAAGCACGACTTTAATATAGCATAGCTTTGTGTATAGCGTTAATTCGCGAGCCTCGTACCCCGATGTGAACCCGAAACGGGAGAGGACCTCAGGGAGGACATGCATTTCCTTCTAGCTAGGAGTGGTGTCAGGGTTTTGCAAGCCCAAACGTTTTACTTATGTGGATGATGGATAACGAGGCGTCTCGGTTATATTCGTCACTATGGTGCTGATGGATGGTTTGGTTGATATATGACCAGTTTATGCCCCATAGGGCGGGAAAACATATTTTTCAGGCATTTTAATCCACTTCGTGTGAACCGGCCCTAACGCTCCAAGGCTTGCTTGCGCGCTTGCCTGAGACATGGGTTGGATTGTCTCGAAGCGGTAAGGACGATCCCTTGCTTTGTTTGACAGACGGAAATCCAACTTTCAATACGTGACATTTCGGTTCTAATTGTAGAGCCTAGTATTAGCGACATGATAGATGATATCCATGCCGTCTATGATTGATACATTTATATTTGAAGTTGTTTTATAATGTTTGGCTATTATAAGGGAAAACCCTGTCCTCCGGCTTGCGTTGCATTGTGTGATGGGACCTGTGTCTTATAATAGCTTCATTTTTCCAAAAAACATTGCGCTGTTTTGTTATATGCACTGGTATTCTTGGGAGGAAACCCATTCCGTGTTATATGGCATGGTCCCTTGATTTAGTTTATTTTAAAGTAAAGTTTTAAATAACTGTTTTAGTTCTCACACCAGTCACATGACTGACCTGGAGTTTATTGTTTTAACCTAAACTCTAGGTGTCCCTATTTTCCACATGGGCAGCTAGTAGTTTGGTTTTGTAGATATTATATTCACAGGATCCTGGCTTACTGTAACGACCCAAGGAATTTGCGATCCTGGATATCGGCATACCACACTATGTCGACAATTCAGACATCGGAAATACCAGATAGTTAATAGAAAGAACTTAGAGGGTGAGAATACATAAGGTAGAACTATTAGAATAAAAGAAGAAGAACACAACAACATCAGAGTTACACGTATCTCACAGCAGAACGAATAAAATATAGTATACAAAATAACATTGAAACACAAATCTGTATTTGTATATTAGAGTACAACACTTCCATCACAACGGAAATAAACAATAGCTATAAATTGCTCTGAAGCCTCTTGCTCCGATCTCCTCCAAAGATATTTGGAAATACCTGAACTACTTGACTGCCCATACAAATTAGGGCACCTAAGAGTTTAAGGAAAAACAAAACAAAATAAACACTGGGTCAGTCATGGGACTGGTGTGAGTAAACTCCAAACATTTGTTTAACTTTTCAAATTCATTTTCAAAAGAAAAGATAATCGTAAGACCGATCCACACATAAATACGGATGGTTTTTACCTTACGATAACCCAAAACATTTTTGAAATTCAATAGTATTCTGATATTATAATAATGTCTAATCACAATTAATTAACAATCTAGTAGAATGCTTGCATCTCACGCTTCACATATATATAGTATATAATCAAAACTGTAAATAATAAAATTAACGAATACTTAATTTCAAATGCGAGAATTAAGGGAAATAGGTTATGCCATTGCATTCATCTCGGAATTCTGCTTGAGATAGAGTCCGAGTTTGTGGGAATTGGACTCAGTATGAAGAAGTTATGGCCTTCCGAAGTTTCAGAATTTAAATAAATTAAAAACAGCTCAGGTTCAGAAATTCGAAATTCAAATTCAAATAGGGGAGCAGGCTGGGCGGGAATTCTCCCGCCCAAGGGCCAGGTCGACCAAGGGGTCGACCTACCCATACAGGTCGACCAGTGGGTCGACCTAACTCCCCCAAAGAGATCTGAAATGTGACGATTTCTGACTCTGTGCTGAGTCATTAGGGCTGATGTGGCTGTTCTGGATAATTCTATCTTGTCTGGATGGTCCAGATTAATTCTATCTTAATCTAACGGCTTAGGTTGATTTAAACTTCTATAAAAGAGTACCTAGAATCAAACCCTAAATCAAAACAAAATTTGTCTCATGGCCACCATGTTGCTGCTAGGATAGTTCTCCTTCCTAAAGCTTAGGATTAGCAAGTCAGAATTCCAATTCAAAAGACGAACAAATCGTTCTCTTTTCTAACCTATCTTTGTGAGTACTGTTTCTTTCACAATATAATTAATTAATTTAATTGCAATGAGTTATAATTGGGATTATGAGAATATGGCTATTGAATCATGTGATGTTATTGTTTGTTGGTGAACATATGACAATTTTGTTATTGTGGATCTATTTCATATGTCCAATTGTACATGTTTACTTTGATTCATTTTATGCAACTTTGTTTCTACATATGCTAATTTGTATATGAATCTTATGCAAGTTTGGGATGTTAAAACATATGTGAATCTTATGCAAGTTTAGGATGTTAAAGCATATGAGAATCTTATATAAGCTTGGGATGTTAAAACATATGTGAATCTTATGCAAGTTTAGGATGTTAAAGCATATGCGAATCTTATATAAGTTTGGGATGTTAAATTATATATGAATCTTATGCAAGTCTGTAGGTGGATTATACACAAGTACATATGTGAATCAAGTATACACTTATGCTAGTTTATATGCAAAACATGTGACATTAATTTACATGTTTAGATCCATATGCATGTTAACATTTTTATGTTTAGATCTATGTTTAGATCCATATGCAAGTTCACATTTTTTTGTCTAGATCTATATTTAGATCCATATGCAAGTTCACATTTTTATGTTTAGATCTATATTTAGATCCATGGCAGTACATAGTTATGCAAATTTATGTCCTATATGCCCCTTTGCCTATGCTAGTTTTGTATGTGAATCATATGCTAATTTGAATGTAAGTTTGTATGAAATTCATATGCAAGTTATTGGAAACCCATACCCATATATGCAAGTTCACGATTACATGTTTAGATCTATATTTAGATCCATGATAGTTTATGCAAATTTATGTTATATATATATTCATTGCCTATGCAAGTTATTGGCTATGCAAACTTATGTTATGATTCTTAGATCTATTTTATGTGTTATGCAAGTTGTGATGTTGCTTTTATTTTTATAAGTTAGACTTTTTGCGAATCTAACATATATCATACTAAAACGTACGAATAGCGTGGGGACAATGGGAAAATATCAATTTTGCAAATTGTGAATTGGCATAAAATGGCTTTAAAGGCATGTAAATTAATTTGAGACATTAATTGGTATAATTTATATACCTGAAAAGTATGGACATAATTTAGGCGATAATTATGTACATAGATTAATTTGGAAATTATTGATAATTTGAATATGGATAATTAACACATATTGGGGTGAAATAAATTATGTGTAATAAACGCCTAAGACACGAGGTTAGACTCGTTTGTGGTGTAAGACTGCCCGGACCCGCCCGACAAATCCAGTAACCACAAACGGTAGTCTAATGTGAGAGGTCAAAGGCACAAATTAAATGTGTAACAATTGTAAAGACACGAGGGTAGACACGTTTGCGGTATAAGACAGCCCGGACCCGCCCGTCAAATCCAGCAACCGCAAACGGGAGTCTAATGTGGGAGGTCTTACAAGGTTACGGTTATAATGAATTAAGTAACACTTAACCAAGATAAACATGGGGTGGGACATGGGGGTTAAGTGGGTGACATGGGTGGCATGTGAAATACGATTAGAAACACTTAACCAAATATAAACGTGAATAAGAAGGGGTTAAGTGGAAAATTCTAGTGGGGACCAAGCATAGGTGGAAAGCTTGTGTCAAGCATGGGGGACCCATTTCAAACCAGTAACCCATTAAGTATCTTTGTGAGCTCGAGTTAAATCGAGGATGGGACACGCTTACTGGGTTTGATTGTAAGAGGTCAAAACGGGTTAACGGTGGCAACGCAAGTCCAACGGGGTCATGTGCGTGCGTGGGCCCGGACTGGTAGTAAGACATTGTTGCATCGTGTAGATATAAGCCCTGCATCTCTAGTGGTATCGAGTTACCACTTTGGGGAGTGATACACCCCACTGTGGGACCATCACGAATATCTACGAGTTAGGGAGCCGATCGCATGGGGGTAGTGGGTACAACTAGTGGAGATAAGGGCAGGCGGCACCTATGAAGGCAGCAAGGGTTACACGAAACTACCATTATGATTTTTATGTTCTGTAGGCGGGATCAACTCCTAGGGTGACTGGTAGTGCTGCAGTATTGTAATTATCCTATAGTGATTAGGAGCGAGATTAACGCTAGAATATTCCTCTTGTTTGTTTTGTCTTGCCCACTTATTTCACAGTTATTCCTTATTTTACCATTTTATGCCTTATCCTAATTACTTTAATAATTGTATCGTTAAAGTTATGGTACTCGCCAGACTTTATGTCTGACCCCTTTGTTTTCGCCTCTTTTCTTCCTTCCCCTCTGGTTCTCAGGGTGGGACTAGTACTAGTGGAGCTTGATCTTGATCTTTCTCTCTCTTTAGGAAGTGCTCGGATTACTGAAAGTAAATTTCAACTCATCTCTTTTATGGCTACTTGTGTTGGGGTTATGCTTTTTACTTTATGTCCTAAGAAAACAATTTGTCAAGATGGTTACTAAGTGTACTTGGTTTTTCTGTTGGTTTATGATGTTGTTGTAATCAAACTATTTCTCCGCTGTAATAAAAGTTGTTTTGAAAAATTTCAAGTACCAATATATGTATCTGTCTTATTATATTATATTCTATTCACCAATAATACTCCATGAAAGTTAATGCATTCCCTCTGAGAGTGGCATTAATAGACATGGGGTGTTACACGTGGTATCAGAGCTGAAGGTTAACAGAACAGTAAGAGATTTTGAAAACTATTTTTCAAAAGTGTTTTATAAAGAAATACTTTCAAAAGTATGTTTTAAGGAGAGTATTTTCAAGGGATTTTTTTAAAAAAAAACATAACCCCCAAGAGCCATATATCTTTCTTTTGAATTCTCCGTTTTGAATCTCTTCATTTTCTTTTCAGCATATCTGGGTTACCCGAGATACCCGAATGAATACCGATACCAACCTAGTTCAGAAGGTATCTAGAGGCTAGGGCCACCGCCGCAGGCCCAGTAGCCCCCAGCTGCAGCCGTTCCTCCTCCCCTCCTCCTAGTGTTGATACTTTTTCAAAGATATGCAAATACTTTCGAGCAATAGGCGGAACACCTTTTCACGGATCACAGACGTTTGTTGAAGCTCGAAATTGGCTTAAGAAGGTGGAAGATTTGTTTGGTATCTTCGAGGTAGAAGATGGAAGGAAGGTCCAATTGGCCGCTTGGTTAATGAAGGACGAAGCCTCGTTTTGGTGGGAGGTCACGAATGGAGAGCGTCCAGTAGAGACGTGGATGGATTTCAGACATAGGTTCGAGATGAAGTTTCTCTCACGAGCAGAAGAGAATCTATACATGGAAAGGTTCTTGGCATTGAAGCAAGGGAATTTATCAGTAAAGGAGTACGTCAACAAGTTCAATCAGTTGGCGAGATTTGGCTTAGACTTAGTGAATACACCTGGGAAGAAGGCCCTGAGGTTCGTTAAAGGTTTAAATGAGCTGCTACATGGGTTAGCTATGACCCACATTCCTATGGGAGCTACCTTTGAGAAACTGGTTGACATGGCGCTTATGCATGAGGAAGAGAAAGGTGCTAATGCTAATAAGGCACCGGAGAAGAAAGGGGATCAAAAGAAATCACAACAGCAAAACAAGAAAGGTGGTAAGAACAACAATAGCAAAGGAAAGAAAAGGTTCTTTAATTGTGGAACACCCGGCCATCTGAGCAAGGACTGTAAGAAAAAGAAGAAGACTGGTTGTTTCCACTGTGGAGAGACAGGACATCTAATTAAAGACAGCCCGAGGAAACAGGGGCAAGGGCAAAGAACAGGGTCTACTTCTGGAGGCCAGATTCAGGCTCTCATGGCACCAGGGCAGGCAAGAGGGCAGATTCAGGCTCTCATGGCACCAGGACTGGAGAGAGGTAGAAACATTTCCGTTGAAAGTTTGGTTTTTCTGTTCGATCATCCTGTTCGTACTTTGTTTGATTCTGGCGCTTCACACTCTTTTGTGTCTGCTTCGTTAGTTGAAACACTGCACCTAAATACTAGTCTAGTTACGGATCCCATAGTAGTCTCAAATCCTATTGGTGGTTCAGCTCATCTTTCAATGATTTATTGGGATTTTAGAGTGTTGATCTTGAGCATTGAGTTTGAATGCAACGCCTTCGTTTTTGGCTTCACGGGCTATGGATTGATTCTAGGCATGGATTGGTTATCCAGTAATGGTGCCATCCTCGATTGTGAAAAGAGAGTGGTTAGACTTATGACTCTCCTCGGCAACACTCTCGAAAACTCTTGTAATCCCATACATTATGTTATGCTTAGCAATCTCGAATCTCTTGATGCGTCGGTTGAAAACTTGCAGTATGTTAGAGTAGTCCGTGAATACCCAGATGTATTTGAAGAGGTGAAGGGCTTACCTTCGAAACGGGAGATAGACTTCCACATATACCTTATTGATAGTGCAAAACCCGTAGCTATACCCATTAGACACATGGCTCCAAGGGAGAGAGAAGAGCTCAGTAAGCAAGTCAAAGAGCTACTCGAAAAGGGGTTTATAAGGCGGAGTATTTCTGAATGGGGTGCTCCAGTGGTATTCGCAACCAAAGCGGATGGTTCACTTCGCCTATGCGTTGATTATAGGGAGCTAAGCAAGCTGACAAAGAAGAATAGGCACCCACTTCCTAGAATAGATGACTTGTTTGATCAGCTTGTAGGTGCGTCTGTTTTCTCCCAACTAGATTTGGCTACCGGGTTCCATCAGCTAAGAGTGGCTGAAGACAGCATTGATAAGACCGCGTTCAAAACCCCGGATGGTTTCTTTGAATGGATTGTCATGCCTTACGGCTTGACAAACGCACCCGCTTACTTTGTTGACTTGATGAGCAGGGTGTTTAGATAATTCCTTAATAAATTTGTGGTCTTCGTAGACGACATTTTGATCTTCTCGAAGAATGAAGAAGAGCATGCTTTGCATTTAAGGGAAGTCATGGATACTCTTCGTGCACATCAGCTGAAAGCCAAATTCTCCAAATGCCATTTCTGGATAGAAGAAGTGAGGTTTCTTGGACATGTGGTGTCCAAAGAAGGGTTAGCTGTGGACCTCGCAAAGTAGTTGCGGTGCAAGATTGGAAGGTTCCACGGAATGCAACTGAAGTCCGAAGATTTCTCAGGATAGCGGGCTTTTATCGAAAATTCATTAAAGACTTTGCTAAAATCTCAGCCCCACTTACAAGGTTAACGAAGAAGAACCTAACTTTCGCTTGAGATTTCGATTGCGATATTGCTTTCCAACGTTTGAAAAGGGCTCTAACAACAGCCCCAGTTCTAACATTGCCGGAGGGGAGCAAGATGTTTACCGTATACACGGATGCATGTGTTATGGGACTAGGCGCTGTCTTGATGCAAGAAGGGAAGGTAGTAGCTTATGGAGGCAGACAGTTGAAAGTACATGAAAAACTACCCGAACTACGATCTAGAGTTGGCTGCCATTGTCTTTGCGCTTAAGTCTTGGCCCCATTATCTCCTAGGTGAGAAATTTGAATTGTATACTGACCATAAATCGTTGAAGTACCTTTTCTCATAGAAAGATCTTAAATTAAGACAGCAAAGGTGGATGGAATTTCTGGCCTCATATGATTTTGAGATTTCCTATACCCCTGGCAACGGTAATGTGGTAGCAGACGCCTTAAGTAGGAAGAAGCTGACCTTGAGTCCTCTCTTTGTAGAAAGGCAAAGCTTAGAGTATATAACAAACTTTAACTTTAGACCCTCCTCTGAAATTGTGCCTGGTCTGTTAGCATCGCTAGAGGTGCGGCCTACTCTTTTAGACTCCATAGGAACCGCGCAACGAGAAGACCCTCAGCTAGTTGATGTGATGGATAAGCTAGTTAGGGGTGAGACTTCTAGTCATCTCAATAGATACTCCATCGATGATAGGGGTTGGTTGAGATGGGATGGAAGGCTATGGGTCCCACAAGTAAGGGATTTAGTGAAGACGGTTCTCGAAGAAGCGCACCATTCTAAGCTGACCATACACCTAGGCGGAGACAAGATGTATAAAGATATAAAAAGGGTTTTCTTTTGGAATGGCATGAAGAGTGATGTAATTGAGTTCGTCGCTAAGTGTTTGATATGCCAACAAGTCAAAGCGGAGCAGAAGAAGCCTGGTGGTCTGGTTCATCCTCTCGAGGTCCCACAGTGGAAGTGGGATATCATTTCAATGGACTTTGTTGATGGGTTGCCTAGGTCAAGAAGGGGAAATACCCGTATTTGGGTAATAGTGGACAGGCTCACTAAAAGCGCTCACTTTATACCTGTTAAAAGTAGAAGGACTGCCTCGTCCCTAGCATCCATTTATCTTAAAGAAATAGTTCGACTCCATGGGATACCCTCCAGCATAGTGAGTGACTGAGATCTTATCTTTAAGAGCGAGTTTTGGAAGAGTTTACAAGAGGAAGTAGGCACATAATTATGCTTAAGCACGGCCTATCACCCCCAAACAGATGGTCAGACGAAAAGGGTGAACAGAGTATTGGAAGACCTCTTGAGATTGTGTATTCTTGACTTTGGAGGGACATGTGAGGATCATCTTCCTTTGGTGGAATTCGCCTACAACAATAGCTACCAAGCCACCATAGGCATGGCGCCCTTCGAAGCTTTATATGGAAGACCATGCCGATCACCAACTTGTTGGTGAGAGTCTACAAATAAGCTCGTACTTGGGCCAGACATGATTAGAGGAACCTCAGAAAAGGTGAACTTGATAAGAAGACAGATGAAGGCTGCACAAGATAGACAGAAGTCCTACGCAGACAAAAGAAGGACTGACCTTGAGTTTAAGGTTGGAGATCGGGTGTTCCTTAAAGTATCTCCTTTGAGGAATGTCATTCGCTTTGGGTCCGTAGGAAAGCTAACACCAATATTTGTAGGACCATTTCCTATCATTGAAAGGATTGGTATGATAGCTTACAGAGTAGAGCTACCCGCGAGACTGGCTGAAGTTCATAATGTTTTTCATGTTTCTCAACTACGAAAGTGCTTACATGAATCTGCGGAAGTGGTGGAGCCAAGTATACTAGAGGAAGTAGAAGTGGAACGAGAAGCGACTGGAGAAGAGTTCCAACTCGTATCTTGCGTATGGAAGTCAAAAAGCTACACAACCGTGACATCAAGCTTGTTAAAGTTCAATGGAGTGATGCTGAGGAAGACACGACTTGGGAAACTGAGAGGAAAATACGCGCAGCGTACCCTTTCTCTTTGAGGGTACCTCCTTGATCTTTTTTTCCATAAGTTTATTCATGCTTATATATACCTTTTAAGTATATCTCCTCAGTCTTTATCCTTAGGTAGAAACCGATGGATGTAAACATGTATTTGAAACATGTTATGATTGATGGTTGCGAGTGGTTGCAAGTGGTTGCTAGTGGTTGCTCGTGGATGCATGTACACACACTTTAGGCACTAGATCGGCTCAATCACTTTCATATTGCATATAAATGTGCATGCATATTTAAATTAATGGATGTATAATGATTGTGTTATCATATGGATGATGCATTCTGATAAATGGTTGTGCACACATATAGAAGTAATATGTATCGTTAGGATTCTTTTGCATGCATAATGGACGCATGGCACTATCATGATTTGCCTTAAGGAGGTCAATTGAATCAGTGGACCGCTTGCATTAGACAAGGAACATATACATACACTTTCTGCATATGTTTATACAGTGTTAGAAATCTTGTAAGGACAATGGATGCCTGTGTTTGATGGTTGAGTAGATGGATGGTTGGATGTTAGGATATACATTCTCCTTAACTTGGAGATTTCGGGGGCGAAATCCTTTAAAGAGGGGAGAATGTAACACCCCATGATTTTAAATAATAAAATTAACGAATTAAAAAATATTTAATTTCAAATGTGAGAATTAAGGGAAATGGGTTATTGCATTGCGGTCGTCTCGGAATTCTGCTTGAGATAGGGTCCTAGTTTGCGGGAATTAGACTCAGTATGAAGAAGTTATAGCCTTCCGAAGTTTCAGAATTTAAATAAATTAAAAACAGCTCAGGTACAGAAATTCAAATTCAAACAGGGGAGCAGGCTGGGCGGGAATTCTCCTGCCCAAGGGCCAGGTTGACCAAGGGGTCGACCTACCCATACAGGTCGACCAGGAGTCGACCTGGGGGTCGACCAACCCCCCTCCCCCAAACAGATCGGAAATGTGACGATTTCTGACTCTATGCTGAGTCATTAGGGCTGATGTGGCTATTCTGGATAATTCTATCTTGTCTGGATGGTCCGGATTAATTCTGTCTTAATCTAACGGCTTAAGTTGATTTAAACTTCTATAAAAGAGTGCCTAGACTCAAACCCTAAATCAAAACAAAATTTGTCTCATGGCCACCATGTTGCTGCTAGGATAGTTCTCCTTCCTAAAGCTTAGGATTTAGCAAGTCAGAATTCCAATTCAAAAGGCGAACAAATCGTTCTCTTTTCTAACCTATCTTTGTGAGTACTATTTCTTTCACAATATAATTAATTAATTAATTTAATTGTGATGAGTTATAATTGGGATTATGAGAATATGACTATTGAATCATGTGATGTTATTTTTTGTTGGTGAACATATGACAGTTTTGTTATTGTGGATCTATTTCATATGTCCAATTGTACATGTTTACTTTGATTCATTTTATGCAAGTTTGTTTTTACATATGCTATTTTGTGTATGGATCTTATGCAAGTTTGGGATGTTAAAACATATGTGAATCTTATGCAAGTTAAGGATGTTAAAGCAAATGCGAATCTTATATAAGTTTGGGATGTTAAAACATATGTGAATCTTATGCAAGTTTAGGTTGTTAAAGCATATGCGAATCTTATATAAGTTTGGGATGTTAAATTATATATGAATCTTATGCAAGTCTGTAGGTGGATTATACACAAGTACATATGTGAATCAAGTATACACTTATGCTAGTTTATATGCAAAACATGTGACATTAATTTACATGTTTAGATCCATATGCAAGTTCACATTTTTATGTTTAGATCTTTGCTTAGATCCATATGTAAGTTCACATTTTTATGCTTAGATCTATATTTAGATCCATATGCAAGTTCACATTTTTATGTTTAGATCTATAATTAGATCCATGGAAGTACATAGTTATGCAAATTTATGTCCTATATGCCCCTTTGCCTATGCTAGTTTTGTATGTGAATCATATGCTAGTTTGAATGTAAGTTTTATGAAATTCATATGCAAGTTATAGGAAACCCACACCCATATATGAAAGTTCACGATTACATGTTTAGATCTATATTTAGATCCATGATAGTTTATGCAAATTTATGTTGTATATATATATATCCATTGCCTATGCAAGTTATTGGCTATGCAAACTTATGTTATGATTCTTAGATCTATTTTATGAGTTATGCAAGTTGTGATGTTGCTTTTCTTTTTGTAAGTTAGACTATTTGCGAGTCTAACATATATCATATTAAAACATACGAATAGCATGGGGACAATGACAAAATATTAATTTTGCAAATTGTGAATTGGCATAAAATGGCTTTAAAGGCATGTAAATTAATTTGAGACATTAATTGGTATAATTTATATACCTGAAAAGTATGGACATAATTTAGGTGATAATTATAGACATAGATTAATTTGTAAATTATTGATAATTTTAATAGGGATAATTAATTCATATTGGGGTGAAATAAATTATGTGTAATAAAGCCTAAGACACGAGGTTAGACTCGTTTGTGGTGTAAGATTGCTCGGACCCGCCCGGCAAATCCAGCAACCACAAACGGTAGTCTAATGCGAGAGGTCAAAGGCAAAAATTAAATGCGTAACAATTGTAAAGACACGAGGTTAGACACGTTTGCGGTATAAGATTGCCCGGACCCGCCCGGCAAATCCAGCAACCGCAAACGGGAGTCTAATGTGGGAGGTCTTACAAGGTTACGGTTATAATGAATTAAGTAACACTTAACCAAGATAAACATGGGGTGGGACATGGGGGTTAAGTGGGTGACATGGGTGGCATGTGAAATACGATTAGAAACACTTAACCAAATTTAAACATGAATAAGAAGGGGTTAAGTAGAAAATTCTAGTGGGGACCAAGCATAGGTGGAAAGCTTGTGTCAAGCATGGGGGACCCATTTCAAACCAGTAACCCATTAAGTATCTTTGTGAGCTCGAGTTAGATCGAGGATGGGACACGCTTACTGGGTTTGATTGTAAGAGGTCAAAACGGGTTAACGGTGGCAACGCAAGTCCAACGGGGTCATGTGCGTGCGTGGGCCCGGGCTGGTAGTAAGACATTGTTGCATCGTGTAGATATAAGTCGTGCATCTCTAGTGGTATCGAGTTGCCACTTTAGGGAGTGATACACCCCACTGTGGGACCAACACAGATATCTATGAGTTAGGGAACCGATCGCATGAGGGTAGTGGGTACAACTAGTGGAGATAGGGGCAGGCGACACCTATGAAGACAGCTAGGTGTACACTAAACTACCATTATGATTTTATGTTCAGTAGGCGGGATCAACTCTTAGGGTGACTAGTAGTGGTGCAATATAGTAATTATCCTATAGTGATTAGGAGCGAGATTAACGCCAGAATATTCCTCTTGTTTGTTTTGTCTTGCCCACTTGTTTCACAGTCATTCCTTATTTTACTAGTTTATGCCTTATCCTAATTACTTTAATAATTGTATCATTAAAGTTATGGTACTCGCCAGACTTTATGTCTGACCCCCTTTGTTTTCGCCTCTTTTCTTCCTTTCCTCCTCAGGTTCTCAAGGTGGGACTAGTACTAGTGGAGCTTGATCTGGATCTTTCTCTCTCTTTTGGAAGTGCTTGGATTGCTGAAAGTAAAGTTGAGCTGATCTCTTTTATGGCTACTTGTGTTGGGGTTAGGCTTTTTACTTTATGTACTCAGAAAACAATTTGTCAAGATGTTTACTAAGTGTACTTGGTTTTTCTGTTGGTTTATGATGTTGTTGTGATCAAACTATTTCTCCACTGCAATAAAAGTTGTTTTGAAAATTTTCAAGTACCGATATATGTATCTGTCTTGTTATATTCTGTTCTATTCACCAATAATACTCCATGAAAGTTAATGCATTCCCTTTGAGAGTGACATTAATAGACATGGGGTGTTACAAAAACCGCAGGCACTTATTGGAGATTGGATTACGACTATGACAAGGTATGGAACCACCTGCCGATAGTGTATCTCTAGAGAGGAATACACTGGGCTTAACAAGAACGTCTTGCAACCCGGCCCACACATGACCGACCACTCATTTCTCTTGAGTGTATCGAATATATTGTCACCTACGGTTGCTAGCAACATAACCGTTCCCGGGAGATACAGAAGCGAAAAGAAGTAACAAATAGGAATATTCTCTAGATGGTGACAATACACCCTAATGGGGGCGACCCACTTAGCCATGCTGCCTGCCTGATTTTTGTCATTTCCCCGTTGATGAGGCTTGAGGTCGTAACGCATCTTTTGACATATCACACCTCCATTTACTTTGAATGGCACATCGTCATACCCGCCAAATCACAAATTGATTTCCATAAAAATATCACAGGTATAAAGCTAAGAGAAAAGAATTCCTCCGCCACCAAACGTGGATACGTTTGAAGCGATCAACTTACGTGATCCTTTAGATATACTCTATCAGACATTCGTCCATACACGTTGTCCTAGGTCTGGACAAACCGAAGGCACTATTCTATAAATCCATCTTGGGCAATTTCTACCTAGGATCGCCAGAACAGCCATTGCACAACTCCATCTTCAATTATCTTCATCATATTTGATTCGCAACGCTAATGCCTATACGAAGTGGTTTTCTATTCTATTTGCTTTACAAATATTTCCTTTTCAATTCTATTTGCTTTACAAATATTTCCTTTTCAATTCTATTTTTTTACAAATATTTCTATTTATAAAATCCATTGATTTTATAAAATCCTTAAATTCAATATCCACTTTGAAATTCCTTTTTCAAAAAATCATTTGATTTTATATAAATATATTTCATTTCTAGTATACACTTTGAAAATTCTGTTTTTACATTCCAGTATTCCTTATGGTATTTAGCATACCATATAACAATGATCAATATCATCCAAACACCCATAATCAGCAACAGATCATATACCACAATAGATGAAAACAGTAAAATAAATGTTGAGGAATCCAGTTGGATCCCTCCGACCTGTTTCCCTACACCCACAGATGTTACACAATATAATTCACATCAATTTCATTTCAACATGAAATATTCTGATCAACAGAATCAATATTTTAATTAACGATATATATAACAACATCGATATTTTTAACTAATCAATTAGCAGTTCAACCAACCAATCAACACGCAGCAATCAACCAATATTTATCAGTTCTAAAAATACGTTATGGAAATGTAAACTGAGTAGAGTTAGTGAGATTTACTCACATTGGACGATCATCGTTAATAACGATAAACATCGCTTGATTCAAACAGACAATTTATTTTACAATAAACTGTAATGAGCTCCAATTCTCTCCCAGTCAGTTCCAATGTGTAGCTACCGTCCATACGATCCCAATGGATCTTGCTTTGTCCAATTCTGACAACGTATGTAAGAGTTATCAATTTTACAAGTTAATATACTATTTAGAACTATAATAAACTTAAGATGTATATATATTTATCTAGCTGGGCCTCACCACTTCTTATTTCTCCGCCCATCTTCCTTCCTAAGAAACCAGACCCATAAACCTTTCTTCTCGGATAAACTCCAGCTCCAAATCCCGTATCCTCCCTTCTCATACCAGTAGCCATTCGCGCAACTCATTTCAGTACATCGCCTTGATCAATCAACCATTTTCCAAATTGAAACCATCGTTTAACTCTCCCTTCCGAACTCGTCATCTTCCTCAGCTCCTCGTACGACTTGCCGTCCTCAAACCACTGCGACATCGTCCATCACCAGCAGGTGGCGACATAACCCAACATTGAACCTCATCAAATAATGCACTAAGGTGCTAAATTCCCTCACGATCTGAAATCAAATAATCGTTTCCTCCATCGACACCTCAAATTCAATAAAAACTATGCCCTAGGCACGCTGGTTTAAACTGCGAATTCCAGAAATAGAATCGAACCAAGAAATATATACATCATGATGAAGGGGTTGATCTCAGGAGTATGAAAATACTAGTTTCATGATGTAAAACTTTTTATATGGATTGTAATATTTTTCTGAAGATCGATTTTCCCTTTGTTTGTCGACGGCGCAAAAATATTGACCAAAGAAAAATAGGGTTAGGGTTTAGAATGTTAGTGGTGTATTTATAGATAGTTTTTAATATTTTTATATTCGAATATTATATTAAATTATAATCAACTGCTGTTTTTATTTGTCCTTTAAAATTCCTGTAATCACACATGACATCCGAAAATCACGAAACTGAACATGCAGCTACAGTTCGACATTACGGACCGATCAAATCTAGTTTCATTGAATTCCGACTCCGTTTGCTCACACAACGTATTTTTAACCATCTAATACTTACTGTTTTTCACATTAAAAATCCGTACGGCCACACACTGACCCCAAAAATCATGAAAATTGAATTCTTGCAATAATTTAATATTGCGGATCCAACAAAATTAGTTTCGTCGAAAACAGAGGTCATTTGCAAAACTGGCTATTTTTAAAGCTCTAAATCACCCATTTAAATATGTAAATATATTTAAAACAATTAAATTAAACACAAATAATTTAATATTATCGTATATATATCCAAATAAAATATCATACAGCTCTGAAATAACATATTTGGATTTGTATCTCCATAATTCAAATCCAAAGTTAAATCGATATTCAATTTATATTTAAAATCTTTTTATAATATAAATATATATTTACAAATTTCAAAGGAATTCCATAGCGACTTTTCTATAATTTTATTTGAACATAAATCAAAATCTACACGACGAAATCCCGATTTTTCTCATCCGTTGGAAAAATATACTTCATCAGCTCCTTAAGTTTCTTGTTTCACAGAAATCCGGCTTAAAACGGGTTCTGTATATTTGGTTGAAGTTTAAATCGCCAAATAGCGAACTGCCGCGCCATTTCGAGCTCGAATATAATTATATTATAATTAATACGTTCAATTGTCGTTCAAATAATATATTCGTTATTCTAATTCAATTCTAAGCTGAATTAAATATTATAAACGATCCAATTCACACAGTATTGTGAATTCAGCTATCGTCGACCCTTTGGGAATTATAATATATTATTATATTATTTATATTAATTAAATATTTAATATTATTTAATCAAATGACCACTTAATTCCTTGAATTACTATTTAAATAATTGAATAATTAATTATTATACCGTAAAAATACGGGATATTACATTCTCCCCCCCTTAAAATAATTTCGTCCTCGAAATTGCTAAGGTAGGAAACAAACCCTATTAATTGAGTTACAAATTATTTGTTTACTTCTTTACTTCAGTTTCAACTGAACTAATTTAATTTCAATTAAAATATTAATTAATTCCTACTAACGAAAATTTTCAAAAATCCTGAAAGTTTTCTAACACCTTAACTTTTCGAAAAATTTCGCCAGCACCTCCTTTGTACTGGTCAATCGGCACAACTACAACTTGCCTCACTAGGCCTTCTCCAACCCAAAAGAAAAACAAATAGCCAAGCGACTTTCCAATTCGGCTCATAAAAATCTCATACCCAATTAGAATATAAATGTGTACCTTTTTGTCGGGCATATCATTATATCATTTCCATCTGTTATCAATTCTGCATATACCAATGTCATCCCAATCAAACACCAAATCAGCTTTTATCCTCAAACTCAATCATTTGGTTCTATCCAAGCCAAATTCCATTTCAAACCAAAGTTCCTTCAGGATTCCAAACTCCTAACTCATCAATTCAACTTACTTAACCTTGTTAAGTTCCATCCACATATTTCATTAACTAATTTATTCTTCTAATTAGTTATCTTCATCCCATGGTCACACTTCTAATTTTTATTTCAAAAATCAAACCATTTACTCAACCGAGTCCAATTATATACCAAATTCCAATTCGACTTGATATTACTCCATTTCAATATAGCTTCCACTTAACTGGATTTAACCCAATTTCAATTTGTTTTCACAAATTTCAATTTGTTTTTAATTCAAATAGTCTTTCCTGGGAGTTTTAATAGTTTACCATATTGAAAATCAAACTTTCCTTTTCAAGATTCAAAACAACTTGCTTTTCACAAAACAATTCAAAAACAAAATCCTTGGTAGTAATCCGTCACTTAACAACTCGAAAATGAACACCGATGATGCAACTGTCATCATCGAAACCTATTTTCCAGCGATCGAAGTGAGTTCAATACTATATCACTTTTCAAAACCATTTCTAAACATTTCCACTTTGAAATATATTTCAAAATACCATTCCCAAAGCTTGTAGAACAAATCAAAATCTCCCAGGATTTTAAAAATTCTCATATATTTAATCCATATTCATTTACAAACACCTTTCCAAATCTCCAGGGTTTTAATTTCCATTCTGATTTAAACTTCAGATTTAATTCATCTGATTCCATGTATTTCACTTATATGGATTCTGGATGGTTATTTACATAACCATTTAATTTATAATCTTACTCGATTATAATAACAACCAATATATCCAATATATTATAATTCCAATATATATATCTTCCCTATATCAAAATATACTTTGGGTAAACTTATTTTCATTTACCCTCTTTTCAAAACATATCGTGTCGACCCATCGTATTCGAGTGTTTAGAATCTCCTACCGATACAGTGGATTAAACTGATCGATCAGAACCCATAAACAAATCAATCAATAAATCTACACAATATAAAACCATTTTTATATCAAATAACAAATACGCGCTCATATATATACACTCAACTCAATCTAGGGTATTACTAACCCCATCTCTACTGAGTCACGCCACAGAGCCAAGGTAATTACTTAACCTTCAGCTCTGATACCACTGTAACGACCCGGGGAATTTGTGATCCTGGATATCGGCATACAACACTATGTCGATAATTCAGACATCGAAAATAGTGGATAGTTAATAGAAAGAAGTTAGAGGGTGAGAATAGATAAGGTAGAATTATTAGAATAGAAGAAGAAGAACACAACAACATCAGAACAACACGTATCTCACAGCGGAACGAGTAAAATATAGTATACAAAATAACATTGAAACACAAATCTGTATTTGTATATTAGAGTACAGCACTTACATCACAACAAAATAAACAATAGCTATGAATTGTTGTTGAAGCCTCCTGCTCCAAGCTCCTCCAAAGATATCTGGAAATACCTGAACTACTTGACTGCCCGTACAAATTTGGGCACCCAAGAGTTTAGGGAAAACAAAACAAAATATACTCTGGTTTAGTCATGGGACTGGTGTGAGTAAACTCCAAACATTTGTTTAACTTTTCAAAATCCTTTTCAAAAGAAAAGATAATCGTAAGACCGATCCACACATAAATACTGATGTTTTTTACCTTACGATAACCCAAAATGTTTTTGAAATTCAATAATATTCTGATATTATAGTAATTTCTAATCACAATTAATTAACAATCTAGCATAACGCTTGCGTCTCACGCTCCACATATATATAGTATACAATCAAAACCGCAGGCGCTTATTGGAGATTGGATTTCGACTATGACAAGGTACGGAACCACCTGCCGATAGTGTTTCTCTAGAGAAGAATACACTGGGTTTAACAAGAACGTCTTGCAACCCGGCCCACACATGACCGACCACTCATTTCTCTCGAGTGTATCGAATATATTGTCACCTACGGTTGCTTGCAACATAACCATTCCCGGGAGATACAGAAGCGAAAAGAAGTAACAAATATGAATATTCTCTAGATGGTGACAATACACCCTAATAGGGGCGACCCACTTAGCCATGCTGCCTGCCCGATTTTTTTCATTTCCCAGTTGATGAGGCTTGAGGTCATAACGCATCTTTTGATAGATCACACCTCCATTTACTTTGAATGCCACATCGTCATACCTGCCAAATCACAAATTGATTTCCTCAAAAATATACGGGTATAAAGCTAAGAGAAATGAATTCCTCCGCCACCAAATGTGGATACATTTGAAGCGATCAACTTACGTGATCCATTAGATATACTTTGTCAGACATTCATCCATACACGTTGTCCTGGGTCTGGACAAATCGAAGGCACTATTCTGTAAATCCATCTTGGGCAATTTCTACCTAGGATCGCCAGAACAGCCCTTGCACAACTCCGTCTTCAATTATCTTCATCATATTTGATTCGCAACACTAATGCCTATACAGAGTGGTTTTCAGATAATAAATCTGATCCCGATCTCTCCGTATTGACAACAGAAATAGTCAAAAACTTTGATAGACGGTGATTTAATTATCAAAGGAAAACATGTGCACAAACAACGGTCATATTTCCAAATGGAGATCTCACCGAGCAAATCATCAATCAACACCGATCCCCTTTAATTTAATTTTCCATTCAATTATTCATTTCCCTATCTCCATTTCCATATATTCGTTAATTCTTATTTTCTAAATTTAGAAAATATACGTTATAACTCATTGGAACATTTCCATATTTACTCCCCTTTTTATTTCCTATATTAGAAAACATTTTCTATTCTTCTTTGAAAAATATTTCCAAAACTCCTTCATTGGATTTAAATAGATGTTTTAAATAAAACATCGCTATGCCAACACAAACTATTTCACTCATTTACTAAATTCACTTAACTAACATTCACTATCGAACCTTAACTATCCCTTAGCTAAAAATGAAGTCAATCAAGTTGGGGTATAACTACCTCTCAGACCTTAACTGAACAACATTTCTAACCTCGAAATAGACAAAATTCACCTTTTAAATCTTCAACAACTTCCTTATGTAACTCTCGGATTCTATTTACGAATGCACTTCCTTTTTCAAAAATCATTTGATTAAGACAATAGTGTTACAATCCCATATTTCCGATATATATATATAATAACTTAAATATAAATTTTATTTATTTAATTTGGATAAATAAACAAACAACTAATTTATTAATAAATAAACCTTGATTTAAAACCCGGAAAGTAAATAGTACTTTCCTACATTCGATATAGTCGAATTCCAATGTATAATTCTCTCTCGAATAATCTCTATTTGATAACTCTCTTTCGTATAAACTATATTCGATTATCTCTCTTTCGAATAAACTATATTCGATAACTCTTTTCGAATAAACTATATACGATAACTCTTTTCGAATAAACTATATTCGATTAACTCTAATTTGATTAATTCTAATCGATTAACTCTAATTCGACTAATTCTAATCGATTAACTCTAATTCGATTTACTCTATTCGATTAACTAATATTCGATTAACTCTATTCGAATAACTAATATCTGATTAACTCTATTCGAATAACTAATATTCGATTATCTCTCTTTGCTTAACTCTAATTCATTAACTCTAATTCCTATCTTATTCAAATTCCCATTTGAATTCCTATACCAAAACCCAATTTTCCTTTATAAATGTTTTAATTTATAAAATATTCATTTTAATCCATTATTTGTATTGAATGTTAAAATATTCCTTTTATATGATCCATTAAGTTTGATTTCGTATTTTAAAATAATATCCCATTTCCAAATTCTATTTATACTTTTTATTTGTATAACTATTTCTATAAATCCTCCTTTTAACTTCTAACAGTTAAAATCTCATTTAGATTCCCTTTTATAAATATTGAATTCAAATTTTTATTAACCTATCAATGTTAAAACCGATTTCTACTTCTTTATATAAATTCAGATTTATATATTCAAATTATCCAATGATAGATACTTTTCTTAATTTATAAACATCGTTTATAAATTAATCTATTAAAAACAGATTTCCATTTAATATTTATTTCCCACTTATTTTCTTTTATAAAGTTCTATTCATTTTATACAGTACTCCCTTTTATAACTCGTATTTATTTTTTGAATAAATATCCCCTCTATTATTCTATTTATAAATGATTCCAAATATTTCCTTTTCAATTCTATTTGCTTTACAAATATTTCCTTTTCAATTCTATTTGCTTTACAAATATTTCCTTTTCAATTCTATTTGTTTTACAAATATTTCTATTTATAAAATCCATTGATTTTATAAAATCCATTGATTTTATAAAATCCTTAAATTCAACATCCACTTTGAAATTCCTTTTTCATAAAATCATTTGATTTTATATAAATATATTTCATTTCCAATATACACTTTGAAAATTTCGTTTTTTACATTTCAGTATTCCTTATGGTATTTAACATACCATATAACAATGATCAATATCATCCAAACACCCATAATCAGCAACAGATCATATACCACAATAGATGAAAACAATAAAATAAATGTTGAGGAATCCAGTTGGATCCCTCCGACCTGTTTCCCTACACCCACAGATGTTACACAATATAATTAACATTGATTTCATTTCAACATGAAATATTCTGATCAACAGAATCAATATTTAATTAACGATATATATAACTACATCGATATTTTTAACTAATCAATTAGCAGTTCAACCAACCAATCAACACGCAGCAATCAACCAATATTTATCAGTTCTAAAAATACATTATGAAAATATAAACTGAGTAGAGTTAGTGAGATTTACTCACATTGGACAATCATCGTTAATAACGATAACCATCGCTTGATTCAGATGGACAATTTATTTTACAATAAATTGTAATGAGCTCCAATTCTCTCCCAGTCAGTTCCAATGTGTAACCACCGTCTATATGTGAGGAAAAGGAATTTCGCTCGGTCCGAACCAGTCGCTAAACCGATCTAGACCGTTCGAAATGCCCTATCGTTTGAGAACAAGCCACAAAACAGAACGCAGACGGAAGAACATTTCATTGTATATTACAACAATGCATCAGATTATAAGAATATACAGAGTATAAATGAATATTACACAGAAATATCAGAGATTTAAATTACATTTAAATACATAGCAGCGGAAAATAATACAATACACAACTAGAAGTAGATATACGGATACAAAGCTTTCCGGATATCGTTCCAGCTGTAAACCAGGATCCTGTGAATATAAATCTGCAAAACCAAAACTACTAGCTGCCCATGTCAAAATAAGGGCACCCAGAGTTTAGGTTAAAACAATAAACTCCAGGTCAGTCATGTGACTGGTGTGAGAACTAAAACAGTTATTAATCTTTATTTTCAAAGTTAGGTAAATCAAGGGACCACGCCGTATAACACGGAACGGGTTTCCTCCCAAGAATACCGGTGCATAAAACAAACAACGCAATGCTAAATAAAGAAAAATGAAGCTGTTATAAGACCCAGGTCCTATCACACAATGCAACGCAAGCCGGGGGATAGGGTTTTCCCTTATAACAGCCAAAGAATGCTTGATACGTTTAAAACAAATCATTTGATACTATTATAAGTGCATAGTGTATAAAACAACTTCAAATCATAAGTATCAATCATAGACGGCATGAATGACCCATACCACTATGTCGCCATATATAAGTTTACAATCAAAACCGCAATGTCGTATTGGAAGTTGGGTTATCATTTATGGTATGAACCGAGGCTAGGGGCAAGATCCTCTACCGATTTGTGACTCTCTAGCCCGAGCCACAGGAACAGCCGTAACTGCCCCTTGGATCGTCAGGGCCGGTCCACCGATGTGGATTATTATGCCTGAACACTACGTTTCCCCGCCCTTTGGGGCGTAAGCCTGGCCCGTCAGCCGACCAGAAGCATCGGCCGAAACCGATATCACGAGGCGCCTCGCTTTTCAGCAAGTAATAATAAGCAACATCCACATGAGTCAAACTCGTCAGCCAGTTCAAGCACTGACGCCACTCCTAACTAGAAAGAAACGCATGTCCTCCCTGATGTCCGTCTCCCGTTTTTGGTTCATACCGGGTGTGATACTCGCGAATCAACGTTACACAAAGCTACGCCATACAAGGCCGTGCTTTGACCATCAACCACAAGACTTTGCTTTTCAACAAAAGCCTTGATCCATGCAATTCAGCATGCCACATTGTCAGTCCATACTGTACCACTGATTTCTGCCAATATATAACCTCTAGGCTCGTACGTCTCAGAGAAGGGTGTATAGCAAGAGAATAAATTCTCTGCCACCAAACAGATATATATTTAGCAGAGATCACCAAATACAGTATAAAGGAATACAACGTCAGACACACTATCCATTTACAAGTCCGTTCTGGGTCTGAACGAAACCGGAGGCACTTTCCTCGCATATCCATCCATCTCCAAGTACGTCTGGACGACCACCAACTATTTCCATCCTCTTGGGTGTACAGCCCAATCAGGATCGTCAGTAATTATCCCAACGATGTGAAGACTTCCGGTCTTCAACCACCGTCTTCATCTTCGACATATCGTCGAATTGATTATTCAGAATGGGTATAAACCCGGCCTTTTCGAACAACCCGCGTATATTAAGAATAAATGTTACACAATCACAACATACGCCTCATTCCAATTCATCAGCCACTAACCGTAAATTAATCAAGAGAATAATTCCCCAAATATTAACCCCGAAGGCCGAAACCAACATCAGATCAATATCCAGAAAACCATTCTGCTTAGCTAACCGACAGTTAGTTTCTAAATTTCACATTCATAGGGAAAGGTTCCCATTAATTTTATCCAAGATAAATTTCTTGAATTTATTCTTTAATCTATTTTTGAATATCAATTCATACTAGTCGGGATTAGCGAACCTTACCGAAGTAATCATTTGTTTTAATTTCCCAATCCCAACCTATTCATCCCATGAAGTAAAACTGGTTATACTTCATATCTAACACCACGGTGTTATCGGTAAATTCAATTACCATTTCACGTTCAAATCTAATTAAAGATTTAACTATCGCCTGGAGCAAAACTGGTGGTACTCCATTTTCGATCTTTTCAATCTAATTAAAGATTCATTAAAACTCCACTTAGTTTTAATCTTTAACTGGGTTAAAGAATCAGTGTCATTTAAAACACAGTTCACGATAAACCCAAAATCACATTCATTAATTATCGGGTTAAAGAACGAGTGTTATTTAAAACACTGTCCACGATAAACCCAAAAATCAATATCAATTCAATTAAATATTATTTAATTGGTACACTTCATTAAATCTAAATAAAAAGATTTAATCTTTTCTCAACTGGGTTCAAGAACAGTGTTAATGAAGACACCATTCACGACAAACCCAAATCACATTTGATATTCAATACAAGGCTCTGAATAGAAAATATATCGGCTTATATTCAATATCAAATTCTACGACTAACAAATGTCGTATTGGAAATAACGATATATATGTATATCTTTCAAATTTCCATAACAACATCTGTATAATCACGAATTCCAACATCAAAATATTCCGAAGACAATTTCGATTCAAATCCACTCTAATGCAATCATTGGAAATTCTGGTTATTTTTAAAACCCTTTTCAAATTCAATTTATTTATTTAAAAATAAATAGAATTATAATTCTAGTTCAAAACTAGTTAATTTCGATAAAAATCTATTTTTATCTTTTCAAATATGGAGTTTTTCATCCCAATTCTTCTCAAATCATTTCTTATGATTTTACACAAATTATTACTATTTTTAATAATTTTATCAAGGCCCGTACAGTCGATTTCCATCAACGGCCATCGAACTGCACTTACAGCGACCTTTTTCGAATTTGATTTGGACAAAATTCCAAATCCAATCGTTAGATTTAAAATTTCTAATATTCGTTAGAAAGCTCTTTTCGATACGAACCCAACGGTTCCGGTTTTAGGAGAATCCGACGGTCGGATCTCCCGTAATGTCCGTTTGAAATAAATGGTCGAAATTCACGAACTGCCGCGGCGCGTTCTATTCAGGCCATTATATTATATATATAATATATATTTCGTCGATTTCTATTTAAAACGAATTATATAAATAGTTTTAAATTCGTTTCAAAAGCAATTTCAACTTCCATTTCAATTCAAATCAAAATTGAATTCTTCTTTATAAATTCGTTTTAAAATTCATTTCTATTCAATTCAAATTTCAATTCAATTTGAATTCATTTCAATTCGCTTTCAATTCAATTTGAATTCGTTTTCAATTTAATTCAATTCCAAAGTCGTTTTAAATTCCATTCCTTTCCGTTTTCTATTCAATTCGATTTCATTATATATTCAATTGAAATCCAATTCGTTTTATATTCAATTCGAAGTCAAATTCGTTATATATTCAATTCGAATTCAATTCGAATTCGTTTTCTATTCAATTTGATTCAAATTTCATTTCAAGATATGCGATTTCGAAATCACTTTTCAATATTCATTTTAAAATGAATAAAATCGATATAAACATCGTTCACGTCAAAATGGCGCATCTCTAATCAACACGGCTTCATATCATTCTATTTTCAAATATTCTATTTCAAATATTTCCTATTCAAATATTTCTATATTAAAATATTTCGTTCAACACATGACTTATCTCAACGGATGAGTACAATCAACACATGAACCTTTTTTTATATTGATAAAGATGTAAATTTTATTATTAAAATATTCCGTTCAACACATGACTTATCTCAACGGATGAGTACAGTCAACACATGAACCTTTATTTTATATTGATAAAGATGTAAATTTTATTATTAAAATATTTCGTTCAACACATGACTTATCTCAACGGATGAGTACAGTCAACACATGAACCTTTATTTTATAATATTCTTTATTTTCTAAATTGGAATGAGGCCCAATCAATCACCATATAATGTTAATTATATGGATTTTCATACATCACACGTATATAATAGCATTGCAAAATAATCAACCATCAACCATCAACCAAAGTGCACTACACTGTATAAGCATCAAATATAGATATCTAACGCTTATAACAGCCTGTCAATCAATCGATCGACATATTTAATCAATCAGGATGAGTGAACTTCAAATTTCATCCCAACACCCGTGTGGGGTTTCAAACAATCAAACACAGATTTTAGTTGTGCAGTTGGGCGATGTGTAAAATTTATCGACCCAATCAATGTCCTTCAAACAGGTGTACATAAACAAACCGTCCGGTTTGTAAATGAATATTTTATTTTATTCACTTCCACGTTAAAACTATATTTTTAACGATAAAATATTTTATTTAACCTATGAATGTTCTATTCAGTTCATTTATTCAATAAAATGATATTTTTATTTTTCTAACATATTTTAGAAAATTTCGGCGGCATAACGGCACGATACTAGAAACGGGACAAGGCCTAGCCTTATCCCCGGTCTAGTGAAGGCCCACGCCATTCACACATCAATCAAATCAATTTCATTTCACCAAACAATTCAATCCAATCAAATAATCTAACTAATTTTTGCAATCAAACAAACAAGTCCATGGTCTGTGGACGATTGTGTCGGGTGCTACTAAGCACCGTCTGCATCCTAGTATATATATATATATATATATATAACTAGAAAAAGAAATTGAAAGGTGAGAAATTCTCACCGAGGGATCCACTCCTCCAGTCCTTATCTCTGAACGGTTTGAATTCAGATTTGTTTTCCGACAGTACCATCGCAATCTGTATCATGCAGTCGATTATTAAAAATCACATTTTTAATAACGCTATTTATATTAAAAATAACATTTCAGTTTTCTATATAAAAATCATATTTTTATACAATGTTATCTTTTTTCCATGCTATGCATATAAAATAAAAACAATGTTTATTTTTCCTTTTCAAAACAATGTATATTTATATTTTCTAAACAAAGACATTTATATTTTCTAAACGAAGATATTTATATTTTCTAAACAAGGATATTTATATTTTCTAAACAAGGACATTTATATTTTCTAAACGAAGATATTTATATTTTCTAAACGAAGATATTTCTATTTTAAAACAAAGATTATATTTTCCTATTTTAAAACAAAGATTATATTTTCCTATTTTAAAACAAAGATTTTTCTATTTTAAAACAAAGATTATATTTTTTATATCGCTAGTTCGTTATGAAGATCAAATTTTTATATAACGCTCTTCACATATCAAAAATCCTACCTTTTTGATATTAAAAATCATAACTCTATAATATTAAAAATCCTACTTTTAAAGCTGTTACATAAATTAAGAATCTTTTTTTTCATCCCAATGCTATTCTATTTAAAAGGAAACAATGCAGATTTATTTTCTTCTTTGAAAGTCAGAATTTTTAAATATGTTTAAATAATAAAATAAACTAAAATAAACTCACTGCATCATGTCTGAACCGAGCTCCAACTAGGGTTTCGATCCTAGCTCGAAATCCGAGGCGCGGGGTGACAATTAGGGGTGTCCACAGCCTCGGCCTTCGCGTCTGCTTTCCGGCGATGTGCCCCACGCCCAGCTCGCAACACTCTAGGGCCAGAAGATCGATCTCGAGCGTCGGCGGCTTTGGCCCCGATTCTGGCCATCACGACGCCCAAAAACCCATCACCACGGCGTGATTTGTAGAGCTCGAGGAGCTGTATATTTTTTCCATTTAAGACCCTTGCAACCGATGAACGGATTAGAGTTGGTGAGGAGGAGAATTTTGGAAGAATCAGATCGTCGGTTTTGAGATGGGGCGGAATTTCCGCGTTGACCACGTTTGGGAATTTATGAGGGTTTGACCCATTTATTTTATATATATGCGTGTTTATATTTCTAATTATTTAATTCCTTTTTACTTGTTTTTCAATTTGAACCCCAAATCAAACTCAACGACTGTCGTCCCTAGCCAAATACCCCTATTCCAAATATAATGGGATATGTATCGTAAGCTGATTCGACTGTTTCGATCAGTTGTCGTCAAAATCAACATATAACTCTATATATTGAATTTGAACGCGCATTTCATTTTACCGGGGTCACATACTATCTTTAAAAATTCTCGAAAAATATTTTCTAGCTTCGTATTGACGATACGGTCCTAACAAAACTAGTTTCGTCGAATTCTGAGACCGTTTGAAAAATGGCCAATTTCCAGTCGATTAAAATCAACTGAAACTGGTCAAACGCGTTTTCTTTTGCCACGCTCACACATTGATTCGAAAAATTATGAAATTTGGAATCTAGCAATAACTTTACATCACGGACCCAACAAAAGTGGTTTCGTTGAAATCCGAGGCCGTTTGCAAAATTCCCATTTTTAAGGGCCTGAATTCCATAGCGACTATTCAGATTTTTCAACTGGACATATCTTTTGATCCCCGCTATGAAATTTTGATTTTTCGGATTCGTTGGAAAGATATCATCAATTAGATCCTATTATTTTTGATTTCACTAAAATCCGGATTGTTTTGCACCCGGTACATTCAATTGAAGTTTGAAATCGAATTATCGAACTACCGCGCCATTTTCAATTCTATTTATAATTATATATAAATATTTATATTCTAACGACGACGTATATAATATATACGTTCTAATTATATTCAAAATAAATTTTTCGTCGATATTATTTAAAATAATTCATTTTAAATAATCAAAATTCGCTAAAATTGCCAAAATAAAAATTTTAAACTGGCCCAAATTTTCGGGTTGTTACAATCTCCCCCACTTAAAACTTTTCGTCCCCGAAAAGGAACAAAGTCGAAAGTGGTTTGATTAACCAACTCTACGTTCGATCTGGCTTTCATTCCCCAACTTTTCAGTTTCTGAGAATCTTCAAATTTTCCAAAAATTTGGCTAACACCCTAAATTTTCGAAAAATTTCGCCATAACCTCCCCTGCACCGGGAGCATCGGGAAATCTCAAATAGCTTCCCCGGTCCTTCAGATCTCAAAAAGAAAAAGAAAAAGCCAAGCGGCTAGCCAATAGGCTCATAAAATCATCATCACCCAAACAAAACAGTAAATTATGTAGTAAACATGTACCTATTTGTCGGACAAACAAATTTTATTCTCTGCTCTAGCCTCCTTGCTATGACCTGTTCAATGTAAGTACATGTATATGCAAGCAAATGCGACCAAATTTCAATACAATTCATTATTCGATCAAATTAGGCATAATGGTTCAAAATTATCAAACAATTAAACAAACAACACAAACATCAATCAATTAGTGGATTAACGTTTCAAATTCATAATTTTGATATATATAAAGAAAATCATGTTTTGATGCCAAATCCCAACAATGTATTCTAGCTATATTAGTTTTGGTTCTCACACCAGTCTAATGGAAATATATAGAAAATCACACCTTCGAAACTCGAACATAAATGTTGATGATGCGATCGCTATCATCAATATCATCTTCGGGCGACTAGAGTGTGATGCTATATCTATCCAATATATTAAAACTTTGAATATATGTTTGCAAGGCGTATATGCAAATTCTTTATATACTGAATTGTCCAAAATCAATATAAATAAATTATTCAAATACGTGTAAAACGATCTAAAATTCAAAACAGAATTGTTTTCATTTGAAAAATATACTCTCTACACTCGTGCTAGGATACTACTGATCCCATCTCTAACGAGTCATTCTCATTGGATATTGCTAATCCAATATCTGATGAATTCTTTCGTACGGTTCTAATGTGTCTAGTTCTCTGCTTTGTAAACCAAAGCTCTGATACCAAATGTGAGGAAAAGGAATTTCGCTCGGTCCGAACCAGTCGCTAAACCGATCTAGACCGTTCGAAACGCCCTATCGTTTGAGAACAAGCCACAAAACAGAACGCAGACGGAAGAACATTTCATTGTATATTACAACAATGCATCAGATTACAAGAATATACAGAGTATAAATGAATATTACACAGAAATATCAGAGATTTAAATTACATTTAAATACATAGCAGCGGAAAATAATACAATACACAACTAGAAGTAGATATACGGATACAAAGCTTTCCGGATATCGTTCCAGCTGTAAACCAGGATCCTGTGAATATAAATCTGCAAAACCAAAACTACTAGCTGCCCGTGTCAAAATAAGGGCACCCAGAGTTTAGGTTAAAACAATAAACTCCAGGTCAGTCATGTGACTGGTGTGAGAACTAAAACAGTTATTAATCATTATTTTCAAAGTTAGGTAAATCAAGGGACCACGCCGTATAACACGGAACGGGTTTCCTCCCAAGAATACCGGTGCATAAAACAAACAGCGCAATGCTAAATAAAGAAAAATGAAGCTGTTATAAGACCCAGGTCCTATCACACAATGCAACGCAAGCCGGGGGATAGGGTTTTCCCTTATAACAGCCAAAGAATGCTTGATACGTTTAAAACAAATCATTTGATACTATTATAAGTGCATAGTGTATAAAACAACTTCAAATCATAAGTATCAATCATAGACGGCATGAATGACCCATACCACTATGTCGCCATATATAAGTTTACAATCAAAACCGCAATGTCGTATTGGAAGTTGGGTTATCATTTATGGTATGAACCGAGGCTAGGGGCAAGATCCTCTACCGATTTGTGACTCTCTAGCCCGAGCCACAGGAACAGCCGTAACTGCCCCTTGGATCGTCAGGGCCGGTCCACCGATGTGGATTATTATGCCTGAACACTACGTTTCCCCGCCCTTTGGGGCGTAAGCCTGCCCCGTCAGCCGACCAGAAGCATCGGCCGAAACCGATATCACGAGGCGCCTCGCTTTTCAGCAAGTAATAATAAGCAACATCCACATGAGTCAAACTCGTCAGCCAGTTCAAGCACTGACGCCACTCCTAACTAGAAAGAAACGCATGTCCTCCCTGATGTCCGTCTCCCGTTTTTGGTTCATACCGGGTGTGATACTCGCGAATCAACGTTACACAAAGCTACGCCATACAAGGCCGTGCTTTGACCATCAACCACAAGACTTTGCTTTTCAACAAAAGCCTTGATCCATGCAATTCAGCATGCCACATTGTCAGTCCATACTGTACCACTGATTTCTGCCAATATATAACCTCTAGGCTCGTACGTCTCAGAGAAGGGTGTATAGCAAGAGAATAAATTCTCTGCCACCAAACAGATATATATTTAGCAGAGATCACCAAATACAGTATAAAGGAATACAACGTCAGACACACTATCCATTTACAAGTCCGTTCTGGGTCTGAACGAAACCGGAGGCACTTTCCTCGCATATCCATCCATCTCCAAGTACGTCTGGACGACCACCAACTATTTCCATCCTCTTGGGTGTACAGCCCAATCAGGATCATCAGTAATTATCCCAACGATGTGAAGACTTCCGGTCTTCAACCACCGTCTTCATCTTCGACATATCGTCGAATTGATTATTCAGAATGGGTATAAACCCGGCCTTTCCGAACAACCCGCGTATATTAAGAATAAATGTTACACAATCACAACATACGCCTCATTCCAATTCATCAGTCACTAACCGTAAATTAATCAAGAGAATAATTCCCCAAATATTAACCCCGAAGGCCGAAACCAACATCAGATCAATATCCAGAAAACCATTCTGCTTAGCTAACCGACAGTTAGTTTCTAAATTTCACATTCATAGGGAAAGGTTCCCATTAATTTTATCCAAGATAAATTTCTTGAATTTATTCTTTAATCTATTTTTGAATATCAATTCAAACTAGTCGGGATTAGCGAACCTTACCGAAGTAATCATTTGTTTTAATTTCCCAATCCCAACCTATTCACCCCATGAAGTAAAACTGGTTATACTTCATATCTAACACCACGGTGTTATTGGTAAATTCAATTACCATTTCACGTTCAAATCTAATTAAAGATTTAACTATCGCCTGGAGCAAAACTGGTGGTACTCCATTTTCGATCTTTTCAATCTAATTAAAGATTCATTAAAACTCCACTTAGTTTTAATCTTTAACTGGGTTAAAGAATCAGTGTCATTTAAAACACAGTTCACGATAAACCCAAAATCACATTCATTAATTATCGGGTTAAAGAACGAGTGTTATTTAAAACACTGTCCACGATAAACCCAAAAATCAATATCAATTCAATTAAATATTATTTAATTGGTACACTTCATTAAATCTAAATAAAAAGATTTAATCTTTTCTCAACTGGGTTCAAGAACAGTGTTAATGAAGACACCATTCACGACAAACCCAAATCACATTTGATATTCAATACAAGGCTCTGAATAGAAAATATATCGGCTTATATTCAATATCAAATTCTACGACTAACAAATGTCGTATTGGAAATAACGATATATATGTATATCTTTCAAATTTCCATAACAACATCTGTATAATCACGAATTCCAACATCGAAATATTCCGAAGACAATTTCGATTCAAATCCACTCTAATGCAATCATTGGAAATTCTGGTTATTTTTAAAACCCTTTTCAAATTCAATTTATTTATTTAAAAATAAATAGAATTATAATTCTAGTTCAAAACTAGTTAATTTCGATAAAAATCTATTTTTATCTTTTCAAATATGGAGTTTTTCATCCCAATTCTTCTCAAATCATTTCTTATGATTTTACACAAATTATTACTATTTTTAATAATTTTATCAAGGCCCGTACAGTCGATTTCCATCAACGGCCATCGAACTGCACTTACAGCGACCTTTTTCGAATTTGATTTGGACAAAATTCCAAATCCAATCGTTAGATTTAAAATTTCTAATATTCGTTAGAAAGCTCTTTTCGATACGAACCCAACGGTTCCGGTTTTAGGAGAATCCGACGGTCGGATCTCCCGTAATGTCCGTTTGAAATAAATGGTCGAAATTCACGAACTGCCGCGGCGCGTTCTATTCAGGCCATTATATTATATATATAATATATATTTCGTCGATTTCTATTTAAAACGAATTATATAAATAGTTTTAAATTCGTTTCAAAAGCAATTTCAACTTCCATTTCAATTCAAATCAAAATTGAATTCTTCTTTATAAATTCGTTTTAAAATTCATTTCTATTCAATTCAAATTTCAATTCAATTTGAATTCATTTCAATTCGCTTTCAATTCAATTTGAATTCGTTTTCAATTTATTTCAATTCCAAAGTCGTTTTAAATTCCATTCCTTTCCGTTTTCTATTCAATTCGATTTCATTATATATTCAATTGAAACCCAATTCGTTTTATATTCAATTCGAAGTCAAATTCGTTATATATTCAATTCGAATTCAATTCGAATTCGTTTTCTATTCAATTTGATTCAAATTTCATTTCAAGATATGCGATTTCAAAATCACTTTTCAATATTCATTTTAAAATGAATAAAATTGATATAAACATCGTTCACGTCAAAATGGCGCATCTCTAATCAACACGGCTTCATATCATTCTATTTTTCAAATATTCTATTTCAAATATTTCCTATTCAAATATTTCTATATTAAAATATTTCGTTCAACACATGACTTATCTCAACGGATGAGTACAATCAACACATGAACCTTTATTTTATATTGATAAAGATGTAAATTTTATTATTAAAATATTCCGTTCAACACATGACTTATCTCAACGGATGAGTACAGTCAACACATGAACCTTTATTTTATATTGATAAAGATGTAAATTTTATTATTAAAATATTTCGTTCAACACATGACTTATCTCAACGGATGAGTACAGTCAACACATGAACCTTTATTTTATAATATTCTTTATTTTCTAAATTGGAATGAGGCCCAATCAATCACCATATAATGTTAATTATATGAATTTTCATACATCACACGTATATAATAGCATTGCAAAATAATCAACCATCAACCAAAGTGCACTACACTGTATAAGCATCAAATATAGATATCTAACGCTTATAACAGCCTGTCAATCAATCGATCGACATATTTAATCAATCAGGATGAGTGAACTTCAAATTTCATCCCAACACCCGTGTGGGGTTTCAAACAATCAAACACAGATTTTAGTTGTGCAGTTGGGCGATGTGTAAAATTTATCGACCCAATCAATGTCCTTCAAATAGGTGTACATAAACAAACCGTCCGGTTTGTAAATGAATATTTTTTTTATTCACTTCCACGTTAAAACTATATTTTTAACGATAAAATATTTTATTTAACCTATGAATGTTCTATTCAGTTCATTTATTCAATAAAATGATATTTTTATTTTTCTAACATATTTTAGAAAATTTCGGCGGCATAACGGCACGATACTAGAAACGGGACAAGGCCTAGCCTTATCCCCGGTCTAGTGAAGGCCCACGCCATTCACACATCAATCAAATCAATTTCATTTCACCAAACAATTCAATCCAATCAAATAATCTAACTAATTTTTGCAATCAAACAAACAAGTCCATGGTCTGTGGACGATTGTGTCGGGTGCTACTAAGCATCGTCTGCATCCTAGTATATATATATATAACTAGAAAAAGAAATTGAAAGGTGAGAAATTCTCACCGAGGGATCCACTCCTCCAGTCCTTATCTCTGAACGGTTTGAATTCAGATTTGTTTTCCGACAGTACCATCGCAATCTGTATCATGCAGTCGATTATTAAAAATCACATTTTTAATAACGCTATTTATATTAAAAATAACATTTCAGTTTTCTATATAAAAATCATATTTTTATACAATGTTATCTTTTTTTCCATGCTATGCATATAAAATAAAAACAATGTTTATTTTTCCTTTTCAAAACAATGTATATTTATATTTTCTAAACAAAGACATTTATATTTTCTAAACGAAGATATTTATATTTTCTAAACAAGGATATTTATATTTTCTAAACAAGGACATTTATATTTTCTAAACGAAGATATTTATATTTTCTAAACGAAGATATTTCTATTTTAAAACAAAGATTATATTTTCCTATTTTAAAACAAAGATTATATTTTCCTATTTTAAAACAAAGATTTTTCTATTTTAAAACAAAGATTATATTTTTTATATCGCTAGTTCGTTATGAAGATCAAATTTTTATATAACGCTCTTCACATATCAAAAATCCTACCTTTTTGATATTAAAAATCATAACTCTATAATATTAAAAATCCTACTTTTAAAGCTGTTACATAAATTAAGATTCTTTTTTTTTTCATCCCAATGCTATTCTATTTAAAAGGAAACAATGCAGATTTATTTTCTTCTTTGAAAGTCAGAATTTTTAAATATGTTTAAATAAAAAAATAAACTAAAATAAACTCACTGCATCATGTCTGAACCGAGCTCCAACTAGGGTTTCGATCCTAGCTCGAAATCCGAAGCGCGGGGTGACAATTAGGGGTGTCCACAGCCTCGGCCTTCGCGTCTGCTTTCCGGCGATGTGCCCCACGCCCAGCTCGCAACACTCTAGGGCCAGAAGATCGATCTCGAGCGTCGGCGGCTTTGGCCCCGATTCTGGCCATCACGACGCCCAAAAACCCATCACCACGGCGTGATTTGTAGAGCTCGAGGAGCTGTATATTTTTTCCATTTAAGACCCTTGCAACCGATGAACGGATTAGAGTTGGTGAGGAGGAGAATTTTGGAAGAATCAGATCGTCGGTTTTGAGATGGGGCGGAATTTCTGCGTTGACCACGTTTGGGAATTTATGAGGGTTTGACCCATTTATTTTATATATATGTGTGTGTTTATATTTCTAATTATTTAATTCCTTTTTACTTGTTTTTCAATCTGAACCCCAAATCAAACCCAACGACTGTCGTCCCTAGCCAAATACCCCTATTCCAAATATAATGGGATATGTATCGTAAGCTGATTCGACTGTTTCGATCAGTTGTCGTCAAAATCAACATATAACTCTATATATTGAATTTGAACGCGCATTTCATTTTACCGGGGTCACATACTATCTTTAAAAATTCTCGAAAAATATTTTCTAGCTTCGTATTGACGATACGGTCCTAACAAAACTAGTTTCGTCGAATTCTGAGACCGTTTGAAAAATGGCCAATTTCCAGTCGATTAAAATCAACTGAAACTGGTCAAACGCGTTTTCTTTTGCCACGCTCACACATTGATTCGAAAAATTATGAAATTTGGAATCTAGCAATAACTTTACATCACGGACCCAACAAAAGTGGTTTCGTCGAAATCCAAGGCCGTTTGCAAAATTCCCATTTTTAAGGGCCTGAATTCCATAGCGACTATTCAGATTTTTCAACTGGACATATCTTTTGATCCCCGCTATGAAATTTTGATTTTTCAGATTCGTTGGAAAGATATCATCAATTAGATCCTATTATTTTTGGTTTCACTAAAATCCGGATTGTTTTGCACCCGGTACATTCAATTGAAGTTTGAAATCGAATTATCGAACTACCGCGCCATTTTCAATTCTATTTATAATTATATATAAATATTTATATTCTAACGACGACGTATATAATATATACGTTCTAATTATATTCAAAATAAAATTTTCGTCGATATTATTTAAAATAATTCATTTTAAATAATCAAAATTCGCTAAAATTGCCAAAATAAAAAATTTAAACTGGCCCAAATTTTCGGGTTGTTACACTATACGATCCCAACGGATCATGTTTTGTCCAATTCTGACAACGTATGTAAGAGTTATCGATTTTACAAGTTAATATACTATTGAGAACCACAATAAACTTAAGATGTATATATATTTATCTAACTGGGCCTCACCACTTCTTATTTCTCCGCCCATCTTCCTTCCTAAGAAACCAGACCTGTAACCCTTTCTTCTCGGATAAACTCCAGCTCCAAATTCCGTATCCTCCCTTCTCACACCAGTAGCCATTCGCGCAACTCATTTCAGTACATCCCTTAATCACTCAACCATTTCCCAAATTGAAACCGTCATTTAACTCTCCCTTCCGAACTCATCATCTTCCTCAGCTCCTCGTACGACTCGTCGTCCTCAAACCGGTTGCAACATCGTCCATTACCAGCAGGTGGTGACACAACCCAACATCGAACCTCATCAAATAATGCACCAAGGTGCTGAATTCCCTCACGATCTCAAATCAAATAATCGTTTCCTCCAACGACACCTCAAATTCAAGAAAAACTATGCCCTAGGCACACTGGTTCAAACTGCGACTTCCAAAAATAGAGTCGAACCAAGAAATATATATATATATATATATATATATATATATATATATATCATGATGAAGGGGTCGATCTCAGGAGTATGAAAATACTAGTTTCGTGATTTAAAACTTTTTATATGGATTGTAATTTTTTTCTAAAGGTCAATTTTCCCTTTGTCTACCGACGGCGTATAAATATTGACCAAAGAAAAATAGGGTTAGGGTTTAGAATGTTAGTGGTGTGTTTATAGATAGTTTTTAATATTTTTATATTCGAATATTATATTAAATTATAATCAACTACTGTTTTTATTTATCCTTTAAAATTCCTATAATCACACATGGCATCCAAAAATCACGAAACTGGACATGCAGCAACAGTTTGACATTACGGACCCAACGATTCTAGTTTCGTCGAATTCCGACTCTGTTTGCTCACACAGCGTATTTTTAACCATCTAATACTGACTGTTTTTCACATTAAAAATCCATACGGCCACACAATGACCCCAAAAATCATGAAAATTGAAATCTAACAATAATTTAATATTGCGGATCCAACAAAATTAGTTTCGTCGAAAACGGAGGTCGTTTGCAAAACTGGCTATTTTTAAAGCTCTAAATAACCCATTTAAATATATAAATATATTTAAAAACAATTAAATTAAACAAAAATAATTTAATATTATCGTATATATATCCAAATAAAATATCATACAACTCTGAAATAACATATTTGGATTTGTATCTCCATATTTCAAATCCAGAGTTAAATCGATATTCAATTTATATTTAAAATCCTTTTATAATATAAATATATATTTATAAATTTCAAAGGAATTCCATAGCGACTTTTCTAGAATTTTATTTGAACATAAATAAAAATGTACACGACGAAATCCTGATTTTTCTTTTCCTTTGGAAAAATATACTTCATCAGTTCCTAACGTTTCTTGTTTCACAGAAATCCGGCTTAAAAGCGATTCTGTATATTCAGTTGAAGTTCAAATCGCCAACTAACAAACTGCCGCGCCATTTCGAGCTCGAATATAATTATATTATAATTAATACATTCAACTGTTGTTCAAATAATATTTTCGTTATTCTAATTCAATTCTAAGCTGAATTAAATATTATAAATGATCTAATTCACACAGTATTGTGAATTCAACTATCGCCGACCCTTTGGGAATTATAATATATTATTATATTATTTATATTAATTAAATATTTAGTATTATTTAATTAAACGACCATTTAATTCCCTAAATCACTATTTAAATAATTAAATAAATTAATTATTATACCGTAAAAATATGGGACATTACACTTACAAGTGGAATGATATTCGGAAAGCTCTGTATCCGTGTATCTCTTTCTGTTGTGTTTGTATTATTTTCCGCTGCATTATAATTTGTAAATCTATGATATTTATCCAACATATAATATTTATTCATACTCTGTATATTCTTGTACTTTTATGTAAATTGTTGTAATAAGCAATGAAATGTTCTTCTGTTTGTGTTCTGATTTGTCTTGTTCTCAACTCAATCCGAGCTTTCCTTTACAGGGAGGTTCGGGTCGTCACAAAGAAGTTATGCGGTAGAATGATCCAGGTAACACATTTAGGAAGTGGGTAGTTTAGATGAACGTGCTATACGGGTATGCTGATAAAAAATAATGGAGCAGTGGTTGGTAAACAACGAGAAAAAAAATGAAAAAAATGAAAAAGAGAAAGTGGACTGAAGAAAGGGCGCGCTGACCGTAGAGGAGGCCGACGTGGTTGTGTATGGGTGAGGAGATGTGGTGTATCAAGTCTGAAGATTGCGTGGTAATGAGAATTAAATGGGTTCGAGCAAAACAATATTTGCAGGTATAAAAAGATGATGAGCAGTGTTTCGAGCATTTCCAATTAAATGTAAGTTAATTAAGAAATAACACATATGTCAAGATAATTAGTATTTTAATGTGGTCATTTGATTTTTTTTCACTTTGTGCCCACTTTAATACATGATCCATATGGGTTCAGCAGGAAATAAATGGTGGTCAATCTATTTCGAACCTGAGTATAGAATCAGATAGGCCTAATTTATTTGTTTAAGTGTCTAACTCAACTTTGGAAATATGCCTAATATGTTTTACGTGTAATGTTAAGTAAAGAATATTGTTTATTGAATAAATAGTTTGATTAAAATGTCGGAGTAGTAGCAGGGTACAATGGTTAGTTAAGTTTTCAAAAAGAGCCGATGTTAAGTATAACGGGACCGATAATATAGTATATGGTTACGGTAATGTAGGTGAATGGAAGAGAGTTTTGTTCGCATCTAATTCAAATTTAACATGGCCAAATGTAACTACCAAATATAGAAGTTTGGACTAAATCATATATTAGTTGTTTATAATTAAGGACAGAGAAGAATATAATTATATTTGTCTAAATTAAACCAAAGATTATAATATGTGTAGCTCATTTATATGTCTACAGAATCAAACAAAACCAGGATGTTGGGACCGTATTGACGGACGTAATATTATGTAGCTGATTTGGAATGGACGAAGCTGAACACAGCTGGAAGCTTGCAAAACGAACCATTTGACAAAAAATAAAATCCAAGGTGAGTTTAACTCACTCAGTTTATCCCGTTTTATTTGTATAAATTGGTTTTGATTTTGTGTGCGATGTTTGCTAATGGATGATGATTGGTTGTCTGATTGCATAAATGTTGAATATTTTTAATATTCATAGGTTAAATTAAACGTTTGTTTAATTTAACCAAATTAAATCGTTATTTTAATGATTAGATTCCAAACGAGGTAACTTATCTTATTGATTATGTTTATAATAATATGAACGTGTTAATTAAATAATGCTTGGTTGGATGTTTGTTATAAATTGTTTGTTGACTGTTATTAGCTGAAGTGTTCATTTCTGTTTATCGTAATGAATAAATATATTGTTGTATTAAATGCGAGGTAACCCATTGTGATACAGAGAAGGATAGGTTGGAGGAATCCAACCGGATTCCTTTAATATGTTGTTTACTCCCATATTATATGAACCGTTTAATCAATCTAATTGATTATTGATTGTTGAATCGAAATTCAAACACTTGTTATATGTTAACCAATGAGTGATATTAGTTGAGTAATTATTGGCAGATGGCCTGTAAATGAACAATTTTATAGAGATTGATTTAACGTCGGATAAATCAATCGAAAGAAAATTATAAAATTGTTTTATAACTAAAGACAAAATTTGAAATCTTTTTTATATAGTTTATTTTTAAATGAAGTTATTAAAGGAAATGAACAATTATTTTTATCTTGCAATTTTAAAATGAATATATAAAATGAGATTTGTATGTTTATGAATTTTGTAAGCAAATGAGCAGTGATAAACCAAATGGTCACGGGTTATTTGAATTATTAAGTTTCCAATAAACAATTTAATGATATTTATCTAATTTAATTAGACTGTTGATTGAATTAAATGAAAAGATTTAAATTAATTTTATTTATTAATAATAACTAAGTGGAAACGGTGAACAAAGTAACCTTGTTTGAGACGACCAATCCGACTGCTTGGATGAGAATTGATTAATAAAAACAATTATTAGATTGTTAATTATTATTAGAGTTAATTATTATTTTATAATAATCTTTTAAGAAAGATTTTATATTTGTCAACAGCTATTGATAAAGTAAACATTTGATATAAAGGATGTTAAATAATTATCGAGGAGTTGACCTGTAAACGGGATTTTTAAAGTATAGTATGGATATGAATTCATAAAATGACTCGATAGGCAAGATTTGAATATATAATAGTGTCTTTAAATGGAACCAAGTTGTTTTGATATATCAGGTCCAGATTTCTATAATAAGAATGATATTAACTTTTAAAGTGAAAAATGTTTAGAGGTAAACATGTCGAGATCGAAAGGAAGTTTTCTATAACCAAGTTGTTTTGATATATCCTGGAAAGAATTTTATAAAAAGGAAAGTTTTAATATAAGTTTTAATATGAGTTGAAATCGAACAGAAGCTTAAGTGGATTGAATATGATTTTAAAAGTGAAGGTAAAATGACAAGATCTGGAGATAAATGTTTTGGTATGAAATAGAGCTTAATTGAAACAAAACGAACAAAGTGGTTATAAATGGGATTCTATAGTAAATAGAAGTGTTGGGAAAATTACTGGAATGTGATTTCGTTAATAAACTTATATCTAATCCGAAGATAAGAATGTTGTTGACTCAAGGTCTGAGAGGTAAACAAAATACCTCAACTTGAACGATGGCATGATTATCCAAGGATGATATTAGTTCAGAAGTTGAGGGAGTTAAATTAATATTTCTATGACGGTATTATAAACTAAAATTCGAGGAGATATAAGTTTGGGAATAAGAATTGAGAGGCCGATATAGAGAATTTAATTTAAGAGGCCAAGTGGCGCTGTATACTGAACCAATGAATCCAATTATTTTTCTATGAATGATGGTTGTTTATTTTGATAATTAAATCACCGACTATCAAAATTTGGCCAACTCGATTGTTGGTACGGAAAGACCAGAATCGAAAAACATTCCGACCAGCAAATGCGTAAACTTTGAAGATATCAGAAGATGGTCGAGATGGAGCATTAAAGACTATGGATCCTCATAAGCAGAAGGATTGCTGTTGAATTTTTCTGGCTAGCTACCCGATGTTTTTAAACTGTGATTTAGTCGTGGTTGAGATTTTACGGAATGCAAGGACTTCTCACTACTGATCCTTTGAGTGACTCCTTGGATGCGGTAGGAGGGTGACCTCGGTTCATCCTATTCCTGGATGACTTGTATGGACGAGTGTTTGACAGAGTATTTCCAGTTTGTCACGTGCATTGATTTCTTCAAACGTGCCCAGTGCATTTTTAAGGACTTCAATTAGTGATTTGACGGATCTGACAATGTGACATTCCAAGTTTGATGTGCTGATATGAAAAGGTAGTTTAAACCTCAAGCCTCATCAATTGGGAAATGACCAAAATCGGGCAGGCAGCATGGCTATGTGGGTCGCTCCCATTAGGATGTATAATCACCTATCTAGCGAAAATCCATTTCCTTCTTTAATCTATTTCGATGTTGTCCATTTTGTGAAACGGTGGGTCGCACCCAACCGTTGGTGATATATATTCTATACACTCAGCGAAATGAGTGGTCGGTCATGTGTGGGTCGGGTTGCAAGACATTCTTGTTGAACCCAGTGTATTCCCCTCTAGAGATACGCTATCGGCGGGTGGTTCCATACCTTGTCATAGTCGGAATCCAATCTCCAATAAGCTCCAACGGTTTTTATTGTATACTATATATGTGGAGCGTGTAATGCAAGCATTCCACTAGATTGATATTTATTTGTATTTAGACACTAGTATAATATCAGAAGATATATACAATTTCAAAATGTTTTGGTTATAGTAAGGTAAAAACTGTCTATGTTTATGTGTGGGTTGATCTTACTATTATCCTTTTCTTTCAAAAGGATTTTGAACTTTAAAATCAATATGGATGTCATATAAACTTAGTGGGTTTCTCACTCTGGTTCACTAGACTGACCCGGTATTTGAAATTGTAACACCCCTACTTCAAGTGAAATATAAGTCCCACATCATGGAAGCCTATGTGAAGTGTGGACTTATATAGTTGAGCCCATCTCCCACTAACGCCGAGGCCTTTTGAGGAACAAAACTCCACACCAATATGGTGACTAAGTTGGGGACAATATCTTGCGCGAACGGAGGTGCGGGCTGTTACAATGGTATCAGAGCCAATACCCAGTCGGAACTATGGCACTTGTGTGGACCACAGCGCCTGGGTGATGTGTTCATGAGCCAACGAGGACGTTGGGCTCTATAGGGGGGAAGATTGTAACACCCCTACTTTTAGTGAAATATAAGTCCCGCATCGTGGTAGCCTGTGTGAAGTGTGGACTTATATAGTTGAGCCCATCTCCTACTAAAGCCGAGACCTTTTGAGGAACAAAACCCCACACCTATATGGTGGCTAAGTTGAGGACAATATCTTGCGCGAACGGAGGTGCGGGCTGTTAAAGAAATGCTCGGGTTAGACTGGGTTTTACAGATTTAGGTTATTGGATGATGTGAAGTCCAAAGGCAGGTTGAAGTTGTTCAGACATATGATATCTAGTATCTATTCCACTGTGTGATGTATATAAGGACAGGTTATTATAACTGTCTAGATGAATTTCTGTACTTTAATGATTGTAAGTATTTTACAAGCTCTCAATAAAAGTTATTTCTATATTACATTTTGTTCCGCTGTGATGTGAGACTCTGTATAGTGTTAGTTCTTCTTCTTCCTATTTCTTCTATTCAAATATTTATTTCTTTCTTATCTCACCCTCTAACTTCTTTCTAATGACTATCTGGTGTTTTCGATACTGAGATTTTGGCAAGCAATATGGGATCTATATATTATTGTCAAAATTCGACTATCGAATTTCTATTAGGTCGTTACAATACCGGTGCGTGAGGCTCGCAAATTAACGCTACACAAAGCTGCGCTATATTAAAGCTATGCTTTGATCATCATCCACCAAGCTCTGCTTTTCAACAAAAGCTTGGATCAGTGCAACTCAGCATGCCTCATTGTCAATGCATACCATACCATTGATTTCCTCCATTCTATAACCTCTAAACTCGTACGTCTCAGAGAAGGGTGTTAAGCAAGAGAATATATTCTCCGTCACCAAACATATATATATTTAGCGGAGATCAATGAATACAGCGCAACATACAATGTCAGACATACAATCCATTTGCAAGTCCGTTCTAGGTCTGAATGAAACCAAAGGCACCTTATTCCTCGTCCTATATGTGCAATACAGGAGAGAGGTCCTCGCATATCCAGACAATCAACAAGTACGTTCAGACCACTACCACTATAACCCCTTCATAGGAGCTAACAAAATCCGAGGCATCAGTAGTAATCCATTTGATGTGAAGATCGCTGGTCTTCAACCACCTCCTTCAATATCTTCGACTTTTAATTGTTGTATCAGTTATTCAAAATGGGTTAAACCCGGTCTTTCCAAATAACTCGCGTATCTTATAATCAAGTGCTATAAAAACAAATCATATGCCTCATTCCAATCCAGAATCTTCTTTTATTCAAATATTCATTTTACTAAGGATTATTCCCGTAAATCTTATCAAATATTTATTTCATTTAAACCTCTTGTTTACATCTTCACTTTGGAAACCATTTCAAAAGATTTTATATTATCTTTTCACGATATAAACCAGATTAAGGTTTATAAAACTAGTCGAGATTATCGAGCCTTATCGAAGTAATCATTCATTTTATTATCCAAATCCCAACTTTTTCATCCTATAGAGCAAAACTGGTAGTACTCCATATCTAATATCTATTGTGTTACCGGTAATTTTTTTTACCATTTCACGTTCAAATCTAATTATAGATTTAACTATCGCGTGGAGTAGAACTGGTGATACTCTATTTCGAACATTTCTTGAATTTGACAAATTTAATTATCACATTCACATTTCAATCTAATTAAAGATTCATTAAAAATACATATTAGTTTTAATCCCCAAAAAACATTATTTAATGATTATTCAAATTTAGGAAATAAATCCTGTCTTTAATTAGGTTAAAGAACGAATGTCATTTAAAAAGCGCTCACGATAAAGCCAAATCATCTTCCATCAAAATGGAATCTACATAAAGATCATAACAGTATATAATCGATATAAATTCCTGTATCGACTAATATTATAAACTCTATAAATTCCTGTATCGACTAATATTATGAACTCCAAACCATATCTTTGTTATTAATTGGGTTAAAGAACATGTGTTATATAAAACACAGTTCACAATAAACCCAAAACCCAATTTCAATTCCAATTGAATTAAGTAATTGGTAAACTTCTAGAAATCTTAATTAAAAGATTTATTCTATTCTCAACTAGGTTTAAGAACAGTGTTATTTAGGACACCATTCACGACAAACCCAAGATCCAATTTGATAATAAATACAAGGCTCTGAATAGAAATCATATTGGCTTATATTCAGTATCAAATTCTGAAACCAACAAATATCGTATTAGGAATAATGATATCTGTATCTTCCAAATTCCTCAACAATATCCGTATAATCATGGAATCCAATATCGAAATATTCTCAAGATTATTTCCATTCAAATCCAATCCAATTCATATATTGGAAAATTCTGGTTATATTAAAACCCTTTCGATTCCTTGCTCAAGTTGATAAATAACTTATCCAGATAAAAATATATTTTACCTTTACAAACTTGGAATATTTCATCCAAAATCATTTCAAATCACTTATTATGAATTTACATAATTCAATTCATATTTTTAATAATTGTATTAAGGCCCTTACAGTCGGTTTCCAATATCGCCACCGAAATGCATCCATCGCGACCTTCTCCAAAACTGATTGGAATATATTTTGAAATCTAACCGTTAGATTTCAAATCTCTTATTATCATTCGAAAGTTCTTTTCGATACAAACCCAACAGTTCTGGTTTTAGGAGAATTCGACGGTTGGATCACCTTTTACGTCGATTTGAAGTCGATGGTTGAAATTCGCGAACGATCGTTGCGCGTTCTAATCAAGTCATTTATATATATATAATATATTTCGTCGAGTTCCATTTAAAACGTATTTTATAAATCATTTATAAATTCGTTTTAAAACGATTTTAACTTCCATTTCAACTTTAAATCAAAATTGAATATTCCATATAATTATAATATTAAAATGATAATATTTTCAAAATATCAGATTTTGAAAACAATTTTAGTCGATATTCACTATAAAATGAATAAAATCGACAGAAAATTCCGTTCGAGTTAAAATAGCGTATATCTACTTAACTTGGCTTCATATTTATTTCAGTTATGAATATTTAAATATTTTCGTGTCCATCCAAAATCGGACATCAAATCATATTTTGATTCTTCACTGAATATTATTTTAAAATATTCGTTATTTTTGAATTGGAATCAGACTTGTAACGACCTGCATTCTACGTATCGGAGGATTGTAGAATATTTATTTTATTTTCATACGAAGTCATATGGTCGTGTAACTTTGGGAAACGACTTTTGGGGTCATTTTCCACATTCACGATTTTTGCCGAATTTTAAAAGACCGTTTTTCCTTTGACGAATCTTGTTTCGCCTTTAACTTTTGACTGGTAAAGAGTTTTACTTGAAACCACTTCCATTGGATTCGGATGATGGTTTAACTTTCCATAGAGTGGTTACATTAATCAAACGGACTTGCCGTTTGGGAGATGTGGCCAAAATAAGGTTTGAAGATGAAAAACAACATAATTAATAGGGTGATTAGCAGCTAGGCCCATAACCCATTTCGGGATTAGGGTTATGAGAGGGCTGAAAGGAGTTAGAGAATGATTCCTTTTCATTTTCCATCCGCCACAAACATTTCCCTAACCCTAGTAATGGCCTCCATCTTCCAAATCTCTATCTAATCACTTTCTAATCACAAATTAAGCAAATCTACATCAAACCAACGCGGATTGGCATCAAAATCGAGATAGAGCTGCTGCGCTACATAGGAATCTATGCCAAATCAATATAAGTTTCAGATCTAACATTCATTTGTGGCTAAGGTGAGTAATTAGCATGCTTATTCACTAATTATGGCTAATTAGGGGTGATTAGTGATCATTTGCAAAATTATGACTCAGAAAAATATGGAAAAATATGTGAAAATTCTTAAATATTATTTTATGTCACTAATATAAATTTTGGTTAATTTGGATTAAGTTTGCTAATCCCGGAATTTAGGGGATTAAGGGGAAAACCATGGATTTGGGTATGTTTAATCCTAAATAACACATGTGATTGATGTTTTAATGTTTTTGATTGATTATACATGTTATTACTACTATTTGGTATGCTTTATGATTGTTTAGTAAAGTTTGAATGGTTGAAAATGCCGTCGTATAGCGAGAATGGATGATACAAGCTTGTTGGAAATGCTGTAGAGACCAGGATCGGATCGGATAGGGCGAGCGGGTCAGATCGTGGTGTATGTCTCGAATCGTACTGGAGTGTACGAGCTGAACCGGAGTGGTGGTGTCTTCAGCAGCATGGCAACAAGGAAGGCCAGTGCGAGTTGAGTTGGAGCTGGATCGAGCTGGCATAGGAAATAATGGAGGATGGGATTAGTTCGACATATACGAACTGAACCGAGGAGGAAGCACCGAACCAAAAAGACGATGGCGAGTTGAGTTGAGGAACCCGAATCCAACCGAGGAGGAAGCACCGAACCGAACTGGAGGATTTGAACACCACATACCGAACCCAGAAAAAGGAGACCGACCTGAACCGAAATTGGTGAGAATGAGTTAGTGCTATTCCTACGCAGTGATGATCGTGAACTCTTCTGAAGACCAACTCCAATTCGACCAAAACCCAAGTGCAAAGGAATCCAAATGAGAAGTTATCTCTCAGGATCCAGATGGTAACCAACGAGCTAACTTCAAGAACTGGAATTCCAAATGAGAAGTTATCTCTCAGGATCCAAATGGTAACCAACGAGCTAACTTCAAGAATTGGGCTTTGCTGCGGGATGTGTGCAAAGGGGTTACCGATATCTATAACTTTGGTTCACTATTGAGGGAGGGGGTATTGCCTATGAACCAGTGTAGTAGGGTTAGAGGTTGTATGGAGCTGGACTCCATCATGGCTCCAAAGGGCAAGTGGTCGTAGTGATAGTTATACAGAGTTGGACTCCATCGTGGCCCCAATGGTTCTAGTGATCGAAGCGGTGGATATCGTATGATTTACACACTGAGTGATAGATGCGAGGATGATTGATATGTTTGATGTTTGCTATCACCATGACACGCACACTCCCATTTTTTACATCATTATGTTAGTGTTAACTTAGAGTATTGTATATCTTGTTGTGGTAACTCTTTGGTTGCAGGTCAAGGTTAGGTATGATTATTTATACCTTTTATTACTTTATCTTATTGCTATCGCTCATACCAGACTTTCGTCTGACCCAGAGTTTTATGTCTCTTCTTATTACTCTAGGTGCTCCTAAAAAAGAAGATTAGGGACAGGTTAGGTGGTTATGCACGAGTAGCTGTCCCGAGACGAGTAGGAGGCTTCCACGCACTATTTACATATATTCTCTCTATGTTGTTGTCGGTCACTGCTTTGGGCATTAGTAGTGTACCTCTTTCATTTCCTTTTAGAGACATTATTTTGAAGTTGTAATAATGGTTTGGATCATAATTGTATTTTGTATTCTGGATTCCGCTACTCTGATGGATATTGTTTAGTTTTCATCTTATGCACTATCTCGCCTGTTTTATATCATGTTATTATTATATTTTATTCCATGCGCTGTGAGATATACTACAGGTTCCTGGCGATTCATAGTTTCAAATCCCTTACTCTTGACGATCGTCCCGTGCTAATCGGGCATTGGCGCAGCTCATTTCAAGGGGAATGTCTGACGGTGCGGGAAGGGTCGTCACACTTGGTATCAGAGCCTAGGTTGCATAATTTAACCTAGGGGAAGACATCAGGGAGAGATAGTATACATATATGAGAGCACGTATTTGTGATATTTTTGTTTTCAAAAACTATATATATATACTATTAGTATATCTAAGGACGAAGTCGCATTACACTAGCACCACTAAGGCGATGGTTAATCATTTTCTCTTTACAGATTAAGCGATGAGCCGAAATACGAGGAGTACGAGTTCAGGAGCCAACAATGGGAATGTCCCTGGTATAAGGACGATGTTTACTGCCTTTGTGCAAGAGAAGCTTAGGGATGCTCAGGGAGCAGTTCCTAATGCTGCTAACTATGGTGGTGCAGTAGTGCAGGCGCCTAGAGCCAATTTCACAATTTCACCAAGCTTAACAAGGATTATACTAGTCTTGGTGGGAAGTCGTTCCATGGAACGGAATCAGCTACGATGGTTTAAGATTGGATGGGTAGTTTTGAACGCATCTTCGAAGATTTGGGGATCGATGATGCAATGAAGAGGAAGCTAGCATCACGTCAGCTTCAAGGACGGGCAATGAATTAGTGGAATGCCATTAAAGCGGCCACTCCCAAGGATCAAATTACTTGGAATCAGTTTAAGACTCGCTTCAGTGAAAAGTTTATCCCAATTGCTCAGAAACCAGAATTGTTCAGGAAATTTTTGGAGCTTAAGCAGAATGGTAGGGCAGTCTCGGAATATATTGCTGAATTCAACACCTTATCGAAATATGGATTATCCCTTATCGATACTGCCGAGAGGAAGAATGAGAAGTTTATAACTGGCTTAGATGAGTACTTGGGGGAAATACTTATAAACCATATCGATGAGACTTTCGAATCTATTGTAGGAAGGGCATTGAGATTAGAGCGTCTTTACCCTTAGACGAAGACCGAGGTTGCTATTGCATCTGTAAGAGAGCCAAAATCGTAGGCAAGCGGTGAATGCAAGAAGAATTCCCAGAACAAAAGGAAACAGAACCAAACCAAAGATGGTCAGAAAAAGAAGGATAAGAAAGATATAGAGTGTTTTAGCTAGGGCAAGAAGGGCCACTATGCCAGTGGACATAAAGTGCTTCAATTGCGGCCAAGTGGGACATCACAAGGACAAATATCCACAACCTCCTAAGGGGAAGGCGATTGTTAAAGCATATGCTATCAATGATGTTCCTTCTTCGTCGAATTCCCCAACTGCGGCGGAGAAAGTAAAGGTGTTGTTATTTAAGGTATGCTTTCTATTTATGATGTTCCTATTCGAGTACTGTTTGATACTGAGGATTCCCAGTCCTTCGTATCTAGTAACCTGGTAGATAGGTTTGGATTGGAATTCGAGATTGTCGATAGTCCTTTAGTTGTGATGAACCCGATCGGTGGTTCGACTAGCCTTTGTATGATTTGTTGTAATTTGGTCTTGTCAAGTCATGGATATGTGTTTGCTTGTGATTGCTTTGTTTTGGGCTTTACTGGGTTTGGCATTATTTTGGGAGTCGATTGGCTCCAAAGGTATGGGGTGGTGGTAGACTGTGAGGGGTCTTCGATGACCATTAGAGCGGATGATGGGCGGAGGGTAATATTGGGTTGCCTACCTAGTGATGGGGTAAAGGCTAGTTTTTTAAGTTCCCTCGACATCCCGCATGATGAGTTATCAGATGTGCCTATTGCTGGCGAGCATCCAGACATCTTTGGAGAAGTGAGCAGACATCCACCACACCGAGAGATCAATTTTCGGATTGATTTAGTGAAAGATACCAGACCTATAGTGATGCCTCTTCGTCGCATGGCACCAAGGGAGCAGCGAGAGCTCGAGGTGCAAGTAGGCGGTCTTTTGAAGATAGGATTTATCTGAAGAAGTGTTTCCGAGTGGAGAGCACCCATTGTATTTGCTACCAAGGCCGATGGTTCCCTTTGCTTATGTGTGGACTACCGCGAGTTGAACAAAGGTGACTAGGAAGAATAAGTATATCCTCTTCCACGGGTAGATGATTTGTTTGATCAACTGAATGGAGCAAGGGTGTTTTCCCAGTTAGATCTAGCGACAGATTTCATTAGCTCCGAGTAGCAGCTGAGAGTATAACTAAAACGACATTTAGGACGCCATCTGGATTTTATGAGTGGTTGGTCATGCCATTCGGATTGACCAATGCACCCGCATATTTTGTGGATCTTATTAATAGGGTTTTCAGAGATCAGTTAAATAAGTTTATTCTTGTGTTCATGGACGATATCTTGGTTTACTCGAGGACAGAGGAAGAATACAAGGGACATTTGATGACAGTGATGGAGGTGTTGAGAAAACACCAACTAAAAGCGAAATTCTCTAAGTGTCACTTCTGGAGGAGGGAAGTGAGGTTCTTAGGCCATGTTATTTCAGAGAATGGTATTATTGTGGATCCTGCGAATGTGGCTATGGTGCAAGATTGGCCTACGCCCAAGAATGCAATGGACGTAAGAAGTTTCTTGGGTTTAGCTGGATATTATTTAAGTTTATCCAAAACTACTCCAAGATAGTGGCACCATTAACTCAGTTGACCAAAAAGAATCAAGCTTTTGCTTGGGATGAAAGTTGTGAGAATACATTTAAGAGAGTAAAGAAGAAGTTAACGTGCCATCAGTGTTAGTTATTCCTCAAGGGGATGAAGAGATGACGGTATACACAGATGCCTGTGGTACCGGACTAGGAGCTGTATTGATGCAAGGAGGTAGGGTTATAGCTTATGCAAGTCGGCAACTGAAACCGCATGAGAAAAGGTATCCTACCCATGATTTAGAATTGCAGCGATTGTGTTTGCGTTAAACATGTGGAGACACTATCTCTTGGGAGAAAGATTTGAATTGTTTACCAATCATAAGTCTTTAAAGTATCTTTTCTCCCAAAAGGTTTTAAATCTTTGTCAGCAGAGATGGTTAGTATTCTTGGCTTTATATGATTTCAATATCGCATACACACCCGGGAAAGGAAATGCAGTAGCTGATGCATTGAGTAGGAGAAATGCCAATTTGGGAGCTATGTTTCTGGAATGGAAGCAACTGGAATTTATCATGGGATATGATTTTAGACCTAAATGTGAATTGGATCCAGAGATGTAAGCAAGTTTGACGATCATACCGACTTTGATTGAGCAGATTGGTTCCAGTCAGAGGGACGATCCTACTATTGGAAATCATCTGCAATGTATAGATGGGTATCGAAGGCGAGAGAATGAACAAGTATGGACTTGATCAAGAAGGATGGCTTCGAAAGAATGAGAGGCTGGTTGTACCCAACGTAAATGGATTGAGAAATGAAGTACTCAGAGAGTGTCATCACTCGAAGCCAACTATACACCCCGGTGGTACCAAAATGTATCGAGACATGAAATGGACCTACTACTGGAAAGGGATGAAGAGAGACATTGGAAAGTTTATATCCAAGTGCATGAACTGCCAACTAGTTAAAGCCGAGCAAAAGAAGCCTAATGGTTTGTTACAACCGTTGGAGATTCCCAAATGGAAATAGGAATAAGTCCCAGTGGATTTCATTGATGGATTACAAAGGACTAGATCGGGTCACGTTAGTATTGGGTGATTGTGGGTCGATTGACCAAAAGTGCAAGGATTATACCGATCAAGTCGAATAGAACGGTAGCTAAGTTAGCGGAACTGTATACGAAGTGGATAGTGATATTTCATGGAGTACCTAAGGGTATTGTGAGTGACGAGATCCATTATTTACTAGTGGGTTTTGGAAGAGCTTACATGAGGCTTTAGGGTCAGAATTACATCTCAGTACCGCGTACCATCCCCAAACCGACAGTCAAACAGAGAGGATGATTCGTGTATTAGAGGATCTCTTGAGAGCTTGTATATTGGATTTTGGAGGGTCATGGGATGACCATTTGCATCTATTTGAGTTCGCATAGAATAATAGTTATCAGTCCAGTATTGGTTTGGCTCCATTTGAAGCTTTGTACAGAAGACCGTGCAACTCACCATCATGTTGGTTAGAAACCGGCGAGAAGTTTGTGCTTGGGCCAGATGTAATAAGAGAAACTTCAGATAAGATCAACGTTATTCAACAACGAATAAGGCTGCCCAAGATAGGTAAAAGAGTTATGCTGATAAAAGACGAAGAGATTTGAAATTCTCCTTTGGTGACTTGGTATTCATTAAGATTTCTCCAATAAAGATTGTTATTCGGTTTGGTAGAAGGGGTAAATTAGCACCAAGGTTTGTTGGCCCATTTCCAGTTCTCGAACAAGTTGGGAATTTAGCATATAGAGTAGGATTACCTAACAAGATGGCGGGAGTGCACAACATATTTCATGTTTCCCAGTTAAGGAAGTTCATGCATGATTCTGATATGACTATTTCACCAGATTAGTTGGATGATACCGAGATAGAACCGAGGCAGTTGGAAGCCGCAGACTCATTCGTATCATGGGACACCATACGAAGCAACTCTGGAGGAAGACAGTGAAACTGGTTAAGGTCCAGTGGGGTGATAATGAGAATGGCTGTACTTAGGAAACCGAGGAGAGCATAAGGGAGTCAAATCCAGAGCTCTTTACTTAGTAAGATTTTAATCGTGATATAGTTACTCCCTTGTTAGTAATCTGCATGCTAGGATAGGCTTGTTGTGTTATTATGTATGTTTGATTGATTGTAAATGGATGATAGGCATGCGGGGGCACCATTGTATATTTTGGTTAAGGAATTTCGGGGGCGAAATTTCTTAATGGGAGGAGAGTGTAACGACGTGCATTCTACGTATCGGAGGATCGTAGAATATTTATTTTATTTTCATACGAAGTCATATGGTCGTGTAACCTTGGAAAATGACTATTGGGGTCATTTCCCACATTCACTATTTTTACCGTATTTTAAATGACCGTTTTGCCCCTAGTGAATCTTGTTTTGCCTATAACATTTGATTGGTAAGGAGTTTTGACCTGAAACCACTTCCATTGAATTCGGATGATGGTTTACCTTTCTGTAGAGGGGTCATATTAATCAAACGGACTTACGTTTGGGAGATATGGCTAAAATAAGGTTTGGAAGATGAAAAACATCATAATCGGGCTTAATAGGGTGATTAGCAGCTAGGCCTATAACCCATTTCGGGATTAGGGTTATGGGAGGGCTGAAAGGAGTTAGAGAATGATTCCTTTTCATTGTTCCAGCCGCCACAAACATTTCCCTAACCCCTAGTAGTGGCCTCTATCTTCCAAATCTCTCTCTAATCACTTTCTAATCACATATTAAGCAAATCTACATCAAATCAAGGCGGGTTAGCATCAAAATAAAGATAGAGCTGCTGCACTACATAGGAATCTATGCCAAATCAATCTAAGTTTTAGATCTAACATTCATTTGTGGCTAAGGTGAGTAATTAGCATGTTTATTCACTAATTATGGCTAATTAGGGGTGTTTAGTGATAATTAGCGAAATTATGACTCAGAAAAATATGGAAAAATAAGTGAAAATTCTGAAATATTATTTTATGTCACTCATATAAATTTTGGTTAATTTGGATTAAGTTTGCTAATCCCAGAATTTAGGAGATTAAGGGGAAAACCATGAATTTGGGTATGTTTGATCCTAAATAACACATGTGATTGATGTTTTTTGATTAATTACACATGTTATTTCTATTGTTTGGGATGCTTTTATGATTATTCAGTAAAGCGAGAATGGTTGAAAATGCCATCGTATGGCGAGAATGGACGATACAAGCTTGCTGGAAATGCTGCAGAGATCCGGATCGGATCAGATAGGGTGAGCGGGTCGGATCGAGGTGTATGTCTCGAATCGGACCGGAGTGTACGAGCCGAACCGGAGTGGTGGTATCTTCAACAGCATAGCAACAAGGAAGGCCAGTGCGAGTTGAGTTGGAGTTGGATCGAGATGACATAGCAAATAGTGGAAGATGGGACTGGTTCGACATATCCGAACCGAACCGAGGGGGAAGCGCCGAACCAAACAGAAGACGACGAGTTGAGCTGAGGAACCCAAACCAAACCGAGGAGAAAGCACCGAACCAAACTGGAGGATTTGAACACCACAGACCGAACCGAACCTAGGAAAAGGAAATCGAGCCGAACCGAAATTGGTGAGAATGAGTAAGTGATATTCCTACGCAGTGACGATCGTGAACTCTTTTGAAGACCAACTCTAATTCGACCAAAACCCGAGATGCAAAGGAAGTCCAAATGAGAAGTTATCTCTCATGATCCAGATGGTAACCGACGAGCTAACTTCAAGAATTGGGCTTTGCTGTGGGATGTGTGCAAAGGGTTATCGATATCCATAACTTGGTTCACTATTGAGAGAGGGGGTGTTGCCTATGGACCACTGCAGAGGGGTAATAGGTTGTATGGAGTTGGACTCCATCATGGCTCCAAAGGGCAAGTGGTCGTAGTGATAGTTGTACGGAGTTGGACTCCATCGTGGCCGCAATGGTTCTGGTGATCGAAGCGGTGGATATCGTATGCTTTACGCACAGAGTGATAAATGTGAGGATGATTGCTATGTTTGATGTTTTCTATCACCATGACACGCACACTCCCACTCCCACTTTTACATCATTATGTTAGTGTTACCTTAGAGTATTGTACTTCTTGTTGTGCTAACTCTTTGGTTGCAGGTCCAGGTCAGGTATGATTACTTATACCTATTGTTGCTTTATCTTATTGCTATCGCTCATACCAGACTTTTGTCTTATCTAAAGTTTTATGTCTCTTCTTATTACTTAGGTGCTCCTAAACGAGCAGACTAGAGATAGGTTATGTGGTTATGCACGAGTAGCTGTCCGGAGACGAGAAGGAGTCTTCCACGTACAATTTACATATATTCTCCCTATTTTGTTGTCGGTCACTGCTTTGGGCATTAGTAGTGTACCTCTTTCATTTCCTTTTAGAGACAGTATTTTGAAGTTGTAATAATGGTTTGGATCATAAGCTATATTTTGGATTCCGCTACCCTGATGGATATGGTTTAGTTTTCAGCTTATGCACCGTCTTGCCTGTTTTATATCAAGTTATGTTATTATTATATTTTATTCCTTGCGCTGTGAGATATACTACAAGTTCTTGATGATTCATAGTTTCAAATCCCTTACTCTTGACGATCATCCCCTGCTAATCGGGCATTGGCGCAACGCATTTCAAGGGAAATGTTTGATGGTGCAGGGCGGGCCATCACAAGACTCAATCAATTACCATATAATTTTATTTATATGGATTACATACATCGCGTGTATTCAAAAATAGTGATAAACAACTATTAAACATTCAATTCACATCCAGAGTGCAATTTACAGCTGTATAAGCGTTAAATAATTAAATAACACTTATAACGGTCTGTCAATCAATCAGTTGACATATAACTATACATAAAGGCGATGTGTAAATTAATAATCATCTCCAAACCCGTCTGGGGGTTTCAACCATCAACAAATAATTGGGCGATGTGTAAAATTATTGTCCCAATACCCGTGTGGGGTTTACATCACAGTCCATGTGAACATTATTCATAATATAAAATGTTTAACTTTTAACATCATATATATTCGCAGTTTGATGATAATAATATTAAAACTGTAAACAACCATCAACCACCAAACAAATATTGCAATCACAGGCAATCAATATATATTCAGTTATGAAAATAGATAGCTGTACAAATAATTTGAGCGAGAGAGTTCTCACTTTGATTGGATTTGAAATTATTGTAAAACGATTGTTTTAACGAAATTAAATGAGAATTTAATTTTATCAAAAATTCCAACAGCTTCTGAATCTATTCTGGTCTATTCCATGGCGTAGTATTTTCCGCCACGATTCCAACGCTTCTGAAATTGTTCGATTCTGATGTCATTTGAACGAATTATGGACATTTAAACTTTAATCACATTAATAAATTATCTCATTATAATTAGTAATCTTAATTAAATTAATCCCCACCGTTAATCCCTTTTCTGTACCGATCGTTTTCTTCTTCAGCTCCAGGTTTGAAATCGGAAAACACAGCCCCCTTATCTTCAATTCGAACGCCACCCAGCTCCTTCCACCGCCTATCTGACGTGCCAGCAACGTCGAGCCACCCGCCTCCTCTCCATATTAGGCATCGCCGCCCATTCAATGGCCCCACCCGCTCAGGAGCTCCCTCGAACACGTTGAGTTTGAGGGTGAAATTCGAACGAAATACCTTATTAAACTCCATCATACCTGTTTCAAACTGTAGAGCTCTTGAATCTCCATCATTTTCACTTATAATCATGGCTTAATTTGAAATGATTTGTGAGAAATTATCGAACAAATTTGGGAGAATTTCGCCCCTTTGTTTCAAGGCTGGCGGCTGAAAGAGAGACCATGGGCTAGGGTTTTGAGCAATTCAAGAGTTATATATTTATATTTTTATATTATATAATTCTAGTTTTACTTGTTTACCGCTTCGAACTCCAAACAAATCCCAACGACTATTGCCCCTAACCAAATGCCCTCATTCCAAACACAATGGAATATGTTTCATAAGATGATTCGACTGTTTCTATCAGTTTTCATCAAAATTAAAATATAAATGAATATAATGTTCAATATTGAATTTCAATGTACGTTTAAATTTGTTGGGTCCACATACTAACTTCAAAAATTATGGAATTTGAAATCTAGCTATGTTTTACAAATACGGTTCTAACAAAACTAATTTCATCGAATTTGGAGACCGTTTGAAAAATGGTCTTTTAATTAGCTTATTAAATTTAAACTGAATTTACAAAACGTTTTTAAATTTACTACGCCTACATACAAATTCCAAAAGACTTAAAATTTAAACCTAACAATAATTTGGCATTCCAGATCCAACAAAAGTGGTTCGTCGGAAACTGAGATCGTCTGCAAAATGACTATTTTAAGGGCTATAAATAAATTCTAATAGCGACTATTTTGAATTTTAAACTGGACATAAATTACTATTTATAATATGAAATTTGAATTCTTCACATTCATTAGAAAGATATAATTAAACAAATTCTAATGTTTCTTGTTTCATCAAATTCTGACTTATATTGAATTTTGTATGTTCAATTGAAGTTTAGAACCAAATTTCAAACTACCGCACCATTTCGAGTTCATTTTAATTAAAGTTTAAATTTATACATTCAAACCTCAATTTAAATAAATTTTAAATCGTTAATTATCAAAATAAATCATTTTAAATCCATTAAAATTAGTTAAAAATAAATTTTAAATTGGTTCCAAAAACGAGGGTTGTTACAGGACCCATCTTTGGCTAAATCAGACTGTTTCTTATTCAACCTTGCGTAGGATGATCTTTATCCTCTCTCTCTGGTCAATGGGCTTGTAATGATCATCTCCGGTCTGCCCACTGTTACTTGACACTGGCAAGACCAACCGGTTGAAACGTCCCTTCCAATATGAAAAATTATGGCTTCTTAAACCTTCTTTCAAAAACTTTGTTAGACATATCCGATCCCAACCATCCATGGAGCTATTGGTCACAGATCGCGTTGTTTTGAAACTCCATTCACTTCGCAAAATCATCCGTCCATGGGCTAAAACAATTTGGGGTCCCTTAAAGCTAGAAATTCCTCCACTCAAGATTCAATTTAAACCTTAAAATTCTAGAAGCATCCCGCCCTCTAAGTGAATCTGAAGCCTCTTATCTTAACAGCTTGAATTAGAATTGGATAGACTCATCAAATAAGAAGAGATTGGGTGGAAACACAACATACTCATCAAACAGGATGGATTGAAGAATGAGATAAAAATACGGCATACTTCCACCATTTGCCACTTTCATCTCTGAGATTTGCCACAATAACTCATCCTTTACTGATCCCTTTGACATCCGATGCTTATTCACTGACTTCTATGGCAACTTCCTTGGCAAAACATCCCCTTCCCTCTTTGAGATTGATTGTAACCTCGTTTACCCCTCTACCTCTCCCATAAACATTGATCACCCATTCACTGAAGAGGAAATTTGGTCAGCACTTTAAGATATGGCAGTTATAAGGCTCCTAGGCCTGATGGATTCAGCCAAATTTTCTTTAAACGCTTTTGGTCCATCATCAAATTTTACATCCTAGACATGTGCGCAGAGTTCCAATACACCCCCATGGCCATTTCCAAACTGAACTATGCTAATGTTACCCTCATCCCAAAAAAACCCAGAGCTAATACTCTTGCCTCCATCCGTCCCATCAGCTTCCTCAACACAGATTTCAAGATAATCACCAAAATCCTTGCCAGTGGATCCAATCTATCATCTCCTCTTTAATTGGATTTGAGCAATTTGCTTTCATCCTTGGACATAACATACTCAGCTGTATGGCTTCCACTCAGTAAACCATCTCTTTCTGCCACTTCTCTTCCACTCCTCGCATCCTCCTCAAACTAGATTTCTCTAAGACTTTTGATTTGGTTAACTAGAATTACATCCTTGACTTAATGGCACATCATGGGTTTTCACAAAATGGTGCAATTGGATCAAATGCATCCTGAACACAAGCTTCTCTTCTATTTGTATCAATGGTGAACTTGGTGGGCTTATCAAATCCAGACGTGGGCTGAGGCAAGGCGAACCGCTTTCGTCTCTTATTTTTGTTCTAGCTGTTGATGTTTTTAATCAAATGTCAAGATTGCTACCTCTAACGGTCTTCTTGCTGGCATCAATATTCCTAACTCAAATCTATCTATATCCAACCTCCAGTTCGTTGATGACACAATCCTTTTTGTCTCCCCTAATCAGTTTCATATTCAATGCCTCAAAGTCCTTCTCTACACCTTTGAACTCATCTTTGGCCTCTTTATTAACTTCAATAAAAGCTCCATCGTTATTCTTGACAATTCCTCCCGCCTCAGACCCTCTATCTCCAGTTGTTTGAACTGCAAACTCGAATCCTTCCCCATTACCTACCTGGATATCCCCTTACATCCAGCCAAACTCTTCAAATCCGATTCTCCCACTCATCTCTAAGATTGAATCTCGATTGGCAATATGGAAATTAAATTCCCTGTCCACTGCCAGTCGCCTTATCCTTGTCAAATCTGTTCTCTTAGCCATTTCATCTTATTAGATGTCTTTTAACAAACTTCCATCATGGGTTATTAACAAGATCGATGCAACTCGAAGTGCTACTTTGGGGAACGATGGAAAAACTAAGCGCTTAATCAATTGGCAAACAGAGCGCTTACCTCAGAATAATGGAGGATTGGGGATCACAAATCTTATTACTTTCAATCTGGCGCTATTAGCTAAATGGTTATGGCGTATTCTCATTCTGCCACTTTCATCTCGAAGGACTTAATCCTCTACCACCTTATAACTCGAACCTTAATCTTGTTCTTCATTCTCCTCCTTCTTCCAGACCTTCCACCTTTTGGACTGGTGTTCTCTCTGTGATCCCCCATGTCAAATCACTCTTCCCCGTGAAGATTGGCGAAGGGAACACTTGCCTTTTTTGCGCTGATATTTGGCACGAACAACTCCCCCTCTCATGAATGTATCCTAACCTATTTTCCTTCTTTTATTCAACTAACTCTTATGTATCTAGCATATTGGGCCTTTGCCCCTCCCCCCATATTTTTGGGGTTATTGTTTTAGCTGAACTCCCATTAGTTGGCAATATACTGTAGTCAACTTTTGTTTCCAATCGGCCCGATCGCTATACATGGGCTTTGGGCCCGGATAAGGGATTCTCGGTGTCGGCCTGCTACATTTTGCTCTCTCAACTTGGACGCAGCTTCTCCTTTTCTCATCTCCGGAAATCTCATCTCCCTCCTCGTAAGATCTTCTTCCAATGTTGTCTTGTACATGCAGGCATTAACAAAAAGAACAGACTTTGCGGTATGAGAATCCTTGTCAACCCGATTTGTTCCTTTTTCTCCTTGTAGGACGAAACCATCAATCATCTTTTCATCGCGGCTGCAACTTCTCCTACGTCATCTGAGCAGCGACAAGTTCCTTCCTGCTTGGCTTTGTTCCAATTTTCTCTTCCCTCTTTGATCACTGGGAGTACAATCCCATTGATTCCTTTTTGGATTCCTTCCTTGCCATCTTCAGTTGGTGTATTTGGAAAGAACGCAATTCACATGTCTTTAACCGTCTAAAAAAACATTTCAATGGAGTTTGTGGTTTTATTATATATTTATTTGATACCTGGACAGGTGCTACTCGACATACTCGATTCTGCCATGTCCTCCCTACCTTCCATCACCGGGTACTCAAGGTAGCAGTTCCGCCCACCCGCAGTGCTGAATCTTTATGGCTTCAGGCTCTCCATCCATCGCTATTGCTAGTTTATGCTTTTGTATTTGGCTTTTATGCATGTTTTGGGTCTATATATATTTCCTTCTATGGATAATTTGGTTGTCTTTATGGGCTGACTCTGCCCTAATGTAACACCCCATGGCCATTAATGTCACTCACAAAGGGAATGCATTAATGTCATGAAGCGTTATAGTAGTATAGAACAGATAAATTACAAGACTAAATAAATAAAACACAGCGGAAGATAAAACTTATTTCATAGCATCATAACTTCAAAACAAGCTTACATAAGTAGTCTCCAAAAACCATTACAACAAGATCAATTGTCTTTTCCAAAAACTTCAAAGTACATAAAGAAGCAAATACTCAAATAACATAAATGCATAAATCCCCACTGAGCATAAGAAAAGCCACAAAGATGAGAGAACCCAAAGCGATACATCTACTCTCTTCAAGCAACTGAAAGACATCGGCACTAAGTTGTAGTATTCCCTCCTTGCAAACCTGAGGGAGGGGGGGCAAGGAAAGAAAAGAGGTGGAAACAAAACGGGTCAGACATAAAGTCTGGCGAGTCCAGTAATTTTAACAAATAATAGGTAAGGTAAATGATCAAAACATAAATAGGCATTATGATATGGCTGTAATATAGATAAGGTAGATAAAAAGGATGGACAAGATGATTCCGTTCCTAAGTACTAAGACAATCCTACACCTTGGCTAAGCGAACAACCCTCCAAGTACTAACCCCGAAGACCGAAGTCAACATCAGACTAGCACTCAAAGGACTATCCAACTCAACCAACATGTATTTCGTTATACCGCACTTTTGCTAAGTTACACCACATTACTTAATTACACTGCACATCTACTAGTCTCTATTTACTAAAGGTTGATCCCTTCCCACTAACTGTACCCACATGACAAACTTAGTAGTTACTTGTACCTAGCTGCTATCGTAGGTGCCGGCTTGCTCCTACCACCGCTAAGGTACCCTTACCCTACCCATTCGATCGGCTCCCTAAACCCCGTAGGCAATCGTGTTGGCCCAATAGTAGGGTGTATCACTTCCCAAAGTGGCAACCCCGATACCAACATAAAATGCATGACATACCTACATGATGTAACAACGTCTTACCTACAAGCCCGGACCCATGCACACACATGAACCCGTTGGACTCGCATTGCCATCGCTATTCACGTTTTGACCTCTTACATTCAAGTCCAGTAAGCATGCCCCAACCCCGGCCTAGTACCGGGCCCAGTTAGATACTCAAACGGGTTACTGGTTGAAATGGGTCCCCCATCCAACACAAGCCTCCCACCTATGCTTGGTCCCTACTAGGTTTTTCTCCCACTTAACCATTTTAATTTAAATGTCCATGTCTTACACATGCTATGGTTAAGTCCATACTTACATGTCATAATTTACATGTCTTATCTTATTCCGGTTAAGTCCATATTTACATGTCATAATTTACATGTCACTCCACTTAACCCTCTAACCATACCCATGTCTTATTATGGTTAGTATTCCTTAATTCATTCCTTATGACGAACGGTGCACAACCTCCCACATTAGACCGAACACGTTGTGGCCGCTGGATTTGCCGGGCGGTTCTGGGCAGTCTTACGCCACAAACCGGGTCTAACCTCGTGTCATTAACCATTGCGCCTACAATTCATTCCTTTGACCTCTCACATTAGACGTCCAATTGTGGCAGCTGGATTTGTCGGGCGGTTCCGGGCAGTCTTACGCTACAATTGCGCCTAACCTCATGTCAGAGGTTTATTAATAATCGTATTTCACCCATACCCAATTTTCATGTCATGTATATCCAATTAAACATATAATCATGTTTATAATATTGCATATTCCAAATTGTCACTAATTACATATTAATTAGCCTCAATTACAAATTTACAATTATAGGCAATTTCATCAATTCCATGTAATTCATACCCAAATATGCCAGTTTCACATATTATCCAATTATCCAAAATATCCAATAATATCCAATTTTCCATATTTCACATATTCCCATCGTTCCCACGTATTTGCATTCGCGCGTATTTTTAACATAGGCTCGAAGGTAGCCTAGATCCAAAATTAAAAGGAATAGGGATAAGAAGAGAGAATCAAATCATAGAAAATTGGAATTAACACAACATCATGAAATAAAGGGGCATGTAAACTGGTGTAGAGGCATAATGACAGATTCAACATGAATAAACTGATAAAGGTATGAACTTTACATAGAAACATAGGCATATGATGACATGAATCAAAAAGGTGAAGACTTGGATGAGATTTAAATTACATACATACGTATGAATCCTCTTTACAACTTCATCATGTTACTTTTAATCCCATTATATTGCGAAAATCATCGTACTTACCTTTCATGGTTAAAGAATAGAATTATGCACTGAAATTGGTGTAGAAACGTTGCGATGTTGCTGATTTATCTTCTTGAATTGTTGTACAAGCTCTAATCTTTAATTTGAGTTGAAGTTGAACACTTGAGATTTGATTTAGAGGCGGCGGATAGGGTTTAAGAGAGAATTTGACAGCATAATGGTGCCATAGATAATATTTATGAATTAGGGTTAGGTCTTAGGGTGTATATATAGGTGTAGGAAGTTATTTAAGCCTTAGGTTTAACCCTAGAACTGATCTGGACCACTCAGATGCCATATCAGCCCTTAGGGCGAATCGGGCCACGGGTTGGCAGCCAAACACACTGGATTGACCTCTAGTCGACCCAGCGAGGCTCGGGTCGACTACAAAAATGGTGCGGTTCGGCTATTCCCCCTCCCGATTCGCTATTTTGAATTTTTTTGAATATTTATTTATTTAATATATATATATATATATATATATTTCTCTCATATGCATACAAACTTCATGGCTTAATAACTTCTTCATAATTAACCATTTTCACACTAAACCACTTTTTGAACTGCGTTCACACTAAGTCACTTTTTAGCCATTCCCCTAAAACAAAAATATGGCGCTGGTGGGGATCGAACTCTGTACCTCTTATATGCAAGTCACATGTTCGAACCAAATGAGCTACTAAGTCTTTTGCTTATAAACCTTAGAACAATACTAAACATCATTCTTTTCTCATTCCTATTTTTCAAATAAATTATTCTTTAATTTGTTATTTTAATATTATCAGAAAATACGGGGTGTTACATTCTCCCCTACTTAAAGGATTTCGTCCTCGAAATCTCTAAGTCAAGAAGAACGTTTCCTACCGTCCAATCATCCATCTACTCAACCATCAACCACTAGCAACCATGGTCCTTAAAAGATTTTTAATGCTTTTCATGTACATATGCATAGTGTGTGTATACGTCCGTATACTAATGCAAAATCAGGCGGTCCACTGATTCAGTCGACCTCCTTAATGCAAATAATGATAGCGCCATGTATCCATCATGTATGCAAAGAACCCTATACATATCATTACTACATGTGTGCACAACCATTCATTTAAATGCAACATCCATATGATACACATATTCAACATACATTCATTTTACTAAATACATCCATTTATATGCAATATGAAAGTGACTGAGCCGATCTAGTGCCTAAAGTGTGTGTATATGCATCCACGAGCAACCACTAGCAAACACTTGCATCCACATGCATCCACCATACATAACATGTCTCAAACACATGTTTCAACCATAGGACTACCCTATCTAAAGGTCAAAGATACTAGTGAGAGGACATACTAAAGATAGAACAAGTACAAGCTAAGCGATAAAGGAGAAATTAAAAGACATACCCTCGAAAAGAAAAGGGTACAATGAACGCATCTTCTCTTCCGTCTCCCAAGTAGCGTCTCTCTCATCATCTCTCCATTGCACTTTGACTAGCTTGACCTCTCGATTCCTCAACTTCTTAATCTCCGACCCAAGAATGCATGTAGGAGCTCATCGAATCGTCGCATCACGCTCTATTTCCACCTCTCTAAGCAAGCTCTTCCAAAACTCGCTAATAAAGATAGGATCGCGATCGCTCACTATGCTTGAAGGAACACCGTGCAAACGAACTATCTCTCGAATGTATACGGAGGCTAACCATGGAGCAGTGCTCTTACTCTTCACGGGAATGAAATGGGCGCTCTTAGTAAGTCTATCTACCACGACCCAAATCCCCGTATTACCCTTCCTTGATCTTGGTAATCCATCAACAAAGTCCATCGAGACACTCTCCTACTTCCATTGTGGGACCTCCAATGGGTGAAGCAACTCACTGGGCTTCTTTTGGTCTGCTTTTACTTGTTGGCACCCAAGCATCTAGCGAAAAACTCGACCACATCCCTCTTCATACTGGCCCAAAAGTAAACTCGTCTCATGTCCATGTACATCTTGTCCTCGCTGGGATGAATGGTCATCTTCGAACGATGTACATCATCAAGAATGGTCTTCCTCAAGTTCTCGTCTCGTGGTACACAAAGTCTACCGTCCCTACGTAACCAACCCTTATCATCTAGGGTATACCTACTGAGATGGCTCGATGACTCCCCCCTTATGAGCTTCTCTACTAACTCAACCAACTGTTGGTCATCTCGCTGTGCCTCACCAATCCGTCCCAAAAGCGTAGGTCTGACCTCTAAGGATGCTAGCAAACCGGGTACAAAGTCAATGGAAGGTCTAAAATCAAACGTAGAGATGAACTCTAAGCTTCGCCGCTCAACAAACAACGAACTCAAGGACAATGTTTTTCTACTTAAGGCGTCTACCACCACGTTACCCTTGCCAGGGGTATATGCTATCTCGAAATCGTAGGACGTTAAGAATTCCATCCACCTTTGCTGCCTTAAGTTCAAGTCTTTCTGAGAGAACAAGTATTTTAGCGATTAGTGGTCCGTGAATAATTCGAATTTCTCGCCAAGAAGATAATGGCGCCAAGACTTAAGCGCGAAAACAATAGCGGCCAACTCTAGGTCATGTGTCGGGTAATTTCTCTCATGCACTCTCAACTGCCTTCCTCCATAGGCTATTACCCTCCCCTCTTGCATTAAGACTGCGCGTAGTCCTATCCCACAAGCATCGGTGTAAACGGTAAAAGGCCTACTCCCATCTGGCAACACTAAGACTGGGGCTGTGGTCAAAGCTCTCTTTAAACATTGGAACACATCATCACAATCTACGTCCCACGTGAAAACTAGGTTCTTCTTCGCCAAGCGTGTCAATAGGGCTGATATCTTTGCGAGGTCCTTGATAAACTTCCTATAGTAGCCAACCAACCCAAAGAAACTCCTCATCTCGGTAGCATTTTTAGGGACCTTCCAATCTTGGATGGCCACTACCTTCGCGGGATCCATAGCTATCCCTTCTTTGGAAACCACGTGCCCTAAGAATCGCACTACCTTCCTCCAAATGTGACATTTAGAAAATTTAGCTTTAAGGTTATGCACTCGAAGGGTCTCCAACACTTCCCTAAGATGTAGGGCATGCTCTTCCTTGCTCTTAGAAAAGATCAAGATGTCATCCACAAAGACCACCACGAATTTATTAAGGTACTCCCTAAACACCCTGCTCATCAAGTCAACAAAGTATGCGGGGGTGTTTGTCAAACCGAAGGGCATCACAAGCCACTCATAGAAACCGTTCGGAGTCCTAAAGGCAGTCTTGTCTATGCTATCCTCAGTCACTCTCAATTGATGGAAACCAGTGGCTAAGTCCAACTGCGAGAACACTGAGGCGCCAACTAACTGATCGAAGAGATCTTCAATCCTCGGCAGTGGGTGCCTATTCTTCTTAGTAAGATTATTAAGTTCTCTATATTCCACACAAAGTCTAAGGGATCCATCCGCCTTTGTGGCAAATACTATTGGAGTACCCCACTCCGATATACTACGTCTTATGAACCCCTTCTCAAGCAACTCCCCTACTTGCTTATTGAGTTCCCTCCTCTCATGAGAATCCATGTGGCGTACTGGCAGAGATACGGGTTTTGCATTGTCTACAAGATAAATACGAAAGTCTATCTCATGTTTTGGGAGTAGACCCCTCACCTCATCGAAGACATCAACATATTCACGGACTACACGAACAGAATGTAAATCATCATTGGATGCGTCAAGTGACTCAAGATAACTAAGCATCACTGATCCTCTAGGGTCACAAGAAATATCAAGGGTCTTTCCACTACGAGTCAACAATTTTACTACCCTTCGTTCACAATCTAGGATGGCACCATGTCTGGCTAGCTAATCCATCCCTAGAATCAACCCATAGCCCATGAAACCAAGCACAAAAGCATTACATTCAAAACCAACGCCTAAGATAGAAAATCTCAAATCCCTACAAACCATGGATAAATGAGCCGACCCACCAATAGGATTTGAGACTATAATGGGATCCACAACGAGACTAGTATTTAAGTGCAGTGTTTCAACTAATGATGTAGAGATAAACGAATGTGATGCGCCAGAATCGAATAAAGTACGGATAAGATGTTCAAACAAGAAAATCAAACTTTCGACAGAAATTTTTCTACCTTCTTCCTGCCCCGGAGTCATGAGAACATGAACCTGCCCTCCCGATGTAATGACCCGAAAATCCGGTCCAATTTGAGCTGATCAAAAACACAAGTCCAACCCCAAATTAAACTGAAAATCGGGAAATTAATAAAAAGAAAACAGAGGGTGAGGATAGATAAGATAGAAACTTAGAATAGAAGAAGAAGAAGAAGAACACAACATCAGAGTAACACGAATCTCACAGCGGAACGAATAACATATAATATATATAACATAACTTGAAATATACATCTGTACTTGAATATACATCATTATTAAAGTACAACATGTACAACACAGTGGAAATAACTATGGCTATATAATCCTGAAGCCTCCTGCTCCAAGCTCTCCCAGTATATCTGTAAATCCTGACTACTTGACTGCCCGTACAAAATTGGGCACCCAAGAGTTTAGGGAAAACAACAAAATAAACTCCGGGTCAGTCATGGGACTGGTATGAGTAAAACAGTTTAATCCATTAAACGATATCTCATAAGACCACGCCGTATAATGGAACGGGTTTTTCCCTTATGAGAATCCAAATTTATCTTTATATCAAAAACCTTTTGATATTATAATAATGTCTATCAACCACAACTATAATAATCATCTAGCAGAAACGCTTTCATCTCACGTTCTACATATATAGTATACAATCAAAACCGCACGCACGTATTGGGTAATAGATTTCCAATTATGACAAGGTATGGAACCACCTTTCGCTAGTGTACCTCTAGAAAGGAATACACTGGGTTCAACAAGAACATCTTGCAACCCGGCCACACATGACCAACCACTCATTTCGCTTGAGTGTATCGAATGTATATCACCAACGGTTGGGATCAGCAACCGTTTCCCGAATGGGACAGCATCAACAATAGATTTTTAGAAGTAAATGAAACTCTAGATCAGGTGATTATACACCCTACTTCAGAGCGACCGACTTAGCCATGCTGCCTGCCCGATTTCTGTCATTTACCGGTTGATGAGGCTAGAAGCTACGCTTTATCATCACATCAGATTCACTTCGAATGTCACATCGTCAAATCCATCAAATCACCGATTGACGTCCTCAACAATATGTTATGTGTTAGCTAAAAGAAGTTTCCTTCTCCGCTTCCACTCTTGGTACGGTTGGAGAAATCAATATACGTGATCGTCTGGAAATACTCTGTCAGACATCCATCCATACAAGTCATCCAAGAACAAAATGAACCGAAGGCACTATTCAGTACATCCATCTTAGGCACTGTTATCTAAGACTTATAAATAGCCCTTGCATTTTACTCCGTCTTCAATTATCTTTGGCATATATGATTCGCAATGCTTATGCCAATACAGAGTGGTTCTTTGGATAATAATCCAACCGGTCTCTCCATATTAACAACGTTAAAATGGTCAAAACTTCGATAGTATGTGATTTAACCATCAAAGAAAAACAGGTGTGCAAATAACGATATCATTTCCAAATGGAAATTCTATCAATCAGTCATCAATCATATATATATATATATATATATATATATCTATATACATTCATTTCCTTATTTTCTATGTTTAGAAAATATACGTTATTAACACTGGAAAACATTTCCACTGTTTATTTACATATCACTATCATTTCACAACTATCAGTCCTTGACTGTAAACTAGTAGGAGAACAATTCTCTAAGTATAAACCCCGAAGGCCGAAACAACATCAGATCGATACTCAGAAAACTATTCAACTTAACTAATCTCTAGTCAGTTTCTAATCTTGATTAACTTTATTTCGATTAAATCTAATTCGAATAACTAATATTCGATTTAACTCCATTCGCTTAACTCTAGATCGCAGCGATCACAATGGTTACACCTGATTCTCTCAGGAAACATCCGACCGCCGTAGGCTATCTACAGCCCTGCGAATTACGCTAGCAGTCGTGCAAAATGGTAACTTATCATATATAACTATGTCTGATTTACTCCTTTTGATTACTACGTTTGATCAACTCCTTTTAATAAACTACGTTTGATTAACTCCTTTTATATAAACTATGTTTGATTAACTCCTTTTATAATCCTATTTATTTCCTAAATAAATATTCCCTTATTCTATTCTATTCGTTTTATCAACATTTTTCCTTTTAAAAAACTCTATTCGTTTTATAAACATTTTCCTTTTATTTACTTTCGAAATATTTCCTTTTTATAAAATCTATTGACTTTATAAAATCCCTTTTATTTCAATATACATTGAAATAATTCTTTTTACATCCCAGGGTCTTTTATGATATTTTAAAATATCGAATAACAATGATCAACATCATTCTAACACATATAGTCCATAACAGATATACATCACATCATATATCACAATATATGAAAACAGTAAATAAATGTTGAGGAATCCAGTTGGATTCCTCTAACCTGTTTCCCTGCATCACAGATGTTAAACAATATAGATAACATCACTTTTAGTTCCATAAGATATATTCTGTTAAACAGAATCAATATAGAAATTCAACTAACTGACTAGCAGTTCAATCAAACAATCAACACATAGTCAATCAGCCAATATTTAACAGTTCTAAAAATACAACATGAAATTATAAACTGTTCAGAGTTAGTGAGATTTACTCACATTGGACGATAATCGTTAATAACGGTAATCATCGCTTGATTTGAACGGACAATTTATTTTGCTATAAATTGTAACGAGGTCGAGTTCTCTCCCAGTCAGTTCCAGAATATTACGCTCATCACTGTGATTTTGGTATCTTTTGTTTCGTTCCATTATTGGTTAAAGGATTCAGCCGAGATGGTTTCCTGCTTCGTTATGTTTTTCTTCGATTCACGAATAACTCGACCTTGTTGCTTTTGCTTCTCGTTCTTCATAATCTGTTCGGATCCTATTTCCCAATTTCTGCCAAAACAGTTTCACCAAACCAACATATACAGAAGCTCCACACAGTATTCATTTCCATGCTCCAAACAATACACCCCAAACATGCATCTCCATCTTCCCTTAACAGTTTCTCCGATCCACCAACTACCATCCCACTTTCCCCGTCTACACGCACATACACCCCTCAACTCCATTCTCCCTCATTTACACAACCCCTGCTACACAACAACCCAACTACATTCATCTTCCTAAAGTGAAAAGAACGAGCTTCAGAAAACCATGGTCGACTTCCTGCTAATCTCGCACCTGCTTCTCGTACACACTCTATAGCCCTCACCACTTAGAAACTCGCAAGCATCCAGCAACGGCTTGCGTCGACACCTTTCAGCTATGCCCCTATAAAGACAGCGAAAGCTATCATCTCCAAAATCTCGCCAATAGATGTTAATCCCCTCTTCCAACTCAACTACAACACCGAAATCGAAAGCAGGTACCTAAATCTCCTGATTTCGCTAGCCCTAGAATACACTGCTAATTTTCGTATGTCTGGAATAGCCATCGCACCGAGAGAATTAGGTATAGGATTGAAGAGTAGAGAGTGAGGAATTCGAATATATTTATGCTGTGATTTTAGGGAATTTGTATGAGTTGTTGTGGATTTAAGAAGCTCCGATTTTTCCTTGAGGAGGCCATGACTGGCAGCTGCAATCTCGTTGACTAGAGAGGGAAAATATCTTCTAGGTCTTAAGGAAGGTGGGAGGGTTATTTATAGGATTAGAGATTGGAATATTCCATTAGCATATTCCATTTCTATTATATCTCTATGTGTTCTTCTCGAAATAAATTTCTTATGATCACATATGATACCCAAAAATCACCAAACCGGACATGTAGCTACAGTTCGACATCACGGTCCCAATGAAACTGGTTTCGTCCAACTCCAACTTCGTTTGCAAAAGTGGATATTTTTAAAGTCCTAAATAACCATTTTAAATATATAAATATATTTAAATATAATTAAATTAAATATTTATAAATAAATATTATCGTTTATATTCACAGTGGAATACCATACAGCTCTACTGGGATTCATAACATGATATTTCAAATCCCGATTAAATCGATATTCGATTTAAAATGAAATTCCTTTTTAAAATATAAATAATTCCTTTATAAATTATAAAGGAATTCCACAACGACTTTTTTGAAATTTGATTTGGACTTAAATCAAAATCTACTCGACGAAATCCCGATTTTTCTCTTCCACTAGAAAGATATACTCCACCAGCTCCACACGTTTCTTGTTTCACAAAAATCCGGCTTAAAACGAATCCTGTACATTCAGTTGAAGTTCAAATCGCCAAATAACGAACTGCCGCGCCATTTCAAGCTCGATTTTAATTATAATATAATTATACGTTCAAACTGTCGTTCAAATAATATATTCGTTATTCTAATTCAATTCTAAACTGAATTAAATATCACAGATGATCCAGTTCACACCATATTGCCATTTCAGCCAATTCTGATTATTTCAGAATTAAATATATTATTTAATTATTTATTTTAATTAAATATTCACCATTATTTAATAAAACCATCATTTAATTCACTATATCACTATTTATATAATTAAATAAATCAATTATAATACCTGTGCAAATGCGGGTCATTACAATCTTCCCCACTTAAAATAATTTCGTCCTCGAAATTGCTAAGGTAGAGGATTACCCTATTGACTGGTTAGAACATATTTGTTCACTTCTTAACTTCAGTTCCAACTGAACCAATTTAATTTCAATTAAATTATTAATTAATTCTTATCAATGAAAATTTCCAAAAATCCTGAAAATTTTCTAGCACCTTAACTCTTCGAAAAATTTCGCCAACACCTCCTTTGTACTGGTCAATAGGTCAAACCACCACTCGCCTCTCTGGGCCATCTCCAACCCAAAAGAAAATCAAATAGCCAAGCGGCTCGCCAATTTGGCTCATCAAAATCTCATACCATATGAAATATAAACTTGTACTTTTTTGTCGGCATATCATTATATCCTTTCCACCTGTTATCAATTCAGCGGATACAAGGGTCATCCCAATCAAATTCCAATCTGCTTTTATCCACAACACAACCATTCGCTTATATCCGAGCCAAATATCATTTTAACTCGAGTTTCTTCTCGATTCCTAATTCTTAATCTTGATTATCACATTATACTTCAAATTTGAATCTCACAACCCAATTTGTCTTGATATCATTCTAATTCAATCTCAGTTACCACTTTACTGGCTTTACTTTAATTCAATTTTGCTTTCACAAATTTCTGTTAAATTTGTTTTTAATTCAAATAGTCTTTCCCTGGGAGTTTTTCAAATAGTTTACTCTTTTCAAAAATCAAATTTTCCTTTTGAACATGTCACTGAGCCCTTAATTTATATTCCATTAGTTAAATCACTTCTCTATTTCTTTATCAATATTTGTTAACCAAATATTTTCAATAACCATATTGGCCTTTTATGTTATTTGGAAAACTTTTCCGAATATCGCCTTCCTTTATTTTCTAATCTTTAGAAAATATATGCTATTTATAATTGGAAAATATTCCAATTACTTATCTCTTTTCCGATCTCGTTTATTTCTATACTTAGGAAATATTCTTTATTATATTTCCAAGCTTACACTTATTTGGGTTAAAATGGATGTTGTGTAAAACATCGTTACGACAACCCAAATACTATATTCAACTAACTCTTATTCAACATTGACCTTCGAGCCTGAAATCTTACTATTTATTTGTAAATAATGAAATCAATCAAGTTGGGGTATAACTACCTCTCAGACCTTGACTGAATAACATTTATAACGTCAAATTAGATATGACTACTTAGTCGAATAATCAATACCATACAACTACTTATTCACTTTTAAACACGTATACGATTCCTCTTTTTATTCTTACTAGATTTTTATTCTTAGTCTTCCTTTTTGATTTTACTATTTTATTTCTAAGTTCATTTCCTTATCGACTTCTATATATATATCGATACGTTGATTTCTAACTATCAAATTATCTAAAAAATATTCCGAATCCTTAAATTCTCGGAAAAATTCGCCATAACCTCCTTTGTACCAGGAGCATCGGGATATTTCAAATAGCCTCCCATGGCCCTCACCAATCCAAAAGAAAAAGAAAAAGCCAAGCGGCTAGCCGATACGGCGCATAAAATCTCATATATGAATTAAATACATACCTTTTCGTCAAGCATTCTATTTATATACCTTCATACCTTATCCATACCTATGTCATGTATATTTATACCTGCCCAATCTATTTTAACTATACCTGATCGTTTTAACTCAATTCGTTAATTAATTTGTTAATTAACTCTTTAGTCTATTTCACTTTTATATTTGAACATGACATGTTCAAATATATTTTAACTTGCTTATTAACTAATTTGAATCCAAATTTCAAATTTAAGTTCTATATTCGCTTTCGAATATCCATTTACAAATCCAATTCACCTTTCAAAGTTCAACTTCAAATTTAAAACATGATTAACTAATTCCTCTTCGACTTAGTTAATTCTATTCAATTTCTATTCAAATTTTATATCACTTCTATTATTCAAATTCTATATATCAAATCCTATTATTCAAATTCTATAGTTTAAATTCCATTTGAATTCTATATATTCAAATTCTATATTTGAATTCCTTTATATTTTCTATATTCAAATTCTATATTTGAATTCCATTTGAATTTCTATATTCAAACTCTATTTGAATTTCTATATTCAAACTCTATTTCAATTCCGTTGAATTTCATATATTCAGACTCCCTTTGAATTTCTATATTCAAACTCTATTTCAATTCCATTGAATTTCATATTCAAACTCCCTTTGAATTTCTATATTCAAATCCTATTTCAGCTTTCTTTATTCATTCTTTATTATAAATCCCATTTTGAAATTCAACACAACTTGTCTTTCCCAAAACAAATTCAAACAGTATCTCTGGTAGTAATTCGTCACTTACAACTCGAAAATGAATACTGATGATGCAGCTGTCATCATCAGAATCTATTTTCCAGCGATCGAAGTGAGTTCAATACTATAAAACCATTTCTAACATTTCCACTTTGAAATTCATTTCAAAATATAATTCACACTGCTTGTAAAATAATTTAAAACCTCCCAGGATCTTAAATTTTCCTTATTTTTAATCCCGATCCATTTACAAACACTTATCTGATTTTCTAGAATTTTAATTCAATTTCTGGTTAGACTTAACTCATCTGATTTCACGTATTTTACTTATATGAATTCTGATTGGTTATTTACATAACCATTTAATTTATAATCTTATCGATTATAATCACAACCAATAAATCCATTATATTATAAATTTTGATATATAATCTTCTCTATATCAAGATATACCTTGGGTAAACTTATTTTAATTTACCCGCTTTTCAAAACTTATCGTGTCGACCCATCGTATTCAAGTGTTTACAAAATCCCTACCGATACAGTGGATCAAACTGATCGACCAGAACCCATAAACAACTCAACCAATGAATCTCCACAATATAAAACAATTTTTTTATACCAATAACAAATACGCGCTTATATATATACACTCAAACTCAATTTAGGGTATTACTAACCCTATCTCTACGGAGTCACGCCACAGAGCCAAGGTAATTCGCTTAACTTAAGCTCTGATACCAACTGTAATGACCCGAAAATCCGGTCCAATTTGAGCTGACCAAAAACACAAGTCCAACCCCAAATTAAACTGAAAATCAGGAAATTAATAGAAAGAAAACAGAGGGTGAGGATAGATAAGATAGAAACTTAGAATAGAAGAAGAAGAAGAACACAACATCAGAGTAACACGAATCTCACAGCGGAACGAATAACATATAATATATATAACATAACTTGAAATATACATCTGTACTTGAATATACATCATTATTAAAGTACAACACTTACAACACAACGGGAATAACTATAGTTATATAATCCTGAAGCCTCCTGCTCCAAACTCTTCCAGTATATCTGTAAATCCTGACTACTTGACTGCCCGTACAAAATTGGGCACCCAAGAGTTTAGGGAAAACAACAAAATAAACTCCGGGTCAGTCATGGGACTGGTATGAGTAAAACAATTTAAAACAGTTTAAGCCATTAAACGATATCTCATAAGACCACGCCGTATAACGGAACGGGTTTTTCCCTTATAAGAATCCAAATTTATCTTTATATCAAAAACCTTTTGATATTATAATAATGTCTATCAACCACAACTATAATAATCATCTAGCAGAAACACTTTCATCTCATGTTCTACATATATAGTATACAATCAAAACCGCAAGCACGTATTGGGTAATAGATTTCCAACAATGATAAGGTATGGAACCATCTTTCGCTAGTGTACCTCTAGAAAGGAATACACTGGGTTCAACAAGAACATCTTGCAACCCGGCCACACATGACCGACCACTCATTTCGCTTGAGTGTATCGAATGTATATCACCAACGGTTGGGATCAGCAACCGTTTCCCGAATGGGACAACATCAACAATAGATTTTTAGAAGTAAATGAAACTCTAGATCAGGTGATTATACACCCTACTTCGGAGCGACCGACTTAGCCATGTTGCCTGCCCGATTTCTGTCATTTACCGGTTGATGAGGCTAGAAGCTACGCTTTATCATCACATTAGATTCACTTCGAATGTCACATCGTCAAATCCATCAAATCATCGATTGACGTCCTCAACAATACGTATGTGTTAGACAAAAGAAGTTTCCTTCTCCGATTCCACTCTTGGTACGGTTGGAGAAATCAATATACGTGATCGTCTGGAAATACTCTGTCAGACATCCATCCATACAAGTCATCCAGGAACAGGATGAACCGAAGACACTATTCAGTACATCCATCTTAGGCACTGTTATCTAAGACTTATACAATAGCCCTTGCATTTTACTCCGTCTTCAATTATCTTTGGCAAATATGTTTAGAAAATATACGTTATTAACACTGGAAAACACTTCCATTGTTTATTTACATATCACTATCATTTCACAACTATCAGTCCTTGACTGTAAACTAGTAGGAGAACAATTCTCTAAGTATAAACCCCGAAGGCCGAAACCAACATCAGGTCGATACTCAGAAAACTATTCAACTTAACTAATCTCTAGTCAGTTTCTAATCTTGTTTAACTCTATTTCGATTAACTCTAATTTGAATAACTAATATTCGATTTAACTCCATTCGCTTAACTCTAGATCGCAGCGATCACAATGGTTACGCCTGATTCCCTCAGGAAACATCCGACCGCCGTAGGCTATCTGCCGCCCTGCGAATTTCGCTAGCAGTCGTGCAAAATGGTAACTTATCCTGTATAACTATGTCTGATTTACTCCATTTGATTACTACGTTTGATTAACTCATTTTAATAAACTACGTTTGATTAACTCATTTTATATAAACTATGTTTGATTAATTCCTTTTATAATCCTATTTATTTCCTAAATAAATATTCCTTTATTCTATTCTATTCGTTTTATCAACATTTTTCCTTTTACAAAACTCTATTCGTTTTATAAACATTTCCTTTTATTTACTTTCGAAATATTTCCTTTTTATAAAATCTATTGACTTTATAAAATCCCTTTTATTTCAATATACATTGAAATAATTCTTTTTTACATTCCAGGGTCTTTTATGATATTTTAAAATATCGAATAACAATGATCAACATCATTCTAACACACATAATCCATAACAGATATACATCACATCATATATCACAATATATGAAAACAGTAAATAAATGTTGAGGAATCCAGTTGGATTCCTCCAACCTGTTTCCCTGCATCACAGATGTTAAACAATATAGATAACATCACTTTTAGTTCCATATGATATATTCTGTTAAACAGAATCAATATAGAAATTCAACCAACTGACTAGCAGTTCAATCAAACAATCAACACACAGTCAATCAGCATATATTTAACAGTTCTAAAAATACAACATGAAATTATAAACTGTTCAGAGTTAGTGAGATTCACTCACATTGGACAATCATCGTTAATAACGGTAATCATCGCTTGATTTGAACGGACAATTTATTTTGCTATAAATTGTAACGAGGTCGAGTTCTCTCCCAGTCAGTTCCAGAATATTACACTCATCACTGTGATTTTGGTATCTTTTGTTTCGTTCCATTATTGGTTAAAGGATTCAGTCGAGATTGTTTCCTGCTTCGTTCTGTTTTTCTTCGATTCACGAATAATTCGACCTTGTTGCTTTTGCTTCTCGTTCTTCATAATTTGTTCGGATCCTATTTCCCAATTTCTTCCAAAACAGTTTCACCAAACCAACATATACAGAAGCTCCACACAGTATTCATTTCCACGCTCCAGACAATACACCCCAAACATGCATCTCCATCTTCCCTTAGCAGTTTCTCCGATCCACCAACTACCATCCCACTTTCCCCGTCTACACACACATACACCCCTCAACTCCATTCTCCCTCATTTACACAACCCCTGATTCTCACACAGCAAACCAACTACATTCATCTTCCTGAAATGAGAAGAACGAGTTCTAGAAAACCACGGCCGACTTCCTGCTAATCTCGCACCTGCTTCTCGTACACACTCTATAGCCCTCACCACTTAGAAACTCGCAAGCATCCAGCAACGGCTCACGTCGACACCTTTCAGCTATGCCCCTATAAAGAGAGCGAAAGCTATCATCTCCAAAATCTCGCCAATAGATGTTAATCCCCTCTTCCAACTCAACTACAACACCGAAATCGAAAGCAGGTACCTAAATCTCCTGATTCCGCTAGCCCTAGAATACACTGCTAATTTTCGTATGTCTGGAATAGCCATCGCACCGAGAGAATTAGGTATAGGATTGAAGAGTAGAGAGTGTGGAATTCGAATATATTTATGCTGTGATTTTAGAGAATTTGTATGAGTTGTTGTGGATTTAAGAAGCTCCGATTTTTCCTTGAGGAGGCCATGACTGGCAGCTGCAATCTCGTTGACTAGAGAGGGAAAATATCTTCTAGGTCTTAAGGAAGGTGGGAGGGTTATTTATAGGATTAGAGATTGGAATATTCCATTAGCATATTCCATTTCTATTATATCTCTATGTGTTCTTCTCGAAATAAATTTCTTGTGATCACACATGAAACCCAAAAATCACCAAACCGGACATGCAGCTACAGTTCAACATCACGGTCCCAACGAAACTGGTTTCGTTGAATTCCAACTTCATTTGCAAAAGTGGCTATTTTTAAAGTCCTAAATAACCCTTTTAAATATATAAATTTATTTAAATATAATTAAATTAAATATTTATAAATAAATATTATCTTCTATATTCACAATGGAATACCATACAGCTCTACTGGGATTTATAACTTGATATTTCAAATCCCGATTAAATCGATATTCGATTTAAAATGAAATTCCTTTTTAAAATATAAATAATTCCTTTATAAATTATAAAGGAATTCCACAGCGACTTTTCTGAAATTTTATTTGGACTTAAATCAAAATCTACACGACAAAATCCCGATTTTTCTCTTCCACTAGAAAGATATACTCCACCAGCTCCACACGTTTCTTGTTTCACAGAAATCCGGCTTAAAACGAATCCCGTACATTCAGTTGAAGTTCAAATCGCCAAATAACGAACTGCCGCGCCATTTCAAGCTCGATTTTAATTATAATATAATTATACGTTCAAACTGTCGTTCAAATAATATATTCGTTATTCTAATTCAATTCTAAACTGAATTAAATATCAAAGATGATCCAGTTCACACCATATCGCCATTTCAGCCAATTCTGATTATTTCAGAATTAAATATATTATTTAATTATTTATTTTAATTAAATATTCACCATTATTTAATTAAACCACCATTTAATTCACTATATAACTATTTATATAATTAAATAAATCAATTATAATACCTATGCAAATGCGGGTCATTACACCCGAAGTAGAACCTGCCCTCTGCCCTTGCTTCTTAGGAAAGTCCTTGACAGCATGACCTGGGTCACCACAATGATAACAAGCGAAATTCTTCTTCTTCCTATAGTCTTTCTTCAAATGGCCTGGTATCCCACAGTTGTGACACTTCCTCTTTTCTTTACCACCTTTCTTTTGTTGTTGGGCTTTCTTTGGATCCTCCTTCTTATCTTGCGGCCTAAAAGTACTTACACCCTTCTCTTCTTCATGAATGTATGCCATATCAACAATATTTTCATACATAGCCCCCATTGGAATATTGGACATAGGCAAGCTGTGAAGCGGTTCATTTAGGCCCTTTGCAAACCTCAAGGCCTTCTTGTGAGGCGTATTCACCAACTCTAGCCCAAATCTCGCCCACTTATTAAATTCGGTCACGTACTCCTTCACGGTCAAGTTTTTCTACTTCAATGTCAAGAACCTCTCCATGTACATACTCTCCTCAGCTTGAGAAAGGAATTTCAACTCAAACATTCCCCTAAAATCTGCCCACGTCTCTATAGCACGCTCTCTATTAGTAACCTCCCACCAAAACGAAGCTTCGTCCTTCATCAATCAAGCAGCCAATTGGACCTTCTTACAATCGTCTAAATCGAAAATGCCAAATAGATCCTCCACTTCTTTCAACCAATTTCTAGCTTCAACGAACATTTCAGACCCACTAAAAGGTTTTCCACCCATCGAACGAAAGTCTTTACATATCTTGGAGAAAGCATCTCCATGCGGAGGAATGACTGGAGCTGGGGGAGGAGAGGAGAAACGTCGGCCAGACCCACGGCAACGGCCCTAACCTCGAGATATTGACGAAACCAACCGGGTACATGAACACCCTATGGTGTCTCAGATGCTCCAGACATGCTAAAAAGAAAAAGAAAGAGTTTCAAAACAAGAGAAGCGAAAGAGAGGTGTATGGCTTGCGGGGATTATGCTCTTTAATGTAAACTTTCCTTGAAAATAGCTTCTTTAAAACAAGTTTTTGAAAATACTTTCTATGAAAATAATACTTTTGAAAACACTTTTCAAAACTTTTTATCTGTTCTTGTAACCATAGCTCTGATACCACGTGTAACACCCTATGGCCATTAATGTCACTCACAAAGGGAATGCATTAATGTCATGAAGCGTTATAGTAGTATAGAACAGATAAATTACAAGAATAAACAAATAAAACACAACGGAAGATAAAACTTATTTCATAGCATCATAACTTAAAAACAAGCTTACATAAGTAGTCTCCAAAAACCATTACAACAGGATCAATGGTCTTTTCCAAAAACTTCAAAGTACATAAAGAAGAAAATACTTAGATAACATAAATGCATAAATCTCCACTGAGCATAAGAAAAGCCATAAAGATGAGAGAGTCCAAAGCGATACATCTACTCTCTTCAAGCAACTGAAAGAAATCGGCACTAAGCTGTAGTATTCCCTCCTAGCAAACCTGGGGGGGAGGGGGAAGGGGGAGGAAAGAAAAGAGGTGGAAACAAAACGGGTCAGACATAAAGTCTGGCGAGTCCAGTAATTTTAACAAATAATAGGTAAGGTAAATGATCAAGACATAAATAGGCATCATGATATGGCTGTAACATGGATAAGGTAGATAAAAAGGATGGACAAGATGATTCCGTTCCTAAGTACTAAGACAATCCTACACCTTGGCTAAGCGAACAACCCTCCAAGTACTAACCCGAAGACCAAAGTCAACATCAAACTAACACCCAAAGGACTATCCAACTCAACCAACATGTATTTCGTTATACCACACTTTTGCTAAGTTACACCACATTACTTAATTACACCGCACATCTACTAGTCTCTATTTACTAAAGGTTGATCCCTTCCCACTAACTGTACCCACATGACAAACTTGGTAGTTACTTGTACCTAGCTGCTATCGTAGGTGCCGGCTAGCTCCTACCACCGCTAAGGTACCCTTACCCTACCCATTCGATCGGCTCCCTAAACCCCGTAGGCAACCGTGCTGGCCCCACAGTGGGGTGTATCACTTTCCAAAATGGCAACCCCGATACCAACATAAAATGCACGGCCATACCTACACGATGCAACAACGTCTTACCTACCAGCCCGGACCCATGCACGCACATGAACCCATTGGACTCGCGTTGCCACCGCTATTCACATTTTGACCTCTTACATTCAAGTCCAATAAGCGTGCCCCAACCCCGGCCTGGTACCGGGCCCAATTAGATACTCAAACGGGTTACTGGTTGAAACGGGTCCCCCATCCGACACAAGCCTCCCACCTATGCTTGGTCCCCACTAGGTTTTTCTCCCACTTAACCATTTTAATTTAAATGTCCATGTCTTACACATGCTATGGTTAAGTCTATACTTACATGTCATAATTTACATGTCTTATCTTATTCCGGTTAAGTCCATATTTACATGTCATAATTTACATGTCACCCACTTAACCCTCTAACCATACCCATGTCTTATTATGGTTAGTATTCCTTAATTCATTCCTTATGACGAATGGTGCATGACCTCCCACATTAGACCGAACGCTTTGTGGCCGCTGGATTTACCGGGCGGTTCCGGGCAGTCTTACGCCACAAACCGGGTCTAACCTCGTGTCATTAACCGTTGCACCTACAATTCATTCCTTTGACCTCTCACATTAGACGTCCACTTGTGACAGCTGGATTTGCCGGGCGGTTCCGGGAAGTCTTACGCCACAATTGCGCCTAACCTCGTGTCAAAGGTTTATTGATAATCGTATCTCACGCATACCCAATTTTCATGTCATGTATATCCAATTAAACAAATAATCATGTTTATTATATTGCCTATTCCGAATTGTCACTAATTACATATTAATTAGCCTCAATTACAAATTTACAATTATAGGCAATTTCATCAATTCCATGTAATTCATACCCAAATATGTCAATTTCACATATTATCCAATTATCCAAAATATCCAATAATATTCAATTTTCCATATTTCACATATTCCCATCATTCCCACGTATTTGCATTCACACGTATTTTTAACATAGGCTCGAAGGTAGCCTAGATCCAAAAATAAAAGGAATAAGGATAAGAAGAGAGAATCAAATCACAGAAAATTAGAATTAACACAACATCATGAAATAAAGGGGCATGTAAACTGGCATAGAGGCATAATGACAGATTCAACATCCATAAACTGATAAAGGTATGAACTTTACATAGAAACATAGGCATATGATGACATGAATAAAAAAGGTGAAGACTTGGATGAGATTTAAATTACATACATACATATGAATCCTCTTTACAACTTCATCATGTTACTTTTAATCCCATTATATTGTGAAAATCACCGTACTCACCTTTTGTGGTTAATGAATAGAATTATGCACTGAAATTGGTGTAGAAACGTTGCGATGTTGCTGATTTATCTTCTTGAATTGTTGTAGAATCTCTAATCTTTAATTTGAGTTGAAGTTGTACACTTGAGATTTGATTTAGAGGAGGCGGCTGGGGTTTAAGAGAGAATTTGACAGCGTAATGGTGCCATAGATAATATTTATGAATTAGGGTTAGGTCTTAGGGTGTATATATAGGTGTAGGAAGTTATTTAGGCCTTAGGATTAACCCTAGAACTGATCTGGACCACTCAAATGCCATATCAGCCCTTAGGGCGAATCGGGCAACGGGTTGGCAGCCAAACACCCTGCATTGACCTCCAAAAATGGTGCGGTTCGGCTATTCCCCCTCCCGATTCGCTGTTTTGAACTTTTTTTGAATATTTATTTATTTAATTTATATATATATATATATATTTCTCTCATATGCATACAAACTTCATGGCTTAATAACTTCTTCATAATTAACCATTTTCACACTAAACCACTTTTTGAACTGCGTTCACACTAAGCCACTTTTTAACCATTCCCCTAAAACAAAAATATGGTGCTGACAGGGATCGAACTCTGTACCTTTTGTATGCAAGTCACATGTTCTAACCAAATGAGCAACTAAGTCTTTTGCTTACAAACCTTAGAACAATGCTAAACATCATTCATTTCTCATTCCTCTTTTGCTTACAGGGTGTTACACCTAAACTTTATGCCACTTGTTGGGCCTGTCAACCAGATTATTTATATATATTATTATACTAACCGGCCATGTAACTCCATGCTACACACCCATCTTACTCCCAAAAAAAAATTCCAAATTTGTCAAAAAATATATTCACAAGTCTAGGAACATGTCGGCATGTCCAATGCTTCCTCTGTTAAGATAACTTATTCTCTATTATATAACGCATAGGAAAAAAAATTGATTTCATGTTTATTTTTTTCATTTTTATACATAGAACTGCATGTGCGAGAAGATGAAATTGATTAGACAAAGAAGGAGCTACAATGACACACTCCCATAATTTGCAAGGTTGGTACTCAAAGGTCTAAAATAAATTATCGGTCAAAGATTTCTTAATCAAATAAAACAAGGACAGATATGAAGTTTAAATTTAGCTTACTTTGTCGTTTACAATTTCATATATGACACACTGTTTTTCAAAATTGGTACCTCATTCAAGTGAAAGCTAATACCTAATCAGTATGAAACAGTAATGCTTAGAAATATTGATACATAAAAATTTAGTAAACAAATACCATAACTGTGCAAACTAAAGTAATTTAAATATGATATCTAAGTCACTACAAAACTGATACCAAATTGTTGTATAATATTGATATTTTTAAAACTGATACTCATTTTACAGTAACAGTGACACCTTAATACTGGGTGGCATACACTTATACAAAGCTGATACCGATATTACTGTAAAACTGATGCCTTAATACTGGGTGGCATACACTTATACAAAACCGATATCTAAATTACTATCAAACTGATACCTTAATAATGGGTAGCCTATTCATATACAAAACTGATACCTAAATTATTACCAAAACGATACCACGTTATTGCACATAATCATCTTATTCAGTATCCATTATCTGTTACAAGTATATATGTTATATACTTTATTGATTTTTCAATATATGAAAGTTCAAGAAATATCAAACATCCAACCGCATGAAAGCAAACTTTTAGAAACAGTGGAAGCATTATCATTAAGGGCCAGAAGAGGAAAAGCAGTATAGACCGAAAAAAGGAAATGTGGCAAACATCACGAACCACTTGGATCATTAGAACCAGATGTTTAAATAAGAATACTACAACCGCAGAGGTTGAGGAGGAGGATAAAAAGTTAAACGAGGAACTGAAGAAAAAAAAGAATGAGAAAAGAAGCAGAAGATGAAATTTTGAACCTCATACAGCAGTTGAAATCCAAAAAATCGGATTCTAAGGATGAGAATGTAGATCAAAGGATAGATTCTGGAGCAATTGTCGAAGATGTTCCAGTTGTAGACAAGGGAGAAGATATCGAGGAAGGAAAAACTAACTTAAATATAAAAATAGAGGAGCAGAAAAAAGAAAATGACAGTATGACAATTGATGAATGGAAATTAGCTGAAAAGAAAGAAAAAATTGATGAAAAACAACATGGTCAAACTCCAACAAATGAAACTGAAATAGAGAAGGGCAGCGCCACAAACGAACAAACAATCCCATCAATTATCAACCTCACTCCTCCTGCTTTTGAGTTGAATATAACTCAAGCTTTTGATGAAGAAAAATAGATGAAGGTAAAAAAGAAAAACCAACACAAAAAAAGGAGGAAAAAACCCCACCAAAAGAAAAAAAAGAACCTTCTTATGTGAAGAGAGTGAAGGGAAGAGCAAGAAAGCCAACAAGGAGTGCTTTGTTTGAGTATTCAAAAAAATCCAAGCAAAAGAGCAAAGAAAAAAAATTGAAAATCAAGATGAAGTAGTTGAAGAAACAAAGCAAACAGTTGAACATGCAGAGAAAAATAAAATATAGAAAAAAAAACAGAACCAGAAGAAAAATCAAAATTAGGAACAATAGATTCACTTATAGTAATTGAACCTACATGGAGAGAACTACAATTATCACATTGCAAACTGTCCATCATCTGAATCTCGAATAACAAAATGTTATATATATAAAAAATCTCCTTTGCAAAATAAGCAGAAAAGTAAGTGTACTATTTTTCTCTGTCTTATTGCATTTTATTTATATATACTTATTGTTTTATTTTTTTTTAAACAGTCAAGTTGCTTGGTCAAATGATGATTCTATAAAAGGAGGATGCGTTATTACAAAGGACATGCTAAAACATGTGTTGGAAAGAAGCTTTGCTGACGGCAAGGTCAATTACTTGTATCAAATTTGTAGATTGATACCTAACTTCAGAACAAATTGGTACCAATAATCTGTTTGTTAAATAGGATAATTGATTCTAAAATTAAATTGATACGTAATTACAATCAAATTGATACTTAGAATAACAGTTTAAATGAAACTGATACCCAAAAACTGGGTATTAAAATATAGAACCTTTTATTAAAACTGATACCCAAACATAAAAATGATACCCACTATCTGTAATTGAATATTTGGTATCAAAACATAAATTGAGTTGATACCTAAACAACAACGATAGCGTACAACAGTGATAGCGTACTAAAATTGTAAGTTATCTTTTATACTAGTTTGTATAATATTTTTTTCATTTATAACACAGGTTATTGACTGGTTCACTTCAAAATGTGACATGTTGAAAAATAATTATGCGATGACTACAGCAACGACAGTAAGTATACTTTCAGTTCACAATTAGTATTTTTACGTGATTTGAATTACTGACTGAATATTAACATTCACTCTGGTTTGAGCAGAAAGGCAGTTGAGAAGAGGGATGGAATTTTAAATCATTTAGTTATTCCATTCATAGAAGAAGCTGTCGTTTTCAAGTTTACATATATTATATGCTTCCCATCGTATTGTGATTGTCACTGGACACTTGTTATGTTGACATATGCAATAATGCAATAGGCACATTTTGTTTCTTTGTGCCCAAGACATTCGAATGTACAAAATAATTCAAGTCTAAAAGAATCAACGAAACTGATATGGAATAATTTTTCGACTTTTTTTTAATAGATACCAATGTATATTTTTTGCAGAGATGGGAAGTTGAACAAATATTGCAACAACTATGGAAGAAGCGTAATATTCAAGATATGGAGTTAAAAGTAACTGAAATCCATCAACTAGAATGTGCATAGCAAGCATCTGACACATAATTTTTTTATCTACTTTTCTTTCTTATAAACTTTCATTAGTACTTAGCAATTTTTGATATTGCTATCCACAAAAAAATTAATACCCATTAGCATCATGTACACTGTCATCACAATCAAAAAAACAGCACACACCAACCCCCCTCCCCGAACAATGTCATCACTACCAATATGCATCAATTCATTTGCTACTAGCACTTCAACTGATCCAACATCAATACCACATTATCCTCCTAATTAACATTTCAAAGATGGTACATGCTATTTTTTCATGCAGTTACTAAAACTGTCACTTCAATTGATTATTTCCATAAATACCATCACTTATATTATATACTACAACAACTATTTCTAACCAACAAAATGTTTCATTCATGCAAAGTTGACAACAGAATCTATGTCATGATTTTTATCATATCATTGAATAGATGTGAAATACCACTGAAAGTGTCTCCAACAAATACGTTGAAAACAAGAGAAAGAATAGTCTATGAAATACTTGATGACTGAATGTTGTTGGGATTTAGTTGCCTTTATGTCTGGATTTAGTAAAAATAATTAAATGTTGTGTTGAACATGAATGAGATGTCGCAAAACAGTGATCCAGAACATGTTAGGATTGCCTCGCATGTTGTTAAGGAGGAATGATGGTTTGGATAAAATAGTCCCACATCACGGAATATATTGAAGGAATTGTGTACAAATATGAGCTGGTGGGCATGTAACATCAGGGATTCCTTTTGTTATATGGGAGTTGTGTGCCAACTCATAGCGTGCAAGGAAGGGGGACATTGTTCCGACCGTCGTTACATAACAGTGGTATCGGAGCTGAAGGTTACGAACTGGGCCATGCAAGCAAGGCAATGCTCTCAAAAGATACTCGTATGATGCGAGACGATGGGGAGACTGTTAGGATTGCCTCACATGTTGTTAAGGAGGAATGATGGTTTGGATACAATAGTCCCACATTACGGAATATATTGAAGGAATTGTACAAATATGAGCTGGTGGGCACGTAACATCTGGGATTCCTTTTGTTATATGGGAGTTGTGTGCCACCTCATATACGTGCAAGGAAGGGGGCGTTGTTCCTACTGTCGTTACATAATAGAACAGTGTTAAACTTAAACTTGTTGAACTTGAAATAGGCTAGAGGTGTTTGACGTATTTAGCGACAGCTTTATGTGTAAATATACTATGATGAAAAACAGTGTTATATGAGTTGCTGTTATTATTTTAGTTATGTTCTATTTTAGATATCTGTTATGAAGTAGTATTATCATTACATACAATTTAATTTTCTTGTAGAACAATTTTCTATGATATATTTTCTATGTGTCGATACTATTGTTGCTCCTATATATTTTGGTGAATGAAATATAAATAATGTTATTGTTTTGCATGAATAAGTATTGAACTGATACCTATTATAATGCAGTAATGATACTATGAATTTGCATACATAATTAAAAAATTTAAAAACTGATACTCGCTAATTATAAAAAAAAAAAAATACTTACAGGGGTATAAAACTGATACTCGGTTACTGTAAACAAAAAATAACATAGAAAATTTATACCTACGGGGAAATAAACCTTATACCCAGTTATTGTAAACAAAACAATAACATCATAACATTATTAAATTGATAACTAGCTACTGTTAACAATAAATCAACATAAGAAAAAAATACCACTGTTGGTATAAAACTGATACCCACTTAATGTTAAAAGGGTATCATAACAAAAAATCATACAAACCAGGGTAAAAAACTGCTACCAGTTATCCTAAAAACTTGAGATACTATTATACCAGCAACACAACACTATAACGATAAAATAAAATCACTATGATATAAAGAATTTCAATTGAAACTATAAAAGATTCAATACATTTTTAATACATCACTACCCCAAAAATACTATTTTGCAATGGTTTGGAGTCAGTGCAAAATCCTTTAGTAACAACTATGCGCCATTGCAAAATCAGGAGTGGTAAAAAAGTAGCAACGACTTATAGTCGTTACGAATTCACATCTCTTTTTATAAAAAAAATTCCCACCTTTTTGAACTCTGTTACAGTACAAAATTCATTAAATTTTAATATTCAATGCAAATATTTAGAAATTTTACATAATATCACAAAAGAAATACTATTAAACCAAATATCTTTTATAGATTCAACACAAAAACAAAACTTTACAACAAGTTTTGAAATTACAACATTCAGCAATGGTACGTTACACCTCAAAATTCAACAGTAATAGTAATAAAAATATTACAGAATATAATACATAGTTCACAAGCATATTAATCTGTACATAGTTCAACAAGCATACTAAGTACATAGTACAATGCAGAGATTTATCCTTAATCGGTACATAGTTCATTGTCTCGAAGCCTTCCTCCATATTGGCTCTTACATTCATCATTTCTTTTATAACGCTGTGGTAACCCCATACTCCCGTAGTACGAAAGCAAGGATAATCATTGGAATACAATATACTTGTAATAACAGCAGATTTCAGATAACAGCATAACACATAAATCATAGCAGCGAAAAATAGAAATGTCATCAACATCACAACATCAGAACATCAGAGTGGCATAGTTACAGGATACAACTTAGCATATAAAAAGTCTCAGCGAATAGAAATAGGTCTAAAACACCATCAAGTACAACATGGATAAATGATGTCTAAATGTTTCAAAGTAGAAATAAAAGATAGAAATGATCTTCATCTTCTGTCCAAGAGCGTGCTCCACTTTGGTACATATCCAAAATAACCTGATACCTGTCACTTGGCTGCCCGTGTAAAAATAAGGGCACCCGAGTTTGCAAGTGAAAACAAACTACGAGTCAGTCATGAGACTGGTATGATTAATCTTTACTTAACTAACCTAATAATAGGGCTAATCACAGGACCACGCCGTTAACGCAGAACGGGTTTACTCCATTGGATTGCTAGTGCATAAATTAAATAAATCTTTTAAAAACAACGCAATACTTTTTAGAAAGTGAAATCATTATAAGACTCAGTTCCATCACACAATGCAACGCAAACCAGAGGACAGAGTTTTACATTATAATGGTCAAACATGCTTGATACGTATAAAATAATATTTAATATTATTATTAGTGTCTAATCAGTTTAAAAATACTTTAAAATAAATGTATCAATCCTGGAAGGCATAGTACCCCATCCTACTATGTCGCCATATATAGGTTTACAATCAAATCCGTAACGTCGTATTGGAGATTGGGATTCCATCATGAGTCAAGGCTAGGGATGGTCTCCTAGCCGATTCGAGACATTCTAGTAAATGTCTCAGGATCCCCCACAGTGAACCCTTGGATCCTGCAGGGCTGGTGCACAAATATACCTTAGCGGATTAGTTATGCCTGAACACACGTTTCCCGATTGAAACACCCCACCTCCGTTAAGGTCACTCACAAAGGGAATGCCTTAATTTTGGTGGAGGTTTATACGTAAAAGACACAGATAAAACACAAGATAGATATAAACACATATAAATAAGCAGCGGAAAAACCAACAGACTTTTATTATCATAAATATGTGTTTATACAGAACATTTCCAACATTGTCTCAAAACAAACTTCCAATTATTACAACCATAATACTGTCTTGATTTTAAAAGTTAAAGAAGCATGAAACATAAATAAAGCTTCATAATCCCCATAAATGATATCCAAAGCCATGGTCCAAATGAAGGAAATCCAAGCAATACATTCTCTCTCTTCAAGCTGGATGAAAAACTGACTAAGCTGCGGTGTTTCCTCCCTGTGGACCTAGGGGGGGAGACGGAAGAAAAGAAGACGAAAGGAAAATGGGTCAGACATAAGTCTGGTAAGTCTAACTAAGGTGTCCTAAAACGAACATCCCTTCGCACCCTATTTTAAATCTCTATCTCTGCACCTACTAATTCTTATACCAACAGGCACCCCATGATTGGGGTGAAGTGATCCCTTTCTCTTTCTTTAAAAGATCGGCTCCTACTCGTATATTCACATGTGTCCTATGGCCCTATATGGTAGATACCTATGCTGGTCCCACCATAGGGTGTATCAAGTCCCATGGTGGCGGCCCCGACACAATTCTAGCATGCATAGGGTATACTATTGATGCTCCAGTGCCCTGACTTGTCTTCTACAGAGTGTGTGCACGCCCGCACTCTATTAGAACCCACACTGTGCACGAACCGCCGTCGCTTTTGACCGCTTACAATCGGCCCAGTAATCGTGCCCCACCCTGCCTAGTTCAGGGTACCATGATACCTAATTGGGTTACTGCTGAAACGGGTCCCCGTTACTAGGTTTTCTAGTCAAACATGTAAAGTGGTTAAGTGTCTGAATGAACCTAACCCCCACCCATCCAAATTATTTAACATGTTGAATTTGGTTTAAGTATTTATTAAATTAACTAACCCTATCAGTCCCAACTCAGCTCTAATTGTCTTATTAGAGCACCAACCTCTCAAATTAGACAGATATTGTTGTGGCTGCCTATATGCCGGTTGGGTCCGGGCAGTCTTACGCCACAACTCAGTTTAACCTCGGGTCTTTATTGGGCTCCATGCCTTAACCTCTCACATTGGATAGCTATTGTTGTGACAACTGGACAGCCGGGCGGGTCCGGGCAGGTTTACGTCACAACTCAATCCAACGTCGGGTTAAGCGCGTTCGTATTTTCTAATTTACATTTTAATTATGTAAATTATTCAAATTCAAATTACTATCACATTCATTTCCAATTAATCTCATTAATTAAAGTAATTAATGCCTTTTTATGCCATAAATCACTTATGTGATTAATGACCAATATTTAAATTAGAAAATATTCAAATTACTGTCACATTCATTTCCAATTAATCTCATTAATTAAGGTAATTAATGCCTTTTTATGCCATAAATCACTTATGTGATTAATAACCAATTTATGGCAAGTTTTCCTAAAATTATCATTTTAACCCAACATTACCCCGTCCAATATTAGGCTAACCATCTCATCCTAATTTACGTTCGCATGATTTTTGGTGTAAAGTATTAGGCTAAAAACTTAGCCTAATTTAATATACGCAAATTGGCATAAATTAGCATAAACATGACAAGGGTATAATTTTGGTATTGATGGCATAATCAATATGAACATAATAGGGTGTACTTGCAAAATAACTAACATGAACATTTTAGGGGTGAACTTGCAAAATAACTAACATGAACATTATAATGTCATAGGTACAAACTTGCAAAAAGACTAACATAAACATTATAATGTCATAGGTATGAACTTGCACTTATAGGCTAACTCAACATATATGTGTTTTTTTAACATAGGCCATATTAACAACATACATGAGAATTAGCAATATGAACTAATCCATATACATATGTTAATTTACAACATAGGCAAATCAACATACGTATATGTGAGTTAGCAACATAGGCTAATCAACATACACATGTGTTAATTAGTAACATAGATTTAAACATACTTGCAAATTAATCCCAACATATGATAAGTGTGAACATGGCATAAGTTTTGCATAAACATGAACATATAGATTTGACAATTGGTCGCATAACTTCACTACATAAACTTGCATAATAAACTACACAATTCTCATAAGATGTTACAATCCAAGTCCACGCTTATACAAATAACCTAATCCAATAATCCCAAATTTAACATGATAATAGAATCAAGTCACTGGCATAGATTAATATTATAAAACATAATAAACATCATACTTAATAATTCTCAATTCAACATGATAATAGAATCAAATCACAAACGTATATTAATAACATAACGAGTATCGTACTATTATCATTTCATCGCAACACATGATATTCATATTAATTCACATTCTAAAAATGTAGCTAAACTTACAATCGTAGACGGTCTTGTTTTCTGAGTTCTGAAATTCTGAATTTGCAAAGCTTTCCTTTGGGAAGACGTTGCTTTGATTCTAATTTGTTGTTGCTTTTTAATCTTTTAGTTTGTATTCGCTATGTTGTTCGTCTCTTTCAAATGGAGGCTCCCTCTATTTCTCAGCAGACAACATGGTGGCTCCAATTCTTATTTTTTTTATATTTTTTTTGTGAATTTTTAGTTTGAGACCTAGGGTCTTTTTATAGAGTTGCAAGTTAATTTGAGCCGTCGATGAAGCTAGGGTTAACCAGAGCCGTCCGTTGTAAAGAGAAGCCAATTATGTTCACCATTTCTTTCTTAATGTACATTTACTATTATTTGTCAATCCATATAAATACGTACGCATTAGATACATATCCCCTTTACACATTTATTATTATTCTTGTATGCACATTAGATACATCTCCCCTTTACACATTTATTTTTGTATTAGCAACTTTAGTGTTAACAGAAATACGGGGTGTTACATTCTCCCCTCCTTAAAGGATTTCGTCCCCGAAATCTCCAAGTCTAGGAGAACATATATCCTACCATCCAAATGTCCATCTACTCAAACATCAAACACAAGCGTCCATTGTCCTTAAAAGACTTCTAATGCTTTATGATCATATGCATCGTGTGTGTACATGTCCTTATCTAATGCAAAAATCAGGCGGTCTACTGATTCAGTTGACCTCCTTAATGCAAATTATGTAAGTGTCATGAATCCATTATGTATGCAAACTTTTTCCTATTCATAATTCTACATGAGTGCGCAATCATTCAAACAAATGCGACATCCATATGACAACATATTATGCTTCAACCATATACAAACATAAACACATATATGCATATGCAATATGAAGTGACTGAGCCGATCTAAAACCCTAGATTGTGTGTGTATATGCATCCACGAGCAACCACTAGCAAACATTTGCAACCACTTGCAACCATCATCCATAACATGTTTCAATTACATGTTTACATCCAAAGGGGTTTCTACCTAAGGATAAAAGGGTAAGGTCAGGGAGATATACCTAAAAAGATAGATACTAACATGACTTTAAGGAAAAAGAGTGATAAAAAATGTACCCTCAAAAAGAAAAGGGTAGGCTGCGCGTATTCTATCCTCAGTTTCCCAAGTCACGCCTTCCTCGGCGTCCCTCCACTGAACTTTGACTTCGCGGTTGCGTAGCTTTTTCACTTCAGTTCCTAAGATGCGAGTTGGAACTTTCCTCACGGTTGCTTCGCGTTCTACTTCAGCTTCTTCTAGAATGTTTGGCTCTACCACTTCCGCTGACTCATGTAGATACTTCCGGAGGTGAGAAACATGAAAGACGTTGTGAACTCCGGCCAGTCTCTCGGGTAACTCTAACCTGTAGGCCATCTTCCCAATTTTCTCGATGATAGGAAACGACCCTACAAATCTTGGTGCTAGCTTCCCTATGGATCCAAAGCGAACGACGTTCCTTAAAGGAGATACCTTAAGGAAAACCCTGTCCCCAACCTCAAATTCAAGGTCGGTCCTTCTCTTGTCTGCGTAGGTTTTTTGTCTGTCTTGGGATGTCTTCATTCTTCTCCGTATTAAGTCTACTTTCTCTGAAGTCTCTCGGATCATATCTGGTCCAAGTATGAGCTTGTCAGTAGACTCCCACCAACAAGTGGGCGATCGACACGGTCTTCCATATAAAGCTTCGAAGGGCGCCATTCCGATGGTGGCTTGGTAGCTGTTGTTGTAGGCAAATTCCACCAAAGGAAGATGGTCCTCCCAAGTACCTCCAAAGTCAAGGATGCAAAGTCTCAAAAGGTCTTCCAAAATCCTGTTCACCCTTTCCGTCTGACCGTCGGTTTGGGGGTGATAGGCCATGCTCAAACATAACTGCATGCCTACAGCTTCTTGCAGACTCCGCCAAAACTCGCTTGTGAAGATAGGATCTCTGTCGCTAATAATGCTGGAAGGTATTCCATGGAGTCGAACTATCTCCTTAAGATAAAGAGATGCTAGAGATGAGGCAGTCCTTCTACTCTTGACAGGTAAAAAGTGGGCGCTTTTAGTAAGCCTATCCACTATTACCCAAATGCTAGTGTTGCCTCTTCTAGACCTAGGCAGCCCATCAATGAAGTCCATTGAAATGCTATCCCACTTCCACTGTGGGACCTCTAGAGGATGGAGCAGACCGCCAGGCTTCTTCTGCTCCACCTTGACTTGTTGGAAAATCATGCACTTAGAAACAAAATCTGCCACGTCCTTCTTCATGCCACTCCAAAAGAAAACTCTCTTTAAGTTCTTGTACATTTTGTCCCCGCCTGGATGTATTGTCATCTTGGAATGATGTGCCTCCTCAAGAACTTTCTTCACCAACTCCTTTGCCTGTGGGACGCATAGTCTTCCATCCCGTCTTAACCACCCTTTGTCGTCGATGGTGTATCTATCGAGGTGACTAGAAGTCTCACCCATGACGAGCTTATCAATCACTTCTACAAGCTGAGGGTCTTCTCGTTGTGCGGTCCCTATTGAGTCTAAGAGAGTGGGCCGCACTTCTAGCGATGCTAACAGACCGGGTACAAAATCAGAGGAGGGCCTAAAGTCAAAACTGGCTGTAAACTCTAGGCTTCGCCTTTCAACAAATAGCAGGCTCAACGTTAGCTTCTTTCTACTCAAGGCATCTGCGACTACGTTGCCCTTGCCAGGAGTGTAGGAAATCTCGAAATCATACGAGGCAAGAAACTCCATCCACCTTTGTTGCCTTAAGTTAAGGTCCTTCTGCGAGAAGAGGTACTTCAAAGATTTATGGTCAGTATACAGTTCAAATTTCTCACCTAGGAGATAGTGGCGCCAAGGCTTAAACGCAAAGACGATGGCGGCCAACTCAAGGTCGTGGGCTGGGTAGTTCCTTTCATGAACTTTCAACTGTCTTCCGCCATAAGCTACTACCCTTCCTTCTTGCATTAGGACAACGCCTAGTCCTGTCCCGCATGCATCCGTGTATACTGTAAACATTTTGCTTCCATCCGGCAAGGTCAGAACTGGGGCTGTTGTAAGAGCCCTTTTTAAGCGTTGGAAAGCAAACTCGCAATCCAAATCCCAAGAGAAACCTAGATTCTTCTTTGTTAGCCTTGTAAGAGGAGCTGAGATTTTTGCAAAATCTCTGATGAACTTCCGATAAAAGCCTGCAAGCCCGAGGAAGCTTCGGACCTTGGTTGCGTTCCTTGGTGCCTTCCAATCTTGCACCGCTACTACTTTTGTGGGGTCTACAGCTAACCCCTCTTTGGACACTATATGCCCAAGAAATCTCACTTCTTCTCTCCAAAAGTGGCACTTGGAGAATTTAGCTTTTAACTGATGTGTTCTAAGAGTCTCCATGATTGCCTTTAGGTGCTGAGCATGCTCTTCCTCATTTTTTGAGAAGATCAAAATATCGTCTACGAAGACCACCACGAATTTATTGAGGAAATATCTGAACACCCTACTCATTAGGTCCATGAAGTAAGCGGGTGCGTTTGTCAAGCCAAAAGGCATGACAAGCCACTCAAAGAATCCGTCTGGGGTTCTAAAAGCTGTCTTATCGATGCTATCATCAGCTACCCTTAGCTGATGAAATCCGGTCGCCAAATCAAGTTGGGAGAAAACCGATGCTCCTACAAGCTGGTCAAACAAATCGTCAATTCTAGGGAGAGGGTGCCTATTCTTTTTAGTCATCTTGTTTAGCTCCCTATAGTCAACACATAGACGGAGTGAACCATCCGCCTTTGTAGCGAACACCACTGGAGCGCCCCATTCTGAAATGCTCCGCCTAATGAGCCCCTTTTCTAAAAGCTCTTTAATCTGCTTACTGAGCTCTTTCCTTTCCCTAGGAGCCATGTGCCTAACAGGCAAAGCAACGGGCTTCCCATTTTCAACAAGATAGATGCGGAAGTCTATTTCCCGTTTCGGAGGTAAGCCCTTCACCTCATCAAAGACATCCGAATATTCTCGGACCACCTTAACTGACTGCAAATTCTCAACAGAAGCGTCAAGCGATTCAAGATAACTAAGCATAACCGGATTACAAGTAATTTCCAGAGTGTTACCGAGTTGGGTTAAAAGCCTAACCACTCTTTTCTCACAATCAAGGATGGCACCATTACTGGATAGCCAGTCCATGCCCAAAATCAATCCATACCCCGAGAAGCCCAAAACAAAGGTACTACATCTAAATTCTACACTTAGAATAGAGATTTTCAAATTCATATAGATCATTGACAAATAAGCTGGGCCTCCAATTGGATTGGTGACAACCAAAGGATCCTCTACCATACTAGTTTCTAGGTGCAGAGATTCTACTAAAGCAGATGAAATTAAGGAGTGTGATGCACCAGAATCAAATAAAGTGCGAACTAGGTGATCATAAAGATAAACTACACTTTCTACAGAAGTATTTCTACCTCGATATTGCAGAGGAGGTGCCTCCAGTGCATGAACTTGTCCACCCGAAGTGGATGCAGCTTTCTGCGCCTGCCCTCGCCTCTTAGGGAAATCCTTAGCTATGTGTCCTGTTTCTCCACAATGAAAGCAACCACCATTCATCTTTGCCTTCTTCTTCCTGCAGTCTTTCACCACATGTCCAACCACACCACAAAAATTACACTTTCTTGTTTCGTGAGCTTTGTTGTTTTTCCCGCCCTTCTTAAAGTCTTTTTTCTTAGGCTGTAAAGCTTCTTTCTTTCCCTGAGACCCTTCCGCCTTTGTCTCCTTCTTGCCTTTATCCTCCTCATGTAGTAACGCCGTCTGTACCAGCCTTTCATATGTAGCTCCCATAGGTATATGGGTCATGGCCAGGCTATGAAGCGGCTCATTCAGTCCCTTGACAAAGCGGAGAGCCTTCTTATGTTGGGTGTGGACTAGGTCCAATCCGAACCTAGCCAGCTGATCAAACTGGTTGACGTACTCTTTGACGGTCATACTCCCTTGCTTAAGGGATAGGAACCTCTCCATTTGAAGACTTCTCTCAGCTTCTGAAAGGAACTTCAGCTCAAATCTAAATCTGAAATCTTCCCACGTTTCTACTGGTCTTTCTGCATTGGTGACTTCCCACCAGTAGGAAGCCTCTCCTTTGAGAAACCACACTGCTAGTCTTACCTTCTGCATGTCTTCTACCTCGAAGATAACGAAAAGACCTTCAGTATCTTTCAGCTAGTTCCTGGCTGCTACGAAGGACTCGGTTCCATGGAAGTCTTTCCCACCCATAGCTTTAAAATCTCTACAAGTCTTGGCAAAAGCATTTCCTCTCAGAGGAGGAGGAGGAGGGGGAATTTCAGCAACTGGGGGAGGAGGAGTAGGAATTGTTGCAGCTGGGGGAGGAAGATTCGTTGTGCCCGCCTTATTGGCCCTAGCTTCCAAGTACCTTCTAAACCAACCAGGTACAGTCATACCTTCTGGAAGGTTAAATTCTCCCGACATGCTGAAATGAAAAAGGAAAGATTCAAAATGAAGGACAGATAATTCACATGGCTTTGGGGGATTATGCCTTTCTAAAACTATAAAACAATTCTTTTTCTTGAAAAATGCTTCTTTAAATTTTAATTTGAATATAGTTTCAAAAACTTTTTATCTGGTCTGGTAAACCTATGCTCTGATACCAAGTGAAACACCCCACCTCCGTTAAGGTCACTCACAAAGGGAATGCCTTAATTTTGGTGGAGGTTTATAAGTAAAAGACACAGATAAAACACAAGACAGATATAAACACATATAAATAAGCAGCGGAAAAACCAATAGACTTTTATTATCATAAATACGTGTTTATACAGAACATTTCCAACATTGTCTCAAAACAAACTTCCAATTATTACAACCATAATACTGTCTTGATTTTAAAAGTTAAATAAGAATGAAACATAAATAAAGCTGCATAATCCCCATAAATGATATCCAAAGCCATGGTCCAAATGAAAGAAATCCAAGCAATACATTCTCTCTCTTCAAGCTGGATGAAAAACTGACTAAGCTGCGGTGTTTCCTCCCTTTGGACCTGGGGGGGGGGGGGAACGGAAGAAAAGAAGACGAAAGGAAAATGGGTCAGACATAAGTCTGGTAAGACTAGCTAAGGTATCCTAAAACGAACATCCCTTCGCACCCTATTTTAAATCTCTATTTCTGCACCTACTAATTCTTATACCGACAGGCACCCCGTGATTGGGGTGAAGTGATCCCTTTCTCTTTCTTTAAAAGATCGGCTCCTACTCGTATATTCACATGTGTCCTACGGCCCTATATGGTAGATACCTATGCTGGTCCCACCATGGGTGCCCCGACACAATTCTAGCATGCATAGGGTATACTACTGATGCTCCAGTGCCCTGACTTGTCTGCTCCAGAGTGTGTGCATGCCCGCACTCTGTTAGAACCCACACTGTGCACCAACCGCCGTCGCTTTTGACCGCTTACAATCAGCCCAGTAATCGTGCCCCACCCTGCCTAGTTCAGGGTACCATGATACCTAATTGGGTTACTGCAGAAACGGGTCCCCGTTACTAGGTTTTCTAGTCAAACATGTTAAGTGGTTAAGTGTCTGAATGAACCTAACCCTCACCCATCCAAATTATTTAACATGTTGAATTTGGTTAAGTATTTATTAAATTGACTTAGCCCTATCAGTCCTAACTCAGCTCTAATTGTCTTATTAGAGCACCAACCTCTCAGATTAGACAGAATTGTTGTGGCTGCCTGTATGCCGGTTGGGTCCGGGCAGTCTTACGCCACAACTCAGTTTAACCTCGGGTCTTTATTGGGCTCCATGCCTTAACCTCTCACATTGGATAGCTATTGTTGTGACAACTGGACAGCCGGGCGGGTCCGGGCAGGTTTATGTCACAACTCAATCCAACCTCGGGTTAAGCGCGTTCGTATTTTCTAATTTACATTTTAATTATGTAAATTATTCAAATTCAAATTACTGTCACATTCATTTCCAATTAATCTGATTAATTAAGGTAATTAATGCCTTTTTATGCCATAAATCACTTATGTGATTAATGACCAATATGTAAATTAGAAAATATTCAAATTACTGTCACATTCATTTCCAATTAATCTCATTAATTAAGGTAATTAATGCCTTTTTATGCCATAAATCACTTATGTGATTAATGACCAATTTATGGCAAGTTTTCCTAAAATTATCATTTTAACCCAACGTTACCCCGTCCAATATTAGGCTAACCATCTCAGCCTAATTTACGTTCGCATGATTTTTGGTGTAAAGTATTAGGCTAAAAACTTAGCCTAATTTAATATACGCAAATTGGCATAAATTAGCATGAACATGACAAGGATACAATTTTGGTATTGATGGCATAATCAATATGAACATAATAGGGTGTACTTGCAAAATAACTAACATGAACATTTTAGGGGTGAACTTGCAAAATAACTAACATGAACATTATAATGTCATAGGTACAAACTTGCAAAAAGACTAACATAAACATTATAATGTCATAGGTATGAACTTGCACTTATAGGCTAACTCAACATATATGTGTTTTTTTAACATAGGCCATATTAACAACATACATGAGAATTAGCAATATGAACTAATCCATATACATATGTTAATTTGCAACATAGGCAAATCAACATACGTATATGTGAGTTAGCAACATAGGCTAATCAACATACACTTGTGTTAATTAGTAACATAGATTTAAACATACTTGCAAATTAATCCCAACATATGATAAGTGTGAACATGGCATAAGTTTTTCATAAACATGAACATATAGATTTGACAATTGGTCGCATAACTTCACTACATAAACTTGCATAATAAACTACACAATTCTCATAAGATGTTACAATCCAAGTCCATGCTTATACAAATAATCTAATCCAATAATCCCAAATTTAACATGATAATAGAATCAAGTCACTGGCATAGATTAATATTATAAAACATAATAAACATCATACTTAATAATTCTCAATTCAACATGATAATAGAATCAAATCACAAACGTATATTAATAACATAACGAGTATCGTACTATTATCATTTCATCGCAACACATGATATTCATATTAATTCACATTCTAAAAATGTAGCTAAACTTACAATCGTAGATGGTCTTGTTTTCTGAGTTCTGAAATTCTGAATTTGCAAAACTTTCCTTTGGGAAGACGTTGCTTTGATTCTAATTTGTTTTTGCTTTTTAATCTTTTTGTTTGTATTCGCTATGTTGTTCGTCTCTTTCAAGTGGAGGCTCCCTCTAGTTCTCAGCAGACAGCATGGTGGCTCCAATTCTTTCTTTCTTTTTGTGAATTTTTAGTTTGAGACCTAGGGTCTTTTTAAATAGTTGCAAGTTAATTTGAGCCGTCGATGAAGCTAGGGTTAACCAGAGCCATCCGTTGTAAAGAGAAGCCAATTATGTTCACCATTTCTTTCTTAATGTACATTTACTATTATTTGTCAATCCATATAAATATGTACGCATTAGATACATTTCCCCTTTACACATTTATTATTATTCTTGTATGCACATTAGATACATCTCCCCTTTACACATTTATTTTTGTATTAGCAACTTTAGTGTTAACAGAAATACAGGGTGTTACACCAGTCCTATTGAACCTATCACTTGGCCAGTAGCGACCAATATATCAAGGCCTCGAAATCTATCATCCACATTAGTAAAAATGTCTGGGCTCCATATTATGTACCACTTCTAGCTAGAAAGAAACATGTGCACTCCCTGTGTTCCCTTATCCCATTTCTGACTCTTATCAGAGTGTGAGGCTTGCAAAGTAACGCTATACACAAAGCTATGCCTAAACAAGTTGTGCTTTGATCATCAACCACAAGGCTCTGCTTTTTAACAAAAGCCTTGATCATCTGCATCTTGGCATGCCACATTGACAATCCACTCCATGTGATTGATAACTATCAATATATAACCTCTAAGCTCGTACATCTCAAAGAAGAGTGTTAAGCAAGAGAATAAATTCTTTGCCACCAAACAGATATATATTAAATAAAAATCAATACACATAGAACGAAATACAATGTCAGACACACATCCATTTACAAGTCCGTTATGGGTCTGAACGAAACCGGATACATCTTATTCCTCGTCCCGTATGCCTAATACGGAAGAAAGGTTCTCGCATATCCGAATAATCGACAAGTACGTCTGGACTACTACCACTGTAACCCTTTTAAGGCAGCAACTCCAATCAAAGGCATCAGTAGTTGCCCATTCGATGTGAAGATCACCGGTCTTCAAACACCGTCTTCAATATCTTCGATTTAAATCGTCATATAATTATTTGAAATGAGATTGAACTCGGTCTTTTCAAATAATTCTCGAATATACATAATTTAAATCATTTCATATCATTAATATTATTTTATAACGTTTATCGCTATTTCATTTATATAAAAATAGTCCAATTTAATTCAACGACGCTTTGGGTCAATGGGTGGCCCTAGCGCTGTTTTTACCCAAATTTGATATACCCATTTCTCGTAATCTAACCGTTGTATTTTAACAAATTTTTTATCGTTGGAAAGATCTTCCCAAAGCAGACCCAACGTTCCAGTTTTGGGAAAATCCCACGGTCGGATCTTTCGGTATAATCGTTTGAAGTTACGAATCCGAAACGTGAACTACCGCGTGCGATTCGTTTAATTTTAATTTATATATATATATAATTATATATAAATATTAATCATTCGACGATTCCACTAACGTGTTTAACATGCCAAATAAAAGAATGTTTTATTTTGCATAACCATTTAAATATTTCTAATGACAAAATAAAAGAGATATTTTATTTGCCTACAATTTTCTATATCTTCTAATAACAAATAAAAACCGTAATTTTGTTTGCAAACATTTCCAATGTTTTCTAATAACAAATAAAAAGAAGTTTTATTTGTATACATTTTCTACATGTCTCTAATAACTAATAAAAAGAAGTTTTATTCGCACAATCTTTATACATGTTTCTATGCCAAATAAAAAGATAATTTTATTTACATGACATGTTTCCAATGTTCCAATGACAATATAAAAAGATAATTTATTTATATGACATGTTCCAATGTTCTAATGACAATATAAAAAGGTAATTTATTTGCAACGTGTTTTTATGTCAAATAAAAGAAGAATTTAATTTATATGTCATTTCTATGTCACTAATGACAAATAAAAGAAGAATTTAATTTATACGTCATTTTCTATGTCGCTAATGACAAATAGGAAGATAATTTTCATTTTCCTTACGTTACCATGTCGCTAATGACAAATAAAAGATAAATTTTATTTTCATTACATTACTATGTCGCTAATGGCAAATAAAAAAATAATTTTTATTTTCATTACATTACTATGTCGCTAATGGCAAATAAAAAGATAATTTTTATTTTCATTACATTACTATGTCGCTAATGACAAGTAGAAAGATAATTTTTATTTTCATTACATTACTATGTCGCTAGTAACAAATAGAAAGGTAATTTTTATTTTCATAACATTACTATGTCGCTAATGACAAATAGAAAGATAATTTTTATTTTCATTACATTACTATGTCACAAATGACAAATAGAAAGATAATTTTTATTTTCATTACATTACTATATCACTAATGACAAATAAAAAAATAATTTTTATTTTCATTACATTACTATGTCGCTAATGACAAATAAAAAGATAAATTTTTATTTTCATTATTTGTATACAATTTCAATGTATAACATGACACATAAACATGACTATTTGTGTTTGTATACTAACCTATGTATAACACGTCAAATAAAAATGATTATTTGTGTTTGTATACAAATCCTATTTTTAACGTAACAAATAAAAATGATATTTTCATGTGTATACAAATCTATATTTTAACATAGCCAATAAAAACGGACATTTTAATGTTGTATACAAATTCCTACATTAAAATGACAATTAAAAATGATTTTTTTATTTGTTTACAAATCTATTTTTAATATAACAAATAAAAATGACAATTTTTATTTTTTTACAATTCTTAACATGTAACATAAAAATGATATTTTAACGTGTTTTACAATTCCTATATTAACATGTAACATAAAAATGGTATTTTTATGTGTTTTACAGTTCTATTTTCAACATGACAAAAAATAAAAATGATACTTTCATTTTGCTTACAAATCTATTTTAACATAACAAATAAAAATGATATTTCTATTTTGTTGACAATTCTATTTCAATAAAACAAATAAAAATGGTATTTTTATTTTGTTAACAATTCTATTTTAACAAAACAAATAAAATTGATATCTTTATTTTGTTGACGATTCTATTTCAACATAAATTACATTTTTATTTTGATAATTCTAATTCAACAAAAATGACATTTTTATTTTGACAATTCTAATTCAACAAAAATGACGTTTTTATTTTGACAATTCTAGTTCAACAAAAATGACATTTTTATTTTGTTAATTCTAATTCAACAAAAATGACAATTTTGTTTTGACAATTCTAATTCAACAAAAATGACATTTTATTTTGTTAATTCTAATTCAACAAAAATGGCATTTTATTTTGACAATCCTATTTCAACAAAAATGGCATTTTTATTTTGACAATTCTAATTCAAAAAAAGTGACATTTTTATTTTGTCAATTCTATTTCAACAAAAATGACATTTTTATTTTATCAATTCTAATTCAACAAAAATGAAAATTTTATTTTGACAATTCTATTTCAACAAAAATAATATTTTTGTTTTGACAATTCTAATTCAACAAAAATATTCCATTAAATCAACATATCACCGTAACAGCATCAATCAGCCCAAATCAAATCACGTATAACAACAAACTGAATTTAACAACGTATTTGCAGAAATTTCTAAACACGATAATAATTAATTTTTAATTATTAAAAAAGAAATCTCACATTGATTTTGAATTCTGTACAATTCAGAATTGAATTAGCCCCAAATTCTGATTTGCTCCAAATTTGTTCTAGTCTGTTCTGAAATGTAGATCTCCAATTTACGGTCCCAACGGTTCTAAAATTGTCCAATTCTGTATTCGTATGAATAAGATATGAATTTATTTGTGTAAATAATATTTTTAATTATTTAATTAAATAATTTAATTATATTTTACCTTCTTCTACTACAATCAGAACCAAGGTCGCGCCACTTTTCAATTTGCTCAAATCTAGGGTTCTCGATTGCTTCCAAACCACTCAGCTTTGTCACGATCCGACTACACCACGTCGAAGAGTGGAGAGGCGCGCACCAGGGCCCCCCACGCGGTTGCGTGTGATCACAGCAGGGAGGAGCGGCGGCAACCTAAACGGCGGGTCTTCGAGGAGCTAATTCGATCAAACGATGCAGTTTCAGGTGGTGCAATCCGTACGGATTTAAAGAGGGGGAGGAGCACTACAATAATGTCAAAAGGAGGAGGGGATTTTATAGTGAGGATCGAGAGAAATTAATGGTGGAATGGGGTGGAATTTCTGGCCATAGGAAAGAATATGGCAGCGGCTTACTGAATAGATTAGGGTTTAGGTTAATGTAAATTTATAATAAAATATTATTAAATTCTCTAGTTTTTAGTTAAAGCCCGTTAACCCTTAATAGTTCCAAATTCAGCCCAACGAGAGTTGTCCCTAGCCAAATATCCCATTCTGGACATAATGGGCTAGGTCTCATCAGCCCATTCGATCGTTTTCAGCTTGTTTTCTTCAAATTAAAATATAAATCATTTCAATATTTAATTTGGTCGTAAATTTAAATTTACCGGGGCCACATACGGACGCCAAAAATTCCCGAAAAATAAAACTAGCTATGTTTTGATGATACGGTTCTAACAAAATTAATTTCGTCAAATTTGAAGTCCGTTTGAAAAATGACCTTTTTAACAGTCGATCAGATTCAACAGAAATTATCGAACACAGTTTAATTTACCACGTTCACATATTAATTTAAAAAATTATGGAAAATTATACTTAGCAATAATTTGACATTCCAGATCCAACAAAAATAGTTTCATCGAAAATGGAGGTCGTTTATAAAATGACTATTTTTAATAGCTTTAATATTAGTTAAAAATGGAATTTTTAAATTCTGACACATTTTCTAAGAAAATTTCTTAAAATAAAATTTTTAAATTGGCTCTGATTTTCCAGGTTGTTACAATCTCCCCCACTTAAAAACTTTTCGTCCCCGAAATGGAAACAATAGTAAAGTAGGAACAAAAAGGAAAATGCAATGCTCAACATAAGAGCTACTCAGAGATATCCACTCTGCACTTGGGATAGGCCTGTTTGATACTATCCTCAGTCTCCGATTTACAGTCTCTCGGATCCCCGCTCCACTGCACTTTGACTAAGTGGATCCTCTTGTTCCTCAGAATTCTGGTTTCTTTGCCAGCAATTTTCACTGGCTCCCTTCTTACTGCTAAGCTCGAGGTAATCTCCAAATCTTGTTGTGCTGCTTCCTCCACAATCAAGTATGGATCATGTACATGCTTCCGGAGTTGAGACATATGGAATACATCATGCACTCCTGGCAACCAGTCAGGCAACTGAAATCTGTAAGCGAGAGTTCAAATTCTTTCGAGAATAGAAAATGGACCAATGAATCTCGGGGCTAACTTCCCAGTCTTCCCGATACGAACTACACCTCTCAATGGGGAAACCCTCAAGTATACATAATCACCAACTGCAAAATCTAAATCCCTTCTTCGTGAGTCTGCATAGCTCTTCTGTCGGCTCTGAGCAGTCTGAAGTCGCTTCTTAATGAAATCGACTTTATCTGATGTTTCACGAATCATTTCGGGACCCAATACTAACCGATTGCCTGGTTCCATCCAACATGAGGGAGATCTACATGGCCTGCCATATAATGCTTCGAATGGCGATATCTGCAAGCTTGCTTGGTAACTGTTATTATAAGAGAACTCAAATAAATGCAAGTGATCTTCCCATGACCCGCCAAAACCAAGAATGCATGCCTGCAACAAGTCTTCTAGTATACGGTTCACCGTCTCAGTATGGCCATCTGTCTGAGGATGATAAGCGGTGCTCAGATTAAACTTTGTCCCTAGCTCCTCTTGGAATGCTTCCCGTAATTTACTAGCAAATATCGAATCACGATCACTAACAATGCTACTAGGAACTCCATGCAGTCTGACAATCTTTTTGAAATAAAGCTGCACCAGACTTCGAGCCGTTCTATTAGATCGGACAGGAAGAAAATGGGCGGTCTTCATGAAACGATCTACAATTACCCATATATTGTCATTCCCTTTTCTGGTTCGGGGAAAGCCATCAATGAAATCCATAGAAATTTGATCCCACTTCCAACTTGGAACATCTAGTGGTTGCAACAATCCTGCGAGCTTCTGTTGATCGCTTTTGACTTGTTGGCAAGTGGAACACCTGCTAACATATATGGAAATGTCTCTTTTCATCGCCTTCCACCAGAATGTGCGCTTAAGATCGTGATACGTCTTACTTACTCCTAGATGGATGCTAAGTTTAGATTTGGGACATTCATCCATTACTTCTCTTTTGAGCTCAGGAATATCTGGCACACAGATTCGCCCTTGCAATCTAAGAGTCCCCTTGCTGTCAATTTGGAAGCTTGAAGCTTCACCTTTTACAACTCGTTCACTAATCATGTGAATAAACTTATTGTTTTTTTGAAGAGCAGAGATCTTATCAATTAATGAAGGCATAATGATGAGGTTGGCGATGATCGCATTCTTTCTTCTAAGCGCATCTGCCACAACATTGGCTTTTCCTAGAGGTACAAGATATCCAAATCATATACCGCAAGAAATTCTAACCAACGTTGTTGCCTTAATTTCAAGTCTTTCTGGGTGAATAGATACTTCAAGGATTTATGATCTGTGTATAATTCGAAGTTCTCACCCAAAAGATAGTGCCTCTATATATTTAAAGGAAACACAATGGTTAACAGCTCAAGATCATGAGTAGGATATCTCTTCTCATGCGGCTTTAACTGACGGCTAGCATAAGCAACTACTTTGCCTCTTTGCATTAACACCGCACCAACACCTTCAATAGAAGCATCAGTATAGACTATCAAATCTTGATTGCCATCAATAATGGTCAACACGGGAGTAGTGGTCAACCTCAATTTCAGCTCTTGGAAAGCTACCTCACACTCGGGCGTCCAATTAAACTTTGTATGCTTCTTTGTAAGCTTCGTCAGTGGACAAGATAGCTTCGAAAAATCTTTAATGAATTTCCGTTAATAGCCAGCCAATCCTAGAAAACTTCTGACTTCTGTAGGATTGCTAGGCTACTTCCAATCTCGAATGACAGAGATCTTGCCTGGGTCTGCTAAAATTCCTTCCTTCGATACTACATGACCGAGGAACTTCACTTCTTCTTACCAGAATATGCATTTAGAGAATTTGGCTTTCAACACATTCTTTCTCAGAATTTCCAAAACTTCTTTTAGATGCTTTTCATGCTCAGCAGTGGATTTAGAGAAGATTAAGATGTCATCGATGGAAACTAGCACAAATTTATTCAAGACATCATGGAATACTCTGTTCATTAGATCGACAAAGTAAGCAGAAGCGTTACATAAGCCGTACGGCATTACTAACCATTCATAGAATAAGTCTGGCCCTCTGAAAGCTGTCAAAGGAACACATTCTTTGCCAATGCGCAATTGATGGAAGCCTATAGCTAGGTCCATTCTAGAGAACACTTGCGCTCCATTCAAGCGATCTAATAAATCGTCAATGCGCGGAAGTGGATATTTGTTCTTTAGTGTCTTCTTGTTGAGATCACGGTAATCCACACATAGTCTGAGAGTACCGTCTGACTTTGCCACAAACACCACTGCTGCACACCAATTTGAGAAGCTAGGCTTGATCAGGCCTTTCCACAGAAGCTGTTTAGTTTGATTGCTCGGTTATTCTTTCTCTTTCAGCGTCATTCTGCGAATAAGATGCACAACTGGCCTTGCATTCGTAGCTAGATCGATCTTGAAGTCGATTTCTCTTCGCAGAGGTAAGCTATCGACTTCTTCAAACACGTCTGCGTAATCTTTGACAATAGGATTATTCTCAATAGAAGCAAGAGTAACTTCTAGAGAAGATCATAATTCTTTCCTATCAGTTGCCGAGTCGTGGCATGGTATAGAAATAATAACTCCGAATTTGGTTTTAATTTTGACTATTCTTTCAGCGCATAATACCTCTGCCTCATACTTCGTTAGCCAATCCAGTCCAAGTATGATATCATATCCGGAAAAATTCATGACGATCAAATTAAAAGGGAACTGGAAATAGGAATAAGAAACAGGCACTCTACAATATAGACCAAGAATAAGAGAACCTCCTATCAGATTATGGACACTAATCGATTCTGTAAGATTTCTTGGTTTGAGTTTTAACTTTTTAATTGTGTCACTAGAAATGAAACATCGCGGTGCACCAGTGTCAAACAATACTGTAAGAGGAATATTCTTAATAGTAAGGGTACCTCCGAAGACATCTAGTTTACCTGCTCCTTCGGCAGAAGCTGGTGCACTAGCTCCATCATATACGTGAGCCACTTGAGAACTCTTCAGCAATGGACAGTTTGGCTTGATGTGCCCCTTCTTATGAAAATTGTAGCACTCCTTCTGATCATGAGAACTCTGACTAGGCCCTGACTCATTCTTCCTTAGTTTTTTTGGAGCTCTGCATTCGTAATCATAGTGTCCCATCTTTTAGTAGTTAAGGCATCTGACTTTGGCTCTTTTACTTCCTCGAGGCTTGGCGACTGCAGGGTTGCTCGCCTCTGGCTTCTTGTCAGACTTCTTCCACTTGTTGTTAGTTTGATTCTTTTCGCGATCCTGCTGAGAATTCTTGTCATTTTCTTCATATCGACAGACCATCTCAATTATGTTGTTAAATGGAAGCTCGATATGTGCTGTCACCCTATTAAGATACTTCCTTGAAATTCCATTAATGAACCTCTTATTCTTCTGGAATGGGTCCTGAATTAATTCAGGTGCATATCGTGAAAGCTCCTCGAATTTACTCACATACTCAGAAATAGTCTGATCTCCTTGTTGCAGGTTAGCAAACTCATCATGAAGCCGCTCGACTTCTTGTCGAGGAATGAATTTCTCATTAAAAATCACCTTGAATTTTTCCCAAGTCATATCAGTATCAATACCACTAATCGTAGTTGTCTCCCACCATATCTGAGCCTCATCTTGCAGCAACCATGATGCCATGAATCGCTTTCAGTGGTCTTCTAGTTCCAAGCCTCCAAATATCTTCTCACATGTCTTGAGCTATGCCTGAGCTTCCGTCACTGCCTCTCGTACTGTGAACGGAACGCCACCCAAATTTCTGAATTTCTTAGCTACTTTGTTTAGGTCAAAAGGCTGCAGGAGTGGTGGTACTACTGCCTCTGGATTGGGCTGGTCCGGGGTAGCGGAGATTTCACCCCTTCCCTGTCCTATGGCTTCGCCTCTACCTCTGGCTCTAGCTCTCGTACACATTTTCCATCAGTTCTGGACCATCAAGTAAAGAGTCAGACCAATAGAAATGATAGTTTTATAGGAAAGGTAAAAGTAAAGGACATATGGAAAAATGATGATGTAATGACTGATTATGATGTGTTATTCTGCTGTGCTCATTCTAGGACATTACTAATCCAATCTCCAATGAGCTACTCGCCTTAGAATACTGCTGATTCTATCTAGACGGATTTTTTAAAATATGTTATACTCCGAAGCCAAGGTTAACCATTAGCCCTGATACCAACTGTGATAACCCCAAACTCCCGTAGAACAAAAGCAAGGATAATCATCGGAATACAACAAACTTATAACAACAGTAGATTTCAGATAACAGCATACCACATAAATCATAAAAGCGGAAAATAGAAATGTCATCAACATCACAACATCTGAACATCAGAGTGGCACAGTTACAGGATACAACTTAGCATATAAAAAGTCTCAGCGAATAGAAATAGGTCTAAAACACCATCAAGTACAACATGGATAAATGATGTCTAAATGTTTCAAAGTAGAAGTAAAAGATAGAAATGATCTTCGTCTTCTGTCCAAGTGGGTGCTCCACTTCAGTAAATATCAAAAATAACCTAATACCTGTCACTTGGCTGCCCGTGTAAAAATAAGGGCACCTGAGTTTGCAAGTGAAAACAAACTATGAGTCAGTCATGGGATTGGTATGAGAAATCATTACTTAACTTACCTAATAATAAGGCTAATCACAGGACCACGCCGCTAACGTGGAACAGGTTTACTCCATTGGATTGCCAGTGCATAAAATAAATAAATCCTTTAAAAACAACGCAATGCTTTTTAGAAAATGAAATCATTATAAGACTAAAGTCCTATCACACAATGCAAAGCAAACCGAAGGATAGAGTTTTACCTCATAATGATCAAACATGCTTGATACGTATAAAATAATATTTAATATTAGTATTAGCGTCTAATCAGTTTAAAAATACTTTCAAAATAATTGTATCAATCCTAGACGGCATAGTACCACATCCTACTATGTCGCCATATATAGGTTTACAATCAAATCCGTAATGTCGTATTGGAAATTGGGTTTCCATCATGAGTCAAGGCTAGGGATGGTCTACTTGCCGATTCGAGACACTCTAGCAAATGTCTTGGGATTCTCCACAGTGAACCTTTGGATCCTGCAGGGCTGGTCCACAAATATACCTTAGTGGATTAGTTATACCTGAACACACGTTTCCCGGTCCTATTGAACCAATCACTTGGCCAGTAGTGACCAATATATCGAAGCCTCGAAATCTATCATCGACATAAGTAGAAATGTCTGGGCTCCATACCATGACACCACTTCTAGCTAGAAAGAAACGTGTGCACTCCTTGCGTTCCCTTATCCCGTTTCTGACTCTTACTGGGGTGTGAGGCTCGCGAAGTAACGCTATACACAAAGCTATACCTAAACAAGCTGTGTTTTGATCATTAACCACAAGGCTCTACTTTTCAACAAAAGCCTTAATCATCTGCATCTTGGCATGCCACATTGACAATCCACGCCATGCGACTGATAACTATCAATATATAACCTCTAAGCTCGTACATCTCAGAGAAGGGTGTTAAGCAAGAGAATAAATTCTCCATCACCAAACAGAAATATGTATTAAATAGAAATCAATACACATAAAAAAATCCAAATGCCAGAAACACATCCATTTACAAGTCCGTTCTTGGTCTGAACGAACCGGAGACACCTTATTCCTTCTCCCGTATATCCAATACGGAAGAGAGGTTCACGCATATCCAGACAATCGACAAGTACGTCTGGACAACTACCACTGTAACCCTTTCAAGGTAGCAACTCCAATCAAAGGCATCAGTAGTTGTCCATTTGATGTGAAGATCGTCGGTCTTCAAACACCGTCTTCAATATCTTTGATTTAAATCGTCGTTTAATTATTTGAAATTAGATTGAACTCGGTCTTTTCAAATAATTATCGAATATATATATAATTTAAATCATTTAATATCGTTAATACTATTTTATAATGATTTATCGCTATTTTTATTTATATAAAAATAGTCCAATTTAATTCAACAACGCTTCAAGTTAATGGGCGGCCCTGGCGCTGTTTTTACCCAAATTTGATTTACATATTTCTCGGAATCTAACCATTGGATTTTAACAAATTTTATATTGTTGGAAAGATCTTCCCAAAGCGGACCTAACGGTTCCAGCTTTCAGAAAATCCGACGGTTGGATCTTCGGTATAATTGTTTAAAATTACAATTCCGAAACATGAACTACTGCATGCGACTCGTTTGATTTTTAATTTATATTTATACATATAAACTTATATATAAAAATAAATCATTCGACAATTCCACTAACGTGTTTAACATGCAAAATTAAAGAATGTTTTATTTTGCATTACCATTTAAATGTTTCTAATGACAAAATAAAAAAGATATTTTATTTACCAACAAATTTCTATATCTTCTAATAACAAATAAAAGTCAGAATTTTGTTCGCATACATTTCCAATGTCTTCTAATAACAAATAAAAAGAAGTTTTATTTGTATACATTTTCTATATTTCTCTAATAACAAATAAAAAGAAGTTTTACTCGTATAAACTTTCTACATGTTTCTAATGCCAAATAAAAAGATAATTTTATTTACATGACAAGTTTCCAATATTCTAATGACAATATAAAAAGATAATTTATTTACATGACATGTTTCCAATGTTCTTATGACAATATAAAAAGGTAATTTATTTGCTACATGTTCTAATGTCAAATAAATAAATAAAATAATTTACATGTCATTTTCTATGTCACTAATGACAAATAAAAGAAGAATTTAATTTATGTCATTTTCTATCTCGCTAATGACAAATAGGAAGATAATTTTCATTTTCATTACGTTACTATGTCACTAATGACAAATAAAAGATAATTTTTATTTTCATTACATTACTACGTCGGTAATGGCAAATAAAAACATAATTTTTATTTTCATTACATTACTATGTCGCTAATGGCAAATAAAAAGATAATTTTTATTTTCATTACATTACTATGTCGCTAATGACAAATAAAAAGATAATTTTTATTTTCATTACATTACTATGTCGCTAATGACAAATAGAAAGATAATTTTTATTTTTATTACATTACTATGTCGCTAATGACAAATAGAAAGATAATTTTTATTTTCATTATTTGTATACAATTTCAATGTATAACATGACACATAAAAATGACTATTTGTGTTTGTATACAAATCTATGTATAACATGACAAATAAAAATGACTACTTGTGTTTTTATACAAATCCTATTTTTAACGTAACAAATAAAAATTATATATTTATGTGTATACAAATCTATATTTTAACATAGCCAATAAAAAAGGACATTTTAATGTTGTATACAAATTCCTAGATTAAAATGACAAGTAAAAATGATATTATTATTTGTTTAAGAATTTATTTTTAACATAACAAATAAAAATGACAATTTTTATTCGTTTACAATTATTACATTAGCATGCAACATAAAAATGATACTTTAATGTGTTTTACAATTCCTATATTAACATGTAACATAAAAATGATATTTTTATGTGTTTTACAATTCTATTTTCAACATGACAAAAAATAAAAATAACATTTTCATTTTGCTTACAAATATGTTTTAACATAACAAATTAAAATGACATTTCTATTTTGTTGACAATTCTATTTCAACAAAACAAATAAAAATGATATTTTTATTTTGTTGACGATTCTATTTCAGCATAAATGGTATTTTTATTTTGACAATTCTAATTCAACAAAAATGACATTTTTATTTTGACAATTCTAATTCAACAAAAATGACGTTTTTATTTTGATAATTCTAATTCAACAAAAATGACATTTATATTTTGACAATTCTAATTCAACAAAAATGTCATTTTTATTTTGACAATTCTAATTCAACAAAAATGCCATTTTTATTTTGTTAATTCTAATTCAACAAAAATGATATTTTTATTTTGACAGTCCTATTTCAAAAAAAATGACATTTTTATTTTAACAATTTTAATTCAACAAAAAATGACTTTTTTATTTTGACAATTCTAATTCAATAAAAATGACATTTTTATTTTGTCAATTCTATTTCAACAAAAATGACATTTTTATTTTGTCAATTCTAATTCAACAAAAATGACATTTTTATTTTGACAATTCTATTTCAACAAAAATGATATTTTTGTTTTGACAATTCTAATTCAACAAAAATATTCCATCAAATCAACAGATCACTATAACAACATCAATCAACCCAAATCAAGTCGCGTATAACAACAAACTGAATTTAACAGCGTATTTGCAGAAATTTCTAAACACGATAATAATTAATATTTAATTATTAAAAAAGAAATCTCATAGTGATTTTGAATTATGTACAATTCAGAATTGAATTAGCCCCAAATTCTGATTTGCTCCAAATTTGTTCTAGTCTGTTCTGAAATGTAGTTCTCGAATTTACAGTCCCAACGATTCTGAAAATTTCCAATTCTATATATTCATATGAATAAGATATGAATTTATTTATGTAAATAATATTTTAATTAATTAATTCAATTATATTTTACCATCTTCTTCTACAATCAGAACCAAGGTCGCGCCACTTTTCAATTTGCTCGAATCTAGGGTTCCCGATTGCTTCCAAACCACTCAGCTTTGTCACGATCCGACTACACCACATCAAAGAGTGGAGAGGCACGCACCAGGGGGGCCTCACACGGTGGCATGCAATCACGGCAGGGAGGAGCGGAGGGAACCTAAACGGTGGGTCTTCGGGGAGCTAATTCGATCGAACTATGCAGTTTCGGGTGGTGTAATTCGTACAGATTTGAAGAGGAGGAGGAGCACTAAAATAATGGCAAAAGGATGAGGGGATTTTATAGTAAGGATCGAGAGAAATTAATGGTGGAAGGGTTGAGCATTTCTGGCCATAGGAAAGAAGATGGCGGCGACTTACTGAATTGATTAGGGTTAGATTAATGTAAATTTATAATAAAATATTATTAAATTCTCTAGTTTTTAGTTAAAACCCATTAACCCTTAATAGCTCCAAATTCAGCCCAACCAGAGTTTCCCCTAGCCAAATACCCCTTTTCGGACAAAATGGGCTAGGTCTCATTAGCCCATTCGATCGTTTTCAGCTTGTTTTCTTCAAATTAAAATATAAATCATTTAATTATTTAATTTGGTCATACATTTAAATTTACTGGGGCCACATACGGACTCCAAAAATTCCCGAAAAATAAATCTAACTATATTCTGACGATACGACCCTAACAAAATTAATTTTGTCAAATTTGGAAATGTTTGAAAAATGGCCTTTTTAACGGTCAATCAAATTCAACAGAAATTATCGAACACAGTTTAATTTACCACGCTCACATATTAATTCCAAAAAATATGGAAAATTAAACTTAGCAATAATTTGACATTCCGGATCCAACAAAATGGTTTCGTCGAAAACGGAGGTCGTTTATAAAATGACTATTTTTAATAGCTTTAATTTTATTTAAAAATGGAATTTTTAAATTCTAGCACATTTTCTAACAAAATTTCTTAAAATAAATTTTTTTAATTGGTTTTGATTTTCTGGGTTATTACAAGCGCCATATAGCCCTCTCAATCCAACAAATAAAGCCAATAAATGTACGAAAGCAATGAAAGTAAGCAACGTGGACGGAAAATGAAAACATAGAATTAGACAAACAAATCTTTTCTTATAGCTTCATGCACACTGGATTGTACTATAAAGAAAGAAATGCATGTCCGGAACATTGGACTAGTTTCAATTAGCCAAATTGTTTGACCATTATTTTTATAAACACCAAATTGTATGCTTTTACATAGTTTCAATTAGCTAAATCTGGAATACCACAAATTTAACTAAGCACTAAATACCTATTACTCTTATTTATAACATTTATTATTTGATTCCACTGTGTTATCGTAATTTGAAATGGTCATAAAACACACTTCTAAGAAGGAAAAATTAGGCCTTGTTTGTTTTCATTGTGTTTCGTTTTCCCCCTTTTCTAAGTGTTTTTATAATAAGTTTGTACCTCTATTCCCTATGAAACTATTGTGGTTGCTTTCTGCAGTATGTTTACTATTTGAAAAATCATTGAATATTTTGTTTTACTATCAACTTTTGTCGATGCAGCCAATGTTTCATTTACTAATTACCATGTTATCTTGTCTACCTATTCCCTTTGTAGGTCAATCCATGCTCTGATGCAGTTCATTCATTAAGTTAACAATTTGAAATGATTTTGCAAACTTGTAGTTTACATACATTATGTTTATATGTTATATTTAATTTGAACTGCAGCATAAATTTATTCCATTGTACTTTGCATACATTACGTTAATAATTCACAAAGGAACAAACTACAACATAATTTGAACTTCTTTACGACTAAAAATCCGGGTCGTGATAGTAATGTCCTTGTGATTAAATTTTGGTGAGCTGTCCTTAGGATTAAAAAGCCCTTAATTTTTATCTTAATCAATATTTTCCTGCAAATACATGGAAATTTGATGGATCTATTGTATCCCTATGCAAACTCACTTAACTACTGAGTCGATATAAATTTTATTTGATATAATCATGCTAAAACAAAATGTGCCATGTTACCTGATATATGTAAACTTCTGTAATTGTATATGTAGTAGTAGGTTTTTTATAGGCTTTCCAAATTCTTAGATTTCTCATACCTCTCTAGTTCGCCTTTCTCAAACTTCTTCGGGCTAATTTTTCCCCTATAAGCCATTTGTTCTTCTTGTAACAACCCAACTTTAGAACACATCGAAAGTCATGTCATTATATAAGAATAAGAAATATGTTTGGAGAGATCAATGTACGTGATCAGTTTGAATTACTCTGTCAGACATTCGTCCTTACAAGTTGTCCTGGGACTGGACAAACCGAAGGTACTATTCAAGAATAGCCCTTGTATATCTCCGTCCTCCATTATCTTAGGATATTTCGGACATGCGGCAGATTAATCAAATCGAAGTGGAATATAAATTCCAGACTCTTCGAAATGATTCACGTAATGTCTTTCTTATCAATTTATACTTAAGAACGGCTTTTAATATTTATTTAATCTAAATATTAGTTATCAGTTTAGACTTAACTGGATTAAGTATAATTTATTTTCTATTCTGAGATCTTTAAACAAACAGGAAGGTGTATAGGACCATATTAATCAAACCCAAGTGATTTGGTTATCTTTAATAACGAACAATAAAAATGTGTGCGTCGCACACGGTATTTTACTCTATTTGTTTTACACGACAAATATTTCCAAATTTCATTGTCGTCTCATTTGTAAACTATCTTTTAATTCTTAACAAATCATAAAAAAATTATGTCTTCATTTAAATTATTTCCTATTTATTTTATTTTTAAAATTGACGAACTTCGGAGGTCAAGTTCCCTTGTCACCGTCTTGCTTTTCGCCTGCCCAATACATTATGCTTCTCTTTGTCACAAAGTATAAATTTTATTAATTAATTAATTAATTAATTTCCTATTTTATTAAAAACTGGTTTTTAATTTAAAACTTCGTTTAAAATCTCATTTTTCTTCGTCTTTGCCAAAGTACCAGTTTTGTCAAAGTACCACTCTCGAAACGCCACGTTGCGCATGTGCAAATTGCTCCAGTCATCGACCGTTCTGGAATTGCCAAAGTACCACTTGGTACTTTGCAAAGTATCAAAATACCATAGTGCCAGATCTCCGGTTACTGTGCCAACCCTCTTGATCACCACGTAATTACCATGCTCCGGTCAAAGTACCTGGTACTTGGAAAAGTACTAAATACCAAAGTACCAACTCTTCCAGTCACCGTGCCAACCCCCCTGATCATCATGTAAACACCATACTCACTCACTCCCTTTTCCTTTCCATATGTACATGTTCACGTGTACACGCCAACCAAACATCGTGGACCACCTGCGACAGTTTCCACACATCACCCATTACCTCTAGGTTGCATCTCCACCGTCAAATTCGACTACCTCCATCGCTACAGTGATTTCACTGTATGATCACTCCACGTCGAAAATGGGTTCATTTGAGGAAGCTCCAATTTCTCTTCCACCATAAATCGGATCACCATCCCACTTTTGCCACATCACCGCGGCTTCCCCGTGCCCCGATCCCCCCGGACCGCACCTCCCTATCACCGCCGTCCGTGAGAAGTTCCGGCGAGAATCCGAGGAACATAAACATGAACCCTAAATCTAATTTTAGAACTTTTTTCAAAATTTACATTACAGAAAAATCCTTTTATATTTTTCCTACACTCTAGAACCTCTTACGCTCCTCCCTGCCTCACGCCTCGGTAGTTCATCCATTTGAGGGCCGGAATTTGATCAGAGTTCCTCTTTTGATCATCTCAATATTCCTTGATCACCCCAATGTTATAAATCATGAAACTTACTTTAAAAATCATGGTTCGAAGTCAGGTTTACATTCACATGATCCAAAAGTCTCTCCTTTGTTGAATATGTTTTTGATCTAAAAGTCTCTCCTTTGTTGTATTTGCTAATATATGATAAGTATACCTTATATCCTATAACTACATCATTCTAGTATGAAGAGTTTGGTTCGATTTACTTCTAAGAACAAATGTGCCACCGTATTATGTTTTACAGAACAAAGCAACAGGTTTCTAAACTAAAGTTTAAAACTAATATTGCACTTGTACAAAACATCTTGGTGCTTGTATATATGAAAATAACTGATGTAAGTAAGGTTTCTAACATAAATACTCCAGTTGTCTGTTGGCAAGATGATGATGTTTAACATGATATAACTTGTAGTTAAACTATGCATACACAAATGTATTTTACAGTAAAGTATTAAACTAGGAATTTAAACAAGGTTTGCTCACCAATACAGCTTGGTATTCTCAGGTTTCCTCTTTCACTGATTTATGTTAGAAGTATTCTGAGTTTTGTGAAGAAAATTCATGGGTGTTCTCCTCTATTTATAGGTGTATTAAACCTATTAAATATTCATCATTTATTGCCTGTCTAATCACAGGATGGACAAATCAGAAGTGCACAGCCCTATTAATGACTGAAAAGAAGAAAAACCTATGTTCTACTAGCTATGCTATGGCTTGCACCCTAATTTACATATGGTCGAGGTATTTTATGTGCTAAGGAACATGTGTTTAAGTACCATTTTGTACCACTTCCATGTCAGAAATGGCTGCTGCTATTCCTCTTCCTTAAATGCATGTGTACTTCAAGTTTTCACCCACCAATCAAATCTTTTTCCTTGGCTGAGAGGTTGAGCAGAACTTGCAGCACCAAATCATTACTCTGCCAAGTGGTATGTTGTGGTTTGCGGCTAAAAGATGAGGTGTTTATGTAAATTATCTAAGAAAGGTTTGATTTGTACTATGCTCTGAAAACTAAAAATATCCTAATCAAAAATGGTTCGGCCATGTGGAAGTATAACTCTATCAACATCCTACTTTCTAGCCTATTTCTAGTGTAGGCTGCATCTTAATTCTATTTATGTGATGAACAAGTCTTGTGTAAATATAAAAGAGAATGACCACTACATGTTAAATGTTTTCATGAGAAAAAATGGATTTTTTTCCTCTTTAAACTTTACAATGTGACAAAGGAATAGTTTTGTGTAAAATTTGTCAGATGCTCTTCTGTTTTAAAAAATTAAGAACTTACAAAAACAAAGTTTTAAATTATTAGTATTTGTGAAACAAGCTAGGTGCTAACACAAAAGAAATGCCACTTTTCATTTTTCCTGCATACCCATATGATAAATGGTTTTGTTCAAATGTTATCATACACAAGACTTTTAAGTTTTAATTTTTTTTTTTAACATACGAAATTTTAATTTCATTTAAAATTTGTTAAATTAAAATTAAATTTTTTTATTAACAATGTTAGTTAGAAGCTGGGCCATTACAATCTAACCCCCTTATAAAAATTTCGTCCTCGAAATTTTTAAACAGTAGATATGTGTAGGCCAAAATAATATATCGTATCATATCACGTCAACTGGGTACATCAGATAATATACTAATAGGTACTATACTCGAATAGCATCGAGTTATAGACTACTATAATATACATCTGTCAAACTACTACTATAATACACACCAAACTACTACTAATACTGCCATAAGAATACTAACATCCTAGTCCAACCACACTACTCGGAGCTGCAGTTGATCTCTATGACCTCCTCATCATCTGGGATAATGATAACCTCCTTATCGTCTGAGATAATGATGACCTCCTCATCATCTGAGATAATGATCGCCTCATCATCGTCTGAGATAATAATCACCTCCTCACCGTTTGAGATATTAATCACTTCTACTACATCATCACTCTCCTCAAGCTCATCATCATCTGAGATCTCTATGACCTCTGCAGGGGAAGGTGGGTATAATATCATATCCGGATATTCATAGTCCATAGGTATTCCCAAATCTCCTCCATTCGCCTGAAACTGCATCATCTCCTGAGCGGTCTGCTCCCACAGGACAACTAATTGCCCATCCTGTGGTACCAGTGGAATCATGCCAACAGGGCCATCCTGCATCTGGTCAGGTATGATATCCTCCTCCTTCTCTTGCTCCTCTTCTGGTTCTTCCTCTTCTGGTTCCTCTTCTAGTTCCTCCTCTGGTACCTCTTCTGGTTCCTGTAGGAAATCCGTACTTTCCTTCTCAATGGAGGACGCTCCATGATAAATCCCTGACTCCTCAGAATCAACATATCGTCTCTCCTCATCTTGATGCTGGACATGTCCAATCCTATCATGAGAGCCCACTATCTCCGGTATGCTGATACTCATGCGAAGCCTCAATATCTGGAGAGGAGACAAATGCTTCCTAGCTGTTCTCTTGAAGATTGGCGCCATCTGGTAAAGAAACAAAGGACAGATCTTAGTACAAGAGCTAATAAACTGAAAGAGTTCATAAGCCCTAAGAATAACCGAGTCCTCATGTATCAATAATCCACAGAAATGTAAAAACCAAAATTCCATTTCCAAGCATAGAATAACATCCATAACAAGTCATACAATACCATCATACATAGGATAATATCCAAATCAAACATAGGATAGCTAACACCTAGTTCAAAACAAAATCTGGATAGACTTCCCTGATGTGCTTCTCCGTTTCCCAAGTACAATCCTTCGGATTCTCACTCCACTGTACCTTGAGCAGCTTCACAACCTTATTCCAAAGTTGCTTTTCTTCCTCATCCACCACATAGACTGGATATCTAACCAAAGTCAAGTTCGGTTCAATCTCAAGATCCTCCTGAACCGATGGTTCCAAAATCAAAGACGGGTCGTGAACACATTTGCGAAGATGTGACAAATGAAAAACATTATGAATCCCTGCCATTCTTTCTGGTAATTCCACCCGATAAGCAAGAGATCCGACCTTCTCAAAACATAGAAAGGTCGCACATATCATGGAGCTAACTTTCCCGTTTTACCAAATCTGATTGCTCCTTTGATTGGTGAAATCTTTATAAACACAAAATCTCCAACTGAAAAATTAAGGTCTCTTCGTCTTTTGTCCGCGTAGCTTTTTTGTCGATCCTGGGCCTCTTTCATCCTCCTCTTGACTAACTCAACCTTCTCGGTTGCTTCTCGGATCATATCTGGTCCGAGAACAAGTTCATTTCCAGGCTCCACCTAACAACTTGGTGATCTGCACGATCGTCCATACAGAGCTTCATATAGTGCCATATCTATACTGACCTGGTAGCTGTTGTTGTAGGAGAATTCAACTAAATGTAGATGATCCTCCCATGATCCTCCAAAATCAAGAATACATGCCCTCAATAGGTCTTCTAATATCTGGTTCGCTCTTTCTGTGTGACCGTCGGTTTGGGGATGGTAGGCGGTACTTAAATTCAGCTTGGTCCCTAAAGTTGTTTGAAGTGCTTCCTAGAATTTGTTGGTAAAAATGGGATCCCAATCGCTTACAATTCTCGCTGGGACTCCATGTAATCGTACAATTTCCCTTATAAAAATCTCAGCTAACGAAGTTGCAGTTCGAGTTGGTTTAACCGGAATAAAATGCGCACTCTTCGTCAGTCGATCTACTATAACCAAAACTCCTTCATATCCACTTCTAGTCTTGGGTAAACCATCAATGAAATCCATTGATATCATTTCCCACTTCCAGATGGGAATCTCCGAAGGTTTCAGTAATCCTACTGCTTTCTGATGATCTCCTTTTATTTACTGGCACATAGACACTAATTTATATAAGCCAAAAAAATATCTTTCTTCATTCTTGGCCACCAAAATACTCGCTTCATATCTTTATACATTTTGTGCACTCCTAGGTGAATACTTAGCTTTGATTTGTGGCATTCTGCCAGAACTTCTTGTCTTAGCCCATTAACATCGGGAACACACAGTCTCCCATTAATTTTGAGAATACTTTGGCTATCAACCTCAAAATCTGACTCCCCTTATAACTCCTTGGATTATCTTCTCCAAATTTTCATCTCTTCTTTGGTTTGCCATTATTTTTTCTTGAAGTGATGGAGTAGCTTCTAGAAGAGATAAGATTGCATTTCTGCTTAGAGCGTCTGCTACGACATTGGCTTTTCCTGGCGTATAGATAATATCCAGGTCGTATTATGCAAGGAATTCCAACCACCTTTGTTGTCTTAGATTGAGATCTTTTTAGGTGAACAGATATTTGAGTGGTTTGTGATTAGTGAAAAGTTCGAACTTCACTCCGAACAGGTAGTGTTTCCACATTTTCAATGCGAAGACAACTTCCAATAACTCTAAATCATGTGTAGCGTAGTTCTTTTCGTGGATCTTTAATTGTCTACTAGCATACGCAATCACACGTCCATTTTGCATCAATACTGCGCTAAGTCTAACTCCACAAGCATCAGTATATACTGCAAATCCACTCTTCCCATCGGGAACAGCTAGAACTGGTGCTTCTGTTAATTTCTTCTTTAATTCTTGAAAGCTACTTCACAATTTGGAGTCCATATAAATTTCTCACCCTTCTTAGTTAGCTTTGTCAGATGAGAAGATATCTTAGAATAATCCTGGATAAATCTCCTGTAATATCCTGCTAATCCCAAGAAACTACGGACTTCCGTCGGTGTTCTAGGCTGCTTCCATTTCTGCACTGCTTCTACTTTGATTGGGTCCACATAGATACCATCCCCATTTACAATGTGCCCCTAAGAATCTAACATCATATTGCCAGAAATGAAATTTAGAAAACTTCGCCTTCAATAAATTTTTCCTTAGAGTCTCCAGCACCACTCTAAGTTGATATTAGTGCTCTTCTTCAATCTTCGAATAAATCAAGATATCATTGATAAAAACTAGGACAAATTTGTTTAGAAACTTCCTAAAGACACGGTTCATCAAATCAACAAAATATGAGGGTGCGTTGGTTAGCTAGAATGGCATAACTAACCATTCATAAAAGAAATCCGGGCCTTTGAAAGCAGTTAAAGGGATACTATATTTGGCAATCCTTAACTGATGGAAACCTGTTGCTAGGTCCATTTGAGAAAATATCATAGCTCCATTCAACTAGTCAAAGCGATCGTCAGTTCGAGGTAAAGTATACTTATTTTTTATGGTCACCTTATTTAACTCTCTATAGTCAACACACAATCTTAGTGATCCATCTGACTTAACCACAAAAACTACTGCTGAACCCCAGCTTGAAAAACTTGGCCTGATCAACCCTTTGGCCAACAAATCTTGAGTTTGCTTTTCGAGTTCCATGACTTCCTTTGGCGCCATTCGTCTTTTTGGTTGAACTAATGGTCATGCTGCTAGAATTAGATCGATTCAGTACTCTATCTCGCGATGTGGGGGTAAACTTTTGACTTCTTCAAATACGTCAGAGAAATCTCTGACAACTTCTAATGTCTCTAAATTTTCTTGTAGTGCATCCAGGCATACAAGAAACTACACATATGAATACCGGGTTTCCCACAAGGTATCCTAGCTTTGCTTCCAATATTCGTCATTAGAGTTACGATTTCTTTGTCGCATTTAATCTTAGCTTGAAATTTACTTAACCAGTCTAACCCGAGTATGAAATTAAATCCTTTAAAATCCAAGACATAGAAATCGAAAAGGAAGGAATGTGAAAGGTACGAGAGGGCCACATTATCGCAATACATTTTTAATTCGGTTTTTCCTCCATTGGGATTAGATACACAAATTGGATTAAGAGAAATTTTTGGGATAAATTGGAATTTTCCTACCGTTCCAGAAGAAATGAAACTATGCGAGGCGCCGGTATCAAATAAAACATGAACATCAATTCCATTTAAATCAAAAGTACCTTCGAGAACTCCTTTTCCCTTCACGTCCTGAGAAGTTGAATGTTCATTCTTAATAGCACAGACCTTTGGTTGCTGTGCCTTTTTCATGAGCTTACAGTCTTTAACCATGTGTCTAGGCTGATGGCAATAAAAGCAGATAGTCTTCATGATCATTGAATTACTAGGTCCTTGTTGTTGTTTCTGTTGTTGTTGTTGTTGAGGTTGTTGTTGCTGCTGCTGAGGTTGCGGTGGCTTCTTTGTTGCTGGTTTCTTGCAGAACTTAGCAATATGACCTTTCTGATGGCAGTTATAGCATTCTGTATTTTTAAATTGCTCCTTGGCCTTCTCCCCCATTTTTGGTTGCCCCTTGTTGTTCCAATTTGGTTTAAATTTTCTTTTATTGGGATTTTCAACACTGGATTCTCCCATCTGTGCCTTCGTAATATGCTTCTTTCCCTCAAGTGCCTCATACCAAACTGCCATGTCCACTACATCAACGAATGGGATTTTCAGATGCCCAATCATTTTAACTTGCAAGCTATCCTTCATTCCTTTTATAAACATTTCATTCCTTTTGAGCGAGGTGTTGATCAGTTCTGGCCCAAAGCAGGAGAGTGCATTAAACTTGTTTTCATACTCAGATATTGTCATGTTTCCTTGTTTGAGATCAATAAAATCCCGATACATCCTGGTTTTGCCAGCGACAGGAAGAAATTGTGCCTCGAATACTTCTTTGAATTTGTCCTAAGTAAAATCATCTTCAGGAACGTTCGCAGTTTGAGCGTCCCACCAGATTGCAGTAGCTCCTTGGAGTTGCCATGATGCTAAAAGACATTTATGATCATCATTCAACTTCAATCCTTTGAAAATCCTCTCACAGGACCTCAACCATGCTTGAACCTCAATGAAAGATTCGGTCCCTTTGAATACCTTCCCTCCCAGAGTGGTATACTCCTTACAGATAGTTGCAAAGCTTTTGTCCTGCTGGACCAGTGTAACTTCCTCCACAGTTCCTCCTTGATCTTGGGAGGCAGTATTACGATCATTCGTAGTGGTAGTACCACTAGCGCGACCTCTTCATCCACGGGTACTCATACTTAATTACCTGAGTATAACATGTCTATAATCAAAACTTGATTGGATATAACTGACTTAAATATATCATTCAAGTTGATCCTTATATATATATATAATACAAATACGCTCTCTCAACAATCACCCAAAGCCTAGATAACCAGTAACCTGGCTCTGATACCAACTGTAATGACCCAACTTCGAACACATCGGAAGTCGTGTCATTATTAAAGAATAAGAAATAGATAGAGGTAGAACTAAAGAAAACTTCAGAATCTCACAGTGGATTTTTTTACAAAAGATAATACTTCATTATATTACACATCAGAACACATTACATCATAACATATTAGGTCTAGGGATACATGCCATTACATAGTACAACTTTAATTATTCATAACATCATAGATAACCTAAACTCGCAGTACTTAGTAATTAAACATAGATAGATGGATAGACTAGCATGAAGAAACTCCATCCAGCTATTCTAAGTATGACCTGATACACTTGACTACTCATAACAAGTGTTATGAGTACCCAAGAGTTTTAGGGAAACACAAAAAAATAAACTCCGGGTCAGTCAGGGTACTGGTATGAGTTAATGATTTTTTAAAACAAGTTAAAGGAATAAAAATATCTCATAAGACCACGACGTAAATACGGAACAGGTTTTTACCTTATTAGAATAAAACACTCTGTATACTTTAAATTATATATTATCATAGTGTCTGGAGTTTTCACAAATAATTTAGAATCTTAGAAGAATGCTTGCATCTCACATTCTTCTATATAGTATACAAATAAAAACCGCCTGGCTCTTATGGATAATGAATTTCTGACTATGAAAAGGTATGGAACCACCTTCCGATAGTGTATCTCTAGAGGCGAATACACTGGGTTCAACAAGAACGTCTTGCAACCCGACCCACACATGACCGACCACTCATTTCTCTTGAGTGTATCGAATGTATATCACCAATGGTTGTGTATGGCATCCATTTCCCGAGCGGGACGGAATCGATAGAATAAGAAATAAAAGGAATTTCTCTAGATAGGTGATGCTACAACCTAATGGAAGTGACCCACATAGCCATGTTACCTGCCCGATTTTTGTCATTTCCTGGGTGTGAGGCATGAGGCTAGACTTTCCCTTTTATCATCATCAGTTCATTTACTTTGAATGCCACATTGTCAAAACTCGACAATCACTAATTGGCTTCCCCAAAAATATATTATAGGTATAAAGCAAGAGAGACGAATTCCTCTACCACCATATAAATATGTTTGGAGAGATCAATGTACGTGATCAGTTTGAATTACTCTGTCAGACATTCGTCCTTACAAGTTGTCCTGGGACTGGACAAACCGAAGGTACTATTCAAGAATAGCCCTTGTATATATCCGTCCTCCATTATCTTAGGATATTTCGGACATGCGGCAGATTAATCAAATCGAAGTGGAATATAAATTCCAGACTCTTCGAAATGATTCACGTATTGTCTTTCTTATCAATTTATACTTAAGAACGGTTTTTAATATTTATTTGATCTAAACATTAGTTATCTGTTTAGACTTAACTAGATTAAGCATAATTTATTTTCTATTCTGAGATCTTTAAACAAACAGGAAGGTATATAGGACCGTATTGATCAAATCCAAGTGATTTGGTTATCTTTAATAACGAATAATAAAAATGTGCGCGTCGCACATGGTATTATACTCTATTTGTTTTACACGACAAATATTTCTAAATTTCATTATCGTCTCATTTGTAAGCTATCTTTTAATTCTTAACAAATCATAAATAATTTATGTTTTCATTTAAATTATTTCCTATTTATTTTATTTTTAAAACTGATGAACTTCGGAAGTCAAGTTCCCTTGCCACCGTCTTGCTTTTCGCCTACCCAATACATTATGCCTCTCTTTGTCACAAAATATAAATTTTATTAATTAATTAATTTCCTATTTTATTAAAAACTGTTTTTTAATTTAAAACTTCGTTTAAAATTTCATTTTTCTTCGTGTTTTCCAAAATACCAGTTTTGTCAAAATACCACTCTCGAAATGCCACGTTGCGCACGTGAAAATCTCTCCCGTCACCGTCCGTTCTGGAATTGCCAAAGTACAACCTGGTACTTTGCAAAGTACCATAGTGCCAGATCTCCAGTTACCGTGCCAACCCTCCTGATCACCACGTAATTACCATGCTCTGGTCAAAGTACCTGGTACTTGGCAAAGTACTAAGTACCAAAGTATCAACCCTTCTAGACATCGTGCCAACCGCCCTGATCACCATGTAAACACCATACTCCATCACTCATTTTTCCTTTCCATCTGTACACGTACACGTGCACGTGCATATGCCAACCAGACATCGTGGACCGCCTGCGACCGATCCCGCACATCACCCATCACCTCCAGGTTGCATCGCCACCGTCAAATCTGACTATCTCCACCGCTACAGTGATTTCACTGTATGATCACTCCCCGTCGAAAATGGGTTCATCGGACAAAGCGCCGATTTCTCTTCCACCGAAAATCAGATCACCGTCCCACTTCTGCCACATCACCATGGCTTCCACGCGCCCCGATCCACCTGGACCGCACCTCCCTATCGCCGCCGTCAGTGACCAGTTCCGGTGAGAACACGAGGAACATAAATATGAACCCTAAATCTAATTTTAAAACGTTTTCAAAATTTACATTATAGAAAAATCCTTTTATATTTTTCTTACACTCTAGAACCTCTTAAGCTCCTTCCTGCCTCACGCCTCGGCAGTTCATCCATTTGATGGCCAGAATTTGATCAAAGTTCCTCTTTTGATCATCTTAATATTCCCTTATCACCCCAACATTATAAATCATGAAACTTACTTTAAAAATCATGGTTCGAAGTCAGGTTTTCATTCGTATAATCCAAACATAGTTTTGTCTTGTTTGAGTTTTCGAGTTTACAGAGGATTAACAGGGAATGTACTGTGTTTTGTTTTCTTGAATATGTTTTCGATCTAAAAGTCTCTCCTTTGTTGTATTTACTAATATATGACAAGTATACCTTATGTCCTATAACTACATCATTCTAGTATGAAGAGTTTGGTTTGATTTACTTCTAAGAACAAGTGTGCCACCGTACTATGTTTTACAGAACAAAGCAACATGTTTCTAAACTAAAGTTTAAAACTAATGCTGCACTTCTACAAAACATCTTGGTGCTTGTATATATGAAAATAACTAATGTAAGTAAGGTTTCTAACATTAATACTCTGGCTGTCTGTTGGCAAGATGATGATGTTTAACATAATATAACTTGCAGTTAAACTAAGCATACACAAAACTATTTTATAGTAAAGTATTAAACTAGGAACTTAAACAAGGTTTACTCACTAATACAGCTTGGTAATCTTAGGTTTCCTCTTTCACTGATTTATGTGAAGAAAATTTATGGGTGTTCTCCTCTATTTATAGGTGTATTAAAACTATTAAATATTCATCATTTAGTGCCTGTCTAATCACAGGAAGGACAAATCAGAAGTGCACAGCCCTATTAATGACTGAAAAGAAGAAAAACCTATGTTCTACTAGCTGTGCTATGGCCTGCACCCTAATTTACATATGGTCGAGGTGTTTTCTGTGCTAAGGAACATGTGTTTAAGTACCATTTTGTACCACTTCCATGTCAGAAATGGTTGTTGCTATTCCTCTTCCTTAAATGCATGTGTACTTCAAGTTTTTACCCACCAATCAAATCTTTTTCCTTGGCTGAGAGGATGATCAGAACTTGCAGCACCAAATCATTACTCTGCCAAGTGGTATGTTGTGGTTTGCGGCTAAAAGATGAGGTGTTTATGTAAATTATCTAAGAAAGGTTTGATTTGTACTATGTTCTGAAAAATGAAAATATCCTGATCAAAAATGGTTCGGCCATGTGGAAGTATAATCCTATCAACATCCTACTTTCTAGCCTATTTCTAGTATAGGCTGCATCCTAATTCTATTTACGTGATGAACAAGTCTTGTGTAAATATAAAAGAGAATGGCCACTACAGGTTAAATGTTTTCATTAGAAAAAAATAGAACTTAAACTTTACAATGTGACAAAGGAATAGTTTTGTGTAAAATTTGTCAGATGCTCTTATGTTTTAAAAACTTAAGAACTTACAAAAACAAAGTTTTAAATTCTTAGTAATTGTGAAACAAGCTAGGTGCTAACACAAAAGAAACGCCACTTTTCATTTTTGCTACACACCCATATGATAAATGGTTTTGTACAAATGTTATCATACACAAGACTTTTAAGTTTTAAATTTTTTTTAAGATATGAAATTTTAATTTCATTTAAAATTTGTTAACTTAAAATCAACAAATTTTTATTAACGATGTTAGTTAGAAGCCGGGCCATTACACTTCTATAGGCCACTGAAGCTAGCTCGTTGCTTCAACAATTCAACTCAGCAACCTGCAACACAAAAAAACAATCTCAATAACTCATTACATACATTACGTATTGCAGTTCAGGTGTTAAGAGAGTTTGTTCCTTTGTAGTTTGTCAATCCATGCTCTGATGCATTATGTTGCAGTTCGTTCCTTTGTGGATTATTAACGTAAAGCAGCGAATGCATTTATTTTGCAGGTCTGCATGTATATTGGCTTTGTTAGCTTTTAACTTGCCCTCAACATAATAACTAAGGAAGAAAAGATTAGAAAAAAGTTTTGGCATGATTAGCAAAATAGATATATAAACCATGTACTTGTTCATTTTGGTAAACAAACACAAAATTTGAAAGTAAAATGATATAGCATGAAAGGTTGGACTAAGGACATGGTTAAAGATGTATTTAAAGATATTACTAATTCAACAGCAAGACACTCTAGTTTGACCAGTCGTTAAACTATTTGTTGTATCAACCAAAAACATTAAAGCAAATGTGCAGACTGGGCTAGTTCAGAAAATTAACATGTATAGCTTTGTATTGATTTATCACTTTACTTGTGCATTATCTTCAATTACAGGTTATTAAAAGAAATCAATGTGTAAAGATACAAACAATGTAACCTCAAAATTTAAATTCAGAATACAACTAATGTTGTTCTATTAGAACAACGCCACAACAAAGCAATGCTCACCTGCAACTAGAAAATTAGAGCTTAGAAAAGGCGATTTGGCTCTATGACCTAAATTCACAAAAATCATAATTCATGATATTAAATTAAAGGACAGTTGAATCATTTGCGCTTGACCTAAGTTTGAAATAACCGAGAAAACTAAGAAATAGAAATTGAAATATGTTTCATGAATAGGGAATTGAATTGCAAAAATGGAATGAGAGATCATGCTATTGTTGATCACTAGAAGAGAATGACAGCTTATAAGTCAATATGGTAACCATAATGTTAACAGTTTATTATAACATAACAAACATCAAACAGTCGTTCTACTTTAGCTTAAAAGGGTTCACGCAACAAATATAGACAATCTAATTACCAAAATAATGAAGACTAGCCTTGCAAAAATAATGATAATAATAATAATAATAATAAAGACTAATGGAGCACAATCAGCAAGCAAGATACTGCTTTTGAGTTCACTCCAAGAAAATAAATGTTTATTCAAATATGGAGAATCAGTGACCTAAATTATATTCCTTGCTAAAATTGTTAACCATGGTTTTGCAAAATACTTTCAAAAAACCCATAGTCGAAGAGGGTTATACTCTAACGTACTCATCTTTTCTATCAGCGCTTTCATCATGAGCTAACATTTGTAATGCACTAGTCATTTTTTGATGAGATGGTAATCCTAAATGTTCACATGCATTGTATCTTTAAGTAAAATACATGCATGGAATACAGATTCTTCCGGAGGTACTGATGCTCCTTAGCAATACAAAATTTAATATTGACTAATGCAGTGAAATGTAGACACCAATGCTTGCAGTTTAGCCGATATACTTACAAATATACTACAAAATTATCTTTAGTTGGAAGGGTTAAAAATGTTGAATGCAAGTAGATTGAATCAGACCTAACGATACTGAAAAATACAAATATGACGACAATGATACCTAAATAAGTAAAATGCAGTAACAATAGTCAGTAGCATTTGACTCTTACAATGATTCCACTATTAAAATGCACGGAAACAGGTAAAGTATATGCATGTCAATAATTTATTTACCAGATTATAATGGAAGCAATAGTTAAAATATTTTATGTTTATAATTATAGCTGCATTGAACACAATGCTCCAAATAGTCAATACAATTTTTTTTTGAAGAAATCACCTTGGATCTCTCTTTCTTTCTTGATACATCCACAGACAACATTCAAATTATGAAACTGCCTAGTCTATGAAATATTATTATCTATTTAAACATGCATATGATCTACACTGAAATTGTCAATATGTTTCTAGGTATATCTTTGAATGTTAACTCACTCATTTAAATGCTTAATAAGAAAATTAGAAAAGGGGATATACAAAAGCAAAAGTTCATTATCAATATTCGAAATTGCATATATCTATAATTCCAGATATTAATTTTTTTCATGGAGTCTACACTATAATCACATTTACTCCAAAAGACTAGACTTCATGTTTCTGGTATATATTAAAGTTGATTAAAATATATTCATTATTCTACAAAACTAAAAATAAAAAATAACCAGAAAATGGGTAACCAAACAGGCTTATATTTTGATGAAACTATCACAAATAAGTGACAAACTTACAAAATCTACCATTTAGTGCAACCTTTTAAAAAAAGCAGAACATATTTATTTCTTTCCTTCTTTTTAAATGTTAAATTAATATAAACTTGTTTTTTACATAATTTCAGTTACTCCAAATGTGGCATGCTAATTTTATTTTTTATGAACTACTCGACCATCCATATTCATTTTCATAACATTACTTAAGAAATCAGTGTTACCATAATTTAGTAATATACGTGTTTACTCTGTCACTTAAAAACATGCAAAACCTGCAGTAAGCAAGTGATATTGACACTGAAAATAATATAGAGTTACAGGATACTATATATTTTTCATGACCCATAAACCTTTATCTGTTAGATAAAAATTTGCGTATGTACCCTAGTATCAACCATGTCATTTATTGCTTATCTTTGTTTTTTGTACATATATTGGCTCTGGCACTACTGTCTAATTTTATGCCACAATTGTTCCCATAAGCCACATAGCCCATTCTCTCTTATAACTTCAATTCAGTATATACGAGTTATATGATTTCTACAAACATAGGGGTTTAGATTCTAGAGTAGGCAAGTATGTCTTTAGATTTACTTTTACTTTTAAAAAAGTCTGCATCTGAAGTAACAAATATATGTAGGTATCTAAGGTCTAACTGCTAAGTATATACAAGGATTAATTACAAGTTGCAAGACTACATGAAAGTAGAAGTGGATTTCAACATACACTTGATTGAATTAAACTAGTTTGTATTGGCCAACAAGGATTTTTCCTTTGGCTCAACATATTCACATGTAGAAAAGAACCCAGAAAACATATAAGGAACACAACCAGTCAACCATATGTATTTTTCACTATCATCATTTAGTACATTCTTTTGCATACATACCATTTTATTACAGTAGTGTGAAATCTTTATGGGTCTGCATTGTCTTATGCATCCACCACTAACGACAAAAAATAATGGAAATAGTACAAATAAAAGATGAAAAAAATTCAAATTCATTTTTTATTTGAAAAAAATAATCTATGTGATGCCAACTACACTGCAGTTGTGCTAGGGGCACTGCATTCAGCCATTAATGACCTAACAGATCTTTTATTTTAACACTGTGATTGGCGGACCACGATGCCCAAGCAACCAGCATGATGCCTTAGCATAATACTTATTTTCTCGACTATTATCCGAAATTTTTAAATCCATCTCAAAAATCAAACATTCAACACAACAAATTTAAGTCAGTACACATCTGGAACATCAGGTTGCTATATTAATATATCCCACCAGCGTAACCACAAACATTTATAAGTGAAGAAGGTAATAAATACTTACATTCTGTTATTGATATATCCAAAGTGTGAGAAGACGTTTTCTCCGTTGATAACTCCAAAGAGTGGTGCTCAATTGTTTCTCAACTAAAGTTTGCATATTGCACTAGGATAAGCTCAAACCACCACTGTTTCTAGTTGTAACCTTTGTGATCCTAACAAATAGCAACCATATGGTCGGAAGCATAATTTCTTCACTTTGGTGCCTAAAAAAGATAAGCCATAGTTAAATTTATATCATCGTCCTACACCATGAGTAAATGTGATTTACAAATTAATTTCAAAAAAAAAATTGTTTTAGGATTAAGCTTCCTCTACCTTTTCAACCCCCAGTCTCCTTCCTCCGCCTCAGATGTCATCGCTATCTGCTGCGATTTCACCACCTACGACCAATTTCCTCCTCTCTTGGCATATAATCCCTCCATTGATCCGGATGGGTTTCGAAGGGTTATCTTGGCAAGGGGAAAAGGTTGTGAAATCCTTCCAGTCCTTTGAGTTCCATGCCTATAACTGAACCGATTATGGTCGACTTTAGAATGGGGGGAGATTAAAAGGAGAGTCCAGTTTCCAAAATCTAGGACAAACGTACTTTTTCTTTGTTCTGCGAGAACTAAATGGGAATGAACTGAGTTATACGGTAGGAGCGGAGGTGTGTTGATGGCGCGTTTAAATTTAGAACGGATGTAAGACCTTGCAAAAGTTAGAATGAATGTTGACTGTACTATACGAGTATGCAACTTAAGCTGTTTCTATTTCGCAATGGCTCTAAGCCGTTGCAAATTTTCCATACTTAATGGTAGCAAAACTGCTTATATGGTGTAGTGTATCATATATTGATGTACTTATATATACAAATTTATTTGAATAAAATCTGAAAATACATGTATGCCCGAAAACAAATATATATATATATATATATATATATATATATATATATTTGAAATTGGGTAAATTTTTATTTTAGCTCATAAGGCCAGCTCGGGCCAAATGTTACAAAGCCTGATCCGCTCAGGTACAAACATAATACAAACAAAAGACTACTTTTCGTTCATTCTTCATACTCTGAAAAAGAAAACAAAAAGCACCCAATTGTTCAAATTAGGGCTACGGCGACTTCTTCATGGCGGCCGCAGATTCTCTCGTCTCCTTCCTCCAGTCACTGCCCTCCAGTTCCACTTCTCCAATTGCAATAATTCTCGTTCCGTTGCAGTGGTAAAGAACTTCGGTTTGATTCTTTCAATGATTATTGCAATCTCTCTGTTAATCGTTGCAGCGTTAGCTAACACATCTCTCTCCTTCTTCTTGAAAGCATGGGTGTTGCGTTCTCGCCATGTCTGCCACACTGTGGTTGCTAGGCCAACCTTGCCAACCTCTATCATCAGTTGTGACATGTTACTTCCATCATTCAGGTATCCAATTTCTTCCTCTAAGTTTCCGATTTGGTCTGTGTTGAAGCATTTCGGTTTTTGGATGGCCCACAGTCTTCTACTGTAATTACACTCGAAAAATAAGTGGTTAAGAGTCTCCCTTTCTCTCTTACAGAGTAAACATGTGTTGTCTTCTATGATTCCCCAGCTATGTAGTCTTTCTTTGGTAGGCAGTCTGTTAAGAATAGCTTTGTATAGGACTTGCGAGATTTTTGGTGGACAAGACCTTGTCCAAATCACATTGCACCAAGGTACCTGTTCATGTTCATGTCTGAGACTCTTCCACACACTTTTGAGTATGAATTTGCCGTCTACCCACTTCCATTCATCATGTTCTTTGTCATGATTAATTGTTTTCTCAGCTAATTCAGTTGCTAGATTATGTGCCACCAAGTTGTTATGACAGTTCCACGTATTATTTGAGATAATAGTGCTTACATTGACAATTGGGGCTCCATTAGCTGAATAACTATCCCACCCTTGCCTTTCGATTAGACTTTGTCCATTTAACCAAGGGTCTCTCCATAGGTCTGTTGAATTGCCATTTGCAATTTCTCTCTGGATCCTGCATTTCAGCTCATTTCTGAATTTAAGGAAAGTTTTCCAAATGATGGATGAGTTGTTGTCAATGGGTGATGTCCAAAAATTATTTTTGTTATATCTGGCCCTCATCCATTCAGCCCACAAATTTTTTGAAGAGATTAGATTCCAGGCCAATTTCAGCCCATAGGCTTTTTTCAGCTCAAATAAATTTTTCAAGCCCATGTTTATCCTTGGGTGGCATAATCACTTCATCACTGTTAGAATCAACAATAGGCTTATCATAGGTAGGAGCAGGATTAACAATGTTATACTATGAAGATTGATTATAATATGAAGATCGATAAGCATCTACAGTAAAATGGTGTTCAACAAAATCGTAAAATTTTAATTTCGCTATGTTGATGCATTTTATAACATGAGCACAAGGAAATCGTGTCACTCTCCACTGATTACAACTACAGTTTCAATCCTTAAGATCACACGATGAAAGAATAAAGATTTTACTTCAAAAAGAAACTCAAAATATTTATAAAAATCTCATCCAAAACCTTCTTCAATTAACTACTTCAACAGATTTTCCATAGAACGACATAAAATCGTATTCCATAATCGACATTCCTATTTCCTTTTGGCCATTTGTTTCATAACTTCAATACGAATTCCATCCAAGCACGATGTAATAGATAATGCCCTTTCGCCTAAAATCCAACTGTTAAAACTATCATCCATGTTAGAGCTATATTCCCCATATCGTTCACCCAAAAAAAACAAGTCAGCTCACTTATCAAATACTTTGTCTTTCAAAAATTTCATAGCCACAACACCACCAATTCCCAAGAATTTAGAAGGTGCATCGTCAAATTCATATAGATTAGAAGTTTAAGAACATGTCTTAAACAAATCAACAATTGAAGTATTCGCATTCATTGACTTAACTATTGAGAGAAAATTTTGTCCCATATGAAGGTAACAATAAATGTAAAATGCCATAGGAAAATCTCATGAATACCAAAAATTAAACCTTGATGATGATCTGACATAAAAACCAAATCATGATTTTCTTGAAGCATTTTTTTAAATGATATCTAAACCATCTTCAATTATCCATATTTTCTATAGAGACTATAACCATTGCTAAAGGAAAAAACCTACAAAAGAAATTCCAAAATCAAAAATAAAAAAAATAAAAACTGCACCATCAAAAATTAAAAACTACTAGCTAACAGCCGTAACACTAAAAATTGATACCATCGTCCGTATAAAAATGATACCTAATAGATGTAACATAAAAATTGATACCACTAGACATACAAAACTGCTACCTAATAGTTGTAACACAAAAAACTTATACTTTCAGACATATAAAAATGATACCAAATAACTGTATAAAACTAAAAACCGATACTATCAGACAATCAAAAATGATACCTAATAAGTCTAACACTAAAAACTGATACCATCAGACATATAAAACTGATACCTAGAAGACTAACTAAAAATTGACACTAAATCACAGTTAACTGATATTTATAATAAACATTGACACATAAAAATGATACTATCAAACACTTAAAACTAATACTAGTGGTCAACAAAAATAACATCATATCTTGGTTACCATTCTTTGCAGTAGCACCCTTCAATACATCTAGCATACCCTTTAAATGAGTACCATCTAGAAATATCTTAGGTCATCAAAACTTGAACTCAAGAATACAAGCACCTAGACCAACAAAAACTCTCTCAAATTGGTCTGTAGAAGGATTAACATCCATTTCAACATAAGAGCCCAGGTTATGATTCTTTATGTAATAGCCCGAATTTCCATACTATCTGAGTTGACTGAATACACCACACGTCTAACCCAAATTGCATAGAAATACGAATCAATATGGGTTAAAGAAGAAAAAGATAAATAAAGAATAGAAACAACAACAAAGAATCTCGCATCGCAGCGGAATAAAATATATTATACATAACAACATTTGAAATACCAAATTGTACTTACATACATCATCAGAGTACATCTCATATAAAACACAGTGGAAAATAAACATAAATGTCTAATACTGAAGCCTCATGCTCTAAGCTCCTCCAAGGAATCTATAAACACCTGAACTACTTGACTGACCATACAAATTTGGGCACCCAAGAGTTTATTGTAAACAAAATAAAATAAATACTGGGTCAATCATGGGACTAGTGTGAGTTAACTCTAACCACTTGGTTTAACTTTTAAAAAACCTATTCAAAAGCAACGATAATCATAAGACCGATCCACACATAAATGCATATGGTTTTTACCTTACGATAACCCAAAACATTCTTTGAAATCAATATTATTATGATATTATAATAGTGTCTAAATCAAATAAGTAGAAATCTAGTAGAACTCTTACATCTCACGCTCCACATACATAGTACACAATCAAAACCAAGAGCGCTTATTGGGTAATGGATTTCCGAATATGATAGGGTATGGAACCACATTTCGATAGTGTATCTCTAGAGAGGAATACACCAGGTTCAACAAGAACATCTTGCAACCCGGCCACACATGACTGACCACTCATTTCGCTTGAGTGTATCGAATGTATATCACTAACTTAGCCATGCTACCTGCCCGATTTTTTCCTTTTGCCAGTTGTGAGGCTTGAGGTTACGATTACTTACCTTTCATTGGTAGCACAATCAATTTGAATGCCACCTTTTGTAATAACCCGAAAATCTGGGCCAGTTTAAAATTTTTATTTTGGCAATTTTAGCGAATTTTGATTATTTAAAATGAATTATTTTAAATAATATCGACGAGAAATTTATTTTGAATATAATTCGAACGTATTTATTTATACGCGTCGTCGTTAGAATATAAATATTTATATATAATTATAAATAGAATTGAAAATGGCGCGGTAGTTCGATAATTCGATTTCAAACTTCAATTGAATGTACCGGGTGCAAAATAATCCGGATTTTAGTGAAACCAAAAATAATGGGGTCTAATTGATAATATCTTTCCAGCGAATCCGAAAAATCAAAATTTCATAGCGGGAATCAAAAGATATGTCCAGTTGAAAATTCTGAATAGTCGCTATGGAATTCAGGCCCCTAAAAATGGACATTTTGCAAACGACCTCGGATTTCGACGAAACCACTTTTGTTGGGTCCGTGATGTCATATTATTGCTAGGTTTCAAATTTCATAATTTTTCAAATCAATATGTGGGCGTGGCAAAAGAAAACGTGTTTGACCAGTTTCAGTTGATTTTAATCGACTGGAAAATGGCCATTTTCCCAACGGTCTCAGAATTCAACGAAACTAGTTTTGTTAGGACCGTATCGTCAATACGAAGCTAGAAAATATTTTTCTGGAATTTTTCGAGTTAGTATGTGACCCCGGTAATTTGAAATGTACGTTTAAAATTCAATATAGCGATTTTAATGTAAATTCAACGGAAACTGATTCAAACAGTCGAATCAGCCTACGATACAAATCCCATTGTGTTCGGAATGGGGGTAATTAGCTATGGACGACAGGCGGTAGGCCTCGTTTCGAGTTCGTTTGCAAAAGTCAACTTTTTGCAAAAAAAAAAAAAAAAATCTCCTTTCCTATTACCCTGGCCCCCCCTTTTTCCACGTTCAGATTCAGTTTATAAAAAAAAAAAGAGAGAAGGAAGGGGGAGGAGCCGCCGCTCCTCCCACCGTCGCGCCCACCCAAGGTGGCGCTGACCACCGCAGCCCCCCCGATTCCTCCTCTCCTCTCCCTTCTATCGATACGCAGATCGACGCACCCCCCCTTCAGCCCAGAACCCGCCCCCTTCTCCTCCTCAGACCACCTCCGGCCGCCTCCTCCACCCTGGCGCGCGACACCAGCCAGCCCCCGACGCGGCGATCCCTCCTCCTCCCTTCCTGACGTTGAGCGTGGCTACAGCAACGAAGATGACGAAGATGCGATAGCAATGAAGATTTCTATCAGTGAAGTGCCGTGGAGCTAGGATAGCTATCGGTGAGAATTTCTCACCTTTCAATTTAATTTTTCTAGTTATATATATGTACTAGGATGTAGACGGTGCTTAGTAGCACCCGACACAATCGTCCACAGACCATGGACTTGTTTGTTTGGTTGCATAGATTAGTGATGATTTCATTTGAAATTGAATTGTTGGGTGAAATAAATTGATTGGATTGATGTGTGAATGGCGTGGGCCTTCACTAGATCGGGGATAAGGCTAGGCCTTGTCCCGTTTCTAGTATCGTGCCGTTATGCCGCCGAAATTTTTCTAAAATATGTTAGAAAAATAAAAATATCATTTTATTTAAAGAATGAACTGAATAGAAATTCATATGTTGGAATAAAATGTTGTCGTTAAAAATATAATTTTTAACGTGAATGTGAATAAATAAATATTCATTTACAAACCGGACGGTTTGTTTATGTACACCTATTTGAAGGACATTGATTGGGACGATAAATTTTACACATCGCCCAACTGCACAAATAAAAATCTGTGTTTGATTGCTTGAAACCCCACACGGGTATTGGGATGATATTTGACGTACACTAATCCCGATTGTTTAGTTGTATGTTGATCGATTGATTGACAGGCTGTTATAAGCGTTGAATATTTATATTTGATGCTTATACAGTGTAGTGCACTTGGTTGATGGTTGATTAATTTTCAATGCTATTAGATACATGTGTTGTATGGAATCCATATAATTAACTTTATATGGTAATTGATTGGGCCTCATTCCAATTTGAAAAATAAAGAATATTATAAAATAAAGGTTCATGTGTTGACAGTACTCATCCATTGAGATTGGTCATGTGTTGAACGAAATATTTTGATAATAACAACTATTTCGAAAAAGAAATATTTGAAATAGAATATTTGAAAATAGAAATTTATGAAGCCGTGTTGATTAGATTGACGCCATTTTGACGTGAACGATATTTATATCGATTTTAAACGATTTCGAAATGAAATGAATTGAAAATGATTTCGAAATGAAATGAATTGAAAATGATTTCGAAATGAATTGAATTGAATATGAATTCAAATTGAATTGAAATTTGAATTGAATAGAAATGAATTTTAAAACGAATTTATAAAGAAGAATTCAATTTTGAATTGAATTGAAATGGAAGTTGAAATTGCTTTTGAAACGAATTTAAAACTGTTTATATAATTCGTTTTAAATAGAAATCGACGATATATATTATATATATTATATATATAATATAATGGCCTGAATAGAACGCGCCGCGCCGCGGCAGTTCGTGAATTTCGACCATTTATTTCAAACGGACATTACGGGAGATCCGACCGTCGGATTCTCCTAAAACCGGAACCGTTGGGTTCGTATCGAAAAGAGCTTTCTAACGAATATTAGAAATTTGAAATCTAACGGTTGGATTTGGAATTATGTCCAAATCAAATTTGAAAAAGGTCGCTGTAAGTGCAGTTCGATGGCCATTGATGGAAATCGACTGTACAGGCCTTGATAAAATTATTAAAAATAGTAATAATTTGTGTAAAATCATAAGAAATGATTTGTGAAGATTTGGGATGAAAAACTCCATATTTGAAAAGATAAAAATAGATTTTTATCGAAATGAACTAGTTTTGAACTAGAATTATAATTCTATTTATTTTTAAATAAATAAATTGAATTTGAAATGGTTTTGAAAATAACCAAAATTTCCAATGATTGCATTGGAATGGATTTGAATCGAAATTGTCTTCGGAATATTTCGATGTTAGAATTCATGATTATACAGGTGTTGTTATGGAAATTTGAAAGATATATATATATCGTTATTTCCAATGCGATATTTGTTAGTCGTAGAATTTGATATTGAATATAAGCCGGTATATTTTCTATTCAGAGCCTTGTATTGAATATCAAATGTGATTTGGGTTTGTCGTGAATGGTGTCTTCACTAACACTGTTCTTGAACCCAGTTGAGAAAAGATTAAATCTTTTTGTTTAGATTTAACGAAGTGTACCAATTAAATAATATTTAATTGGGATTGAATTGATATTGATTTTTGGGTTTATCGTGAACAGTGTTTTAAACAACACTCGTTCTTTAACCCGATAATTAATGAATGTGATTTTGGGTTTATCGTGAACTGTGTTTTTAAATGACACCGATTCTTTAACCCAGTTAAAGATTAAAACTAAGTGGAAGTTTTAATGAATCTTTAATTAGATTGAAAAGATCGAGAATGGAGTATCACCAGTTTTACTCCAGGCGATAGTTAAATCTTTAATTAGATTTGAACGTGAAATGGTAATTGAATTTACCGATAACACTGTGGTGTTAGATATGAAGTATTACCAGTTTTACTTCATGGGATGAATAGGTTGGGATTGGGAAATAAAATAAATGATTACTTCGGTGTGGTTCGCTAATCCCGACTAGTTTGAATTGATATTCAAAGGAGATTAAAGAATAAATTTAAAGAATTTATCTTAGATAAAATTAATGGGAACTTTTTCCCAAAGTATAGGAATATTTGAATAAAAGAATATTCTGAATTGGAATGAGGCGTATGTTGTGTTTGTGTAACACTTTTATAATATATACGCGAGTTATTCAGAAAGACCGGGTTTATCCCATTCTGAATAACTGATTCGACGTGGTGTCGAAGATGAAGACGGTGGTCGAAGACCGGAAGTCTTCACGTCGTTTGGGTGATTACTGATGATCTTGATTGGGCTGTACACCCAAGAAGATGGAAACAGTTAGTGATCGTCTAGACGTGCTTGGAGATCGATGGATATGCGGGGTACTAGGTGCCTCCGGTTTCGTTCAGCCCCAGAACGGACTTGTAAATGGACTGTGTGTCTGACATTGGATTTTAGTCTGTATGATTGATTTCTATTAAATATATATCTGTTTGGCGGCGGAGAATTTATTCTCTTGCTTAACGCCCTTCTCTGAGACGTACGAGCTCAGGGGTTATATATTGATGGATATCAAACGCATGGAGTGAATTGCCTGTGTGGCATGCCTAAGTGGCAATTGATCGAGGCTTCTGTTGAAAAGCAAAGTCTTGTGGTGATGATCAAAGCACGGCCTTTGTGGCGTAGCTTTGTGTAACGTTTACTTCGCGTGTTTCACACCCGGTATGAACCAAAAACGGGAGACGGACCTCAGGGAGGACTTGCGTTTCTTTCTAGCTAGAAGTGGCGTCAGTGGTTTTACACGCCCTGACGAGTTTGACTTATGTGGTTGTTGCTGTTGCGAGGCGCCTCGGTTATATCGGTTTCGGCCGATGCATTCTGGTCGGCAGACGGACCAGACTTACACCCCATAGGGTGGGGAAACGTAGTGTTCAGGCATAATAATCCACATCGGTGGACCGGCCCTGACGATCTAAAGGCTTGCCTGCGCGCTTGCCTGTGGCTCGGGCTAGAGAGTCACGAATCGGTTGAGGACTATCTTTTGCCTCGGTTCATAGATGGATATCCAATTTCCAAATACGTGACATTTGCAGTTTTATTTGTAAACCTATATATGGCGACATAGTGGCATGGGACGCTCATGCCGCCTATGATTGATACTTATGATTTGAAGTTGTTTTATACACTATGCACTTATAATAGTATCAAACGATTTGTTTTAACCGTATCAAGCATTCTTTGGCTGTTATAAGGGAAAACCCTATCCTCGGCTGCGTTGCATTGTGTGATGGGACTTGGGTCTTATAACAGCTTCATTTTTCTTTATTTAACATTGCGCTGTTTGTTTTATGCACTGGTATTCTTGGGAGGAAACCCGTTCCGTGTTATACGGCGTGGTCCCTTGATTTACCTAACTTTGAAAATAAAGATTGATAACTGTTTTAGTTCTCACACCAGTCACATGACTGACCTGGAGTTTATTGTTTTAACCTAAACTCTGGGTGCCCTTATTTTGACACGGGCAGCTAGTAGTTTTGGTTTTGCAGATTTATATTCACAGGATCCTGGTTTACAGCTGGAACGATATCCGGAAAGCTTTGTATCCGTATATCTCCTTCTAGTTGTGTATTGTATTATTTTCCGCTGCTATGTATTTAAATGTAATTTAAATCTCTGATATTTCTGTGTAATATATATTTATTCATTTATACTCTATATATCTTGTAATCTGATGCATTGTTGTAATATACAGTGAAATGTTCTTCTGTATGCGTTCTGTTTTGTCGTGTTCTCAAACGATAGGGCGTTTCGAGCGGTCTGGGTCGGTTTAGCGACTGGTTCGGACCGAGCGAAATTCCATGCCGTTGCAGTTGGTATCAGAGCTTTGGTTTGCAAAGCTAGAGAACAAGACACATTAGAACCATACGAAAGAATTCATCAGATATTGGATTAGTAATATCCAATGGGAATGACTCGTTAGAGATGGGATCAGTAGTATCCTAGAACGAGTGTGAAGAGTATATTTTTCAAATGAAAACAATTTTTGTTTTGAAAATTTAAAATCAATTATTTGTATTTGATTATTTATTCTATATTGATTAGGACAGTCCAGTATATAAAGAATTTGCATATACGCCTTGCAAACGTATATTCAAAGTTTTAATATACTGGATAGATATAGAATCACACTCTAGTCGCCCGGAGATGATTCTGATGATAGTTCGAACATCATCAGAATTGGCATTCGTGTTTCGAAGGTGTGATATCTATATATTTCCTATTGACTGGTGTGAGAACCAAAATTAGATTGGACCTATTGTTGTGAATTGGCATCAAAAACATGATTTTCTGTATATGTATCAAAGATAATGAATTTGAAACTCTAATTCACTAATTGATTGATGTTTGTGTTGTTTGTTTATTTGTTTGCTAAGTTTGAACTATTATGCCTAATTGAATAAAATATTGAATTGTATTGAAAATTGGTCGCATCTGCTTGCATATACATGTATATCATTGAATAGGTCATAGCAAGGAGGCTAGAGCAGAGAATAAAATTTGTTTGCCCGACAAATAGGTACATGTTTACTACATAATTTACTGTTTGTTTGGGTGATGATGATTTTATGAGCCTATTGGCTAGCCGCTTGGCTTTTTCTTTTTCTTTTTGAGATCTGAAGGACCGGGGAAGCTATTTGAGATTTCCCGATGCTCCCGGTGCAGGGGAGGTTATGGCGAAATTTTTCGAAAATTTAGGGTGTTAGCCAAATTTTTGAAAATTTGAAAATTCTCAGAAACTGAAAGGTTGGAGAATGGAAGCCTGATCGAACGTAGAGTTGATTAATCAAACCACTTTCGACTTTGTTCCTTTTCGGGGACGAAAAGTTTTAAGTGGGGGAGATTGTAATAACCCGAAAATCTGGGCCAGTTTAAAATTTTTATTTTGGCAATTTTAGCGAATTTTGATTATTTAAAATGAATTATTTTAAATAATATCGACGAGAAATTTATTTTGAATATAATTCGAACGTATTTATTTATACGCGTCGTCGTTAGAATATAAATATTTATATATAATTATAAATAGAATTGAAAATGGCGCGGTAGTTCGATAATTCGATTTCAAACTTCAATTGAATGTACCGGGTGCAAAATAATCCGGATTTTAGTGAAACCAAAAATAATGGGGTCTAATTGATAATATCTTTCCAGCGAATCCGAAAAATCAAAATTTCATAGCGGGAATCAAAAGATATGTCCAGTTGAAAATTCTGAATAGTCGTTATGGAATTCAGGCCCTTAAAAATGGACATTTTGCAAACGACCTCGGATTTCGACGAAACCACTTTTGTTGGGTCCGTGATGTCATATTATTGCTAGGTTTCAAATTTCATAATTTTTCAAATCAATATGTGGGCGTGGAAAAAGAAAACGTGTTTGACCAGTTTCAGTTGATTTTAATCGACTGGAAAATGGCCATTTTCCCAACGGTCTCAGAATTCAACGAAACTAGTTTTGTTAGGACCGTATCGTCAATACGAAGCTAGAAAATATTTTTCTGGAATTTTTCGAGTTAGTATGTGACCCCGGTAATTTGAAATGTACGTTTAAAATTCAATATAGCGATTTTAATGTAAATTCAACGGAAACTGATTCAAACAGTCGAATCAGCCTACGATACAAATCTCATTGTGTTCGGAATGGGGGTAATTAGCTATGGACGACAGGCGGTAGGCCTCGTTTCGAGTTCGTTTGCAAAAGTCAACTTTTTGCAATTAAAAAAAAAAATATCTCCTTTCCTATTACCCTGGCCCCCCCTTTTTCCACGTTCAGATTCAGTTTATAAAAAAAAAAGAGAGAGAAGGAAGGGGGAGGAGCCGCCGCTCCTCCCACCGTCGCGCCCACCCAAGGTGGCGCTGACCACCGCAGCCCCCCCGATTCCTCCTCTCCTCTCCCTTCTATCGATACGCAGATCGACGCACCCCCCCCCTTCAGCCCAGAACCCGCCCCCTTCTCCTCCTCAGACCACCTCCGGCCGCCTCCTCCACCCTGGCGCGCGACACCAGCCAGCCCCCGACGCGGCGATCCCTCCTCCTCCCTTCCTGACGTTGAGCGTGGCTACAGCAACGAAGATGACGAAGATGCGATAGCAATGAAGATTTCTATCAGTGAAGTGCCGTGGAGCTAGGATAGCTATCGGTGAGAATTTCTCACCTTTCAATTTAATTTTTCTAGTTATATATATGTACTAGGATGCAGACGGTGCTTAGTAGCACCCGACACAATCGTCCACAGACCATGGACTTGTTTGTTTGGTTGCATAGATTAGTGATGATTTCATTTGAAATTGAATTGTTGGGTGAAATAAATTGATTGGATTGATGTGTGAATGGCATGGGCCTTCACTAGACCGGGGATAAGGCTAGGCCTTGTCCCGTTTCTAGTATCGTGCCGTTATGCCGCCGAAATTTTTCTAAAATATGTTAGAAAAATAAAAATATCATTTTATTTAAAGAATGAACTGAATAGAAATTCATATGTTGGAATAAAATGTTGTCGTTAAAAATATAATTTTTAACGTGAATGTGAATAAATAAATATTCATTTACAAACCGGACGGTTTGTTTATGTACACCTATTTGAAGGACATTGATTGGGACGATAAATTTTACACATCTCCCAACTGCACAAATAAAAATCTGTGTTTGATTGCTTGAAACCCCACACGGGTATTGGGATGATATTTGACGTACACTAATCCCGATTGTTTAGTTGTATGTTGATCGATTGATTGACAGGCTGTTATAAGCGTTGAATATTTATATTTGATGCTTATACAGTGTAGTGCACTTTGGTTGATGGTTGATTAATTTTCAATGCTATTAGATACATGTGTTGTATGGAATCCATATAATTAACTTTATATGGTAATTGATTGGGCCTCATTCCAATTTGAAAAATAAAGAATATTATAAAATAAAGGTTCATGTGTTGACAGTACTCATCCATTGAGATTGGTCATGTGTTGAACGAAATATTTTGATAATAACAACTATTTCGAAAAAGAAATATTTGAAATAGAATATTTGAAAATAGAAATTTATGAAGCCGTGTTGATTAGATTGACGCCATTTTGATGTGAACGATATTTATATCGATTTTAAACGATTTCGAAATGAAATGAATTGAAAATGATTTCGAAATGAAATGAATTGAAAATGATTTCGAAATGAATTGAATTGAATATGAATTCAAATTGAATTGAAATTTGAATTGAATAGAAATGAATTTTAAAACGAATTTATAAAGAAGAATTCAATTTTGAATTGAATTGAAATGGAAGTTGAAATTGCTTTTGAAACGAATTTAAAACTGTTTATATAATTCGTTTTAAATAGAAATCGGCGATATATATTATATATATTATATATATAATATAATGGCCTGAATAGAACGCGCCGCGCCGCGGCAGTTCGTGAATTTCGACCATTTATTTCAAACGGACATTACGGGAGATCCGACCGTCGGATTCTCCTAAAACCGGAACCGTTGGGTTCGTATCGAAAAGAGCTTTCTAACGAATATTAGAAATTTGAAATCTAACGGTTGGATTTGGAATTATGTCCAAATCAAATTTGAAAAAGGTCGCTGTAAGTGCAGTTCGATGGCCATTGATGGAAATCGACTGTACAGGCCTTGATAAAATTATTAAAAATAGTAATAATTTGTGTAAAATCATAAGAAATGATTTGTGAAGATTTGGGATGAAAAACTCCATATTTGAAAAGATAAAAATAGATTTTTATCGAAATGAACTAGTTTTGAACTAGAATTATAATTCTATTTATTTTTAAATAAATAAATTGAATTTGAAATGGTTTTGAAAATAACCAAAATTTCCAATGATTGCATTGGAATGGATTTGAATCGAAATTGTCTTCGGAATATTTCGATGTTAGAATTCGTGATTATACAGGTGTTGTTATGGAAATTTGAAAGATATATATATATATCGTTATTTCCAATGCGATATTTGTTAGTCGTAGAATTTGATATTGAATATAAGCCGGTATATTTTCTATTCAGAGCCTTGTATTGAATATCAAATATGATTTGGGTTTGTCGTGAATGGTGTCTTCACTAACACTGTTCTTGAACCCAGTTGAGAAAAGATTAAATCTTTTTGTTTAGATTTAACGAAGTGTACCAATTAAATAATATTTAATTGGGATTGAATTGATATTGATTTTTGGGTTTATCGTGAACAGTGTTTTAAACAACACTCGTTCTTTAACCCGATAATTAATGAATGTGATTTTGGGTTTATCGTGAACTGTGTTTTTAAATGACACCGATTCTTTAACCCAGTTAAAGATTAAAACTAAGTGGAAGTTTTAATGAATCTTTAATTAGATTGAAAAGATCGAGAATGGAGTATCACCAGTTTTACTCCAGGCGATAGTTAAATCTTTAATTAGATTTGAACGTGAAATGGTAATTGAATTTACCGATAACACTGTGGTGTTAGATATGAAGTATTACCAGTTTTACTTCATGGGATGAATAGGTTGGGATTGGGAAATAAAATAAATGATTACTTCGGTGTGGTTCGCTAATCCCGACTAGTTTGAATAGATATTCAAAGGAGATTAAAGAATAAATTTAAAGAATTTATCTTGGATAAAATTAATGGGAACTTTTTCCCAAAGTATAGGAATATTTGAATAAAAGAATATTCTGAATTGGAATGAGGCGTATGTTGTGTTTGTGTAACACTTTTATAATATATACGCGAGTTATTCAGAAAGACCGGGTTTATCCCATTCTGAATAACTGATTCGACGTGGTGTCGAAGATGAAGACGGTGGTCGAAGACCGGAAGTCTTCACGTCGTTTGGGTGATTACTGATGATCTTGATTGGGCTGTACACCCAAGAAGATGGAAACAGTTAGTGATCGTCCAGACGTGCTTGGAGATCGATGGATATGCGGGGTACTAGGTGCCTCCGGTTTCGTTCAGCCCCAGAACGGACTTGTAAATGGACTGTGTGTCTGACATTGGATTTTAGTCTGTGTGATTGATTTCTATTAAATATATATCTGTTTGGCGGCGGAGAATTTATTCTCTTGCTTAACGCCCTTCTCTGAGACGTACGAGCTCAGGGGTTATATATTGATGGATATCAAACGCATGGAGTGAATTGCCTGTGTGGCATGCCTAAGTGGCAATTGATCGAGGCTTCTGTTGAAAAGCAAAGTCTTGTGGTGATGATCAAAGCACGGCCTTTGTGGCGTAGCTTTGTGTAACGTTTACTTCGCGTGTTTCACACCCGGTATGAACCAAAAACGGGAGATGGACCTCAGGGAGGACTTGCGTTTCTTTCTAGCTAGAAGTGGCGTCAGTGGTTTTACACGCCCTGACGAGTTTGACTTATGTGGTTGTTGCTGTTGCGAGGCGCCTCGGTTATATCGGTTTCGGCCGATGCATTCTGGTCGGCAGACGGACCAGACTTACACCCCATAGGGTGGGGAAACGTAATGTTCAGGCATAATAATCCACATCGGTGGACCGGCCCTGACGATCTAAAGGCTTGCCTGCGCGCTTGCCTGTGGCTCGGGCTAGAGAGTCACGAATCTGTTGAGGACTATCTTTTGCCTCGGTTCATAGATGGAAATCCAATTTCCAAATACGTGACATTTGCGGTTTTATTTGTAAACCTATATATGGCGACATAGTGGCATGGGACGCTCATGCCGCCTATGATTGATACTTATGATTTGAAGTTGTTTTATACACTATGCACTTATAATAGTATCAAACGATTTGTTTTAACCGTATCAAGCATTCTTTGGCTGTTATAAGGGAAAACCCTATCCTCGGCTGCGTTGCATTGTGTGATGGGACCTGGGTCTTATAACAGCTTCATTTTTCTTTATTTAACATTGCGCTGTTTGTTTTATGCACTGGTATTCTTGGGAGGAAACCCGTTCCGTGTTATACGGCGTGGTCCCTTGATTTACCTAACTTTGAAAATAAAGATTAATAACTGTTTTAGTTCTCACACCAGTCACATGACTGACCTGGAGTTTATTGTTTTAACCTAAACTCTGGGTGCCCTTATTTTGACACGGGCAGCTAGTAGTTTTGTTTTTGCAGATTTATATTCACAGGATCCTGGTTTACAGCTGGAACGATATCCGGAAAGCTTTGTATCCGTATATCTCCTTCTAGTTGTGTATTGTATTATTTTCCGCTGCTATGTATTTAAATGTAATTTAAATCTCTGATATTTCTGTGTAATATATATTTATTCATTTATACTCTGTATATCTTGTAATCTGATGCATTGTTGTAATATACAGTGAAATGTTCTTCTGTATGCGTTCTGTTTTGTCGTGTTCTCAAACGATAGGGCGTTTCGAGCGGTCTGGGTCGGTTTAGCGACTGGTTCGGACCGAGCGAAATTCCATGCCGTTACACCTTTTCAGATCCGTTAACCACTAATTGATTTGCACAAATATATTTTGATATTATACTAAGAAAACAAATTCTCCGCCACCAAATGTATATTTGTACAGACCAACATATGCGATCATTGGAAATACTCTGTCAGACATTCGTCCATACAAGTTCATTCTTGGAATGAATGAAATCGAAGGCACAATTTTCGTTAATCCATCTTAGGCAATTTCTGCCTAGGATTTACAGAAAAAGCCCTTGCACTTAACTCCATCTTCGATTGTCTCCATATAATCTGATTCGCGACGCTATTGCTAATACGGAGTGGTTCTCGAATAATAATCTGACTGGTCTCTCTATGTTGACAACGATATTGGAGAATACTTCGATAGTCAATTATTTAACTATCGAATAAAAACATACATTCATCCATAGCATCAAACAATCACTCGGCCCCTTAATTAATATTTCATTAGTTTAGTTTATCATTTCCCAGTTTCTCTCCAATATCTTTACCTAGATATTTCTCCAATCCTTTTAGCCCCTCACGATTCTTGGAAAAACCTTTCCATCTATCATAACTATTTATTTTCTATATTCCAGAAAATATCACTTTTTTAAAATCGGAAAAACATTTCCATATATTCACAAATCACTATTCTTCCATATTTGTCGGTCCCTAACTGTAAACTAGTAAGAGAACAACTCCCTAAGTATCAACCCAGAAGGCCGAAACCAACATCAGATCGACACTCAGGAAATCATTTAACTCGGTTAATGTCCAGTCAGTTTCTAATTTCTTTAACTCCATTTCTTAACTTCTTATCAACAAAATTATTTTAATCTGCAAAATGTTTTCTTTTAAACCCTCATTCACTTTGAGACGTGTATACATTTCTCCTTCCAACATCTCACGAATTAATTTTATAGGTTTCCCTATTTTACTTATAAAATTTCATTGTACGTTTATTTTCTTATTAAATTCTATATATAATTGATAAGTCGATTTCTAGTTATCAAACTCTATTAAAATTTTCTATCTCCTTAAATTTCCTGAAAATATCGCCAGCGTCTCCTTTGTATGGGTCAATCGGTTCAACTACAAATTGCCTCTCGGGGCCCTTTCCATTCAAAAAGCCAAGCGGCTTGCCAATTTGGTGCATTAAAACTCATATTGAATTAAATACATACCTCCTTTGTCGGACATTCAATTTATATCTCTTCATACACTTCATTCTAATCCAGCTTAACATATATCTAACCATTCCCAATTTATTCCAACTCAACCCAATCGTTTTTTTAACCTCAATTCGCTAATTCATTCTCTAATTAGCTCTTTGGCCTATTTACTTTTTATTTGAACGTATCACGTTCATACATATTTTTAATTTGCTTATAAACCAATCGGATTCCATTTTTAACTCAAGTTTCATATTTGATTTCGAATATAAATTCACCAATACCATTCGCTTATCCAAAGTCAAACCCGATTCAAACTTGATTAACTAACTCTTCTGCTAATTAGTTAATCCTATTCAATAATTTAAAATATGATTTTTGTTTAGAAAATCTTCTCATTTACCCCACTTGAGTTCATTTTTGTTTTATAACTCAAGTCTGGATTTTTCTAACGGGAATCCAAATTTTTATTTACTTAAAATCTTTCTATTTAATTTAATAAACCGTTATGGTGTAATAAAGATTATAGCGTTGTTCTCTGGAAATTTGATTTTGACATAACTCAAAATCTATAAGACCCCTTCCATTAGAAAACTATTGCTCAATGGGTCCCAACGATTCTTTTTTCAAAGAATTCCGACTTATTGAGTTCAATATACTCAATTGAAGTTCAAAACACCAAATTACGAACTACTACACTACGACGAGTTCGTTTTAATTAAATTTAAATATAAACATTTAAACTTCGTTTATTAATGAATTTCAACACCATTCATATATATTTTAATATATATTAAACCAAAATTTCCAAATCCAACTTAATATTTCCAATTACCCTGAATCGTTGATTATTTTGTAACTCGGTTATAAATTTTTTTACAATTCAATTTTATATTTTAAATCCCAAATCCTCATGAAATAATTTATTTTACAAAATTCGATGTAATCGAATTCCAATTTTAACTTTGATTTAACTCAATTCAGTTTATATTTGGAATTCCGAAATAAAATATGTCGTTCCCTTTCCGAAACAATTTCCAATTCCTTTAGATTAATGCTTGAAATTATATTTCCAAATTATCCCATGATATTTATCCCACTTTATTTATAAACATCGTTTATAAATTTACTTCCTTGTTTTATACTTTAAAACAAGTTCCATTTCAAAATCTACTTGAAACCCGATTCTTATTTTGGAATATTTTATTTTTATAACTTATATATGTTATTATAAATCTATTTTCATATTTAATATCATTTTCTATCTAATACAGTTTAAATATCCTTTCTGGGAATGATTTATTTTTATAAATTCAACATAGTCAAATTCAAATCATAAATCCATATAAATTAATTTTAATTCAATTTACATTCCGAACATCGGAATAGATTTCATCGTTTCTTTTTGAAACTAATTTCAATTCTCCTTTCTAAATTCACATTTGAATTTACATTTCCCATATTATCCAATGATAATTTATTTCACTTCATTTATAAACATTGATTATAAATGAACTGCTTGTTTCTTTTTTTCAAAACAACTTAATATTTCCTAGCCCACTCAAAATTCAAATTCTATTTAGAAAAATAGATTTCCCTTTTTAAAGCTTAAAAATTCCTTTTTATGGTATTTTTATATATATCTATATTCAGGGTCAGTGATATTCAAACATCCAATAAACCCAATTGTCAACCACTGATTTTCTAACACATGATATATGATAATATATATGAAAACAAACTATAATAAATTTTGAGGAATCCAGTTGGATCCCTCCAACCTGTTTTCCTGCATCCATAGATGTTAAGACAACATAAATAATACCCATCATGCTTCAAGGTAGGATATCGCAGTATAGAAGGTCATCCACTCTTATAAATCATGGGGCGCATAGGGTCATCCCCTAATGGTACAGTGGGAATATTCAAATTCCAAGCCTAAATATAACTAATATATGTGTATATGTATACATAATAGCCACAATTTATCAACAATTCAACAATGCATCCAAACAACCAATAACCAGCATATAAAAAGTAAATATTAAATAAAATTTCTTTTATAATAAATTATAAACGAACCAAAGAGTGAGTTTACTCACCTTCATTTTTTTATTGCAGAACCTTCCAGTTTTTAAATTAAATCGAATCATGTTCGATTAAATTTAAAATTCCTGCTAACTTCAACAAATCTCACACCACCTCTAGCTCGAATAACTCATAGTGACGGACCAACCTATCTTGTTTTCAAAATTTCAGAACCTTGTAATGGTCAAATACAAGATTTATAAGGAACTGAGGAACTAAATTAACAACTAAAATTTAATAAACTAAATTTAATTAGCTTACTTAATCACCTCAAAAATATTTCTTCTCAGTCGAATACTTCGAACCCATTTCTGCAATTTCAAATCATGTTACGACTTCACTGCCATTGTCGAACCCCCTTCCTCCCTAACGACCACTTAGGGATTGTAGCCTCCCCTGAATATCTGATGTCTACCCTGCTGGCCTCTGTATCCTCCATTCGAACCTCTTTAATTGATCGCAACCCAGAGCTTGCATGTAATGACCCGCCTTTCTACCCGATTCTAGCCCGTAATTAAACCAACTAAAATCATTCACAAAGACGGATTGTTATGAGTACTTACATGTTTGAACAAAAATAATATAACTTTTATTTTATTTCATTGATTACATCAGAGATTACAAGGAATATCAAAGTACCATATGCTCAACGGAAATCCAATGCTCTCGGCGAAAGAAGAAAAACATCAAAACAAGATTTTAGCTTCAAATCTGAATCCAGCTCTAAAACCTAAACCTGCAAACTAAACTTCTAGCTGCCCGTGCAAAATTATGGGCACCCAGAGTTTAGGTGTGGAAACAATAAACTCTAGGTTAGTCGTGGGACTAGTGTGAGAATTCGAAAACAGCTCTAATTTAGGATTCATTTTAAAGTTATGAAATTCACCGGACCTCGCCACTAATGCGTAACGGATTTTCTCCATGTGAATTCCCGTGCATAGAAATTCGCAATGACTTTGGAAAAATGAAGCTATCATAAGTTCGTCCCATATCACACAATGCAAACGCACGCCAGATGGGCGACTTAAATCTTATGATAACCAAACATGCTTTCATATAAAATCCTCTTTCAATATTATTTTATAGTGTGGAAAACCATTTCGCAAATAAATGTGTTACGCCTAGACGGCATAATACCCATAATATTATGTCGCCATGTATATATATACAATCAAAATTGCATGGCTCGTATTAGAGATTTCCAACTTGATGATTCCTGGCACGAAAGATCAATCGAAATACAAACGAAATGTAACACAGCTTTTCCATCCAGAGACGGACACCAACTACAAATCGCGAGGCATATCAATGGTTTTCGTCTAGACACGAACCCCCGAACATACCCTATTCCTCGAGTTTATAAGTGGTACCACCGCCGCAGCTTTCATCATCAATTATATATAAGTATACAACCTAACCGCCAGTTTCTGATCAATTCGGGGTGTGAAGTTTGTCGATGTCATGTCATACACAAAGCTTCGCTTCAATATGCTGTGCTTTGATCATCACTAGCTCGTTTCATAACTCGAGTATGCCACATTGACAATTCACGACATATCACTGGTTTCGATCAATGCATACTCTCTAATTTCATATGATTACAGATGAGGATAATATATTGCCACGAATCCGATATATATTAACTGAAATCAGTGCTATGCGGTCAATTTCAACGTAAGACACACAATCCATACAAGTCCGTTCTAGGTCTGAACGGAACAATAATTCAAAAATATTCAAATATATTCAGGTCTCATGCCACTTATAACCTCGTATTGGGTGTACGGCCCGATCCGAGACATCAGCAATTAATCTGAACAATTCGAATATACTCGTTCTTCACTTATCGATATCCAAGTCTTTAGTTTCTTCATAACGTCGTGGTATTACTTGGAATGGGTTTCAGATCCATATCTGATCCCGGACTTTCCAAGTAATAAGCATATTAAAATGATAGCTATGGACCACACGAGTTTCTCAATTCAAATCACCTTTCCAAATATTGTCGCTTTACTTCGAATTAAGGTAGGATTCAATTCTCGGAAATCCGTTATCATCTTAACCCTTTTGAAAATTCAGTATTCATTTTCCAAACCTTATATTTCAAAACAATCTTCAATTATTTGTTGTTACCCCGAAACTACCAAATCTTTATTTGGATTTGAATTTCCATTTAAAATTTCAAATATAAGTTTATATAGAATTTAGTCGACTTATATTTGATATTGATTCTCAACTCAGGCAAACACTATCAGAATTTGGATATGGATATGTTTTAATATTTCTGATCGAATTTGTTTGCTCCTGTAAATCCATATCGAATATCAGACGACAAATTCTATCCAAACTCAATCCCCTTTATCTTATTTCAATTCCATACCATATATTTTCTTTTAAACAAATCCTTTTTCCATAATGATTCATGATTTGAAATCTTTAAATTCAAATCATTTTAAAGAAATGGTAAAATAACGTGAAAAGCGTTACGGAAAACATTGTGAAATGGTTATCTAGCCAAATAGATCCAAAATCATTCCAGTTTCACAATTTAAAACTCAAATCACTTTTTAAATAAATAAATAAAATATGACTTATAATATTTTTCTGGTTTTTAAATTATTTTTATAAATCTGTTTTATTCGATTTCTATTACGGTCGACGAACTGCACGTATTGTGACCTTTTCAAATTTTAATTTAAACATAAATTGAAAACCATACATGGAATTTGGAAATTCCTCTTCTCTACAAAACCCATTATTAATATAAATCCGTCATTTTTCGTTTCAAATCAGTCCGATTCAAAACGTTTAAGTTATAATCATTTGAAATTTAAAAATTGATATTTTCGAACAGTCGATGCGCGACGCGTTCGATTCAGTCCATATAATGATTTCAATCTAAATGGTTTAAACCTCTTTTCGAAATAATTTTTGTATTTCCATAACATAGACTAAATTTATATTACAAATCCCTTTTCCTAAAATGATACTTTTATGTTCAAATCTTTAGTTCAAAAATCATTTTAAAATATAAATTTCCATTTCAAATCAAATAATAGAGAGAAAAAATTATTATTATTTAATTTAAACACGTTCGATTACTATTCAAAATTCTTATGAAATCGAATATTCATATAAAATCCATTTATTCCAATTTTCCAAATTCTTAATAACATATTACATTAAATATTTAATGATTATTCCAAACTTGTTAAATCCATTTCCAACATAGACATTTCAAAATAATTCTCTTTCTTTTCAAACTTTTCTTATCACATTGAATTGAACACAAAATGGAAATATTTCCGTCTCGTTCAACTTTTTCAAAACAACTAAAGTTTTCATAATAAATTGCACATTTTTATTTTAAATAATAATATTTATCAAAACATGATTAATTATTTACAACCGACCGTTAAAGCTGTGTATTCAAATCAATGTTGAATATTATTTCCCAATCCCTATCAAATATTTAAATAACAAATAAACGGTAAAAATTATGTTCAAAATCATTTTATCCCATTCGAATAAATTTTTAATCATTTTGATTTCCAAATAGTTTTGACTTCAGATTTGAAACTAATTCACAACCTTATTTTAATAAATAAATTTTTGTTTACATGGAAGGAGAATGTGAATCGATTACCCGTATCCTTACACAGCTACGGTGTATGGGTGAATTCATGAAATCAGAACAAAACAAATAACGCAACCAAACAAACAAGCACAATATCATCCATCACAACCACAACAATAATCAATTAACTGTGCGCATAGCGTTACAGTTAATAACGCTGAGTGTAAGGGTGTTTATAACTGCATAAACATCCATCGAACAACCAATAACAATTCATGATCATTCGCTAACCATAATAACTAATTTAAATAAATTTAAATTAGAATTCTCACCTGCATTGCGCTCCGATTTAACCGTAAATTTGTATGAACTGCTAACAGAGCCTACAATGATCACGAACAAATTTCCACCAAAGCCGCTATCTCTACCGCTACATACCCACTTCTTCTTTGTGACTATCATATGTATATATAAATTTATACACCTAAACACTTAACAATATTATCCAATTTTTCTTGAAGCAAGAAGAGGCCTAGGGGTTAAGTGGCGAAGCTTGGGTGTCGGAGTGGCTTGCAGACATGGTGTTGCGGACGTCAGGTGCTGATTGGGTAGTTGTGGTGGCAGACTAACGTGAAACAATAGATAGGGAGAGTTGCGCATGATGTCAAGGTCTGAAGGGGTGGAGCTGCTAAGGAAGGAGGGCTAAACTATGGTGTTGGACTAGGTGGAGCGGTTGGGAATGGAAGGGATACGGCTGTTACAGGAGGGAGGAGTTGCGGACTGGTGGTGAAGAGAGTGGAGGCCATGTATACGGAGAAGGAAGTGGAGCTGTTTTTTAGAAGAGGAGGCGGATGGGTTTGGAGAGGTTTTGGCGTGAGGTCTTTTTTAGTGGAGGGTCTTCATGTGTATGGGCAGAAGCAATTCTGAGTGGAAATAGTATTGGGGAAGGTTTGGCATGGAGAGGAGAAAAAAGAGAGAGGGCGGCTACTGGTGGTTGGGGCAAAGGAGGGAGAGGTCGACGTAGTAAAGGAAAGGAGAAACAGGCGATCAACGGTGGAGGAGAAATCAAACTTTCGTTGGAAGAAGAAATTGCGTGAGGGGAGATAAAGGATACGAGAGTGAATTTGAAAAATAAGGGGTGTGTGCATCCTATTTAAAAGTGAACATAAGGGTAGTTTGGTACATTAAGCCAAGGACACTTGTCTTCATAGAATTTTCATTGTAATGTACCGAAAATCCCCACCCTTTGAAACAATCATAAACCACACAGGTCTGATCCAAAAGTTGGAAATCCTCGAATGCACTAACTCTGGGCATACAATACATCAGAACAAATAACAGAAGACTTTTATAAACATCATAATAATGTTACATCAGAATATATAATAATAGAGTACATCAAAATATAATACATTAGAAGGTAATTTACAATAAATTTAATACGATGCAGTAGAAGACTATTAATGCTCTAGACACAGCTTTAAGCTTCGATCCTGAATCCTGCTCAATATATCTGCAAAATAAGCTACTCGACTGCCCATGTGGAAAATATGGGCACCTGCGTTTGCAAGTGAAACAAATTACGAGTCAATTATGGGACTAGTATGAGAAATCTTACTTAACTTATCTAATTAATAATAAGGTTAATCACAGGACCACACCGCTAACGCGGAACGGGTTTACTCCATTGGATTGCCAGTGCAAGAAATAAAGTAAATCGTTAAATAACGCAATGCTTTTTAGAAAAATGAAACCATTATAAGACACAAGTCCCATCACACAATGCAACGCAAACCGAAGGATAGAGTTTTACCTTATAATGGTCAAAAATGCTTGATACAATAAAACAGATTTGATATTATTATTAATGTATATATGTTTCAAAAAACATTTCAACCATAATGTATCAATCATAGACGTCATAGCTACCATATACTATGTCGCCATACTAGTTATATAATCAAAACCGTATGGTGTCATATTGGAAGTTGGATTTCCATCATGAACCCAGGCAAGGGATTGTCCGTACCGAATTCGATACAATCTAGCCCATGTCTCAGGACAAGTACTCAGTCAAGCCCTTAGGAGCAACAGGGTCGGTCCCCAACTTACGTTGGTGGATTATACATAAGTTCATAAACAATACGTCTCCCCACCCTATGTGGCATAAAATCGAGCCATTAGGGACTCAAATCCCGAGGCGCCTCGCAATCCATCATCCACATAAGTAAAAAAGTCTGGGCTTGTAAAACCCTAACACCACTTCTAGCTAGAAAGAAACGCATGTTCTCCCTGGATCCTTCTCCCGTTTCTGGTTCATACCGGGGTGTGAGGCTCGCAAAGTATTGATCGACGCTAGTCTATGAATTAGAAAAGCACGACATTTAAATTAAATTCTGCAAGCATACAGGTGTGTAGCATACAGGTCGAACACAGGGAGGTGAATTAAATCAATTATTTATCTAATCTCTTGGGCGAGTTATACGAAGCTGGAGGTTGGTTTTTTTTCACAAAGCAAAATAAAAACTGAAACTACGAATAAAAGATGCAATTAAATTCACTACAGATTCGAATCTAATCGGATCTGTAATAAATTCAATGAGTAAAATAAAATAGAGCACTGGAAATAAAATTGCAGAAAAGAAATCAACAACTGAAAATAAAAACTAGGATTACCGCTGAATCTAATCAGACGGTCAATCACCAGTAGGAAAATAGAAGCAATAGCAAATTGTGTTCTAGCAAATCTAATTGACTAGACAACACAATTTGCCATGAAAATAAAATGCAGAAACTAAAGAAAAGAAAGCTTTATTAAAACTAAAAGCGAGTACAGAAGAAATGAATCAATTTTTACAATGGTTACAATCACATATTTATAGATGAGAATGGGAAAACCCTAATTAGGTCTATGAATAAATGGGCCTCCTCATTCATGAATATCTCTTGCCTTCCTTGACTAACTTGATTGGAGAAAATCTGGCATATCAGGGTAAATATTTTCCATATCTTTCAATTCTCTCATGTGGCTAATTGATTGGTGCATGTAATTGATTCTTCCAAACAAGGATGCTTATTAGAATCCCAAGGCACAAAGGATAAAATCTTCACAATGGATCTTTTCTTGGCAGTCATTCAATCAGAAATTCTTCTAATTGAAATTGAATGATTTGAATTTAATTCCATGATAAAAATATGGCTATTGCTGAAATGTTAATTGGTGCACATCATAAATACATACACATGAATATGTGTATGTATATAACATAAGACTATCCAAAGATTCCTCAAAGCAAAGGGGCAGTGTGAACGCGCTCCGTTTCTTTGGCAAAAAGTGAGCTTGACGGGGTTCGAACTCAGGTCTCTCAGCACCAATTCCTATGCCTTTACCAGTGAGCTACTACTTCTTTTGCAATTGAAATGAATTTGATGTGAGGAAGTAGCTTTTTATCTGTAATTGGCCTTTAATTTGAAATGGAGGAGGCATTTCTTGACATCCTGTAAAAACATACAAAAGTAACCAAAGTATCATTTATTTATTTACAAAAGATAAAGCATAAGAGTAATAAAATAAACACTTTTCAGTGTCAATCAAATACCCCCACACTTATCTTTTACTCGTCCTCGAGTAAAACAAAAAAATGAAAAACTAACTAGATAGGTCGCACTTTCGTAGGAAACACGATTGCATTGAGCATATGCAACAAGCCGTTAAGCCTCTAGGTGTCCCTAGTAGGACGAGTGGTGTCTCGTGAGGGTTTTCAGCGGATACTACCCACAAAATCCAAATGCAGTATGTTATGATTCTAATGAAACTACATGAATGCAATGGACATATGCAATTAAAAACGAAAAAAAATGAAAACACGACTTATTTCAGGAAAGTGGTACAACAATTTAAGTTAACAATTTCTAATCAGTTGATTTTATTTTAGATACCTCGACTTGTCACAAATTTTCAATATAAATCAAGTTTTCAAATGTTAAATTCCAGTTTGGCCAGTTAGTTCGGTCGATAACATAGTGCAGCCATGAAATAAATTCTTAGTTTGCTTGGCACAGTTTGCAAAGTGGTATTATTATTTTCTCATGTATGGCTAGTCAAATCAATAAGGTCAAGAAGTGTTTGGGTATCAACGCCTATTCTTTATTCTATAAAATTTTAAGATTTATGATTAAGTATATACACCTAAAAAGACCAAGGTTTACCACCCATGCACTGCCTCGCGGACTAACGGAGAGTGGGTAAAGAGCTTGGCGGATTGTGCAGGCCGACTTTGACTTTGTCAACAACGTGTCGGTAATCCTTAGGTGTCCAATCCCATAAAATGAGACCAAGATATTCCAACTTTGACTTTGTCAACAACGTGTCGGATAGAGCTTGGCGGGTTTGCACACCAACGCTTGATATACAAGCAATGTTGGATACCCTTGGAATACTATTATTATTATCGAAAATATAAGCACAAAAGAGAGTTACGCGAATTCAACTTAACACAACTTAGTTTTAAAGATTTGAAAAGCCAATATAAGTATTTTAAGTCCTCCACTTATTTAAACAAAGTCTACAATATATAATAGATTTCATGGCCATCACCTAAGAATCTCCCTATGTACCGGTTACACTATTATCCCTCAAAATTAAACTTTTCATTATATTTCCTATTCGATCTAAGTTGAGAGAGAAAAATACTATCAACTGGCTAAAAATTGTAAACTTATTTTGCTGTATCAATTGAAAATGAGTCGTATCTTCCAAAAAAAAAAAAAAATTATGGTATGTTACTACAATCTAAAATGTATGATGGTCCTACTTAAATGGCTAAAAATAAAAAGAAATAAAAACAAAGAAAAATGAAAATGGATGAAATGCAGACTCCCCCCCACACTTGATTGAGACAGTGTCCCAACTGTCTAAGGCAGAAAAACAAAAATAAAATAAAAAAATGAAAAAGAAAAATACAAGAAAAAGAACGTGTACCACCTGATTTCATGGTGGATGATCATGCAGATCGATAGAGTCATCTTCGTCATATTGCTCGAATTCCAAAAATGGTTTCAGTCATTGACCGTTTACTTTGAAGACTTTTCCATCCCTAGGATTTTCAATTTCAATCGCTCCATGAGGGTATACTGTTTTCACGACATAAGGTCCAGTCCATCTAGATCTGAGTTTCCCTGGAAACAAGTGAAGTTTAGAGTCGTATAAAAGAACTTTTTGACCTATGTTGAATTCCTTACGAAGTATGTTTTTGTCGTGTTGGGCTTTGGTTCTTTCTTTGTAGATTTTCGCATTTTCATACGCCTCATTTCTTAATTCCTCTAATTCAGAAATTTGTAACTTCCTGTGTGAGCCGGCTTTTTCTAAGTCAAAGTTCAGAAATTTTATGGCCCAAAGAGCGCGATGCTCTAATTCAAGAGGTAAGTGACAGGCCTTTCCAAAGACTAATCGATATGGTGACATCCCTAGATTGGTTTTATAAGCAGTGCGAAAAGCCCAAAGTGCATCAATCAGTTTTACGGACCAATCTTTTCTATTGGAATTCACGGTTTTCTCAAGAATTTGTTTGATTTGTCTATTGGAAACTTCTACTTGCCCACTCGTTTGTGGATGGTAGGGGGTCGACAGCTTGTGTGTGATTGAGTATTTCTTGAGCAAGGACTCAAAAGCACGATTACAGAAATGAGTGCCATTATCACTAATGATAGCCGAGGTGTGCCAAAGCGTGAAAAGATGTTTTCTTTGAGGAATTTGACAACAACCTTGTTGTCGTTGGTTTTGGTCGGAATGGCTTCAACCCATTTTGAGACATAATCTACTGCAAGTAGGATGTAAAGATTCCCAAATGAGTTAGGGAATGGTCCCATGAAATCGATGCCCCAAACATCGAATAACTCAATCACTAAAATGGGGTTGAGAGGCATCATGTTTCGCTTAGAGATTCGACCCGTTCTTTGACATCGCTCACATTTAGAGCAAAATTCGAAAGCGTCACGGAAGAGTGTGGGCCAATAAAAACCGCTTTGCAAAACTTTTGCAGCAGTTTTTCTTGCGCCAAAATGACCGCCACAAGCATGGTCATGTGAGAAGGAGAGAATACTTTGGTGCTCATGATCAGGCACACACCTTCGAATGATTTGGTCGGGACAGTATTTGAAAAGATATGGGTCGTCCCAATAGAAGTTTCGAACTTTCGAGAGAAATTTTTGTTTATCTTGTTTCGACCATTCAGCGGGCATTTGTTGTGTGACAAGATAATTCACAATGTCAGCGTACCAAGGGGTGTTAGAGATCGAAAGGAGTTGTTCGTCAGGAAAATAGTCATCGATTTGGGTGTCGTTATCATTTTCGTGCACAATTCGAGAGAGATGATCAGCTACGACATTTTCAGAACCCTTTTTATCTCGTATTTCTATATTGAATTCTTGAAGAAGAAGGATCCAACGAATCAAGCGGGCCTTTGCATCCTTTTTAGAAAGCAAATATCGTAGGGCAGCATGGTCAGTGTAAACTATGACTTTGGATCCTATGAGATATGGTCTGAATTTCTCAAGAGCGAAGACAACTGCCAAAAATTCCTTTTCAGTAGTTGAGTAATTAAGTTGGGCCTCGTTTAAGGTTTTGCTGGCGTAATAAATGACTCGAGGGAGTTTATCAATACGCTGACCCAAGATGGCTCCAATAGCAAAATCAGAAGCGTCGCACATAAGTTCGAAGGGTTGAGTCCAATCAGGAGGTTGAATGATGGGAGTTGTGGTCAAGAGTGATTTAAGAGTTTCAAAAGATGTTTTGCAATCATTGGAAAATTCAAACTTTACGTCTTTGGCAAGTAAATTCGAGAGAGGTTTTGAAATTTTTGAGAAATCCTTAATGAATCTTCTATAGAATCCTGCATGGCCAAGAAATGAACGAACATCTTTGACAGACTTAGGAGGAGGTAAATTAGCAATCAAATCGATTTTGGATTTATCGACTTCTAGGCCATCTTTGGAGACGACATGACCTAGAACTATCCCCCTTTTTACCATAAAGTGGCATTTCTCCCAATTAAGCACGAGTGATTTCTCCTTACAACGCTTAAGGACGAGTTCTAAATGAGTGAGACATTGGGAAAAAGATGATCCATATATTGAAAAATCATCCATGAATATTTCCAAGAATTCTTCCACCATATCAGAGAAAATACTCATCATACACCTTTGGAAAGTCGCGGGGGCATTACAAAGGCCAAAAGGCATGCGACGATAAGCAAAGGTTCCAAAGGGACAAGTAAAGGTGGTCTTATGTTGATCTTCTAAAGCAACAGGAATTTGGTTATAGCCAGAGTATCCATCGAGAAAACAGTAGTACTCATGTCCCGCTAAGCGTTCGAGCATTTGGTCAATAAAAGGCAAGGGAAAATGGTCTTTTCGTGTGGCTGAGTTAAGCTTTCGATAGTCGATGCACACACGCCATTTGGTTTTGATTTTTGTTGGGACGAGTTCATTACTGTCGTTTTTGATCACTGTGACTCCTGACTTCTTTGGTACAACTTGTACCGGACTCACCCAAGTACTGTCAGAGATGAGATAGATGATGTTATTGTCTAGACATTTGATTATCTCCTCCTTGACCACTTCTCTCATGTTTGGATTTAATCGCCTTTGAACTTCACGGGTGGGTTTAGCCTCATCAACTAAATGTATGCGATGTTCCACAATTGATGGGCTAATTCCTTTTATATCGCTAATTTCCCACCCCAAGGCGTTTTTATTTTCCCGTAAAATTTCCAAAACTTTTTCTTCTTGGTCTTCGGTAAGATCAGAGGCCAAGATTACGGGAAAAGTTTGTGATGGGTCCAAATATGCATACTTAAGGTCGTGTGGCAAGGGTTTGAGGTCTAACTTAGGATGTTCGTGTGTGTCCACATTGGTCAACATTCCTTGGTTAGATTCAGGTGACGAAGTGTCGGAGTCAAGAATTTTGTTTAGTTCAGAAATGTATTCGAGTTCATCGAAGTCAGAGTCGAAATGGTCAAGACACATTTTCAGGGCTTCAGAAGTGTCACTAGAAGTTTCATCAACTGTGGTTTGAATCATGTCAATTTCATCGACCTCAAAATCCCTAGGTTGCTTGTTGAGATTAAAGATGTTTAGCTCAATGGTTAGGTGCCTGAAGGAAAGTCGAAGCTGACCATTCCTACAATTGATGACAGCATTAGAGGTTGCTAAGAAAGGGCGTCCTAAGATCAATGGTATTTGAACGTTGGGATTTGAGACAGGCTCTGTTTCTAGCACTATAAAATCGACAGGGAAGTAAAACTGTTCGATCTGTATCAAGACGTCTTCGATAATTCCCAATGGCTTTTTGACAGATCGATCGGCTAGTTGAAGTGTGATGTTTGTTGGTTTAATCTCCCCTAGTCCAAGTTGACGATAGACAGTATAAGGGAGAAGGTTGACACTGGCACCAAGGTCGAGTAGGGCACGAGAGATGTGAGTGTTTCCTATTTTACAATCAATCGTAGGGCAGCCAGGGTCTTTATACTTGACTGGGGCAAGATTCGAAAGAACAGAGCTTGTATTTGCAGTTAGAAAAGCTGTTTTTGGGACATTGGTCGCACGTTTTTGTGTGCACAGTTCCTTAAGACATTTAGCATATTGAGGAATTTGTTCAATGGTGTCTAAAAGAGGAATGTTCACACGGACTTGTTTGAAAATTTCCAGAATTTTATCGAAATTTGCCGCTTTCTTCTTATTATTGAGTCTATGAGGAAAAGGAGCTACTGGTTCTTTGACTCTGTGATGAGTTTCATTATTCGAAGAAGACGGTTCATCCAAGGGAATATAAGGTGGTAAGGTTGTAGAAGATGGAATGCTGGTATTGCCAACATTATTTTCCGAAGGTGGGTCGGGTTTGCCGACATTGCGAGAAGAACTGTTGGGATTGCCAACATTTGAGGAAAATGGAGGTTTAGAAGAATTGGCATTCGAAGCCAATGGATGATCATCAAGATTAGGGATTGGGGTCGAGTTAGAAGGTTCGTCAGGGTCGTCCACGTTATTATCAATCCTCTTTCCAGATCGAAGGGTTGTAATAGCGTTGACTGGATTATGGTTTTCGTCCTCACAAGAATTTACAGCACGAGGGTTATATTTTGGATTCACCTCAGGTTGACTAGGCAACTTTCCCTTCTCATGAGTTTTCATCAATTCCTTCATCATATTAAACATTTGGTCCATTTTAGCGTCTTGCGAGTTTATTTTAGCTTCGTAAGAGTTCATCTGTTTTTCTAGACGCCCAATGTCTTGTGATGGTTGAGAAGATTGAGATGATTGGTTTGATGATTGAAAATTAGGGTGCCTATAAGGTTGTTTGGATTGCGGTGTAGCTTGAGAGGTTTGAGAATTGGGGGGTGGACCTTGGTAATTCGGGTTGGGAATAAAGGGTTGCACGTGAGATGGGTTAGCCGAATTATTGGGGTTCGACCAAGAAAAGTTTGGGTGGTTCCTCCAACCAGGGTTGTATGTGGCTGAGTAAGGGTTATTTTGAGCTATAGCATTGGCTTGGTCTTGAGAGTAATAGTGGTGTAACCCTTCTCCGGCTTGAGGAGTTTGATTTTCTAAGGGAATTTGACTTGGGTCCACGACATGCACTCCTCTAGTAGAAGTACGAATGGGAACACGAATCGATTCCCACTGCATGTCCTTTTCAGAATAATCTTCTAAAAACCGCCAAGCTTCATCGGCTGTTTTAGACATAAAGTCTCCTCCACACATTGATTCTAGTTGAGTTCTAGTCTGATAGTTTAGCCCTTCATATGCAATTTGACATAAGTGATCTTTTAGAATTCCATGATGAGGGCAACTATATAATAGCTGGTTGAATCTTTCAAAGTATTTTGAAAAAGTTTCCCCCTCATTTTGACAAAATTGATTTATCTCGGTTCGGATTTTTAGAGTTTTATGGAAAGGGAAAAACTTTTTCAAGAATGCAGTGACAAATTCATCCCAACTTCTTATGGAATGTCGTGGAAGAGAATTTAGCCATCTTTTAGCGCTTTCAAGTAGTGCAAATGGAATTAGCCTTAGCTTGATCGATTCGTTAGATAGTTGTTGCATTTTTGTTGTGGAGGCATACAATTCAAATTCACTTAGAAATTCATAAGCATTTTCAGACCCAGTAAATTTTGGTACCCCTTGGATAAAGGAATGTTTTAGCTCAAAATTGTTCCCTTCAGCTGGTGGGAACACGATGACAGAGGGTTGAACGGTCCTAGTAGGATAACATCGATCACGAAGAGACAAGGGTCTATCCATTTGGATATTGAGATTTTGAAAATTTTGATTTATTTGGTTTTGATCCCCGAAGTTTGGAAGATTTTGATTCACTTGATTTTGATCCAATTCGGTTGGAAAATTTTGGTTGATTCGAGAACCCCTAGGAGAATTTTGTTGGCTAACACTTTTTTCACTCATTGTTGTTGAATGCAAGCACATAAATTAGCTACAATGAAGTTTTCTGTCCTTATTGGCTCCTAACCCAAAATTATAAAGTGATGCGTTTGATTACTTAGATCAAAAGATTTCTCAGCCAGTTAACGGACAGGAGTTATCGGTGCACCAGGAATCACCCTAGCAATGCAGCCGAAGGTTTAAGTACCTTCAGAGTAACAACCGACATAATATTTACGAATCACCGTAATATTTATAAACGGTTATTTCTCTGCCGTAGTCTAGACACCAAGAAATAATTCGTTCCAAATGAATTAACTATCACAATATAATTAAGCCCTAGATGAGCCCGTGACTCCCTTAAGTCCAACGTCTAACCGTTATTATTAGTCAAATTCTATGATGAAATGCAATTTGTGGGCTAAGGAAAGGGTGATGAAATCCCTCACCTTATGTGAATTGGGGTATTGCCCTTAACAGAATGAATAAAAGATGCAGAAATAACAGCAATCACGCAAAATAACTGCAGAAATTAAAATTGTACATTCAAAGCCGCTGCCCCTGCAGAAATTTTTTTACAACAATTGTCTATATTTTTTTTTTTTTTTTTGCAGCAGAGCACCTGTAGAGTTTTAAAAGTTTTCACCTTGATCGGCAGTCCTCCAATGAATTTGGGAAGCGCTAGCACGTTCACACCCCACTTGGTGTGCAACCGCTCCAACCCATCTGAATCGTCCGCTGCTTTTTGTTGTTGTCCCCTTTTTTTTTCAGCTGTACCTGTTTTAAAAAAAATTCTCCCTTTTTTTTTAAGAAAAGAAAGCAAATGAAACAAACAAAACTAGAAACAAAACGAGAGGGGAAAAAAAAATGAAACTAATCCTAAAAAGGAAAGGAAAAAAAAACAAGAGAATTAAGCTTAACAAAATTAAACACTAGGACTCACGCAATAAAAAAAAAATCACAAGCTCCAAAAATAAAACACCCAAAAGACACCCATGCCGGCCCAAAATATATGACCGTATCCACGCACTAAAATCAAACAGCCAAACTCCAGAGAAATCACTCGCTCCTTTATTATTTAATTCGGGAAACAAATCACGAATCCTCGATCTAGAACAATCGAATCCCCAAAACTTTACTTTTCCCTTTTTATTGGAATTCGCCTTCAAAATAGGGTGTGGATTGGATCTTCGAAGAGGCTGATCGGTCTTCTGATGTGAGTATTTTGGTTGCTCGAGTTCGGTTTCCAGGGCCACAAAAAAAATCGAATTGACTACGGTTTTCAGGATTTGGCTTTTGAATTGTTTTTTTTTCTTTTTTTTTGTGATACGAATTTGGTCGGAATTTGATTGCGTTGGGGAGCTTGTGCTTGAGGTGTTTCTAGTTGAATCTGGTGGTGGCGATTTTGTTTGATGCTGAGGTTTCGCGGTGCGTGAGGCAGAGGACGATGGAGAAGCCTTGTTTGAGGTAGATGGTGTGGTAGAGTTGTAGATCGCTGATGTAATGAAAAGGGAGAAGGTTGGAGAAGGCGGTTCGGTGGATGTGAGGAAATCGGCAGAGGTGTTTTGGATCGAACTGGGTAGGTGGAAGGTGGATGAAGACTGAGATGGTGTTGGGTGAGGGCGAATTACGTTGGGATTAGGTCGATGGTGGAAGGGATTTCTGTATGAACTCGGTTAGCGTGCTGAAGAGTTGCATTGATCGGAGTTGAGGTTGTTGATAGGGCAGGGTTTTGGTTTTGAGTGAAAGTTTTGTGAAAGTAATCGGCAGTGGGATGACGATTGAAGGGTGGATGAGGCAAGAAAGGAAGTATTGTAAATTGGGGTATTGTCAAGCAGGAAGATCTGGATGAACGATGATGATTTACTGGTATTTTTTTTTGAAGTTGAGTTTGCTGAGTGTTGAATCGGATACTGGTTAAAGTTGTTCGACCTGTGGGTGAGGATGATACTGAATGGACTGTGGCAAGGCTACTCTGAGGTTTGGATGTGGTATCGCGTTGTGCGTTTGAATGAATGGTGGCAGATCTTTGGATTGTAGAAGGGATGGTCGGATATTGATGATGTGTGTGATTTGCGAGACAGTAAGGGGAATGTGATCATTAATTGTTTGCGGATTATCGAGAAGGATGGCAGGTAGAAGACGAGAGCAAGAATAAAAGCAAGGAGAATAAAGGGAAACTGTTTTTATTTGTAAAGCTTGTAATCAAAAAGAAATTGTAAAAGGGAAAGACATCTGAGTTTTTTTTATATATATATATATATATATATAGAGAGAGAATAGGAAAGAGTTAAATGAAAGTAATGGAAAGAGATTGAGGGAAAAGAAGAAAGAAATAAAGACAAAACTAGCAAGAATTTTTTTTTCTTTCTCTTGTATAGCTGATTACGGTGTCAACAAATAACACCAAATCAACTAATCAATAATTTTATCTATATATATAAGAACAAAACAGGAAAAAAAAAACTAACACGAATCAGAAATTAAATAAATAATAAAATTTAATGTTTGCCTCCCCGGCAACGGCGCCAAAAACTTGATCGACGTTAGTCTATGAATTAGAAAAGCACAACATTTAAATTAAATTCTGCAAGCATACAGGTGTGTAGCATACAGGTCGAACACAGAGAGGTGAATTAAATCAATTATTTATCTAATCTCTTGGGCGAGTTAGACGAAGCTGGAGGTTGGTTTTTTTTCCCAAAGCAAAATAAAAACTGAAACTACGAATAAAAGATGCAATTAAATTCACTACAGATTCGAATCTAATCGGATCTGTAATAAATTCAATGAGTAAAATAAAATAGAGCACTGGAAATAAAATTGCAGAAAAGAAATCAACAACTGAAAATAAAAACTAGGATTACCGCTGAATCTAATCAGACGGTCAATCACCAGTAGGAAAATAGAAGCAATAGCAAATTGTGTTCTAGCAAATCTAATTGACTAGACAACACAATTTGCCATGAAAATAAAATGCAGAAACTAAAGAAAAGAAAGCTTTATTAAAACTAAAAGCGAGTACAGAAGAAATGAATCAATTTTTACAATGGTTACAATCACATATTTATAGATGAGAATGGGAAAACCCTAATTAGATCTATGAATAAATGGGCCTCCTCATTCATGAATATCTCTTGCCTTCCTTGACTAACTTGATTGGAGAAAATCTGGCATATCAGGGTAAATATTTTCCATATCTTTCAATTCTCTCATGTGGCTAATTGATTGGTGCATGTAATTGATTCTTCCAAACAAGGATGCTTATTAGAATCCCAAGGCACAAAGGATAAAATCTTCACAATGGATCTTTTCTTGGCAGTCATTCAATCAGAAATTCTTCTAATTGAAATTGAATGATTTGAATTTAATTCCATGATAAAAATATGGCTATTGCTGAAATGTTAATTGGTGCACATCATAAATACATACACATGAATATGTGTATGTATATAACATAAGACTATCCAAAGATTCCTCAAAGCAAAGGGGCAGTGTGAACGCGCTCCGTTTCTTTGGCAAAAAGTGAGCTTGACGGGGTTCGAACTCAGGTCTCTCAGCACCAATTCCTATGCCTTTACCAGTGAGCTACTACTTCTTTTGCAATTGAAATGAATTTGATGTGAGGAAGTAGCTTTTTATCTGTAATTGGCCTTTAATTTGAAATGGAGGAGGCATTTCTTGACATCCTGTAAAAACATACAAAAGTAACCAAAGTATCATTTATTTATTTACAAAAGATAAAGCATAAGAGTAATAAAATAAACACTTTTCAGTGTCAATCAAGTATCTCTACACAAAGCTATGGAAAATAAAGCTGTGCTTTGATCATCAACCACAAGGCTCTGCTTTTCAACAAAAGCCTTGATCATTCGCATCTTAGCCTGCCACATTGTCAATCCATACCATACCATTGATTTCTGCCAATACATAACCTCTAGGCTCATACGTCTCAAAGAAGGGTTTTACGCAAGAGAATAAATTCTCCACCACCAAACATATATGTATTTAGCAGAGATCAACGAATACAGTATAAAGGAATACAACGTAAGACATACCATCCATTTACAAGTCCGTACTGGGTTTGAACGAAACCAGAGACACCTTATTCCTCGTCCCATATGTTCAATACAAGAGAGAGGTTCTCGCATATCCATCGATCTACAAGTACGTCTGGACGATCACCACTTATTAACTTGTCTTGGGATGCCTCCCAATCAAGACATCAGTACTCATCCAAACGATGTGAAGATCTCCGGTCTTCAACTACCGTCTTCATCTTCGACTTTTAATCGTCGTGGTAATTATTTAAAATGGGTTGAACCCGGTCTTTCCGATTAACTCGCGTATTTTATAATCAATAATCAAGTGCTATAGAAACACATCATATGCCACATTCCAATTCAGAATATTCTTTTAAATAAATATTCACATTATTAGGGAAAGGTTCCCATTAATTTTATCAAAGATAAATTCTTTTAAATTTATTCTTTAATATTCTTTTTAAAGATTCGTTAAAACTCCAATTTGGTTTTAATATCAAAAATCATTACTTTATGATTTTTCAACTCTAAAGAGTTAATCTTGTCTTTAATTGGGTTAAAGAACCGAAGTCATTTAAAACATAGTTCACGATAAACCCAATTCACATTTCACTTTATTCCAGTTACTAAATATAATTGGAAACTCTGATAATCTTAATTAAAAGATTTATTCTTTTCATATGGGGTTTAAGAACAGTGTTATTTAAGACACCGTTCTCGACAACCCAAAATTTAATTTATTATTTAATTCCAATTAAATACTAATTAACTGGAAAACTACATTAAATCTTTATTTAATGATTTATTCTAGTTAACAACTAGTTCATTTTGATAAAAATATATTTTTATCTTTTCAAATATGGAATTTTTCATCCAAAATCTTTCCAAATTATTAACTATGATTTTACATAATTTTTTTATATTTTTAAATTTTTTATTAAGACCCTTTCAGTCGATTTCCATAAACGGTCATCGAACTGCACTTATAGCGACCTTTTTTGGAATTGATTTGGACATAACTAAAAATCTAACGATTAGATTTCAAAAATCTTAGTCATTGGAAAGGTCTTTTCGATACGAACCCAATGGTTCCGATTTTAGGAGAATCTGACGGTCGGATCTCCCGTTACATCAATTTGAAGTTAATGGTCGAAATTCACGAACGATCGCTGCGCGGCGCGTACTATTCAGGCCATTAAATATATATAATATATATAGTATATATATTTTGTCGATTTCCATTTAAATTGTACTTTGTAAAATATTTATAAATTGTTTTAAAACGACCTTAACTTCATTTTCAGTTTTAAATCAAAATTGAATATTCTATGTTTTAATCTTAATGAAATGATAATATTTTCGAAATATTAGATTTTGAAATCATTACTTTTCGATATTCATCATAAAATGAAATAAATCAATCGATAAACCCATTCGGGTTAAAATGGCATTTGCTACTTAACTCGACTTCATATTTTTATATTTTTGTGTCCATCCAAAGATGGACCTAAAAATCATAATGTTATTCTTCATTGAATATTATTTTAAAATATTCGTTATTTTAAAAGATTCTTTATTTTAAAATATTCTTTATATAAAAGATATTCTGAATCGGAATGCGACTCAATCAATTACCATATAATTTCTGTTATATGGATTTCATACATCGCATGTATATATCAATAATGATAAATAATCAATAAACCATCCATTCACATCCAACGTGAAATTTACAACTGTGTGAGCATTAAATAAATAAATAACGCTCATCACAGACTGTCAATCCATCGATTGATATATAACTAAATATTGGGACTAGTGTATGTCAAATATCATCCCAATACCCATATGGGGTTTTCAAACAACAACATTTTGTATAAATAAATCATTGGTTAATAAATTTAACCAATTATAATTCGGTTTGAATTATTTCCTATTTTAAAAAAATTCACTGTTTAAATTATAAATAAATATTTATAGTTTAATTTCAATTTCCATATTAATATTACCATTATTTTAATTATCATTGTAAAAATGACATTTTTATTTCAACATAACAATTTCTAACAGAATGACATTTCTATTTCACATGACATTTCCTATCTAAATGACATTTTTATTTTAACATGACATTTTCTAACTAAAGGACATTTTATTTACAAAATATGTTTTCTAACTAAATGACATATTTGTTTACAAAATATGTTTTCTAACTAAATGACATGTTTATTTACAAAATATGTTTTCTAACTAAATGACATGTTTGTTAACAAAATACGTTTTTCTAACTAAATGACATATTTCTTTACGGAATATGTTTTCTAACATCAAATAAAAAGGAGTTTTATTTGCATAACTTATCTACATGTTTTCTAACGTCAAATTAAAAGAATTTTTACTCGCATACATTTTCTATTCTTCTAATGACAAAATAAAAGGACAATTTTGTCTACACACATGCTTTCTAATTCTTGCGACAAAATAAAAAGGCAATTTTGTCCATATGTATGTTTTTAATTTTAATGACAAAATAAAAAAGATAATTTTGTCTACATGTATGTTTTAATTTTAATGACAAAATAAAAATGACTATTCTTACTTGTACACAAATTCAATGTTTAATTCGACAAATAAAAATGAATATTTCTATTTGCACACAAATTCAATGTTTAACAAATAAAAATGAATACTTTTACTTGTAAACAATTCAATGTTAAATTCAACAAATAAAAATGAATGCTCTTATTTGTATACAATTCAAGGTTAAATTTGGCAAATAAAAATGAATGCTTTTACTTGTATACAATTCAATGTTAAATTTGACAAATAAAAATGAATACTTTTATTTGTAAACAATTCAATGTTAAATTTGACAAAAAAAATGAATTCTTTTATTTGTAAACAATTTCAATGTTAAATTTGACAAATAAAAATGAATATTTTTATTTGGCTATAATTTCAACATTTAACAATGAAAAATAAAAAATGAATATTTTAATTTGTCTACAAATCTATTTTTAACATGACAAATAAAAATGACAATTCTATTCTACTGATAATTCTATTTCAACAAAACAATAAAAATGATAATTTTATTTTAACAAATCTATTTCAACAAAATGATATTTTTATTTTCATACAAATCTATTTCAACAAAAAGGATATTTTGTTTTGATAATAATCTAATTCAACAAAAATGATATTTTGTTTTTAACATTTCTAATTCAGCAAAAATGTTTTTTTATATTTAATATTTCTGATTCAACAAAAATGTTATTTTTATATTTAACACTTCTGATTCAACAAAAATGATTCATATAAAAATGTAATCTTGATTGTTTTCAAATATTTTATTCAAAAACCGTATTTTTATATATGATTATTCTTCTAACATGATAATATTATAAACAAACCATATCTTATTTTTAGGATACACAGTTTAATCCCGCTATCCATTGTAATCACAAAACGACCAATTCAAATTTTATACCACACAGATATAAATTTTATATAGCATAAATATAAATTTTACATCGCCATCAATAAGGAATTTCATTTTAAAATAGAGATCTCACCTTGATCGCTTAGGAAATCGTTTAAACAACGATTGTTTTTTATCAAATTAAACTGTGCATTTAATTTAGTCAGAAATTTTAATTAGCTCCAATCTTGCTCTGGTTAGTTCTGGAGTGTAGATATCGGAAAGACGATTCCAATGGTTCTAGGCTCGCCAAATTCTGTTTCCATATGCGATAGATATTGTATTTCAAACTTCGATCAATTAAACATGTAATTAACTTAATAATGATCAATTAATTAAATTTAAATCTTCCCTAAATACCTCTTCCCCCGTAAATTATATGAGCCGATTCAAACCCATTCGTCCAAACCTTCTCACCATCGCTGCACGCTCTATGAAGCCGCCATCGCCGATCAGGTCCCACCACATCAGAGCGCGTCATGTCGTCGTCCACCACCAGGAAACCCGACCAACTCGCACGCCTCTCCGGCGTTGAAAACCATCCCGAACACCATGTCTTCTCAGCGCCGTCCTGGCCACCCCCGTGACTAAAACCCCATCATAGCCATTGAAATCGAAGAGCTCTTTCATTTCTCCATTAAAACCGAATCCGATTTCGTATTGTATTTTGAGTTATTGAGGAAGAATTCTCGAATCGTCCTGGCTATTGATGTAGAAAGGGCGGCGGCTAAGTGTATATGTATTAGGGTTTAGGTATTTGAGAAACACGGTATATATTTAGGGGTATTTATAATATTTTATATTATTATTATTTAATTCAGTAAATCCCAATTTCACTTGTTTATCCATACGAACTCCAAATCAAACCCAACGACTATCGCTCCTAGCTAAAAAGCCCAATTCCGGACATAATGGGATATCTTCGTAAAACAATTCGATCGTTTAGATCAGTTTTTCTTTAAATTAAAATATAAATCATTTGATTATTTAATTAGATCGTACATCTTAATTTACCGGGGCCACATATGGACTCCAAAAATTCCCGAAAAATAAATCTGGCTATGTTTTGACGATACGGTCCTAACAAAATTAATTTCATCGAATTTGGAGACCGTTTGAAAAATGGTCATTTTCTGGTCGATCCAAATTGACTAAAATTGACAAAACACGTTTTCTTTGGCCACGCTCACATATTAATTCCAAAAATTATAAAAATTGGAATCTTGCAATAATTTGACATTCTGGATCCAACCAAAGTGGTTTCGTCGAAAACGGAGGTCGTTTGCAAAATGGTTATTTTTTTACATTAATATATATATATATATATATATATATATATATATATATATATTCTATAGCGACTATTCTGAATATTTAACTGGCCATATCTTTTTATTCCCGCTATGAAATTTCAATTTTTCAGATTTGTAGGAAAGATATTTTTAAATAGATTTAAATATTTCTGGTTTCGCCAAAATCCAATTTATTTTGAATCCTATACATTTAGTCAAAGTTCAAATTCAAATTTTCAAACTACCGCGCTATTTCTAACTTCTTTTATAATTAAAATAAATATATTCATTCTAAATTCGATTTAAATAAATTTTTAATCGTTATTATTTAAAATGGATTATTTTAAATATTCAAAATCCATTAAAATTGCTAAAATAAAAAAAATTAAATTGGTCCCAAATTTCCGGGTTGTTACAATCTCCCCCACTTAAAATCTTTTCGTCCTCGAAGAGGAACGAAACTGAAAGTTGTTTATTTAACCAACTCAACTTTCATTCTTTTACTGGTTTCAAATAATTTTATTAGTTGAACTTATAATCACACAACACAAACATCGATCAATTAGTTGATTAGCTTTTCAAATATATATATATATATAACTTTTATATATCAAAAATCATATTTTCTAAGATTGGATTATATATATAATCATAAATAAGTTAATTATAAACTTGTCACTCTCAACTCATTCTAGGGCATTTCTAACCCCATCTCTAACGAGTTTTCCCATTCTAGGATAATACTGATCTTATCTCTAATGAGTATTCTTATCGGATATTAATAATCCAATCTCTGATGAGTCTTTTGTTCAGTTATAACGAGTTGTACCCCAAAGATTTGAGCTAACCAAAGCTCTGATACCACATGGTGTCTCTATTTATGAGGAATTTTAACCACCCTGGTGGCCACCAAAGATACCTCAGACACTGGTTTCACGTCCTGCCTCTCGACATAGACAACCACCCACGGGCATGTAGGGGCAAGAGTCAATACTTCGCCACATGATCATAGACCGAAAACCCCCAATCATGCTGTAACCTTATACCAGCTCTGATACCACATGTAATGTACCGAAAATCCCCACCCTTTGAACTGACCATAAACCACACAGGTCTGATCCAAAAGTTGGAAATCCTCGAATGCACTCACTCCGGGCATACAACACATCAGAATAAATAACAGAAGACTTTTGTAAACATCATAATAATGTTACATCAGAGTACAGAATATCAGAGTACATCGAAATATAATACAGTGGAAGACAATAAATGCTCTGGACACAGCTTTAAGCTTCGATCCAGAATCCTACTCAATATATCTGCAAAATAAGCTACTTGACCGCCCGTGTGGAAAATATGGGCACCTAAGTTTGCAAGTGAAACAAACTATGTGTAATAACCCGGAAATTCTGAGCCAATTTAAAATTTTTATTTTGGCAATTTTAGTGAATTTTGAATATTTAAAATGAATTATTTTAAATAATGACGACGAGAAATTTATTTTGAATAGAAATAGAACGTATATATTTATTTGAATCGTCGTTAGAATATAAATATTTTATTTCAATTATAAAAGGAATTGAAAATGGCACGGTAGTTCGATAATTTGATTTCAAAGTTCAAATGAATGTACATAATTAAAAATAAACCAGATTTTGGCAAAACCAAAAATATTAGAATCTATTTGAGAATATCTTTCCAACGAATCCAAAAATTTGAAATTTCAAAGCGGGAATCAAAAGATATATCTAGTTGAAATTTCAGAATAGCCGCTTTGGAATTCTGGCCCTTAAAAATGGGAATTTTGCAAACGACCTCGGTTTTCGATGAAACCACTTTTGTTGGATCCGATGTCAAATTATTGCTAAATTCCTAAATTCATAATTTTCTGAATCAATATGTGAGCGTGGCAAAGGAAAACGCGTTTGACCAGTTTCAGTTGATTTTAATCGACTGGAAAATGGCCATTTTTCAAATGGTCTCAGAATTTGACGAAATTAGTTTTGTTAGGACCGTATCATCAATACAAAGCTAGAAAATATTTTTCGTGAATTTTTCAGTTAGTATGTGGCCCCGGTAAATTGAAATGTGTGTTCAAATTCAATATATAGAGCTATATTTTGATTTTGACGAAAACTGATCGAAACGATCGAATCAGCTTATGATACATATCGCATTGTGTTCGGAATGGGGGTAATTAGCTATGGACGACAGTCGGTGGGTTCGATTTCGAGGTCGAAATAAAAAGTTGCTTTTTGAAATTAAATAAATAAATAAATATCTCCCTTTCTCTCCTTATACCTCTCAGTCCCCCCCCCCCGGTTACTTTTCAATCGAGAAACATAAAATAAAAAAAAGGATGAAAGGGGGGAGGAATTGTGCGCCGCCAGGCCGCGCTGGCCATCGCGCCGCCGGAGCGGGAGCAACTTCAACCGCCCTCCCTCTCTCTCGCCTCCACCTAGCCACCGCGACCTCCTCCACCCCTGCTGACCCCGCCGCCGCCGTTTCTGACCTTCCCTGAGCCAGCAGCCGCCCTCCGACCGCCTACGAGACCCCCCTAGAGCGCAACAAACCCTCCCCTACCCCCCTGTAAGTTTTTATGTTTTATTCTTATTTGTTTTCTTTATTTATTTATTATGTAATAGATTTTTATTTACTAATGATGAGTAAATATTATATTTATAAAATACATGTAGGGATTAAGATTGAATTTTTGTGATAGAAAGAGAGGATTTGATTTTTAATTAGCAAAAGGTTTGATTTTTATCATTAAAAAGATTCGATTTTTAATCGTGAAAAGGTGGGATTTTTAATCATATGAAGTAGCGAAGAAAAATATAATTTTTCCATGTAAGTAGCAAAATAAAAATATGATTTTTACTTAGGTAGAGTAATAAAAATATAATTTAACTCCGCCTGTGTAGTTTTCTATGCAGCCTGTCCCAAGCCAGGGTAAAGGAGGAGGGTTGTGATAGGCTTGGCGAGCCAACGTAAAAACTTAGCCTCTCTTATGGATATGGAACCTTATGATATATCGTTGGGGCGTAACCCTCTTAGCAACGCGCTATATCGAGCCTCGGATATGGTGTTAAATATGCAAGGGCTGGGCCGCCATTCTCTTAGTGGCGCGCTACACCGACACCCCGGTGTAGTGATAAGTGGGCAAGGGTCCTCGCATTTTTCTTGACGGATGCGAGGGGCAAGGAAGCTAGTCGACAATAGTAGGGTTCAGTTAGGTAGTTGGAATGTAGGGTCCTTAATAGGAAAATTAAGAGAGATAGTGGATACTATGATTAGGAGACGGGTTAACATCTTGTGCGTTCAAGAGACTAAATGGGTGGGTCAGAAGGCGAAGGAGGTGGAGAACACTGGCTTCAAATTGTGGTACACGGGAGAAGTATGTAACAAGAACGGGGTAGGCATATTGATTGACATGAACCTTCAGAACAATGTGGTTGACGTCAGAAGACGAGGGGATAGGATCATCCTAGTTAAGCTAGTAGTTGGCGAGGCAGTTTTGAATGTCATTAGTGCATATGCCCCACAGGTAGGTCTAAGTGAAGAAGCCAAAAGGAAGTTCTGGGAAGACTTGGATGTCATGGTTAGGAATGTGCATAGTAGCGAGAAACTTTTTATAGGAGGAGACTTCAATGGCCATGTTGGCTCATCTAGCGGGGGTTTTGAGCGAGTGCATGGTGGTTTTGGATTTGGCAGTAGGAACCAAGATGGTGAACATATTTTGAATTTCGCTCTCTCTTTTGATCTCATGATTGCTAATACCTTATTTAGAAAGAGGCAATCACATCTGATCACCTTCAGTATTGGGCAACAGGCTAGCCAGATTTACTTTGTCCTAACTAGAAGAGATAGTAAACGAGATTGTGTTGATTGCAAGGTCATACCTGGATAATGTGTCGTCTCACAACACTAGATGTTGGTATGCGTGTTTCGTTTTCCGGTGGTGAAGGATAAGAGAGCGAAGATTAGCAGGACGAAATGGTGGAAACTCAAAGGAGATGCTTCACGAGTGTTTAAAGATAGAGTGATGGGAGAAGGAGCTTGGAATGTGGAAGGAGAAGCAAATGTCATGTGGAATGCGATGGCAACTTGCATTCGGAGAGTCGCCACTGAGGTATTTGGGATAGCAAGAGGAAGCAAGCGAGAACCCAAGGATTCGTGGTGGTGGAATGACGAGGTGCAAAAGGCTATCAAAGAGAATAAGGAATGCTACAAATGCATGTACCGTCATAGAAGCGAAGAGAACATGCACAGGTACAAAGTGGCAAAGAAGACTGCAAGGAGAGCAGTGAGTGAAGCAAGGGGACGGACGTACGAAGATTTGTATCAAAGGCTAAGTACAAAGGAGGGTGAAAAAGACGTCTACAGAATAGCTAGGCTACGCGAGAGGAGGACAAGGGACTTCAATCAGGTTAAATGCATTAAGGATGAGAATGGTAGACTTTTGGTGAAGGAAGATGAGATAAATAATAGGTGGAGAGAATACTTTGATAAGCTTTTCAATGAAGAAAGTGATAGCTCTTCGATCGAGTTGGAAGACTTAGCCGATAGCACCAATAGACATTTTGTGCGGAGATTTCAAGAAGCTGAGGTAAAGGGGGCGTTGAAACGTATGAAATCAGGCAAGTTGGTAGGGCCTGATGATATTCCTATTGAGGTGTGGAGATGCTTTGGAGATGCAGGGATAAAATGGCTAACTAAGTTGGTCAACAATATTTTCAAATCAAACAAAATGCCAGATGAGTGGAGGAGAAGCATTTTAGTTCCAATCTTCAAGAATAAAGGAGATATTCAAAGTTGCACAAATTATAGAGGAATTAAGCTTATGAGTCATACAATGAAGCTTTGGGAGAGAGTATGCGAGCAACGTTTGAGGAGGTTGACAAGTGTCTCTAGGAATCAATTTGGTTTTATGCCTGGAAGGTCAACCACTGAGGCGATTTTCTTGGTTAGACAACTTATGGAGAGATACAGGGAGCAAAAGAAAGATCTCCACATGGTTTTTATTGACCTGGAGAAAGCTTATGACAGAGTACCGAGGAGGGTTATGTAGTGGGCGCTAGAAAGAAAGAGAGTGCCATCAAAGTATATTACCCTTATTAAGGATATGTACGAGGGGGTTGTGACTAGTGTTAGGGCATGCGATGGTGAGACCAGAGACTTTCCAATTAACATAGGGTTACATCAAGGTTCGGCTTTGAGCCCCTATATTTTTGCATTAGTGATGGATGAAATCACAAATGATATACAAAGGGAGATTCCCTGGTGTATGCTATTTGCCGATGATGTTGTGCTGATTGATGAAAGTAGAATAGGGGTTAATCGACAACTGGAGTTGTGGAGGGAGACCTTGGAATCAAAGGGTTTCAGATTTAGCAGAACTAAAACAGAGTATATGAAGTGTGAGTTTAGCAGTGTCAGGTCAGATGACGGAGATGTTACCCTGGCCGGTAGAGTAGTACCCAAGAAGGAACCGTTTCGATACTTAGGATCTATGTTGCAGTTTGATGGAGAGATTGATAAGGATGTTAGTTTTAGAATTCAAGCAGGATGGGTGAAATGGCAACTAGCATCTAGCATTCTCTGTGATCGGAAGATTCCTCAGAAGCTTAAAGGAAAGTTCTATAGGACAGCAATCAGGCCTACAATGTTATATGGTGCAGAATGTTGGCCTACTAAGAGGCAACACATCCAGAAGATAAGTATAGCAGAGATGCGAATGCTGCGTTGGAGCTGTGGGCATACCAGACGAGATCGGATTAGAAATGAGGATATTCGGGAAAAACTTGGAGTTGCACCTAGTGAAGAGAAGTTAGTCCAATACCGCTTGAGATGGTTTGGACATATCCAACGTAGACCATACGATGCACCTGTACGCGCTGGAATTCTAGGCCGCGCCGAAGGCCCAAAGAGAGGTAGAGGTCGACCTAAAATGACATGGGAGGAGATAATAAAGAGAGATTTAAGTAACTAGAGTTTATCGGAAGAGCTGGTAGTTGATAGGAGTGCATGGAAATTGGTAATCCATGTACCAGAACCATAGGTTTTTTTTTCACATTTACTGAACCTTTTTACTTTTTATTACTATTTTAGATTTTATTTCACTTTTATTGAACATTTTTACTTATTATTATTATTATTATTTAAAAAAACCCTTTATCGGACGACTTTTTATTTGATTGGTTATTTTAAACCCTTTATATATATATTATTATCATCATTATTAATTTTATTTTATTTTAATTTTGGGTTCCATATCTTGCCAACCCCAACTTGTTTGGGATATATGGCTTTGTTGTTGTTGTTGTTATAGATAATAAAATTCCATCTTTATATCATAGGAAGAATAAAAATATGATTTTTATTCATATAGTGTAATAAAAATATAATTTTTATTATATTACTAGCAAGATAAAAATATAATTTTTATCATGGAAGTAGCGTTGTAAAGGAGTAATTTTTACATTAGTATAGATATAAAAATACGATCTCTATAAACAAAAATGTGATTTTTTATATAGAGAATGGCGAGGGAAAAATATAGTCTTTATTATATGAACACTGGTGTAAAAATAGAATTTTTATCTATATAGTAGCGGTGTAAATATAGAATTTTTATCTATACAGTAGCGGTGCAAAAATAGAATTTTTATCTATATAGTAGTGGTGTAAAAATAGAATTTTTATCTATATAGTAGCAGTGTAAAAATAGGATTTTTATCTATATAGTAGCGGTGTAAAAATAGAATTTTTATCTATATAGTAGCAGTATAAAAATGTGATTTTTATCTATATAGAGTGATTATAAAAATGTGATTTTTATTAGCAAAAATATAAAAATATGATTTTTATATATGTAGTGGCTACGGACAATGAAAGTGACAAAAGACGAGCACGACGAAGATTTCTACATATGAAGAGTCGTGGTGTATTGGTTTAGCTAGTCGGTGAGAACTTCTGTAACGACCCACATTTTTAACCGTTCAAATCGACAATAAGCCACACATGTCGACCCAAACAAATCGCAAATGCAGGTAGTTATTGGGAAAAGAAGAAAAAGAAAGAAAGAAGAGAAAAACAATAACAGAATCTCACAGCGGAAGGACAACATATAATAAACAAATAGCAGTTAAAAAAAAGCAGTTGAAATGTATACTGTGATTATAACATTCAATGATTATCAGAGTTCATATACATACGGATGTACATAATAAGCAGCGGAAATAAATGCAGTGGTTAAACCATACTCATAATACGCCAAACTTCGTCATCGTCCTCCAAGGCAAGGGAATCTTCGCTAACTGCAACATCTGCTGACCCGAGCGTATTGCATAAAAAGAAAACACAACAAACAATCAGATCAACACTAAATCATCTCATATTAGTCAAATCAAAATACGAAATAACATCAGTATCATAGGTGCAGTAACACAAAAGATATTACGGGATTTTTCTATCTCTTGAGGATCCGTTAAACTAATACATACATAGATAATACGCTATTATGATAGTGTCTACTCAGTAAAGTATAAATACTGAAAATAGCGCAAGCGGGATTACATTTTTACCCTTACACCGTTTATAATACCGTAGTCTATACAGTACTGTAAACCCACCGTAAACGATGGCATCAGAGGGCACTCCATAGGTACGATACAAATCAAAATCGTATGGGACTCGATAAGGATAATATGACAAGGCACTCAAGGCAACGCCCAGGGTAGGATTCTACCAATTGCACTCCCGGACCGGTGGTAACGCATAGCAGCCACTACCGCCCACCTCGGAACACACTCCCAAAGTCATAAATGGGCCCAAATCATCATCATCATCATCATCATAGTCATAGAAATATTATCGAAGAAGTGTGTCCGATCAAAGGTGCTACCTCAGTTAGTCACGGTATAGCTCCTGTTTTAGTCATTTCAATTCTGACCCGAAGGTCAGGGCTATTTCGCCATCGATCATCTTCTTCGATTCAATAATCGCCTCCAAGTCATCATACTCAATCTGGATACGTCATAACGTTCACAGTTGTCAAAGTGGTATCGACACTGACAGAGAGTATGCCTTATGTCGACTCCGGTCTCTTTAACAACCAACGCTTACATCTTTCACATCGGTCGGTTCTTTTATATTTGATAAAGGTTCGCTTTCATATCAAAATATCATCTTCTGTTTTCGAACCCAATTTATATTCAACGAATAAAATTTTCATATCAACATATCATAATCATACACAAACCGATTATATTCTAAAACTAGAATATATTTCATATCATTATATTATAATCATATAATATTTCAAAACGGCTTATATTCAAACAGAATATATTTTACCTCAAAGGTTATACTTATCTCAAATCGACTTGAATTCTAAATCCGTTCATATTCAAAAGAGTATAAATCTCCATAACCCTCATTCATATCATTTATGAAATCCATTATATTCAAATAAAAATATCAATTTCATTTCCATATAAAATTGGTTAACGTCGATTCCATATTTGAATACTTTATTTCGACTCCATCTCGAACTGGGGTTTAAATCCAGCATTTTCCATTCGGAAGAAAATTTACGATCATTGACGAAATTTGAAGACAAATGCTCTAAAAAAATCTTTATATAAAGTATATGTATGGAAATAATGGTTAAAACAAAATAAGATAATTTAAATCATTATGAATATATATATATATATAATAAAAATTTCTAATTAGTTTTTAAATAATATAATATAAGAAAAAATTTAAGCAAGAATAAATAGTCTATAAGTAAAAGTTAAATGATAGATTTTAAGGAAAGAATAATTTATTTGAGCCCAAACATTTTAAATACATATATATAATAAATTCTTAAATCAAAATTTCTTCTTTCTTCCGAACTTCAAATACTTGAACCCACACTCCAGTCTCAATGGAGTTATAAAATTCAATATCTTGTTTCAAACGCCATTCAACCCAAATCTTCGATTTAGGGAAATTCAACCCATATTCCTCGATCCTCTCTTCTTTTCAAATTTAAATTCAAATAAAATATTCATTCAAATTCAACCTAAATTTGATAGTTTCAGATTTTATCCAAACCTCATTTTAAGAATTCCACTTCCTTTGGAAACAATTTCTTAGCCACTCAAATAACACTTGCGATCCAGGTCCTTTACAGGAACTGGTTTATCGAGTATCGGTTCATTTCTTTAACTGAAATTTCTGTCAAATAAAATCCCCAAATATTTGAAAATCATTTAACCAACCGATGTCTGTATAGAATTTCCTATCCAATGGCCAAGTGATTAAATTTTAATTTCTCGATATTTCAGGGATGGATCTATCATTTCAATCCAAATCAGGGTCACAGAGGTTTATCATTTCACTCTGTGTTCTTAATTTATTTTATCGATAAATCCCGGGTTCATTGGATGCCCGTAATATCAAGGGTAAATGGGATTTATCGTCACAAATCAACATGCACTACAATATACTGCAATAAGGAGCATCAGCAATGTCAATATAAATTCAGTAATAAATTTCAACCAACATCCATCACAATCATTCCATTCAACTGATCAGCATTAAACTGTTTCAGGATTTAGCAAGGGTTAGAATTTTCTACTAGAAATTTAAATTTAAATCAAATAACTAATCATCGATCTAATTTGCATGTTAACCCACTAGTATATCAAATTTAAGCAACCAAATCAACAGCCAATCACAACCATGCAACCAAACTATTTCATAATTTAATTCGATAAATATGGGAATAATTCAGTATTTCGTGAGCACTTCTCACTTTAATTCTTGTTTTCTATTTAAAATTATATACTAGGATGCATACGGTGCTTAGCAGCACCTGACACCCGTCGTCCACAGACCATGGACGACTTGTATGCTTGTTTGATGTGTTGTGAAGTTTGTTTGTGATGTTGATGTGAAATGGATAATAAAACATTCATGTGTTTAAATAAATTAATTATCGTTAAAAATATAATTTTTAATGTGAATTGAATAAATAAATATTCATTTACAAACCGGACGGTTTGTTTATGTACACCTATTTGAAGGACATTGATTGGAACGATAAATTTTACACGTCGCCCAACTGCACAAATAATATTCGGTGTTTGTGGATTGAAGCCCAACACGGGTGTTGGGATGATATTTGGCGTACACTAATCCCAATTATTTAATTTAGTTGTATGTCGATCGATTGGTCGACAGACTGTGTAAGCGTTAATTAATTATATTTAATGCTTATGCAGTTGTGTGGTGCACTTTGGATGATGGTTGATTATTTATCGTTGCTATTATATACATGTGTTGTATGGAATCCATATAATTAACATTAAATAGTAATTGATTGGGCCTCATTCCAATTTGGAAAATAAAGAATATTATAAAATAAAGATTCATGTGTTGAATAGGATAAATAGTCATGTGTTGATGATGCTCAAGTGTTGAGAATATTCACGTGTTGAAAGAAATATAGATTAATGTGTTGAATAGAATAAACATTCATTTGTCGAATAGAATAAAGAAGTTATTGAAATATATAAAGCCGTGTTGATTAGAGATGCGCCATTTTGATGCGAACGATATTTATAACGATTATATTCGTTTTATAATAATTATAAAAAAGGAAGTGATTTCAAAATATAACGTTTTGATAATATTATCATTTGTATATCGATGATGTGGAATATTCAATTTTGATTCGAAATTGAATATGAAGTTGAAATCGTTTCGAAAACGAATTTAAAATGATTTATAAAATACGTTTTGAAAGGAAATCGACGAAATATAATATATATATATATATTATATAATGGCTTGAATAGAACGCACCGCGCCGTGGTAGTTCGCGAATTTCGACCATTGACTTCGAATTGACGTTGCGGGAGATCCGACCGTCGGATTCTCCTAAAACCGGAACCGTTGGGTTCGTATTGAGAAGATCTTTCCAATGAATATTAGAAATTTGAAATCTAATGGTTGGATTTGGAATTATGTCCAAATCAAATTTGGAAAAGGTCCCTGTAAGTGCAGTTCGGTGGCCGTTATTGAAAACCGACTGTACGGGCCTTGATAAAATTATTAAAAATATTAACAATTTGTGTAAAATCATCAGGAATGATTTGTGAAAAACTGGGATGAAAAATACCATATTTGAAAAGATAAAAATAGATTTTTATCGAAATGAACTAGTTTTGAACTAGAATTGTAACTCCATTTATTTTTAAAATAAATAAATTGGATTTAAAATGGTTTTGAAAATAATCAGAATTTCCAATACGTTAATTGGAATGGATTTGAATCGAAATTATCTTCGGAATATTTCGATGTTGGATTTCGTGATTATATAGGTATGGTTGTGGAAATTTGAAAGATATATTTGATATCGTTATTTCCAATACGATATTTGTTGGTTTCAGAATTTGGTATTGAATATAAGCCGGTATATTTTCTATTCAGAGCCTTGTATTTAATATCAAATGGGATTTTGGGTTCGTCGTGAATGGTGTCTTCAATAACACTGTCCTTGAACCCAGTTTAGAAAAGAATAAATCTTTTAATTAATATTTAGTGAAATTGTCCAGTTAATTATTATTTAATTGGAACTGAATTTGAATTGGTTCTTTGGGGTTTATCGTGAGCGGTGTTTTGAATAACACCTGTTCTTTAACCCGATTAATAATCGAAAGTGATTTTGGGTTTATCGTGAATCGTGTTTTAGGTGACATTGGTTCTTTAACCCAGTTAAAGACAGGATATTGATTTTTGGGAAGATTAAAACTAAGTGGAGTTTTAATGAATCTTTAATTAGATTGAAATGATCGAGAATGGAGTATCACCAGTTTTGCTCCAAAGCGATAGTTAAATCTTTAATTAGATTTGAACGTGAAATGGTAATTAATTTTACCGATAACACCGTGGTGTTAGATATGGAGTATTACCCGTTTTGCTCCATGGGATGAATAGGTTGGGATTGGGAAATAAAATAAATAATTACTTCAGTGTGGTTCGCTAATCCTGGTTAATTTGGAAAACCATAATACGGTTTGAAATGATATCCAAAGGAAGATTAAAGAATAAATTTAGAAGAATTTATATTTGATAAAATTAATGGGAACCTTTCCCTGAGAATGTGAAAATTTGAATAGAAGAATATTCTGAATTGGAATGAGGTGTATGTTGGGTTTGTGTAACACTTGTTTATTATATACGCGGGTTATCCGGGTTATACCCATTCTTAATAACCGATTCGACGATAAGTCGAAGATGAAGACGGTGGTTGAAGACCGGAAGTCTTCACATCGTTTGGATGATTATTGATGATCTTGATTGGGCTGTACACCCAAGAGGAGGGAATCAGTTGGTGATCGTCCAGACGTACGTAGAGATCGATGGATATGCGAGGAAAGTGCCTCCGGTTTCGTTCAGACCCAGAAGGAACTTGTAAATGGACTGTGTGTATGACATTGGATTTTATTCTATGTTGATTGATCTCTATTAAATATACATCTGTTTGGCGGCGGAGAATTTGTTCTCTTGCTTAACGCCCTTCTCTAAGACGTACGAGCTCAGAGGTTGTATATCGATGGACATCAGTCGCATGGAGTGAATTGCCTATGTGGCACGCCTAAGTGGCAAATGATCAAGGCTTCTGTTGAAAAGCAAAGTCTTGTGGTTGATGATCAAAGCATGGCCTGTGTGGCGCAGCTTTGTGTATAGCGTTAATTCACAAGCCTCACACCTCGATATGAGTCAAAAACGGGATAGTGACTGCAGGGAGAGCACGACGTTTCTTTCTAGCTAGTGGTGGTGTCAGTTCTTAAACTGGCTGACATTTATATATTTTTCACCTGTGTGGTTGTTGGAATGCGAGGCGCCTCGAATATATGGTCGATAACTGGCACTATGTGAGCCGACGTACAGACCATTGTTATATAAGTCCTATAGGACCGGGAAACGTGTGTTCAGGAATAACTAATCCTCCAAAGTTAGGTGAGGACCAGCCCTGAAGATCCAAGGATCGCTGTGTGTGGTCCTGAGACATTTGCTAGAGTGTCTTGAACGGAGAGGAGCTTACCCCTTGCCTCGACTCATGATGGAATCCAATTTCCAATACGTGACTTTCGGTTTTATTTGTAGAGCCTAGTATGGCGACATAGTGGTATGGGACACTTATGTCGTTTATGATTGATACTTATGATTGAAATTGTTTTGAAACAATACATTTATAGTAATATCAAAATAATCTGTTTTTAAACGTATCAAGCATTCTTTGGCTATTATAAGGTAAAACCCTATCCTCCGGCTTGCGTTGCATTGTGTGATGGGACCTGGGTCTTATAATAGCTTCATTCTTCTTTATTTAGCATTGCGTTGTTGTTTTGTGCGCTGGTATTCTTGGGGTAAAAACCCGTTCCGTGTTATACGGCGTGGTCCCTCGATTTACCTAACTTTAAAAATAAAGATTAATAACTGTTTTAGTTCTCACACCAGCCACATGACTGACCTGGAGTTTATTGTTTTAACCTAAACTCTGGGTGCCCTTATTTTCCACACGGGCAGCTAGTAGTTTTGGTTTTGCAGATTTATATTCACAGGATCCTAGTTTACAGCTGGAACGATACTCGGAAAGCTCTGTATCCGTGTATTACTTCTAGTTGTGTTTTGTATTATTTTCCGCTGCGATGTATTTAAATGTAAGTTAAATCTCTGATATTTTCTGTGTAATATTTATTCATACTCTGTATATTCTTGTACTCTGATGGAATTGTTGTAATATACAATGAAATGTTCTTATGTTTGTGTTCCAGTGTGTGTTGTTCTCAAAGTAATCCGGGCTTTCCTTCATGAGGAAGTTCAGGTCGCTACACTATGAGTCAGTCATGGGACTGGTATGAGAAATCTTACTTAACTTACCCAATAATAATAAGGCTAATAACATGACCACGCCGATAATGCAGAACGGGTTTACTCCATTAGATTGCCAGTGCAAGAAATAAAGTAAATCGTCAAACAACGTAATGCTTTTTAGAAAAATGAAACCATTATAAGACTCAAGTCCCATCACATAATGCAACGCAAACCAGAGGATAGAGTTTTACCTTATAATGGTCAAAAATGCTTGATACGATAAAACAGATTTGATATTATTATTAGTGTATATATGTTTCGAAAAATATTTCAACCATAATGTATCAATCATAGACGGCATAGCTACCATATACTATGTCGCCATATTAGTTATACAATCAAAACCATATGGTGTCGTATTGGAAGTTCGATTTCCATCATGAACCAAGGCAAGGGATCGTCCTTACCGAATTCGAGACAATCTAGCCCATGTCTCAGGACAAGCACTCAGTCAAGCCCTTAGGAGCCACAGGGCCGGTCCCCAACTTACGTTGGTGGATTATACATAAATTCCTGAACAATACGTCTCCCTGCCCTATGGGGCGTAAAATAGAGCCACTAGGGACTCAAATACTGAGGCGCCTCGAAATCCATCATCCACATAAGTAAAAATGTATGGGATTGTAAAACCCTAACACCACTTCTAGGTAGAAAGAAACGCATGTTCTCCCCGGATCCTTCTCCCGTTTCTGGTTCATACCGGGGTGTGAGGCTTGCGAAGAATCGCTACACAAAGCTATGCTAAATAAAGCTGTGCTTTGATCATTAACCACAAGGCTCTTCTTTTCAACAAAAGCCTTGATCATTTGCATCTTAGCATGCCACATTGTCAATCCATACCATACCATTGATTTCTGCCAATACATAACCTCTAAGTTCGTATGTCTCAGAGAAGGGTGTTAAGCAAGAGAATAAATTCTCCGCCACCAAACAGATATGTATTTAGCAGAGATCAATGAATACCATATAAAGGAATACAACGTCATACATGCCATCCATTTACAAGTCCGTTCTGAGTCTGAACGAAACCGGAGACACCTTATTCCTCGTCCCACGTGTCCAATACAGGAGAGAGGTTCTTGCATATCCATCGATCTCCAAGTACGTCTGAATGAGCACCACTTATTACCTTGTCTTGGGATGCCTCTCAATCAAGACATCAGTACTCATCCAAACGATGTGAAGATCTCCGGTCTTCAACCACTGTCTTCGTCTTCGACTTTTAATCGCCGTGGTAATTATTCGGGATGGGTTGAACCCAGTCTTTCCGAATAACTCGTGTATTTTATAATCAATAATCAAGTACTATAGAAATACAGTGTATGCCACATTCCAATTCAGAATATTCTTTTAAATAAATATTCACATTATTAGGGTATGGTTCCCATTAATTTTATCAAAGATAAATTCTTTTAAATTTATTCTTTAATATTCTTTTTAAAGATTCATTAAAACTCCAATTTGGTTTTAATATCAAAAATCATTACTTTATGATTATTCAACTTTAAGGAATTAATCTTTTCTTTAATTAAGTTAAAGAACCAATGTCATTTAAAACACAGTTCACGGTAAACCCAATTCACATTTCACTTTATTCCAATTACTAAATATGATTGGAAACTTTGATAATCTTAATTAAAATATTTATTCTTTTCATACAGGGTTTAAGAACAGTGTTATTTAAGACACCATTCACACAACCCAAAATCTAATTTATTATTTAATTCAACTAAATATTAATTAATTGGAAAACTTCATTAAATCTTTATTTAATGATTTATTCTAGTCAATAACTAGTACATTTTGATAAAAAATATGTTTTTATCTTTTCAAATATGGAATTTTTCATCCACAATCTTTCCAAATTATTAATTATGATTTTACATATTTTTTTTCGTATTTTAAAATTTTTATTAAGACCCTTTCACTCGATTTCCATAAACGGTCATCGAACTGCACTTATAGCGACCTTTTCTGAAATTGATTTGGACATAACTCCAAATCTAATCGATAAATTTCAAAACTCTTATATTCATTGGAAAGCTCTTTTCGGTACGAACCCAATGGTTCTGGTTTTAGGAGAATCCGATGGACGGATCTCCCGTCACATCAATTTGAAGTTAATGGTAAGTAAAAATGTCTGGGCTTGTAAAACTCTAACACCACTTCTAGCTAGAAAGAAATGCATGTTCTCCCCAGATCCTTCTCCCGTTTCTGATTCATACCGGGGTGTGAGGCTTGCGAAGAATCGCTACACAAAGCTATGCTAAATAAAGTTGTGCTTTGATCATCAACCACAAGGCTCTTCTTTTCAACAAAAGCCTTTATCATTTGCATCTTAGCATGCCACATTGTCAATCCATACCATACCATTGATTTCTGCCAATACATAACCTCTAAGTTCGTATGTCTCAGAGAAGGGTGTTAAGCAAGAGAATAAATTCTCCGCCACCAAACAGATATGTATTTAGCAGAGATCAATGAATACCATATAAAGGAGTACAATGTCATATATGCCATCCATTTACAAGTCCGTTCTGAGTCTGAACGAAACCGGAGATACCTTATTCCTCGTCCCACGTGTCCAATACAGGAGAGAGGTTCTTGCATATCCATCGATCTCCAAGTACGTCTGAATGAACACCACTTATTACCTTGTCTTGGGATGCCTCTCAATCAAGACATCAGTACTCATCCAAACGATGTGAAGATCTCCGGTCTTCAACCACTGTCTTCGTCTTCGACTTTTAATCATCGTGGTAATTATTCAGGATGGGTTGAACCCGGTCTTTCCGAATAACTCGTGTATTTTATAATCAATAATCAAGTACTATAGAAATACAGCATATGCCACATTCCAATTCAGAATATTCTTTTAAATAAATATTCACATTATTAGGGTAAGGTTCCCATTAATTTTATCAAAGATAAATTCTTTTAAATTTATTCTTTAATATTCTTTTCAAAGATTCATTAAAACTCCAATTTGGTTTTAATATCAAAAATCATTACTTTATGATTATTCAACTTTAAGGAATTAATCTTTTCTTTAATTGGGTTAAAGAACCAATGTCATTTAAAACACAGTTCACGATAAACCCAATTCACATTTCACTTTATTCCAATTACTAAATATAATTTGAAACTTTGATAATCTTAATTAAAAGATTTATTCTTTTCATACGGGGTTTAAGAACAGTGTTATTTAAGACACCATTCACACAACCCAAAATCTAATTTATTATTTAATTCAATTAAATATTAATTAATTGGAAAACTTCATTAAATCTTTATTTAATGATTTATTCTAGTCAATAACTAGTACATTTTGATAAAAATATATTTTTATCTTTTCAAATATGGAATTTTTCATCCACAATCTTTCCAAATTATTAATTATGATTTTACATAATTATTTTCATATTTTTAAAATTTTTATTAAGACCCTTTCAGTCGATTTCCATAAACGGTCATCGAACTGCACTTATAGCGACCTTTTCTGAAATTGATTTGGACATAACTCCAAATCTAATCGATAGATTTCAAAACTCTTATATTCATTGGAAAGCTCTTTTCGGTACGAACCCAATGGTTCTGGTTTTAGGAGAATCCGATGGACGGATCTCCCGTTACATCAATTTGAAGTTAATGGTCGAAATTCGCGAACGATCGCTGTGCGACGCGTTCTATTCAGGCCATTAAATATATATAATTTTTATATTACATATATTTCGTTGATTTCCATTTAAATAGCATTTTATAAAATATTTAAAAATTCGTTTTAAAATGACTTTAACTTCATTTTCAATTTTAAATCAAAATTTAATATTCTATGTTTTTATCATATTAAAATGATAATATATTCAAAATATTATATTTTGAAATCACTACTTTTTGATATTCATTATAAAATGAAATAAATCGATCGATAAACCCGTTCAGGTTAAAATGGTGTTTGCTACTTTACTCGGCTTCATATTTTTTTATTTTTGTGTCCATCTAAAGTTGGACCTAAAAATCATAATTTTATTCTTCATTGAATATTATTTTATAATATTCGTTATTTTAAAATATTCTTTATTTTAAAAGATTCTTTATTTTAAAATATTCTTTATATAAAAGATATTCTGAATCGGAATGCGACTCAATCAATTACCATATAATTTCTGTTATATGGATTTCATACATCGCATGTATATAACAATAATGATAAATAATCAATAAACCATCCATTCACATCCAAAGTGAAATTTACAACTGTGTGAGCATTAAAATAAATAAATAATGCTCATCACAGACTGTCAATCCATCGATTGACATATAACTAAATATTGGGACTAGTGTATGTCAAATATCATCCCAATATCCATGTGGGGTTTTCAAACAACAACAGTTTGTATAAATAAATCATTGGTTAATAAATGTAACTAATTATAATTCGGTTTGAATAATTTCCTATTTAACAGATTTTCACTGTTTAAATTATAAATAAATATTTATAATTTAATTTTAATTTCGATATTAATATTACCATTATTTTAATTATCATAGTAAAAATGACATTTTTATTTCAACATAATAATTTCTAGCAGAATGAAATTTCTATTTCACATGACATTTTCTATCAAAATGACATTTTTATTTTAACATGACATTTTCTAACTAAAGGACATTTTATTTATAAAATATGTTTTCTAACTAAATGACCTATTTGTTTACAAAATATGTTTTCTAACTAAATGACATGTTTGTTTACAAAATATGTTTTCTAACTAAATGACATGTTTGTTTATAAAATACGTTTTTCTAACTAAATGACATATTTATTTACAGAATATGTTTTCTAACATCAAATAAAAAGGAGTTTTATTTTCATAACTTATCTACATGTTTTCTAACGTCAAATTAAAAGAATTTTTACTCGCATACATTTTCTATTCTTCTAATGACAAAATAAAATGACAATTTTGTCTACACACATGTTTTCTAATTCTTGCGACAAAATAAAAAGGCAATTTTGTCTACATGTATGTTTTTAATTTTAATGACAAAATAAAAAGATAATTTTGTCTATATGTATGTTTTAATTTTAGTGACAAATTAAAAATGACTACTCTTACTTGTATACAAATTCAATGTTTAATTCGACAAATAAAAATGAATAAATTTATTTGTACACAAATTCAATGTTTAACAACTAAAAATGAATACTTTTACTTGTAAACAATTCAATGTTAAATTTGACAAATAAAAATGAATGCTCTTACTTGTATACAATTCAAGGTTAAATTTGGCAAATAAAAATGAATGTTTTTACTTGTATACAATTCAATGTTAAGTTTGACAAATAAAAATGAATACTTTTATTTGTAAACAATTCAATGTTAAATTCGACAAATAAAAATGAATTCTTTTATTTGTAAACAATTCAATGTTAAATTTGACAAATAAAAATGAATATTTTTATTTGGCTACAATTTCAACATTAAACAATGAAAAATAAAAAATGAATATTTTGATTTGTCTACAATTCTACTTTTAACATGACAAATAAAAATGACAATTCTATTTTGTTGATAATTCTATTTCAATAAAACAATAAAAATGATAATTTTATTTTTTATAAATATATTTCAACAAAATGATATTTTTGTTTTAATACAAATCTATTTCAACAAAAAAGGATATTTTGTTTTGACAATAATTTAATTCAACAAAAATGATATATTTTTTTAACATTTCTAATTCAGCAAAAATGTTACTTTTATATTTAACATTTCTTATTCAACAAAAATGTTATTTTTATATTTAACACTTTTGACTCAACAAAAATGATTCATATTACAATAAAAATGTAATCTTTATTGTTTTCAAATATTTTATTCAAAATCGTATTTTTATATATGATTATTCTTCTAACATGATAATATTCTAAACAAACCAAATCATATTTTTAGCATACACAATTTAATCCCGCCGTTCATTATAATCACAAACGACCAATTCAAATTTTATACCACACAGATATGAATTTTATATAGCATAAATATAAATTTTACATCGCCATCAATAAGGAATTTCATTTTAAAATAGAGATCTTACCTTGATCGGTTAGGAAATCGTTTAAACAATGATTGTTTTTATCAAATTTAACTGTGCGTTTAATTCAATCAGAAATTTTAATTAGCTCCAATCCTGCTCTGGTTAGTTCTAAAGTGTAGATAACAGAAAGACGATTTCAATGGTTCCAGCCTCGCCAAACTCTGTTTCCGTATGCGATAGATATTGTATTTTAAACTTTGATCAATTAAACATGTTATTAACTTAATAATGATTAATTAATTAAATTTAAATCTTCCCTAAATACCTCTTCCCTCGTCAATTATCTGAGTCGATTTCAAAATTCAAATGAATGTACAGGATTCAAAATAAACCGGATTTTAGCGAAACTAAAAATATTAGAATCTAATTGAAAATATCTTTACAATGAATTCGAAAAATCAAAATTTCATAGCGGGAATAAAAAGTTATGCCCAGTCAAAAATTCAGAATGGTCGCTATGGAAATTTGGCCCTTAAAAATGGAAATTTTGCAAACGACCTCCGTTTTCGACGAAACCACTTTTGTTGGATCCGGGATGTCAAGTTATTGCTAGATTCCAAAAAACATAATTTTTTGATTTAATTTGTGAGTGTGGCGAAGTAAAACGGTTTTTGACAGTTTTAGTCAATTTGGATCGACCAGAAAATGGCCATTTTTCAAACGGTCTCCAAATTTGATGAAACTAGTTTTGTTAGAACCGTATCATCAATAAAAAGCTAGAAAATATTTTTTGGGAATTTTTAGAGTTAGTATGTGACCCCAGTAAATTGAAATGTATGTTTAAAATTGAATATATAGATTTATATTTTAATTTTGGCGGAAACTGATCGAAAAAGTCGAATTGGCTGATGGTACATATCCCATTGTGTTCGGAATAGGGATAATTAGTTAAGGGCGACAGTCGTTGGGTTCGATTTGGTGTTCAATTTGAAAAGTTACTTTTGGAATAAATTAAATTATAAATGAATATATATGCTCTAGTCAAATATGGTCAAACCCTATTGTCTCATGCCCGTGGTCAACTATTTCCTCAGCCCCTCCCCCTCCACGTTGATTTCAAATTGAATAAACAAAATAAAAGAAAAAAAGAAAAGGGGGAAGAACCGCTCCATCTCATCGCCCCCAACGCTGCCACCTCCGTGAGCTCCAGCGATGTGCCGCCTCAGGCCGGCCTCCCCTAGTCCGGCGAACCCCTCCGACGCAGCACCTCGTCTTCAAACCTCCCTCGTCTCTGACTAAGCCCCCTCCCCCCCCCCCAAATCGACTAAACTGTGCCACCAATCCCCGACACGCCACCACAGACTCGCCGCCACCCCCTGTCGCCACCGGCACTCCAAGCCGCCCCTCCTCCGCCATCGCCCACCTTCGGTGACGCCGGTAAGCTTTTAATTTGATTTGTATATGTATTCAGGTATATAAAAAGTTGATTTTTATATAGAAGATACCATAGTAAGTAAAAAGTAGATTTTTATATAGAAGATATCGTAGAAAGTAAAAAGTAGATTTTTATATAGAAAATGAAATAAAAAGATATGATTTTTGTGAATGGAAATATATGGTTTTTGTGAATGAAAGATTATATTTTTATAAGTGAAAAGTTAGATGTTTAAGAATAAAAAGGCGATATTTTTAACGATAGAAAGGCTGGGTTTTTATATATGTAGCGATAGAGTAAAAATACGATTTTTATATATGAAATGAAGATATAAAAATGTGAATTTTATCATATATGTAGCAAAGTAAAAATATGATTTTTATCGTTTGAATGACAATGTAAAAATGTGATTTTTATATGTTCATTGGCGATAGAAAGATTCGATTTTTATCTATATAGTAGCGGTATGAAAATGTGAATTTTGTCTATGTAACATTGTTATAAAAATATGAAATTATTTTTAGAAAGATTAAAATATAATTTTTAACCTATGTATGTTATTTATACAATAATCATACAAAGAAATAATTATTGATTGGTTAAAAATATGAATTTTAACGTAGGTATACTACATAGATCGACAATCAAAGCACAGCGGAGTGGAACCCAAAGGTGAGAACTCCTCACTTTTATTTTATTTTCCAGTTAAAATATATACTAGGATGCAGACGGTTCTTAGCAGCACCTGACACCCGTCGTCCATAGACCATGGAAGACTTGTTTGTTTGTTTGATTTTGTTGTGAAAATTGATTGTGTGATGTGGAATGGAATAAAATATTTTATAGTTAAAAATATAATTATTAACGTGTACATGAATAAAAATAAATATTTATAAACAAATCGGGATGATTTGTTTATGTACACACATTTGACTGATATTGATTGGGACAATAAATTTTACACACCGCCCAAATACACAAATAAAATTCATTATTTGTTGATTGAAACCCACACGGGTATTGGGATGATATATGACCTACACTAATCCCAATAATTAGCTGTATGTCGATCGATTGATGGACAAGTTGTGTAAGCGTTGAATATTCATATTTAATGCTTATACATTGTAGAATGCACTCTGGATGATGGTTGATTGTTTATAATTGTTGTGATATACATGTGTTGTATGAAATCTATATAATCAACATTATATGGTAATTGACTGTGTCTGATTCCAGTTCAGAAAGAATGAATATTTTAAAATAACAATTATTTTAAAATGACAAATATTTTAAAGTAATATTCAGTAAAGGATCAAAATATGATTTTGATGTCCGATTTGGGATGGACACGAATATATTTAAATATATAAAGCCTTGTTGATTAGATTAACGCCATTTTGACGTAAACGATATTTATATCGATTTTATTTACTTTTATAATGAATATTGAAAAGAAATTGATTTCAAAATCTAATGTTTTGAAAATACTATCATTTATATACCGATGATATGGAATATTCAACTTTGATTTGAAATTGAATATGAAGTTGAAATCGTTTTGAAAACGAATTTAAAAAAGATTTATAAAATACGTTTTAAATGGAAATCAACGAAATATATATTATATATATAATATAATGGCATGAATAGAATGCGCCGCGCTGCAGTATTTCGCGAATTTCGACCATTGATTTCGAATGGACATTACGGGAGATCCGACCGTCGGATTCTCCTAAAACCGGAATCATTGGGTTCATATCGAAAAGAACTTTCTAAGAATACAAGAAATTAGAAATCTAACGGTTGGATTTGGAATTATGTCCAAATCAAATTTGGAAAAGGTCGCTGTAAGTGCAGTTCGATGGTCGTTTATGGAAATCGACTGTACGGGCCTTGATAAAATTATTAAAAATATCAATTATTTGTGTAAAATCATAATAAATGATTTGGGAAGAATTGGGATGAAATTCCACATTTGAAAAGATAAAAAGGTATATTTATCGAAATAAACTAGTTATAAACTAGAATAATAAATCCAATGTTTTTAAATAATTAAATTGGGTAGGAAATGGTTTTAAAAATAACCAGAATTTCCAATATATGAATTGGAATGGATTTGAATCGAAATTATCCTCGGAATATTTCGATATTCGATTCCGTGATTATACAGATATTGTGAAGGAATTTGGAAGATATATATATATATATCGTTATTCCAATACAATATTTGTTGGTTTCAGAAATTGATATTGAATATAAGCTGATATATTTTCTATTCAAACCCTTGTATTTAATATCAAATTGGATTTTGGGTTTGTCATGAATGGTATCTTTAATAATACTGTTCTTAAACCCAATGGAGTTAATAAAATTAGAATCTAACTAGAGATTTGTTAAGTTGAATGGTTTCCTGGGTATTGATCTGATGTTGGTTTCATCCTTCGGGGTTAATACTTAGGGAATTGTTCTTTTACTAATTTACGGTTAGAGACTGATGGGATTTTGGGTTTGTCATGAACTGTGTTTTAAATGGCACTGTTCCTAAACCCAGGGTGAAAAGAATAAGTCTTCTAATTAAGATTGTTAGAGTTTCCAATTATATTTAATAATTAGAACAAAATAAAATGTGAATTGGGTTTATTGTGAACTGTATTTTTAACGACATTCGTTCTTTAACCCGATTTACAGTGAAATGTGATTTGGAATTTATAAATCATTTTATTAAGATTTAATGGGAATTTCCCCAAGGTAACGGTTTTCCAATTTAATATATTAAATTGGAATTCGATTGATAATAATCAAAGTGAACTTGTGTGGAGGAAGATTGTTAATACATATGGAATTTAGAAGGCTTTGTCGTTATTCCATTTATATTATTAGTCGGATACGGAAATTGATATCGATTATATATTGATTTGTTTTTCCTTGAAGGTTCCACAATTAATGGAATGTGATTTGGGTATATCGTGAACGGTGTTTTAAATAACACTTGTTCTTTAACCCGATTAACGATGGAATGCGATTTTGGGTTGTCATGAATGGTATCTTAAATAATACTATTCTTAGACCCAGTGGAGTTAAGAAAATCAGAAACTAACTGGAGATTAGTTAAGTTGAATGGTTTCCTGGGTATTGATCTGATGTTGGTTTCGAACTTCGGGGTTAATACTTAGGGAATTGTTCACTTGCTAACTTACGGTTAAAGGCTGATGGAATGGAATGAGATTTTGGGTTTCGTGAACCGTGTTTTAAATGACATTGGTTCTTTAACCCAGTTAAAAACAGGATATAGTTTCCCAAGTTAAACAATCATTAATACTGATTTTTGTGAAGATTAAAACCAAGTGGAGTTTTAATGCATCTTTAATTAGATTGAAATGATATCCAAAGGAAGATCAAAGAATAAATTTAAAGAATTTATCTTTGATAAAATTAGTGGGAACTTTTTCCAAAGTATAAGAATATTTGAATAAAGGAATATTCTGGATTGGAATGAGGCATATGTTGTGTTTTTATAGCACTTGTTTATTACATACGCGAGTTATTCATAACGACCGAGTTTATCCCATTCTGGATTGGAATGAGGCGTACGTTGTGTTTTTATAGCATTTGTTTATTATATACGCGAGTTATTCAGAAAGACCGGGTTTATCCCATTCTGAATAACTGATTCGACGATGTGTCGAAGATGCAGACGGTGGTTGAAGACCGAAGGTCTTCACATCGTTTAGATGATTACTAATGTCTTAATTGGATTGTACACCCAAGACAAGGTAATAAGTGGTGATCGTCCAGACGTACTTGGAGATCGACCGGATATGCGAGGACCTCTCCCTTGTATTGGACATATGGGGGAGGAATAAGGTGCCTCTGGTTTCGTTCAGACCTAGAACGAACTTGTAAATGGATGTGTGTCTAACATCGAATTTCATTCTGTGTGATTGATATACATCGGTTGCATAGCGTGAATTGCCTGTGTGGCATGCGAGATGCAAATGATCAAGGCTTTTGTTGAAAAGCAGAGTCTTGTGGTTGATGATCAAAGCACTGCTTTAATATAGCGTGGGCTTTGTGTAGCGTTAATTCACGAGCCTCACACCCTGGTGTGGACCAGAAACAGGAGAGGACCTTAGGGAGGGCATGCGTTTCCTTCTAGCTAGAAGTAGTGTCAGCGTTTTGCAAGCCCTGACGTTTTACTTATGTGGATGATGGATAGCGAGGCGCCTCGGTTATATCGGTCGATCCGGGGCCGATGGAGTCATTTGGCTCATTTATGCCCCATAGGGCGGGGAAACGTATTGTTCAAGGTTTGTTAATCCACATTGCACTTTGATGGGCCATCACTGACGATCCAAGGGCCCACCTGAGTCTGGGTCCTGAGGGGCGAGCTAGAGCGTCTCGAAGAGGTAAGGACGATCCCTTGCCTTGGTTCACAAATGGAAATCCAACTTCCAATACGTGACATTTGCGGTTTTGATTGTACAGCCTAGTATTGGCGACGTGATATATGGTACCCATGCCGTCTAGGATTGATACATTTATATTTGAAGTTGTTTTATACACTATGCACTTATAATAGTATCAAATGATTTATTTTGACGTACCAAGCATGTTTGGCTATTATAAGGGAAAACCCTATCCTTCGGCTTGCGTTGCATTGTGTGATGGGACCTGGGTCTTATAATAGCTTCATTTTTCCAAAAAGTATTGCTCTATTTTGTTATATGCACTGGTATTCCTGGGAGGAAACCTGTTCCGTGTTATACGACGTGTTCCCTTGATATATCTGATTTAAAGTAAAGTTTTAAATAACTGTTTTAGTTCTCACACCAGTCACATGACTGACCTGGAGTTTATGGTTTTAATCTAAACTCTGGGTGCCCCTATTTTCTGCACGGGCAGCAAGTAGATTTGGTTTTGCAGATTTATATTCATAGGATCCTGGTTTACAGCTGGAATGATATTCGAAAAGCTCTGTATCCGCATATTCTTTTCAGTTGTGTTTTATATTATTTTCCACTGCATTGTAACTTGTAAATCTCTGATGTTTAGTAAATGTATAATATTTATTCATGCTCTGTTATATTCTTGCATTCTAATGGAACTGTTGTAATAAGCAATGAAATGTTCTTCTGTTTGTGTTCTAATTTGTCGTTCCTCAAGGCAATCCGGGCTTTCCTTTACGGGGAAGTTCGGGTCATTTCAACACATCAGAATAAATAACAGAAGACTTTTATAACCATTATAATAATGTTACATCAGAGTACAGAATATATCAGAGTACATCGAATGTAATGCAGCGGAAGATTAATTTACAATAAATTTAATACAGGGCAGCGGAACAATATAACCTAACACAGCGGAAGGCTATCATGCTCTAGAGACAACTTTAAGCTTCGATCCAGAATCCTGCTTAATATATCTGCAAAATAATCTACTCGACCGCCCGTGTGGAAAAAAGCACACTCGGGTTTGCAAAGTGAAACAAACTACGTGTTAGTCATGAGACTGGTATGAGAAATCTTACTTAACTTATCTAATAATAACAAGGCTAATCACATGACCACGCCACTAACGCAGAACGGGTTTACTCCACTGGATTGCCAGTGCATAAATAAAGTAAATCGTTAAAACAACACAATGCTTTTTAGAAAAATGAAACCATTATAAGATTCAAGTCCCATCACTCAATGCAACCCAAACCGGAGGATAGAGTTTTACCTTATAATGATCGAAAATGTTTGATACGATAGAACGGATTTGATATTATTATTAGTGTATATATGTTTCAAAAACATTTTCAATCATAATGTATCAATTATAGACGGCATAACTACCATATACTATGTCGCCATACTAGTTATAAAATCAAAACTGTATGGTGTCGTATTGGAAGTTGGATTTCCATCATGAACCAAGGCAAAAGATAGTCCTTACTGAATTCGAGACACTCTAGCCTGTGCCTCAGGATACAGCCGAAACTGCACCTTGGATCTTCAGGGCTAGTCAACAAATATGTTAGTGCATTAGTTATGCCTGAACAATACGTTTCCCTGCCCTATGGAGCATAAATATAGAGCCACTATTGACTCAAATCCGAGGCGCCTCATTCCATCATCCACATAAGTAAAAATGCCAGGGCTTGTAAATGCTGACACCACTCCTAGCTAGAAAGAAACGTATGTCCTCCCTGCAGTCCTCTCCCATTTCTGGTTCATACCGGGGTGTGAGGCTCGCGAATTATCGCTACACAAAGCTATGCTAAACAAAGTTGTGCATTGATCATCAACCACATGGCTCTGCTTTTCAACAAAAGCCATGATCATTTGCATCTTAGCATGCCACATTGTCAATCCATACCATACCCTTGATTTCTGCTAATATATAACCTCTAAGCTCGTATGTCTCAGAGAAGGGTGTTATGGAAGAGAATAAATTCCCCTCCACCAAACATATATATATATATATATAGCAGAGATTAACGAATACAGCATAAAGGAATACAACGTCAGACATACCATCCATTTACAAGTCTGTTCTGGGTCTGAATGAAACCGGAGACACCTTATTCCTCGTCCCATATGTCCAATATAGGAGAGAGGTTCTCGCATACCCATCGATCTCCAAGTACGTATGGACGATCACCACTTATTACCTTGTCTTGGGATGCCTCCCAATCAAGACATCAGTAATCATCCAAACGATGTGAAGATCTCCGGTCTTCAACCACCGTCTTCATCTTCGACTTTTAATCATCGTAGTAATTATTCAGAATGGGCTAAATTCGGTCTTTCCGAATAACTCGCGTATTTTATAATCAATAAACAAGTGCTATAAAACACATCATACGCCTCATTCCAATGTAGAATATATTTTTAAATAAAATATTCACATTATTAGGGAAAGGTCCCCATCAATATTATCAAAGATAAATTCTTTAAATTTATCCTTTGATCTTCTTTTTATAGATTCATTAAAACCCAATTTGGTTTTAATATCAAAAATCATTGCTTTGTGATTATTCAACTTTAAGAAATTAATCTTGCCTTTAATTGTGTTAAAGAACCAATGTCTTTTAAAACACAATTCACGATAAACCCAAAATCATCTTCCATTTAATATGGAATTTCCATAGAAATCAAATCAATATATAATCAATATAAGTTTCCGTATCACACTAATAATATAAATGGAATAACGGAAAAGCCGTTTAAAATCCATTCATAGTAACGGCCTTCTTTTACAGAAGCTCATCTCAATTATTATTAAATCAAACTCCATCCAATTCCAATTTCTTCTATTAAATTGAAAAACTTTATTTTGGAAATTTTCCATTAAATCTAAATAAAAGATTTATAAATTCCAAATCATACTTTCACTGTAAATCGGGTTAAAAGACAAATGTCGTTAAAAACACAGTTCACGATAAACCTAATTCACATTTCATTTGATTCCAATTAATAAATATAACTGGAAACTCTAATAATCTTAATTAAAAGATTTATTCTTTTCTCGACTGGGCTTAAGAACCGTGTTATTGAAGATACTATTCACGACAACCCAAAATCCAATTTTATTTATTTTAAAAAAGCATTAAATTATTATTCTAGTTAATAACTAGTTTATTTTGATAAAAATATATTTTCATATTTTCAAATATGGAATTTTTCATCCAAAATCTTTCCAAATTATTAATTATGATTTTACATAATTTCTTCATATTTTTAATAATTTTATTAAGGCCCGTACAGTCGATTTCAATAAACGGTCATCGAACTGCACTTACAACGATCTTTTTCAAATTTGATTTGGACATAATTCCAAATCTAACCGCTAGATTTCAAAACTCGTCATTGGAAAGCTCTTTTCGATACGAACCCAATGGTTCTGGTTTTAGGAGAATCCGACGGTCGGATCTCCTGTTACATCAATTTGAAGTTAATGGTCGAAATTCGCGAACAGTCGCTGCACGGCACGTTCTATTGAGGCCATTATATGTATAATATATATATATATATATTATATGTTTCATAGGTTTCTATTTTAAATTGTATTTTATAAAATATTTATAAATACGTTTTAAAACGATTTTAACTTTATTTTCAATTTTAAATCAAAACTGAATATTCTATATCATTGTTATATTATAAGATTAATATTTTCAAAATATTGTATTTTGAAACCACTTCATTTCGATATTGATTATAAAATAAATAAAACTGATCGATAAACCCGTTCGGGTTAAAAATGGCGTTTGTTACTTAATTCGGCTTCATATTTTTATATTTTTGTGTCCATCCAAAGGGGGACATAAAAATCAAAATTTTATTCTATACTGAATATGATTTCAAAATATTCATTATTTTAAAGATATTCTGAATCGGAATGCTGCTCAATCAATTACCATATAAATACGGTTATATGGATTTCATACATTGCATATATTCAACGACAATGATAAACAATCATCAAATAATCCATTCACATCCAAAGTGAAGTTTATAACTATGTGAGCATTAAAATAAATAAATAACGCTCATCATAGACTGTCAATCCATCGATTGACAATTAATTAGATATTGGGACTAGTGTATGTCAAATATCATCCCAATACCCGTGTGGGGTTTTCAAACAACAACAGTTTACATAAAAAAAGCATTGGTTAATAAATTTAACCAATTCTAATTTAGTTTGGATTATTTTCTATTTAACCAACTTTTACTGATTAAATTATAAATGAATATTTATAATTTACTTTCAAAAAACATATATTTTAACAAGTAATTATTTAATTCCTTGTCTAACATGATAAAGGTGATATTTCGTCTAACGAAACATATAATTTAACTAAATGACATTTCCATTTTAACACAACATTTTCTAATGAAATGACATATTTGTTTACAAAATATGTCTTCTAATATCAAATAAAAAGGAGTTTTATATGCATAACTTATTTACATGTTTCCTAATGTAAAATAAAAAGAATTTTTATTCACATACACTTCTATTCTTCTAATGACAAAATTAAAAAGGAAATTTTGTCTACACACATGTTTTATATTGTCTTGCGACAAAATAAAAAGACAATTTTGTCTACATTTATGTTTTTATTCTTACTCATACACAAATTCAATGTTTAACTCAACAAATAAAATGAATATCTTTATTTGTTTACAAATTAAATGTTTAATTTGACAAATAAAAATGACTACTTTAATTTGTCTACAAATTCAATGTTTAATTTGACAAATAAAAATGAATACTTTAGTTTGTCGACAAATCTAATTTAACATCACTAAATAAAATGATATTTTTGTTTGACGACAATTCTAATTCAACATAACTAAATAAAATGATACTTTTGTTTGATGACAATTCTAATTCAACATAACTAAATAAAATGATACTTTTGTTTATCGACAATTCTAATTACACATAAAAATGATATTTTTATGTTGACGATTCTAACTTAACATAACAAATAAAAATGATAATTTTATGTTGACAATTTCTATTTCAACTTAACAAATAAAAATGATGATTTTATTTGCTTACAATTTCTATTTAACAAAAATGATATTTTTGTTTTTAACTATTTCATTTCAACAAAACATGATATTTTGGTTCCAACTATTTTATTTCAACCAAAATGTAAATTTTGTTTCACCTATTTCATTTCAACAAAGATGTAAATTTAATGTCAATTCTAATTTCAACAAAAATGACAAATTTTATATTGCCAATTCTAATTTCAACAAAAATGACAATTTTATATTGTCAATTCCAATTTCAACAAAAATGACAATTTTATATTGTCAATCAAAATTTAACAAAAGTGACAATTTTATATGTCAATTCTAAATTTAACAAAAGTGACCATTTTATATGTCAATTCTATATTTAACAAAAGTGACCATTTTAATCCTAAGATAACATTTTATAGCAAAATGGTATTTTCATTCTAATGCAACCTTTTATAACAAAAATGTTATTTCATTTCTAATGCAACATTTTATAACAAAAATGTTATTTTTAATCTAATGTGACACTTTCAATACAATGACATTTCAATATAATGACATTTTCAATATAGTGACATTTTCAATATAATGTCATTTTCAATATAATGACATTTTCAACATAGTGACATTTTCTAAACATATAACATTATAATGTAACATGAACATATTCTAAATATATGACATATCTATTTGACAAATCATTATTCTAAATAAATGACATATTTATTTAACATAATCATGATTCTAACGAAATGATATTTTTAATCTAACTTAGCATTTTATAACAAAAATGATATTTTTAATCTGATAAAAATGACATAACATTATCTAATAAGACGTCGTTTCATTTTAACATAACGTTAGCTAGCTAAATGGCATATTTGTTTACAAAATATGTTTTCTAACTAAGTGACATATTTATTTTAACATGACCTTTTTCTAACTTAACATGTTATTTTCTTTAATCGTCATTAACTTGTACAAAGTTATATTCTGATGACATATCCTAACTTAACATGTTATTTTCTTTTAATCAACATTAACATAACACATATTAATTTGTTTACAAATCTATTCTTAACATAAATAAAAATGATATTTGCATATGTATACAAATCCTATAATGAATAAAAATGATATTTTCATACTAACATAACATTTCTAACAATAACGATATTTTTATTTGAACATAACATTCTCTAAATAATGTCATTTCTAATAAAAGGACATTTCTATTTTAACATAACATATGATCATTTTATATATAAAATAATAAATATGAAATTTCATGTTAACATATTTTCATTTCAAATAATGTTCATTTTTAATAAAAATGTGAATTCTTATCGTTTAACTTTTCTTTTTCAAACCATGAATATTTTAATGATAACATAACCTGATCTAACAAAAATGATATTTTAATGTTAACATGACATGATCTAACAAAAATAATATTTTAATGTTAATATGTTAAAGATTATATTTCTATCATACAACAATATAATTCAGCAAATCATCACGACCACAATCAATATAAATATAAACACATATATATATATGCATTTCAATTTTAAATCGTGAAATCTCACATTGATTTTTGTTTGAATTTCCAACGTGCTCTGTTTCAGCTTTGATTTGTTCCATCGTCCAGATCTCATTTTCACGATTTTAACGCACCCAGTTTCATCAATTTCTGAAGTCGTATGAATGAGATATCAATTTTTATACATTGGACACAATATTAATTAAATTACATAATTAATTAGATTTAATTCCATGATTAAGCAGTTAAACCTTCTTACTCCATCGTCTCGTTCGTTACTGAACCCAAAACCCGCTCTCCATCTCACCAAATCGCACCCCCTTAGACTTTGCCTGCCACCGATCAGAAGATGTCACATGAACCACCGGAAAGCCACCTCCTCACGCCACCAACGACGTCCAATCCGGTCATCTCTTCGACGCTGGATTCCGCTCCAAAGTCGAAGTTTTCCACTCCAAAAATTGCGTCGAATACTCTGAGTTAGATGATCGAAAAGCTCTCAATTTCCTCTTTGAATTTATTAAAAATGATTGAAGGGATTGAAAGTAATTGAGCATTGAAATCCAGAAGACGATGGCCATTAAACATATAAGTGGCGGCTGGCTTGATTAGGTTAGGGTTAGGTTAATTCTAGGGTTTATATAATACTTTATTATTAAATTCTTTAATTTACAAAAAAGCCCGTAAACTCACGAGAGCTCCAAATTCAGCCCCACGAATGTTGTCCCTAGCCAAATACCCCCGTTCCGGACACACTGGGCTAGGTCTCATTAGCCCGTTTGATCGTCTCAACCCACTTTTCTTTATTTTTAAATATAAATCATTTATTTATTTAATTTAGTCGTACATTTAAATTTACCGGGGCCACATATTGAATCTAAAAATTCCAGAAAAATTATTTCTGGCTATGTTTTGACGATACGGACCTAAAAAAATTAATTTCGTAGAATTTGGAGACCGTTTTAAAAATGGTCATTTTCAAGTCGATTAAATTTGATTGAAATTGACAAAACACGTTTTCTTTAGTCACGCTCACATATTAATTCCAAAATTTATGAAAATTGGAATCTTAAAATAAATTGACATTCCGAATCCAAAAAAAGTGGTTTCGTCGAAAACGGAGGTCATTTGCAAAATGGCTATTTTTAATATTAAAATATATTTATAAATTCTATAGCGACTATTCTGAATTTTAAACTAGGCATAACTTTTGATTCCCGCTATGAAATTTCAATTTTTTAGATTCGTTGGAAAGATATTTTTAAATAGATTTAAATATTTTTCGTTTCACTAAAATCCGACTTATTTTGAATCATGTACATTCAGTCAAAGTTCAAATTCCAATTTTCAAACTTCTACGCTATTTCTAATTCCTTTTGAAATCATAATAAATATATTCGTTCTAACTTTGATTTAAATAAATTTTCAATCGTTATTATTTAAAATAAATCATTTTAAATATTTAAAATCCATTAAAATTTCTAAAATAAAATTTTTCAATTGGTTCCAAAATTCCGTGTTGTTACAATCTCCCCCACTTAAAATCTTTTCGTCCTCGAAAAGGAGCGGAGCTGAAAGTTGCTTTATTAACCAACTCAACTTTCATTCTTCAACTAGTTTCAATAATTTTATTAGTTGATTAGCTTTTCAAATATATGTAACTTTTATATATTCAAAAATCATATTTTCTTAGATTGAATTATTATATAATTTCAAATATGTTAACTATAAACTTGTCACTCTCAACTCATTCTAGGGCATTCCTAACCCCATCTCTAACGAGTTTCCTCATTCTAGGATACTACTCATCCTATCTCTAATGAGTATTCTTTTATAGGATATTTCTACTCCTACCTCTGATGAGTCTTTTGTTCAGTTCTAACGAGTTGTACCCCAAAGATTTGGATTAACCAAAGCTCTGATACCAACTGTAATGACCCGAAAATTCCCCTCGCAGGAAATCGCCAGATACACTAATTTTGGGCATACAAGACATCAGAACAAATAACAGAAGACTTTAATAACCAATATAATAATGTTACATTAGAGTACACAATATATCAGAGTACATCGAATATAATACAGCGGAAGATTAGTTTACAATAAATTTAATACAGGGCAGCGGAACAATATAAACTAACACAGCGGAAGGCTATCATGCTCTGGACACAGCTTTAAGCTTCGATCCAGAATCCTGCTTAGTATATCTGCAAAATAAGCTACTCGACTGCCCGTGTGGGAAAAAGGGCACCCGAGTTTGCAAAATGAAACAAACTACGAGTCAGTCATGGGACTGGTATGAGAAATCTTACTTAATTTATCTAATAATAAGGCTAATCACAGGACCACGCCGCTAACGTGGAACGGGTTTGCACCATTGGATTGCCAGTGCATAAATAAAGTAAATCGTTAAAACAATGCAATGCTTTTTAGAAAAATGAAACCATTATAAGACTCAAGTCCTATCACACAATGCCATGCAAACCGAAGGATAGAGTTTTACCTTATAATGGTCAAAAATGCTTGATACGATAGAACGGATTTGATATTATTATTAGTGTATATATGTTTCAAAAACATTTTCAATCATAATGTATCAATCATAGATGGCATAGCTACCATATACTATGTCGCCATACTAGTTATACAATCAAAACTGTATGGTGTCGTATTGGAAGTTGGATTTCCATCATGAACCAACGCAAAAGATAGTCCTTACCGAATTCGAGACACTCTATCGCGTGCCTTAGGATACAGCCGCAACTGCACCTTGGATCTTCAGGGTCGGTCCACAAATATGTTAGCGGATTAGTTATGCCTGAACAAAAGGTTACTGTAATGTCCCGCATTTTTATCGGTTTATATTTGAATATTGAATTCGTAATATAAGTGGATTTATATATTAATTAAACGAAGTTAAGCGTATAAAAATATATATTAAATATAATCGAGCCCGTAATATCACTGCAGTTCGTAATTTAATGTTCTGAACTTCAACTGAGTGTACAGAATTCGTTATAAGTCGGATTTCTGCGAAACAAGAAACGGTCAAATCTATTGAACTGCATTTCTCTAATGGAAGTGATATATCGAGAGTTCGAATTATATATTGTAAGTTATATCCAAATCAAATTTTCAAATAGTCGCTGTAGAATCGTTTATTGACCATAACGGTTTATTCGATATACCTGGGTATCGGTTTCGAATTTAGACATGATTCTTTTGAGACGTAGTGATAATATAATTTTTAGAATTTTATTGAAATTTTTAATTAATGAAATACGCAACTTTTTATTTGGAATATTTTGCACCCTGTATCGATATTTTAGGGTTCACAATATAAGCTAGTCTACCGATATAATTATATTTTTGGAACTGTGACATCTCGCTGGACACGATCGTATTTTTATCTCTGTCCATAAGCAATTCGTATGTGAGTAAAATTCTATCTGGCCATGGAGTAACGTCGGTATAAATATAAGGCATGACAAATATAAAGTCTGCATATCTATAAATTTAATCTATACCGTACACCCAGGCGTTACGTCCCTTCTTCATGAATGACTGGTTATTTTCCTTAGCTAGTGAGAAGTGTCCTACCATATATTTACCACTACAGGCCTAAGAAGCTAGTAAACATACCTATGTAATTTCTTTCCTAATACTTCACATCCAAGTAAAGACCAGTAAAGACCTGCAGACCCATATTTAAAAAAATATGCATGGGCTATGTTTGTACCAACAGCTCACTAGTAAAATAAGAGTACTGCCAGCATTAAATAATGATGTACAAAATATACTATAGCATGGGGAACCAAAGCCGATCTCTTCTCCACATCTACACTTTGAAAATATAATCCACCTAGGATCTAATCTAAGTCTCTTACCTAACGAAAGGTGCACTGTAACCTACACTATACATTCCAGTGTATTTCCAAGTCGTATGAAAAGAAAACTCGTGACATACTGTCAGCTACCTGTTTACTATTCCTTTTGTATTAAGGGTCTGTGTCTATAAATACTCAGGTCTTCCTTCTCCAATTGATTTGCATAAAGCATTCACAGAAAACTTAAATTTCCGGAAGTCTTTAATAGTAGAAAAGAAAATAAACAAAAATCGAAAATGGTATTTGGTTTTAATGCAATAATGATGGGATGATGAAGGAAGTGTATTGTTTTTTTTTTCTTTTTCAAAACCCAGAAGAACAATGTCCCTATCCCACGTGCTACAGTTGAAACAATGTACGTTTACAAACAGCTACTCCCCTTCAATGCTTCAGGCCTACGTTTATTAACAGCTATCCTGCGCTGTACATCGCCGAGTCCCCATCAAGTAAATGGAAGAACAGGCTATGGCCAACCTATCACAATCCTACGATTTCCTATTGCTTGGCACCCAAGTTTTAAATCCTATATATGTATTACTGGTGCTCGGCTTATTTGGTTTTCCTTTCACCACAAAATCTAAAAGCAGCTATTTCTGTCACCTAACACCATGAAGCACATGGAAGCGCACTAACCGACGCAGGGCTACTCTATACATTCTACAATCCTATGTACGTGGTCGCCAAGGCACTAAAGCCTATATATAAAGGCAAGCTTCCCTCATTTCTTCAAACGGCGAGAACAGACCCAGCCTCAACATTTCCCTACTTCCAATATCATATTCGAAAAAAAAAAGTAAATAAACAAGAAAGAAACGAGAGTTCTGGAAAGGAGCTTATGGAGGAGTTCCCTGCTTTCTTCTTTCGGTCTTCACAGCTGAAATCGCGATCAATTTGGAGGGTGCTTCACTGGAGTGTGACGTTTTGATGAATGGAGATGGGAAGCCTAATAGCGGTGAGTACACAGTAGAAAGAGGGAGAGCACACGTGGTGCATCATGGCATAGGAAAGTTGGTGAGAACTGTGTATGGGGTTTGGCAAACGTAAACAAAGTGAAGGGGTTACGTTCTGGTTTGAACACAAAGAGTAGGGAAAACATTGGGCATAAGGTGTTCATGCGGTTTTCCTGGAGCGTGAAAACATAGTGAAGCAAGGCGCAACCCTTTTTCTGAGTTCGGTGATGGTTGTAAGCGGGGAGGTACTGGAGCATACCAGTTAGTGAAGACGCTAGTGTGTACACGGGATGGCTTTGGAGTTATGAGGTTGCATGCTGGTGGCGGAGAGAAAGATGTGGTGTCAGTGGTGAGCAATGTGGACGGTGTACAGTGGGGGAACTGACGCGTTTGGGAAGAAGAGGACAACATTTAAAACGAGGTGGAGTGCCAAAGGGTGGACGTGGATGTAAAGAGGGAAATGGGCCAGTTCAAGAAGGAAATGCGAGCCCACTTATAAATAAAAAGGGAAGATAAAAAGTTATTAAAAATATTGTCATCGACCGAGTGTGGATCTGAAGCCTGAAGGTATGAAGGAAACCGAGTGGATTGAAACTGGTTCGGAACCAATGGAAGCTCGTCGAAAATCATAACGTCTGATCCAGTGTACCGACGCAAATCGTTATTTAACGGTTAACGCGCAAAGGTGAGTAAATTCACTAACTCTGTTCTATTTTAAAATATTATAATTATATTTTAAATATTGGTTGAACGTTGTGTGATGGTCGCTTCGGTAGATTACAATTTAATTGGTTGAATTATATATCGTTGCATATATACACATCATTGGTTGGACTGATTCCATCGATTATAATATTTCCTGGTATGGAATCAGTGTTAATTGTTGACTAACATCGGTGGATGCGGGAAACCGGTTGGAGGAATCCAACCGGATTCCTCAATATTTATATGTACTGTTTGTTTTATATAGATGCACTATTTGAACCCAAATGACTTTTGAAACCTTGTGTTGATATTAGCGTTGAATGGAAATTCAAACGTTATTTTGATTTAATCAATAGATGATATCGATTAAGAACGTGGCAACAACCAACCATAAATGTATCATTTGTTTTAACTGCTATTGTTTTACCAAAATCCCACTGTGTGCGAAGCACGTGTTTCACCATACTTACTAAATGATTTGGTAAAGTGGATTCTTATATTAATAAGATTAATAAGTAAGTAGGCGGAGATTAACTTGATGATTAATAACAAGAATTTATTGTTTTAAGAACAATTAAATGAGATATTTACAAATAGATTATGGTTGATTTCATATTAAGTAAGATTAGTTAGAATCGATTATTGTTTATTTAATAGTAAATGAGATTATTTAGAAATAAATTATTATTTTTATAGTAATCGATACAAGTGAAATTATTTGGATTAATAAATGTTACTTATTCAAAATGAAAATATTTGTTAGAATTGATTAGTGGGTTAATCATGGCTAAATATTTACCAAGCAAACTGTTTTGATCAATAATTGGTTATTTAATTAAATTAGATTGGGCTGATTAATCTAATGTAATAAATTAACGAATAGTTGATTTAGTTTAAATAAGATTTTAAAATATAAGGGATTTGTCTAAAGAAGAAAAGCGAAGAGGAATGTTTAATAAGGGATTTGTCTAAGAAAGACGAAGTGGAGAGAAATGTTTAAAAATGGCTAATGTAAATAACCGAGTTTTCAAAATAAGGATATGACGTCATAAAACCGTATTTAAAATATAGCAAGAAGCACGATTACGGATTTTAAAGTATAAGGGGTTAGAGTTATGAACTTATATCTATTCTAAGATAAGAATATTGTTGATCAAGGTCTGAGAGGTAATTAAAATACCCCAACTTGAACGGCTTCACTATTATCGAAGGATGGTATTTGTTTGTAACGGAAAGAGATGTCAAGATTTTTGTAACAGAAAGAGATATCAAGATTTTTGTAACGGAAAGAGATGTCAAGATTTTTGTAACGGAAAGGGATGTCAAGATTAGTTATGAAGAGAATATTATAGCATATGACAAGTCCTAGAACTATAGCGATAAAATAACGCTGTTGACTAAACTTAAGCGTGACTGTTATGTCGAGATTAGTTATAAGGGGAATATTACAGCGTATGACAAGTTTTGAACTATAACGTTAAATTAACGTTGTTGGCCAAGCTTAAGCATGATTTTTATATATAGCACTACTCCCTAGGGAATGAAAACAATTTGGTTTGAAATCCACTTATTCTAAAGAAATAAGCAACGATGTTGTCCAAAGAAATATAAGAATAAGAGTTATAATAACTGAGAATATTTTCCAAGAAGTGTGAAAGTGCTAAAACAAGATTTGAGAAATATCTGGTAAGATATGGGAATTCGAATAATAAAACAAATGTTAAATAAGAAGTGCTCTTGATTGTTTGATGTTTAGTTTTACATTAGAATGGATGTTTGTTTTACTTCGATAGTTGAATAACCGACTATCGAAGTGCTTTGACCATCGTTGTCAATACGGAGAGACCGGTTGGATATATTATCTGAAACCACTCTGTATAGGCATAAGCGCTGCAAATTAGATTATGCTGAAGACAATCGAAGACGGAGTGAAATTCAAGAGCTGTTATGTTTGTCCAGTCCCAAGACAACTTGTATGGACGAATGTCTGACAGAGTATTCCTAACGGTCACATAAGACGATCTTTTCAAGGGATTACGCCTGGTGGCGGAGAAATTCGTTTCTCTTAGCTTTTATACCCGTAATATTTTTGGAAAGATCAACTAGTGATTTGATGGGTTTGACGATGTGGCATTCAAAGTGTATGGTGGCCAGATGTTCTAAAAGATAGACGTAGCCTCAAACTTCACAACCGAGAAATGACAAAAATCGGGCAGGCAGCATGGCTATGTGGGTCGCTCCCATTAGGGTGTATAATCACCTATCTAGAGAAATTCCTTTTGTTTCTTACTCTATCGATTCTGCCCATTCGGGAACGGTGGTTTGAGCCCAACCGTTGGTGATATACATTCGATACACTCAAGCGAAATGAGTGGTCGGTCATGTGTGGGCCGGGTTGCAAGACATTCTTGTTGAACCCAGTGTATTCGCCTCTAGAGATACACTATCGGCAGGTGGTCCCATACCTTGTCATAGTTGGAATCCAATCTCCAATAAGCGCCCTGCGGTTTTTGATTTTATACTGTGTATGTAGAGCGTGAGATGCAAGCGTTCTGTTATTTGGTTATTTACTTGATTAGACATTATTATAATATCATTGGATTTGGATATCAAAATGTTTTGGGTTATAGTAAGGTAAAAACCGTCCATGTTTATGTGTGGGCTGGTCTTACTATTATCTTTTCTTTTAAAGGATTTCAAAGTTAAACCGTATGGTTGGAATTTACTCATACCAGTCCCATGACTGACCCAGAGTTTATTTTGTTTGTTTTCCCTAAACTCTTGGGTGCCCAAATTTGTACGGGCAGTCAAGTGTTTCAGGCTTTACAGATACACTTGGAGGAGCTTGAAGCAGGAGTCTTCATTGTTGGTTATTTAGAGTTATTTCCGCTATACCAAATGTTATTATGTACTCTGATATGGTATGTATATATATAAAACAGATTTGTACTTCAAAGTTATGTTATATAATATATTTTATTCGTTCCGCTGTGAGATTCGTGTTTACTCTGATTATGTTCAACTGTGTTCTTCTTCTTCTCCTATTCTATTAGTTCTATCTTTTCTATCTCATCCTCTAACTTCTTTCTATTAATGATCCGGTATTTTCGATGTCTGAACAGTCGACGCTGGGTTTTATGTCAATTTTCGGAGTCGAAAATCCCGTGGTAGTTACAGTTACCCTGCCCTATGGGGCACAAATATAGAGCCACTATCGACTCAAATCCGAGGCGCCTCATTCCATCATCCACATAAGTAAAAATGCCAAGGCTTGTAAACGCTGACACCACTCCTAGCTAGAAAGAAACGAATGTCCTCCCTGTAGTCCTCTCCCATTTCTGGTTCATACCGAGGTGTGAGGCTCGCGAAGTATCACTACATAAAGCTATGCTAAATAAAGTTGTGCTTTGATCATTAACCAGAAGGCTCTGCTTTTCAACAAAAGCCTTGATCATTTGCATCTTAGCATGCCACATTGTCAATCCATACCATACCCTTGATTTCTGCCAATATATAACCTCTACGCTCGTATGTCTCAGAGAAGGGTGTTATTTCATAAATTCTCCACCACCAAACAGGTATATATTTAATAGAGATTAACGAATACAGCATAAAGGAATACAACGTCAGACATACCATCCATTTACAAGTCCGTTCAGGGTCTGAACTAAACTGGAGGCACTTATTCCTCATCCCATATGTCCAACAAAGGAGAGAGGTTCTCGCATACCCATGATCTTCAAGTACGTCTGGACGATCACCACTTATTACCTTGTCTTGGGATACCTCCCAATCAAGACATCAGTAATCATCCAAACGATGTGAAGATCTCCGGTCTTCAACCACCGTCTTCATCTTCGACTTTTAATCGCCGTAGTAATTATTCAAAATGGGTTAAACTCGGTCTTTCCGAATAACTTGCGTATTTTATAATCAATAAATAAGTGCTACAAAACACATCATATGCCTCATTCCAATTCATAATATTCCTTTAAATAAAATATTCACATTATTAGGGAAAGGTTCCCATCAATATTATCAAAGATAAATTCTTTAAATTTATCCTTTGATCTTCTTTTTATAGATTCGTTAAAACCCAATTTGGTTTTAATATCAAAAATCATTGCTTTATGATTATTCAACTTTAAGAAATTAATCTTGCCTTTAACTGGGTTAAAGAACCAATGTCTTTTAAAACACAGTTCACGATAAACCCAAAATCATCTTCCATTTAATATGGAATTTCCATAGAAATCAAATCAATAAATAATCAATATAAGTTTCTGTATCAGACTAATAATACAAAAGGGAATAACAGCAAAGCCTTTTAAATTCCATTCATAGTATCGGCCTTCTTTTACAGAAGCTCATCTCGATTATTATTAAATCGAATTCCATTCAATTCCAGTTTCTTCTATTAAATTGGAAAACTTTATTTTAGAATTTTCCATTAAATCTAAATAAAAGATTTATAAATTCCAAATTATATTTTCACTGTAAATCGGGTTAAAGGACAAATGTCGTTAAAAACACAGTTCACGATAAACCCAATTCAAATTTCACTTTATTCCAATCAATAAATATAACTGGAAACTCTAATAATCTTAATTAAAAGATTTATTTTTTCTCGACTGGGTTTAAGAACAGTGTTATTTAAGACACCATTCACGACAACCCAAAATTCCAATTTTATTTATTTTAAAAAAAACATTGGATTATTATTCTAGTTAATAACTAGTTTATTTCGATAAAAATATATTTTCACCTTTTCAAATATGGAATTTTTCATCCAAAATCTTTCCAAATTATTAATTATGATTTTACATAATTTCTCCATATGTTTAATAATTTTATTAAGGCCCATACAGTCGATTTCCATAAACGGTCATCGAACTACACTTACAGCGACCTTTTCCAAATTTGATTTGGACATAATTCCAAATATAACCATTAGATTTCAAAAATCTTATATTCGTTGCAAAGCTCTTTTCGATACGAACCGAAGGGTTCTTATTTTAGGAGAATCCGATGGTCGGATCTTCTGTTACATCAATTTGAACTTAATGGTAGAAATTCACGAACGGTCGCTGCGCGGCTCGTTCTATTCAGGCCATTATATATATATATATTATATATTTCATCGATTTCTATTTTAAATCATATTTTATAAAATATTTATAAATATGTTTTAAAATGATTTTAACTTTATTTTCAATTTTAAATCAAAACTGAATATTCTATATCTTTATTATATTATAATATTAATATTTTCAAAATATTATATTTTGAAAGCACTTCATTTCGATATTGATTTTAAAATAAATAAAATCGATCTATAAACCCGTTCGGGTTAAAAATGGCATTTGCTACTTAATTCGGCTTCATATTTTTATATTTTTGTATCCATCCAATGGTGGACATAAAAATCAAAATTTTATTCTACACTAAACATGATTTCAAAATATTCGTTATTTTAAAATATTCTTTATTTAAAAGATATTCTGAATCGGAATGCGGCTCAATCAATTACCATATAAATTCAGTTATATGGATTTCGTACATTGCATATATTCAACGACAATGATAAACAATCATCAAATAATCCATTCACATCCAAAGTGAAGTTTATAACTATGTGAGCATTAAAATAAATAAATAACGCTCGTCACAGACTGTCAATCCATCGATTGACAATTAATTAGATATTGGGACTAATGTATGTCAAATATCATCCCAGTACCCACGTGGGGTTTTCAAACAACAACAGTTTACATAAAAAAGCATTGGTTAATAGATTTAACCAATTCTAATTCAGTTTGGATTATTTTCTATTTAACCAACTTTCACTGATTAAATTATAAAAAAATATTTATAATTTACTTTCAACAAACATATATTTTAATAAGTAATTATTTAATTCCTTGTTTAACATGATAAAGGTGATATTTCGTCTAACGAAACATATAATTGAACTAAATGACATTTCCATTTTAACACAACATTTTCTAACGAAATGACATATTTGTTTACAAAATATGTCTTCTAATATCAAATAAAAAGGAGTTTTATATGCATAACTTATTTACATGTTTCCTAATGTCAAATAAAAAGAATTTTTATTCACATACACTTCTATTCTTCTAATGACAAAATTAAAAAGGAAATTTTGTCTACACACATGTTTTCTATTGTCTTGCGACAAAATAAAAAGACAATTTTGTCTACATGTATGTTTTTAATTCTAATGACAAAATAAAATGACTATTCTTACTCATACACAAATTCAATGTTTAACTCGACAAATAAAATGAATATCTTTATTTGTTTATAAATTAAATGTTTAATTTGACAAATAAAAATGACTACTTTAATTTGTCTACAAATTCAATGTTTAATTTGACAAATAAAAATGAATACTTTAATTTGTCGACAAATCTAATTCAACATAACTAAATAAAATGATACTTTTGTTTGACGACAATTCTAATTCAACATAACTAAATAAAATGATACTTTTGTTTGATGACAATTCTAATTCAACATAACTAAATAAAATGATACTTTTGTTTATCGACAATTCTAATTACACATAAAAATGATATTTTTATGTTGACGATTCTAACTTAACATAATAAATAAAAATGATAATTTTATGTTGACAATTTCTATTTCAACTTAACAAATAAAAATGATGATTTTATTTGTTTACAATTTCTATTTAACAAAAATGATATTTTTGTTTTTAACTATTTCATTTCAACAAAACATGATATTTTGGTTTCAACTATTTTATTTCAACCAAAATGTAAATTTTGTTTCACCTATTTCATTTCAACAAAGATGTAAATTTAATGTCAATTCTAATTTCAACAAAAATGACAAATTTTATGTTGCCAATTCTAATTTCAACAAAAATGACAATTTTATATTGTCAATTCCAATTTCAACAAAAATGAAAATTTTATATTGTCAATCAAAATTTAACAAAAGTGACAATTTTATATGTCAATTCTAAATTTAACAAAAGTGACCATTTTATATGTCAATTCTATATTTAACAAAAGTGACCATTTTAATCCTAAGATAACATTTTATAGCAAAATGGTATTTTCATTCTAATGCAACCTTTTATAACAAAAATGTTATTTCATTTCTAATGCAACATTTTATAACAAAAATGTTATTTTTAATCTAATGTGACACTTTCAATACAATGACATTTCAATATAATGACATTTTCAATATAGTGACATTTTCAATATAATGTCATTTTCAATATAATGACATTTTCAACATAGTGACATTTTCTAAACATATAACATTATAATGTAACATGAACATATTCTAAATATATGACATATCTATTTGACAAATCATTATTCTAAATAAATGACATATTTATTTAACATAATCATGATTCTAACAAAATGATATTTTTAATCTAACTTAGCATTTTATAACAAAAATGATATTTTTAATCTGACTTAACATTTTATAACAAAAATGATATTTTTAATCTGATTAACATTTTCTTTTTAACTAACCTGATAAAAATGACATAACATTATCTAATAAGACGTCGTTTCATTTTAACATAACGTTAGCTAGCTAAATGGCATATTTGTTTACAAAATATGTTTTCTAACTAAGTGACATATTTATTTTAACATGACCTTTTTCTAACTTAACATGTTATTTTCTTTAATCGTCATTAACTTGCACAAAGTTATATTCTAATGACATATCCTAACTTAACATGTTATTTTCATTTAATCAACACTAACATGACACATATTAATTTGTTTACAAATCTATTCTTAACATAAATAAAAATGATATTTGCATATGTATACAAATCCTTTAATGAATAAAAATGATATTTTTATACTAACATAACATTTTTAATAATTACGGTATTTTTATTTAAACATAACATATGATCATTTTATATATAAAATAAAAATGTGAAATTTCATGTTAACATATTTTCATTTCAAATAATGTTCATTTTTAATAAAAATGTGAAATCTTATTGTTTAACTTTTCTTTTTCAAACCATGAATAATTTAATGTTAACATAATCTGATCTTACAAAAATGATATTTTAATGTTAACATGTTAAAGATTATATTTCTATCATACAACAATATAATTCAAAAAATCATCACAACCACAATCAATATAAATATATATATATATATATTTCTCTCTATATATATTTAAATCTAAATTTTAAATCGAGAAATCTCACTTTGATTTTTGTTTGACTTTCCAACGTGCTCTATTTCGGCTCTGTTTTGTTCCATCGTCTAGATCTCATTTTTGCGATTCTAACGCATCTAGTTTCATCAATTTCTGAAGTCGTATAAATGAGATATCCAATTTTATACATTGGATACAATATTTAATAAAATTACATAATTAATTAGATTTAATTACATGATTAAGCAGTTAAACCTTCTTCCTCCATCGTCTCGTTTGTTACTGAACCTAAAACACGCTCTCCATCTCACCAAATCGCACCCCCTTAGACTTCGCCTGCCGCCGATCAGAAGATGTCACATGAACCGCCGGAGTCCAATCCGGTCATCTCTCCGACGTTAGAGTCCACTCCAAAGTCGAAGTCTTCCACTCCAAAAATCGCGCCCGATACTCTAAGTTAGAATATCATCACCGTACCAAATTCAAAAGCTCGAAAAGCTCTCAAATTTCCTCTTTGAATTTATTAAAAGTATTGAAGGGATTGAAAGTAATTAAGGATTGAAATCCGGAAGACGATGACCATTAAACATATAAGTGGAGGCTGACTTTATTAGGTTAGGCTTAGGTTAATTCTAGGGTTTGTATAATATTTTATTATTAGATTCTTTAATTTACAAAATAGCCCGTAAACTCTCGAGAGCTCCAAATTCAGCCCCACGAATGTTGTCCTTAAATCTATACCCCCGTTCCGGACACATTGGGCTAGGTCTCGTCAGCCCGTTTGATCGTCTCAGCCCACTTTTCTTTATTTTTAAATATAAATCATTTATTTGTTTAATTTGGTCGTACATTTAAATTTACAGGGGCCACATATTGACTCTAAAAATTCTAAAAAAATATATTTCTAGCAATATTTTGATGATACGGTCCTTATCAAATTAATTTCGTCGAATTTGGAGACCGTTTGAAAAATGTAACGTCCCGGATTTTTCGGCCATTTAAATTTAAATATTTAAATCAGCTTATATATTATAGTTGAAATATAATGGATTTTTAATCGAATTTATTTAATTAAAATAGAGTTCGAATATATATATATTTATATATTAATTAAAACGAGTTCAAAACATCGCGGTAGTTCGAAATTTTCGATTTGAACTTTAACTGAATATACAGGATCCGATATAAGTCGGATTTCTATGAAATAAGATATGTTTGGATCGGTTCGATTATATTTTTCTAATGAAAGAGAAAAATCGAGATTTCAGCTTGTAAATTTAAAGTTCCGTCCATTTCAAATTTTCAAATAGTCGTTATGAAACCGTTTTTAAAATATAACGATTTATTTATATTTGTAAAGGGATTTTTAATATAAATGAAATGTCATTTATGCCAGAAATTTTTTTAGTGATGAGCTTTAAATGCTATTGTTTGAAATTTAAAGCGACTCTTGGTCAAGGATAGTACCGAAAAGCTACTTTAAACTTCGAACTAGAACTAGTGTTAGCTGACCACTGGCCCGTGATGACTAAAGGCAAAAGGGCAGATCATCATATTTATACGTTTGAAAACTGAACATAAAAAGGAAAATGCAACAACTCGTATTGAATTTCGATTTCTGTTTGATAGTTGGTTGGTTATCTTATATGACAGTCTTGATCAATAACAAAACATATATATACAATGCGAACCAGAAAACAATACAGTTCATTGGTAAATTTACAATTCAGCATATCTTGTCGCAAAACAGTGGAAAGAAATTTGTTCCCATAAACACCATAAAGAAACAGCTGAATGGAATATTCACAATACAAAATACATAGAAAACAACATGTTCAGGTACATAGCTGTTGGCATAATGGAAAATATATACACAAAATTTTCGGTCAACACAAAACCAAGGAAAATTTGAAAAATAAATCCTGAGCAACATGTTCTTATATATAACAGTTGGTACAAAAGAAATATATAAATCTCTCTAATACAAAACCAAATGAACGTGACCATTCAACATGATTTCCTCCTGCATGTTTGATCATGTGTTGTCCCTTTCCTGAAACAGTAAACCTATAAGTATAATATATATATATATATGTTTATAGTAATAAATTCATGAACAGCTAAAAACAGTAAGGTGAGCAGCTAATGAACATGACAATACATGGCTAAGGGCACTAGCTAAGCTATTTTCAGCTAAACAGAACACGGGGAAAACAGCTAAACAAATGGTAGTGGGCAGTATGGTACAGCTAAGAAAGACCTAAAATATATATGTACAGACAGATATACTGTTTTTTTCAAATCTGTACAAACAAGTAAATTAATATATATTGATTCATATATATAAGATGCACAAATCGAATCCTTATAAGATACAGTGACTGCCATATATTTAAAAATCCAACGCAAGATTGACAGTTTCAAAAGTCTGTATTGAATAAACAATTCATGTTTACAATCTTGAGTTCAATCACGGTTTCAGACCAACAGTACAAATTAAATACTCAATCCAACAAAATCTCTACCAAAACGAGTTTGCAGTGATCAATATCCATTAACCATCACAGTACAAACACAATTTGGAAAGGAAGAAAACCCAATGGCCTAGAACAAGGTAGCCGAACCTATCTAGGGGGGTTGATGGACATTGGCCTTACCCAATCACACTATAAATACGGGTGTCGCGCATAAGGGTTTCACCATTTTTCAGAAGAACAATTCGAACCACTTACAGAAATTAAAAACAAAGAAATTTTATTTATTAAAAACACTTATCTGTGCTCGGAGACCCACATGTTTCAGATCCCTAAAATTTCCGACGGATTCTTTGTTGTTTTGTTCGAACCAAAGAAGTAGGGATCGGAGGTTTCTTCGTTGGAAGCTTCGAAAGGATTGGCCGACTAATTGGTAAAGGGAACGAAGAGGAGTCAAAGCATGGAGATGGCGGTCAGGCGAGGGTCAGTACGGTGGGACAGCGTCAGTTTAAAAGGGAGGAGGGGTAGGGTTTCCGCCATGGATAGAAAGAATATAGTGGCGGCAGATGTTTTTTTTGTTCTGAGGGTTTGAAGCAAACGATGGGGTCGGGTAGGGTTTTGATGAAGATAAGTGGGCTGAGGGAAAATACGGGCCGAACAAGGTAAGGGTGAAAGCCCAATTTAAATTTATAAACATAAGTTTTAAAGTTAAATCGCTTTATCATAATTCGTTATACGATATCTTGCACATTCTTTATCAGATTTAAACACGGTTGGTCTCGTTGGGACCGTAGAAACAAGAAGATCGAGATGGAGCAGTGTCTGTCAGGACTGGAAGCACGGAAATTTTTTAATTAAATTAAACGCTGTTTAATTTAATTAAAAACCAGTACTAATGATCAAACCAAATCAAGGTGAGTTAAACTCACTCAGCTCTTCCCATTTATATTTTATATAAATTGGGTTTTATTTTGCGTGTGTTGATTGTTAGTGATTGACTGTTTGCTAGTTATATGTGTTTACTGTTGGTTCAACCACTGAAATTAAACGGTCGTTCGATTTCAGTAAAACACCAATCATGTTGATTTGACCCAAGTAAAGTAATTTCCCTTGATTAGTCACGTTTATAAATGTGTTTGAAATTGGTTGAATTGTTTGAATGATCTGTTAATTGGGTGTTGATCGTTATAGAAATTTTCAGTCAAATAAAAAGAAATGATTGATTATTGTTCATTGTTGAACCATGTTTCAACATTTGTTCTGATGGGTAGTGTGGTTGGGTAATTGGCATCACCTGGTTTATAAATAAATCATTTTATAAAACATGAGTTTTATCGACAATGAATCGATAATATTTAAGTTATAATTTTATTTATAACGAAAATAGGTTTTGCAAGTTATTACATTGGAAGGTTATTTAAAAGGGAAATAAATATTTAACTGTTTATTTGTTTAAAGTTTATATAGAAATTATGACATGGTTTTTATAAAACAAATTTCATACATTGATGAGAATTATAATACCTAGCAGTTAAGTATTTGATTTAATCGTGAGCGATTAAATAAAGTTATTTAAATTAATTATATTTTAATTAATTTAAAAGAGGAATTAAATAGGAATGGTGAGAAGAGTAATCATGTTTGTGTTGTTTGAGTCGACCATGTAAACCAAGTTAAACTTTAAATTAGTGAGATAACTTAATAAATAATTGGTTAATCTTAGTAAGAATTTAAAGAAGAAATTTATTATTTATCCTAGTGAATAAAGGAGTAAATTGTTTTGAAATGATTAATGTTTAATTGTTATAGTAAGCATTACTTGAATGAAATATATATAAGTAACCAAGTTGAAATGAAAAATGGTCGAGAATTGGAAAGAGGCTAGGGATGAGTTCATTATTTGAGCTCGAGTTTTATAACGAAGCAAATAAGAGGTTTAAACGAATATATAACTTAAATGAAAAGTTTTACTTAACGTTTGAATTAAGTAAAAGAAGGGGAAGATGAAAAGTGTTTATATTTAACCTAAATTTTATAAACGAGGTTTATAAATGGAATGTGAGTCAAACGTTGTTCAAATGGAAATACTTAATAATGGTATTAATCAATGGATTCGAAAAGAGATTTCCCAAAGGAAAAAGAGATTGGTGAAAAGGGATTTGTTTTGAGGATTTGTAATGATAATCCAGTTTAAATCCAAGTTATTTTAATAAGTCGAGAAAGATAAAAGTAATGTTTAGTAAGAGAAACTTCCAAAGAGGGTAAGAGGAACTATAAGGCTATATTTTAAATAAACAAGCTACGTGGGATGTGTTTTGATATTAAATTAAATAGTGGTTCTTGAATTTTAACTCGTATTTATCTAAAGATAAGAACGTTGTTGATCAAGGTCTGAGAGGTAATTAAAATACCCCAACTTGAACGACTTCGGGACTATCCAAAGATGATACTAGTTGGTAATGGCGAGAGTGTATGATAAAGTTTCCAAAGTAAAGGGAATGATATGAGATGATACTTCCCTAGTAACGAAATTAAAAGGAGTTTGAGCGATAAGTTTTAGAAGCCAAGTGATGCTGAGTACTAGACCTATGAATGTATTTTTATGATTTCATGGATGTTTACTTGATAGTTAAATTACCGACTATCAAGTCTGACCTTTACGATTGTTGGTATGGAAAGACCGGGATCTAATGTATATTCGAAAACCATTCCAACCAACAAATACGAAAGTATAGAAGAGATCAAGCGACGATCGAGATGGAGCATGTGAAGACCATAGATCTTCATAAAGCGGAAGAACCACTTACAATCTCTGATTCGACCCGGAGATATACTGGGGTTCTGCCGTGGTTGAAATTGTGGATTGCAAGGACTATCGCTACTGATCCATGGGGTGATTCCTATATTGGATGCAGTAGGAGGGTACCTTCGGTTCATCCTGTTCCTGGATGACTTGTATGGACGGATGTCTGACAGAGTATTTCCAAAGGAATTACCTGCGTTGATTTCTCCAAACGTACCATAGTTGATGGCGGAGAAATAGTTATTCTCTAGCTAAATAAACTAGAGTATATTTATGGACGTCAATCAGTGTGATCTGGCAGATCTGACAATGTGGCATTCAAAGTGTATGATGTCCAGATGTGTTCTGACCTCAAGCCTCATCAACTGGGAGATGACTAAAATCGGGCAGGCAGCATAGCTATGTGGGTCGCTCCCATTCGGATGTATAATCACCTATCTAGAGAAATTCCTTTTGTTTCTTATTCTATCGTTTCTGCCCATTCGGGAACGGTGGTTTGAGTCCAACCGTTAGTGATATACATTCGATACACTCAAGCGAAATGAGTAATCGGTCATGTGAGGGCCGGGTTGCAAGACGTTCTTGTTGAACCCTGTGTATTCGCCTCTAGAGATACACGTGTGGAAGGTGGTCCCATACCTTGTCAAGTTGGAAATCCAATATCCAATAAGCGCCCGCGGTTTTCGGTTATATACTATATACGGGAAGCGTGAGATGCAAGCGTTCCCCTAGATTTGTTAATTATTTGTATCTAGACATTATCATAATATCAGATCAAGATATTGATTTTGAAAACTGGTTTGGATTATCGTAAGGTAAAAACCGTCTGTATTTATGTGTGGATTCGGTCTTACGATTATCCTTTTCTTTCGAAAGGATTTTAACTTAAAAAATCAAGTTATGTGATACCTAAATGTTGTGCGAGTTTTTCTCACTCTGGTCCACCAGACTGACCCGGTGTTTTTTAAATGCTCGGGTTAGACCGAGGTGTACTGGTTCAGGTTATCAAGTACTGAGAAGTCCAAAGACGAGCTAAAGATGTTCAGATGAATGATATTCCGCTGTGTGATTATATATATATATATATATGAGGATAGATTATCAGAACTGTCCAGATGTATGTGTACTCTGATACTATAAGTATATTTTCAAAAGCTCTCAATAAAAATTTATTTCTGTATTATATTTTGTTCCGCTGCGATGTGAGACTCTGTGTTAATTCTCCTTCTTCTATTCTAACTGTCTTTCTTTCTTATCTCATCCTCTAATTTCTTTCTAATAACTATCCAGTGTTTTTCGGTGTTTGGAAGGTCGGCATGAGTCAGGATAAGGGTATTTATGTCGATTTTCGAGGTCGAAAATCTGCTGGGTCGTTACAGTGGTATCAGAGCTATTGGTTGAGTAGTAACCTTGGCTCTGTGGCGTAACTCAATAGAGAAGGGGTTAGTAACACCCTAGATTGAGTTGAGTGTATATATATGAGAGCGTATTTGTAAAATTTTATATAAAGATGTTTTGTATTGTGTTATTTGACTGGTTCAAGTGTTGAGAAGCATTGAACTAGTGAATGGATACAATATTGTTTATAAAAGGGGGTAAATGAAATAATTTTACCAAATGTATATTTTTATATAGAAAAAAGGGATTTATTTTCTATATTATAGTAATGTTGGGTGTTTGGTTGTTTGTTCTGATTGATTTGATTTGAAATCAAATTTGAATATTGAAATAAAATTGAATTCGTCGATTGAATCAGATATGGAAGTAAAACTGAACTTGGTTAAGTAAAACCAACTTAAGGATAAATTCATAAAGAATGAATTCAAATAAATTGGTATTTAAAAATTTAATGGATAAATAAATTGGGATTTCTGATTAAGCGGATTGCCATTTGGATTTTGAATTTTCTTTTCGAAGAAATTGAGGCCCAGAGTGGCAGTGGTATCGTACCGATCGAGCCATGCAGAAGAGGTGCTGGCAAAATTCTCGGAAATTTTTAGAGTTTGAATTTAATTCAACAGTAATGATTTTAAAAATAATACGGTTCGGAATATTCTTCTTACTTTGCAATTTCGAGGACAAAATTATTTTAAGGAGGAAAGAATGTAACGTCCCGGATTTTTCGGCCATTTAAATTTAAATATTTAAATCAGCTTATATATTATATTTGAAATATAATGGATTTTTAATCGAATTTATTTAATTAAAATAGAGTTCGAATATATATATATTTATATATTAATTAAAACGAGTTCAAAACATCGCGGTAGTTCGAAATTTTCGATTTGAACTTTAACTGAATATACAGGATCCGATATAAGTCAGATTTCTATGAAATAAGATACGTTCGGATCGATTCGATTATATTTTTCTAATGAAAGAGAAAAATCGAGATTTCAGCTTGTAAATTTCAAGTTCCGTCCATTTCAAATAGTCGCTATGAAACCGTTTTTAAAATATAACGATTTATTTATATTTATAAAGGGATTTTTAATATAAATGAAATGTCATTTATGCCTGAAATTTTAATGATGAGCTTTAAATGCTATTGTTTGAAATTTAAAGCGACTCTTGGTCAAGGATAATACCGAAAAGCTACTTTAAACTTCGAACTAGAACTAGTGTTAGCTGACCACCGGCCCGTGACGACTAAAGGCAAAAGGGCAGATCATCATATTTATACGTTTGAAAACTGAACTTAAAAAGGAAAATGCAACAACTCGTATTGAATTTCGATTTCTGTTTGATAGTTGGTTGGTTATCTTATATGACAGTCTTGATCAATAACAAAACATATATATACAATGCGAACCAGAAAACAATACAGTTCATTGGTAAATTTACAATTCAGCATATCTTGTCGCAAAACAGTGGAAAGAAATTTGTTCCCATAAACACCATAAAGAAACAGCTGAATGGAATATTCACAATACAAAATACATAGAAAACAACATGTTCAGGTACATAGCTGTTGGCATAATGGAAAATATATACACAAAATTTTCGGTCAACACAAAACCAAGGAAAATTTGAAAAATAAATCCTGAGCAACATGTTCTTATATATAACAGTTGGTACAAAAGAAATATATAAATCTCTCTAATACAAAACCAAATGAACGTGACCATTCAACATGATTTCCTCCTGCATGTTTGATCATGTGTTGTCCCTTTCCTGAAACAGTAAACCTATAAGTATAATATATATATATATATGTTTATAGTAATAAATTCATGAACAGCTAAAAACAGTAAGGTGAGCAGCTAATGAACATGACAATACATGGCTAAGGGCACTAGCTAAGCTATTTTCAGCTAAACAGAACAAGGGGAAAACAGCTAAACAAATGGTAGTGGGCAGTATGGTACAGCTAAGAAAGACCTAAAATATATATGTACAGATATACTGTTTTTTTCCAATCTGTACAAACAAGTAAATTAATATATATTGATTCATATATATAAGATGCACAAATCGAATCCTTATAAGATACAGTGACTGCCATATATTTAAAAATCCAACGCAAGATTGACAGTTTCAAAAGTCTGTATTGAATAAACAATTCATGTTTACAATCTTGAGTTCAATCACGGTTTCAGACCAACAGTACAAATTAAATACTCAATCCAACAAAATCTCTACCAAAACGAGTTTGCAGTGATCAATATCCATCAACCATCATAGTACAAACACAATTTGGAAAGGAAGAAAACCCAATGGCCTAGAACAAGGTAGCCGAACCTATCTAGGGGGGTTGATGGACATTGGCCTTACCCAATCACACTATAAATACGGGTGTCGCGCATAAGGATTTCACCGTTTTTCAGAAGAACAATTCGAACCACCTACAGAAATTAAAAACAAAGAAATTTTATTTATTAAAAACACTTATCTGTGCTCGGAGACCCACACGTTTCAGATCCCTAAAATTTCCGATGGGTTCTTTGTTGTTTGGTTCGAACCAAAGAAGTAGGGATCGGAGGTTTCTTCGTTGGAAGCTTCGAAAGGATTGGCCGACTAATTGGCAAAGGGAACGAAGAGGAATCAAAGCATGGAGATGGCGGTCAGGCGAGGGTCAATACGGTGGGGACAGCGTCAGTTTAAAAGGGAGGAGGGGTAGGGTTTCCGCCATGGATAGAAAGAATATAGTGGCGGCAGATGTTTTTTTTGTTCTGAGGGTTTGAAGCAAACGATGGGGTCGGGTAGGGTTTTGATGAAGATAAGTGGGCTGGGGGAAAATACGGGCCGAACAAGGTAAGGGTGAAAGCCCAATTTAAATTTATAAACTTAAGTTTTAAAGTTAAACCGCTTTATCAAAATTCGTTATACGATATCTTGCACATCATTTACCAGATTTAAACATGGTTGGTCTCGTTGGGACCGTAGAAACAAGAAGATCGAGATGGAGCAGTGTCTGTCAGGACTGGAAGCACGGAAATTTTTTAATTAAATAAAACGTTGTTTAATTTAATTAAAAACCAGCGCTAATGATCAAACCAAATCAAGGTGAGTTAAACTCACTCAGCTCTTCCCATTTATATTTTATATAAATTGGGTTTTATTTTGCATGTGCTGATTGTTAGTGATCGACTGTTTGCTAGTTATATGTGTTTACTGTTGGTTCAACCACTGAAATTAAACGGTCGTTCGATTTCAGTAAAACACCCATCGTGTTGATTTGACCCAAGTAAAGTAATTTCCCTTGATTAGTCACGTTTATAAATGTGTTTGAAATTGGTTGAATTGTTTGAATGATCTGTTAATTGGGTGTTGATCGTTATAGAAATTTTCAGTCAAATAAAAAGAAATGATTGATTATTGTTCATTGTTGAACCATGTTTCAACATATGTTCTGATGGGTAGTGTGGTTGGGTAATTGGCATCACCTAGTTTATAAATAAATCGATTTATAAAATATGAGTTTTATCGACAATGAATCGATAATATTTAAGTTATAATTTTATTTATAACGAAAATAGGTTTTGCAAGTTATTACATTGGAAGGTTATTTAAAAGGGAAATAAATATTTAACTGTTTATTTGTTTAAAGTTTATATAGAAATTATGACATGGTTTTTATAAAACAAATTTCATACATTGATGAGAATTATAATACCTAGCAGTTAAGTATTTGATTTAGTCGTGAGCGATTAAATAAAGTTATTTAAATTAATTATATTTTAATTAATTTAAAAGAGGAATTAAATAGGAATGGTTAGAAGAGTAATCATGTTTGTGTTGTTTGAGTCGACCATGTAAACCAAGTTAGTCTTTAAATTAGTGAGATAACTTAATAAATAATTGGTTAATCTTAGTAAGAATTTAAAGAGGAAATTTATTATTTATCCTAGTGAATAAAGGAGTAAATTGTTTTGAAATGATTAATGTTTAATTGTTATAGTAAGCATTACTAAAATGAAATATATATAAGTAACCAAGTTGAAATGAAAAATGGTCGAGAATTGGAAAGAGGCTAGGGATGAGTTCATTATTTGAGCTCGAGTTTTATAATGAAGCAAATAAGAGGTTTAAACGAATATATAACTTAAATGAAAAGTTTTACTTAACGTTTGAATTAAGTAAAAGAAGGGGAAGATGAAAAGGGCTTATATATATTTAACCTAAAATTTATAAACGAGGTTTATAAATGGAATGTGAGTCAAACGTTGTTTAAATGGAAATACTTAATAATGGTATTAATCAATGGATTCGAAAAGAGATTTCCCAAAGGAAAAAGGGATTGGTGAAAAGGGATTTGTTTTGAGGATTTGTAATGATAATCCAGTTTAAATCCAAGTTATTTTAATAAGTCGAGAAAGATAAAAGTAATGTTTAGTAAGAGAAACTTCCAAAGAGGGTAAGAGGAACTATAAGGCTATATTTTAAATAAACAAGCTACGTGGGATGTGTTTTGATATTAAATTGAGTAGTGGTTCTTGAATTTCAACTCGTATTTATCTAAAGATAAGAACGTTGTTGATCAAGGTCTGAGAGGTAATTAAAATACCCCAACTTGAACGACTTCGGGACTATCCAAAGATGATACTAGTTGGTAATGGCGAGAGTGTATGATAAAGTTTCCAAAGTAAAGGGAATGATATGAGATGATACTTCCCTAGTAACGAAATTAAAAGGAGTTTGAGCGATAAATTTTAGAAGCCAAGTGATGTTGAGTACTAGACCTATGAATGTATTTTTATGATTTCATGGATGTTTACTTGATAGTTAAATTACCGACTATCAAGTCTGACCTTTACGATTGTTGGTATGGAAAGACCGGGATCTAATGTTTATTCGAAAACCATTCCAACCAACAAATACAAAAGTATAGAAGAGATCAAGCGACGATCGAGATGGAGCATGTGAAAACCATAGATCTTCATAAAGCGGAAGAACCACCTACAATCTCTGATTCGACCCAGAGATATACTGGGGTTCTGCCGTGGTTGAAACTGTGGATTGCAAGGACTATCGCTACTGATCCATGGGGTGATTCCTATATTGGATGCAGTAGGAGGGTACCTTTGGTTCATCCTGTTCTTGGATGACTTGTATGGACGGATGTCTGACAGAGTATTTCCAAAGGAATTACCTGCGTTGATTTCTCCAAACGTACCATAGTTGATGGCGGAGAAATGGTTATTCTCTAGCTGAATAAACTAGAGTATTTTTGTGGACGTCAATCAGTGTGATCTGGCGGATCTGACAATGTGGCATTCAAAGTGTATGATGTCCAGATGTGTTCTGACCTCAAGCCTCATCAACCGGGAGATGACAAAAATCGGGCAGGCAGCATGGCTATGTGGGTCGCTCCCATTAGGATGTATAATCGCCTATCTAGAGAATTTCCTTTTGTTTCTTATTCTATCGATTCTGCCCATTCGGGAACGGTGGTTTGAGTCCAACCGTTGGTGATATACATTCGATATACTCAAGCGAAATGAGTGGTCGGTCATGTGAGGGCCGGGTTGCAAGACGTTCTTGTTGAACCCTGTGTATTCGCCTCTAGAGATACACATGCGGAAGGTGGTCCCATACCTTGTCAAGTTGGAAATCCAATATCCAATAAGCGCCCGCGGTTTTCGGTTATATACTATATACGGGAAGCGTGAGATAAAAGCGTTCCCCTAGATTTGTTAATTATTTGTATCTAGACATTATCATAATATCAGATCAAGATATTGATTTCGAAAACTGGTTTGGATTATCGTAAGGTAAAAACCGTCCGTATTTATGTGTGGATTCCGTCTTACAATTATCCTTTTCTTTCGAAAGGATTTTAACTTTAAAAATCAAGTTATGTGATACCTAAATGCTGTGCGAGTTTTTCTCACTCTGGTCCACCAGACTGACCCGATGTTTTGTAAATGCTCGGGTTAGACCGAGGTGTACAGGTTCAGGTTATCAAGTACTGAGAAGTCTAGAGACGAGCTAAAGATGTTCAGATGAATGATATTCCGCTGTGTGATTATATATATATATGAGGACAGATTATCAGAACTGTCCAGATGTATGTGTACTCTGATACTGTAAGTATATTTTCAAAAGCTCTCAATAAAAATTTATTTCTGTATTATATTTTGTTCCGCTGCGATGTGAGACTCTGTGTTAATTCTCCTTCTTCTATTCTAACTTTCTTTCTTTCTTATCTCACCCTCTAATTTCTTTCTAATAACTATCCAGTGTTTTTCGGTGTTTGGAAGGTCGGCATGAGTCAGGATAAGGGTATTTATGTCGATTTTCGAGGTCGAAAATCTGCTGGGTCATTACAAAAAATGGTCATTTTCAAGTCGATTAAATTTGACTGAAATTGACAAAACACGTTTTCTTTTGCCACGCTCACATTTTAATTCCAAAAATTATGAAAATTGGAATCTTGCAATAAATTGACATTCCGGATCCAACAAAAGTGGTTTCGTTGAAAATGGAGGTCATTTGCAAAATGGCTATTTTTAATATTAAAATATATTTATAAATTCTATAGCGACTATTCTGAATTTTAAACTGGGCATAACTTTTGATTCCCACTATGAAATTTCAATTATTTAGATTCGTTGGAAAGATATTTTTAAACAGATTTAAATATTTTTGGTTTCACTAAAATCCGATTTATTTTATATCCTGTACATTCGGTCAAAGTTCAAATTCCAATTTTCAAACTGCCGTGCTATTTCTAATTCCTTTTGAAATTAAAATAAATATATTCGTTCTATCTTCGATTTAAATAAATTTTCAATCGTTATTATTTAAAATAAATCATTTTAAATATTTAAAATCCATTAAAATTTCTAAAATAAAAAATTTAACTTGGTTCCAAAATTCTGTGTTGTTACAATAAATCAAACTTTCTTTTATATGTTTTGGAACAGGTTCCATAAATATTCAAAACAAACAGACTTAAATTAAAAAGTGGAACACACATACCATAGTCAATCCAAAAAATCATGTCTTACAGATCATTCAAGTCAGCATACAAAATGTAACTATCCCTACCTGAGCACGTACTACGTACTTATGGTAGTCCAAAAATATATTCACCAAAAGTGTACCTAGCTATCCGGTACTAGTCCCTCAAAACCGTACTAGCCCAAAACATCTTAGTGCATATAAGCACTTATGATAACTTATATACACTATACACCAGATCCAAACTCATTGAAGCTAGTCATCTGAGGCATCTATACAAGGTTTCAAATACTTATCATTTACATTTTTATTCCAGTTACCCCCTTCTTAAATTCAAATTCAATTTGTACCTTATAAGCAACGAACAAGTTGCTTCTTTAAATTTTCTCTTCCATTCCAACTTACTCTAGTTTATCAAAATGTTTCATTAAGGTTTATCCAAACATCTCAAATTTTAAAAATCATATTTATAAGTTCAATTAAATTTAAATCCATCTAAAATCCAAACATAAGACTCTTATCCATTCTTGTTACAGATTACATTATCCAATTAGTCTCTTGAAACTTTTCTATTCAAAATACTATCATGCATTTATTGTGGCACTCTGATTTAGCGTATACATGATTCAAACAAAATTCTTGCATTAGGGTCTTAAACCTTTTTAATTTGAAAAATTAAATTTTTAGAGAGATAAAGTAATAACCAAGATTTCAACTAACACAAGCATTCATACATTCATTCTTGATTTTCAACCTTAATACATTCATTTCTTAACCTTGTACTACTCTTAGAGTTAATCCTACGGATTGAATAATTTACTTCCTTGCGCTACTGTTTGCGAAGACGTTACTCCTTCCTTCTTCACTAGACTGTCTCAAACCACATGCCCTTCCACCCTGCATCTATGACATTTTCTTACCATTGCAGGGTCCTTGGTTTCTTTCTTTTTCTTTGGACATTTATTCCTAAAATGTCAAATTCTCTTACACTTAGCGTATATCCTTTCGAATTACTTTCTTCTTCTTCTTAGATTTATTTGGGTTGTAGACTGCAAAATGACCGTTCCCAAAGCATCTATAACGTTGGATATCTTTAAGTTTTCTAAGCTTTTCTATCTCTTCTTCTTCTTTTCAAGCATATGCTCTTTTTTCTTGCTTTTGCGTCATCCAGAATTCCATTTTGTTTCCAGTGGTAACCTAAAATTTCAAAAAGTTATACTATTTTCCTTGTTCACTCTATTAGCTTATAATTGCAATATTAATTTACTAGATATTCCTAACCATATTCATTATTTTATGAGTTTAAGGTCTTCAAAATTAATAATTTAAGTCATTTGATTTCACCTTTAAAATTTTCTAAGTAAGGCTCACTTCTAAATGTAATTTCCTTAGTTGTCAAAAAAATAACTTGGTTTTCACTTATAACTTATTGTACAAGTTAAGGATATTTTACTTAATTACCTCATGTTGGATTTATTCACAAACGTTTGTTGAAATAATATTTCTCGATGTCTTAACTGGAGTCATATAGTTATACCACTTTCGAAAATCGAAAATGAATACCGATGATGCTGCATCCATCAACAGAATCATCCTCGAGTGACTAGAGTGTGATTTTTCATCGATCTTGTACATACAAGACTTCATATATACGCCGACCATGCATATATTTGAACTCTTTATATATACCGATAGTCCCACCGCAACATCGAATAAATACTCGAAAATTTCTTTTTTAAAAGTTGCATTTCAAAACAGTTATTCTAAAGCCATTTACTAAGTTTCAAAATAATCTATTTTCAAAATACGCTCTCTCAACGAATTATTCCAAAATCCCATTCTAGGGTTTTCCTAACCCTAACTCTAATGAGTTCTATCTTCCTTTCAAAATATGTCGTAACCCATAGCTTTGTATAACCAAAGCTCTGATACCAACTGTAACGACCTGCCTTTTTGCCTGATTCTCGCCGGTAATTAAACCAACTTAAATCGTTCATAAAGACGGATTGTTATGGGTAATTACATATTTGAACAAAAATAACAGAACTTTTATTTCATTTCATTGATTACATCATAGATTACAAGTAATATCAGAGTACCTTATATGCTCAGTGGAAATCTAATGCTCTCAGTGGAAGAAGAAAAAAAATCGAAACAAGATTCAAGCTTCAAATCTAAATCCAGCTCTAAAACCTAAACCTGCGAACTAAACTTCTAGCGGTCCGTGCAAAATTATGGGCACTTAGAGTTTAGGTGTGGAAACAATAAACTCTAGGTCAGTTATGGGACTGGTGTGAGAATTCGAGAACAGTTCTAATTTATGATTCATTTTAAAGTTAGGAAATTCACCGGACCTCGCCCCTAATGTTAAACGGGTTTTCTCCATGTGAATTCCCGTGCACAGAAATTCGCAATGACTTCGGAAAAATGAAGCAATCATAAGTTTGTCACATATCACACAATGCAAATGCACACCAGATGGGCGAGTTTTATCTTATGATAACCAAACATGCATTCATACGTAAAATCCTCTTTCAATATTATTATATAGTGTGGAAAACCATTTCGCAAATAAATGTATTACTCCTAGATGGCATAATACCCATAATATTATGTCGCCATATATATATATATACAATCAAAATCGCATGGCTCGTATTGGAGATTTGGGTTTCCAACTTGATGATTCCTGGCACGAAAGATCAATCGGAATACAAACGAAATGTAACATGGCTTTTCCATCCAGACACGGACACCAACTACAAATCGCGAGGCAGATCAACGGTTTTCATTTAGACACGGAGCCCCGAACATACCCTATTCCTCAAGTTCATAAGTGGTCCTGCAGCTTTCATCACTAAACATATATAAGTATACAACCTAACCGCCAGTTTCTCATTAATCCGAGGTGTAAGGTTTGTCGATGTCGCGTCATACAAAGCTTCACTTCAATAAGTTGTGCTTTGATCGTCACTAGCTCGTTTCATAACTCGAGTATGCCACATTGACAATTCATGACATATCACTGATTTCGATCAATGCATACTCTCTAAGTTCATGACTTAGAGACGAAGATAATATATTTCCACGAATCTGATATATATTAATGGAAATCAGTGCTATGCGGTCAATTTCAATGTCAGACACACAATCCATACAAGTCCGTTCTGAGTCTGAACGAAACAACAATCCGAAAATATTCAAATATATTCAGGTCTCATGCCACTTATAACCTCGTATCGGGTGTACAGTCCGATCTGAGACATCAGCAATTAATCTTAACAATTCGAATATACTCGGCCTTCACTTATCGATATCCAAGTCTTTAGTTTCATTATAACGTCATGTTATTACTTGGAATGGGTTTCGAATCCATATCCGATCCCAAACTGTCCAAGTAATAAGCGTATTAAATAATAGCTATGGACCACATGAGTTTTTCAATTCAAATCTCCTTTCCAAATATTTTTGCTTTACTTTGAATTAAGGTTGGATTCAATTACTGGAACCCGTTATCATCTTAACCCTTTTCAAAATTCATTAATCATTTTCCAAACCTTATATTTTAAAACAATCTTCATTTATTCGTTGTTACCCTGAAACTACCAAATCTTTATTTGGATTTGAATTTCCATTTAAATTTTCAAATATAAGTATTTATAGAATTTTGTCGACTTATATTTGATAGTGATTCACAACTCAAGCAAACACTATCAGAATCTGGATATAGATATGTTTTAATATTTCTGATCGAATTTATTAGCTCCTGTAAATCCATATCAAATATCGAACGACAAATTCTATCCAAATTCACTCCCTTTTCAATTCAATCTTATTTCAATTCCATATCATATATTTTCTTTTAAACAAATCTTTCTTCCATAACGATTCACGATTTGAAATCTTTAAATTCAAACCATTTTAAAGAAATGGTATAATAACGTTAAAAGCGTTACGGAAAGCGTTGTGAAATGGTTATTTAACCAAATATATCCAAAATCATTTATTATTATTATTTAATTTAAACACGTTCGATTACTATTCAAAATTCTTATGAAATCAAATATTCATATAAAATCCATTTATTCCAATTTTCCAAATTCTTCATAACATATTGCATTAAATATTTAATGATTATTCCAAACTTGTTAAATCCATTTCCTACATAGACATTTCAAAATAATTCTCTTTCTTTTCAAATTCTTCTCATCACATTGAATTGAACACTAAAGGGTAATATTTCCGATCTCGTTCAACTTTTTCAAAACAACTAAAGTTGTCATAATAAATTGCACATTTTTATTTTAAACAATAATATTTATCAAAACATGATTAATTATTTACAACCGACCGTTAAAGCTGTGTATTGAAATCAACGTTGAATATTATTTCTCAATCCCCATCTAATATTTAAATAACACATAAACGGTTTAAATTATGTTCAAAATCATTTTATCCCATCTGAATAAATTTTTAATCATTTTGATTTCCAAATAGTTTTGAATTCAGATTTAAAACTAATTCACAACCTTATTTTAATATAAAAAATTCGTTTACATGAAAGGAGAATGTGAATCAATTACCCGTATCATTACACAGCTATGGTGTATAGGTGAATTCATGAAATCAGAACAAAACAAATAACACAACCAAACAAAAAAGCACAATATCATCCATCACAACCACAACAATAATCAATTAATTGTGCGCAGAACGTTATAGTTAATAACGCTAAGTGTTAAGGGTGTTTATATCTGCATGAACATCCATCGAACAACTAATAACAATTCATGACCATTCGCTAACCATAATAACTGATTTAAATAAATTTAAATTAGAATTCTCACTTGCATTGCGCTCTGATTTAACCGTAGATTGGATGAACTGTTAACAAAGCCTACAGCGATCACGAACAAATTACCACTAACGCCGCTACCTCTACCGCTACACGCACACTTCTTCTCTGCGACTATCGTATATATATATAAATTTATACACCCAAACACTTAACAATATTATCCAATTTTTCTTGAAGCAAGAAGAGGGCTAGTGGTTAAGTGGCGAAGCTTGGGTGTCGGAGTGGCTTGCGGACATGGTGTTGCGGACTGTCAGGTATTGATTGGGTAGTTGCGATAGCGGATTAACGTGAAATAGTAGATAAGGGAGAGTTGCGCGTGATGTCGGGGTTTGAAGGGGTAGAGCTGCTAAGGAAAGAGGGCTGAACTGTGGTGTTGGACAGGGTGGAGCAGATGGGAAAGGAAGGGATACAGCTGTTACAGGAGGGAGGAGTTGCGGACGGGTGGTGAAGAGAGAGGAGGCTATGTATACAGAGAAGGAAGTGGAGCTGTATTTCAGAAGAGGACGCAGATGGGTTTGGAGAGGTTTTGGCGTGAGGTTTTTTTTAGTGGACGGTCTTCATGTGTATGGGCAGAAGCAATTCTGAGGGGAAATAGTGCTGGGGAAGGTTTGGCATGGAGAGGAGAAAAAAGACAGAGGGTGGTTGCTGGTGGTTGGTGCCAAGGAGGGAGAGGTCGACGTGGTAAAGGAAAGGAGAAACGGGCGATCCGCGGTGGAGGAGAAATCAGACTTTCGGTGGAAGAAGAAATTGCATGAGGAGGGGGGATGAAGGATACGAGAGTGAACGAGAAAAATAAAGGGTGTGTGCATCCTATTTAAACGTGAACATAAGGGTAGTTTGGTACATTAAGCCAAGGACACTTGTCTTCATAGAATTTTCATTTACATGCATTACAACACCTATGGAGACACATTTTATTATTTAAAAATCCTTTGAATGCATGTTTTCCAAAATGACATATTTATTTATTTATTTCATAAAAAATTAATTTATGGTAACAACATTGTAAAAACTATATATGTAACCAATTTTTCCATACATATATGTGTAACTTTACAATTTAAATGACACTACACTTCATGTAACACATATGAAAATACTTTTATATACTTTAAGATAGATTTTTATAAAATGTACCAAATTATATGCTAAAATAATATTACAAAAATCGAATTTCTGTAAAAAAGTAAAAATATTAATTGAAAGTTTTAATAGATTTTTTAAAGGTTTATATCACGAATCTGTAAATATAATTACAACTAAGATTTTAAACTTATACGAAATCTCACGTTAAAAATAACATTTTAAAATAAATCATACTTTACAAAGTATATTAATATCACTATAGGTTATCTAATCTAAATTACTTAACAAATATAATTTTAAATATAATCTTAAAAGAATAATTATCTTTTTAAATATATTACTATATGTTATTATTACTTATAACCTTAAATATAACCTTTAAAATAACTTTGCATTACCGAATCTATTTCAAATATTTATAAAACACTATATATATCAAAATAATATTACTTATAAAATAAAATCAGTATATCCTTAAATATATATTTTTAAATAGTCAAAAGATATTTGTAAAAGTCCTATGTACTAAAGAAATACCATTATATAATAAGGATTAAAATTAGATAACAGAACTTATAACATCTTTTAAAATATTCTCGAAATAAAATTATTTATTCAAACCAATAAAAGAATTACCAATATTTAAGCCTTATTAAATTAAAAATACCTTTAGCAAATTCCAAATCAACTTTAATAAAATACTGGATTGTTACATTGCACTTGGCCTCGACAGTTAACGACGAACCAAAAATTCACGAACTTCCTCCAAATACCCTCGCTGATAGTTATTCCTCCCCATAAAGCCAACTCCGGCCTCGCAGTTGCCATCGAAGATTGAAACCCCTAACTCCACTGTCAAAGAACTGTAGCCCTGGTTGAATGTTTGAAAATGACTTCCAGATATTCATGCGCCATTTTAATCGATAAAAAGAGGAACGAATTCGATTCATTTAGAAATGAGTCGAGATTTAAATTTGAATTTGATTTGCCTAAGGAGTTCCGTTCGAAGAATTAAAATGGGACAACCTATTTACCTTTGCAATCTAAGCCTTTGATTTGTGAAAGAGAGTGGAAGGAGATAAGTTAAAAAGGGGACAACACTTTCGTTTTATTATGGGCTTTTGATTTCAAATAATTGATTTCGAAATTTAGATCGTAAAGGGATTTATGAATGGAGCGGCCATTTTTTTATTGTGAAGCTTCGATGGATTTCATTTACAAAAGAATGAAATGGTAAGAAATAAAGGGGGAATCATCGCGTTTAAATAGGGGAAATAACATTCAGGTAGAAGGAAATAGGCACAAGGTAGGGTGCGTGAATTAATTTTTTTAGGCCGTGCAATTTAATTTTAAGTTGTCCTTATTTTATATATTTTGGGTAAAAGTAAGTAGTTTTATTAATTTAATTTGATAAGGATAGATTTTTATTTTAGATTTGCTTTGATTTTAGTAATATTATAACAACCAGTATTTTCAGAACCAATTTAAAATTTATTTTTAATAGATTTTAATGGATTTTAAGTATGTAAGACGGTTTATTTTGAGAATTAATGGTTTAAAAATTATTTAAATCGAGTTAGAACGTATAAATTTAAAATTTAATTAAAACGAGCTTGAAATGGTGTGGTAGTTTGAAACTTTGATTTTAAACTTTGAATGAATATACATAATTCAATATAAATCAGAATTTGATAAGACAAGAAACGTTGGAATATTTTGAATTAAAATTTTCTAACGAATGTAAGAAATTGAGATTCCACTTTATAAATTGTAATTTTTGTCTAAATTAAAATTTAGAATAGTCACTATGAAATTTATATATATATATAATATTATATATATAACCCTTAAAAATTGCCATTTTGCAGATGACCTTCGTTTTCAACGAAACCACTTCCATTGGGCTTAAAATGCCATTTACATGTTCGAAAACTCTAAACATCCATACCTTTGAAGTTAGAGAAATTTGGTCTCTTTCATAGGGTGTACGACCAAAATATCACGTTTTGCATATGGACGAATTTGGACTCGAAACCACTTCCATTGAGTTCAAAACGTCGTTTACATGATCAAAAACTATAAGCATCGATATGTTTCGAGTTTGTGAAAAATTGGCACCTTGGATGGGTCTTGGTTTGGCTAAACCTAGCCCACTCCATATAACCAATTGACCCCCTCTTTTCTTCATTCATCCAACACTTAGACAAAAATAGAAAATGCGGAATGGAAAGGGAAACAAAAATTCCTAAGCTAGGTTTTGCAATTAGAAGATTAAATCAAGAGCAAATCAAGTGTAGAAACATGGGTAAGCTTCTCCATCTTCTCTAGCTTGCTTTCTCTTTGATTTGTGAGATTTCCTATGACCTAACTCTTAGGAAATATGTTTATATGATCGTAGGTTGTTGATTCTAGTGTTTTTATCGAAGATAGGTTGTTCTAGCTCGCTATTAGATTGATTCATTGCTTCTAAGCATCTAAGGTGAGTTCTTTGTGAGTTGCTAAAAACGCACATCTATGCCACATGCATTGAGGCTTGTAAAAGTGTAATTTGGGTTTATTTTGCTTTGTGTATATGCATATGAATTGGTTAGATAATTATACACATACTGATTCATTGGTTTTAGTTTCATTAAATTGGAATATCTCGTCTAGATTGTCCACACAATCTAATTCATATGCTACTAGTTGAATTGGTGATCTTGTGAAGCTCCGATGTCGCCACGGCAAAGTTTTAAGTCTTCACAGGTCGCTTGAATCACTTTTACATGCTTTGGTTTGGAATTTGGTTCACTTTTGAGCTTATATTCAAAATCATTACAATCTAATGTATATAAGTTTATGCATGTGTGTATGTATTCTTGAGATGTTTTGACGAGCTTATGAGGCCTTATTATCATCTAGATCAAGTGCATAGCCTCCATAGTTCACCGAAAACAATTCATATAAGGTTTGACTAAAGAAATAGCCAAATTGGACCATTCGACAGCCACTAGTCGGTTGGTCCAAAACATACCAGTCGACTGGTAGTCGATTTGGGCAAGAGACTGGTTCTGACCAGTCAACTGATCTGAAATAGACCAGCCGACTGGTAATGACTATGGATCTCGGTCCACAATCTAGATTGATCAAGGCTTTTACCCGGCCGGAGCCGTTTGGCCTTTTTTCGTGACTTTTTAGTTTCTCTAATTCATAGATTTCAACAGCCCGATTCTTACATAATCATTTTTATAAATCATCAATTAAAGAATGCCGGAGTGGAAACAATGTGAGAACTATCTCACTTAATTCTTTTGTATAGTTATTTATTTTTATAACTGAATATATGTTGAATGTCCGTGATTGCAATATTTGTTTGGTGGTTGATGGATGTTACAGTTTTAAATGTTATTAGTATTCTACTGTGAAATTAATATATAAGTTCACATGGATTGTAATGTAAACCCTGCATGGGTATTGGGACGATAATTTTACACATCGCCTAAGTATGCAAATAATAATCATTGGGTGTTGATTGAAAATCCCACACGGGTCTGGGGATGATAATAACTTCACACATCTCACTTTGTTTAGTTGTATGTCAATCGATTGATCGACAGACCTTCATAAGCATTATTTAATTATTTAATGCTTGTACAGTTGTGGATTACACTCTAGATGTGAATGGACAGTTTAATAGTTGTTTATCACTATTTTTGAATATACGCGATGTATGGAATCCAAATAAACAAAATTATACGGTAATTGATTGAGTCTGATTTCAATTCATAAATAATGAGCGTAGAACCAAAATATGATTTTGATGTCCGATTTTGGATGAATACGAAAATATTGAAATGATTTTGGGATGGAAAATGCCAAGTTTGTAAAGATAAAAGATTTAGGGATAATCAGGCTCGAACTGATGACTTCACCACGTCAAGGTGACACTCTACCGCTAAGTTATATCCCTTCCCGGCCCCATCGAGAAATAGAACTAACTAATCCTAAGGCAAACGGTCGAGAAACTCAACGCCACTATTCCTGAACAACTTGGAGTCGGGCCTTCTTTTCGCACTATTATGGAAAAATTCCTTTTTTTAGGAACATTATTATTAGAATAAGTTGTTTATAAGTGAAGAACTGAGAAGAATAGAAATGGTTTTAATATAACCAGGATTTTCCAATATAAAAATTGGAATGGATTTGAATGGAATTAATCTTCGGAATATTCTGATATTGGATTCCGTGATTATATGGATATTGTCAAGGAATTTGGAAGATATAGATATCATTATTCCCAATACAATATCCATTGGTTTCAGAATTTGATATTTAATATAATCCAATATGATTTTTATTTAGAGGCTTGAATTTTAATACCAAATTGGATTTTAGGTTTGTCATGAATGGTGTCTTAAATAACACTATTCTTAAACCAAGTTGAGAAAGGAATAGATCTTTTAATTAATATTTATTAAATTTTCCAATTTATATATACAAATTGGAATTAAATGGTAATTGATTCTGGGTTCATTGTGAACGATGTTTTTAAGTAACATTTGCTCTTAAAACCCATTTAACAGGGAAGGTATGATTTGGAATTTATAGATCTTTTAATTAAGATTTAATGGAATTTTTCCAAAGTAAAGTTTTCCAATTTAATACATTAAATTGGAATTGAGTGGAATTTGATTTATTGATAATCGAAATAAGCTTCTATGAAGGAAGATCATTACTATTTATGGAACTTAAAAAGGCTTTGCCGTTATTCCGCGTATAGTATTAGTCTGATACGGAAATTTATATCGATTACAATTTATTTGATTTCCGTGAAGGTTCCATTTGAATGGAAGATGATTTTGGGTTATCGCGAACTATGTTTTAAATGACATTGGTTCTTTAACCCAGTTAAAGACAGGATTAATTTCCTAAAAGTTGAATAATCATTAAGTAATGATTTTTGAGATTAAAACTAAGTTGGAATTTAATGAATCTTTAATTAGATTGAAATATGAATAAGATAATTAAATTTACCAAATTCAAGAAACGTTCAAGAATGGAGTATCACCAGTTCTACTCCATGCGACAGTTAAATCTTTAATTAGATTTGAAACGTGAAATGGTAATTAATTTTACCGATAACACATTTGGTGTTAAATATGAAGTACTACCAGTTTTGCTCAATAGGATGAATAGGTTAGGATTGAGGTAATAAAATAAATGACTACCTTGGTAAGGTTCGCTAACCTCGACTAGTTGATAAACCTTAATTTGATTTTAAGATTGTTAAAAGATAACACAAAATCTTTTGTAATGGTTTACAAAAACAGATTTAAACAAGTGGTTTAAATGAATTAAATCTTTGATAAGATGTGTGGGAATAATCCCCAATGAAATGAATATTTTAATAAAAGAATATTCTGAATAGGAATGAGGCATATGATGAGTTTTTATAGCACTTGATTATAAGATATGCGAGCTATTCGGAAAGCCGGGCTTAACCCATTCTGAATATTTGATACGACGAGTAAAAGTCGAAGACATGAAGACGGTGGTTGAAGACTAAAGATCTTCACATAATTTGGATGATTACCGATCTCCTGATTGGGATGTACACCCAAGATGAGGTAATAAGTGGTGATCATCTGAACGTACTTAGGAATAGACTGGATATGCGAGGGCCTCTCTTATGTATTGGATATATGGGACGAGGAATAAGGTGCCTCCGGTTTCGTTCAAACCCAGAACGGACTTGCAAATGGATTGTATGTATGACATTGTATTTTGTGATGTATTCATTGATCGTTGCTAATTATACATCTGTTTGGTGGCAGAGAATTTATTCTCTTGCTTAACACCCTTCACTGAGACGTACGAGCTTAGAGGTTATTTATTGATGGAAATCAATGGTATAGTATGGATTTGACAATGTGGCATGCTGAGATGCATGGATCAAAGCTTTTGTTGAAAAGCAAGGCTTTGTGGTTGATGATCAAAGCACGACTTTAAATAGCATAGCTTTGTGTAGCGTTAATTCGCGAGCTTCACACCCCGATATGAACCAAAAAAGGGATAGTGACTGCAGGGAAATGGACATACGTTAGCTTTTAGCTAGAAGTGATATCATGGTATGAAGCCCTGACATTTACTTATATTGATGTTGGATATTATTTGATGGAAGGCAAGGTACCTCGAATTTGATATCAGGGCCAACTAAAAGTGCCTGAACTTGGTCGACATGACCGACCAGTTTTGAAGGTTCGATAGAGCCGGCTAACGTATAGTTTATGGTATTGCCAATCAATGATGACTGACCGGCCCTGAATATCCAATGGTTTCCCAGAGGCGTGATCCTGAGGCATTTGCTAGGGTGTCTCGAAATCGATGAGGAAGATCCCTTGCATCGGTTCATAGATGGAAACCCAATTTCCAATACGTGACTTTACGGTTTAGTTGTAAACCTATACGACGACATAATATTTGGTACATATGTCGTGTATCAAGCATGTTTGGCTATTATAAGGTAAAACTCTATCCTCCGTCTTGCGTTGCATTGTGTGATGGGACCCGAGTCTTATAATAGCTTCATTTTTCCTTTTAGCATTGTGTTGTTTGTTTTACGGTATTCTTGGGAGAAAACTCATTCCATGTTATACGGCGTGGTCCCTTGATTTACCCAACATTAAAATAAAGTTAATAACTGTTTTAGTTCTCACACCAGTCCCATGACTGACTTGGAGTTTATTGTTTCTACCTAAACTCTGGGTGTCCTTATTTTTCACATAGACAGGTAGTAGTTTTGGTTTTACAGATTTCTATTTAGCAAGATCCTGGTTTGCAGCTGGAGCTATATTCGAAAAGCTTTGTATCCATGTATTTCTTTTAGCTGCACATTATGTTCATGTATTTAAATGTAATTTCTAAATCTCTGGTATTTTTCTGCTGTATATTATTTATTTGCAGTCTGATATCTTGTACTATGATGTAAACTGTTGTAATAACAATAAAATGTTCTAATGTTTATGTTCTGATACGTCGTGTTCTCATTACAATCCGCGTTCTCCCATCTCTTTGGAGACTGGGCGAATTCAGGGTGTAACAGTTTGGTATCAGAGCTTTGGTTTACAAAGCTCGAGAACAAGACACATTAGAACCAAATAAAAGAATCAGAGATAGGATTAGTAACATCCTATAAAAATAACTCGTTAGAGAGAGGATCAGTAGTATCTTAGAATGAGTTTGAAGAGTGTTTATTAAAAACGAATTTAATTTTGAAAATTATATCTTATTATACATGTTTGAGTATTTTATTTTATACTGATTTTGGATTATCGGGTATAAGAAGATTTTGCATATACGTCTGATCCACATGTATATGTAGTCTCAAATACACTGGGTAGATATAGAATCACACTTTAGTCGCCCAGGGATGATTTTGATGATAGTTTAGACATCATTGGTATTTGTGTTCGAGTTTCAAAAGTGGGATATCTATATGATTCCAATTGACTGGTGTGAGAACCAAAACTTAGTTAGAGTTTATTATTGTGATTTGGCATTAAAATTATATTTTGAGTATATATAAAAGTTATATATTTGAAAATCTAATCAACTAATTGATTGCTGATTGTGATGTATGATTATTAGTTTAACTAATAAAAATATTGGAATGACAAAACCAACTTGGGAATGAAAGATAACTTAAGCCAAGTTGAATATAATGTTGAACTGGATTGAAATTTATTTTGGATTGGACAGATACATGTACATGTATATATTGAACAGGTCATGGCATGGAAGCTAAGAAGAGGAATAAAATTGTATGCCCGACAAATAGGTACATATTTACTATATTTATTGGGTTTGATGATTTTATGAGCCGATTAGCTAACCGCTTGGCTTTTGATTTTCTCTTGATATATGAGAGCATGTAGAGGTCATTTGTAGTTGTACCGATCAACCCGTACAAAGGAGGTTATGGAGAATTTTTTCGGAATTTTAAGGCGTTAGCCAAATTTTGAGAAATTAGTAAGTTTTCATAAACTGAAGAGTTGAAGAACGTAAGATAGAATGAAAATTGGGTTGGTTGGTTAAACAACTTTCATCTCCGTTCGTTTTTCGAGGACAAAACAATTTTAATTGGGGGAGATTGTAACAACATGTATTTTCAAAACCAATTTAAAATATTAGTAGATTTTAATGGATTTGAAGTATTTAAGATGGTTTATTTTGAGAATTAATGATTTAAAATTTATTTAAATCGAAGTTAGAACGTATAAATTTAAAATTCATTAAAACAAGCTTGAAATGGCGCGGTAGTTTGAAAATTTGATTTTAAACTTTAAATGAATATATAGAATTCAATACAAATCAGAATTGGATCAAACAAGAAACGTTGGAATATTTTGAATTAAAATTTTCCAACGAATGTAAGAAATTGAGATTCCACTTTATAAATTGTAAATTATGTCTAAATTAAAATATTGAATAGTCGCTATGGAATTTATATATATTTTAATATTATATATATAGCCCTTAAAAATAGCCATTTTGCAGATGACCTCCGTTTTCAACGAAACCACTTCCATTGGGTTCAAAATGTCGTTTACGCGTTTGAAAACTATAAACATCCATACCTTTGGAGTTGTAGAAATTTGGTCTCTTTCATAGGGTATATGACCAAAATATCACTTTTTGCATATGGACGAATTCGGACTCGAAACCACTTCCATTGAGTTCGAAACGTCGTTTACATGATCAAAGACTATAAGTATCGATATGTTTCGAGTTTGTGAAAATTGGCACTTGGTTGGGTCTTAGTTTGGCTAATCCTAGCACACTCCATATAACCAATTGACCCTCTCTTCTCTTCATTCATTCCAACACTAAGAGAAAAATAGAAAATGGGGAATGGGAAACAGAAATTTCTAAGCTGGGTTTTGCAATCAGAAGCTTAAATCAAAAGGAAATAAAGCGTAGAAACATGGGTAAGCTTCTCCATCTTCCTCTCCATCTTCTCTAGCTTGCTTTCTCTTTGATTCGTGAGATTTCCTATGACATAACTCTTAGGAAATATGTTTATATGATCATAGGTTGTTGATTCTAGTGTTTTTATCGAAGAGAGCTTGTTCTAGCTCACTATTAGATTGATTCATTGCTTCTAACCATCAAAGGTGAGTTCTTTGTGAGTTCCTAAGAACCCACATCTATGCCACAAGCCTAGAGGATTGTAAAAGTGTAATTTAGGTTCATTTTGCTTCGTGTATATGCATATGAATTGGTTAGATATGTATACATTTTCCAATTTATTGGTTTTAGTTTCACTAAATTGGAATTTCTCATCTAGATTGTCCACACAATCTAATTCATATGCTACTAGTTGAATTGGTGATCTTGTGAAGCTTCGTTGTCGCCACAACAAAGTCTTAAGTCTTGACAAGTCGCTTGAATCACTTTTACATGATTTGATTTGGAATTTGGTTCACTTTTGAGCTTGTATCAAAATCATTGCAATCTCATGTATTTAAATTTATGCATGTGTGTGTGTGTTCTTGAGTTGTTTCGACGAGCTCATCTAGATCAAGTGCATAGCCTCCATAGTTCGCGAAAAGAATTCATATAAGGTTTGGCTAAAGAAATAGCCAAATTGGACCATTCGACGGCCATCAGTCGACTGGTCCAAAACAGACCAGTTGACTGGTACTCGACCTAGGAAGCAACCCAGGTTCTAACCAGTCGACTGGTCTGAAATGGACCAGTCGACTGGTAATGACAGTCTAGATTGATCCAGAATTTTTCCCGGTCGGAGCCCGGACCGTTAGGCCTTTTTCTGTGACTTTTCAATTCCTCTAATTCACTGATTTCAACTGCTCGATTCTTATGAAATCATTTTTATAAATCATCAATTAAAGAATGATGGAGTGGAAACCAATGTGCGAACTCACTCACTCAATTCTTCTGTACAATTATTTATTTTTATAACTGAATATATGTTGATTGTCTGTAATTACAATATTTGTTTGGTGGTTGATGGATATTACAGTTTTAAATGTTGTCATTATTAAACTGTGAAAATAACATATAAATTCACATGGATTATGATGTAAACCCCACACGGCTATTGCTATGATAATTTTACACATCGCCTAAGTATGCAAATGATAATCATTAGATGTTGATTGAAAACCCCACACGGGTTTGGGGATTATAATAACTTTACACATCTCCCTTGTGTTTAGTTGCATGTCAATCGATTGATCGACAAACCGTCATAGGCATTATTTAATTATTTAATGCTTATACAGTTGTAGATTACACTCTGGATGTGAATTGACTATTTAATAGTTGTTCATCACTATTTTTGAATACATGTTATGTATGGAATCCATATGGTTATTGAATGAGTCTGATTCCAGTTTAGAAATAATGAATATTTTAAAATAATATTCAGCTTAGAATCAAAATATGATTTTTGTAATGACCCGAAAATCCCCGCGATTCGAATCGACCGTAAACCACACAGGTATGATCCAAAAGTTGGAAATCCTCGAATGCACTAAATTTAGGCATACAACACATCAGAACAAATAACAGAAGACTTTTATTACATCATAATAATGTTACATCAGAGTACAGAATATCAGAGTACATCGATAAATAATAATACAGCGGAAGATAATTTAAAACAATTTTAATACAACGCAACGTAACAAATAAACCAATACAGCGGGAGGCTATCAGTGCTCTCGACACAGCTTTAAACTTCTCCAGAATCCCGCTCAATATATCTGCAAAATAAGCTACTCGACTTCCCATGTGGAAAATAAGGGCACCTGAGTTTGCAAGTGAAACAAACTACGGGTCAGTCATGGGACTGGTATAAGAAATCTTACTTAACCTATTTAATAATAATAATAATAAGGCTAATCACAAGACCACGCTGCTAACGCGGAACGGGTTTACTTCATTGGATTTCCAGTGCATAAATTAAATAAATTTTTATTCAAAACAATGCAATGCTTTTTAGAAAAATGAAATCATTATAAGACTCAAGTCCCATCACACAATGCAACGCAAACCGGAGGATAGAGTTTTACCTTATAATGATCAAACATGCTTGATACGTAGAAAATAATATTTTTAATATTATTATTAGTGTCTAATCAGTTTTAAAATAATTCAAAGTAAATGTATCAATCCTAGACGGCATAGTACCCCATTCTACTAGGTCGCCATATATAGGTTTACAATCAAAACCGTAATGTCGTATTGGAAATTGGGTTTCCATCATGAGTCAAGGCTAGGGACGACCTCCTTACCGATTCGAGACACTCTAGCAAATGTCTCAGGATTCAGACGCTGGCGAACCCTTGGATCCTGCAGGGTCGGTCCACAAATACTTTAGTGGATTGGCAATTCCTGAACACACGCTTCCCCGTCCAATTGAACCTATAAATTGGTCACTATCGACCAACATAACCGAGGCCTCGTAATCCATCATCCACATAAGTAAAATGTCAAGGCTTGCAAAACCCTGATACCACTTCTAGCTAGAAAGAAATGTGTGCACTCTCTGCGTTCCCTTGTCCCATTTCTGACTCTTACTAGAGTGTGAGGCTCGCAAAGTACGCTACACACAAAGCTACACCTTAACAGGCCGTGCTTTGATCATCAACCACAAGGCTCTGTTTTTCAACAAAAGCCTCGATCATTTGCATCTCGGCATGCCACATTGACAATTCTCGCCATGTGATCAATAACTATCAATATATAACCTCTGAGCTTGTGCGTATCAGAGAAAGATGTTAAGCAAGAGAATAAATTCTCTGCCACCAAACAAATATATATTAAATAGAAATCAATTCACATAGAATGAAATTCAATGTCAGACACATCCATTTACAAGTCCATTCTAGGTCTAAACGAAACCGAAGACACCTTATTCCTCGTCTCGTATGTCCAATACGGAAGAGAGGTGCTCGCTTATCCGGATAATCAACAAGTACGTCTGGACAACTACCACTTTAACCCTTTACTAGGAGCTACCCAATGTCGGGCATAGTAGTCATCCATTCGATGTGAAGATCGTTGGTCTTCAATCACTGTCTTAAATATCTTCGATTTCTATCGTCGTATAATTATTTGAAATGAGATTGAACTCGGTCTTTTCAAATAATTCTCGCATATATATAATTTAAACCATTTCATATCATTAATATTATTTTATAACGATTTATCGCTATTTTTATTTATATAAAAATAGCTCAATTTAATTTAACGACGCTTTGGGTCAATAGGCGGCCCTAGCGCTATTTTTATCAAAATTTGATTTACATATATCTTGAAATCTAACTGTTGGATTTTAACAAAATTTATATCGTTGGAAAGATCTTCCCAAATCGGCCCTAATGGTTCCAGCTTTGGGAAAATCCGACGGTCGGATCTTTCGATATAATCGTTTAAAGTTATGATTCCAAAACACGAACTACCGTGTGCGATTCGTTTAATTTTAATTTATATATATATATATACACAAATATAAACCATTTGACAATTCCACTAACGTGTTTAACACGCCAAACAAAAGAATGTTTTAATTTGTATAACCATTTCTAATGTCAAATAAAATGTATTTTATTTACATGAAATTTTGCTAATGACAAATAAAATGTAATTTTTATTTGTATTTCTAATTTTAACTTTAATAAATAAAAAAGAAATATTTTATTTGTATGTAGTTTCAATGTATGTTTTAACAATAACAATAATTCTTTAACTTATATACAAATTCTAATGTATGCTGTGACAATGAAAACGATTCTTTAATTAACATACAAATTCTAATGTATGTTGTGACAATAAAAATGGTTCTTTAATTAACATACAAATTCTAATGTATGGTGTGACAATAAAAATGGTTCTTTAATTAATAGACAAATTCTAATATATGTTGTGACCATAAAAATGATTCTTTAATTAACATTCAAATTCTAATGTATGTTGTGACAATAAAAATGATTATTTAATTAACATACAAATTTTAATGTATGTTGTGACAATAAAAATGATTCTTTAATTAACATACAAATTCTAATGTATGTTGTGACCATAAAAATGATTCAAAAGTGATTCATTCATTTTGTTGACAATTATATTTTAACAAAATGATTAAAATAATATTTTCATTTTTGTTGACAATTCTAGTTCAACAAAATGATTAAAATAATATTTTCATTTTTGTTGACAATTCTAGTTCAACAAAATGATTAAAAAGTGATAATTTCATTTTGTTAACAATTCTAGTTTAACTAAAAGAATAAAAAGTGATAATTTTATTTTGTTAACAATTCTAGTTTAACTAAAAGAATAAAAAGTGATAATTTCATTTTGCTAACAATTCTAGTTTAACAAAATGAATAAAAAGTGATAATTTCATTTTGTTAACAATTCTAGTTTAACTAAAATTAATATTTTTGCTCCAACATAAATCTATTTAACAAAAATGTAATTTTCGTTTTAACTCAAGTCTAAGTAACAAAATTGTAACTTTTGTTTTAACTCTTGTCTAATTAACAAAAATGCAATTTTTGTTTAACTCAAACCTTATTTAACAAAAATGTATTTTTTTTTTAACTCAAATCTATTTAACAAAAATGTAACTTTTGTCTTAACTCTTATCTAATTAACAAAAACGTAATTTTTGTTTCAACAATTATATTTTGACAAAAATGTATATTTTGATTCAACTATTCTATTTTGTCAAAAATGATAATTTTAATCCAATTATTCTAATTAACAAAAATGATAATTTTTGTTTAACTCAATTCTAATCAACAAAAATGATAATTTTTGTTTAACTAAATCCTAATTAACAAAAATGTTAATTATTGTTTCAACTATTTTCTTACAACAAAATGTCCTTCTTATTTCAGCTATTTTGTTTCAATAAAAATGTCCTTTTTATTTCAACTATTTTATTTTAACAAAAATGTCAATTTAATCAATAATTACATTTTGACCAAAATATAATTATAATTCAACTATTCTATTTTGTCAAAAATGACAATTTTATTTTCAACAATTCTAATTGACAAAATTGACAATTTAATCCAATAATTACATTTTGACATAAATGATAATTATAATTCAACTATTCTATTTTGTCAAAAATGGCAATTTTATTTCAACAATTCTAATTTGACAAAATTTTCAATTTTAAACCAATTATTCCATTTTAACATAAATGATAATAACAATTCAACTATTTTTTCCTTTAAACAAAAATTGATATTTTTGTTTTCAACAATTTTATTCAACACAAACACCATCAAATCAATGGATCTACAGAACAACATCAATTCTAGATCAAATCACGTATCATACAAATAGAATTTAACGGCGTATAATTTAACAACATCAATTCTAGATCAAATCACGTATCATGATTAAGTAATTTTAATTATATATATATATATAAGTAGAATTTCTCACCCTGATCGGTTTCAGGAATTGTTAATAAACGATTATTTAATTAAATTAAACATAATGTTTTAATTAACCAAAATTCGTATGTGCTTCAAAATTTGTCCAGTCTGTTCCATGTTGTAGATTTCCATATTTTGGTTCCAACGGATCTGAAATCATGCAATTCCGTGTTCGTATGAAAAAGATATGATTATTATTGCATTTGATTACAAAAAAATCAAAATAATAATTAATTGATTGAATAGTTAATTACATTTCCTTAAGAGAAAATTAGGTCGTTACTTTCTCCTTCTTCCTGGAGACTTCACGTAACCTAGAATCCATTCTTCAACTTCGGTTATCACCATCGCACCATCCCCCGAAGCACCATACTCCGATCAAACCCTCTCACTCCAACCGCCTCAACGTTGTCACCTCGCGCCTGGCCATAGTCCCGAACTCGAACTCCCCAAGCGTGCAAAAATCGAACCCGATGTCATTCCCTACCAGCAGCTATTTCACCCAATTCAGAGCATTAAAAACGATCTCGACTGCACAATAGGGAGATCCCTCTTAGTTGTTTAATTTTTTGGAAGGAATATTATGAAAAGCGAGCACGGATGTGGAGATAATTGGTGGCGAATTTCATGACTTTCTGGCCATTAAACATGAATTAACGGCCGCTATGTATTAGGGTTGGGGTTTGATTTTCCTAGGGTTATTTATAATAAAATAATATTCAATTCCTAGTTTTGAAAATAAACCCGTTAATTCTCAGTAGCTCTAAATTCAGCCCAACGAGAGTTGTCCCTAGGCAAATACCGTCATTCTGGACACAATGGGCTAGATCCCGTCAGCCCAATCGATCGTTTTCAGCTTGTTTTCTTTAATTTAAAATATAATTTATTTATTTATTTTGATCGTATATTTAAATTTACTGGGAACACATACGGACTCCAAAAATTCCCAAAAAATAAATCTAGCTATGTTTTGACGAGACGATCCTAACAAAATTAATTTCATTGAATTTGGAGACCGTTTGAAAAATGATCATTTTCTGGTTGATCCAAATTGACTGAAATTGACAAAACACGTTTTAATTTGCCATGCTCACATATTGATTCCAAAAATTATGAAAATTGGAATCTTACAACAAATTGACATTCTGGATCCAACCAAAGTGGTTTCGTCGAAAACGGAGATCATTTGCAAAATGGCTATTTATACGGGCTATATATTATATTAAATTCAATAGCGACTATTCTGAACTTTAAAATGGGCATAACTTTTGATTTCCGTTATGAAATTTCAAATTTTCATATTCTTGGAAAGATATTTTTAAACAGAATTAAATATTTTTGGTTTACTTAAATCCGTTTTATTTTGAATCTTGTACTTCCAGTCAAAGTTCAAATTATCAAACTGCCGCGCTATTTTAAACTCCTTTTATAATTAAATTAAAAAAAATCGCTCTAACTTCGATTAAAATAAATTTCTAGTCATTATCATTTAAAATAAATTATTTTATATATTTAACATTTCTAAAATAAAAATATTAAATTGGTTCCAAAATTCTGGGTTGTTATAATTTTGATGTCCGATTTTGGATGGACAAGAAAATATTGAAATGATTTTAGGATGGAACATGCCAAGTTTGTAAAGATAAAAGATATTTTATCAGAATTAGTTGTTTATCAACTTAAGTAAAGATCAGAGAAGAATAGAATGGTTTTAATATAACTAGGATTTTCCAGTACAAAAATTGGAATGGATTTGAATGGAAATAATTCGGAATATTTCGATACTGGATTCCGTGATTATACAAATATTGTCGAGGAATTTGGAAGATACAGATATCGTTATTCCCAAAAAGATATCCATTAGTTTCAGAATTTGATATTTAATATAAGCCAATATGATTTTTATTCAGAGGCTTGCTATAAAAGATTATGGGTTTGTCGTGAATGGTGTCTTAAATAACACTGTTCTTAAACCCAGTTGAGAAAGTAATATATCTTTTAATTAATATTTATTAAGTTTTCCAATTTATATAAATGGTAATTGACTTTGGGTTCATTGTGAATGATGTTTTAAATAACATTTGTTCTTAAAACCCGTTTAACAGTGAAGGTATGATTTGGAATTTATAAATCTTTTAATTAAGATTTAACGGAATTTTCCAAAGTAAAGTTTTCCAATTAAATACATTAAATTGAAATTGAGTGGAATTTGATTTATTGATAATCGAGATAAGCTTCTGTCAAGAAAGATCGTTACTATTTATAGAATTTAAAAAGGCCTTGTTGTTATTCCACTTATAGTATTAGTCTGATACGGAAATTTATATCAATTACAATTTTTTTGATTTCTGTGAAGGTTCCATTTGAATGGAAGATGATTTTAGGTTATAGTGAACTGTGTTTTAAATGACATTGGTACTTTAACCCAATTAAAGACAAGATTAATTTCCCGAAAAGTTGAATAATCATTAAGTAATGATTTTTGGGATTAAAAGTAAGTTGGAAATGAATCTTTAATTAGATTGAAGTGTGAATACGATAATTAAATTTACCAAATTCAAGAAATGTTAGAGAATGGAGTATCACCAGTTTTACTCCATGCGATAGTTAAATCTTTAATTAGATTTGAAACGTGAAATGGCAATTAATTATACCGATAACACATTGGGTGTTAGATATGGAGTGCTACCAATTTTGCTCCATGGAATGAATAGGTTGGGATTGGGATAATAAAATAAATGATTACCTTGGTAAGGTTCTCTAATCCCGACTAGTTGATAAACCTTAATTTGGCTTTAAGATTGTTAAAAGATAACACAAAATCTTTGGCAATGGTTTTCAAAAAAAAATAAACAAGTGGTTTAAATGAATTAAATCTTTGACAATATGTGCTGGAATAATCCCCAATGAAATAAATATTTGAACAAAAGAATACTATGAATTGGAATGAGTCGTATGATGTGTTTTTATAGCAATTGATTATAAGATACGCGAGTTATTCGGAAAGACCGAGTTTAACCCATTCTGAATAATTGATATGACGACTAAAAGTAGAAGATATGAAGATGGTGGTTGAAGACCGGAGATCTTAACATCGTTTGGATGATTACTGATGTCTTGATTGGGATGTAACCCAAGACGAGATAATAAGTGGTGATCATCTAGACATACTTGGAGATCAACCAGATATGTGAGGGCGTCTCTCCTGTATTGGACATATGCGATAAGGAATAAGGTGCCTTCGGTTTCGTTCAGACCAAGAACGGACTTGTAAATGGATTGTATGTCTAACATTGTATTTCGCGTTTTATTCATTGATCTTTGCTAAATATATATCTGTTTGGTGGCGGAAAATTTATTCTCTTGCTTTACACCCTTCTCCGGGACGTACGAACTTAGAGGTTATGTATTGGTGGAAATCAATGGTATAGTATGGATTTGACAATGTGGCATGCTGAGATGCATGGATCAAAGCTTTTGTTCAAAAGCAAGGCTTTGTGGTTGATGATCAATGCATGGTCTTAAATAGCATAGCTTTGTGTAGGTTTAATTCGTGAGCTTTATACCCCGGTATGAACCAAAAATGGGATAGTGACTGCAGGGAAATGGACATACGTTAGCTTCCCGCTATAAGTGATGTCATGGTATGGAGCCCAGACATTTACTTATGTTGATGTTGGATATTATTTGACGGAAGGCAAAGTACCTCGGAATTGATATCAGGGCCGACTAAAAGGCCCTAGACTTGGTCGACATGACTGACCAATTTTGGAAGTTCGATAGAATCGGCTAACGTATAGTTCATGGTATTGTCAATCGGTGACGACTGACCGACCTTGAAGATCCAAGGGTTGCCAAAGGCGTGATTCTGAGGCATTTGCTAGAGTATCTCGAAATTGGTGAGGAAGATCCCTTGCCTCGGTTCATAGATGGAAACCCAATTTCCAATACGCGACTTTCTGGTTTTAGTTGTAAACCTATACGACGTCATAATATATGGTACCTATGCCGTCTATGATTGATACATTTATATTTGAAATTGATTTCTTCACTTATAATAATAATAAAAGATAAATTTCCCGTATCAAGCATGTAACACACTGAATTTTCTTTGAATATTAAAATTAACAATCCTAAGAATACTTAATTATTAAAGTGAGAATTAAGGGAAACGGGTTACGCCGTTGTGTTCGTCTCGAAATTCTGCTTGGAATAGAGTCCAAGTTTTCGTAAATCGGACTTTGTATGAGGAAGTTATGGCCTTCGGAAGTTTTAGTAATTTTATATAAATTAAAATAGTTCAGAATAATAAATTAGAAATTCAAATTCAAATAGGGGAGCAGGCTGGGCGGGAATTCTCCCACCCAAGGGCCAGGTCGACCAAGGGGTCGACCTGGGGGTCGACCTACCCATACAGGTCGACCTGGGGGTCGACCTACCCCCTGGGCAGATCTGAAATGTGACGATTTCTGACTCTCTGCTGAGTCATTAGGGCTGATTTGGTTGTTCTAGATAACTCTATCTAATCTGGATGGTTGGATTTGCTCCTATGATAATCTAACGGCTTAGGTTGATTCAAACTTCTATAAAAGAGTGCCTAGACTCAAACCCTAAACCTAAACAAAATTTGTCTCTTGGCCACCATGCTGCTGCTAGGATAGTTCTCCTTCCTAAAGCTTAGGATTTAGCAAGTCAGAATTCTAATTCAAAAGGCAAACAAACCATTCTCTTCTCTAACCTATCTTTGTGAGTACTATTTCTTCACAATATAACTAATTAATTATGATGAGTTGTAATTGGATTATGAGAACATGTCTGTTGAATCACGTGATGTTATTTAACTTTGTTATCTTATGTTGGTAGATCTATTTCATATGTCCAATTATACATGTTTAACTTGATTCATTTTATGCAAGTTTGGGATGTAAATCATACGCTAGTTCGTATGTAAAACCTTATGCAAGTTTGGGATGTTAAATCGTATGCTAGTTTGAGTATGAATCTTATGCAAGTCCGTTTTTACATATGTTAATTCGTATGTGAATCTTATGCAAGTCCGTTTTTACATATGTTAATTCGTATGTGAATCTTATGCAAGTTTCGGATGTTAAATCATATGCTAATTCATATGTGAATTTTATGCAAGTTTGGAATGTTAAATTGTATATTAGTTTTAATATGAATCTTATGCATGTCTATATGTGAACTGTACACAAGTTTATATGTGAATCAAGCATATACATATGCTAGTTTATATGCAAAAACATGTGATAAATTCATATGCAAGTTGTAGGAATCCATATGCAAGTTTAGGTGAAAAACTATCTTCACATTTTTGGGTGAAAATTATATTTACATATGCAAGTTAGGTGAGATCCATAATTTATATATGCAAGTTCACAATTTCATGTTTAGATCTATATTTAGATCGATGGTAGTTTATGCAAATATCTGATTCTATATGACCATTGTCTATGCAAATTATTGGCTATGCAAATTTATGTTAAAATTCGTATTTGCAAGTTAGATCTATTTTTATGTGTTAAGCAATTTGTGATGTTTCAGTTTTATAAGTTAGACAATTTGCGAGTCTAACATATTTCATATTTGAACTTACGAATAGCATGGGGACAATGGGAAAATATTAATTATGTAAATTGTGAATTGGCATAAAATGGCTTTAAAAGCATATAATTAAATTGAGACATTAATTGGTATAATTTTTATACCTAAAAAGTATGGACATAATTTAGGTGACATTTATGGACAGAATTAATTTGGAAATTATTGAAAATTTGAATAGGGATAATTAATTCAAATTGGGGTGAAATAATTTGTAATAATAAACGCCTAAGACACGAGGTTAGACTCGTTCGTGGTGTAAGACTGCCCAAACCCGCCCGGCAAATCCAGCAACCACAAACGTTAGTCTAATGTGAGAGGTTGAAGGCATAAATTAAATGTGTAACAATTGTAAAGTCACGAGGTTAGACATGTTTGCGGTATAAGACTGCCCGGACCCGTCCAGCAAATCCAGCAACCGCAAACGGGAGTCTAATGTGGGAGATCTTACAAGGTTACGGTTATAATGAATTAAGTAACACTTAACCAAGTTAAACATGTGGTGGGACTTGGGGGTTAAGTGGGTGACATGGGTGACATGTGAAATACAATTAGAAACACTTAACCAAATTGAAACATACAAGAAGGCATGAATAAGAAGGGGTTAAGTGGAAAACTCTAGTGGGGACCAAGCATAGGTGGAAAGCTTGTGTCAAGCATGGGAGACCCTTTTCAAACCAGTAATCCATTAAGTAACTTTGTGAGCTCGAGTTAGATCGAGGACGGGACACACTTACTGGGTTTGATTGTAAGAGGTCAAAACGGGTTAACGGTGGCAACGCAAGTCCAACAGGGTCATGTGCGTGCGTGAGTCTGGGCTGGTAGGTAAGACATTGTTGCATCATGTAGATATAAGCCGTGCATCTTTAGTGGTATCGAGTTGCCACTTTGCGGAGTGATACACCCCACTGTGGGACCAGCATGGGTATCTACGAGTTAGGGAGCCGATCGCATGGGGGTAGTGGGTACAACTAGTGGAGATAGGGGCAGGAGGCACCTATGGAGACAGCTAGGAGTACACGAAACTACAATTATGATTATTATGTTCTGTAGGCGGGATCAACTTTTAGGGTGACTAGTAGTGGTGCAGTATAGTAATTATCCTATAGTGATTAGGAGCGAGATTAACGTCAGAATATTCCTCTTATTTGTTTTGTCTTGCCCACTTGTTTCACAGTCATTCCTTGTTTTACCAGTTTATGCCTTATCCTAATTACTTTAATAATTATATCGTTAAATTTATGGTACTCGCCAGACTTTATGTCTATCCCCCTCTGTTTTCGCCTCTTTTCTTCCTCCCCCCTCCCGGTTCTCAGGGTGGGACTAGTACTAGTGGAGCTTGATCTGGATCTTTCTCTCTCTTCTGGAAGTGCTTGGATTGTTGAACGTAAAGTTCAGCTCATCTCTTTTATGGCTACTTATGTTGGGGTTATGCTTTTTACTTTATGTACTCAGAAAATAATTTGTCAAGATGGTTACTAAGTGTACTTGGTTTTTCTATTGGTTTATGATGCTATTGTAATCAAACTATTTCTTCGCTGCAATAAAAGTTGTTTTGAAAATTTTCAAGTACCAATATATGTATCTGTCTTGTTATATTCTGTTCTATTCACCAATAATACTCCATGAAAGTTAATGCATTCCCTTTGAGAGTGACATTAATGGATGTGGGGTGTTACATGTGGTACCAGAGATGAAGGTTACAAGAACAGATAAGAGATTTTGAAAAACTATTTTTCAAAAGCGTTTTATAAAGAAATACTTTCAAAAGTATGTTTTAAGGAGAGTATTTTCAAGAAGAAAGTTTGTTTTAAAAAACATTACCCCCAAGAGCCATATATCTTTTTTTCGAATTCTCCATTTTGAATCTCTTTATTTTCTTTTCAGCATGTCTGGGTTACCCTAGATACCCGAGGGAATACAATTACTAACCTGGTTCAGAAGGTATCTGGAGGCTAGGGCCACCGCCATAGGCCCAGCAGACATCCCTCCTCCCTCAGTTGTAGTTGATCCTCCTCCTCCCCCTCCCCGTGTTGATACTTTTTCAAAGATATGCAAAGACTTTCGAGCAATGGGCGGAAAACCTTTTCATGGATCAGAGACGTTTGTTGAAGCTCGAAATTGGCTTAAGGAGGTAGAAGATTTGTTTGGTATCTTCGAGGTAGAAGATGGAAGGAAGGTCCAATTGGCTGCTTGGTTGATGAAGGACGAAGCCTCGTTTTGGTGGGAGGTTACGAATGGAGAGCATCCAGTAGAGACGTGGATGGATTTTAGACATAGGTTCGAGATGAAATTTCTCTCACGAGCAGAAGAGAATTTATACATGGAAAGGTTCTTGGCATTGAAGCAGGGGAATTTATCAGTAAAGGAGTACGTCAACAAATTCAATCAGTTGGCGAGGTTTGGCTTAGACTTGGTGAACACACCTGAAAAGAAGGTCCTGAGATTCGTTAAAGGTTTGAATGAGCCGCTACATGGGTTAGCTATGACCCACATTCCTATGGGGGGCTACCTTTGAGAAACTGGTTGACATGGCGCTTATGCATGAAGAGGAGAAAGGCTCTAATGCTACTAAGGCACCAGAAAAGAAAAGGGATCAAAAGAAGTCACAGCAGCAACCTAAGAAAGGTGGTAAGGATAACAATAGCGAAGGAAAGAAAAGATACTTTAATTGTGGAACACCAGGCCATCTGAGCAAGGACTGTAGGAAGAAGAAGAAGACCGGGTGCTTCAACTGTGGTGAGGCAGGACATCTGATCAAAGAATGCCCGAGAAGACAAGGACAAGGGCAGAGGACTGGGTCTACTTCTGGAGGGTAGGTTCAGGCTCTCATGGCACCAGGGCAGGAAAAGAGGGCAGGCTCATGCTCTCATGGCACCAGGATAGGAGAGAGGTAGAAACATTTCTGTTGAAAGTTTGGTTTTTCTGTTTGATCATCCTGTTCGTACTTTGTTTGATTCTGGCGCTTCACACTCGTTTGTGTCTGCTTCGTTAGTTGAAACACTACACCTAAATACTAGTCTAGTTACGGATTCCATAGTAGTCTCAAATCCTATTGGTGGTTTGGCTCATCATTCAATTATTTGTCGGGATTTGAGAGTGTCTATCTTGAGCGTTGAGTTTGAATGCAACGCCTTCGTTCTTGGCTTCACGGGCTATGGATTGATTCTAGGCCTGGATTGGTTATCCAGTAATAGTGCCATCCTCGATTGTGAAAAGAGAGTGGTTAGACTTATAACTCTCCTTGGCAACACTCTCGAAATCTCCCATACATTCTATTATGCTTAGCTTCCTAGAATCTCTTGATGCGTCTGCTGAAAAATTGTAGTCGGTTAGGGAAGTCTGTGAATACTCAGATGTATTTGAAGAGGTGAAGGGCTTACCTCTGAAGCTAGAGATAGACTTCCGCATATACCTAGTTGATAATGCAAAACCCGTAGCTCTACCCGTTAGACACATGGCTCCAAGGGAGAGAAAAGAGCTCAGTAAGCAAGTCAAAGAGCTGCTCGAAAAGGGGTTTATAAGGCGAAGTATTTCTGAATGGGGTGCTCCAGTAGTATTCGTAACCAAAGCGGATGGTTCACTTCGCCTATGCGTTGATTATAGGGAGCAAAACAAGCTGACCAAGAAGAATAGGCACCCACTTCCAAGAATAGACGACTTGTTTGATCAGCTTGTAGGTGCATCGGTCTCCGAACTAGATTTGGCTACCGGGTTCCATCAGCTAAGAGTTGTTGAAGACAGCATTGATAAGACCGCGTTCAGAACCCCGGATGGTTTCTTCGAATGGCTTGTCATGCCTTTCGGCTTGACAAACGCACCCGCTTACTTCGTTGACTTGATGAGTAGGGTATTTAGAGAATTCCTTAATAAGTTTGTGGTGGTCTTCATAGACGACATTTTGATCTTCTCGAAGAATGAAGAAGAGCATGATTTGCATTTAAGGGAAGTCATGGATACTCTTCGTGCACATCAGCTGAAAGCCAAATTCTCCAAATGCCATTTCTGGAGAGAATAAGTAAGGTTTCTTGGACATGTGGTGTCCAAAGAAGGGTTAGCTGTGGACCCCGCAAAAGTAGTTGCGGTGCAAGATTGGAAGGTTCCACGGAATGCAACCGAAGTCCGAAGCTTCCTCGGGCTAGCGGGCTTTTACCGAAAGTTCATTAAAGACTTTGCAAAAATCTCAGCCCCACTCACAAGATTAACGAAGAAGAACCTAACTTTCGCTTGGGATTTTGATTGCGATATTGCTTTCCAACGTTTGAAAAGGGCTCTAACAACAGCCCCAGTTCTGACATTGCCGGATGGGAGCAAGATGTTTACCGTATGCACGAATGCATGTGGTACCGGACTAGGCGCTGTCTTGATGCAAGAAGGGAAGGTGGTAGCGTATGGAGGCAGAAAGTTGAAATTACATGAGAAAAACTACCCAACCCACGATCTAGAGTTGGTTGCCATCGTCTTTGCGCTTAAGTCTTGGCGCATTATCTCCTAGGTGAGAAGTTTGAATTGTATACTGACCATAAATCGTTAAAGTACCTTTTCTCGTAGAAAGATCTTAACTTAAGACAGCAAAGTTGGATGGAATTTCTAGCCTCATATGATTTCGAGATTTCCTATACCCCTGGCAAGGGATAATGTGGTAGCAGACGCCTTAAGCAGGAAGAAACTGACCTTGAGTCCTCTCTTTGTAGAAAGGAAAAGTTTGAAGTATATAGCAAACTTTAACTTTAGACCCGCCTCTGAAATTGTGCCTGGTCTGTTAGCATCGCTAGAGGTGCGGCCTACTCTTTTGGACTCAATAGGATCCTCGCAACGAGAAGACCCTCTGCTAGTTGATGTGATGGATAAACTAGTTAGGGGTAAGACTTCTAGTCACCTCACTAGATACTCCATCGATGACAAGGGTTGGTTGAGACGGGATGGAAGGCTATGCGTCCCACAAGTAAGGGGTTTAGTGAAGACGGTTCTCGAAGAAGCACATCATTCTAAGCTAACCATACACCCAGGAGGAGACAAGATGTATAAGGATATAAAAAGGCTTTTCTTTTGGAATAGCATGAAGAGTGATGTAGCTGAGTTCGTCGCTAAGTGTTTGATATGCCAGCAAGTCAAACCGAAGCAAAAGAAGCCCGGTGGTCTGCTTCATCCTCTCGAGGTCCCACAGTGGAAGTGGGATAGTATTTCAATGGACTTTGTTGATGGGTTGCCTAGGTCAAGAAGGGGCAATACCGGTATTTGGGTAATAGTGGACAGGCTCACTAAAAGCGCTCACTTTATACCTGTTAAAAGTGGAAGGACTGCCTCGTCCCCAGCATCCATTTATTTTAAAGATGTAGTTCGACTCCATGGGATACCCTCCAGCATAGTGAGCGATCGAGATTCTATCTTTACGAGCGAGTTTTGGAAGAGTTTGCAAGAGGCTGTAGGCACACAATTATGCTTAAGCACGGCCTATCACCCCCAAACCGATGGTCAGACGGAAAGGGTGAATAGAGTATTGGAAGACCTCTTGAGATTGTGCATTCTTGACTTTGGAAGGACATGGGAGGATCATCTTCCTTTGGTGGAATTCGCCTACAACAATAGCTACCAAGCCACCATAGGCATGGCGCCCTTCGAAGCTTTATATGGAAGACCATGCCGATCACCAACTTGTTGGTGGGAGTCTACAGACAAGCTCGTACGTGGGCCAGACATGATTAGTGAGACCTCAGAAAAGGTGGACTTGATAAGAAGACAGATGAAGGCTGCACAAGGTAGACAGAAGTCCTACGCAGACAAAAGAAGGACCGACCTTGAGTTTAAGGTTGGAGATAGGGCGTTCCTTAAAGTATCTCCTTTGAGGAATGTCATTCGCTTTGGGTCCGTAGGAAAGCTAGAACTAAGATTTGTAGGTCCATTTCCTATCATTGAAAGGATTGGGACGATGGCTTACAGATTAGAGCTACCCGAGAGATTGGCTGAAGTTCATAATGTTTTTCATGTTTCTCAACTACGAAAGTGCTTACATGAATTTGTAGAAGTGGTGGAGTCAAGTGTACTAGAGGAAGTAGAAGTGGAACGAGAAGCGACGGTGAGCAGAGTTCCAACTCGTATCTTGGGTAAGGAAGTCAAAAACTACGCAACCGTGAAGTCAAGCTTGTTAAAGTTCAATGGAGTGACACTGAGGAAGACGCGACTTGGGAAACTGAGAGGAAAATATGAGCAGCCTACCCTTTTCTCTTTGAGGGTACCTCCTTGATCTCTTTTTCCATAAGTTTATTCACGCTTATATCTATCTTTTATGTATATCTCCTCAGTCCTACTCTTTATCCTTAGGTAGAACCCAATGGATGTAAACATTTGTTTGTAACATGTTATGATTGATGGTTGTAAGTGGTTGCTCGTGGATGCATGTACACACACTTTAGGCACTAGATCGTCTCAATCACTTTCATATTGGATATAAATGTGTGTGCATATTTAAATTAATGGATTTATAATGGTTGTGTTATCATATGGATGCTGCATTCTGATGAATGGTTGTGCACACATGTAGAAGTAATATGTATCGTTAGGATTCTTTTGCATGCATAATGGACGCATGGCACTATCATGATTTGCATTAAGGAGGTCAACTGAATCAGTGGACCGCCGGATTTTGCATTAGAAAAGGAACATATACACACATTTTTTGCATATGTTCATACGGTTTAGAGATCTTGTAAGGACAATGGATGCCTATGTTTGATGATTGAGTAGAAGGATGATTGGATGTTAGGATATACATTCTCCTTAACTTGGAGATTTCGGGGTCGAAATCCTTTAAGGAGGGGAGAATGTAGCACCCTGAATTTTCTGTGAATAATAAAATTAACAATCCTAAGAATACTTAATTATTAAAAGTGAGAATTAAGGGAAACGGGTTACGCCGTTGTGTTCGTCTCGAAATTCTGCTAGGAATAGAGTCCAAGTTTTCGTAAATCGGACTTCGTATGAGGAAGTTATGGCCTTTGGAAGTTTCAGTAATTTTATATAAATTAAAATAGTTCAAAATATTAAATTCGAAATTCAAATTCAAACAGGGGAGCAGACTGGGCGGGAATTCTCCCGCCCAAGGGCCAGGTCGACCAAGGCGTCGACCTAGGGGTCGACCTACCCATACAGGTCGACCAGGGGGTCGACCTACCCCTCTGGGCAGATCTAAGATGTGATAATTTCTGACTCTCTGCTGTGTCATTAGGGCTGATATGGTTGTTCTAGATAACTCTATCTAGTCTGGATGGTTGGATTTTCTCTTATGATAATCTAACGGCTTAGGTTGATTCAAACTTCTATAAAAGAGTACCTAGACTCAAACCCTAAACCTAAACAAAATTTGTCTCTGGGCCACCATGCTGCTGCTAGGATAGTTCTCCTTCCTAAAGCTTAGGATTTAGCAAGTCAGGATTCTAATTCAAAAGAGAACAAATCATTCTCTTCTCTAACCTATCTTTATGAGTACTATTTCTTTCACAGTATAATTAATATATTAATTATGATGAGTTGTAATTGGATTATGAGAACATGTTTGTCGAATCACGTGATGTTGTTTAACTTTGTTATCTTATGTTGGTAGATCTATTTCATATGTCCAACTATACATGTTTAACATGATTCATTTTATGCAAGTTTGGGATGTAAATCATATGCTAGTTCGTATGTGAAACCTTATGCAAGTTTGGGATGTTAAATCATATGCTAGTTTGAATATGAATCTTATGCAAGTCCATTTTTACATATGTTAATTCGTATGTGAATCTTATGCAAGTTTGGGATGTTAAATCAAATGCTAATTCGTATGTGAATTTTATGCAAGTTTGGGATGTTAAATTGTATGTTAGTTTGAATATGAATCTTATGCAAGTCTATATGTGAATTGTACACAAGTTTATATGTGAATCAAGCATATACTAGTTTATATGCAAAAACATGTGATAAATTCATATGCAAGTTGTAGGAATCCATATGCAAGTTTAGGTGAAAAACTATATTCACTTTTTTGGGTGAAAATTATATTCACATATGCAAGTTAGGTGAGATCCATAATTTATATATGCAGGTTCACAATTTCATGTTTAGGTCTATATTTAGATCCACGGTAGTTTATGCAAATATATGATTCTATATGACCATTGTCTATGCAAATTATTGGCTATGCAAATTTATGTTAAAATTCCTATTTGCAAGTTATATCTATTTTTATGTGTTAAGCAAGTTGTGATGTTTCAATTTTATAAGTTAGATATTTGCGAGTCTAACATATTTCATATTTCAACGTACGAATAGCGTGGGGACAATGGAAAATATTAATTATGTAAATTGTGAATTGGCATAAAATGGCTTTAAAAGCATATAATTAAATTGAGACATTAATTGGTATAATTTTTATACCTAAAAAGTATGGACATAATTTAGGTGACAATTATGGACATAATTAATTTGGAAATTATTGACAATTTGAATAGGGATAATTAATTCAAATTGGGGTGAAATAATTTGTAATAAAAAACGCCTAAGACACGAGGTTAGACTCGTTTGTGGTGTAAGACTGCCTGGACCCGCCCGGCAAATCCAGCAACCACAAACGGTGGTCTAATGTGAGAGGTTGAAGGCATAAATTAAATGTGTAACAATTGTAAAGACATGAGGTTAGACACATTTACAGTATAACACTGCCCGGATCCGCCCGGCAAATCCAGCAACCGCAAACGGGAGTCTAATGTAGGAGGTCTTACAAGGTTACGGTTATAATGAATTAAGTAACACTTAACCAAGATAAACATGTGGTGGGACATGGGGGTTAAGTGAGTGACATGTGAAATACGATTAGAAACACTTAACCAAATTGAAACATATAAGAAGGCATGAATAAGAAGGGGTTAAGTGGAAAACTCTAGTGGGGACCAAGCATAGGTGGAAAGCTTGTGTCAAGCATGGGAGACCCTTTTCAAACCAGTAATCCATTAAGTATCTTTGTGAGCTCGAGTTAGATCGAGGACGGGACACGCTTACTGGGTTTGATTGTAAGAGGTCAAAACGGGTTAACGGTGGCAACGCAAGTCCAACAGGGTCATATGCGTGCATGGGTCCGGGCTGGTAGGTAAGACATTGTTGCATCGTGTAGATATAAGTCGTGCATCTTTACTGGTATCGAGTTGCCACTTTGCGGAGTGATACACCCCACTATGGGACCAGCATGGGTATCTACGAGTTAGGGAGCCGATCGCATGGGGGTAGTGGGTACAACTAGTGGAGATAGGGGCAGGCGGCACCTATGGAGACAGCTAGTCATACACGAAACTACAATTATGATAATATGTTCTGTAGGCGAGATCAACTTTTAGGGTGACAAGTAGTAGTGCAGTATAGTAATTATCCTATAGTGATTAGGAGCGAGATTAACGCCAGAATATTCCTCTTGTTTGTTTTGTCTTGCCCACTTGTTTCACAGTCATTCCTTGTTTTACCAGTTTATGCCTTATCCTAATTACTTTAATAATTAGATCGTTAAAGTTATGGTACTCGCCAGACTTAATGACTGGCCCCCTTTGTTTTCGCCTCTTTTCTTCCTCCCCCCCACCCCCCAGGTTCTCAGGGTGGGACTAGTACTAGTGGAGCTTGATCTGGATCTTTCTCTCTCTTTTGGAAGTGCTTGGATTGCTGAAAGTAAAGTTCAGCTCATCTCTTTTATGGCTACTTATGTTGGGGTTATGCTTTTTTACTTTATGTACTTAGAAAACAATTTGTCAAGATGGTTACTAAGTGTACTTGGTTTTTTTATTGGTTTATGATGTTGTTGTAATCAAACTATTTCTTCGCTGCAATAAAAGTTGTTTTGAAAATTTTCAAGTACCAATATATGTATCTGTCTTGTTATATTATGTTCTATTCACCAATAATACTCCATGAAAGTTAATGCATTCCCTTTGAGGGTGACATTAATGGACGTGGGGTGTTACAAAGCATGTTTGGCTATTATAAGGTAAAACTCTATCCTCCGGCTTGCGTTGCATTGTGTGATGGGACTTGAGTCTTGTAATAGCTTCATAGGATTGCGTTGTTTGTTTTACGGTATTCTTGAGAGAAAACCTGTTCCGTGTTATACGGCGTGGTCCCTTGATTTACCTAACATTAAATAAAGTTAATAACTGTTTTAGTTCTCACACCAGTCCCATGACTGACTCGGAGTTTATTATTTCTACCTAAACTATGGGTGTCCATATTTTTCACTTGGGCAGCTAGTAGTTTTGGTTTTGCAGATTTCTATTTAGCAGGATCCTGGTTTACAGCTGGAGCTATATTCAGAAAGCTTTGTATCCGTGTCTTCCTTTCAGTTGTGGTAGTTGATGTTTTCCGCTGCACATTATGTTCATGTATTTAAATGTAATTTTTTAATCTCTAGTATTTTTCTGCTATATATTATTTATTCGTGCTCTAATATCTTGTACTCTGATGTAAACTGTTGTAATAGAAATAAAATGTTCTAATGTTTGTGTTCTAATGCGTCGTGTTCTCATTACAATCCGCGTTCTCCCGTCTCTTCAAAGGTTGGGCGAATTCAAGGAGTAAAAAATATAATATACCCACGAGACTTAAACATAAAGTAACACACTCAAATGACCACAAATGAGCTCCAATCACAGTGAAACATGACACATTGCTATGGTTTAACGTTCAGGACCCAATAAAATTAGTTTCATCGAAAACTGAGGTCGTTTGTAAATTTATTATTCTTAGGTACCATATTAAATTGATATAATTAAATTTTAAATTCAAAACAAACAACTCCCTGAAAATAAATTATTATTATCGATTCTATTCAAAAAGAATTTATATTGACTATCTGAATTGTTTCGACTTAGTTTTAACTTCAAAGTTAATTAATTTGTTTTCATATTACGATTATTTAATATATTCGAAATTAAATCATTAACTGCCATATAAAAATACATTTATATTATCAAATCAACATTTAAAACAATATTAATGGACCAAAAATCTGGATCGTTAGATTCTTTCCTCCTTAAAAGAATTTCGTCCTCCAAAAATTGGTTCTACACTTAAAGAGAAGAATTGTGTAGAGAATAAATGAAGATTAACAATTATAAGAAATACTAAAAATGGAGGAGATCACACATAAATTTATAGTTGTTCAGCGTTAATGTGCCTACGTCCACTTTATAATCTTTATATATTGATTAAGCTATCAATCAGAATGATTACAATAGGGAAAAGAGTGATTCAGAAATGCATAATAAACTTCAATCCCCCTTTTCTGAACTGGAAAAAGGAGTATTTATAAGTGGTACAATACTTGGCCGTCTTCAACACGTGTCATCAGATCCAAAAGAATAGCTGTGGCTGAACAAATCAGTATTCGCTGAAGAAACGGTACTCTATTTTAAACCACTGGTGTGAGCTGGCACGTGACTCCTCTGCCTTGGGTGATTTGAACGAAAAATATCTGTAGCGAGCTAGTATTTACGCTAGCTTTTCGGTCTTCAACTGAACATATCATAGCTAATTATGCTTGGTCATATCGGGCACCTTCTAGGCCGCGCCAAATGGGGGAGGTGAATTGAAATGTCGGGCTTCATTGATTTATCCAACTCGAATACTTCGGATGTGAATCTACCATATTAATATGCCTTGGTGGGCGGTCCAAGGAGCCCATCAACACTTTGCCCCCCAAAGTACGGTTCATTTGAAAGGAAGCATACTTTGTTATCGTGAGTCTTGAGCGAAATCTTCCACATCACACATTCTCCGGGTTTCCTTGACTCACTTATTTAATAGACCCTGTAAATTGCGCCGAGTCCCATCAATCGCTTTGAAATTACGGACGAGTTCAGATAATAATGGTGCCTCTCTGTCTTCTGTATTTTCGGTTGGTCTCTGACTCCCCAACTTCTTTATACGTTAGCTGGGCCCAGCCTTATTAGGTGAATTTGAATAGCCATTCTTTCTAGTTATAAAAGGAAAATCCCCTTTGTCTTTTTCTTTTTACTATTGCAAGGATTAACTTGTTGCTCTGGAAGAAAGGCGATTGGTAAACATCATCTTCCCCCAAAGTCATTTTTTCAGGTATAAGTTATTTCCCATGTCGAAATACCATTCTTGCACTGGATCTTTCCTTCCCTCATCACAGTTTGAAGTTATATTAGACCTAACTGACGAAGTTCATCAGCACCGAATCGCCGGAGTCAGGGGCGATGCGGCCATCCAAGGTGAAACCACCACCTTTTGGGTAGGGTTCGCTGATGTCGGATCCACCAACTTGACAGCATCATGGATGCATAAAAGAAAGAAGAGTTTCACACCCATTCCAAGCGTTCTCTACATCGGGGTGTCATTGAACTCTAAGGCACGTGATAGTGCCTGAGTGGGCGGTGAAAAGATGCCAACTTTCGTACAACTTGGGTCGCATTATCTGTGATTTTCCTTTTATCGGGGCTGTTCTTGAAAAAAGTTCTAACTTTCTCTCTCGTCCCCCCCCCCCTTTCTCTTTTTGTTATCTCTATAATCACCTCACATGTCAATGGTCAAAGCACATTATACCCACAAGCAAGGGCCAGGAAAAGGAGTATCTTTTTCCATTAGAGTGGATAGTTCTTCTAGGTCATCGGATCGGTCAGGACCCGCTCTGTCGACGAATCCACTACATGTTCCCCAAATAGTGGTCAAGCTAACTGAAGCGACACCCATTCCTGTAGCACCCGACATGCTTTCGGGCGCAGAAATTCTAGAGAACCCTCAGGATGCAGAAAAGTCCAACATTACTCTCAAACGACTACAACACTTAACAACAAAACACAATATTTCTTTCAATGATGTCCTTGTCCCTGAGAAAACCGATAGGCCTCATAACCCCCTCCCCCCCCCCCCCCGGATGGTTACATAGCAATTTCTATTCCAATGTGTAATGTAGGGGACATCCCCCTTTTCCCTTTTTCATTGTAGACTTCTTAAGTTGGATGAATTTGGCTCCGATGCAGTTTCACCCGATTGCCTATGGCAACTTGTTGTCGATCTATTACCTGTATATGAAATATTTGGGTTATCCTCCGTCCTTAGATGACCTAGGCTTTCTTTTTAATTTTAGACACAATGAGAAACAGTCCCCCTCTATGCTTTACTTTGAGGCCGTTTGGGGCCGGAAGATTATTGAAGAAATCCCAAGTAAAGTCTGTGACCCTAAGAGAGACCGGTTTTGGATTAAGAAGCAACCAGGATGCGCTCTATACTGGCTTCAATGTGGTGGGTTTTCTCTCTGTCGTTCGATATCCTTTCCATTAAAGTTTCTTTTGCTGAGTTCTACAGTCTTTCTTTATAGGGGACGAGCCATCAAGGCCCGAGGAGGGAGTGTTTAAGGAACGTTACAGGCAACTGATCGAGTTGAGACAGAAGTGACGACGGTTTTGGAACTATTTGACCGATAAAAATTTGCACCAATATTCTCTTCTTAACCAAAGTAGAATGATTGTCTCCACAAAAGAAGGGTCTAAACCAACAGCACTGACCTAGGATGCGGTGCCCCCAATTGAGAAGAAATCGGAGGATGAACAAGTAACTCACTCGATCGAGGGATCTTCTGCTCATCTCTCGCCTGGGAAGAAAACAAAATTCAGTCTAAAGAAGTCAGCCTTCAAAAGGAGGGTTCGAGAGGTCGAGCGCCGAGAGGCCAAGCGTAGAGAGATCGAACAACGACAAAGAGAAACGGTTCCTGCCAAAGAAGTCCCAATAATGGTGTAAGGGGAACAAAACAAAGAAAACCTTACTGAAACTCACTCGAGAGATTCGGAGGTCGAGAAAAGTTCCCCCGTGGCCCATGATCCACAGGAGGAGTATGATGCATCTCCCCTTCCAGGTTTGGAAAAGCTGCACATGCCCGATATTATCCTCTCACCACAAAGCTTAGACCCAAATCAATTTTTTGCTAATCAATCTGAGGGAGTGTCCTTCCCAGACAGACAGGAGGATATTGAAGGTATGATTTCATCATCGGTATGAGGTCCATTGCACGTTACAATACCATACTCTTCATGTGTAAATTGAGGGTTTTTCATCTCATTTATAGTTTTTATTTCTTCGCAGACATTGACGAAGAGTTTTACGGCGACCTTTTCGCTTCCTTCCCGATGGACCCCAGGTTGGATGAGCCCACTTTGCCACGTGGTGAAAGAGGAGACGATGATAAAAAGGGCGACAGTGGGAAGAAGGAGGGGGCGAAGGCAGAGGATGCGAAGAGAGACAAAAGCAGCAAGAAGGGGAGAAGAGAAAAGGAGAAGAAGAAAGAAGAGGAAGAGAAAGAGGAAGAGAAAGAGGAAGGAGTAAAGGGAGAGTTGCCCGAGGGTCGTGACGGGCAAAAGAAGAAATGCTTGTGAAAACATGGTCAAGCATTGGGAGATACAGAGGAGTTGAGAAATATTCCCAAGAAAAGAAAGGAGGGTAAGTCCCCCAAGTCCAAGAAAGGGGAAGGAGCCGAGCCTTCTCGAGCAGTATTAAGTTGTTCTAGTCCTGCGGTCGGAACTCCTTCCACCGACCGACTCCGAGAGTTGGAACGAGATTTCCCTAACCTCTCTTTTTTCAGAAATTAGACTTGCCCCCGACCTACAGCCATTAACCCAAAGCTTTTGCCACCATATGCGCAATAACCTCGAATACACTCTTTCTCAATACGACGCGATGCGTGAATATGCCGGGCACATGTGCGAGGAGCTGAAGGAAAGGCTAGCCGAAATCGTCGGATTAGAAAGAGACATCGATAGTGGAAAGAGAACCTTTGGATTTATTGAGAGTAAAATCGAAGATCAGTAATTGCAAGCAGCGACCGACAAAGAGAAGTATGGGAAAGAGATTGAGAACTTGAACACCCAGGCCCAACAGAGAGGCAGGGAGTGTGATTCAATGAAGGGGGAGATCGAATCTTTGAAGGAGGACAGGGTTCGACTAAATCTTGAAATACATAATCTTAAAGCCACCCTTCATTCGTCCAAACTAGCCAAACATGAGGCTGAAGATAATGCCGCTGCAGCAATTGAGTCTGTTAATAATCTGAAGCTTTAGCATGACATTGATATCGGGACCATTAAAGACGAACACGCCCAGGAGAAGGTCGAACTGAAAAAGGGGCACGCTCGCCAGGTTCTTCCATTTTGTGCGCGCTTCCTCCATTATAGGGATTTCTCTTGGATGTCAGGATATTCGAGGCTACTGGCTGATATATGGAAGATAGTTTTGTGGGAAGAGAAGAGGGTAGCACAGGGTCGCCCAATGGATGAGGCATTGCTGATGACTCTAATCCCAAATGACAAAGAATGAGCTATCGTGGTGGAAGCGAAGAGTTGGGAAAAGAGTGCGGCAGAGGCGGATCGTCGTAAATTGAAGGGAAAGTCGATCCCCGAGAGCAAAATTGGTGGTGGTCAGCCTAAGGTTCCCATGTCTTCCGCTCACGCGGTTGTTGAAAAGGGTTCGTCATCTGCTCTTCCATCTGATTCAGTCAAGGTCGTGGAGGAGCAAGTGGCTGACTCCCATGCTGGAGGTAGGCTTCTTTTTTTTTTACTAATTCTGAGCTTACCCATCCTATCTTGACTTGTGTGTATGTGTTTTTTTGGTAGGAGTCCCGTCAGTGGTTGAGAAAGTTCAGGTAGAACTTGTTGTTGAAGAGAAAGGCGATATCGAGAAAACAAACGAGACCCCGAGAGAGGAAAGGATTAACTTAGTGTCCTCAGAAGACAAGGACACTGAGATCATTGGGGAGTCAAAAAGAGAGGATTGTCGATCCTTGGCTGAGATTAAAGACCAGAGAGATAGGGAAATTTCTACTGTGAAGCCCCAGCTTACTGAAGGTCCTTTCAACACTAAACCTCCTTAGGCCATTCCTCCAACCATTCTTTCTTCAGTCCCACCTCCTGTGGTTCCTACTAATCTATAGACTCCCGCATCAGCTTCTTGCTCTTTTAGCAGCACTCTTGGGGGGTCAAGACGTAGGTTGAACACCGAGGAGATGCAGGAGATGATCAAGCAAAAAGAGGTGGCTGAAATGGTAGATCAAGGACTGATGTCACCTCCTTTTTAGAAGTTTTTCCTCTTTTGTAATGGTTAGACGTTACATCTCTGGTGATGACATCTGAATGGTACCTATCATATAGTAGTATTTTGTAATGATGTCAAGGTACTTTAAATGGAAACTTAATTATTTTGCAAATGTTCACAACATCTGTATGTAAAAAATGTCATGTGAATTCTTGTTTCATTTTACTTTAGATGTTGCGGGAGTATTTATCAGTTCTTTTGCTCCTAGTGTCGGGGTAAGGTGTTCAAATAGCGAGCTCCCCTGTCAAATTCAAGTGTATCCAACCTCGATCAGGGGTTGGATGTAATTGAGTAGGAGTGCCTTTAGACTTTTATACTCGTCCTTTAGTCAGTAAAGGGTAGATTTTTAGGGTTCGAGCAGTCTTTTGTCGAGGTGCACCAATCACGCTCTCTTGTCGTTTATACTCACCCTCAAGTTATAAGGCCAAGAGCTGAGTCCTGACACTCGATCAGTATGCCTGGATAGGCTTTGATTTTACTCTGATTCAGCCAAAGTAGAAGCCACAAAACCAGTCAATCGATCAAAGTCTGAAACTGGTGTCATTGATAGGGTCGGACCCTTATTCCTTCGATCGAGCTGTCTTGCTCTATCTCTGTTCGTCCTGTCAAAGCGTCAAGGCATGAGCTATAGTTGGTCAAGCACAATCGACAACTTTTACAACAATAACAAAACAGAGCAAGAATGGAGACTTTTATCCATATGCTATTGCGGCCAATAAAAGGCAGCTTATTACAATGCTGAAAACAAATTAATTGCTAAAAGAAAGAAAAGAAACATTGTAAAGTAAATTTTAAAAGAGGTAAGGTCGTAAATGCTTCGCATTCCATGCTCTTTGAAATGGCTCGCCATCCACAGTTGTTAGTCTGAAACTTCCATTATCGAGCTTTCGTTGAATGACGTAGGGTCCTTCCCACTTAGGGCCCATGTGTACGGGGACCGGGAAGATTCGTTTCAAAACATGGTCGCCTACCTCGAAAGTTTTTTGGTCGGACTTTTTGTTGTAATAGCGAGCGACCTTTCACCTATGGGCTATGGCACGAAAGTTGGCCTCTTCTCTTTTTTCATCAATCATGTCTCACGATGTTAAGAGAAGCGCCCTGTTAGACAAGGTATCGTAATAGATCGCTCGATGGGATAGGACTTCAAGCTCTATCGGGAGAACTGCTTATGAACCATAGGATAAGGAGAAAGGAGTATGACCTGTAGTGGTTATACAGGTGGTACGATATTCCCATAATGCCAGAGACAATTCATCAACCCACTTTCCTTTGGCTCACTCTAATTGTTTTATCAAAATGGTTTTAATGATCTTGTTAACCGCTTCGACTTGACCATTACACTAGGGATGTGCGGTCGCGGTGTATTTCTTCTCGATATGATATTTTTTACAGAAATCTCTGAATTCTAGACTATCGAACTGAGTTCCGTTGTCCGTGACAATGATTCGGGGTAATCCATATCAGCATATAATGTTTCTGACGATAAAGCTGATGACCTTCCTTGTTGTAATCATAGTCATCTATTTGGCCTCCGCCCATTTTGTAAAATAGTCTACCGCCAAAATCGCGTACCTGGTAACTCCCTTCGAAATAGGCAAGGTTCCAATAATATCAATCCCCCATACAGCAAATGGCCAGGGACTAGCCATTTGGGTGATCTCTGTTGGGGGCGCTCACGGGATTTGTGCGAACCTCTGGCATTTATCACATCTCTTGGAATAGTTGGCAGTGTCTTTATTGATGGTCGGCCAGAAGTATCCGTAGCGCAATATTTTCTAGGCCAGGGTTTGCCCTCCTATATGCGCCCCACAGTCTCCTTCCCGCGGTATCCTTTTAATGTCATCATTGGCTACGCACCGAACCATAGGAACATGGAACCCTCTTCTATACAACTGGCCTTGCTGAGTAACGTACCTGGAGGCTTGTCGCACCAAAGCTCGCCTTTCGTTTTTCCTTTCGGTAGTTTGCCATGGAGAAGGAAAATTTTGATGGGAGTCATCCATGATTCTTTTTCATGTTCAGTATCAGTCTGATCGACTTCCTTCTGCTCGATGCTTGGTATTCTCAAAGTTTCTACAGGAACCAACTCCATTTCGCCGGGATAGTCTGAACTAGCAAGCTTTGCCAATCTATCCGCCTTCTGATTCTCTTCTCGGCGAATATAAGAAATGTTATAATGGTCGAAACTCTACAACAAATTCTCGACTTCCTTAAGGTAAGAGGTCAGTTGGTCTCCCCTAGTGATGAATTCTTTTCGAACTTGGCATACTACAAGTTGTGAATCACAAAAGATCTCGAGTGACTTTATTTTCAGGTCCTTTGGGAGTTTGAGCCCAGTAATCAGGGCTTCATACTCGGAGTCATTGTTGGTTGCCAAGAATTCTAATCTCAAAGCGTATTAAACCGAACGACCCTCGAGGGATAGTAGTACTATGTTGGCTCCCAATCGTTGTTTATTTCGGGTTCCATCCCTGTAAAGCTTCCAAATAACCGGCTCTGGTCCGGTCTACGAAGATCCGAGATCATTGCTTTGATATTCATCGTCCGGGGTGGTAAACTCTTCTATGAAATTGGCAAAGGCCTGCCCTCGAATCGATTTCCGTGGAACGATGGTCAGGTTAAACTGGCTCAATTCAATATTCCATTTAATTAGCCTCCCGCTTGCTTTTGGTCATTGTAAGACTCGCCGAAGGGGTTAGTCAGTGAATATTTTATTTGGCTAAGCTTGAAAAGCTTTCCCGATGCGATTAATAAGCTATAAGCCAGTTTCTCAATTTTAAGATAACTACGCTCAGCCCCTGTCAATTTTTTACTCACATAGTAAACCAGTCATTATACCCGCTCTTCCTCACGGACCAGGACCGAGCTGATCGCATGCACAGATACCGCTAAATAAACAAATAAATCTTCTTGGTCGATTGGCTTACAAAGAATAGAAGGCTTTTCAAGATGATCAAGCAGATTCTGGAAGGCCTCAACGCAGTCGGTCGTCCAAGCGAAGTTTTGCTTTCCCCTTTTAGTTAATTCAAAGAAAGGCAGACACTTATCAGTTGCTTTTGAAATGAACCGACTCATTGCCACTACCTTACCCGCTAAACTTTGGACATCCTTGATCTGCCGAGGTTCCAGAATCCCCTTGAGGGCCGAAATTTGATCGGGATTGATTTCGATTCCACGGGAACTCACGATAAAGCCTAGGAATTTTCCCGAAGCTACTCCAAAAGAACATTTTAAAGGATTCTGTTTCATGCCGTATCTCTGGAGAACGTCAAACATTCTTGAGAGATCATTCACATGCTCGGACGATTGCTTTGACTTGACTAACATATCGTCCACATATACTTCCATTGTTTTCCCTATCTTATCATGAAACATCCGGTTGACTAGCCTTTTATAAGTCGCCTCTTCGTTTTTCAGGCCAAAGGGCATTACCACATAATAGTATAGTCCAAGGTCGGTGATAAAACTGGTATGCTCCTGGTCGGGGACATGCATGACAATCTGGTTATATCCTGAGTATGCATCTATAATTGGAAGTGGCTCATGCCCGGCAGTCGAGTCAACAAACTGATCAATCCTAGGTAATGGGAAGCTATCCTTAGGGCAAGCTTTATTTAAATCAGAAAAATCAATACAATTTCTCCACTTCCCATTAGCCTTCTTGACGAGTACCAGGTTGGCTATCTAGTCGGGATAGGTTGAATCCCGAATAAACCCGTTAGCTTGTAACTTCCCGATTTCTTCCTTCAAGGCCCTTGACCTTTCAGGACCCAGCATTCGCCTTTTTTGTTTTATAGGAGTATATTTTGGGTTATTGCTGAGGGAATGAGTTATAATGGATGGTGATATCCCATACATGTCAGCGTGGGTCTTGGCAAATACGTATAAATTTGCTCAAAGGAATTCATATAGTTCCCTTGTCCAAAGGGAATCAAGATAGGATCCAATCTTTAAGACCTTGGTTGGATCATCCTTGTTGATTGGAATTTCTACGGTGGCCTCATTTTGGGCCGCCTTTCTGCACCTCGAATCTTAGTCATCCCATGGGTCAATGTCTTCGACCTCACAGGCAGACGGTCCTGGTCGGGGTGTCCTCTGTAATTGCTATGCTTCTTTCCCCTCCTAGGGGGGAGAGGGTTTTTCAGGCTCCTTGCTACCACAACTTCAAAACTCCTTCCATTCTGCCAAATAACATGCTTGACCTATTCATGTTGTAAATCAAATTCTCTCGTGTCTATAACCTTAACATGCCTATGACGTTGAATGTATTGTTAATGGACAAGGACTACGACTGAGAACATAAGACTGCCTATGACTAATATGACTATGCCTGTGACTATGACGGTGAACATAAGACCGCCTATGACTAATAAGACTATGCCTATGCCTATGACGGTGAACGTAAGACTGTTGCCTATGACTATGACAAGGACAGTTGTGGTTAATCACCTATGACTCTTGACTATGAGGATTATCATCTATGATTAGGAACATAAGACCATTATCTATGGGACTTTGAAACTATTATTGTTAATTGTCCATGACTATTTGCCTAGAACTATTTTTGATAATTATCCATGATCATGTGATGAGTCGCTTATGATTCATAGCTATGAGATTTGTACCTATGACTATTGGGGTTAATTGCCTAAGACTATTATAGTTGATTTTTCATGCCCATGACACCATAGTTGAAAACCATGTTGTGCACCGAATTGACATTTTGTTGAATCATATACCTAGGGTGTGACTTGCTTAGTTTATTCGCAATTATGTACACCAAAACCACTAGATTCATTATTCTTGTATTTGGCTTGCTTTTGCACGCCTATTCTTTTATGTCGGTGTATATCATGAACATCGCCTTATCTTGCTAGATTTGGAATCCTATATGCCAGTGATGTGGTAACCAATTATCTCAAGTTATGTCATGCTAGTCTTGTAACCCCTTTTTATCGCTTTATGCTCGTTTCTTTTGCCTATCATAGTTCTGATGCTATTCCCTCTATTTCGAGATTTGGGTTTGTTTGTAGTATAGAACGGTTCGCGTTCGCGTGCGATGGGAATACGATTTGGGTGGAATAGGCAAAAACTTGAGTTGGTTATGAACATGAATTATGAACTCGATAATAGGCAAAACTTGAAACATGAATGATGTTATAACTTGAACCTGGATATGGGCACGAACCTAACATCGACTTGATATGAAACTTGCCTTGAAAACTTGACACGATTTGACATGAAACATGACATGAAAACTCGACATGAATTTTGACATGAAAACTTGAATGTGGGCATGACAATTAGAAAAACTTGAAAATGGCTAACTCGAGGTTGGGTTGAGTTTGCAGTGTAAATCTGCCCGGAACCGCCCGGCAAATCCAGTGGCTGCAAACAATAGGATCCAATGTGGGTAGTTGGTCATATCGCACGGAAAACCCGAGGTTAGACTATGTTGTGGTGTAAATATGCCCGGAACCGCCCGGCAAATCCAGTGACCACAACAGTTAGTCTAATGTGAGAGGTTGAAGTGCATTAATGAATTAATGCCACGTGATAGGGTTAAGTCATGAACCGCTTGAATATACTTAACCAATTTGACACGATGACTTGATAGGGTTAAGTCATGAACCGCTTGAATATACTTAACCAATTTGACACGATGACTTGATAGGGTTAAGTCATGAACCGCTTGAATATACTTAACCAATTTGACACGATGGTTTGGTAGGGTTAAGTCACGAACCGCTTGAGCATACTTAACCAACTTGACACATGATTCGTAGGGCTAAGTCATGAACTTGAACGACAACACTTAGCCAATTTGACATGACACGTAGACGGGTTAATTCTCGAATTTAAATGACAACACTTAACCTGCTGGACGGAAACCCTAGTTACGCGGTCCTTTTCAGTAGTAACCCACTAGATGTATCATGGTACCCTGGAACTAGGCAGGGTGGGGCACGATTACTGGGCTGATTGTAAGCGACCAGAACGACGACTAAGTTGGTGCGCCATTGTAGGTTCAGGCGGACTACGGTCGTGCACGTAGTCCGGAGTTGAAAAAGCAGGCATTGGACACCAGTAGGTTTACACTATGCGTGCTTGATTCGTGTCGGTGGTTGGCACCCTAGGGCTTGATACACCCTATGGTGGACCTAGCATAGGTGACTACATTCGTGATAGGGCCATATGACACAGACACATGAACGAGATAGGACTTGTAGAGAGCCGATCGATTAATAGATCATTTCGTGAGACCAAGTAATGGATCATTTCATGACATTGGGCAAGGGATCATTTTATAGTCAACACATGACACGGGTTAGGATACTAGTACGGTTGGTGCAGAGCAAATAGATATCATAGAAATATTTTAATGGTAAAGCAGAGAAATCTTGCGATGCTTGATAGAAATCTTGCGAAATTATACTTAGTTTATCTTGAATAGAAACCTGGCGATGTTATACTTGACAAAAACCATATGAGGTTATTCTTAGTTATCTTTCCTGTAGCTTATCTTGTCATCATGCTTATGTTTACTTTCAGTTTATTCATGCCATGTTATCTTTACCTGTTTTTATGCTGGAAGTCACTAGGACTTACTCAGTCTTTATGACTGACCCATTTTGTTTCGCCTCTTTTTCTTCCTTTCCCCCCCCCCCCCGGTTCGCAGGGTGGGAATACAGCTTAGTTCGGATCTTACCAAGCTCCAAAGCTCTTTCATGTACGGCTTGGATTTCTCTTGGCTATAGCTTGCTTTGCTTTATTGGGGAATGATTTATAACTATGGTTTTATGCTTCTTTACTATTGCAAGACAGATTTCGATGTAATTGACTTAATAGCATTTTGATGTAAAAGGCTTTAGACCTTACTAGATTTTAAAGTAATGAAATTTGGGTTTTCCTTCCGTTGTTTTATTTATGTTCTCTCTTGTAATATTTCTGTGTATGTTTACCTAGATAATACTCCACCAAAGCTAGTGCATTCCCTTTGTGAGTGACCCTAGCGGAGGTGGGGTGTTACATTCCATGGCTCTGATACTATGACCTGCCGGATGCGGTCCTCCCACAATGGCATGCATAATAATCCCCTTTCCTTTCTCCTGAGGGGTGGAGCGAGATGCAGCTTGATTCTGATTGAGCATCGAAGTTCCTGTCCCTCTGTCCCTTAGGGTTGTCTTATATTCGTCAAGTTTCCCTTCTCGAATCAATTTTTCAACAATGTCACTGGGATGTCGACATTAGTTGGTTGTATGTCCGTAAATGTCATGGAATAAGCAATATTTCCCAGTCTCTCGTTCCTTCTCTGTGGGCACTCGTGGGGGCGGTTTCTTATACTGCATCGTGTTGCAGGTATCGAGATAGATATTCTCTAGTGTATCATTTAAGATAGTATATGTATCAAACACCTAGAAACGGGGGAGTTTCCAGGAGTTCCCTCTTTGTCTCGAACTCCATTTGCCCTCCTTCGACCCCTCGCTACTTCATTTGCCACGGTTTTTGACATTTACTTCTACTTTCCCTGAGTTATCCCCGGATTGTTTAACACTGACATTGTTTTGGGTTGATGGAGTAAAAGTGTTTTTCAGACCATTCTCTTCTTCTAGCTGCGCATCTTGTAACACCCTGTATTTCTATAACTTGTTAAAACCATAAATCAAGGCAGAATTAAATTTTAAAATAAGAATCAAGGGAAACTAGTAGCGCCATTGCGTTCGTCTCAAAATTCTGCTTGGGAACGAGTCCGAGTTTTCGAGAAACGGAGTTCGTATAAGGGAGATATGACCCTCTGAAGTTTAAGGAATTTTCAGAACAGAAAAACAGCTCGAAATTTGAATTCAAAATTCGAATTCGAAAACCCAGAACAGGATGGGCGGGAAATTTCCCGCCCAGGACCAGGTCGACTTGGGGGTCGACCATAGTGTCAACCTCCCAGGGACCAGGTCGACCATAGTGTCGACCTGGGGGTCGACCTGGTGCCAGAACCCAGTTCTAAGCTTAGGTTCATTCTGATGTATCTGGTCTCGTTTCCTGTCTAGATTCGTCTGCCTAATCCTATATAAACAGCCTCCTAGCCTCATTCTCTTTACACCATTTCATTCTCTCCTTATGCTGCCTTTGAAATAATTGAAATAAATAAATTAAAATAAAATACGAAGACTATTTCTTGAAGACTACGGCTAGGAATTGCAAATTGGAGAATCAAATCAAGTTAGAGCTTCAAGAAGGGAAGGAATGGCTAATTCAACGGCTTTGAGCAACGTCGCGCGAATCATAGCAAATCACCTCAACATTATCTTATTATCCTTTTGTAAAACCGATCAATGTAAGTCAGTTACTTTTTAGATTTGAACGTTTAGATCTTTTTGTGGCATGTAATTAAATGGATATAAGAATATGCCTGATCCTCTCAATTGAATCTGTGCTTGTATATGCCCATAGATCCAATTAAGAACTATTGAGATTAATTACCGATGAGATTATTGCCTATGATTATGAACATAAGACTATTGTCCATGACCATGACTATTTAGGGTAATTGCCTAGGACTATTTTTGTTAATTATCCATGACTATTGTGTTTAGTCGCCCATGATTCATAACTATGAAACCATGACTATGACTATTGAGGTTAATTGCCTATGACTAGTATGGTTAGTTGCTTATGCCCATAACACTATAGTTGCAAATCATGTTGTACCCCGAATTGGCATTATGTTAGACCAAATCACCTATGCCTATTCCCTAAATTGTGTTGATCTTGTATTTATGATGTAGCTTGTCTAGTTTATTCCTATTCACTGCTATGTACATCAAACCTATTGGAACCATTATCTTTGTATTTGGTTCGCTTTCGCATGCCTATTCTTTATGTCAAATTCTCTTGTTTATCCCATGTTCCTTTTGTTAAGTTTCATTTCATAAGTACCTAGAAACTTGTGAAATCATGTTATACGTACGACTACGGCGGGGGAATTTGGGCGTAACTTAATTTGTATAATTTGGCATAATAAATGTGTTGATCTGAATTGGCTATAAATATTACATGCATATTGGACTTGGGTGTATAATGGTAAATTGTTAATCAGCCGCAAAGTATGTAATTAGTATGTAAGCCAAATTTTGGGCATAAACTGTAAACTAGAATATTAGATCTAGTTTTGACATGAATTGATCAAAATTGGCATAAAACTGCAAGTTGGGTAAAATGATTAAGATTTGAGTCTAGAATATAGGTATGTTAGTGGGCATAACAAATAAATATGATATAGGCCAAATTTGTTTAAAAGAGTCGTTAGCAAAAAGAATACATATGTAAATCTAAATAAAGACGAATATGCCTAACCCGAGGTTAGATTGAGTTACGGTATAAGATTGCCCGAAACCGCCTGGCAAATCCAGCAACCGTAACAATACCTATCTAATGTGGGTGGTTAGAGCATTGAGCCCAAAAAGGACCCGAGGTTAGACTGAGTTGCGGTGTAAATCTACCCGAAACTGACCGGCACATCCAGTAACTGCAACGATATCTGTCTAATGTGAGTGGTTGGTGCTTTAAAGAATAGTTTAAAGCTAAGAAACGGTTAAGCTAGAATGGGAGGGTTAAGTCCATAGGAATACTTAACCAACTTAACATGTTAACAAGACTTGTAGGGGTCAAATAACCGTTATAACATGTTAACTAGACTATAAGGTGGGGTTAAGTAAAATACACTTATCCGATTTAACATGTTAACTAGACTAGAAGGTGGGGTTAAGTAAAATATACTTATCCGATTTAACATATTAACTAGACTAGAAGGTGGGGTTAAGTAAACTTAGAACACTTAGCCATCATAGTGTGACAAATGAAGAAGGTTGAGTTAAAACGTGAAGAGACAATACTTAACCATTAGACCATGTGAGTTAAACAAATGTTAGGGTTAAGCTAAAGGGGACACTTAACCGATACAAGATGAAGGGGTGGGGTTAAGTAATAAGAAATACTTAACCAATATAACTTGATCTGTGGTAGCGTTAAGTCAACATGAACTACTGATAACACTTAACCAGTTTAACATGACAAATGAATAGGTTAAGTTAACTTGAATTGACTAATGATACTTAACCAATCCAACTTGATGAGAAAAAGAACTAAGTAGTAAACCTTAGTTAAGAGGACTAAGTTGTAAACCTTAGTTAAGAAAACGACGATTCAGGAAAATAAGTAGTAAACCTTAGTTAAGGGAACTAAGTGGTAAACCTTAGTAGAATACGAGAAGGAGCAAACGTCCATCTGATCTTAAAGAAGGTACCAACGAACTGGGGTACGAAGCACGCGGCTTTGAGGGGACGTGAGGGTACTCTTGGTATCCCTCTGTGAGGTTGCAGATGATCCGCTTGGGCTCACAGAGGTTAAGGTCTGCGTTAGAAAAACCAAGGTTATGCCTTGGTTGCAATATAAGGCAACCTAAAGACTAGGATGGACCAGTGTGATTCGGCGAGACCAGTAGCCCTGTGATAGCAACTCGTCGTCTACCTACCATCTTGAGTCAATCGAGATACGTGAAGCGGAAAGGCGGAGAACTCCAACAGACCATATACTCGATATCTAGTTAGGGTTGCAGATGGTCATAGGTTAGTGGGGCATAGGGGGCCTGCGTATAGTTCTCATTTTTCAATGTGTGCCTTTCATTAGTTGAGGGAGGGGTCAGGTGGGACCATAGCCACTGGAAAAACAGACCTTAGCATCTGCATCGGCAGATATCTGAAAGCTCCTGACCGAGTTCCGTGTTTCTTAAATTTGCCCTGCCATGAGACTCGGGTCGCACATATAGAGGACATGTGCATCTATACAGCGATAACGATCCACGACTCATACGTAGGGAAAATCTAGGAACATATACCGCTCTGGGTATTTTGTCCTAGAGTAGGGGCGTCGTTTGATAGGTAGCATAATCCCTAGTTGGACCTAGGTCGCGTAAACCCTAAAATCCGAGAAGCATTGGATAAGTCGCGAAAACCCTAGTGGAATCTAGGAAGCACTCGATAGAAAAACCCTAGATTAGATCTAGGTAATAAATAATAAATGTACACCTGAACGCAACCACAATTACAGGGATTGGGAGCATGTTACCATTTTTACTAGTTGGGTCACTAGTTAGGTGGTGCAGAAAAATAGAAACCAGAATAACAAGGAAATCACGAAGTAGAAAAAGTATGGAAGCATATTCAGTTTATCAATATATTCGGCTTGTCGGTAGATCCAGTTTATCAGTACATTCAGTTTTATCTTGCCTTAGCATATCTTGCATTATCTTGTTAGCCCTATCATCATGGTATTGGCTTGTATTCAGTTAAGTTCATGTCATGTTGTTTTTACCTGTTCACATGCTGAAAGTTACTGAACTTACTAGAATTTATGTCTGACTCTGTTTTCTTTCGCTTTCTTGTCTTCCCTCCCCCCACCCCCCACCCCCCCAGGTTCGCAGGGAGGGAATGTTACTACTAGCTCAATTTTCTTTCCAAGCTTGAAGATTAGTCGAAGTTTTCCTTGGATTCACTTTTCCATTGCTATGGCTGGCTCATACTACATTGGGGAATATAAAAGTTATTTTATGCTGCTTTATTTTGTAAGACAGATACTCCGGTATTGGAAAACAATTATCGTACAAACTATTTTATCAATAAAGTAAAGTTTTATTTTCCGCTGTTTTTAATTATCTTTCTTGTAATTTATCTGTATCTTTTACCTATAACTCTCCACCGAAGTTAAGGCATTCCCTTTGTGAGTGACCTTAACGGATGTGGGGTATTACACGTGGTATCAGAGCTGAGGGTTACCGGATCAGATAAAAGATTTAAAAAATTATTTTCAACGGTTTTAAAAGAAGCATTTTCAAAAGAAAAGTTTTGTTTTAAAGGCATATTCCCCAATAGCCATATGCACTATCTTCTGATCCTTTGTTTGAATTCTTGTCCCCTTCTTTCTTGAATCTTCGGGGCTCCTGGCATTCTGGGAGGTAACCTCATCGCAGCACGGTTCCGTAGGCTTGATAAGACTGCGATACCTATCGAAGGGCAAAGTAGTGCCCGACTTCCATCTATAGCCATAGTAGTTTCACCTATAGCTAGTTTTCTTTCAAGCTTTGACGGTTTTTCCATGCGATGGAGGCAGCTTTTGGGAAACCTGTCAATATGATTACACAGGGATGGTAAAGATGAGGATGATGAAGTTTGGCTAGGAAGCTCAACGCAAGGATGAGAAATTCATGGATATAAACTCGACTCACGAAGAAAGAAGGAATTATAAAACCTAAGACAAGGGGAAGTATCTTTTCCATGGTATAATAGGGCATATAATTAAGGACAAGGGTAAGGACAAGGGGCAGAATTTTCAGAAGGGCGAGTGCATGCTTCCACCACCAGAATACGTGAGAGAGAGATAGTAAAATCTCTGTTGGAAAAGTTTAGTTTTTCGTTTTGATCAACCAGTTAGTACTCTTTTGATCTTAGCGCTTCGCATTTGTTCATATCTACTTCCATAGTTAAGTCTCCGCACCTTAGTACTTGTATAGTAGAAGATCCCATTAGTGTCTCAAATCCAATTGGTGGTTCGGCCCGTTTACTTTTGGTTCGTAAGGATTTGAGAATAACTATATTAAGTATTGAGTTTAAGTGTAATGCTTATGTTTTTGGTTCCATGGGCTATGAGTTGATTCTAGGCATGGGTTGGTTGGCTAGTAATTCTGAAAGGAGGGTAGTTAGACTTGCCTTGGAAATACCCTCGAGATTCCGTGTAAAGAATTAGTTAGGCTTAGCTAGCTAGAATCGCTTAATGCATTTATCGACGATTTGCAATCCGTTAGGGTAGTCCATGAGTACGCAGATGTTTTTGATTAGTTTAGGAATTTACCCCTAAAACGCGGGATAGACATCCGCAAGTATCTAGTAGACAATGAAAAGCCAGCTATCCGATCAACGACAGTTTTGGAAATGGAGGTCAAGAAACTTCACAATCGTGAAGGTTAATTAGATAATGTACAGAATAGTGAAGCTCAAGAAGATGTGACTTAGAAGACTAGATACATGATCATACCATTTTTCTTAAGGGTACATCCTTGATCTCTTTTTCTAGGAATTTTATGCATACCTCCTAGCTTTTAAGGTATATCCACTAGGGCGTATCATCGATCCTTAGGTAGAAGCCAATGGATGTAAACATGTATTTAAAACATGTTATGATTGATGGTTGCAAATGGTTGCTCGTGGATGCATATCCACACCATAGGCGCTAGAACGACTCAGTCACTTTCATATTGCATTCTCATATATGTATTTGCTTAACGGATTTAACTAGATATGCTATCATATGGATGAATGGCTATGCACACATGTAGTATTTACATAACTAGGGATGCTTGCATACATGATTGGACGCATGGCACTGACATAATTCGCATTAAGAAGGTCAACTGAATCAGTAGACCGCCTGATTTTGCATTAGATTTTGCATTAGATAAAGACATATACACACACTGTGCATATGAACATGATCTTTTTAAGGACAATGAATGCCTGTGATTGAATGGTTGAGTAGATGGTTGATTGGATGGTAGGATACATTCTTCCTAAATTGAAGATTTCGGGGACGAAATCCTTTTAAGATGGGGAGAATGTAACACCTTGTATTTCTATAACTTGTTAAAACCATAAATCAAGGCCGAATTAAATTTTAAAATAAGAATCAAGGGAAACAGGTTGCGCCATTGCATTCGTCCCGAAATTCTGCTTGGAAACGAGTCCGAGTTTTCGAGAAACGGAGTCCATATGAGGGAGATATGACCCTCTGAAGTTTAAGGAATTTTCAGAACAGAAAAACAGCTCGAAATTCGAATTCAAAATTCGAATTCGAAAACCCAAAACAGGATGGGCGGGAAATTTCCCGCCCAGGACCAGGTCGACCATAGTGTCGACCTCCCAGGGACCAGGTCGACCATAGTGTCGACCTGGGGGTCGATCTGGTGCCAGAACCCAGTTCTGAGCCTGGGTTCATTCTGATGTATCTGGTCTCGTTCCCTGTCTAGATTCGTCCGCCTAATCCTATATAAACAGCCTCCTAGCCTCATTCTCTTTACACCATTTCATTCTCTCCTTATGCTGCCTCTGGAATAATTGAAATAAATAAATTAAAATAAAATACGAAGACTATTTCTTGAAGACTACGGCTAGGAATTGCAAATTGGAGAATCAAATCAAGTTAGAGCTTCAAGAAGGGAAGGAATGGCTAATTCAACGCCTTCGAGCAACGTCGCACGAATCATAGCAAATCACCTCAACGTTATCTTATTATCCTTTTCTAAAACCGATCAATGTAAGTCGGTTACTTTTTAGATTTGAACGTTTAGATCTTTTTGTGGCATGTAATTAAATGGATATAAGAATATGCCTGATCCTATCAATTGAATCTGTGCTTGTATATGCCCTTGGATCTAATTAAGAACTATTGAGATTAATTACCGATGAGATTATTGCCTATGATTATGAACATAAGACTATTGTCCACGACCATGACTATTTAGTGTAATTTCCTAGGACTATTTTTGTTAATTATCCATGACTATTGTGTTTAGTCGCCCATGATTCATAACTATGAAACCATGACTATGACTATTGAGGTTAATTGCCTATGGCTAGTATGGTTAGTTGCTTATGCCCATAACACTATAGTTGCAAATCATGTTGTACCCCGAATTGGCATTATGTTAGACCAAATCACCTATGCCTATTCCCTAAATTGTGTTGATCTTGTATTTATGATGTAGCTTGTCTAGTTTATTTCTATTCACTGCTATGTACATCAAACCTATTGGAACCATTATCTTTGTATTTGATTCGCTTTCGCATGCCTATTCTTTATGTCAAATTCTCGTGCTTATCCCCTGTTCCTTTTGTTAAGTTTCATTACATAAGTACCTAGAAACTTGTGAAATCATGTTATACATACGACTATGGCGGGGGAATTTGGGCGTAACTTAATTTGTATAATTTGGCATAATAAATATGTTGATCTGAATTGGCTATAAATATTACATGCATATTGGACTTGGGCGTATAATGGTAAATTGTTAATTAGCCGCAAAGTATGTAATTAGTATGTAAGCCAAGTTTTGGGCATAAACTGTAAACTAGAATATTAAATCTAGTTTTGACATGAACTGATCTAAATTGGCATAAAACTGCAAGTTGGGTTAAATAGTTAAGATTTGGGCCTAGAATATAGGTATGTTAGTGGGCATAACAAATAAATATGATATAGGCCAAATTTGTTTAAAAGAGCCGTTAGCAAAAAGAATAAATATGTAAATCTAGATAAAGACGAATATGCCTAACCCGAGGTTAGATTGAGTTACGGTATAAGACTGCCCGGAACCGCCCAGCAAATCCAGCAACCATAACAATACTTATCTAATGTGGGTGGTTAGAGCATTGAGCCCAAAAAGGACCCGATGTTAGACTGAGTTGCGGTGTAAATCTGCCCGGAACCGACCGGCAATCCAGTAACCGCAACGATATCTGTCTAATGTGAGTGATTGGTGCTTTAAAGAATAATTTAAAGCTAAGAAACGGTTAAGCTAGAATAGGAGGGTTAAGTCCATGGGAATACTTAACCAACTTAACATGTTAACAAGACTTGTAGGGGTTAAATAACCGTTATAACATGTTAACTATACTAGAAGGTGGGGTTAAGTAAAATACACTTTTCTGATTTAACATGTTAACTAGACTAGAAGGTGGGGTTAAGTAAAATGCACTTATCCGATTTAACACGTTAACTAGACTAAAAGGGGGGGTTAAGTAAACGTAGAACACTTAGCCATCATAGTGTGACAAATGAAGAAGGTTGAGTTAAAACGTGAAGAGACAATACTTAACCATTAGACCATGTGAGTTAAACAAATGTTAGGGTTAAGTTAAAGGGGACACTTAACCGATACAAGATGAAGGGGTGGGGTTAAGCAATAAGAAATGCTTAACCAATATAACTTGATTCGTGGTAGATTTAAGTCAACATGAACTACTGATAACACTTAACCAGTTTAACATGACAAATGAATAGGTTAAGTTAACTTGAATTGACTAATGACACTTAACCAATCCAACTTGACGAGAAAAAGAACTAAGTAGTAAACCTTAGTTAAGAGGACTAAGTTGTAAACCTTAGTTAAGAAAATGACGATTCAGGAAACTAAGTAGTAAACCTTAGTTAAGGGAACTAAGTGGTAAACCTTAGTAGAATACGAGAAGGAGCAAACGTCCATCTGATCTTAAAGAAGGTTCCAACGAACTGGGGTACGAAGCACGCGGCTTCGAGGGGACGTGAGGGTACTCTTGGTATCCCTCTGTGAGGCTGCAGATGATCCGCCTGGGCTCACAGAGGTTAAGGTCTGCGTTAGAAGAACCAAGGGTATGCCTTGGTTGCAATATAAGGCAACCTAAAGACTAGGATATACCAGTGTGATTTGTCGAGACCAGTAGCCCTGTGATAGCAACTCGTCGTCTACCTACCATCCTGAGTCAATCGAGATACGTGAAGCGGAAAGGCGGAGAACTCCAACAGACCATATACTCGCTATCTAGTTATGGTTGCGGATGGTCATAGGTTAGTAGGGCATAGGAGGGCCTGCGTATAGTTCTCATTTTTCAAGGTGTGCCTTTCATTAGTTGAGGGAGGGGTCAGGTGGGACCATAGCCACTGGAAAAACAGACCTTAGCATCTGCATCGGCAGATATCTGAAAGCTCCCGACCGAGTTCCGTGTTTCTTAAATTTACCCTGCCACGAGACTCGGGTCGCACATATAGAGGACATATGCATCTAGACAGCGATAACGATCCACAACTCATACATGGGGAAAGTCTAGGAACATATAGCGCTCTGGGTATTTTGTCCTAGAGTAGAGGCGTCGTTCGATAGGTAGCATAATCCCTAGTTGGACCTAGGTCGCGTAAACCCTAAAATCCGAGAAGCATTGGATAAGTCACGAAAACCCTAGTGGAATCTAGGAAGCACTCGATACAAAAACCCTAGATTAGATCTAGGTAATAAATAATAAATGTACACCTGAACACAACCACAATTACAGGGACTGGGAGCACGTTACCATTTTTACTAGTTGGGTCACTAGTTAGGTGGTGCAGAAAAATAGAAACCAGAACAACAAGGAAATCACGAAGCAGAGATAGTATGGAAGCATATTCAGTTTATCAGTATATTCAGCTTGTCGGTAGATCCAGTTTATCAGTACATTCAGTTTTATCTTGCCTTAGCATATCTTGCGTTATCTTGTTAGCCCTATCATCATGATATTGTCTTGTATTCAGTTAAGTTCATGTCATGTTGTTTTTACCTGTTCACATGCTGAAAGTTACTGAACTTACCAGACTTTATGTCTAACTCTGTTTTCTTTCGCTTTCTTGTCTTCCATCCCCCCCCCCCCCCCAGGTTCGCAGGGAGGGAATGTTACTACTAGCTCAGATTTCTTTCCAAGCTTGAAGATTAGTTGAAGTTTTCCTTAAATTCACTTTTCCAATGCTATGGCTGGCTCATACTACATTGGGGAATATAAAAGTTATTTTATGCTTCTTTATTTTGTAAGACAGATACTCTTGTATTGGAAAACAATTATTGTACAAACTATTTTATCAATAAAGTAAAGTTTTATTTTCCGCTGTTTTTAATTATCTGCCTTGTAATTTATCTATATCTTTTACCTATAACTCTCCACCGAAGTTAAGGCATTCCCTTTGTGAGTGACCTTAACGAATGTGGGGTGTTACACATCTTCTTGCCTTAATCGGACGCGGGCCTTCTCATAAAAAGCCTCAATCGTGGTTGGTGGCTTTCTGATTAAATATTTTCCGAACTCTGTCCGTTTGTCAATGCCATCGACCAAAGCCATCAAGACAGTTTCATGGTTGGGGTTGCTAACTTATGTAGCAGCCCGATTGAATCGATTGAGATAATTCCTCAGGGATTCACCTCTTCCCTGCTTAACCACTGAAAGAGCCATAACATGCTTCGATTTGGACACGTGGAGGCGGAACTGAGTTAGGAATTTTTTCACTCAGTTCTTTAAAACTAGGAACTGGCCTCGTGGGCAAGCGTACAAACCACAAGAGGGCTATTCCACTTAAAAAGATTGGAAAAGCCTTACACTTAATTATGTCAGAGGTCACTGCTACTTCCATGTGCCAAGAGTATCTCATCATATGTTGTTGTAGATTTGAAGTTCCATCGTACTGATTCATCTGAGGCATATTAAATCTCCTGGGGAACTTCACTTGCAAAATGTCGTTGGTGAATGGTGTATAACTTCAGTCGACACCCCTAATCTTCATTCCTATGCCTACGACTGTCGTTCATAATCTGCTATACCATGGAGGCTAGATTTGGGGGGACGACCGTACCTGGGTCAGCTTCTTCAACAGACGGACTTCTTCTGGTCCCTTCACCGAGAAATGCCATCCGGGCATTCCTCCTTCTACTCCGTTTTTCTCGGTCAGTCACAAGATTACGAGGGTGGTGAATGGGGCCCGATCTCTTCGAGCAGCATTTTGGTTCACAGGAGGGGATGCCTCCCGATTCTGCGGAGCTAGGGGATCAACAATTTCCACCTCGGCCAGGTCAGCTTGCTCTAGGTTATATTCATCTAGTTGGCTTTGATGTCTCTCGAGACAGAGTTGACGGACATTTTCAGCTCTTTCTAACAGGAGTCGAGAATGACGCGGGTCTCCACTTTCCCCTGATGAGGAGGAGCTTTCTGACACATGATCCAACTGAGGAGGCAGGAGTCCATGATCCCGGACCTCTTGGGCTTGATTTCTAAATTCTTCCCATTGTTTCATCATGTGAGTCATATCATGTCGCATCGCGGCATTCTCTTGAGCGTTGGCTTTTAAGGCAATTATAGTTTCCTTAAGTTGACCTACCACAACCATAAACTCGTCCCGTGTTGTGAAAGAGGAAGATGGAGCTGAGTCTCCCCCGAAAGGCAATGCAGGCTGACCTGGAGCAGTTTCAGGAACAGTTGACTCGCCAGCCGCATTTGCATATGTTCCTACCTGCGGATTTTTTCCATTATTGCGGACTAATTTTCCAGCCATTTCTAAATTAATGTGGTAATGAAAATGAGAATTTCGTCTCAGACTTGGTGATCCCAACGTAGAGCGAGAATCTGAATTGATCTGAGAAAATCACCCGTTCTCAGTGAAAGCACCAAAATATTGACACCATAAATTGGTACAACACTCAAAGGGAAGAATTGTGTAGAGAATAAATGAAAATTAACAATTATAAGAAATACTAAAAATGGAGGAAATCACACACAAATTTATAGTGGTTCGGCGTTAATGAGCCTACATCCACTTTATAATCTTTATATATTGATTAAGCTATCAATCAGAATGATTACAACGGGGAAAAGAGTGATCCAGAAATGAATAATAAACTTCATTCCCCCTTTTCTAAACTAGAAAAAGGGGTATTTATAAGTGGTACAATACTTGGCCATCTTCAACACATGTCGTCAGATCCAAAAGAATAGTTGTGGCTGAACGAATCAGTGTCCGCTGAAGATTCGGTATTCTATTTTAAACCATTGGTGTGAGCTAGCACGTGACTCCTCTGCCTTGGGTGATTTAAATGAAAAAGATCTGTAGCGAGCTAGTCTTTACGCTAGATTTTTGGTCTTCAACTGAACATATCATAGTTGGCCATGCTTGGTCATATCGGGCTCCTTCTGGGCAGCGCCAAATAGGGTAGGTGAATTGAAATGTCGGGCTTCATTGATTTATCCAACTCGAATACTTTGGATGCGAATCTGCCATATTAATATGCCTTGATGGGCAGTCCAAGAGGCCCATCAACACTTTACCCCCCAAAGTATGGTTCGTTTGAAAGGAAGCAAACTTTGTTTTCGTGAGTCTTGAGCGAAATCTTCCACATCACCCGTTCTCCAGGTTTCCTTGACTCACTTATTTAATAGACCCTGTAAATTGCACCGAGTCCCATCAATCGCTTCGAAATCATGGACTAGTTCATATAATGATGGTGCCTCTCTATCTTCTGTCTTATAGGCTAGTCTCTGACTCCCAACTTCTTTATACGTTAGTTGGGCCCAGCCTTGTTAGGTGAATTTGAATAGCCACTCTTTCTCGTTATAAAAGGAAAGTCCCCTTTGTCGTTTTCTTTTTACTTGTTACTATTGGGAGGATTAACTTGCCGATCTGAAAGAAAGGCAATTGGTAAACATCATCTTCCCCCAAAGTCATCTTTTTTAGGTATGAATTATTTCCCATGTCGAAATACCATTCTTGCATGGGACCTCGTCACAGTTTGAGGTTTGATTTGACCTAACTGACGCTGTTCATCCATGCCAATCCCTAGAGTTAGCCATCCAAAGTTAAACCATCCCCTTCAAAAAAATATTATGTCCAACCTTTTGTTCAAGTGTTCAGAAATTCTTATCGACTTCGTGGTTATCCCACGTTTCGACCAGAATTCATAAGCAACTCAACAAACAAGCTAGCACCATATAAAACAACTTTTATATACCAACTAACAAATACGCGCTATCACGTATATATACATTAAACTCATTCTAGGGTACTGTTGACCCTATCTCTAATGAGTAACCCCCACCAAAGCCTAGTTATTTGCTCAACCTAAGCTCTGGTACCAACAGTAATGGCCCGAATCTTTGTACTATTCGAGTTGACTGAACACAACTCACGTCCAACCTAAATTGCACAGAAATAAGAATCATTATAGGTTAAAGAAGAAAAAGATAGAAGAAGAACAGAAACAACAATACAGAATCTCACATCGTAGCGGAATAAAATATATTATATATGACAACATTTGAAATACCAAATTGTACTTGCATACATCATCAGAGCACATCTCATATACAATACAGCAGAAAATAAACATAAGTATTTAATGGTGAACCGCCCTGCTCCGAGCTCCTCCAAGGAATCTATAAACACCTGCACTACTTGACTGCACATGCAAATTTGGGCACCCAAGAGTTTAGGGTAAACAAAACAAAATAAACTCTGGGTCGGTAATAGGACCAGTGTGAGTAAACTCTAACCACTTGGTTTAACTTTTAAAAATCCCTTTTAAATGCAATGATCAATATCGTAAGACCGATCCACACATAAATACGGATGGTTTTTACCTTACGATAACCCAAAACAATCTTTGAAATCAATACTATTCTAATATTATAATAGTGTCTAAATCAAATAAATAGAAATCTAGCAGAATGTTTGCATCTCATGCTCTACATACATACTACAAAATCAAAACCACGAGCGTTTATTAAGTAATGGATTTCCAACCATGACAAGGTATGGAACTAGATTCTGATAGTGTATCACTAGAGAGTAATACACTGGGTTCAACAAGAATAGCAACCTGCCCACACATGACCAACCACTCATTTCACTTGAGTGTATCGAATGTATATCACCAACGGTTGGGATCATCAATCATTTGCTGGAAGGGGCAGCACGATAAACTAAAGAAGAAAATGAATTTTCTCAAGATAGGTGATAATACACCCTAATTGGGAGTGACCCATTTAGCCATGTTGCCTGCCCGTTTTTTGTCATTTTTTGGTTGTGAGGTTTTAGGTTACGATTACTTACCTTTCATTGATAACACAATCACTTTGAATGCCACATTGTCAGATCCATTAACCACTAATTGATTTGCACAAATATATTATGGATATTATGTTAAGAGAATGAATTCTCTGCCACCAGATGTATATTTGTATAGACCAACACATGCGATCATTGGAAATACTCTGTCAGACATTCGTCCATACAAGTTCGTTCTGGGACTGAACGAAACCGAAGGTACAATTTCCATCAATCCATCTTAGGCAATTTCTACCTATGATTTACAGAAAAAGCCCTTGCACTTTACTCCATCTTCGATTGTCTACATATTATCTGATTCGCAATGCAACTGTCAATATGGAATGGTTCTCGAATAATAATCCAACTGGTCTCTCCATATTGACAACGATATTGGCGAATACTTCAATAGTTAGTTATTTAACTATTAAAGAAAAACATAAATTCATCCAAAGCATCAAACAATCACTCGACTCCTTAATTAATATTTCATTAATTTATTTTATCATTTCCTAATTTCTCTCCAATATCTTTACCTAGATATTTCTCCAAACCCGTTTAGCCTCTCACGATTCTTGGAAAAACATTTCCATCTATCATAACAATTTATTTTCTATATTCCAGAAAATATCACTTTTTTAAAATCGGAAAACATTTCCATATATTCACAAATCATTATTCTTCCATATTTGTCAGTCCATAACTGTAAGCTAGTAAGAGAAAAACTCCCTAAGTATCAGCCCCGAAGGCCGAAAGCAACATCAGATCGACACTCAGGAAGTTATTCAACTCAATTAATCTCTAGTGACTTTCTAATTTCCTTAACTCCATTTCTTAACTTCTTATCAACAAAATTATTTCAGTCTGCAAAACGTTTCCTTTTAACCCTCATTCACTTTAAGACGTGTATACGTTTCTCCTTCCAACCTCTCAAGAATTAATTTTATAAATTCCCATTTTTACTTATAAAATTTCATTATATGTTCATTTTCTTATTAAATTCTATATACAAGTGATAAGTCAATTTCTAATTATCAACCTTTATTAAAATTTTCTATCTCCTTAATTTTTTCGGAAAATTTCGCCAGCATCTCCTTTGTATGGGTTACTCGGTACAACTACAAATTGCCTCTCGGGTCCTTTTCATTCAAAAAGAAAATCAAAAAGCCAAGGGATTGCCAATTCGGTACATAAAAACACATATTGAATTAAATACGTACCTCTTTTGTCAGGAATTCAATTTATATCTCTTCATACACTTCATTCCAAACCTGCTTAACATATATCTAACCATTCCCAATTTATTCCAACTCAACCCGATCGTTTTTAACTCAATTCGTTAATTCATCCGCTAGTTAGCTCTTTTTCCTGTTTACTTTTTATTTGAATATATCATGTTCGTACATATTTTTAATTCTCTTATAAACAAATAATATTCCATTTTCAACTCAAGTTTCATATTTGATTTCGACTATGACTTCACCAATAACATTCGCGTATCCTAAGTCAAACCCGATTCAAACTTGGTTAACTAATTCTTCTACTACTTAGTTAATCCTATTTAATAATTAAAAATATGATTTTTGTTTCAAAAATCATCTCATTCACCCCAATTGAGTTCATATTTATTTTCTAACTCAAGTCTAGATTTTTCTAACGGAAATCCAAATTTTTATTTACTTAAAATCCTTATATTTAATTTAATAAACCGTTATGGTGTAATAACGATTATAACGTTGTTTTTCTAGGAATTTGATTTTGACATAACTCAAAATCTATAAGACGAAATCCAGATTTTTCCCTTCCATTAGAACACTATTGCTCAATGGGTCCCAACAATTCTTGTTTCAAAGAATTCCGACTTATATTGAGTTTTATATACTCGATTGAAGTTCAAAATGTCAAATTACGAACTACCGCGCTGCGATGAGTTCGTTTTAATTAAATTCAAATATAAATGTTTAAACTTGGTTTATTAATAAATTTCAACTCCATTCGTATATATTAAACCAAAATTTCCAAATCCAACTTAATATTTCCTTACCCTAAATCGTCGATTATTTCGTAGCTCAGTTATAAATTTATTTACGATTCAGTTTTATATTTTAAATCCCGAACCCTCTAGAAATAAATATTTTTATAAAATTCGAGGTAATCGAATTTCAATTTTAACTTACTTGAATTTAACTCAATTCAGTTTATATTCCAAATTCTAGAATAAAATCCATCATTTCCTTTCCGAAATGATTTCCAATTCCTTTAAATTAATCCTTGAATTTATATTTCTGAATTATCCCATGATAATTATCCCACTATATTTATAAACATCATTTATAAATTTACTTCCTTGTTTTATACTTAAAAATAAGTTCCATTTCAAAATATATTTGAAACCCTATTCTTATTTTGGAATATTTTATTTTTATAACTTATAAATAATTGTAGAATCTATTTTAACATTTAATATCAGTTTCTATCTAATACAATTTAATATCCTTTCTGGAAATAATTTATTTTTATAAATTTGACATAGTCGAATTCTAGTCATAAATCCATATGGATTTATTTTAGTTCAATTTACATTTCGAACATCGGAATAGGTTTCATCGTTTCTGTTTGAAACTTATTTCAATTCTCCTTTTTAAATTCACATTTGAATTTACGTTCCCAAAATTATCCAATGATAATCTATTTCCCTTCAATTATAAAAATCGTTTATAAATGAACTACTTGTTTTTATTATTCGAAACAAGTTAATATTTCCTAGCCCATTCGAAATTCAATTCTATTTGGAAAATTAGGTTTCCTTTTTTAAAGCTCAAAAATTCCTTTTCATGGTATTTTTAATATATCAATATTTAGAGCCAGTGAAATTCAAACATCCAAAATACACAATTATAAATCATAGGCTTTCTAACACATCTTATATGATAATATATTAAAAAAAATTGAGGAATCTAGTTAGATCCCTCCAACCTGTTTTCCTACATCCACTGATGTTAGACAACATATGTAATACTCATCCTACTTCAAGGCAGGATATCGCGGTATGAAAAGTCATCCACTCTTATATATCATGGGGCGCATCAGGTCATCCCACTACACCATATATGATAATTAAGCTATGTTTTTAGTTGTATCTAAAGCAGTTAGGCACGGTAATAAGCCGTATCAAAAAATGGCGCGTTAAATTATTAGATATGGCTATAGACGATATCTCATTAGAAATAATATACGGCTCCTAGTGGTTCCTAAAGTGTAATCAAACACGGCCTTTGACTGTATCTAATTATATTTGTGTGTACACATATATATATACATATGAATATATATATATATCATATATGTATATATAAACATAAATTGTAGCACATATTTTTCATAACATAGAGCATATATACCACAATTTATACCTAGGAATAACACAATATATATATACTCACACTCAAAGCATTAAAAGATCTTTCATAACACGAACACAATGTACATATAAATATATACAATAAAAGGAAACTATCAAATATTTTCATCACATTACGAACTAACAAAAAAGGTAAAAACATATCACCTCGTAAAGCTCCAGTCGAGGCCGGGAAGATTGAGCGCGATAGCCAACCTGAGTTCAAGTTTCATTGATTGGCAGCAAAACTGAATTGTGATAGCCAGCCTGAGTTCCAACAGCACAAAAGCACCAAAATCTACAAGAAAAAAGAAGTAATTTTATGCCTGATTGCACACAAAACTAATCAACACCAATACCTCCCCAAAAATCTATAGGAGATCAACACTGTAACTCACTGTGACTGAGATGCAAACATGAATACAGAGATAAGTGTATGTCGATCAGTGTGTTTGTGTACACCGGTAGTCGATCACTATAAGGGGTACAGATTTTTTTTATTTTCTAACGGTGATGGGCATATCGTGTCTTTGTTGTTCGTGTACAGTTTGTGTACACCGGTAGTCGCGACTAATCGAGCGTCGTACTGATAACAATGAAGGGCATATCGTGTCTTTATGTTCGTGTGTGCATATTAGTCAATTGTATCTATCTTAACATGTTTATGATGCTAATGACATAATTTCATGAACTTGCATAGACAACCTAGAAACATACCAGCATCTCACATGCTTTGAGGTTTAACATGGCCTCCAACATCGTATATAGGCGATACACCTCCCCACTTTTTTGGTTTTCTCCAACAATACTGCATATAAATTCATTATACAAGTTATAAAAACTTCACTGGACAGGAAATCAACATTGTACACATGAATATAGAGAAACTAAAATAACATTCGATTCGAAACAAGTTTTCTACTTTAAGCCCTATCCATGTGTTTGTGTAGTCGATCAGTATATGTCTCAAAAATGAATGAATACACATTGTAAACTGGTTTTGCTATGACCATAGGCTTTTAAATGAATTTAACTGTACGTAGGAGTAGAAAATTGATAGTCATTAAAAATGCAAACCCAAAAGAAGAATCGCCTGAACTGTAGTCGATATGCAACACCAGTAGTTCATACCCTGGCATACAGAACATCCTCCTGTACAAGAAAAAAGGAACAAATAAACCAAAAGAATATTTAAGATGTGCACACAACATGTCCATTCAATTCTTATGTAAGATACTACGTAGAGTTATGTAAAATAATATATACCTGCTCCAACGTCTAAAGATATCAAATCATCATCTTCGGATGACACACGTACTCGAATTTTTGATTAAGAATTTACTGGGCAATCCACCAGGTGGATGCATATTAGTTCACGCGCAGGGTCAGTAATCCATGCTTATTAGCTTTATCCAAATGTCGAATGCCGCTTCACTTAACCTTTGGAAAAAGCTGCTTTCACTTGCAACTTTCAGTTTCTTTGAAGCAGACTGTGTAGTGCAACTTACACTACAGTCTCTGCTACAAAGTAGGGGAAAGTTGCTTGTGAAAGCAGGTTTTTACTAAGGTTAAGTGCAGCAGCATCCGACATTTGGATAAAGTTAATAAGCATGGATACCCGACCCTACGCGTGAGCTAAAATGCATCCACCTAGCGGATCGCCCATTAAAATATCAACCATAAAGTCGAATAATCATCCATTTACCAAAATTTTCAGCAAACCTGTTAATATATTTTCAGTAAACTTGTTATCTCTCAAAACAGTGTAGCAATCACTAATACACAATTACACTAAGATATACCAGTTAAAACCAGTATGATTTGTAATAGTAATACATACCAATTAAAACCTTGTTTAATATTGTACAGTAATGCACTAAGATAACCCAATTTAATACAGTAATACACTAAGAGAACTGAGCTATTTGCCCCCGAATTCAGAGGAAGACTAGGAGATGAAAATAATGTCTTTGATACAATTCAGCATAAAACAAACAATCTAAACAACCAAACAGGCAATTTCTACCTACAAACAAAACCCTGTCTACAAATAGAATTCACACAAATACAATTCAAATCGGCAAATTCACACAGAAAAATTCATACAAATAAACTTAGCTGCAAACAAAATTCACTACAAATATAAATCAATGAAAATAGAACCTTGAATTGAAACTTCTACTGATTAATGATTGACAGAGGAAGCAAGATGGCAAGAATCTTGTGTTTAGGATGCAAGAGGAGGTGATTCCAGAGAAAGGTGGAGGCACATTTTGGTGATCAAAAACACTAATTTGGGTTTTCGGTCACCACTGAAGTAAAATAGAGTGAACGAGGAGCGACCAAAATTTTAATTCCAAGTGCCTAGTGGGATGCACAATATGATAGCATGCGATTTAGCCCTAAGAGATATCAAATTAACCGACCTGGAGCATTCGTGATGGACGGTCAGATTTGGGGTATTTGGGGTGGCGCGGATCGCAAACTGTTGTTTGATACGGTTCTGAGCATTATCAAATTTAATACGGCTTTTAGCCGAATTGTATATTCGCACGTGCCAAATTCGTTGATATGGTGTAATGTCCGCTAATGGTTCTGCAGGAATATGCAAATACCAAGCCTAAATTTAACTAATATATGGGTGTGTAGATATATAATAGCCATAATTTATCAACAATTCACCAACGCATCCAAACAACCAATAACCAGCATATAAATATTAAATAAAAATTCTTTTATAACAAATGATAAGCGAACAAGAGAGTGAGTTTACTCATCTTGATTTTTTTATTGCAACACCTTCTAGTTTTTTAAATTAAATCGAACCATATTCGATTAAATTTAAAATTCCCGCTAACTTGAACAAATCCCACACCACCTCTAGCTTGAATATCTCATAGTGACGGACCAACCAATCTTGTTTTCAAGATTTTAGAACTTTGTAATAGTCAAATACAAGATTTATAAGGATCTAAGAAACTAAATTAACAACTAAAATTTAATTAGCTTACTTAATCACCTCAAAAATCTTTCTTCTCAATCGAATACTTCAAACCCATTTATGCAATTTCCAATCATGTTATGACTTCACTGCCACTGTCTCCCTAATGACCACTTAGAGCTCGCAGCCTCCCCTGCTGGCCTCTGTATACTCCATTCCACCCTCTTTAATTGACCGCAACCTGGAGCTCGTACTCGGCCCTGACAGTGAAGGGCGAACCAAAAACGTACGAAGTTCCTCCAAATATCCTCGCTGGTTGCTATTCCTCCCCACAAAGCCAACTATAGCCTCGCAGTCGCCATCGAATATTGAAACCCTTAACTCCACCGTAGAAGAACCCTAGCCTTAGCCGATTGTTTGCAAATGACTTCCAGATATTCATGCCCCGTTTTAATCGAAAAAAAGAGGAACGGATTCTATCCATTTAGAAATGAGTCGAGATTTCATTTGAATTTGATTTGACTAAGGAGTTCCGTTCGAGGAATCAAAGGGGGCATCCTATTTTCCTTTTCCACCAAAGTCTTTGATTTGCAAAAAAGAATGGAAGGAGATAAGTTAAAAAGGGGACAACGCTTTCGTTTTATTATGAGCTTTCGATTTCAAATAATTGATTTCCAAATTCAGACATTGAAGGGATTTATAAATGGAGCAGCCATTTTCTATTGTGAAGCTTCAATGGATTTTATTTGCAGAAGAATGAAATAGAAAGAAATAAATTAGAATCATCGCGTTTAAATAGGGGAAATAACCTTCAGCTAGAAGGTAATAGGTACAAGGCAGGGTGCGTGAATTGAATTTTAGGTTGTGTGTATTTTATATACTTAGGGTAGAAGTAAGTAGTTTTGCTAATTTGATTTGATAAGGATAGATTTTTATTTTAGATTTGATTTGATTTTAATAATATAATATACCCATGAGACTTACACATGAAGTAACACACTCAAATGACCACAAATGAGCTCCAATCGCGGGGAACTTGACAAACTGCTATGGTTTAACGTTGCGGATCTAATAAAATTAGTTTCGTCGAAAACTGATGTAGTTTGTAAATTTATTATTCTTAGGTACTATATTAAATCGATATAATTAAATTTTAAATTCAAAACAAACTACTCCCTGAAAATAAATTATTATTATCGATTCTATTCAAAAAGAATTTATAGACCATTTGAATTGTTTTGATTCAGTTTATCTTCAAAGTTAATTAATTCATTTTTGTATTATGATATTTAATATATTATAAATTAAATTGATAATTCCATATAATAATTCATTTATATTATCAAATCAACATTTTAAACAAAATTAAATATTAAAATTAATTGACCAAAAATCTGGGTTGTTACACGTTAACGCCTCTAAATACCAGCTCAAATCATTATAAGATATGACATCATGAACTTGAAATTCCATTAAAGTAGGTTGATTTCCGCAATAGGCAAAAGAGTAAGACAGTTGAAGATCGAACTCTTTACGAATATCAAAAATGATGTCTTTAGGTTTCTTACTAGGATGATCTTGAATTACATCAATTATCAAAAATTTAACAAATGAGCTAGAAAGATGTGGATTATTCAAATTTCGAAGCCCACTACCACAAGAATCTCAACAACCAAATTCCGAATAAAAAACCTACTAAGATGCCCAGAATCGCAAGAAACGTGCACTTTAAAGTGACATCCACTAAAAGACGAGGGGCAAACAACTGTAATCCTAGTAGAACTATTATTCAAAAAACTAATTCATGTCCCATTTGAATTTAGTATGCCATTAAGAATTCTTAAAGTCATTGGCGCCTCCAAAAGAAAAACCAATAAAATCAAAAATTTATAATGTAGAGCCTCTTTTCATTATGTCTTTCAAATAACTTTTCCTATACACGATAATATTTGAACACAAAAATCTACTAAGCGATGAATGCATTGAAACATTAGATGAAAGTGAAAGAGAACCATCATTGATGCTTTCCAGTTGAAAATCCTTCATGTTAACAATAAAACAAAAAACCACTCTTTTTATGTAGTTGAAAACGAATAATACTTTGAAGATCAGAATCAGTGTCAACACTAATAGTTTTGTTCTCAATCTCATAGCTAATCTCAATGGATAAAGGAGTTAGTTGAGACCAATGAAGACATAATTCATTCCTCAAATCATAAATTGAGCAATCAACGGATAAACCGAGTGCAAAAAGAAGAGTCACTGAAGACAAATACAACAAAAAGAATATTTTCACCACTGCAAAAAATAATATAATTAGGTAAATTCAATTAGCAAAGCAAACAAAACAAAGTTGATACTCACACAACACTATTTCTGATACCCACAGGAATAAAATGATACCTAATTAAATAAAGTGAAAATTAGGCTCACATCCCTATTTTCAAACTTAATTAAAGCCACATCCCCTCCTAACTTTCCATACGTTTCCGCCCCCTGTTTTTAGCTGTCGCCCACTTTTTTGTGTCCATTTTCGGACCTGCCATGAAATGTTACGTGTTTTCCATTTTTTGAAAAAAAAAGTGTGCTAGTGAGTAAAAAAAAAATCTAAAAATAGGAAATATTCTCAGGAGCATTCACCAAAAAAAAAAAGTTGCATACTTCTGTGCAACAATATCTGAAAAGTAGCATACATGTATGCATATATTCATATAGTGTATTTCTGTTGAAAATCTGGACCAATATACGCATACATGTATGCAACTATTAGCAAATAACTGCATACATTTATGCATACAAAGTTGAACTGAGATTCACGTGTAACGAAAAGTTGCATACATGAATGCAACTATTCTGTATATATGCATGCATGTGTGCAACAATTTTAAAAGGGACGACGGCTAGCGAATATATGCATGTATGCATGCATTTATTCTGTACAAGAGCATAAATGTGTGCAACAATGTCTGAAAATGGTGAATGCTTAAAAAAACAGGTCAAATTTGAATATATGCATAAAAGGATGCATGTAATGCAGTTTACCTACATACATGTATGCATTTATACTGCAGTTTGGGTGCAACACTGAAATATTAGCATGAATGTGTGCAACTATTTACAAATATGTGCATCTTTTGATGCAAAAACCTGTTGTTTCGCTGATTTTGTGTTATTTTGGGTTTTGACGTGGTTTTTGATTGTTTTTCCACCTGATTTTTTTGGCGTGAACGTGTTTTATTTAATAATGAATTTTAGTGATTTTTTTATATATTTTTTTATATGTTTTTGAAAAATAGGGACCTAATTTACAATAAGTTTAGGACCGGATGTGAGCCTAATTTTGAAACTTAATAGGGACCTGTGACAAACGGACCCTTAAATAAAACTTATACCTAAAAACTGTTGTAATGTTAAAACAAAAAAAAACATAACCAAACAAAAACTTTCTAAATCATGGATTGATCAATTAAATATGAAGTTTGATTTAACAGTTTATATTGAAAGAAACAACACAAATAAACAGGACAACTACTGCACAAAAATACAAAACAATTACACTGTTGTGTTAAAAAAAACCTGATACTTAAGAAAATAATAAATTGAAACCCAAATACTGAAATAAAGTAAAATAAAAATGAACCTACTCGTACTGCCTAAACACACCATTAATCACTAAATGAATCAAAAACGCATGATCGTAATATATCGGATTAAATTACGACGATCATGATACAAAAAAAATTAACTAAGAGAAAACAAGAAAAAAATTAACCTAATCTTAGTTGAGATCGATTTTTGAACACGATATGCGAGATTGATATCAATCTTTGGAAATAAAATTAGAAATCGAGATTGAGAGCATGAATGCACGAAAGGAAAATTGAGGAGAAACTCGCAAGATCAAGGGAAAAATGTTGGACCGATTAAAGAGGAAGAAAGAATAGCACGCACGAGATTTAGGTTCTTTAAAAGAAACAGTGTAATGTTCTTCTAGTTAAATTATTAGTGGGTATCCTTAGGCTTAAAAAAGACTTAAAAAATATCCTAGTCAACATTTTCCTGTTATGTGATTTGAAGTTTCATACATAGAAGCAACAATTTATTTAATTCAAATTTTTTTTTACTTTCCATACTAATTGTGCAGGGCAACCCAACTACAATTGTGGAGTTAGTCCCGCCTCTAGGTGAGAATGGTGAAGCAACAACACAGTTATCTTATCCTGAAAAACATCAACTCCCGCAAATATCATTTCCAAACTCATGTTTTTTTTGAAGATTTTCGATGCCTTCTCATAATATTGTGGATCAATCTGATATAGATGGCGTACAAAAATCTTCAAATAAGATGGTAGTACATTCAAGTTTAAGTTTCAGCAAATACCATAATTGAGAGAATAATCAATGATATTTATTGTTTCAAAATTAAATTTAAATTTCTGAATAATTAAAAAAATCATCATAGTACTACTAACTTGATTACCATTTGCTTCCCATATCTCTTATTATTTGCAACTAAATAATGGTCATCCTAATTTTCATACAATTTAATAATGATTATTCTTGATTATCATCAAATAAGATTTGACATCTAGTAAACATAATAGCTAAAATATTGTTTTATGATTTAATCAAACTATTAACATTCTACTATCATGTCTCCATATTGAAATTGTCTTTAAACGAAAATGGACAAACATTAAATCCAAATATTCAATTCTAGTAAATATAATAGAAATATCATTTGAAAACTTGAATTTATATGATTTGAAAGTCAAGAAAATTGCTTGACAAAAATGAATTTTGTTGCTTTACTTCGAATAAGCTCATAAGGTTCGGTGATATAACTATCTGCTTATTTACGAATAACGCCACCATTAAGAAAAAAGAAAAGAAAAACTATAAAGGAGAAGAGAAAGTTTTTTGAAAATTTAAGCATAAAAGGAAGATATAATTACATGTAATTTCTAAAAATCAGATATTTAACTAATTTATTTAAATATTTAATCACTATTTAATTAATGTTCGAAAAAACATGATCTTTCACATACGAACGAACCATGATTTGAACCATTTTTAGGGAGTATGGATTGATGCTATGAATTGAAATGAGTATAAGGACCGCTATTTTTGATATCAGAAGATTCGATGGCGGAAATGATATCAAAGTACTCGAAATTAACATTATGGGGTGCAGCCTCAAATGGCGACGAGATTAGTGTAGTTGGATCGAATAAATGAGATGATATATGCAGCAAGTTTTATAACGACCAAACGCATCATCTTATTTACTCGAAACGTTTGACCATTTATTTGATAATTTAAATAATAGAGTATCAAAATATTATTACTAATTCCCTAGATTTGTATCTCCCTCAAAATAAACTTTCTCAATTTCACTATTAACTCTTGGATAAGTAAAATCATGGCATCTTCCTTAAATCCCCTTTAAAACATAATATCTCAAGATTTGCTCCACAAAAGTTCACAAATCCAGATCTGATAAGTTTGTTTAGACGAGACCTATGTGCTGACCATGGCGGAATTTTGATTTGTTGATGTTGGCCGAGACTAACCCACCATAGTCAAAAGTAGGGTTGAGGATCGTTGTAGGTGCGGTTAAAGATAGGTGAAATGGAGATTGTCGTTGGATTCATCTCCGTACCAAAACTCATCAAATTTAGTCAAGAGGAACAAAACTCGTACTTTACAGGACACAACCAGGTTGAGCACAGCTGCCTAGTGATGCGACTTGACCGGTGAAGACAGTTGAGCAATGATTAGGTGCAGATCAAAGAAATTTCAAAGAGAAATACTTTGCCAAAAGCGGTTCACGATTCCATCAAGAAACGAAAGAGAAATCGAAGTAAGAAGGGGTAAGGATATGCATTGAATTAATTACATTTGGTCTTGATTCTTATTTTGTCTACAATTTTTGCATATGATGTCCGTTTTAGAATTTATTTCTTGTGTTGCACTCGTGATGGCAAGATATATTTGATTACTAAGTTGATAGATACGACTAAGATGAGTGATATTATCTCTTACTATACTACGATTGATTGTTTAGTGTTATATTGACGTTCGCGAATGACTTTTATTTTAAAATATAATATTACTATACCTATACAACAATTATATTTTTATAAATAAAATTATTTTAAAATTATTTATAAAGAATATCACATATTTTAAATCAACAACCCATAGTAGGGAATTATTATGTTCGAGTTATTGCTGTTGATTATTTCCCACATTTATTTATATTGATGGATCACTTATGTTGTATATATGTTGTTTTTGATGGACGTTTAGTTGTTTGATGGATGTTTGGTTGTTTGATTATTTAGTTATTTTAGTTGAAAATGCCCATTAGCAGTGATCAAGTGTTAGGCAGCGTTTTGCATGTTAGGGTTTCCCTCATGGAAAAACCTAATGAACAAGATGAGTTATAGAGGAGGTTTTGGAAACCATGTCGATGGATCATGATTTTGATGGAATTAGGGTATATCCTAGAGGCAACTATAGAATATGTTCCACATATCTAACTCATTAACCAATCTTGTTCAAAATAAAAGATATTTTCTTTCTATAATATAATCGATATAATATATTAATTAACTAATTTTTTTTTGAAAGCAAAAATGTGTGATCATCTAGGAAGAAGAGAGCGCACATGTATATAAATAAAAGAATATACGGAAGCTGCCAACATGCCTGATAGGTAACCAAATGTATACAGATAGCTCTGACCATGATCATGAGTCTAGGAATTAGATGGATGAGCTCTGACATGGCCATCGCCCATCATACTTCCAAATCGAGTTCCGTCATGGCCACTACCCAATTATGAAGTATATCTACTCTTAAAAGTACAATGATCACTCCATAATATACAAGAAAAGCAATACAACATAATAGAAAGTAGAACTCTAGAACTCGTCTCAAAAAAGCTCCTCATCCACAATCAACCAAACCTATATCATGAATAAAGACTAAAACAAGAGTCTGCTAACAACATTTATATATATATATATATATATATTCCAACATTCAAGAAAAAAATCTAAGCTTCCCTGACTTCGAAACAAAAATCTTAGCAGAATTTCCATTATAGACATTGTTAAAATAAAATAGGGAATTCCATTTAAGAGTAACCAAATTAGAAAAGCTATCATCTAGTAACCACATTTTCTCAAATTTAAAGCTACTATTAATGGTGAAACTAGATTCGCATTAAAGTAGAACAATGTTCTGAATATAAAATAGGCAAACCTTTTACTTTACAAAATGAATATTTGTCTTTAATCTCATTACTGATAAAAAAATCTATCTAACAAAGCAAAACAAGGCACTTCCCTAACATTAGACCACGTAAAAGATCTAATATTTAATGGTATTTCAATCAAATTGTTAGTCAAAATAAATTCGTTAAATTCTTCCATATTAGAGAAGTCAGCTTCTCGAGGTGATCTCTCTCCCAAGAATCTAGCAACATTGAAATCTCCCCCCTCTCCCTCCCCCCTTCAATCCATTGTCCAGGGACGAGATCTCTGAACTCGGTACATTCCTCCCATAATATTCTTATTTCTACTTTTATACGTAAACCATACACATTCGTAATATACAAATTAGTATTATCCACCTGAGAGGATAAAATAATATGGAGGGAACGTTTTTTAGGTATAGCCTGGATAAGTTTATATCGGTTTTCCCGCCACCCAATCATTAAACACCCCGAGGTACCAATAGCTGGCAAACAAGCCCATTTACGAAAATGCATACCCCTAAATCTCCTATAAAAATTTAAATCTGGATTATCTATTTTAGTCTCTTGCAATAACGGTGGATCAATGTGATAATCCTTAAAAAGATGTTCTTATAGTATCACATTTTTTATGGTCATTAAGACCACGAATATTCCAACTAACTAATCTTAGCATCTTAGAGAATTAACCCTCTTTATTTCTCTACTCCTAATAAAATCCGCATCTAGCTCTATATCTATAAAAATAAATGTTGTATCACCAGCTAACTTACATAGCTGACTAGTGGATAGACTACCTAGAGAAAAATGTGTATAACTACTACCATAATCAAAAAACTTACCTGAGCCCACGATCGAAGTGCTACTACTAGCACTCAAATCTGGGTACCTACCATGAGATAATGTAGCGATGGATCTAATCCTTGCGCTTTGACGAACTAGTCTAGTAGAAGGAGTCCTCTTCTTACGTCTACCCCTTCTAGTTGATGTTGAGACCACCTCAATGATGGGAGAAAGCTCCATACTACCCTCATCCAAACCAATCTCAACTGTCATAGTAACCCTACTTAGCGAATCCACCACTTTCAGCCCCATATCACCTATCATCTGAGGTAAACAATAAAAAGGACCGGATAGCAATGATATTGCTATCAAACCCATCTTCCTTGAAAAAAAATAGAGCAAGTAAAATTATCCATAAACATAACCTATCTACCAAACCCTAATATACTAGTGTCTGTCTGGCCATCCGACAAAATAATCTTCTTATATCTATCACCCATACCACTGTCATAACCAGAACCAATTAAGTTATTACTATTGCTATCAACATCTGATCCACCATAACTATCACCGTTATAATCTATCCGTTTACCTACGTAAGAACAAGTTGCATTCCCTAAAAAATCGCTAAAATCACAAAAGTAATCATCTGTAGAATCACCATCAAAAAGCTCATCCCCACACAATATGTTTAACTCCATACTACACTTCTGTTCCAATATAGATTTACAAAGCTTACCAATATAGCTGGTTTCAATCCCTACTTTCATCAAATAGACACTTCCATATTTTGAACAAATATACGCCATGTTACTAGACTTGCATATCGAATAATTTGAACTCCTCTTCATATATACTATATTGTTTTCTACCATTTTAAGGGCTAGTATTTTCTTATTTTTTGAATAAAGATGACATTTATCACCCATATTCTCCTCAAATACATAACCTCCAACTTTCATTCCCATCAAACTGTCAGTAACAGATACCATTTCTCGAAATTCATCTTCATCCTTATCATTTTTTGAGTATTCAACTACAACATTCTCAACACTTACACCATTCTCTATATTAGCATGCTGATCAGCCAATACATCTATATATCCTTCATCAACCATACCCAAATAACCTTCAGAATCTGACTCATTTCAACATCAATAGCCAGATCGTTTTTAGTGTATCCATTTATAGCATTCTCAACAATAAAAACAGTCTCACCAATAAGATATTGACCATCCTTTATTCCACACCGATTAAATGGTGTTGTGTGTGGAAGAGTTTAGTAAAAGAGGAGAAGTTATGCAGGTTGTATGTGATTGTGTTTTGGTTTATTACTAAAGGAAGATGAGGAAGGTGATGCATGTGGTAGAAAGTTTAGGTGAAATTGTTTGTATGGGAGGGGGAGCTAACCAGGTGCAGGCCGGAGTCATGGTCGATGGACGTCAGGCGGTTATGGGTGGTGCTTGTTTCAATGAGGTGATATGCTAGTTCATAAGGTGGAGGTGAAGCAGTGCAAACTTGTAGGCTGGTGGTTAGAAGAATGGAAGTTGTATTGGACCACTAGTCCTTTTATAAATACCCATAGCACGCTCATTACCATTTATTAGACCAGTCATAGAAAAACCATTACCATTAATTACCTCTCCGTCACCATACATACCCAATAACCCAAAGTTGTTATGAAAACATATGTCCTCAGCAGCACACCAATCATCTGAACCAATCTCTCTTATCTCGTATAACTCGGTTGTGGCAATGACAAGAGTATATTCAACATAACTTTTGTTGTTGTGTATATCATCTCTGTCTATCCATGTCATCACTTCCACTATCAGATTATCCCTCATCCTTGATCCAACATCAAAGTTCACGTTTTCTTTATATTGAACGAGGAAATTTTGAACATAGGGGTCAAACAACATGCAGTCGAACTATTGTTTACCCAAACTCAAAAATGTTAAACCTACAAATTCATCAACAATAATATTCGAATCTCCAAAACCACTGTTTAATGATACAATATCACTGTCATCCTTGGATTCATGTTGATATAATGAAACCACATGCTTGCTATTCACCACAGAATTAATGATATCAAAATGATTCAGTATCTCGTTTAGCAGTTTAAAACCCATCTTCTTATTCCCAAAATTCAATTCAGAAAAAAATTATCTTTAAATGCAGAAAATCAATACAAAAGAAAATGCTTGTTCTTTCCTTTCTAACGGGTGTGGTAGTGGAGCGTATATGTTTGTTCTTGTGACACAATAAGCCCTTTTTTGCCATAAAATCCCTTCCACTATCCCTTCGATGTGCCAACCCAAAAACAACAATATATGTGCCCCCCATTTTTCTGTTTCGATTCCACCATTGCATATAAACTCAAGAATGAAATTATTTTTAGGCATAAATGCAAGCAGTTGAACTTCAATAAATAAAAAATTGAATTACCTCTGGATAACTCTAAACACCCAAATCTTCGATGCCCATATTGCCCACATTAAAAGCATCAAACCCTATTTCTACAATCTTTGCCCATGTGATCTGATTCCCTATATCGGAAACATTTGCGAACCCTGCTTATTCTTCCATTTATCTTCAGACAAATTTGAATATTCTCACGAATCCGATTAGGATAGTAGTTCGTCTTTCTAATCACATCAACATATGATCGATTGAATCATGTTGCCTTATGAGGAGATGTAGAAGAAGGAGTCGATGAAAAATAACGTGGGATTTCATATCAAGATTCATTTCGAGCAGAAGAAGAATGAAGAAGAAACGCGAACGCCATTTTTCTAAAGCTGATAATTTTATCATTCCAAAACTCTTTTTTGAATTTAATTAAATAATTTAATTAAAAATACATTTAATAGAAAATCCTTGGATGATATATTTTGTCACAATAGTCATAAAGGGTTTTAACTAAGTAGTATATCATGATAAATAGAAAGATACCATTTTAAATGTTCATAGTTGAGATACATCAAGGTTGTATAACACTGTATCCTTGAGATTAGAGTACATAATGCTCTCTAAATATATGGTGGTGTAGTACTTGTGACCACTAAGTGTACCTAGAGGTTACATATCAATAGTTGTTGGATAGTTATGGAACGAATCACTCGATATTTTTTGTTAGTTAATGTAACTAAGGTCAAATAGAAAATATCGATATGACTGATTTACACAATTCTCTCGACTTGAAAATACTATGAATCTTCAATATGAAAGCTTCGTTTTGATTACAGTCAAATTAAGGTATGGTGTCCATCGAGTTACTATAGTTGAGTTGCGTGAAAGTATTTGAAGTGAATCACTATTAAGAGAAGATTCATCTCCTCGGTTATAGGAGATTAGTACAAAGATAAACACAAAATCAAAGTCTCAGGCTAGAGCATTTCAGTTAATAATAATTGTTGTTATTGAGACAATGACTTTGTGTTGGGGTCATAAAGTCGTATGTGAAAGAAATTGGAACTTTAATCATTACTAAATTTCACAAGTCGAAAGTGATATGTAGGGCTGTCAATTTCCTAGACGATCCGAAACCGACTCGAAATCTGCATGGAAATTAGTAGGTTAATCCGACCTGTTTAGTTGGCAAGTCATTTTCGGGTCAACCCGAATTTGGCTCTTTTATAAACGGGTGGGTTTTAGGGTTGACCCGCTAACCCGAATTTGACCCGCTAACCCAAATTTGACCTGCCAAACCCGATTATATGTTGTATCTCTTCCATACTGTTAGTCTTTTATGTATGTTGTTAGTGTTAGTTTTTTATGTATGTAGTAATAAGTATGCTCCTATATTCTTATGTAAACTATTATATTTTATTAATAAGTTCTTGTATGCTATTAGTTATATTTTACTTATAACAACTGTATCTCTTCCATATTGTTAGTCTTCTATGTACATAGTATGCTTATATATTCTCATGTATGGAGAGTGATTTTTGGATATGGTGATTCCATGCTCTATATATGTGTTGCCTGTTGGTTGTTTTGTAACTTGTTGTCTGTTGGTGATTTTGTAACTTGCTACCTGTTGGTGATTATAAAATAATGTTGTCTATTGGTGATTTGGTTCTTTTGTTGTTTATATTAGTGGGAAATATTTGTCAATGGGTCAAACCACTAAACCCGACACCACACGACCCATGTAGTTAAACGGGTTATATAGCTCGGGTCAACCTTTTTATAAACGGGTCGGGTTAGAATTGGGAAAAAATGACCATTTAATGAATAGGTTGATCCAACCCGTTTACAAATCAACCCGAACCTGACTTGACCCGACCCGAACCCCAGCCATGACGACCCATTAACAACATTAGTGATACGGTTTAGACAAAGAGAATTAGTGTACATAAATTTCACAAATGGTTAGCGCTTATTATAAATTAAAATAAGATATACTTATGTCGAGTAAGTGATAAATTTTGTCATAATGTTGCACCATATGTTGAGCGATGTGTGAACATTTAAATTCAAATAGTTCAATGTTAATTGTTAACCAAATATATATAAGAGTCACACAACTGAAGCAATGAATTCTCTTAAGACCGAATGAGTTAATTACTTTATAATTGTTATAAATTAATTAATAATTATGAAGTATTAATTATTAAATTTGAATATGGTTAGACAAATAAGTAATGCTATATATATTATAATAATTAAACATATATTGATTAACATATGATATCGACAATCATTTAAATTCGATTTAAGTACGTAGCATTTTGGCTTGGGCTTAAAAGGGGTTTAAAGGCCATCATTAAGGCTGTAAAATTTAGGTTCTGAAAAGGACTAGGGGTGGCTAAAACATAGGTATTGGTATTGGAAATTTATGGTTAAGATTAAGTGGGAATGGGTAAATCTGATCTATCTATTTTTTTCTCATGCAATTATAAATAAGGATCGCCCAACCTATATTTTCCTAGTACTTTTTGCTACCATATCTCTGTCTACTTTAGCAGAAGTAAATCTATCAATCGACTTTTGAAATCTCATATTAATTCAAATATTATTCAGTAATAAAAGGTCATCAATTACAAATTAACAACCTGGAAAATCGGGGGAAAACTTAGAGAAGAGAAATTATCGTTATAATGTGGACTTAAGGGCAAAGTTAGTGGGTGAATTTCACTTGCATTACTAACATAGTATCATGATTATAATGTATCTACTGTTAACATCTGAGTCCATGCATATATATATATATATATATATATATATATATATATACACATGTATATAAGGGGACGACTATTCGAACACAAAATTAGACACAAATAGGAAGACACAAAGCCTCAACCGTTGGATCTTTTTGTCTTTACATGGAACGGTGGAATATATGGGATGATCCAATGGTGCAAATCAAATGTGTCACCATTTGTGTCAAAATTTTGTGTCTAAATAGACTTTCCCTATATATATATATATATATATATATACACTATTACTAGATGTTAGTTAGGTGCGATTTCTGTTGGTAAATGCAGTTCTCACAATTAGATGGTTATGTTCTTAATATAAAAACATAAATGCATAAATCAATTATTATTGAACTTAGAATTCTATATAAATTTAATTATCTATTAACACAACCACTCTTATATATACATACATACTCATATATACACACACACATATATATGTATATATGTACATATGAAATATTCAACTTACATTATAATATGCATGATATGATTATACAATACATAAAACTAATTTGATTTTTCATAAGATCATCTATACTTATTATTAATTATAAAGCCAAAAATGACTTTTAAATTTATTTTATATTGTTGTTAATATTTATTGATTGTATGAAAATTTTATGTTGTATATAATAACTAATGATTTAAAATTAAATTTAATTTTTTTATACCACCATGTCGCATAAAAAACCTTTAAAAATTCAATTTTTTTAAAAATATTTATATTTTTAATGATTAAATTAAGTTTGAGATAAAATAAGTTTTAATTACTAAAAATAATATTTAAGTAAAAAAACATGAGATTATTTTTGAACATGTGTTTTGCGATCCTTGATTTAAAAAAATTTGAAATTAAATTACTATCTTTCGTTCATTTTATATTAATTATTTACCACCAAAACTACTATAACTTAATTATTAAAATAATATTTTACGTTATGGTGAATATGAAAAAAAATCCCTGATTTTCAAAAAAAAAATCCATTTGTTTATTTTTCGTTCATTTATTTTCTTGTGGCTTAGGTTGTGGACAGTTTCTCTATTGTGGGAGCATATATTTTTTGTGCATTAGTCTCTATTTTTTGGCATGGGGGCATTTTTTTTTTGCTAGTTGTTGTCAGACCATATTTCATGCTTGTTATAGTATGAAACTCACTACTAGGTGTTGTTTGGTTCTCTTCTTTTTGATTTTCAAATGTAGTTTGTTTTTCCTTTGTCAGTGTTTTAGAGTTAATTGTTGTATAATTTCACCTAGGTGCTTAGACTGCCGAGTACAACTCGTTGTTACATACACCCTCTGCGGTGTAGATGTAGCATAGCATATTGCCTATCTCCAGCTATATAAGCTAGTTAGTTTTAATTAGTTGCTAAGGATCTCGCCTCACACCTGTATTTTGTTGTAAAAGTGGTATGGTCACTATAAAATCAACTTGCTGGTACAAAATAAAAATATTTATTTTATATGCAAAATGTTTACATTAATTATTTACTACTAGAACTATTTTGATTTATTGATAATATTCAATAAAAGTTTTAATTAATTTTTTTTATAAACACATGTTGGTTTTGAACTGAAATAAACTTTTGATAAGATACATATAATCTTCTTGTATTTATGTAATCTTGTATGTGGTGTATATATAATATATTATAATATAACATATTGTTGACGTCAAAAGTTGGTCATTAGTGACAATCAACCCCCAATCGTGTGGACAACACACGAATAATGATTATAAGATGCAGAAATAGTAAAGAAAATGGGGAGCACACACAGAATTTTTATAGTGATTCGGCAAAGACTCTGCCTACATCTACTTTATATGTATTACTTTTGCTTTTTGATTACAAGTACAATCGCTTTTTCTCTATTTGGACAATTGTGAGAGATGAGAAGTTTTGGAGGAGAAATCTTAGAGTGCTTCAGCCTTTGGAGTGCCGAAGAGATTAGAAAGAAAAGTCCTCCCTCCTTCTTTGAGCTTTGAGGTATTTATAGGTGGAGATGGCGACTTGGGCTGTTGTGACGTGGCCCGGCCTTTTCGGGAAAGCTTGGACGCGTGGAATCCCTTCCTTGGTTAGAATAGCGTCTGGAAGACTGATTCCACTATTCATAAATAGTATCTTCAGAAGTTGTGGATTACGTGGCATCCACAGTGAGGTGTATCAAAAGTAGAGCTTTTTCCGAATGTGGTTGACCGCCTTTACTTCCTTGAAAATTGGGCTAAGCATCGGAATAGCTCAGTTGAATATTTCCATGCTGGTTCGAGATATTCAACTGATGCGCTTTGTATGGGAGCGAGATACTTGGTCGACTAGGAGAACGATTCTTCTGAAGTGAGTCATCAGTTGATGAGAAATGGCTTGGGCCAATATGCGACTATTCTGGGCCGAGCTTCCGCTGGGCTTCCTGAAGTAAGATTTATCTGATTGCACGTTCGGGCTTCGATCTGGCCCATCGCGGCTTTTGCCAAAAAGAGGGAAACATTTTGCCCCTCAGAATGCATCTTCTTCGGTAGAGGGAGGTGTGTTCTGAAATATGAATGGAAGCATAATCGCTCGAGCAGCTATGGTTGTGCCGGACCATATTAGGGCCAGAAATCCGACGATCCCGATGTTGTATTAAGGCCAGAAAACCGATGACCGAACTAGATCATATTAAGGCCGGAAAACCGACAACTATCGGGAACCATATTAAGGTCGAGATGATGATCACCGTCCGTATGAGAATTAGTTCCTGCAAAGACAAAATAAACCACTCTCGATTTGGAGAAGGCTGATGGGTTGAGCATTTTATTTCACTTGACTTTGAGGGATGGCGAGTATCATCCATACTTGGCTTTGTGGAGAGCATTAACCATACTCGACTTAGAGAAGTGGCGAGCATTATCCATACTCGGCTTAGTAGCGAGCATTAACCATACTCGGTTTAAGATTTTTACTGTACTCGGCTGGTGGAGTAGGTTTTTGGAAATAGTGGTGGACTTTTGCACGGACCACATTAAAGAAAGGGGTCGAGCATCAGCCATGCTCGGCTTATAGTTTCCAAACATGATCCATGTTTGCAAAAGAAAATTCATAGTATCTAAAGAATTATTACAAAGAAAAGAAATTCTAAGAGAACAACAGTTGATTCCAGAGCATGCCTAGGAGCTAAATCCTAACCCCATACATGTGTTCATCAAGGTGTACTTTTTATTGAAAGAAATACATTAAAATAAGAAAAAATAATCTAATTAATGATAATGTCGCGAGTGCTAGTCTCAGGGTCCTTTCCGTTTCAAGGAGCTCGAGGACCGACCTGAGGAGCTTGGGCAGAAGATCGTGGCGGCATGGCCGGGGTGCGCTTCTTAACATACTTGGGAAGCTCCCCTCGCCTTACTCGATCCTCGATGAGATCGCACAGATGTCGGCATTCATCGGTGCTTTGTCCAGCTACGTTTTGGAATGCGCAATGTTTGCTGGAATCGAATTCCATCTGGGTTGGTTCTCGTCGAGGTGGCCTCGGTGTAGGAAGGGACCCTCGTATGTTAAAGTATATATCGAGCAGAGAGGAATTGAGCTCGGTGTACTGGTCGTAGTTATTTTCGATTCGAGGTCATGCGTGAGGCTCGTTCTTTTCCGGGGCCTTACCTCTACCTTTATTCTGGCGTTGCTGTTGAATGGACCTTATTGTTCAGCGGCTAGGACCTCAAGGCTCTCCATTTAAATGCTGGCATCTTCTTGTCGGAGGAATCGCTCGGCCTCAGAATAGAAGTCATCTATATCCTTGAGGGATCTCTGGTTAAAGAGATTGAGAATTCAGATCGGTTCTGAACTCCTGCAATGGCGTCCATAAGTACCATCGATGGCTCGGGACGACCAACTTACGCTACTGACTTATGCTACTGCCACATTGAACCTTTCGAGGAAGGATCTGAGCGTCTCTCCTGATCGCTGCTTGATGGTGGATAAAAACATAACGCTCTTTGGTTGAGAGATATGTACTCTAAATTGCTTGATGAAGCAGGTGACCAACGTGTTCCAGCTACTGATTGATTCCATTGTTAGCTGCTGAAAATACATGCCGGTTATATTTGTGAGGAAGAGTAGGAAGCACTTTGCCATGACGTTGGTCGATGCACCAAGTACTTCCATGTGTCACATGTATCGCATGAGGTGGATGGTCGGGCTAGTGCGACAACTGTATGGTTCGATAGTTGGAAACTTGAAGCCCGAAGGGTTTCGAGAGTTTCTGATTTCTCTAGTAAAGGGGCTGCGATAGACATTATCTATGTCTTGCTGCGAGGAAGTTCCCTGAGTGAAACGCCGGATGATACTTGCAATCTGGCTTCCATCTCCGAGGAGTCGTTGCCATGAATTCAACTCTGCATTTGGGAGAGCTTCGATGCGAGTATCTGGCAAAAGCATGCTCGGAAGAGTGGCCGTTGCCTGGGCTCGGCCTCCGAGAATTGAGTAAAGGTGAGAGTGAGGGTGAGCTCCGGTAGGCAGTACTGGGAAGAATGGACCCTCTTGAACCTGATGAGTATTGGGTCGAGCCGTACCCATAACAGAGGGTCTAGGCTGATCCGGCATAACATGTGATGTTCGGGGCTCGGGGCTGGCCCCCCTCCCCCAGGAGCGAGGTTAGGAGGTTCTGCGGTAGCGTTTTCTTCCGCTACGGTGAGGACCAGTATAGTAAAGTAGTCTCCCTGGTTCGAAGGAAAGGCTACACCAGCTCTTCGTTGAAGGGGAAGGGTGGTTAGACTAGTCTGCGGTAAGATTCCAGTTTGTAATGGGAATGGCATCGATTCTGGTGGACCCGATAATCACTCGACAGGCATGAGAGGTCGAGTTGTTTCCCAGAGTGGAGGTAAATTGTTCGACCAATCTAGATCTTGATCGCGAGCCTCCTGGGGTTCTACTACTGCAGCTGCGCTGGTCGCTGGAAGCGATACTCCTGGTTGTGATTGGTTGGGAAGTAGAGCCGAGCCAGGATGAAATAAAGGTGTAGCCTGATCAGTGGCCTGATTCCGTGCAAACCGAGAAACAGCTATTTTCCCAGTCCCGGTTGGTGGAGGAATTGATGTTAAAGCGTTCAATCCCATCTCCATTCGACCGAGAAGGAGATCCATCAACAGTTGATGTCGTTCGAGGAGTTTACCCTGAGATGTTATATGGTCTCTGAATTCGACCATGATTTTATCCAGTCGTCCCGGGTAATAAATCGAGACATATCTTCATGAGAGGAAGCTTCGTGGCTTGCCTCCGTATCATTGGTATCGGTTGCGTTGGTGTTCGCGGGACGAGAGGATGTTGTATCTTTCTTTTGCTTGCTCACCATGGACTAAGGTAAACAGATGTCGCTGCGTGTGTTTTCCCCTTCCTGGCGCGCCAAAGTGTTGACGTCAAAAGTTGGTCATTAGTGACAATCAACCCCCAATCGTGTGGAGAGAACATGAATAATGATTATAAGATGCAGAATTAATAAAGAAAACGGGAAGCACACACAGAATTTTTATAGTGGTTCGGCAAAGACTGTGCCTACGCCCACTTTATATGTATTACTTTTGCTTTTTAATTACAAGTACAATCGCTTTTTCTCTGTTTGAAGAAATGTGAAAGATGAGAAGTTTTGGAGGAGAAAGCTTAGAGTGCTTCAGCCTTTGGAGTGCCGAAGAGATTATAAAGAAAAGTCCTCTCTCCTTCTTTGAGCTTTGAGGTATTTATAGGTGGAGATGGCGACTTGGGCTGTTGTGACATGGCCCGGCCTTTTCGTGAAAGCTTGGACGCGTGGATTCCATTCCTTGGTTAGAATAGCAACTAGAAGACTGATTCCACTATTCATAAATAGTATCTTCAGAAGTTGTGGCTTACGTGGCATCCACAGTGAGGTGTATCAAAAGTAGAGCTTTGTCCGTATGTTGTTGACCGCCTTTACTTCCTTGAAAGTCGGGCTAAGTATTGGAATAGCTCAGTTGAATATTTCCATGCCGGTTCGAGATATTCGGCTGATGCGCTTTGTATAAGAACGAGATACTTGGTCGACTGGAAGAACGATTCTTTTGTAGTGAGTCATCAGTTGATGAGAATTGGCTTGGACTAATATGCGAGTGTTCTAGGCCGAGCTTCTACTGGGCTTCCTGAAGCACGATTTATTTGATTCGGCTAATTGCGCATTTGGGCTTCGATCTGGCCCGTCGCAACTTTTGCCAAAAAGAGGGTTAACACATATATTATATATATACATATATATATATCTTTTTTTTCAAATAGCATATGTATACCAAAATGGAGAAAAATGGCTTTTCTCCTATGGCTCACAAAAACAGTATACCAAAGCAAAGCGTTTTTGGGACTGGACAACAAAAACAATAGCAAAAACAACAAAGAAACTCAGGACTACCAATGAACAGAATACAAAATCTCTAAACAAATAAAACCACATGCAACTGATAACCAACTACTAGTACTAGAAACAAACCGAGAAAGCTGACTGAACGTGGGAACACCACCACAACACCAAAGGCCAGCCCATTGAAGGCCTCCAAATCGAACAGCTTCATAGACCTACCAACCACCCTGAAAAGCCTGGAATCGCCAAGGTCCCACCAAGCGAACAAGACCTTTAGAGACTAAAATAATCCTATGGGATTTCCTACGGCTAAGAAATCCAACCCAAAATCCGTTGTAACCACTTAAAAAAATTACCCTGCACCCGCACGGGGACGCGACCACTGGGTGATAAAGAAAAATACTCGCCAATGAAGTCAGCAATGGATTTACGTTTCCTATGAAGAGCCGATATTGGATTAGCTCTCAAGGGGATACCAAGGGGATGCCGGTCCTCATAAGATTAGCTCTCAAGGGGAGTCCTCCATGAAAGATTTTTCATATAGGAATGGCGACCTTGGGAGAAATGTGAGAATCCTATATGAAGGATAAAAATGGAACCATGGAGATTGGAATTCTAGGAGAAGACCAAGCTACCCAAAGCGAGAAAGGGATCTCATTCCAGCCGAAACCCCGGCCATGCGATTTGCAAAAATCTTTAACTGACTACATCCTCTTCCATGCCTCACTCGAATTAGATGTGGAACTGGAGAAGTCTGTCGAAGAAAGACGATGGTACATAGCATGTAGAAACGAAGCCCAAAGAGATTCATTACCTTGGAACCTAACCTGAAGCTTATAAGCATAATCCTTGCACACATCCCTCAGGTTTCGCAAGGCAATGCAACCCTCTCGCCTGGGACGACAAACCATGTCCCAAAAAATCCTAGGTTGCCTCTATGCTTTGTCCCTTTTACCTAGATAAAGGACGAGGCCAAAGAGTGGTAAGACTGAAAGAAAAACAGAGTAGGCGTCACAGATGCAAAGACAAGAGATCCTAACAAATCTAGAACTGCCTTAATTAGAACAAGGTGACCGCCTAGGAGATGACAATAGAGTTCTATCTAAAGATCTTTTCTCTGGATTTATCGGTTAGGAGGTCGAAAATCACATTGAGCTTGCTTCCATGATACAAAAATAAGAAAGAGGAAGAGAGCCCACTCATGAACGCAAAAAAGAATCGATCCACGAAATCCTTCTAGTATCCATGGACTTGGAGTGAACAAAGCTGCTCATTGAAGCATTGACCAACAGATCGGAGCAACGTTCGTAGAGATGCAGAAATGGAAGGAGCCTATAGAAGGAGAAATGGTTCTCATTAGTGAACAAAATGATGTCATCAACAAATGAGAATGAAGAAATCACTGGGCAATCGCTTGGAGTACCAAATCGATGAACCTACCCCCGTAATGGTAAGAAAGTGAATTCTAAGATGAGAGCTTCAGCGGCAATGACGAACAAGGTTAATGGGAGGGGTTCGTCTTGGGGATGGCCTCTCCCCAATCGAAAAAAATCCTTTTACCACTCCATTGATAAGTACGGACAACCAACAACCCAAAACAAGTCTTCGAACCATATCAATTAGTGGCTTAGGAAACCCAAAAGACTGAAGAACATGAATGATGAAGAACCAAGACACACGGTCCTAAGCTTTCAACATGTTTAGCTTAACCACCACATTGGATCCTCTTGTCTTCCTATATATCTAGGAAATAAGTTCTTAGGAAAGAAGGACATTGTCAGTGATAAGGTGACCTTTCACAAAGCCGGCCTGAGAGGAGGACATAACACTATCGAGGAATGGAGCAAGACTAGAAGCTAAGATCTTGGAGATGACCTTGTTCGAGAAGTGATATACACGTAAATGTGTATATTTTATCCGCATATTTATCTTATTTTATCTTTTGAATAATTGATATTGTGTATTTATAGCCGTGTTTTCAGATTGTTGACAAGAATCATGGTTTAGAGCATTTGATGAATAAAGCATGAAGAATTTGCTGAAAAAGAGTGAAGTTAAAATTACTAAAGCTTGAAGGGTTTAAAGCTTGAAGAACGGTTGCAAATAGAGTTCAGTTGGGTAGATTTGGCTCACTAAAGACTCATATTGTGTTCACATTGGCTCAATTGCAGACCATTTCACTCATGTAGCATTCACATTAGCTCCTTTGCAAGGCTTCTCATTCATGCACTGCACGCGTTCACACTGGCTCACTTACAAGGCCTCTTACTCTACAACCCCGTTCACACTAGCTTATGTGTTATTTGGGCTAATTCTTTAGTCCCACATTGTGGAATTTGCCAAGTAGTCTTTGTCATATCAGCTATAAATACCTTGTATCTCATTCATGTAAAGACACTTAGTTTTATTCTGTAATCTTTCTCTTGGAATAAAACTCTTCTTCCTCTGTTCTATTTAGTTTTAGTTTTATTTATGTTCATGTTATTTAATTTCTGTTTTTCTTCTTCTTTAGCTATGTCTAGCTAATCCCCTTTGATTAGGGGGTGATGACGCTAATAGATATGATTCAACATGAATCACATAGCCAATAGATGAGGACTTTATATATGTAGATCTAGATTTGAATCAAGGGTTAGATCTGAACCTTCATATTCTGTGTCGTTTAAGAGCTATTCTCCTTCACAGGATATATTCGTGTTCGATCTAACAATTATCAGATTTAGATCTAATTTTAGGTTTTTAGAAATTAATTTGTGAATCTGTCCTGATAGTCTATGGTTGTTTAAGAGCTCAGCTCCTGCATAGGCTATGCTTGTCGTTATTTACTTATTTGTTTCTAAGAATCTATTTATCGTTGATTCATGTTTGTGACAGAAACATGAATTAGATCTATATTTATTTGTTGGCTATTAATGAGTGTGAATCTAATCTATGTCATTATCCCCTAATTGCTTTCTCGTATTAGATAAATCTCTCTTCTTTATTTAATTGCTGTTATTTTCTGTGTTTTCAATCAATCAAAATCTTGGAATAACTTGATTGGATTTATTAATTAAAATATTTTTGGTCCCAGAGTTCGACACCCTCTACAACAATCCTTGTTGTTTAGGAAAGCCGAACGGATTTTACAGTTGTTTACAATTGTATAATTTGTTCGCAAACAAGAAGTTACATAGACTAACCGGGGGAAAATCAAAGCACGACCAGATATTCTCACACTTAGGGATAAGCACAAGATTGGTGGATGTCCAGCTCTTTGGGAGCAGGGCACATGAAAAGAAAGATCGAATCGCCAAGGAGAAGTCCTAACAAATGATATGCCAAGCACATTGGGAAAAATACCCATTGAATCCGTCGAGTCCACTCCCACTCGCTTTCTTAGCAAGAAGCCAAACGAAAGGATCTCTTCTAATTCTAGAGGACTGCAAAGAGAATTAGCATTTCAAGAAGCACTAGCGAAGGAATGAAGGACAAGAGGATATGATCGTAGACAACGACGAAAGTGTATCATAGAAATATTGAAATTGAGATATGATCGTCTCCGCAACCTTAAAAGGAGATGACGCTGCGGAATGGGGTGGACGCAGAATCTGGTGGATACTGGGGATATTATTCTTCTTTCTAATGGGAGAATTTGGAGTTGACATCGCCATCAACAATCCACCTGATCATGGCTTTTGTAACACCCTGTATTTATGTTAACACTAAAGTTGCTAATTCAAAAATAATAATAAATGTGTAAAGGGGAGATGAATCTAATGTGCATACAAATTTAATAATAAATGCGTAAAGGGGAGATGTATCTAATGTGCATACAAATTTAATAATAAATGTGTAAATGGGGGATGTATCTAATGTGCATACAAATTTAATAATAAATGTTGATAATGTACATTAAGAAAGTAATTATGACATAATTTGAAATAGGAGTAATTTACAGCCCTTAAATTGTGAACATAATTGGCTTCTCTTTAGAACGGACGGCTTGTATTAACCTTGGCTTCATCGACGGCTCAAATTAACTTGCAACTCTATATAAACAACATAGCTCTCACAACCTGATTCACACAAAAAAAAGAGGAAAAAAAAGAAGGAGCCGTCATGCTGCTGAAGAGAGACTAGGAGTAGCCGTCAAATTAAGAGACGATTAAGAGTTGATTCAAAGCTTAAAATGTAACACCCCGTGTATTCTATAACTGTGGAATTAACAAATTAAAGTATAATTAATTTGAAATCAAAGAACTAAGGGAAACGGGATACGCCATTGCGTTCGTCTCGGAAAAATACGCGAAATAGAGTCCGAGTTTTCGAAAAACGGAGTCCGTATGAAGAAGATATAGCCTCTGGAAGTTTCTGAATCAAGTCTAAAATTAAAAATCGGGCCCAATTGGCCAGGGCGGGAAAAGTCCCGCCTAGGACACCCAGGTCGACTGGGCTGTCGACCTGGTCTAGCCAGGTCGACAGGGCTGTCGACAGGGCTGTCGACAGGGCTGTCGACCTGGTCCAGACCCAGGTCGAACCCAGTCCACCCTGGCTGGCCTAGTCTATATTGGTCGATTTCCAGAAGCATGCTATGTCATTAGGGCTAGGTGGCAGGCTCTAATTGGTCTCTCTTTCGAATGAATGGCTACGATCAATCCAAGCAACATCGATGGTCCTAATCAGTTCATAAACTCTATAAAAATGACCCTAGACTCTACCTAGGTTTCTTACACAATTCTCTAGCCTCCATTGCTCTCTTCTTCTAATAAAAAACTAAAAATGGCGTCGCTGCTCTGCTGGAATTAAAACTAGAAGATAATCAACATCAGCCTAAGCAACTCAATTCAAACTAGAGAATAAAGTTTCTGCAAAGATTCTACAACAAGTTAAAGTTCTTTCTTTAATCCAAACAAGGCAAGTACAGTTATTTTCCGCTATAAACGTTAATTATAATTTTGATATGTTTTTAATTCTGAATCTGAGATTGTATATATATTCTCTTCTGTCAGATTTGTTTTTCTGTGACTGTTCTGTATCCCTTTTCTTCTTTTCTGTTTTTATAGCCAGGCTACCACGAGCCTGTGCCTAATCTCATAAGGGATGAACATATGAACGCAAATTTTGGGACAAATAATGAATGATGCGAAATTTGACAAGACTAAATTGAATGTATGACTTTAGGTCTGAGGCATAAAATATATTGGACATATGCATAAATTTGATTATGAACATATAATTTATGCATGTTGTATGCATAGTTATGTTGTAATTTAGAACTGTAATTAATGAGCATATGTTGTAAACTAGATTTGGATCTATGCATATTCTATGATAGAAGAAAAGAGGAACCATTGTAAGATTACATATGATTTGAGATTTTGGACAAAATGCATATAAAAGTCAAGATATGATTTTTAGAAGATATGATTTAAAGATTTATATTGTTGGGTATAGTTTGCATAATGATTCATGACTCAAAAAGAAGAAGATATGGAAACCTAGGTATAAAGATTTACATTAATTAGGATATCTATTATTGTGATTACACCTAAATAGGGATTTTTGGATATATGGCATGCATTGAAATTAATAGTTATATTTGGTATAATTTATATGTGAATCTGCTGTAAAATGCTAGTTTAACAAAAATTGGAACATAGGTTATATGGCAAATTATGTCCATATTCTGCGCTTATGCAAACATGGAGTATATGTTGTGAATCATGACAATTATGTAAGCATATGAATTTAGGCCAATTTATGATTGGGCAAGGCATGTAAATAGAACTTTTAGAAATATTAAATTTGCTAAATCTGCTAATTTGTCAAGTTGCCTAAACAACTAGTTTTGTTATATTGCCTAGACTGCTAATTAGATTGAAATGCCTAATCTGTTAAATTTGTCGGTTGAAATGCCTAACCTGTTATATGCCAAAATCTGCTAAGTTGCTAAATCTGTTAAATCCGTTAAGTCATATATATCTGCTATGTTGATATAATCATCCTGTTATTGATATAATCTGAATTGGCATATATATTGGGCGTGCGCATAAACGGTAAATTATTAATTAATTGGCCGCAAAGATAAACATGGCTAACTCGAGGTTAGAATGAGTTTGCGGCGTAAATCTGCCCGGAACCGCCCGGCACATCCAGTGGCCGCAAACAATAGGTTCTAATGTGAGAAGTTAGTCATAACATGCGTAAGACACGAGGTTAGGTCTGGCTTGTGGCAGAAGTCTGCCCGGAACCGCCCGGCATATCCAGCGGTCACAAGCTACCGACCCAATGTGAGAGGTCTGTGCATTAATAATTAATTAATGCAAATCTAAGATAAGAATGACGTCTAAAATGTATTGGGGAGAAATAGGGTTAAACCAAAGGGATTAATAGATGTAGTAAAACCCGTCCATGAATCTGTAGGCCCAATACAAAGTTAGACAAATCTGAAAAATCTGTACATCTGATCCGTTAGTCTGAAAACTTGTTAACTTAATTTGTGAATTAGTAAATCTGAATTCTGTATGTCTGAACTTGTAAACAAGTTAATCTGAAATCTGTTAGTCTGGGGACACAAGGTTAGGAGGGGAATTACTTGTGTCATATGTTGTTTGGGACCCATATTAGTCAGTAACCCTTTCTGGTATCAAAACTTTGACCCAACAGTAAGTAGGGTCCGGGCACGCTTACTGAACTAATTATAAGAGGTTCATTCTGATAATGGCGAGGGGTGTTGATGGTGCGTTCCAACCGGGTCATGTGCGTGCATGGATCCCGGTCTGCCTCTGAGGATGTAAGACGCCGTGACATCTGTAAATAGGTCTGTGCCAATTGGTTGTCACTTTAGGGAGTGATACACCCTACTGTGGGGCCGACACAGGATATTTATGTATTAGGGAGCCGATCGCTTGGGGTAGGGTTTTAGGGTACGCTTAGTTCTGTCTGTTTCTGTTGGTACCGTCTGTTTCTGTTGGGTGGTAACACCTGTCTGTTTCTGTGTGGTACCGTCTGTTCGGGTGGTAAAGGCCCATTACTAGTGTACACCTAATTCCACATTCTATTTCCATAGGGATAAATATGTTTCTTCTTCTGTCTGTTTCTGATCGGGTAGTAAAGGCCCATTATTAGCATTCTGTTTCTGTTAAAGTATTCTGTACCCGTTCCTGCTTCAATTTAGACATTAGGGTGACACCTAATTTTGCTATACTAGTATTAGTGCAGAGAAGTGTAAAACAATAGTTTATATCATTCGGTTTTTCTGTTATATCTGCTACACCTGTTATAGTTATCTCACATCCAGTTTTATGTTCATATCATATTATTATTATCTGTTCATATGCTGAAAGTCACTGGACTTGCCAGACTTTTTGTCTGACCCTTGTTGTTTCGCCTCCTTTCTTCCGTTTCCCCCCCCCCAGGTTATCCAAGGAGGGAAATACTTTAGCTTGATCCGGATTTCTCTTTGCTTGAAGTGCTTAAAGTATGGCTTGGCTCTGTATAGCTTCCGTTCCATGGGGATTATGATTTTAAACTATGCATTTTGAAGGCTTTTGTACAAGACTGATATTTTGTACTTGAATTCTGAAATTGAAAGGATGTAATCATATTAATTTTCTGTTTCCGCTGTAATAAAGTTAAAAATTTTCAAGTACTGTTTTATCTGTCTTGTAATTTTCTGTTCTGTTTACTAAAATGCTCCACCAAAGTTAAGGCATTCCCTTTGTGAGTGACCTTAACGGAGGTGGGGTGTTACACTTGGTATCAGAGCTAAAGGTTACCAGATTAGATAAAAGTTTTTGAAAACTATTTTCAAAAAGGTTTTGGAAGGAAGTATTTTCAAAAAAAAAATAAAGCTTATTTTGGAAAACATGATCCCCAAGAGCCATATATCTTTCTTTCAGTCCTTTTTGTATTGAACCTTTCCTTTTTCGTTCCAGCATGTTTGAAGCATCTGAGATACCAGAGGGTGTTCATGTACCCGGTTGGTTTCGTCAATATCTTGAGGCTAGGACCGCCGCTGCAGGTCCAGCAAATGATCCCCCTCCTCCACCCCCTCCTCGTGCAATTGCTTTCTCAAAGATCTGTAGAGATTTTAGGGCCATGGGTGGGAAGGATTTCAAAGGAACCGAATCATTCGTAGAAGCAAGGAATTGGCTCAAAGAAACTGAGGATCTATTCGTTATCTTCGAGGTGGACGATAGGCAGAAGGTACAGTTGGCAGTATGGCTGCTCAAAGACGAAGCTTCCTACTGGTGGGAAGTCACTAACGCCGAGAGGCCGGTTGAGACATGGATGGATTTCAGAACAAGGTTTGAGACAAAATTCCTGTCGCAAGCTGAACGAAGTTTACAATTGGAAAAGTTCTTGTCTCTTAAGCAAGGAAGTATGACGGTCAAGGAATACGTCAACCAGTTCAACCAACTAGCAAGATTCGGATTGGATTTAGTCAACACTCAGCATAAAAAGGCTCTCCGCTTTGTTAAAGGATTGAATGAGCCACTGCACAGCCTAGCCATGACCCATGTACCCATGGGAGCAACTTACGAGAAATTGGTGGATATGGCACTACTGCACGAGGAAGACAAGGGCCCGAAAGAGACAAAGAAGGAAGAACCACAGAATAAGAAAGCGGGGCCCAAAAAGGAAACACAAAAGAAGGATGAGAAGCCTGAAGATAAGAAGGGGAAAAAGTGCTTTACTTGTGGGAGCTCAACTCATCTGAACAAGGATTGCAGAAAAAGGAAGGGCGCTTGCTTCAACTGTGGGGAGATGGGACACTTCACTAGGGACTGCCCGAAGAGACGAGGACAAGGAGGGCAGGCGAACACTCTTGAGGCTAGTGGCTAGGATAGAAATAGGAAAATTTCTATAGTAGGTTTAATTTCTTTATCTGATTGTGACTTTTTCTGGTTTTGGTATTTTGATTTTGTAATCGATACTCTGCACTTTAATGCTAGTATTATTTCTGGATTCCGCTATAGACTCAGACCCATAAGGGTTATGGATCATCTGTTTGAGACTGGGATATCTGTGTTAGGCGTCAAGTATGACGCATACATTCTGAGTTTTCGTAGGGTGTCAATTTGATATTGGTTTCGGTCTTTGGGGCCGACACTTAGGACCCATGTCTAATGGGAACCAAATTTTCGTTCTATCTGTACTCGCTTCCATCATTCGACTGTATCCTATCGATCGAATATTTGAACTTTAGGTAGAAACTAATGGGTGTAAACATGTGTTTGAGACATGTTATGTTTGATGGTTGCAAGTGGATGCAAATGGTTGCTAGTGGTTGCCCGTGGATGCATATACACACACTAGGCACTAGATCGGCTCGAAAACACTCTCATACTGCATATGGATGGGTGAGCATTTTTCAATTCTTGTGGATGCAAATTGGTTGATTCAGCACATGGATGTTGCATTTGAGTGAATGGTTGTGCACTCATATAGAAATAATATATATCATCATAATTCTATTGCATACATGTTGGACTCATGGCACTGACATAATTCGCATTAAGGAGGTCAACTGAATCAGTAGACCGCCTGATCTTTGCATTAGATAAGGAACATATACACACACTTTTGCATATGTTCATACAACATTAGAAGTTTTCTAAGGACAATGGATGCTTGTGGATGATGGTTGAGTAGATGGGTGATTGGATGGTAGGACACATTCTTCTTAACTTGAAGATTTCGGGGACGAAATCCTTTTAAGTGGGGGAGAATGTAACACCCCGTGTATTCTATAACTGTGGAATTAACAAATTAAAGTATAATTAATTTGAAATCAAAGAACTAAGGGAAACGGGATACGCCATTGCGTTCGTCTCGGAAAAATACGCGAAATAGAGTCCGAGTTTTCGAAAAACGGAGTCAGTATGAAGAAGATATAGCCTCCGGAAGTTTCTGAAGCAAGTCTAAAATTAAAAATCGGGCCCAATTGGCCAGGGCGGGAAAAGTCCCGCCTAGGACACCCAGGTCGACTGGGCTGTCGACCTGGTCTAGCCAGGTCGACAGGGCTGTCGACAGGGCTGTCGACCTGGTCCAGACCCAGGTCGAACCCAGTCCACCCTGGCTGGCCTAGTCTATATTGGTCGATTTCCAGAAGCATGCTTTGTCATTAGGGCTAGGTGGCAGGCTCTAATTGGTCTCTCTTTCGAATGAATGGCTACGATTAATCCAAGCAACATCGATGGTCCTAATCAGTTCATAAACTCTATAAAAATGACCCTAGACTCTACCTAGGTTTCTTACACAATTCTCTAGCCTCCATTGCTCTCTTCTTCTAATAAAAAAATAAAAATGGCGTCGCTGCTCTGCTGGAATTAAAACTAGAAGATAATCAACATCAGCCTAAGCAACTCAATTCAAACTAGAGATTAAAGTTTCTGCAAAGATTCTACAACAAGTTAAAGTTCTTTCTTTAATCCAAACAAGGCAAGTACAGTTATTTTCCGCTATAAACGTTAATTATAATTTTGATATGTTTTTAATTCTGAATCTGAGATTGTATATATATTCTCTTCTGTCAGATTTGTTTTTCTGTGACTGTTCTGTATCCCTTTTCTTCTTTTCTGTTTTTATAGCCAGGCTACCACGAGCCTGTGCCTAATCTCATAAGAGATGAACGTATGAACGCAAATTTTGGGACAAATAATGAATGATGCGAAATTTGACAAGACTAAATTGAATGTATGACTTTAGGTCTGAGGCATAAAATATATTGGACATATGCATAAATTTGATTATGAACATATAATTTATGCATGTTGTATGCATAGTTATGTTGTAATTTAGAACTGTAATTAATGAGCATATGTTGTAAACTAGATTTGGATCTATGCATATTCTATGATAGAAGAAAAGAGGAACCATTGTAAGATTACATATGATTTGAGATTTTGGACAAAATGCATATAAAAGTCAAGATATGATTTTTAGAAGATATGATTTAAAGATTTATATTGTTGGGTATAGTTTGCATAATGATTCATGACTCAAAAAGAAGAAGATATGGAAACCTAGGTATAAAGATTTACATTAATTAGGATATCTATTATTGTGATTACACCTAAATAGGGATTTTTGGATATATGGCATGCATTGAAATTAATGGTTATATTTGGTATAATTTATATGTGAATCTGCTGTAAAATGCTAGTTTAACAAAAATTGGAACATAGGTTATATGGCAAATTATGTCCATATTCTGCGCTTATGCAAACATGGAGTATATGTTGTGAATCATGACAATTATGTAAGCATATGAATTTAGGCCAATTTATGATTGGGCAAGGCATGTAAATAGAACTTTTAGAAATATTAAATTTGCTAAATCTGCTAATTTGTCAAGTTGCCTAAACTACTAGTTTTGTTATATTGCCTAGACTGCTAATTAGATTGAAATGCCTAATCTGTTAAATTTGTCGGTTGAAATGCCTAACCTGTTATATGCCAAAATCTGCTAAGTTGCTAAATCTGTTAAATCCGTTAAGTCATATAAAATCTGTTATCTGCTATGTTGATATAATCATCCTGTTATTGATATAATCTGAATTGGCATATATATTGGGCGTGCGCATAAACGGTAAATTATTAATTAATTGGCCGCAAAGATAAACATGGCTAACTCGAGGTTAGAATGAGTTTGCGGCGTAAATCTGCCCGGAACCGCCCGGCACATCCAGTGGCCGCAAACAATAGGTTCTAATGTGAGAAGTTAGTCATAACATGCGTAAGACACGAGGTTAGGTCTGGCTTGTGGCAGAAGTCTGCCCGGAACCGCCCGGCATATCCAACGGTCACAAGCTACCGACCTAATGTGAGAGGTCTGTGCATTAATAATTAATTAATGCAAATCTAAGATAAGAATGACGTCTAAAACGTATTGGGGAGAAATAGGGTTAAACCAAAGGGATTAATAGATGTAGTAAAACCCGTCCATGAATCTGTAAGCCCAATACAAAGTTAGACAAATCTGAAAAATCTGTACATCTGATCCGTTAGTCTGAAAACTTGTTAACTTAATTTGTGAATTAGTAAATCTGAATTCTGTATGTCTGAACTTGTAAACAAGTTAATCTGAAATCTGTTAGTCCGGGGACACAAGGTTAGGAGGGGAATTACTTGTGTCATCTGTTGTTTGGGACCCATATTAGTCAGTAACCCTTTCTGGTATCAAAACTTTGACCCAACAGTAAGTAGGGTCCGGGCACGCTTACTGAACTAATTATAAGAGGTTCATTCTGATAATGGCGAGGGGTGTTGATGGTGCGTTCCAACCGGGTCATGTGCGTGCATGGATCCCGGTCTGCCTCTGAGGATGTAAGACGCCGTGACATCTGTAAATAGGTCTGTGCCAATTGGTTGTCACTTTAGGGAGTGATACACCCTACTGTGGGGCCGACACAGGATATTTATGTATTAGGGAGCCGATCGCTTGGGGTAGGGTTTTAGGGTACGCTTAGTTCTGTCTGTTTCTGTTGGTACCGTCTGTTTCTGTTGGGTGGTAACACCTGTCTGTTTCTGTGTGGTACCGTCTGTTCGGGTGGTAAAGGCCCATTACTAGTGTACACCTAATTCCACATTCTGTTTCCATAGGGATAAATATGTTTCTTCTTCTGTCTGTTTCTGATCGGGTAGTAAAGGCCCATTATTAGCATTCTGTTTCTGTTAAAGTATTCTGTACCCGTTCCTGCTTCAATTTAGACATTAGGGTGACACCTAATTTTGCTATACTAGTATTAGTGCAGAGAAGTGTAAAACAATAGTTTATATCATTCGGTTTTTCTGTTATATCTGCTACACCTGTTATAGTTATCTCACATCCAGTTTTATGTTCATATCATATTATTATTATCTGTTCATATGCTGAAAGTCACTGGACTTGCCAGACTTTTTGTCTGACCCTTGTTGTTTCGCCTCCTTTCTTCCGTTTCCCCTCCCCCAGGTTATCCAAGGAGGGAAATACTTTAGCTTGATCCGGATTTCTCTTTGCTTGAAGTGCTTAAAGTATGGCTTGGCTCTGTATAGCTTCCGTTCCATGGGGATTATGATTTTAAACTATGCATTTTGAAGGCTTTTGTACAAGACTGATATTTTGTACTTGAATTCTGAAATTGAAAGGATGTAACCATATTAATTTTCTGTTTCCGCTGTAATAAAGTTAAAAAATTTCAAGTACTGTTTTATCTGTCTTGTAAGTTTCTGTTCTGTTTACTAAAATGCTCCACCAAAGTTAAGGCATTCCCTTTGTGAGTGACCTTAACGGAGGTGGGGTGTTACATAAAACTACAACAAATAAATCAAAACAACGTCAACCTCAAAGGATAGCATCACCAAATTCAGAATTCAGAATCCTGAATACAAGATTCGTCATACGTTGTAAGTAGAGTACTATTCCGATATGAATAAAAATTGAGACTTGATTTGTGTAGAATGAAAATGGAATCGTACTTTAATTGTAACGATGCTAGTTCATAATTGTATGTTGTTCTGATTTTATTATAAATGGATTTGGGATGTTGTAGTATAATTAACATGATATTAGATTAATTGTACATTTGCAATGAAAAGTAACATCCCTTGCAAGTATACGATTCATGTTGGAAATTGACATTTATATGTTGTGGTTAATAAGAAGTTGTATATATTTTGTTACAACTAAGTTGAGACTTATGTAAACATAATTCACTGTTATGCCTACATGATTTAGATCTTTGTATATATTTGCCTATGATCATTTCAAGTGTAGTTGGATCCATTTGGGTAACATGATTCATATAAGTTTATGTTGGAATAGGCCTCATAATTCAAGTTAAACTATACTTTTGTGTTAGTGACAAAAGTAAGCATCTTTGTGAACATATAGTGACTTTATGGAAATGACTAGTTTATGTTTAGTGTTATGCCTAAATAAAAATATGTTTTAGGCTTATGTTGTTATAAAAATCATATGATAATACAAGTGACACCTAATTTAGTTAGGTTCATATTTTAAATGCAAGTTTACATGAATAGATCGAAACCCATGACTCATATTTAGGTTTATGATTTATGTCAAAATTATATGCTATTATATTGCAAGTTCATGCACCACATAATTTATGTTAATTAAATCGCTATATTGCAAGTTCATGCACCACTAATTTATGTTAATTAAATCGCTATATTGCAAGTTCATGCACCACATAATTTATGTTAATTAAATCGCTATATTGCAAGTTCATGCACCACTAATTTATGTTAATTAAATCGCTATATTACAAGTTCATGCACCACTAATTTATGTTAATTAAATCGCTATATTGCAAGTTAATGCACCACATAATTTATGTTAGTTAAATCGCTATGTTGCAAGTTCATGCGTTCACACACCCCTTTTATGTTACTTAGAATATATCATGTTCTAAGCCTCTCTTTTTTATGTTTCTAAGTTGGGCTGAAATGTTGAAGCCCAACATATGTTATAATATTGCGAATGTACAAACGGGGAAAATAACGCTGGGTTTAATTAAAATATATGTGTTGGCATATTTGGCACATGCCAACGACTTATGAAATTTAAGTGGTATAAATTATTATACCCAAGAATAACAAATTTGAATAATGGGCCACAAAACATTTACATATAAAATTGAAAAGAGACAAATATGTAAACTTAGAAAATACGATATGCTTAACCCGAGGTTGGATTGAGTTGTGATGTAAACCTGCCCGGAACCGACCGGCTGTCCAGTAATCACAACAATACCTATCCAATGTGGGTGGTTAAGCATTGAGCCCAATAAAGACCCGAGGTTAGACATGAGTTGTGGTGTAAACCTGCCCGGAACCGACCGGCTGTCCAGTTACCACAACAATATCTGTCTAATGTGAGTGGTTGGTGCTTTAATTAATAAATTAAGGCTGAGTCAGGATTGATAGGGTTAATTCAATTGAATTAATACTTAACCAAATTCAACATGTTAACTAAATTGGTGGGTAGGGTTAGGTTAATCTGGACACTTAACCAATTTAATATGTTGACTAGGGGAGTGGGTAAGGTTAAGCAAATGTTTAACCATTCTAACATGATTAAACTGGACTAGAGAGTGAGGTTAAGTTAATTAGAACACTTAACCATAGAAACATGTTAGTGAGATAAGTGATTGAGGTTAAGTTAATTAGAACACTTAACCATAGAAACATGTTAGTGAGACAAGTGATTGAGGTTAAGTTAATTAGAACACTTAACCATAGAAACATGTTAGTGAGATAAGTGATTGGGGTTAAGTTAATTAGAACACTTAACCATAGAAACATGTTAGTGAGACAAGTGATTGAGGTTAAGTTAATTAGAACACTTAACCATAGAAACATGTTAGTGAGATAAGTGATTGGGGTTAAGTTAATTAGAACACTTAACCATAGAAACATGATAGTGAGACAAGTGATTGAGGTTAAGTTAATTAGAACACTTAACCATGGAAACATGTTAGTGAGACAAGTGATTGAGGTTAAGTTAATTAGAACACTTAACCATAGAAAGATGTTAGTGAGACAAGTGATTGAGGTTAAGTTAATTAGAACACTTAACCATAGAAACATGTTAGTGAGACAAGTGATCGAGGTTAAGTAAAATTAGAACTCTTAACCATGATAACAAGTTGATTTGACAAGTGGGTTAGGATTAAGTAAGTTAGAAATACTTAACCAATATAACATGAATGATTAGAGTTAAGCAACAAGAACACTTAACCAGTGTAATTTGACTTGTAGTAAAGTTAAACGTGAATGGACAACACTTAACCATTATAACATGTTAATTAAACAAGTAGTAGGGTTAAGTTATATAAGGAGACACTTAACCGTTGTAACATGTTAGTTAAACAGATGGTGAGGTTAAGTTAACACAAGGAGGCAACACTTAACCAGTATAATATGACAAAAGGGATGGGTTAAGTTAACTTGAATTGACTAATGACACTTAACCAACGTGATGAAGGAAAGAAACTAAGTAGTAAATCTTAGTAGAACACGAGAAGGAGCGTACGTCCTTCTGATTCTAGAAGGCTCCAACGAATTGGGTTATGAAGCCCGAGGCTTTGAGGGGACGTGAGGGTACTCTTGGTATCCCTCTGTGAGGCTGCAGATGATCCTCCTGGGCTCATAGAGGTTAAGGTCTGCGTTAGAAGAACCAAGGGTATGCCTTGGTTGCAAAATATGGCAACCTAAAGACTAGGATGAACCAGCGTGATTCGGCGAGAAGACGGTAGCCCTGTGATAGCAACTCGTCGTCTACCTACCATCTTGAGTCAATCGAGATACGTGAAGCGGAAAGGCGGAGAACTCCAAAAGACCATATACTTGCTATCTAGTTATGGTTGCGGATGGCCATAGGACAGTGGGGCATAGGGGGGCCTGCGCATAGTTCTCATTTTTCAAGGATGGCCTTACATTAGTTGAGGGAGGGGTCGAGTGGGACCATAGCCACCAGAAAAAAAACAGACCTTAGCATCTGCATCGGCAGATATCTGAAAGCTCCCGACCGAGTTCCGTATTTCTAGAGTAGCCCTAACATGGAACTCGGGCCGCACATTACAGGACATGTGCATCTAGACAAGCGATAACGATTCGCGACACATACGTGGAAAAAGTCTAGGAACATATACCACTCTAGGTAGTGTGTCCTAGACTAGAGGTCATCGTTCGGAAGATAGCGTAAATCCTAGATCAGATCTAGGTCAAAAACAATAAATGTACGCCTGAAGGCAACAAAAATTACAGGGATTGGGATCACGTTATCATTACTAGTTGGGACACTAGTTAGGTGGTGCAGAGATTAGTATGGGGTACGATAGTATATTCCGTTCGAGATAACTTAACTTAGTTTAGAGTGCTTTCCCATTTCCAGCATATACTTATCATGCTCTTTTTCTTATCCATAGACTGAATAGTCACTAGACTTACTCAGGCTTTATGTCTGACTCTACTTTTCTTTCGTCTTCTTTTCTTCCGTTCCCCCCCCCCCCCCAGGTAGTTGAGGAGGGAATAGTTCAGGTCAGGTTAGATTGGACCGCTGCTCTTCCCAAGCTTGAAGATTCTTGGACAAAGTGCTTTGGACTCTCGTTTTCGCTGCTATGGCTGGCTTATGCTACATTGGGGAATATAAATGTATTTTTATGCTTCTTTATTTTGTAAGACAGATGATACTCTGATATTGGAAAACAATTGTTGTACAAACTATCTTATCAATAAAGTAAAGTTTTATTTTACACTGTTTAATTTCTGTCTGTCTTGTAATTTATCTGCATCTTTTACCCTAAATGCTCCACAGAACTTAGTGCATTCCCTTTGTGAGTGACACTAACGGATGTGGGGTGTTACAGCTTTCTACCAAAAAAAATATTCTCTATGACCGGCTCCAAGTTGAAGGCGAGTTGGGCATCAACCCATTCCGCCTTTAGAAAAGGAGAGGGATTAGCATTACACGGAGCTTCATCCAGAATGAGAACTTCTTCTACCACGCGAACTCTGTCAAAAATATTCTTGGAAACCAGTGTGTTCCAATCCTTAAGACAAGCTTTAAGGCGCTTGAGTTTGATAGAGAAAACACCATCAGACTACCAAAGGTGGGAAGAGATCAAGGTTCCTCCATCATCGGGATGAAGGAGTGATGGGACTTCCACATGGATTGGAAACGAAAAGATGAGGGCCTAGACAAGGAAAACATGGAAAACTTGAGAATCATTGGAGCATAATCCGAGTTGATTTGGTGAAGATATTCCACCGAGAAAGCAAAGGGAAAACCAAGTCATCCCTATGAACCGAAATCCCAATCAAGACAAGAGAGGATCCTACTTGAGCCTACTTGGTTGTTACACCAGGTAAAGGCCGAGCCAATGAAGGAGACTTCAAACAATCCCGATTGGATAATGAAAGAATTGAAATCCTCTATCTCAGTGTGGTTGATAAAGGCATCCCCCTCTTTTTTCTACTTGACAAGCCACAACATTGGAACCTCCCATAATGACTAAAGCCTTAGAGGCTAGCAGCGGAAGAGATAACAAATTTTACCACAAAAGCATATGCTTGACACAATCGCATCTAGGTTAGATGGAAGAAAAGAGAAAAGAGGGACGAAAAAAGGAGTGAGCACTAGACCGAGAAGAGCTAAGTGAGTTGATGACTGCTAGGACAAAAACATCTTTACCCCAAAGGATCCAAATTTTGTTATATATATATATATATATCTTAAGCCATCATATATTAATTTCTTTGTATTTATAAAAATAAACAAATATATATATATATAATATTTATCTGTATTTTGAGTCATATATTATAATAAAATTTGTATGTATATATATATATATATATATATTTACAATTTATATTCTATAAAGTTTATACATTTGCACATGTTCAAACAACACACGACACATACAACATGAGCTAATGTGTCCATTGTAATGTAAATCCAAACATCTATGTAAGGGCACATTATACTTTTCATGAGTTATCGTGTTACACTCGTGCATACATGCACATACACACGTGTACATGCACACAACATGCACACACAAACACACACATACATATATATATATATGCATGTATGTGTATGTTTATGTGTATGTACTTATATGTTTGTGTATATGTATATGATCCATGTGTATACATATAAACCAAGACAAATCAATTCTACTTTATATTAAAATATTCAAATTTAAATAAATTACCTAATTTTATATAAAATGATTTGGAAATGGTCTAAATATATTAGACTTCACAAGCCCAACAAAGTTCAAACATGGAGTTTTTTTAAATTCACCTTTACATTCTATAGCGGGATGGTTAAGTTCTAATAGATTTTAGGATAAGTACTAGACAATTTTGGTTGGTTTGTAGCTACCTATTAGGTTTAAGTACAAGACAAAGCTGGTTATGCGCTTCAACATTAGCACTGGAGGTTATGGGTTCGAAACTTGCATAGCTTGATTCGAACAGACATTAATAAGTAGTATGTTGTTTACTATCTAAGACTTGTGTACCAATTTTAAAAAAAGTACACCACCCAAGTGGATGGAATTGACTATGGTGGAGTGACATAAATATTGCTGATTGGTAATTTGGCTAATCTTTGGCTTAGATGTTAAAGAGATCTCATGGTGAACAAATTTATGGTTTGTTAATGCAACCAATTTAGACTTTGGATGTTGTTATTTTATGACAAGCGATTATGATAGTGAGGCAGTGATGTGATGCTTCGACCTAATAGTCTTTTACTTTGGATGGTGGCTCAACAATGTATGGAGCATGTTCTGATGATGGCAATTTCAAGACTTTGTGGATCATGCTAGAGATGTTTGCTCGTTTCGCATCAAGAGAAGACAACGATGTTTCTTTGGTTAGGAGTAGGACCGAAAAGATCACAACTCAAGATATGTACTACTGTGGATAGTGGATTGGATTGAGCGATAAAGCTCGTTATCTATAAAATGTATTGAGCTAATAGGGCTTAGATTTGGATTTAGCAGGTATGACTCGATGATGTGTCTATGCTAAGAGATCATTGATAACTCTGAGTGTTCTTATTGTATATATAACAGGGGTAATATATGCAGGATGCTTATTCCTAAGGACTGGTATTGATGGTCGTGGCCCTAGACCTACTCTATGTTGAATGTTTAGGCTAGTTTTGAGGAACAAACTGGGTTAGTACAGTATGAGAGTATAACAAGAACCAAGACATTCCAGAGTCCCTGACATATTCTGATGGCCATATTAGTTATCATATATACATGGCACACAAAATAACAATTAGTATTGTTTGATGGATGTTATGCTTATTATGGTTTTTTATTAGTCACCATTGCCCCTAGGATATCATATGAGGTAGGTGGGTTGGGAGACCTAGACACACCAACTGGATTTAGTGTGGAGTAGGTATTATGGATGGAGATGCTTAGACTCTTGGTATTTTACTTAGTATGAAGTCTTTACTATAGATGGAAATACCTAGACATCTTGACATATACTGAGTATAATGTACCCTTTTGGTAATGTTTTAGAGTACCATATTGTCTATATTATGTAATGACTCTGTGGTTGCAGGAATAGATCAGGTATTATTTGTATACCTTTTGTTATATATACCTAATAGCTTTCATAGCATGCTGAGATTTATTATCGCTCAAATAGGACTATGGTCTGACGCGGGGTTTTATGCTTTGCTTCTTCTTACCTAATGTACACTTAAATGAGTAGTTTGAGACAAATTGTGACACCTAACATCCCTTAATATCATTCATATGAGCATGTATTAAGCTCTGTTAAGCGCAATAGGTATAAAGCAACAATACAGAGACTAAATTCACAAGACATAATTTAAAATGCAATAGAAAACTTTTCAAACTTTTATTATTAAACCAAATACAGCATTACAGTTTCAAATACCACAAAGTCATAATCATAAAACATCTGTCACGTAGAAATATAAGCTATCAGAGTACAAGTACAAAACCAAAAAAATCATATCCCTCATGAGCCATAACAATAAACATAGAACAGAAACTGTAGCAATACATAGAATGAGAAATAGTCCAACTCTAAGATGTATCAAAGAATCACGGTCACTGCTGCAATCCACCACTCTAAGAACTTGGAGAGGAAAAGAAAGAGAGAGAAGGAAAAAAAACAAAATAGGCCAGACATAAAGTCTGGCGAGTTCCAATGATTTTTATCATAAGCATAAGATAAAGAAGTATCAAGATATATCAATAATACTGGACATGAAAATACAGTAAAGCATAAAAGCATGAGATAAACAAGATAAGTTAAGATTTGATAAGCTTCTCATTCATATCCCAGAACAAAATTTCTGCACCAACTATCAGAATATTAGAATTTGGTTTAACCCTATTTACTACCCAGTGATCGTCTCCCTAAACAGACGCTGATAACCTATACCAGTCGTGGCAATCGGGGATATCAGTCTCGAACCTATCAACTTTAAAACACACAACCCACTCTACCGGTGTTAAATCATCTTATCTTCCCCTATCGGACCCATACATGCTTATGACTCCGCTGGAACGCCCCCATACCCACCTCCAGAATTTGAACCTCTTACAATCATCCATCAGTAAAGCATGCCCTAGTTTTTACCTAGTGCGAGACTCAATTGATAATATAAGGCTACTGATTGATATGTGTTCCAAGACAAACAGCAGATTGACACAAGCTACCCCAAGATTTGGCCCTCAAACTAGGATTTTAAGATTCCTCCCAAATATTTTAACAAAAGACATAGACCTCTTAGCTTATTAATCAAACAAGTTTAACTTAGCAGGTTTAAGTTCATTAATAAGCATAATATAACCCTATGTTATATTCCACGGTTGTAAATGATATTTTTTTTAATGTAACAACCCTTCCCCAAATCAGATAGGCACCTGCTCAGATGTTTACAAATTACAACAACATGTTTTACTTAATTGACATCTGATTCAGATATCTTCCCATAACATGTTCTACGTAATATAAAATCAAGTCCAACCTATTCAGATTAACATGTTTGCATATTCTTCCTTTATAATTATCCCAATTATATAGTCAATGGTTCTCAAATTCCAGTATGCCAAATTCTCCTTTTTATTGTCATTACATACTATTCCAATTTATCCTAATTTTACGCAATTCAAACGGAAATGGCCTAGGCTTTCGATGGCCTAGTCTCAACACAATACAAAAAGGAAAAGGAGAAAATAGATCCAAGCTTAAACTGAATAAATAGGCATGATAAGACTATAAATAAAACAATGATAGAAAAGGGATAAGGAAGAAAGATGTACATATAAACATGTAATAACTGAAAAAGAATAGGTAATTGACAATAATTAAAAGAAGATAACATGCAAGAATAAACTTAGAACTCACAGTGATATGTATTAGATTCATAAAAGGCATTTGGAATACTTGTAAAAGAAGAATTATCCTTTCAATCTATATTTTTACAGCACCCTAACCCTTTTCTTATTTTAAATTAGAACATAGCTTTGGGGAGGAAGAAGATGAAGAAATGTTTGTGTAGGAAAATAGCGAGGGTTGATAGTCTATATATAGGTGTGTTAGGATAACATAAACCATAGATCTTAGGTTTTAAAATCAAACCATAGAATACACATCATCGCCGAGTCAAAAAAGGAACAAAACAAGAAAAATCATCTAGGTTTAGGCCCTCAGCCTGACCGAAGGTGGGTCGACCTACCTACTACATGGGTCGAAACAGGGGTCAACCCATATAGGGTTAGGTCGCCCTATGACTGTTGCTTTTTCTGAGTTTATTTATTTAAATTAATTAATTTCAATTTAAACTTCTTTTGATTATAAATTGCTCATACTTAGTCCGATTTACAAAAACTAAATGTGTATCTAAATCGGAATTTCATAACGAACACAATGGTAAAGTCTGGTTTACCCAATTTTGAATATTTTATTAATTAATATTCATTTTATTATCTACTTCTAAAATATGCGGTGTTACACAAAGTTATCAGCATATGGAGTTCTATAGATGGACTAGCAGGAGATGGAGTTACTCGTACTTATATGTGAGTTATTATTGTATACTCCAATGTGTGACATTGCTGAGCCTTCGCAATGTTGACTTATTACTATTGGATAAAATTTATTCGTAGAGTTTTTATTTCCTTGTGCTATACAGTAACGTATAACTTTGGGGATCTTATATTTTTATGATTAGTTTCACACTATTATTATAGTCTTGACTGTTATTCCATTACTAATTATTATATTTACTCTATTGCAATATAGGGTAATCAAAAAGTTTTTTAGGTTATCTGATGTTTCTGTCTTCTTTTCCATTCTCTTCTATTGCCCTCATCTTTATTTTTCTCTTTGATTTAATAATTGTTTTGCACTGTAGGTATGGGGCGGTTGTTAATTTGGTATCAGAGAAAAGGTTACATGATCGACCTTAGTTGATACCGCGGTCTAGTAGAGACGGGTAGGAGTTGTCGCCTTAGACGGGATCTTGAATGCGTGTCTATGAAGGCAGCTTGTATTTGGTATATATTTTAGTTTTCAAAATTATATAGCATATGGGTTTTGTGCACATGTGAATACTATTGAAGTTGTTTTCTTTATGAATAAGTGGCCATTCTTATTATTAAACAGGAATTACCTAGCATACGAAAGAAAATTTTGTTGACTTTATCTATAGAGTTGAGGATTAGGCAGGATTAGGGCCATTATCCTTCATTGATATAGTGTGTTAGTAAAGAAGGTGCGAACCATTTCATGGATGCCTTATTTGTTCTAGATGGTTGTGGTGCTCAAGTGCAAGTGGATGGAGTTGACTATGTCTAGTTGTATATAGATTAATAGAGTTTAGGAGGCAGATTATTACTCGAAATGGAGGTTGTTATTGACATGAAAGGTCGATATCCTCTTATAAGAAGATCTTTGATGACTTGGAGTAAGTTGATGCCACATGGCAGAATTTAGCCTCTAGATAACTCTAAAGATTGTTAATGAAGTAGCGGAGTGTCTCTATAACTTTAATCCCCAATAATCACTTAAAATTATTTCATGGTCCACTTCGCAAAAGATTTATCTCAACTTTCCTAGAGTAAGTGTTTGTTAGATATCCCTAATTTGAAGTATGGTGATATATATGTATAGGAGTATATGGCTAAATTCGATGTGCCATCGAAGTGCAGTCTATTTTCATTGATACTTTACACAAAAAGGATGGGAGTCGTCTATTGAATTGAGTCGTTATTATAGGAAGCCACTAATTGCCATATTGACGAAAGCCTCGAGGAGATGAATGAGAAGTATCCAATGTAAAAGTGTTATTTTGAAATGGCCAAATAAGGATAGGTCACGGAAGCATACGCATTGATGATCGCTCTTATTTCGTTAAGCACTCCATCAACTAAAGAGAGACATAATAAAATTACTATTTGAGATATTCTTTTCACGTATGGCATTTCTATATGTGTTTTATTTGACATTGAGGTTTCTAATTCCTTCCTACCTAGTTATTTTTTTATTAGGTTAGGACAGAGACTCGAGATAATTAATTAATCCTTAATCGTTCACGACCAAGCTAGGGTGTAACGCCCTACCCCAAGACTCACCCTAATAAAGTGCATTATTGAGTAAATCTGTTTATTAAAGCAGAGAATAGGGCTGGTTAGGAGTGACCATCTGTAATCTTGTATTAGACTAAAATCGAATACGCCGGTTGGATGTATAAATTTTCCATTTATTACCTTAAGTGGATCGACGTACTCAATTCATCTGATATTAGACTACGATGGCTAAGGATCGTAATCAAAACAAATTATAATACATCACAGATAGCAGATCACAAAACAGAATACATATAGGTACCCGAAGAATTTCTTTATTTTCAAATCTTAAATTATTATGCGAGTTAGGCTCTCAAACTCATATTTTAACTTTTAGGTTTTTAAATCACACAACATACTATAATCTGTTAAATGAGGGTATCCAAAAACCCAAGTTGTTGCATACAAGCTCAGCTAACCTATGCATGTATTTCAAAACCTTGTCTTATTGAGTCATAATCGTTGTCGTTTGCTACTGATTATTTTCGGGTTTAGTTGGGTTACATATATACTTTGGGAATGGATTGGATGAAGGGGGACATAGAATAGTAGTGGACTATAAGAGGCCCTTGTTAACTATTAGGGCTATAGAGGAGCAAACCATTATTGACTACCTATATAGGATGGGGACAGTTAACTTTCTATATTCTCTCGATGTTCCACAAGTTGAGTTGTCATATGTTCCTACAGTTGGAGAACGTCTGAACAAATTCGATGAGGTGATCGGATTACCAATATACCAAGGATTGTATTTATAGCACGAAGTCGGCATAACTGAGTTATTAGTCATTTTTAAATTGATTAATGTTAAAATTTATTCATAATTTTTCTAATTAATTATAAAATAGTAAAAATGTTGTAACAACCAAAATTTTAGCGAAGCAAATTAATTAAAAGATCGAACATAAAACGAAATTCTAGCTAAGATAGACATTTGTTTGCTGAAATTGGACTTAAAACGAAGAAGACATTAAAGAAAGAAGTTTGAAATTCAAATAAACAATGAATTAATATATAATAAATTAAGCCACAAATCAAGATTAGTAGGGCGACCCAATATTTAACTAGGTCGACCCATCCGGGCAACGTGCGCAACCGGGTATGCACGTTTCTGGTGCGATTTGGCTGACTTTGGGTGTGTTTTTCTGGAGATTTCTTCTGATCTGATGGCCTAAGTTTTTAACCTAAAATATAGCGGTCCTAAATCCCCTATCACTATTATAAATATAGCTCCAAACCTAACCTATTTCTCCCTACTCCATTTCCTCCATTTTCTGCCTCCTTATCCTCAACATATTTTAATGGAGTTTTGAGACCTAGGTTCTTGCATATATTTTTGGAGAATATTTATATAGAGATTTCCTACAGGGGATTATTTGGATCATAAATCAGTGAGTACTTTCAGTAGTTATAAGATTTAGTATAGATTTGGGTTTATTTTGACAGTATAATAGTTGTAGATTTCTTCAGATTTTAGTTTTCTTTTCTGTCAATAATCTATGTATATTTGAGTACTGATTCTGTCTATTTTAGTAATATATTTTGTTATTGTAACTTATTCGATTCATCTTTATCTCTTTTTCTTCGTATATAATTTTATTACAGTTTAGATTCAACCATATTTTATTTCAAATCTGTTCTTATTTATCTGAGCCTAGGCCATGTGAGAGCCTGGGCCATTGTCATTTACATTTTTATGCTAAGTTTAGACCTTCAAGAACCTAAACCATTATTCCTTTTTTTATGCGCAGCTTGGGGTAAAAATATGAATTTGGCGATAAAAGTGCATTTGGAATATATAAGAATTATGTATAAAAAGGACAAATTGGGGATTATTGAAATTATACAATAAAGAATAATTGAAGTGTAACTTTAATAAACTAAATAAATGATATTTGGATAGACACTAAATAACAGGGATTAGGTTGTACAATGAATTTAAACAAGTATTATGTTTATATACAACCTGTAAATTAAAGTTTACATGCAACCTATAATATGAAGAAAAAAAGGTAATATGAAGAAAGTAGGGTTATTAATAAACTTAAGATTGGCGTCAAGTTTAAAATAAAAAATTAACAAGCATGAGTAGTAGTGATCCGTTCAGGCAGCTTAAGCTGATCATGGGAAATAAGTGGCCTAAAAAGAAAATGTGTAGTAGGAGTCTGTTCTGGTAGCGTCAGCTGATTACAGAAAATAAGAGGCTCTTATTAGTGGTCCGTTTCGGCAGCAAGGGTAGGCTAATTAGGGAATATAAGAGGCCAATTAAGATAACTAATTTATAATGACCTAGGCATTTGTCGACAATTATATGGGGTTCTGGGTAGCTAGGCAGTCAATAATAATTTTACGGGGGCTTTGGCGCTTGTAAATTGAATTGGGGACTATGTCTAGGGGTGACTTATGTCAAATTGCATTTTTTGTTGGAGATCTGTATTAGTCAGTATTCCTTTTTATCACACTACACCGAGGTCTCACGAGGAGGCGAAGGCATGCTTATATTGTACTAGGTAGTATGGGGTCCAAACAAGGTGGGTATTGGAGCGTTCTGGCGGGGCGGTGAGCGTGCATCGTGCCGATTAGGGAAGATAAGATGTCATGATACTGATGATTTATGCTATGTGCTTAGAGCTGGTAGATCATCTCTGATAAACCCAAGACCATAGTCGGCATAGGTTATCAAAATTGTGGTTTAGGAGCCGATCGATGGGTAGAAATTAAGTTATATCCTAATTTATGAGTTGCACCAAATGGTGAAGAAATCAAATGATTTGACAATCGACTATAGCCCTTCTTACTTTCTTGTTCTTATATACTGTGTTGAGCTTTAAATTATTATTTGGTCTAGATTTCCTCTTTTATCACTCATGCTAGTAATTACTGAACTTACCAGGATTTATGTCTAACTAGTTTTTTTTTTTCTCTTCTTCCTTCATCCCTCAGATTCTCGGAGTGGAGTACCTAGTAGATGATAGAGCTTTGGCCCATCTTGGTCCATTGGAGAAGCTCATTTGTCTTATTCTCTGTTTTACATGTACCTTTCCACATTTGTTTTATTTCTGTATTTGATGTTGAGAGGGATTATTTTTATAATCTGATTATGTTGCTATTATGAGACAAATGTGATTTTATGATCTATGATGTAATGACACTTTTTATTCTGCTTTAAATAAAATTTTCAATTCCGTTGTATTTTCATATGTTATCTTGCGAATTTTAGACTACTGATGCTATTTTATGCTCAAACACTTCATATTTATTAACAAAATTCTCATACGGGTAACGTTAAGAAATGTGGGTTGTTACATTTGGTATCAGAGCCTAAGGTCACAAGAATAGTAAAAGTTTTTCTTTTAAAAGAAAAAGTCTTTTAAAGAAAAGTGTTTTCAGAATAAAAAGTTGTTTTTGAAAAACATCCCCGCAAAATAATTAAAATATTCCCTTGATTCCGTTGAATCCTTTTCTCTTTCCCATTCATCGCATGTACGGGGATCTCAATTTTTATGCGAGTATCCCCATTCCAACTTGGTTCTGTAGGTACGTGGAAGCTACGACACCGGTCAAGGGCAAGAGAATGCCCAAGCTTCCCCTCCAGCCATGGTGGCTCCTCCTACCCTACCACTGGCGGCTGATTTCTCTAATCTTTACAAAGATTTCACTACTCATGGTGGCAAGACCTTCCTTGGTTCAGAGACTTCTGCGGAGGCCTGCATGTAACAACCCGAACTCCAAAAGACTGTTTTTTTTTTCAAAAATCCCAATCTGCCGAAATTCGAGTTGGCTTGTCTGATATAGTGCAGAAAAGACGGAGATACAAAGTATATCAGAGCTCAGAAAACATCTCACAGTGGAATGGAATAAAATATAATATAATCAAATATAGCCTTACCAAAGTAATAATACTGCCTAGCCAGTATCCAAAGCTATCATATCTCTGGTAAAAAGCCTAACCTGGGGGTATGTTAAGAGGAGGGGGTCAAAACACAAGTTCTGGTGACTGGACTTAAATTACACATTTTGAAATAACCCTACATATATCGTTAAGTCACATTTTCTTGCTTACTAGGTTATTTTTGGTTAATAGCACTTAAGGCTTTACACACACGTCGTACCCATCTATCTCCCAGTAGATTAACCTAATATAGTATAGTTACCCCCAATATCAAGGTACTTCTTATGATACCTTCCTCGCACAATCTCCACTGTCATGCCACGGAATCGTCTGCAACTCTCATTCTACGTTGGAGTGACATTCAAATCTTCATATAACTACGCCACATTACGCACAAAACCACCATACTATGTCGCGCCAGCGTACGGACTTCCATATCCAATCTTCTCGGTCGAATCTAGTCTTGACACGCATGCATGTATCTAGACCCTCACACGTACGTACTGCCTACTGTACCCCGTCTTCCGTAATAGGGTTGCATCTGAATGCGCGGAACTCGGTCGGGAGCCTTTTCCATATTTGTATAGGTCAGCTAAAGAGGCCTAAAGTACAAATATCTAAACTATGGTCTGCATTTCTACGGTGGCTATGGTCCCACCTCGATCCCTCCCTCAACTAGTGAAAGACTACATCAAGAGCTAAGTGACGTGCCTGCCTCTAGCAAACAATCTACATCAAAATTGGCATGTACCTTAACCAAGGTCTCGATAGTGAAAAATCGTTGGTATGTAGGTTTAGCTCTAGTCTTTTTGCGTCACACTGACTGTCGATGACACGTATCGAACGATTACTATCTTATGTTGGTCGTGACCCATCCTATCAGTAGGAAAAATAGTCGAATCACCCAATGCCACCCAACAGCCTTTTGACTGCCAAAATACCGTTGTAGTCAAGGTATACCCACTGGGTGGTTTCGCGCAGACCCAACCTCTGCGAGTACAGCCTGAGTTCTGCCACCGCATAGAGGACTACCACAGAGTGCACTACCACGTCCCTCAGAAGTCGTGTGCTTCCTTATAGTTCCACAAAGCTAGCAAGCAAAATGTCAGTAGAATAATCAGATAGATGTGCTCCCCTCGTGCCTATGGACACCAGATGATCTACCCTGTTGGGTTCTTCACGTTTAGACGTGCGGACTGGTCCAAAACCATCATGCTAACGTGTTATTAGACCCTACGTCTAAACGTTTAATTATGCGCATGCTCTACCTCATCAGGTTTCCAATTAACTTGGTTATTTCCAGCCATAGTAACTTCCTTTTTAAGTTACTAAGTTCTCTCCAAGCTCCTTTTATCTTTGAGGAATGGACCCCTCTTGCTTATTAATTTAGTTATATAATTTAACCCATTTAAGTTCATTAATAAGCCCATAACGTATTATTCCCTAGATTGTAATTAACAAAACTTATATATAATCTTCTTACATTAGTACCAAGTCATTCATTGTCCAATTTCAGGTTTTCAGGTTACAATAACATGTTCTGCTTAATGTGCCATTAAGTAAATCTTATCACAATCAGCAGGTTTCCAGTTAACATATTACTTAATTTACAACTAAGTATAACATATTTCATTCCATAAGTCTTCTTACTTCATTCAGTCTTATGCCGCCTGAGTAGGCTTCCGCTTATTATTAATTTCTTTTATTAGACTTCATCGTTCTCTTTTATAAGTCCACCAATAATAAGCCTACTTCATTCTTTTTTATTAACCATGACTTGGTTTAATACAACCTCTTGTTGTTATTTACCTATTTACTTAGTTCTCTTAACAAAGATTTATCAATAAGTTTCTTTCCATTTACTATAACATACGTTATAATTTCCACTTGTCCCTAGGACAAGCCAACCTATTATCTTCCATTCTTTCATTCATACTTAATCATAATAAGTTACCCGTTCATTCTAATTCTTGTACTATTGTAATATTTCTTTCTTTATTCACTGTCATGCATGTTCCTTACTTCTTGAAGGAAAAATTTCATGCACCTTATTAGTTTGATTTATAGAAAGATACAGTGATTTATTTTCATAACGTATACCTATCTAGATTCATAGTCGCAAGCTATTTCTTTTATTTTTCATCGTGTCTCTCTTGCAACTACGTTCTAAGAAATAGGTTACTTAGGAAAATATATCATTTTTCCTCAGAATCCAACTAACTCAGTCCACTACATCCCTTCCTTTCTTATTTTTTGAGTTAGACATTTAATTTCGGTTTCACATAATATTCATAACTACTGAAATCTTTTCTTTTTAACCGCAACAAGCATATTAAATTTATTTACTTATTGTCTGTTGTATACATATATTTCTATATATGTTTTAGCATCAGACCTCTTACATTAAGTTAACCACTTGTGGATGCTGGATTTGCCAGTTGGTTCCAGGCAGGCTTCTACCTCAAGTTGAACTTAACCTCGTGTCTCAATGCGGTTATCTACAATTTCTCTATTACTGTAAATTTTACATAGAAATCAGGAATATCTATTCTTTTTCTATTATTCCCAATTTCGCTATAATCTGATTTACAATATCCTCATTAACAACATTTTTTGTAACATATTCACTTTTATTGTAAATTCCACAACTCTAGTATTACGGTGACTTTAATCCAATTAAAAGATTCATAGAATAGATCTATACAACAATATCAATTTCAGCGTGTTCTAAACAAGTATCATAGCTAATTTCCACAATTACCAAATGTTCAACATGTTAAATATACATATAACGGGGAATGCAAATGATAGATTTACCGTTATCAAAAGGTATAATTTAAATCCACTCACCTGACAGTTTTCCAATCCATGAATTTGATCCAGATTCTCTATTTCGTGGTCTCCCTATTGAATCTAATATTAAAACAATAGCAGATTCACAAATATGATACTAAAAGTAGAGGGAAAGAAAGGGAGAAACCTAAACAGATCAGATTCGAGAACTTACCTCATGTTGATCAGAATTCTAGACACCTATGTTGTAGATTCATATCTCTTATCTTCAAACCTTGAATCAAAATCACTAAAAACTAATATTTTATTTTTTGAAAAGGTTTAGAGAGGAGAGAGAATGGTAGAGCCTAGGTAGCATCTCAGGAAATATGAGAATAAAGCTAGGCCCTGTTAGTCTATTTATAGGCATACTAGTAGAGTCTGGTCCATCGGATTTAATTTATAAAAATCCAAACTGCACACATTAGAGCATCCACATTACCAAACAAGCCTGGACCCTGCTTGGGTCGACCTAGGAATAAGGTGAGTCGACCCATCTGGGTCCAGGCGTACGTTTTGTGATGCTATGTTTACTGAACTTAAACGTTTTAATTAGCAAGGTTAATTGCTTGCGATATATTCTCCTTCTTGATTTATTTTATTCTTCTTATAAAGCATAGTTAAGTTTGAATTCCACTTGTATATGCATATATATATATATATATATATATATTCATACCATCTTCTGATTTAAATGTTAACTAATAACATTTATCCTCTTGCAAATATAGCTTAGTTGATTTATAATCTTAATGTTGGAATCTTACTTAAACACGTGTGTGTATACATACATACATACATACATACAATACTTTGTCTATTTAATTCATTGATATCATGTCTTCTTATTCCTTGTCCTTTTAATACATTTAATGTAGTTAATGCAATTAATTAATTCATCATCTTATTCCCAATTTAAGTGTATGCATTTAATCTATTGTTGTTGTATGCATTATTTGATTCTTCTTTGTGCATGCATTGATTCATTCTTCTTTTTAATGCATTTCATTTATTCATGCATTCTAATTATTTTTCATGCATTAATCTCTTTCTACATTTAAAATTTTAATTGTATGCATTGATTCCCTTTATTGCATGCATTCATTTCTCTCTTCTCTTAATTTACACCTTTTTAGTTCTAACATTTATATTCATGCATATATACATATATGCACAATCTTTATTTATTACTCATTTAATATGTAATAAATGTGGGGTGTTACACCGCGCTTGGCTCAGAAATATGGAGCGCATATTTGGACTTTTGGAGCTTGATGATAGGAGGAGAGTTCAGCCGGTTGCATATAAATTGAAGGATGAGGCTTTGTTAGGTAGATGGTTGAGGCAGAGCGTGGTTTCAAGGCTTAGCATGACCTTACAGAGAAGTTTGGAAGGAAGTTTCAATCTCAAATTGAAGAAGGCATGCAATTGGAGAAGTTTCTAGTATTGAGATAAGGTGATCTTTCTGTGAAGTAATTTGTCAATCGGTTCATTGAGCTTGCTAGGTTTGGAATGGATTTGATGAATACGGCTCATAAGAAGGCTGGGAGTTTTGCTAAGGGTTTGAATTAACTCTATAGGGACTTGCTATGACTCATATATTGATGGGTGTTACGTTTGAGAATCCTGTTGAGATGATGCTTATACACAAGGAAAGGAAAGGTGATACCAACGAAAGTAAAGCCAAGGTGGCTAAAGATAATTTTGGGAAGAAGAAATAGTGGCCTAAGAAAGTTAATAAGAAGAAGGGTGAGAAGCCAAAGAAAGCTCAAATAAATAAAGATGTTAAATGCCATGGATGTGGCATGACGAACCATTTTGTGACGGGCTGCAAGAAAACTGCTAAGAAAGGGAGCTACTTTAATTATTGATAGTAAGGTCATTATAGTAAGCAGCGTCCTGGGAAGTAAGGAGCTGGTTTATCTGGAACGCAGAAGCATGCATTAGAGGCAGATCGAGCTAGTGTTGGTCAGGATAGAGGCAGGATAGTCACTGTCAAAGGTTTGATTTCTCTTTATGACTTTCCAGTTAGGACCATATTTGATTCTAGCACTTCACATTCTTTCATTTCTACTTCATTGGTTGATTGTCTGCACCTTAGTATACCTCTTTTTTCTGATCTAGTGGTAGTTTCAAACCCTATAAGAAGTTCGACTCATTTGTCTATAATGTGTAAGGGTTTGAGACTTTTTATATTAGGCATCGAGTTTGATTGTAATGCCTATGTACTGCGGTTTTAGGGGTACAGTATTATTCTAGGGATGGATTAGTTAGCCATGTATAGTGTCATACTTGACTACGAGAGGAGGGTAATAAGATTGATGACTTGTCATGGTAGGGTCCTCGAGATATCTTGCGACCCGCGAGGGTCAGTCATGTTGAGTTTCTTAGAGTCCCTAGATATTTCTATCAATGATCTTCACTTGGTTCCCATGGTGAGAGATTTTCTTAACGTATTTAAGGAGGTGAGAGGATTACCTTCGAGACTAGATATCAACTTCTGAAGTTATTTGATAGATAATGTTAAGCTTGTTGCATTGCTTGTGCATCATATGGCTCCAAGGGAAAGGAAAGAACCGAATAAGCAGGTGGGTGAGCCGTTAGAAAAAGGATTTATTATACAGGGTATATCTGAGTGGGGAGCACCATCATTTTTGCTACTAAGCAAGATGGCCTCTCCGTCTATGTGTGGATTATAGATAATTAAATAAGTTCGCAAAAAAGAACCGATATCATTCCCTCAGATAGATGATTTTTTTGACCAGTTGGTGGGTGCATCCATTTTATCTCGGTTAGATTGGCGACTGAGTTTCATCAACTTTGAGTTGTAAATGATAGTGTGGATAAGATTGCTTTTAGGACTCCATATAGATTTTTCGAGTGGTTGATTATTCCCTTTGAGCTAACCAATGCACCGACATATTTTATTGATTTGATGAGCCGAGTGTTTATGGAGTTCCTAAATAAGTTTGTGGTAGTGTTTGTGGATGACATCTTGATATTCTCAAGAGATGAGAATGAGCTTCCGTTGCATTTGGGAAGAGGTTTTCTATACTCTTCGCGCCCATCAGTTGAAGGCAAAATTCTCAAAGTAGCACTTTTAGTGTGAGGAAGTGAGATTCTTGGGGCATGTAGTTTTGGGAGATGGTATAACAGTGGATCTCGCTAAAGTGGTTGCTTTGATAGATTGGAAGGCCCTCAAGAATGCGAACGAGGTGAGGAGCTTCCTAGGTTTGACGGGGTTTTATCGAAAATTTATTAAGGACTTTGTACGGATTTCAACTCTGCTTACCCACCTTTCTAAGAAGAACTTGGTATTCTCTTGGGATGTGGATTGCAAGGATTCCTTTATGAGATTGAAGAAGACTTACGATCGCTCCAGTGCTGACTCTTCTAGACGGATCTAAGATGTTTGTAGTGCATACAAAATCTTATGGTACATGATTTGGCATAATCCTAATGCAGGAGGGTAAGGTTGTTTGTTATGAGAGCAGACAACTGAGGTACATGAGAAGAATTATCTTATCCATGATTTAGAGCTAGCAGTTATTGTTTTTACCCTTAAGTATTGGAGGCATTACTTGTTGGGTGAGAGGTTTGAGTTGTATACCGATCATAAGTCTCTCAAGTATTTATTCTCACAAAAGGATCTTAACTTGAGGCAACATTGGATGGAGTTTCTACCATCTTACGAGTTCGAGGTTTCTTATATCCCAGTGAAGTGGAATGTAGTGGTGGATGCTATGAGTAGGTAGAGGATGACTTTGAGCCCATTATTCATAGAGTGGCAGAGTCTGGAGTTTATCCCATCTTTTTATTTCAGACCATCTATGGATTATGCACCAGGATTATTAGCATCGCTTGAGGTGCAACCTATTCTATTGGAACATATTTGATCCAATCAATGTGATGATTGGAAGCTAGACGATATTTTTGACCGATCAGGTAGAGATGAGACCTCTAGGCATCTTTCTAGATACTCGGTTGAAGAGAGAAGGTGGCTATGCCATGATGGTAAGTTATGTGTACCTCGCATGGGAGATGTGATAAGTGCAGTATTATCGAAGGCCCATAACTCTCGGATGACTATCCATCCTGGAGGAGATAAGATGTACAGAGATATGAATAGGGTCTTCTATTGGAAAGGAACGAAGAGAGACGTGATAGATTTTGTGGCAATATGTATATCATGTCAGATATTTATGGATTTTGGCTTTGGGTTTGGACTCGCTTAAATGGTCCGATGATATCGTAGATTTGGACTTCAACAATGATTATGGGTTTGGCTTCTGCTTCGGACATTGGATTTTGAATTTGCACTAAACTGGATTTTTCAATTGGTAAATCAGACATTTTCGAAGTATAGAATTTTGGAACACATCTTCCATAGGTATATTTTAGGAGAAAGTGTTAACCCCTTTTTAGCAAGAATGTTAAACATCGGATTTGGATACATGAATTACTTAATCATCGCAGCAGACTGCTCGGAGAGATGACTAAAAGGCTCAAACTCAAGCATCAACGACGATTTGGAATTTTGGATGGGCGGTTCTGATAGGACGCTAGAATTGGTTGAAGGTTGGAAATACCGAGAAAAGGAATTGGGTCAGCATGACTCTGGGTCAGTGGACCCTCGATACCCTTGTATTGGTATAAAGAGGAACAAAGCAAAGTTGGGTAGGCACAATAGTTCAAATCGACATGGAAGGATGAACATCGAATCGGTGTAAGAACCACTTTAGGTTCGGTTCAGTTTACAAAGTGTTTAGATCGACTCGAATGGACAACTTCAGATCAGATCACTTGGATGACACCAAATCAGCATGGGTAATACGAAGGAGAAGGAAGGGAAGTAACAAACCAGATCGGTCGACCATAGTTGAGCTAACCAGATCGCTACTGATGTAGATTTAACTACACCAAAACATGTGATTATCAACGAATATAATCATCGCAAACAATTTCAGCAACACTTAATAGTGTTGCTATGGGGGAGGGACAATTTATTTCCAACGCATATATGCGTTGGTAGATTTTCTCTTCCAACTCTTAAGCGTTGGTATATCTTTCTTCGCAATGCTTATAAGCGTTAGTAGATTTTCTTTCCCAACACTTATAAGCATTTGTTGATTTTCTTTCGTAATGTTTATAAGCGTTGGCAATTTTTTTCCAATGCTTATAAGCGCTGGTAGATTTTCTTTTGCAATGCTTATAAGTGTTGGTAGATTTTCTTATGCGTAATCAATTAATAACATTAATAGTCAGTTAATGTTGCTAAAATGACAATTAAGAACTAACATGATTATAGTATAGAAGATATTTAATCTGAATCCAAAACTAATATTATTATCAATTTAAAAAGTATAACTCAAATATAAATAAACAACATTCATAATCAAGTAACGACATAGAATATCAGTTAACAACAGACAAATACAATACATAATTAAGTTGCTAAATTCAATACATAATTTAGTTGCTAAATTCAATACATAAACAAACTTCTACAAATACCGGATATGAAACTCAGCCATACAACGAAGCCTTCATTTGAAAATTCAAGATCTTCTTCATCATTACCACTACAACTACCCTCCAATCTTCTCTTTATTTCTAGAAGTACAAGCATGCATTTAATATCACAATGATTCAAAATTATCAGTTGAAGCAAAAACATCAATGCTTAAAGGAATGATGCACTAGTCCAACATTCAAATTCAAATTCAAACCGAGCTGCAAATTCAATTGCAAACCGAGCTGCAAACTCAGTTGCGCAGCTGAGTTGCAAACTCAGTTCAACAAACTAAGTTGCGCAACTCAGTTTTCCAAACTGAGTTTGCAACAACAACTCAGTTTGCCAACTGAGTTGCGCACTCAGTTTGCACAACTCAGTTTGCAAAAGAGTTCACGCAACTCAGTTTTGCACCAAGTTGCGCAAACTCTTATGCAAACTGAGCTGCGCAACTCAATTGGAAACTAAGTTGTTGTTGCAACCTCGGCTGCAAAACTGAGTTGCATAACTCAGTTTTGCAGCTAAGTTTGCAACAGAAACTCAGTTTCCAACTGAGTTCGGGCAACCCAGTTTGCAAAAGAGTTCACGCAGCTCAGTTTGTGCAACTTTCCCATATCACTTATTTAAGGAAGTTATACACAGTAATTAAGATGTCAAGCTTTTGAAAAGCAAACAATTTTCATATAACATTGCCACAATCGTTAGTCCTTATACCATGATAGTCGATAAAAAACTATAATTAAGTCTATCTGATAAACATCATCTTAAAACATATTTTGTGTGAGGAAATTCGATTTTGGTCACATAGTAGTTCAGACAAAAATTATATTGAAAGATTCGCTCAAGCAAGTATTTTCTTGATTTAAATTCTGACATTCCTTAAGAGCATCTCTACCAAGGGGCCTTTTCCCCTCTTTTCTAGTTGGCAAATGAAATTTAATTTTCTATCCCAGGAGTGAGTAGCAAAGTGCTGAAAATTTGGATGCTTAAAACTGAAAACACACATAGATTCGAAGTAAAAGTTAAAGTCTATAAGAAGCAAGAAACAGTAACAGCTAGAGTACATACATATTTGAAATAGACGCAGGACATGCGGATTAGCATATTTTCAATATAAACATAAAACAAAGAGAATTGCTTATTTAACTCATTCTGAAGTGAGATTATATACTTTTTTTTAAAAGAAAAAAAAGAAGGTATCCTTAACAATGAAATACGGACAACATTATTTGATCTAATTAAATAACTACGATGCATAATTTAACAATAGTGAATATCTAAACATAACTTCACATTACTTAAAAGAATTTGATATGCAAAGTAAGATACAGAGGAAAAATTATGTTAACTGATTATACTGTAGCATACCTATAAGAATATACATTATAAGACTCTAGCTTTAACTGCCTCCTTTCTGTCTAAGAGTAATTTTATCGCCAAAACTGATTGCAATTCCTTGGGTCTTGCTGCTTATTCTTATGTACCCGCTCAGCTTTCCATCTACTTGTTTCTTAATGCTAACATTTACTAAAACATCCTCTCCAAAACACTTTCTGCATAAAGATTAGCAACAAGGAATCCACATTCTCCATCCATGCAAACCTGAAAATCAATAAACAATTTGTTACCAGGGCTAAAATGCGATTTATTCAACAATTAGCTGACATGCAGCAAAAGATGGGAAGAGATTGACTGCACACTTATAATATACCTCTATGTTACACCTGCATATTTACGATACACTCCAATGCTTTTCCAAGTTGTACGACTTGTAACAAAACCATTTTTTTCACATTCAAAATTTGGATGTATGTGGTACGATCCTAAAAAGGAACTCTTAACAGAGCAACAAATGTTATACTCAATTGAGACGACACCAAAAAATCACTAAAATAACAAAATATTTCCTTGGGGGTCTCTATCTCAAGGCCAACAACCACATGAATGAGAAAAACCTTAAAATTGCATCAATTGACTACCTTGTTTTTCCTTTCCTCCATCGTGCTTTGGAGCTCCTTCTGCCTAATTTTTATAAGACACTTCAATATGTCGAAGGTAGTAAGTCTTATGCTGTTAATAGGAAAAGTTGTCAAAGCATTGGGCACAAAACCTCTGTATAGCCCGATTAGCCCATCTTGTTCCACAATACCTGGAAAAGCATCAAAGATTGTATTAAATGGGATATTTTCCATTTGCATCTATCGTTTAACAATATCAAGAGGATGGCACATCAGTGTCGCAAGTGTCGCTGTTGACATCAAAAGTTGATCACTAGTGACAGCCAATCCCCAATCGTGTGAATGACAAATGAACAATGATTATAAAATGCAAAAAAAAAAGTAAAGAGAACAGGGGACATGCAAGACTTTTTATAGTGGTTCGGCAAAAGACTGTGCCTGCGTCCACTTTATATGTATTGATCTTCTTTTGATTACAAGTAAAAATCTTTTTCAGTTTTAGGGAAGAAGAGAAAATGGCTATATTTTTATTGAGTTAGCCGTGAGAGTTGGAGATCTTAAAGGAAGAGGAGAATATCCCAAGAGAAGCCTTAAGAATCCCAAGTTCAGAAGAAGTTCTTTTCCTCTTTGAACTTTGAGGTATTTATAGGTGAAAACGTGGGCTGAGCGGGCCTCCACATAACCTTCCTCTTTTTTTGAAGCTTGGATACATGGAGCTCGATCATTGGTAGCAATAGCAGCGGTATGACCCATTCCACTGCTCATTAATAGTATCCTCGGAAGTAGCGGCTTATGTGGCCATCATGGTGAGGTGTATTAAAAGTAGAGCTCTGTTCGGATATGGTTGACCGCCTTTATTGCCTTAAAAGCCGGACTGAGCATTTGAATGACTCAGTTGGATGTTTTCATGCAGATCCGAGATACTCGATCAATGCACCTTTTATGGGAGCGAATTTCTCAGTCGACTGGGAAAGTGAACCTTCCGGAGTGAGTTGTCAGCTGGTACGAACTGGTTTGGGCCAACGCCTGAAGGAGGCCTATTTCGGACCCAGATTTGGCTGGGCTTCCTGGAGTGTGAATTATCCGAATTGGCTGATTGCGCATTGCTGAAGGGTGCTTTTTGGATTTTGGGCTTCGATCTGATCCGTGGTAGCTTTTGCCAAAAAATATGGTTAACATTTAGCCCCTCAGAAAACATCTTCTTCGGTAGAGGGAGGTGTGTTCTGAAATGTGATTCGAAGCACAATATCTCGAGTAGTTATGGTCACAACGGAATGGTCTCGATGGTTGTATTAAGGCCGGAAAACCGACGATCGGAGCAGATCGTATTAAGGCCAGAAAACCGACAACCATTAAAGATCGTATTAAGGCTGAGATGATGATCTCTGACTTCGGTTGCGAGATTTAGTGCCTACAAAGATAAAGTGAGCCATTCTCGGTCTGGAGAAGGCTTTAGTCTTAATCGGTCGAGTATTGAATATACCCAACCTAGAGTCATGGGCGAGCATTTATTACACTTGGCTTTGAGGGATGGCGAGTATTAACCATACTTGGCTTACAGAGGTGGTGAGTATTAACCATACCCGGCTTAAAGAGGTGGAGAGTATTAACCATACTCGGCTTACAGAGGTGGTGAGTATTAACCATACTCGGTTTACGGCAGGTGTTTTTTATGCTTGATTTATGTAAGATTAATATGTTCAGCAAGCGGTAAACGCTCATGGTCCAGAAAAGGGAGGCGAGTATAATCCATACTCGGCTTAAGACTTTTACCGTACTCGGCTTAGTCTTTGATCGTGCACTATGGACGATGGCTCAACACTGACCATATTCGAGTTAGTGAGCACTAGTCAGGCTCGACTTAAATCATACAAACATAATCCATGTTTGCAAAAAAGAAAAGATCATTGCTTGTTAAGGCATTATTACAAGAAAACAGAAATAAATTTTAAGAGGATGACTGTCGATTCCAGAGCATGCCTAGGAGCTAAATCCTAAACCCATACAGGTGTATATAAACATATCCTTTTTATTGAAAGAAAACTAAAAGATAATATATCTACATCTTATTAATTAATGATAATGCAGCGAGTGCTAAACTCAAGGTCCTTCCTATTTCTAGGAGCTCAAGGACCAAACTGAAGAGCTTGGGCAGAAGATTGTGGTGGCAAGGCGGCGCGTTTTTCTTGACATATTCGGGAAGCTCCCCTCGCCTGACTCGATCCTCGATGAGATCGTGCAGATGCCGGCATTCATTAGTGACCAACTACGTTGTGGAATATGCAATGTTTGCTGGAATTGAGCTCCATCTGGGTTGGTTCTCGTCGAGGTGGTCTTGGAAAATTCAGGGACCCTCGTATGTTAAGGTAGATGTCGAGCAGAGAAGAGTTGAGCTCGGTGTCTGGTCATACTTATTTTCTCTTCGAGGTCATACGTTGCGTTCATTCTTTTCTAAGGCCTTTCCTCTTCCTTTATTCTGGCCATTAGTGTTGGACAGATCTCCTTGTTTGGTGACAAGGACCTCCAGGCTCTCCATCTCAATGCTGGCATCTTCTTGTCGGAGGAATCGCTCGGCCTCGGCATAATAATCTTCTATATCCTTAGGGGGATCTCTGGTTAAAGAGATTGAGAATTCTGATGGATTCTGAACTCCTACAATGGCGGCCATTAGCACCATCGACAGTTTCGGTCGATCGACTGATGCTACGGCCGCGTTGAATCTCTCGAGGAAGGATCAAAGTGTTTCTCCTGATCGTTGCTTGATGGTGGACAAGAACATGACACTCTTTGTCTGGGAGATATGTACTCTGAACTGTTCGATGAAACGGGTGACCAGCGTGTTCCAGCTGTCGATCGACTCCGTTGTTAGCTACCGAAACCACATGCCGGCTATATCTATGAGAAAGAGTGGAAAGTACTTGGCCATGATGTTGTTCGATGCGCCAAGCACCTCCATATGGCGTGTATATCGCATTAGATGTATGGATGGGTCAGTCGGACCGTTGTAAGGCTCGATAGCTGGAAACTTGAAGTCTGGAGGGTTTCAGGAGTTTCTGATTTCCCTGGTGAAGGGGCTTCGGTGGACATTATCTATATCCTGTTGAGAAGAGGTTCCCCGAGTGAAACGTTGGATGATGCTTACAAGCTGGATTCCATCTTCAAGGAGTCGCTGCCATGAATTTAGCTCTGCATTTGGAAGAACTTCAGTACGAGGATCTGGCAAAAGCATGCTCGGAAGGGCGGCCGTTGGCTGGGCTCGGCCTCCGAGAGTTGAATAAAGGTGATAGTGAGGATGAACTTTGGCTAGTGGTTCTGGGAAGAATGGACCCTCTTGAAGAGGATGAGGATTGGATCGCGTTGTACCCATGATAGAAGGTCCAGGCTGATCTGGCATATCATGTGATGTTCGGAGCTTAGGGTCGCCCCTGGTTGGAGCAAGGTTAGAAGGGTCTACGGTAGCGTTTCCTTCTGCTCTAGTGAGGACCAGTATGGTAGAGTGGTCTCCCTAGTTCGAAGGGAAGGTCGCGCGAGCTCTTCGTTGAAGGGGAAGAGTGGTTAGGCGGATATGCGGTAAGATTCCGGGTTATAATGGGAATGACATTGATTCTGATGGGCCCGGTAGTTTCTCAACAGGTCCGAAGGGTCCAGCTGTCCCCAAGAGTGGAGAAAAAGTGGTCAAATGACCTAGAACACAATCACGGGCCTCCTGAGAATCTGCTGTTGCGACTGCGATGATCGCTGGAAGCGATACTCCAGGCTGTGATTGTTCGGGAAGTGGAGCCGAACCAAGAGGAAGCAAAGGTTGGATCTGATCAGTGACCTGATCGGGTGCAGACCGAAGATCAGTTGTTACCCCAGTCCTGGTCGGTGGAGGAATTGATGTTGAAGCATTTAGTCCCATCTCCACTCGACCGAGAAGGTGATCCATCAACTGTTGTTGTTGCTCGAGAAGTTTACCCTGAGATGTCATATGGTCTCTGAATTCAGCCATGATCTTATCCATGTCGTCCCAGGTAACATATCGGGACACGTCTTCATGGGAGGAGGCTTCCAGAATTGCTTCTGGAGCGTGTGTCCCGGATGCATCGACATTTGTGGGACAGGAAGATGTTGCATCTTTCTTCTACTTGTTTGCCATGGATTGAAACTAGCAGAATGTGACGGCCTGCCCCGCACCAGCCGACATTTCCCTGAAATGCGCTGTACAGATGTCCAACCAGCACGGGACGGTCGCCAAAGAAAGGAATTTGAACTAACAAGAACCTATAGAATGCCTCACAACGCATGGGATAAAATATAATAATAACATAACTTTGACATAAAACAAGCGAGACAGTGCATAAGCTGAAAACTAAATCATCATAGCAGCGAAAATCCAAAATACAGCTTATCATCCAAACCAACATTATTACAACTTTGAAATACTATCTCTAAAGTAAAAGGAAGAGGTACACTACTAATGCCCAAAGTAGTGACCAGCAACAACACAGGGACAATATATGTAGATAATACGTGGGAGCCTCCTGCTCGTCTCCGGATCAGCTGCTCGTGCATAACCAGCCAACCTGTCTCTAGTTTGCACGTTTAGGAGCACCTAGAGTAATAAGAAGAGACATAAAATTCTGGGTCAGACAAAAGTTTGGTATGAGCGATAAGCAACAAAGCAGAACAATAACAGGTATAACTAACCATACCAAAACCTGGACCTGCAACCAAAGAGTTAGCACAACAAGATGTACAATACTCTAAGGTGGAACTAACACATGGTGAGAAAATAATGGGGAGGGGTTGCATGTCATAGTGATAGCAAAATATCAAACATAGCATTCATCCTCACATCTCTCACTCAGTGCGTAAAGCATGAGATATCTACCACTTTGATCACCCAATGCTTTGCTATGATCACTCTGCCCCATGGAGTCACAATGACTCTACTGCATGGATCTGTAGCCACTAATCCTTTGCTATGTCCACTCTACCCCGTGGAGTCATGACAACTCCACTGCACTGCTCATAGCCTTGCTACGATCACTCTACCCCATGTAGTCATGACAACTTCACTGCATTGATCCATGGCCGGTAATCCCTTCCTCAGTGGTGAGTCAAAGCTATAAATATTGATAACCCCTTTGCACACGTCCCGCAGCAAAGTCCAACTCATGAAGTTAACTCGTTGGTTCTCATTTGGATCCTGAATTCTACTTCCCATTTGGACCACCTTTGCATCTCGGGTTTTGGTCTTCTCTGGATCGGTCTCTATTTGGTTTGGTTCGGTCCTCCTGAGATGGTTCGGTTCGTGATCATCCACATCGGGTCGGGTCGACTTCCCCTTCCAGGTCAGTTCAGTCCATGGTATACCCTCTAGGTCGGGTCGAGCTCCTTCACCAGTTCGGGTCATGACACCAGGCCGTCGCTCCAAGCTCTGGCTCGTGGCTTCATGGCATCAGATCGTGATGCTTCGGTTCAGGACATCCGGTTCGGGCTCGCATGGTGGAGCAGATCGTGAGGAGCATCAGGGTCCGGCTCGTGGAGCATATAGCTCGTGACGCAGTTCGGTTCGGAGAAGGGTGGTGCTCCGGTTCGGGGGTCGTGATACCCCGGTCACGAACGGGTAGGGCGATTCGATCCTGTTCCTGCATCATTTTCTAAAACTTCTCCAGTGACTGTTTTACGCCACATGACAGCATTTTCGACCAATCTAACTTTTCTAAGCAATCACAAAACATTCCAAATAGTCATAGCAACACGATAATCAACCATAATACCAAAACAACATTTAATATGTCAATATGGATCAAACATATCCCAAAAACCATGTTTTTCCCTTAATCATGATTTAACCATACGATTAGCAAAACATATCCAAATTAGCCCAAATTTCTATTAGAGCCCTAAAACAATATTTTAGAATTTTACAATTTTTTCCAGATTTTTCTGAGCCATAATTTCGTTATTTAACACTAACCACCCCTAATTAGTCGTAATTAGTGAAAAACAATGCAAATCGCTCACCTTAGCCACAAATAACATATCAAATCTGAAAACTACACTGTTTGGGTCGAATTCTAATGCGTAGCAGTAGCTCCAACTCTGATTTGGTGCTATTTCTCCTTGATTTGACGTAGATTAACTTAATCCTTGATTAGAGAGCGATTTGGGATGAAATTAGAAGGTGGAGGCCATTGTTAGGGTTTCTAATAGGTTAATGGCAGCTAGAAAACTGAAATAGAATGAAAACCTAACTCATTTCAGCCTCCCCATAACCCTAATCCCGAAATGGGTTATGGGCCCATTTGCTAATTACCCTAATCAGCCCACTTAAGCAGTTTTTCACCTTTTAAACCTTGTTTCAGCTATATCTCCCAAACGACGAGTCCGTTTGGCTAATGTGACCACTCTACGGAACTGTAAACCATCATCCAAATCCAATGGAAATGGTTTCAGGTCAAAACTCCTTACCAATCAAAAGTTATGGCTGAAACAAGATTAGCTAGGAGCAAAATGGTCATTTAAAATCGGCAAAAATTGTGAATATGGGAAATGACCCCAATAGTTGTTCCCCAAAGTTACACGACTATACGACCTCATATGAAAACTAAATAAATGTTCTACGATCCTCCGATACGTAGAATGCGGGTCGTTACTCTCTCCCCCTTAAGAAATTTCGCCCTCGACATTCCTCAACTAAGAAACAACCAATGGGTCTTGCATGCCTACCAGCCATATCTCGCAATCAAACATACAAAACAAACAAAACAAACCTATCCTAGCATGCGGAAAGACTAAATCGGAATGAAAACCTTACCAGGCAAAGAGTTCTGGATACGTCTCCTTAATGCTCTCCTCTGTCTCCTAAGTATAGTCATTCTCATCCCCACCCTGCTGAACCTTGACTAGATTCACCGCTTTCCCTTGAAGTTTCTTTGTATCATGCTCGACAATACGAATCGGCTTGCGGTTCCCAATCTCCTCAGGTTCTACTTCGATATCATCCAACTGATCAGGTGAAATAGCCACATCGGGGTCGTGCACGAATTTCCTTAATTGGGAAACATGAAATACGTTATGAACTCCCACCATCTTGTCCGACAACTCAACTTTTTATGCCAAATTCCCTACTTACTCAAGAACTATGAATGGACCAACAATTCTTGGTGCTAGCTTGCCTTTCCTACCAAATCGAATCATGCTCTTTAATAGAGAAATATTGATAAACACCAAGTCACCAATGGAGAATTTTAAATCCCTTCTCCTCTTATCAGCATAACTCTTCTGCCTATCCTGAGCAGCCTTCATTCGCTGTTGGATAACCTTAATCTTGTCTGAAGTTTCTCTTATCACATCTGGCCCAAGCACAAACTTCTCACCGGTTTCTAATCAACATGATGGTGAGTTGCACGGTCTTCCGTACAAAGCTTCAAATGGAGCCATACCAATACTGGATTGATAACTATTATTATATGCGAATTCCACTAGATGCAAATGGTCATCCCATGATCCGCCAAAATCCAGTATACAAGCTCTCAAGAGATCTTCTAATATATGGTTCACCCTCTCCGTCTGGTCGTTGGTCTGAGGATGATACGTTGTACTGAGATGTAATCCTGACCCTAAAGGCTCTTGTAAGTCTTCCAAAACTCACTAGTAAACAACGGATCTCGGTCACTTACAATGCCTTTGGGTACTCCATGAAATCTCACTACCCACTTCATATACAGTTCTGCTAACTTAGCTGCTGTTCTATTTGACTTGACGGGTATAAACCTTGCACTCTTGGTCAATCGGTCCACAATCACCCAAATACAATCATGGCCCGATCTAGTCCTTGGTAACCCATCAATGAAATCCATTGAGACTTATTCCCATTTACATTTGGGAATTTCTAATTGTTGCAACAAACCACTAGGATTCTTCTGTTCGGCTTTAACTAGCTGGCAGTTCATACATTTAGATATAAACTTTCCAACGTCTCTTTTCATTCCTTCCCAGTAGTAAGTCTGTTTCATGTCTCGATACATTTTGTTACCATGGTATGTATAGTTAGTTTCGAGTGATGACACTCTCTCAGTACTTCATCTCTCAATCCATTGACATTGGGTATAACTAGTCTCCCATTCTTTCTAAACCATCCATCTCGATCAAGCCCATACTTGTTCATCTCCTCATCGATATCCATCTCTAACTTGGAGATGGTTTCCAATAAGTTAGGATCGTCCTTCTGACTGGAACCAATCCGCTTAATTAAAGTGGGTCTGATCGTCAAACTTGCTAGCATTTCTAGATCCAATTCGCACTTTGGTTTGAAATCATACCCAGCGATATACTCCAGTTGCTTCCACTCAAGAAATATAGCCCCTAAACTGGCATGTCTTCTACTCAATGCATCAGCTACCGCATTGCCCTTTCCTGGTGTGTATGCAATATCGAAATCATAGGAAGCCAAGAATTCTAACCATCTCTGCTGTCGGAGATTTAGATCCTTCTGAGAGAAGAGACACTTTAACGATTTATGATCGGTAAACAACTCGAATCTTTCTCCCAAGAGATAGTGTCTCCACATCTTCAATGCGAACACAATCGCTACCAATTCCAAATCGTGGATTGGGTATCTTTTCTCAGGCGATTTCAGTTGCCGACTTGCATAAGCTACGACCCAACCTCCTTGCATCAATACAACACCTAATACGGTACCACATACATCCGTGTATACTGTCATTTCTTCATTCCCTTTAGGAATGACTAACACCGGTGCACGCATCAACTTTTCCTTTAGACTCTTGAATGCATTTTCACACCTTCCGTCCCAGACGAAAGCTTGATTCTTCCTGGTCAACAAAGTTAATGGTACCGCTATCTTGGAGAAGTCCTGGATAAACTTACGATAATATCCATCCAATCCCAAGAAACTTCTTACGTCGGTTGCATTCTTGGGCGTAGACCAATCCTATACCGTAGCCACCTTTGCAGGGTCCACGGCAATACCATTCTCTGAAACAACATGGCCCAAGAATCTTACTTCCCTCCTCCAGAAGTGACACTTAGAAAACTTTGCTTTCAATTGGTGTTTTCTCAACACCTCCATCACTACTCTCAAATGTTCCTTGTGTTCTTCCTCTATCCTCGAATAAACAAGTATATCATCCACGAGCACAAGAACAAACTTATTCAATTGATCTTAGAGTACTCTATTCATAAGATCCACAAAATATGCTAGTGCATTGGTCAACCCGAATGGCATGACCAACCACTCATAGAATCCAGACAGCGTCCGAAAGGAAGTTTTAGGAATACTCTCGGCTGCTACTCAGAGCTGATGAAATCCTGTTGCGAGGTCCAGTTGGGAGAACACTCTTGCTCCCTCCAGTTGATCAAACAAATCGTCTATCCGTGGAAGAGGATACTTATTCTTCCTAGCCACTTTATTTAACTTGCGATAGTCCACACATAAACGAAGGGAACCATCTGCCTTGGTAGCAAATACAACCGGTGCTCCCCACTCGGAGACACTTCTTCTAATAAATCCCTTCTTCAAAAGATCGCTTACTTGCACCCCGAGCTCTCTCTGCTCCCTTGGTGCCATACGACGAAGTGACATTACTATAGGTCTGGCATCTTTCACTAAATCAATACGGAACTCAATCTTTTGGTGTGGTGGAAGTCCGGCCACATCCTCGAAGATATCCAGATACTAGCCAACAATGGGAATTCCTGTTAACTTGTCCTGTGGGATGTTGAGGGAATTTAGAAAACTAGCAATCACCTCCTCACTGGGTAGGCCACCAAACAATACCCTCCGCCCATCATCCGCCCTAATAGTCACCGAAAATCCCTCACAGTCTACCACCACCCCATATTTGGAGCCAATCGACTCCCAAAATAATGCCAAACCCAATAAAGCCCAAAACAAAGCAAACATACATCCATGACTCGATAAGACCAAATTTCGAAAAATCATGCTAACGCTAGTCGAACCACCATTCAGGTTCGTCACCGCTAAAGGTTTATCGACTATCTCGGGTTCCGATCCCAACCTATATACCAGGTCACTAGATATGAAGGAACGGGAAGCCCCGGTATCAAAAAACACTCTAACTGGAACATCATAAATGGAAAGCATACCTGTATAACGACATTCTTTCCTTTCTCTACCGCAGTTGCGGCATTCGACGAAGAAGGAACAGCATTGATAGCATATGCTTTCACAATCTGCTTCTCTTTAGGGGGTTGCAGACACTTGTCCTCGTGATGTCCCACTTGACCATAGTTGAAGCACTTCCTATCCGCTGGCTTTGCTCGACATTCTTTTGCATAATGGCCCTTCTTGCCACAGCTAAAGCACTCAACATCTTTCTTGTCTTTCTTTCTCTGATCATCCTTAGCTTGGTTCTGTTTCCTTTTGTTCTGAGAATTATTCTTGCCTCTACCGCTTGCTTGAGGCTTTGGCCCCTCTGCAGATGCAACAATGACTTAAATATTGGGCTTAGGATAAAGGCTCTCTGATCTCAGTGCTTTCCTAACAATTGATTAAAAAGTCTCATCAACATGGTTTATAAGCCTTTCCCCCAAGTACTGATCTAAGCCTGTTATGAACTTCTCATTCTTCTTCTCGGGAGTGTCAATAAGAGATAATACATACTTCGATAAAGTATCAAACTCAGCAATATATTCTGAGACTGCCCTACCATTCTATTTAAGCTCCAAGAACTTCCTAAACAACTCTGACTTCTGGGCAGCTGGGATAAACTTATCACTGAATCGAGCCTTGAACTGATCCTAAGTACCTTGATCCTCAGGGGTAGCTGCCTTAATAGCATTCCACCAATTCATAGCCCATCCTTGCAGCTGACGGGATGCTAGCTTCCTCTTCATCGCGTCTTCGATTCCCAGATCCTCGAAGATATGCTCACAACTATCAAGCCAATCTTGAACTTTTGTAGCCGATTTCGTTCCGTGAAACGGCTTCCCACCAAGACTAGTTTAGTCCTTACAGAGCTTGGCGAAATCGGCCCTAGGCGCCTGCACTACTGCACCACCACCATTTGCAGCATTAGGAGCTGCCCTCTGAACATCCCTAAGCATCTCTCTCATGAAGTCAGTGAACATCGTCCTCATATCAGGAGCATTCCTTTTATTGGCCCTTGAACCAGTACCCCTCGTATATCGGCTCATCGTTGAATCTGTAAGGAGAAAATGATTAACCATCTCTTTAGTGGTGCCAGTGCAGTGCGACTCCATCCTTAGATGTACTAATAGTATATGTATATATAGCTTTTGTAAACCAAAATATCACAAATACGCGCTCTCATATACGTATATTATCTCTCCCTGGTGTCTTTCCCTAGGTTAACTACGCAACCTAGAGCTCTGATACCAAGTGTGATGGCCCGCCCCGCACCAGCTGACATTTCCCTGAAATGCGCTGTACAGATGTCCAACCAGCACGGGACGGTCGCCAAAGAAAGGAAAAGAAAGGAATTTGAACTGACAAGGAACCTGTAGAATGTCTCACCATGCATGGGATAAAATATAATAGTAACATAACTTTGACATAAAACAGGCGAGACAGTGCATAAGCTGAAAACTAAACCATCATAGCAGTGGAAATCCAAAATACAGCTTATCATCCAAACCAACATTATTACAACTTTGAAATACTGTCTCTAAAGAAAAAGGAAGAGGTACACTACTAATATCCAAAGTAGTGACCAGCAATAACACAGGGAGAATATATGTAGATAATACGTGGGAGCCTCCTGCTGGTCTCCGGATCAGCTACTCGTGCATAACCAGCTAACCTGTCTCTAGTCTGCTCGTTTAGGAGCACCTAGAGTAATAAGAAGAGACATAAAACTCTGGGTCAGACAAAAGTCTGGTATGAGCGATAAGCAGCAAAACAGAACAATAACATGTATAACTAACCATACCTGAACCTGCAACCAAAGAGTTAGCACAACAAGATGCACAATACTCTATGGTGGAACTAACACATGGTGAGAAAATAATGGGGAGGGGGTGCATGTCATAGTGATAGCAAAACATCAAACATAGCAATCATCCTCACATCTCTCACTCAGTGCGTAAAGCATACGATATCTACCACTTTGATCACCCAATGCTTTGCTATGATCACTTTGCCCCATTAAGTCACAACGGCTTTACTGCACTGATCCATAGCCACTAATCCTTTGCTATGTCCACTCTGCCCCATGGAGTCATGACAACTCCACTGCACTGGCTCATAGCCTTGCTACGATAACTCTCCCCCATGAAGTCATGACAACTTCACTGCATTGATCCATAGCCAACAATCCGTTCCTCAGTGGTGAGTCAAAGCTATAGACATCGATAATCCCTTTGCACACGTCCCGCAGTAAAGTCCAACTCATGAAGTTAACTCGTTGGTTCCCATCTGGATCCTGAGTTCTACTTCCCATTTGGACCACCTTTGCATCTCGGGTTTTGGTCTTCTCCGGATCGGTCTCCATTTGGTTTGGTTCGGTCCTCCTGATATGGTTCGGTTCCCGATCATCCACATCGGGTCGAGTCGACTTCCCCTTCCAGGTCAGTTCAGTCCATGGTATACCCTCCGGGTCGGATCGAGCTCCTTCACCAGTTCGGGTCATGACTCCAGGCCGTCGCTCCAAGCTCTGGCTCGTGGCTTCATGGCATCAGATCGTGATGCTTCGGTTCAGGACATCCGGTTCGGGCTCGCATGGTGGAGCAGATCGTGAGGAGCATCAGGGTCCGGCTCGTGGAGCATATAGCTCGTGACGCGGTTCGGTTCGAAGAAGGGTGGTGCTCCGGTTCGGGGGTCGGGATACCCTGGTCACAAACGGGTAGGGCGATTCGATCCTGTTCCTGCATCATTTTCTGCAACTTTTCCAGTGACTGTTTTACGCCACATGACAGCATTTTCGACCAATTAACTTTGCTAAACACTCACAAAATATTCCAAACAGTCATAGCAACATGTATAATCGACCATAACACCAAAACAACAATTTAACATGTCAATATGGATCAAACATACCCAAAAACCATGTTTTTAACTTAATCCCCTTAATCATGATTCAACCATATGATTAGCAAAACATATCCAAATTAGCCAAAATTTCTATAAGAGCCCTAAAATAATATTTTAGAATTTTATAAATTTTTCCAGATTTTTCTAAGCCATAATTTCGTTAATTAACACTATTACCCCTAATTAGTCGTAATTAGTGAAAAACAATGCAAATCACTCACCTTAGCCACAAATAAAATATCAAATCTTAAAACTCCACTATTTGGGTCGAATTCTAATGCAGCAGCTCCAACTCTGATTTGGTGCTATTTCTCCTTGATTTGACGTAGATTAGCTTAATCCTTAATTAGAGAGCGATTTGGGATGAAATTAGAAGGTGGAGGCCATTGTTAGAGTTTCTAAGAGGTAAATGGCGGCTAGAAAATTGAAATAGAATGAAAACCTAACTCATTTCAGCCCCCCGTAACCCTAATCCCAAAATGGGTTATGGGCCCATTTGATAATTACCCTAATCAGCCCACTTAAGCAGTTTTTAACCTTCTAAACCATGTTTCAGCCATATCTCCCAAACGGCGAGTCCGTTTGGCTAGTGTGACCACTCTACAGAAATGTAAACCATCATCTGAATCCAATGGAAGTGGTTTCAGATCAAAACTCCTTACCAATCAAAAGTTATGGCCGAAACAAAATCAGCTAGGGGTAAAACGGTTATTTAAAAATTGGCAAAAATTGTGAACATGAGAAATGACCCCAATAGTCGTTCCTTAAAGTTACACGACTATACAACCACATATGAAAATAAAATAAATATTTTATGATCCTCCGATGCGTAGAATGCGGGTTGTTACACAGAAGGTCGGAGGGGGTGCGCTTTCTCCCTTCCTGGCACGCCAAAGCGTTTACGTCAAAATTTGGTCACTAGTGACATCCAACCCCCAATCGTGTGAATGACACACGAACAATGATTATAAAATGCAAAAAAAAAGTAAAGAGAACAAGGGACACACAAGACTTTTTATAGTGGTTCGGCAAAAGACTGTGCCTATGTCCACTTTATATGTATTGATCTTCTTTTGATTATAAGTACAAAGCTTTTTTAGTTTTAGGAAAGAAGAGAAAATGTGTGACGACCGCCCACAGCCCCCGCACTATGCAAGATGAATAATGCGTTGAATGTGTGCCAGGCAGCTATGAACGGTCATCAAGGTATGGTAGGTAAACAAAACCTATCGTAAACTCACAGCGCAAGGATAAAATATAATATAATGTATACAACAGGTAGTGATATTGAAGCAGAAAATACTAAACTTCCATGACAACTAGAAAGTATTTCCCTTACACATGGATAGCAACAGTAGCGTTTGAACAATTTGCCTCACTACAACACTCATAGAAATAGCACATAGCGGAAACAAATACTAAATAGTAGTAAAGATAGTACGACAGCCTCCTGCTCGCCTCCGAATAGCAACACCGTCCTCACTTAAGCTATCACCTATCACCTTCTACTTAGTCTGCCCATCCAACAATCGGATGAACAGCCCAAGGTAATAAGAGGAAACATAAAACCTTGAGTCAGACAACAGTCTTCGTGAGCGATAAAACAACTAACAAAATTCAACAGTAAAGTATATGAGAATGGATAGATAAACATGCTAATCTACCCACAACACCAAAGAAGAACTCAACCTTATCTTCCCCACATCGGACAGCGATAGCCTTTACTTTAAACAATTCAACCATTCATCCATGGAAACCAGAACACCCATTCAATCATGGAAAAACACTCAAAACATCCAAACTATATGTATCTCATGTATACCATCCTAATCGAAATTAACATTCCTCAAGCACAAGCCCCAAAGGCCTAAAGCAATATCAGACAAGCACCCAAGGAACATCTCATTTGACGTTGGACAATCTACGCGAGATGGTACAAACAGAACAACCAATCATCCATGACTGACTCTGACTACCACTACCAATTCTGCTTTGAAACCATCGTTAATCGTATGACGGCCAACCTTGCCATGTGTCAAGGGCAAATGGTAAACCCAGCTCTAGCATAAACTCCGTACGCCTTTCAGCGATACGTATGTATGTCCAACCTTTAAAACTAGGCCTTTCAATGATACCCAAGGTACTCGACCTACAATCGGTCTTTTGGGTGCCCTCATCGTACCTTTGCTTTGAGCCTGCTAGAACTTATGACAACGATAATCTCTCAGCCTTCTCATCTCTAGTCATCTAACTTGACGACTTTTCATAGCTCAAGCAACCTTCTCGAGCAACCATTATCCACCAACTCACGACCTTTGATTTGTCACCATATTCGTTGTTCTATACAGATCAACAAACACCTTCCAACACTTCGAATATTCCCACTTGAATTCTTCTCGAAGTTACACCATCACCGAGCAAAAAATATTATTTTCAAGCTCTTTTCTTCAAATATAAGTCGTACCCGAAAAACATACTTTTTTAGAAAATGACCCTGTTGGAAACAAACCATAGCATCATCACTATCAACCACAACGTTTAGAAGCGCTGTTGAAAACATAACCAATCAGGATATAGGCCGACCCGATCAGTTCAGCTCGACCTGACCCGATTGCACCCCACGACCGACCCGATCCAACTCACCCCTCTATGGGACATGACCGACTCGATCCTATCACCAACATGACTAACCCGATCCGATCACCAACACGACCGACCCGATCCGGTTGCACAACATAACCGACCCGACCCGGCATTTCATCACCTCAAATTTTAGACCGACCCGACCCATCTTGAATGGATTGACCCGACCAGACATAGCCCGATCCTATCATTCATTTATTCCGACCGACCCGTTCTGACTTATTCTCCAAGACAAGATTTTTGACCGACCCGACCCACTTATGGCCGACCCGATCCACTTCCTGCACATCTCCAATTCTACTCCGATTTCGACCAAAACTTCGCCAAACGACAAATCCGACGAAACCGACTCACCCAAAATCATCAAACACAATTATAAACATGTCATAACATTGCTAACAACATGAATATGACGATTACCACAAAAATGATATAAATATCACCTAAAACCATTAAATTGAACATATAATCAAAATGAGAAATTTAACTTACATAAATATGTGAAATGACATGAAATTAATGGGTAAAACTTGCTAAATTAGATCACAGGGTGATGCATATGAAAATAGACATATAACGGTGTAAATCTATGGTAAAACACTTGAATTTGATGGGAAACATGCACAAACACTCATATACTTCATTGCATTCATGTGAGAGATGTAAATCACTCACCGATTATCCCAAACAAGCAAAAATCAAAGGAATATGAATCCAGACAGCAAGCACCTCACACCAAACACCTAGATCCGATGAATACTTGCCTCAATTGATGTAGATCTCCAATTTCCCTCCTTAGATTATGTTTTTTAATGGTGGAAAGGTGTTAGAGGAAGAAGAAGATCAATGCCACCAAATGAGAGAATGGGAATGTAAACCTTTTCCCTCCACTCTCACCCCCTATTTATAGGATTCCACCAGCCCACTAATGGACCTCCTCAATTCAGCCCATTAGGCTCTCCAAACCTGAACAGCCAACTGAAAAATCTTAAAACAGCGATTTCTCCCAAACAGCTGAGCCAAATCTCTAATGTAACCACTCTATGGAAAGGCAAACACCAATTCCTTTCCAATAGCATAGGTCTCACCCTCTGATTCGACCTAAGTCAAAAGTTATGCCTTGTACAATACTAATAGGGGCAAAATGGTCACAAACAAAATCGGTAAAAATTATGGACATGTCTCACATCCCCATAAGAAACATATTAAAAGATGAGAATGATCCAACCCTTAGGGAATAAAATAAAAATATTTTACGATCTTCCGATACGTAAAAATGTGGGCTGTTACATTCTCCCCCCTTAATAATTTCGCCCCCGAAATTCCAAACAAACACAAGTAACCACAACAATTCCGCATGCCTATCATCCATGAGAAGCCAATTCTATCATCCAAACTAGCAACCATCAAGCCATGCATCTATAGCCTAATCCTAGCATGCGGAATTCTATCAAACAATCAACAAGACAACCATATAACGATGGTACGATATCAAAGGGTCCTACTAACGAAGAGTTCTAGATGAGTCACATTTATGCCCTCTTCCGTCTCCCACGTACAATCGTCGTCATCTTCACTCCATTGTACCTTGACTAGCTTAACCGTCTTTCTCCTAAGCTGTTGCGTGTCATTTCCTATAACTCGAAGTGGCTCATGAGGTCTCACAACTGCGATTTCCACTTCTAGGTCTTCATACTGCTTTGGAGACACCACCTCATTCGAATCATGCACGAACTTCCGTAGAAACGACACATGGAACACATTATGCACACTCGACATCTTCTCAGGTAACTCCAATCTATTTGCGAGCTTTCTAATTCGCTCGACTATCGGAAATGGTCCAACGAACCCAGGAGCCAACTTTCCTTTATTTCTGAATCGAACCATATGTTTCAACGGCGAAAACTTCACGAAAACCATATTGCCTATGTCAAATTCCAAATATTTCCAACGTTTATCGGCGTAACTTTTCTGACGATCTTGGGTTGCCTTCATTCGTTGCTGAACGATCTTGATACAATCCGAGGTCTCTCTTATCATTTCTGGCCCAAGTACCAACTTATCTCCAGTTTTTAACCAACATGCCGGAGAATTGCACCGTCTCCCATACAACGCCTCGTATGGTGACATCCCAATGCTAGACTGGTAGCTATTATTATATGCAAACTCAACCAGATGTAGATGGTCTTCCCATGATCCCCCAAATCCAACACACAAGCTCTTAGAAGATCTTCCAAAACTCGATTGACTCTCTCGGTCTGACCATCAGTTGGGGATGATATGCCGTACTCAAGCACAATTTGGTTCCCAAAGCTTCTTGCAAATTTTTCCAAAATCCACTTGTAAATAATGGATCTCGGTCACTCACTATACTCTTTGGGACACCATGGAATTGTACTATCCATTTTACATAAAGTTCAGCCAACTTTGATGTCGTCCTAGTCGACTTGACAGGAATGAACCTTGCGTTTTTGGTCAAACGATCCACGATGATCCAAACCCCTTCATTTCTTGTCCTGGTTATAGGTAGTCCATCGATAAAATCCATCGATACTTGCTCCCACTTCCACGTAGGAACTTCCAATGGTTGAAGCAAACCACTTGGCTTCTTCTGTTCAGCTTTCACTAACTGACAGTTCATGCACTTGGAAATGAACTTTCCAATATCTCGCTTCATCCCCTTCCAGTAGTAGACTCTCTTCATGTCCTGATACATTTTATTACCATCGCGATGAATCGTCAACTTCGAGTGATGACATTCCTTCAAAACCTCATCTCTCAATCCATCAATATCAGGAACAACTAGTCGCCATTGCTTTTGAAGTCAACCTTCTCTATCGACCGCAAACTCTTTATCCTCTGGTTCCGGTACCTGGATAAACTCGACAAGCTTTGCAAATTTCTTTTGGCTCTTGCCAATCCTTTCGATAGGAGTAGGTCTTATCGACAAGTTTGCCAACATTTCAGGTTCCAACTCACAACTTGGCCTGAAATCAAACCCTGCCAAATACTCGAGGCTCTTCCATTCTGCAAACATCGCTCCCAAACTCGCGTGTCTTCGACTCAATGCGTCTGCAACTGCATTGCCTTTGCCAGGAGTATAGGCTATATCAAAATCATACGATGCCAGAAACCCTAACCATCGTTACCGTCGAAGATTCAAATCATTTTGGGAGAAAAGATACTTCAATGACTTGTGGTCCGTAAACAACCTGAATCGAGCTCCCAACAGGTAATGTCTCCATATCTTCAGAGCAAACACAATCGCCGCCAACTCTAAATCATGAGTTGGATCATGCGGCTTCAGCTATCGACTCGCGTAGGCCACAACCTTATCCTTCTGCATTAGCACTGCTCCAAGTCTAGTACCACATGCATCGGTGTATACCACCATCTCTTCATTCCCACTTGGAACGGTCAACACAGGAGCACTCATCATTCTCTCCTTCAGGATTTCGAACGCTTGTTCACACTTCGCATCCCACGTGAACATTTGGCTCTTCTTCGTTAATCCTGTCATTGGTGCAACTATCTTAGAGAAATCCTTGATAAACCGTTGGTAATATCCTGCCAACCCAAGGAAACTCCAAAAATCTGTCGCATTCTTAGGTCTATCCCAGTCCTGGATTGCTGCCACTTTAGCGGGGTCAACCGCTATCCCATTTCTAGAAACTACATGGCCTAAGAACCTCACTTCATCCTTCCAGAAGTGACACTTCGAGAACTTAGCCTTCAACTAATGTTTTCGCAAGATCTCTAACACAACTCTCAAGTGTGTCTTGTGTTCTTCCTCATTCCTGGAGTAAACCAGAATATCATCCACGAACACAAGCACAAACTTATTCAACTGATTTCTGCATACCCTATTCATAAGATCTACGAAATATGCTGGCGCGTTAATCAACCCGAATGGCATCACCAACCACTCGAAGAAACCGGATGGTGTCCTAAAAGCAGTCTTTGGTACACTATCCTTAGCCATCCTCAACTAGTGAAATCATGTTGCCAAATCCATTTGAGAAAACACTTTAGCTTCGTGAAGCTGATCGAACAAGTCATCAATCCTTGGCAACAAATATTTGTTCTTCTTAGTCACCTTGTTCAACTCACGATAGTCCACACACAATCTTAACGAGCCATCCGCCTTGGTTGTAAACACCACTGGTGCACCCCATTCGGAAACGCTTCTCCGAACGAATCCTTTTCCCAAAAGGTCACGAACCCACACCTCTAACTCTTATTGTTCCTTAGGCGCCATCCGCCTAAAAATCACAACGATTGGTCTAACACCCTCGACCAAATCGACTCTAAACTCGATCTCACGATGCGGTGGCAACCCTTTGACCTCGTCAAAGACATCCTCATACTCATTAGCGATCAACACAGATGACAAGTCTTCTTGTGGAATCACAAGTGAATATAACAACTTATAAGAACACCATCTTCGGGTTACCCCGAATCAACACCTTCCGCCCTTCCACATCCCCGACTGTCATCTCTAGCTTTTCGCAACTCACTTTTGCCGCACATCTCTTGGGCCAATCCATGCCCAAGATGATTTCAAACCCAGCGAAAGTTACAACTAAGCAACCACTCATAAATGAGAACTCATGATCAGCAATACTAGATCCATAAAGCTTGCATAGAGCAGATGAACCCATACTAGGTCAATTACAACTTCAAGTTCCAAACCCATTCAACATACAATCTTATTATAGGTAAAAGATGACGATTCTCTAGTACCAAATAGAACTCAAACAACTTCAGTGGCTGGAAGCACATCTAGACAACGACTTCTCCTAGTTCTCTTCAGGAATACAATAGGAAATTGGAATAGCTTCCACAACACATGCTTCCTCCGGTTGCCTATTCTTTGGAAGGTCAGGACAGTCTTTCTTCTTATGTCCAGGCTTACCGCATTCAAAGCACTTCCTTTCGGTTTTCGGCTTCTCACAATTGTTGGCATAATGACCCTCCAATTGACAATTAAAGCAAGTGACATTCATCTTAAATCTCTTCTTCTTGCTTTTTTTCTTATTAACACTGGGGCCAATAAAGTTTCTTCATCTGTAGGAGAATATTCCCTCTGTCGCTTAACAGAATACCTTTTGGGTACTTGCGCAGGAACACCACGCTCTACTGACGCTTCTGGAACGGGCATCCTTAACATGGCTACTGCCATCATGGCCGCCCAAAACATAACTAGATATTCCGGTGCAACAGCTAATGCTTCCAATCGGCCCCTTCCATCTCCTACTCTTCCAATCTCAGGCTTACTTCTAAAGGTTTGATGATTCGTTCTAAATCTAAAATAGAATGATTAGTCCACTTACAAGATAAACTACTAAAGGAAAACAACCGCTACTACTGTATATGCTAATATATATAGTAAGCATCCAACTGAAATATACAAGTACGTCTCTCATACGTGATTACGACTTAGAACTTTGGCTAAAATCGTTAACAGAGCTCTGATACCAAATGTGACGACCGCCCACAGCCCCTCACTATACAAGAGGAATAATGCGCTAAAAGGTGTGCCAGATAGCTATGGACGATCATCGAGGTATGGTAGATAAACGGAACCTGTCGTAAACTCACAGCGCAAGGATAAAATATAATATATACAACAGGTAGTGAGAGTGAAGCAGAAAACACTAAACTTCCATGACAACTAGAAAGTATTTCCCTTACATGTGGATAATAACCGTAGTGTTTGAATAATTTGCCTCACTACAACACTCATACAAATAGGACACAGCGGAAACAAATACTAGATAGTAGAAAAGATAGTACGCCAGCCTCCTGCTCGCCTCTGAACAGCAACACCATCCTCACTTAAGCTATCACCTGTCACCTTCTACTTAGTCTACCCATCCAACAATTGGATGAACAGCCCAAGGTAATAAGAGGAAACATAAAACCTTGAGTCAAACAACAGTCTTAGTGAGCGATAAAACAACTAACAAAATTCAACAGTAAAATATATGAGAAGGGATAGATAAACATACTAATCTACCCACAACACCAGAGAAGAACTCAACCTTATCTTCCCCACATCGGACAGTGATAGCCTTTACTTTAAAAAATTCAACCACTCATCCATGGAAACCATAACACCCATTCAATCATGGAAAAATACTCAAAACATCCAAACTATATGTATCTCATGTATACCATCCTGATCGAAATTAGCATCCCTCAAGCACAAGCCCCAAAGGCCTAAACCAATATCAGACAAGCACCCAAGGAACATCTCCTTCGACGTTGGACAATCTAAATGAGACGGTACAAACAAAACAACCAATCATCCATGACTAACTCTGGCTATCACTGCCAATTCTGTCTTGAAACCATCGTTAATCGTATGACGGCCAACCTTGCCATATGTCAAGGGCTAATGGTAACCCCGGCTCTAACATAAACTCCATACGCCTTTCAACGATACGTATGTATGTCCAACCTTGACAACTAGGCCTTTCAATGATACCCAAGGTACTCGACCTACAATCGGTCTTTTGGGTGCCCCCATCGTACCTTTTCTTTGAGTCTGCTGGAACATATGACAGCGATAATCTCTCGGCCTTCTCATCTCTAGTCATCCAACTCAACGATTTTTCATAGCCCAAGCAACCTTCTCGAGCAACCATTATCCACCAACTCACGACCGTTGAATTGTCACCTCATTCGCTGTTCTATACTGATCAACGAACACCTTCCAACACTTCGAATATTCCCACTTGAATTCTTCTTGAAGTTACACCATCACCGAGCCAACTACATCACTATCAACCACAGCGTTTAGAAGCGCTGTTGAAAACATAACCAATCAGGATATAAGCCGACCCGATCAGTTCAGCTCGACCCAACCCAATTGCACCCCACGACCGACCCGATCCAACCCACCCCTCCCTGGGACATAACCGACCCGATCCTATCAACAACATGACTAACCCGATTCGATCACCAACACGACCGACTTGATCCGGTTGCACAACATAACCGACCCGACCCAGCATTTCATCACCTCAACTTTTGGACCGACCCGACCCATCTTGAATGGACCGACCCGACTAGACATAGCCCGACCCGACCAGTCCTTTATTCCGATCGACCCGTTTTGACTTATTCTCCAAGACAAGATTTATGAACGACCCGACCCACTTATGGTCGACCCGATCCACTTCCTGTACATCTCCAATTCTACTTCGATTTCGACCAAAACTTCGCCAAACGATGAATCCGAAGAAACCGACTCAACCAAAATCATCAAATACAATTATAAACATGTCATAACATTGCTAACGACATGAATATGACGATTACCACAAAAATGATGTAAATATCACCTAAAACCATTAAATTGAACATATAATCAAAATGAGAAATCTAACTTACATAAACATGTGAAATGACATGAAATTAACGGGTAAACTTGCTAAACTAGATCATAGGGTGATGTGTATGAAAATAGACATATAATGGTGTAAATCTATGGTAAAACACTTGAATTTGATGTGAAACATGCGCAAACACTCATATACTTCATTGCATTCATGTGAGAGATGTAAATCACTCACCGATTATCCCAAACAAGCAAAAATCAAAGGAATATGAATCCGGACAGCAAACACCTCGCACCAAACACCTTGATCCGATGAATCCTTGCCTCAATTGATGTAGATCTAGCCTCCAATGGTATAGATCTCCAATTTCCCTCCTTGGATTATGATTTTTAATGGTGGAAATGTGTTAGAGGAAGAAGGAGACCAATGCCTCCAAATGAGAGAATGAGAATGTAAACCTTTTCCCTCCACTCTCACCCCCTATTTATAGGATTCCACCAGCCCACTAATGGATCTCCTCAATTCAGCCCATTAGGCTCTCTAAACCTAAACAACCAACTAAAAAACCTTAAAACAGTGATTTCTCCCAAACCGCTGAGCCAAATCATTAACGTAACCACTCTACGGAAAGACAAACATCAATTTCTTTCCAATGGCACAGGTCTCACTCTCTGATTCGGCCTGAGTCAAAAGTTATGCCCTGTACAAGACTAATAGGGGCAAAATGGTCACAAACAAAATCGGTAAAAATTATGGACATGTCTCACATCCCCATAAACAACATATTATGATGAGAATGATCCAAACCTCAGAGAATAAAATAAAAATATTTTATGATCTTCTGATACGTAAAAATGCGGGCTGTTACAAAATGGCTATATTTTTATTGAGTTAGCCGTGAGAGTTGGAGATCTTAAGGGAAAAGGAGAGTATCCCAAGAGAAGCCTTAAGAATCCCAAGTTCAGAAGCAGTCATTTTCCTCTTTGAGCTTTGAGGTATTTATAGGTGAAAACATGGGCTGAGCAGGCCGCCACGTGGCCTTCCTCTTTTTTCGGTGCTTGGATACGTGGAGCTCGACCATTGGTAGCAATATCGGCGATAGGACCCATTCCACTACTCATTAATAGTTTCATCGGAAGTAGCGGGTTACGTGGCCATCGTGGTGAGGTGTGTCAAAAGTAGAGCTCTGTTCGAATATGGTTGACCGCCTTTATCGCCTTAATAGCCGGACTGAGCATTTGAATGACTCAGCTGGATATTTCCATGTAGATCCGAGATACTCGGTCGATGCACCTTTTACGGGAGCGATTTTCTCGGTTGACTGGGAGAGCGAATCTTCCGGAGTGAGTTGTCAGCTGGTAGGAATTGGTTCGGGCCGACGCCTGAAGGAGGCCTGTTTCGGACCGAGCTTTGACTGGGCTTCCTGGAGCGTGAATTATCCGAATTGGCTGATTGCGCATTGCTGAAGGGCGCATTTCTGAATATTGGGCTTCGATCTGATCCGTGGTAGCTTTTGCCAAAAAAGATGGTTAATAGCTGCTAACACCAAAGTAGTGATAGTAGATGTTTCTGGTCGTTTTTTTTTGGAAGAGATTTATTCACTAAGTCAAAAACTCAAAAGTTGGCAGCAATGTAAGGTGCAATTGAAAGCAAGGAAGGGCCAAGACCACTATAAAAGGAGGCAATTCCTTCTTCTCTCAGCATATTTAATGCAATCTGACCAAACTTTAGCTATGGTTAGTCTGCATTATATACACAAAGTTCAAGACCATTTTATAATTTCTAGAATGTTCGAATATCAAGATAACTATTAACCGTTGAACCTAGCCTAAAATTTTCAATATTATTTTTTAAAGCGTTTGATTATCTAATCTAGTTAGTATGATCTTTAATTATTTTTTAAAGCTAACTTAATGTGAGTTAGTTGACGTGTGTCGGGCATGCTTCAACTAGATTTTGGTTGACGTGTGTCGGGCATGCTTTAGCTAACATGCGTGTTTAAAAATGAAAAAATATATAACATGAAGAAGAATGATGGTATGTTAGCTTGCAGTGTTCATGCGTGAAGTATGGAGACTTGGAGGAGGTGAATGCACGCATGGGTTCTTGGTGGGGTAAGGTTGGTTATTTAGTCTAAATAGTATATTTAATTTGATTAAGTTAGCTAAACATGTTTATCTTGCTCATAAACAACCCGTTTTACCCGCGGTTTCCACACAAATCACTATACCACTATAGATAATTCCCAATATAGATATTGTGTATTCAAATCATAAAATTTGAATAATCATTTTTCAAATATCATACCTGACCATTTAAGGTGTAATGATTTCAAATAACTTACCGCCTCATCATTTTTCATTTGATCCTCCACCTTTGCTCGTCGCTGCTTTTACCTCCTTCCACACGCGCCGCCTGTGCTCCACTGCCTTCGGTTCTTCCGCTGCTCCATTTCCATCTCTCCTTTCTGCCTTCTAATAAAATAATTACTTCAACTCACACTATTATCATCCCCTGCTCACTATCTCCACCATACATCAATAGCTACGCCTCCACCATCGCCAACCGCTGCTCCAACATGCAAACTGTCGAGCCTCCCTCCATCATCCATGTCAGCACACACTACCTTAAGCAGTAGCCATCCACTTCCTTGTCTCTTTACTGACCATCACCTATACAAAGTATCTCCAACCCATCGATCAACACATACCGCACCACCTTCCCTTATCATGCCAACTGAAGCCACCAAACCTCACTCACATACCCAGTCCTATCCTATCTCTATTCAATCTGACCCACTTCACCTAAATTCCAGTCCCTACCCTGACCAAATTCAAAATATCATACCTGACCATACATGGCTTGTAGTTCACTCATACACTATCTATATCAGGAATTTTGAAGACGAAATATCAAAACATTTACATTATATTGCGAAACATAATGCATAGAGAGGTGGATGGTTCGTTATGATCAGTGTAGAACCTAGGAAAAAATTATTTAACATGTGCCATCACATCTAATTATTCTAATTACCGTTAATTTGCATAAACATCTCATAGATCATCTTAAAAGATATAACATCCCGTGAATAACGATCACGCTTTCGTTCGTCTTTCTGCTTGCTAATTTCTAAATATTTTATGATTTTTATTCATAACCCTACCATTCGATTACTTGTACAAGCACAAACCTTAAAAAAACATCTATACTGTTGTGACCACCTAATTTACAAATTAGAAGTAGTAACATAACATAAGCAAGGAAAGATCATTTGGGAAGGATTTTTTATTATTTAAAAAAAAAAACAAGAGCATGGAAGTGGAAATTACATGCATCAACACGGTGAAGTAAGTGCATTATGAAGTGGACCAGACAAATGTAATGAACCAATAATGCACGCATGACACTTGAGAGAAGTAGAAAATAATAAAATAATAATAAGAAGAACGATGCACAATCATACAATGCATGCAGCCGTGCATTGTAAATTTTTTTGGCTTCCTGTTTTACAGAATGTATGGTTGCTGTAAGTTATTTGAAATTACTACACCTCCTTAATTTTACAAATCACATCACCGGATTTTTAATTTCAATAATTCCCAATATAGATAGTGTATATTCAAATAGCTACACCACTGTAGATAGCCGACTCAACTTAAAGTAGCAATACAACTTGAAGTTTGTTAAACATCAAGTTTGTTGAACCAAAAAGTTGAACTTCGAAACATACCTAATATTGCCAAAATCATTGTCATCGATGATATGTTGTGGGTTGGAAGCCGATTCAGTTGAAGGAGAAGCAGAAGCCGATTCACTCGAAACACCATCAAATCGCCTGAAGCAGAAGCCGATTCACTTGAAGTGGATTCTATCGCCTGAAGGAGTGGAGGACATTGTAACAACCCGTATTTTTCGATAACATGTTAAAACGAGAATCAAGGCAGAATTTAATTTTAAATTCTGAATCAAGTAAGACGGGCTATGCCATTTCGTTCGTCTCGGAAAAATACGCGAAATAGAGTCCGAGTTTTCGAAAATCGGAGTCCGTATGACCCGGTTAAGGCCCAAAGAAGTTTTCGGGAAATTCGAATTTCGGAAGCAGTTTTGGAAATCAGATCTGGGGCCAGGCGGGAAGTTTCCCGCCTAGGCCATGTCGACAGGGCTGTCGACAGGCCTGTCGACTTGGGCCCAGACCAAGTCGACAGCCCTGTCGACTTGTCTGTCGACAGGGGGTGGCCGGGGCAAGCTGCCTGGTGCACCTGTTTGTCTCACCTGGTCTTGTTCTTGGGCTGGTTCTGGAAGCTTCCGAGATCTGATGGTCCTAATCTATCCTAGGGTTAATCTAAGGGCCTAAAACTATCCTAATCTCTATAAAAACACCCTTAAGCCCCCCCTAAACCCTCATAACTCACCCTCTCCACGAAGTGCTGCCCAAATGCAAAGTGATCATGGCCTCCATCTCAAATCCCTAGAGCCTATGCACTCAAATCAAGTTCAAATCAAAAGGTGCAAGCTTGCTACACCAAATCAAGGCCAAATCAACATTTCTATGCGAGTTCCATGACGATTCTTCTACAAAGGAGGCACCTTTCTTAGCCAAGATGATTCATGCTCCTTTCCCTAGGCCTAACTATGTAAGTTCTAGCTACTTTTGGATCAAAACGGTATTTTTAATGTTGACATGGGATAAAATGAGGCTAAACATGATTATGCGAACCTATATGAACCTTACCTTGCCTCTTGTGATTTTAGGCCATGTGAGTGACTTAATCATGCCTCTCATGCTATGCATAACCTAGTTTAACTTGCAAGTTTGGATCTTTATGCATGAAATGCTAGCATGAACCTTTAGGAACCACTTTACTTGTGAAACATTGGCTAAGACAAGATTTTGGGGCTTATGCATGTTTATGAACCCAAACCACTTATGCTAACATGCAAGTTTGTGGCCAAATCCTCTATGAGATTATGCATGCTCGTGGCCAATCCCCTCTTTTAAGTTGTGCATGTTTATGGCCAAACCCTTTTTGATAATATGCATGTTTGTGGCCAAATTACCTTATGACACTATGCATGTTTATGGCCAATCTCTTTATGATGTTATGCATGTGGAAGCCAAGCCCTTTTTGGCATCATGCATGTTTTGAGACCAATATGTGACATAGTATCCTTACTATGTTGACTCGCTTTGCTTGCGTTGGGGAAAACACGATTTTGGGTAGTTAGACAAGCATGAACATGTCGCAAAATCTTAACTTGAATATGACATGTGTTTATACTTGAAAATATGACTTGAAAGATAACATGGAAGATGACATGTAAGTATGCATAAAAACATGAGCTTGGGAATTTACCTATTAAGTTAGGTCTACCCTTTGGGAATTTACCTATTAAGTTAGGTCTACCCAAATGCTTGAAAACTTGTAACATGTTTTGGAAGCATGATGAACTTAGATAATATAAGTGGCCAACTCGAGGTTGGGTTGAGTGTGCAACGTAAAACTACCCGGAACCGACCGGCCTAACTAGTAGTTGCAAACAATAGGACCCAATGTGAGAAGTTGGTCATATCGCACTTAAGACCCGAGGTTAGACTAGGTTGTGGTGTAAATCTACCCGGACCCGCCCGGCTTAACTAGTAACCACAACAAGGTCTAATGTGAGAGGTTGAGGGTGCATTAATTAAGTTAATGCCACATAATAGGGTTAAGTTAATTTGATTAATGAGGCTTAACCAAATATGATATGGACAAATGGGTTAAGTAATTTGATTAGGCTAATGATACTTAACAAAACATGATAAGCTTGGGTAGGTTAAGTAACTTGATTTGCCTAATGACACTTGACCATTTTTATATGACTAGTGGACGGGATTAAGTTAACCAACACTTAATCAATCCAACACGATAACGTGATAAGGTTAAGTAAATTTTCTTAATGACACTTAACCGTATAATACAGTTAATGAATGGGGTTAAGATTAGACTTAACTAATCTAAACATGGTAATCAGATGGGGTTAAGTTAGCCTAGACTGAGTTAATCCAACTTGGTAATTTAATGGGGTTAAGTTAAACACTTAACTAATTTAAAACGATGATTTGATGAGGTTAAGTGACCTATACTTAACCAATCTAACTCGCTAATTTGATGAGGTTAAGTTAATCTATACTTAACCAATCTAACGTGAAAACATGATAAGGCTAAGTCACGAATCACTTGAATGCGCTTGACCGATTTGACTCGGTAATTTGACAAGGTCAAGTTAATTTATATAATTAACCAATCTAAAATGATAATTAGACGAGGTTAAGTTATGGATTGCTTAATATACTTAGCCAACTTGACACATGGTTGGTAGGGTTAAGTCTTGGACTTGGATACTTAGCCAATTTTGACATGGTTTGTAGACGGGCTAAGTTATGAACTTAAGTGACACTTAACCCATTGGATAAACCCTAATTCGGAGGATTAGGTAAATGACCATAGTTAACAAGGATCATGGAAATAAGGCTAAGTGGTAAACCTTAGTTAAGGGAAACTAAGTAATAATTCTTAGTCAAGGAAATTTGGACCATTTCTTAGATAGATTAGTAACCCGATACGTTAGGTCAACGTTTAAGTATGCGTATAGGAGCAGGCTATCTGATTTAGATAAAGGCTCCAACGAACTGGGTAACGAAGCAGCGTCTTCGGGGAACGTGAGGATATTCTTGGGATCCCTCTGTGAGCTGCCAGGTCATTATACTAGGCTCACGAGAGGTTGAGGTCTGCGGTAGAAGAACCCAGAATATGCCTTGGTTGCTATGCGAGCGACCTAAAGACTGGGGTGGATAGCAGTGAGTCGACGAATACATAAGGTGCCCGAGATAGCAAGTTCGTCGATCATCTACCATCTTGAGTCAAGCGTGTACGTACGGAAAGGCAGGGAACACCCAACAGACCATAATTGCTATCTAATTATGGGTGAGGTAGGCCGTAGGATGTGGGTTGGCCGGAGTGTAGTTCTCATGCAAGATTTTCTCTTGTGTTGCCTTTCACTAGTTGAGGGAGGGGTCTCGTGGGACCATAGCCACGTGTAGAAAAGCAGACCTTAGTATCTGCATCGGCAGATAAAATCTAAAGCTCCCGACCGAGTCCTGTATTTCTTGTTTGCCCTGTGACAGGACTCGGATGGCACGATGTGATACATGTGCATACAGTTATAGAAAAAACGATTCACGATGAATGCGTGGGAAAAAGGGCGCGGTTGAGGGTTAGCGTAATCCCTAGTGGCCTAGGTGGTTTAACCCAAACCGAAATACGAAAGCGTGCAATAGGTAAGCGTAATCCCTAGTGGTGCTAGGTGGCGTAAGTCCTAGTAGTTCAAACAATGATTCATATGGAAGAGCCTAGCTAGAACAAGGGTGACAGTCCAAACGATTTCAAGGATAATACGACATGAGGAAGCCCGTACGAGGTATGGCAAAGGACTGAACTTATATACATGGAAAGAAACATATGATTTGAGTAACCTATATATGCGATATATTAGGTTGACATGGACCATTACACGACTTTGAGTAAGGGACATTCATGGTTAACACATAACAAGGCTGGGATACTAGTACGGAGGGTGCAGAGCAAATATACATGTTAGAACTAGGAAGAATATACATAATAGATACCGTGGGATGTTAGACGGGGTAGATACCTTGGGATAATGTACTCGATAGAAATCTGACGATGTGATACCTTGACTTATCATAACACCGTAGTTTATCATGATACCTTAATTTACCTTGCCGCAGTAGTTCAACCGGCTACCCTGGTTTATCTATCTTGTAGTTATCCTTATGTTTACTTTCAGTTTATGCATGTCATGTTACCTTTACCTGTTTTTATACTGGAAGTAGATAGGACTTACTCAGTCTTTTTGACTGACCCGTTTTGTTTTGCCTCTTTTCTTCCGTTTCCCCCCCAGGTTTCAGGGAGGAAACAATGCTGTTTAGTTCGGACTTCTTCTGCTTGAAGGTCATCATGGATGGCTTGGACTTCTCTTGGCTATGGCTACTTTACTGTTTTACTTGGGGAATAATTTATTAAAAAGTCTTTATGCTTCTTTACTATTGCAAGACAGGTTTTGATGTACTCTGATGTAAAAGGCTTTAGACCTTATTTATTCATGTTATGAAAGTTTGATTTTACTTCCGCTATTTATATATGTTCTGTCTTGTGATATTTCTGTGCATGTTTACCAATAATGCCCCTCTAAAGCTAGTGCATTCCTTTGCGAGTGACCCTAGCGGAGGCGGGGTGTTACATTTGGTATCAGAGCAGAAGGTTACCAGACTGGGCAAAAGTTTTCAAAGACCTTCTGAAAACTATTTGAAAAACCGTTTACAAAGAAGCATTTTTCAAGAAAATTTTCTTTTAAAAGAAAAAGGCTATTCTCCAAAGGCCATTAGCACTATCCTTGTTTCCTTAATTGAGTCTCTTTTCCTTTCTTTCCTCCATCTGTAGTCACAGTAGTTTTAACTGCGACTAGTCTTTTCTACCTACGAAAGTGCTTTCCATCCGATGGAGGTGGTTCTCGAGAGACCAGTGACCGCGTTATAAGAAAGGATCGTGAGAAAGAAGGATAAAGGATACGAGCTTAAGGATGAGCAACTTGTTGGTATGGCTTAGTCCTCAAAGGAGGGAGAGAGATGAACAATGAAACCCATGACGAGAGAGTACCTTTGGCATGGTAAAACGGGGCGGATAGTTAAGTATTATGGGACAAGGACAAGATCATCGGGAGGGCAGTAGTATGCTTTCATTTCTAGAGTACCTCGGAAGGAGGGTAACGATCTTGTCAAAGGTTTAGCTTTTCTTCTCTATCATCCCGTTAGGACTTTGTTGTTCGTATCATTTAAGTCTGCTTCGGTAGTTGAGTCTCTGCACCTTAAGTACTAGCGTAATAGAGGATCCCATTTTTGTCTCAAGTCCTATTGGAAGATCGGTCCATTTACTCATGGCTTGTTTGGATTTGAGAATGTCTATATCGAGTGTTGAGCTTGGAAATAATGCTTATGTTTATAAGTTGTGGATGGATTCTAGGGATGAAGTGGTTATCCAGTAAGGGGTGCCACTCTCGGTTTTAGAAGGAGGGTAGTTAGACTCTTGGCTTGCTTTGGTAATACCCTTGAAGTATCGCGTAACCTTTTGGGTTCTGTCATGATTAGTTACTTAGGATCCCTAGATGCCTTTGTTGGAAATTAGAAACCCGATCGAATGGTGTTCGCTAATAAGGCGGATGGTTTACTTCGATTATGGGAATTACCCTAGTAAGTGCGCACGGTAACTTGTTTACTTTCAAGAAAAAGTTTTTCTACGTGGAATACCTTAGGGTACAAGGTCCAGGATTCACTAGTGAATTTTGAGGGCTCGCATGGAATAATGTGTACGCAGTCCTGTTTGCGCCAAGTATTCTAGAAGGAGAATAAGTGCAAGTGGAACGGGAGGCGACGAGGAAATGAATTCCAACTCATGTTATGGAAACAGGAAATAAGAAGCTGCGAAATCGTGAAGAAAAAGGGGCGGTCAAGGCACGATGGAACTAAGCTCAAGGTAATGCGACTCAGGAGACTGAAGACTAAATACGTGCATGATATCTCTTTTGGGAATATATCCTCGATCCCTGTTTTCTGTTGAGCTTGCTTGTAGGCTATCTTTTATGGATATCCCCTCGGTCCTGTTTCTGTTACAAACCCCGTAAGGAGTTTGTTTTGTTTATCTTCTCGATCTTATTTTGGGAACCTTAGGTAGGACGCAATGGATGTAAACATGTATTTGAAACATGTTATGGTTGAAAGGGTTGCAAGTGGTTGCTCGTGGATGCGCGAATTTACATTAAATATTAGCTCGACTCGGTCATATTTCATATTGCATATGCACGAGTATTTATACTTGTTTATGGATGAAATTGAATGTGTTACCATGTGGACGTTGCATATGGATGAATGTTTGTGCACGCATATAGTATCTATATGACTAGGACTATTTGCATACATGTTGGATTCATGGCACTATACATATTTTGCATTAGAAAGATTATTCAGGCCTGATCATTAGCATTAGCTAAGGAACATGTACACACACGTTTTGCATATATTCATACAACATTAGAAATTATCTAAGGACAATGGTTGCTTGTGGATGATGTTTTGAGTAGATGGATGATGGATGGTAGGATATGTTCTTCCTAACTTGGAGATTTCGGGGACGAAATCCGAAAAGGTGGGGAGAATGTAACAACCCGTATTTTTCGATAACATGTTAAAACGAGAATCAAGGCAGAATTTAATTTTAAATTCTAAATCAAGTAAGACGGGCTATGCCATTTCGTTCGTCTCGGAAAAATACGCGAAATAGAGTCCGAGTTTTCGAAAATCGGAGTCCGTATGACCCGGTTAAGGCCCAAAGAAGTTTTCGGGAAATTCGAATTTCGGAAGCAGTTTTGGAAATCAGATCTGGGGCCAGGCGGGAAGTTTCCCGCCTAGGCCATGTCGACAGGGCTGTCGACAGACCTGTCGACTTGGGCCCAGACCAAGTCGACAGCCCTGTCGACTTGCCTGTCGACAGGGGGTGGCCGGGGCAAGCTGCCTGGTGCACCTGTTTGTCTCACCTGGTCTTGTTCTTGGGCTGGTTCTGGAAGCTTCCGAGATCTGATGGTCCTAATCTATCCTAGGGTTAATCTAAGGGCCTAAAACTATCCTAATCTCTATAAAAACACCCCTAAGCCCCCCCCTAAACCCTCATAACTCACCCTCTCCACGAAGTGCTGCCCAAATGCAAAGTGATCATGGCCTCCATCTCAAATCCCTAGAGCCTATGCACTCAAATCAAGTTCAAATCAAAAGGTGCAAGCTTGCTACACCAAATCAAGGCCAAATCAACATTTCTATGCGAGTTCCATGACGATTCTTCTACAAAGGAGGCACCTTTCTTAGCCAAGATGATTCATGCTCCTTTCCCTAGGCCTAACTATGTAAGTTCTAGCTACTTTTGGATCAAAACGGTATTTTTAATGTTGACATGGGATAAAATGAGGCTAAACATGATTATGCGAACCTATATGAACCTTACCTTGCCTCTTGTGTTCATGTTTATGATTTTAGGCCATGTGAGTGACTTAATCATGCCTCTCATGCTATGCATAACCTAGTTTAACTTGCAAGTTTGGATCTTTATGCATGAAATGCTAGCATGAACCTTTAGGAACCACTTTACTTGTGAAACATTGGCTAAGACAAGATTTTGGGGCTTATGCATGTTTATGAACCCAAACCACTTATGCTAACATGCAAGTTTGTGGCCAAATCCTCTATGAGATTATGCATGCTCGTGGCCAATCCCCTCTTTTAAGTTGTGCATGTTTATGGCCAAACCCTTTTTGATAATATGCATGTTTGTGGCCAAATTACCTTATGACACTATGCATGTTTATGGCCAATCTCTTTATGATGTTATGCATGTGGAAGCCAAGCCCTTTTTGGCATCATGCATGTTTTGAGACCAATATGTGACATAGTATCCTTACTATGTTGACTCGCTTTGCTTGCGTTGGGGAAAACACGATTTTGGGTAGTTAGACAAGCATGAACATGTCGCAAAATCTTAACTTGAATATGACATGTGTTTATACTTGAAAATATGACTTGAAAGATAACATGGAAGATGACATGTAAGTATGCATAAAAACATGAGCTTGGGAATTTACCTATTAAGTTAGGTCTACCCTTTGGGAATTTACCTATTAAGTTAGGTCTACCCAAATGCTTGAAAACTTGTAACATGTTTTGGAAGCATGATGAACTTAGATAATATAAGTGGCCAACTCGAGGTTGGGTTGAGTGTGCAACGTAAAACTACCCGGAACCGACCGGCCTAACTAGTAGTTGCAAACAATAGGACCCAATGTGAGAAGTTGGTCATATCGCGCTTAAGACCCGAGGTTAGACTAGGTTGTGGTGTAAATCTACCCGGACCCGCCCGGCTTAACTAGTAACCACAACAAGGTCTAATGTGAGAGGTTGAGGGTGCATTAATTAAGTTAATGCCACATAATAGGGTTAAGTTAATTTGATTAATGAGGCTTAACCAAATATGATATGGACAAATGGGTTAAGTAATTTGATTAGGCTAATGATACTTAACAAAACATGATAAGCTTGGGTAGGTTAAGTAACTTGATTTGCCTAATGACACTTGACCATTTTTATACGACTAGTGGACGGGATTAAGTTAACCAACACTTAATCAATCCAACACGATAACGTGATAAGGTTAAGTAAATTTTCTTAATGACACTTAACCGTATAATACAGTTAATGAATGGGGTTAAGATTAGACTTAACTAATCTAAACATGGTAATCGGATGGGGTTAAGTTAGCCTAGACTGAGTTAATCCAACTTGGTAATTTAATGGGGTTAAGTTAAACACTTAACTAATTTAAAACGATGATTTGATGAGGTTAAGTGACCTATACTTAACCAATCTAACTCGCTAATTTGATGAGGTTAAGTTAATATATACTTAACCAATCTAACGTGAAAACATGATAAGGCTAAGTCACGAATCACTTGAATGCGCTTGACCGATTTGACTCGGTAATTTGACAAGGTCAAGTTAATTTATATAATTAACCAATCTAAAATGATAATTAGACGAGGTTAAGTTATGGATTGCTTAATATACTTAGCCAACTTGACACATGGTTGGTAGGGTTAAGTCTTGGACTTGGATACTTAGCCAATTTTGACATGGTTTGTAGACGGGCTAAGTTATGAACTTAAGTGACACTTAACCCATTGGATAAACCCTAATTCGGAGGATTAGGTAAATGACCATAGTTAACAAGGATCATGGAAATAAGGCTAAGTGGTAAACCTTAGTTAAGGGAAACTAAGTAATAATTCTTAGTCAAGGAAATTTAGACCATTTCTTAGATAGATTAGTAACCCGATACGTTAGGTCAACGTTTAAGTATGCGTATAGGAGCAGGCTATCTGATTTAGATAAAGGCTCCAACGAACTGGGTAACGAAGCAGCGGCTTCGGGGAACGTGAGGATATTCTTGGGATCCCTCTGTGAGCTGCCAGGTCATTATACTAGGCTCACGAGAGGTTGAGGTCTGCGGTAGAAGAACCCAGAATATGCCTTGGTTGCTATGCGAGCGACCTAAAGACTGGGGTGGATAGCAGTGAGTCGACGAATACATAAGGTGCCCGAGATAGCAAGTTCGTCGATCATCTACCATCTTGAGTCAAGCGTGTACGTACGGAAAGGCAGGGAACACCCAACAGACCATAATTGCTATCTAATTATGGGTGAGGTAGGCCGTAGGATGTGGGCTGGCCGGAGTGTAGTTCTCATGCAAGATTTTCTCTTGTGTTGCCTTTCACTAGTTGAGGGAGGGGTCTCGTGGGACCATAGCCACGTGTAGAAAAGCAGACCTTAGTATCTACATCGGCAGATAAAATCTAAAGCTCCCGACCGAGTCCTGTATTTCTTGTTTGCCCTGTGACAGGACTCGGATGGCACGATGTGATACATGTGCATACAGTTATAGAAAAAACGATTCACGATGAATGCGTGGGAAAAAGGGCGCGGTTGAGGGTTAGCGTAATCCCTAGTGGCCTAGGTGGTTTAACCCAAACCGAAATACGAAAGCGTGCAATAGGTAAGCGTAATCCCTAGTGGTGCTAGGTGGCGTAAGTCCTAGTAGTTCAAACAATGATTCATATAGAAGAGCCTAGCTAGAACAAGGGTGACAGTCCAAATGATTTCAAGGATAATACGACATGAGGAAGCCCGTACGAGGTACGGCAAAGGACTGAACTTATATACATGGAAAGAAACATATGATTTGAGTAACCTATATATGCGATATATTAGGTTGACATGAACCATTACACGACTTTGAGTAAGGGACATTCATGGTTAACACATAACAAGGCTGGGATACTAGTACGGAGGGTGCAGAGCAAATATACATGTTAGAACTAGGAAGAATATACATAATAGATACCGTGGGATGTTAGCCGGGGTAGATACCTTGGGATAATGTACTCGATAGAAATCTGACGATGTGATACCTTGACTTATCATAACACCGTAGTTTATCATGATACCTTAATTTACCTTGTCGCAGTAGTTCAACCGGCTACCCTGGTTTATCTATCTTGTAGTTATCCTTATGTTTACTTTCAGTTTATGCATGTCATGTTACCTTTACCTGTTTTTATACTGGAAGTAGATAGGACTTACTCAGTCTTTTTGACTGACCCGTTTTGTTTCGCCTCTTTTCTTCCGTTTCCCCCCCAGGTTTCAGGGAGGAAACAATGCTGTTTAGTTCGGACTTCTTCTGCTTGAAGGTCATCATGGATGGCTTGGACTTCTCTTGGCTATGGCTACTTTACTGTTTTACTTGGGGAATAATTTATTAAAAAGTCTTTATGCTTCTTTACTATTGCAAGACAGGTTTTGATGTACTCTGATGTAAAAGGCTTTAGACCTTATTTATTCATGTTATGAAAGTTTGATTTTACTTCCGTTATTTATATATGTTCTGTCTTGTGATATTTCTGTGCATGTTTACCAATAATGCCCCTCTAAAGCTAGTGCATTCCTTTGCGAGTGACCCTAGCGGAGGCGGGGTGTTACAGACATGGTTCGAAGGAGAATATGATTTGCTGATTTTTCTTTTCTCGGGATGTCTGATTTGATTTTATGCAGCCGATGGATGGAGAAAAGGTTTACGAGTGTCGAGGAGCTGAGAATTGGGAAAATACACGATCTTTTACGTTTTTCACCGACAATTTCATCTCAACGAAGTTTACAAGCACATATATGGGTTGGCCAAAAAATAATTGTCGAAATTTATTTTCAATAACACTTTTTAACTTAACAACGCTTATTTTAGTGATTAATCTACAACGCGAATAAGTGTTGGCATCTAAAAAAAAGTGTTACAAAATGGTTGTTTTGGTGTAGTGTTTCAACATGTTGTGATTTGGTCCAACCTCCTAGGACTTGGTCGTCTCGACTCCCCCGACTTCTTTGCATATTCATAGGCCGATCTATGGTCCACTGCAGCTAAACTAGGATACCTATGCCAATGGTAAAGAGATATTTTCTTCTCTTTGGAAGCAAAAGCTCTGTCATTTCCTAAAGAGCAACTATCAACTCCTTATCTCTAGTTTCTCACAAATAGAAAACTATACTTATGATCAGCGATACAAATAAAGGTTATTACAAGTAGGCGTACATTAGAGTTTGCCGAACCGCTATAAAAACCTTATGTTCTTTGCTACTTTACTGCATTTCTGTGTCTAGATCTGTGGACTTATCTTTTACTTTATTTTGGGTGTTGGTGTCATCTTTGGTGCTAGTGGTAGCTAACCCAATGTGCTTATGAGTCGATGGACTTATATAAGCCGAGCTTGTACTTAGAATAGCAACGTAGGGAGCTTAGACGGCTTGCCACTTGCCAGAATAGGTATGTGGTAGGTTGACCTATATTCGTGTCGCCTTGGACCAGACCAAGGAGCCTTGATCAGTTTGCTTACTTATGGAAAAATAAAGTAACGGTTTATATAAAATTTATTTATTTAATTTGTTTGAGTATTTTTAAGTAAATGTTACTATTTGATACACAATTATGACTAATATTTATGAAAAGTACCATAATAATATTTGTGTTGCTGTATCTTTTACAAAATATGTTTACATTTACTGCTATTTTTTATTAAAAACCAAATAATTATAATTTTATAATTTTTATCGCTTTAAAGTTTACTAGTTATTGTCATTTTAGTTCTTTTATTGGCTACAAGAAATAATAGCGCGACCGATGGCAAATGCGTTGGCACACCGTCATTAAGCCGTCTGGTTTTCTTGTGCAGGAGAGCTAGAAATAACTTTTTTGGATCTGCATAGTACCGTCATTAAACAAAAAATTATGTCACAATCTTGTGTTCAAATAGTTGCTCTATTTTTTGTTTAACATAATTTTTTATCCAATTCAATTTATAATAAATGCTCGTAGAATCGATAAAATGGTATGGCCAGTGCTTTACCGTTTGACTATATCCCATGCTTCTCTTCGTGATTAGAAAGAAAGCAATTGAACAACGTCTCTATGCTTGCTTTTCTGTCATCATGTTTGATGGTCAAAGAGTATAAAATGACTAGACTCATACGATAATGGTAATTTGTTTCGAACAGTTAATATGCATCGAATGGATATAATTCAAACTATTAACTTTTGAAAAACACACATTTATTTTATTTCTAGCTAATCATAATTTAAAGGATTTTTTTTTTCATTTGGCCTTGTTTTAACATTTTATTACCTAGATATCTGGTTTCAAAAACAATTACAAATATAGTTAGGTTTTGGCCAATACAACGCTAAGTTGGTCGAAATACACCAGCGCAATTTGAAATTGTACCAATTTTTTTTTGCTTTGCATTGACGTAATTTGAAATTGCGACAATGCAAAAGTTGGAAAAAAAAACGAACATTGCATTGGCGCAATTTCAAATTGTGCCAATGTAATATTGAATTTTTTTTCTTTTTTGCCTGGTGTCATTTAAGATGGTGCCAACATTATATATATATATATATATATATATATATATATATATATATATATATATATATATATATATATATGTGTGTGTGTGTGCGCGCGCAATTGCAAATTGCATCAGTGTATTTCGTCCAATTCAGCGCTTAACTGACCAAAATCGGACTATATTTATAATTGTTTACGAAGCCAGACTATTTGCATAATAAAATGTCAAAAAGAGACCAAAATGTTTTTTTTTTTTTTTTTTTTTATTTCTGCCACTTCATCGCTAATGTAGCAAAAACTGGTCTATTTCTGCTAATAGTTTTAAAACAAGTCTATTTTTGCTATATGCTTTAAAAATTAGCTTATTTTGTAAATTTATTCTTTAATTAATTTTCAGATATTTCAAATGTTAATTGGCAGACTATGGAACAAGAAAGCTGGTAAAGTGACTGGGTCCCCTTCCTAGCTTCCATCGCACGCCGGGAAACATGAAAACCACGCTATTTGTACAAATTGGCTTTCCCATCATGCAACATGAGGAATGGACCACTGTGGTGGGATCAAAAGTGCTACCGAGCTAGTAAAATAGTAACAGTTTGGAATAGCAGCTGAACCATCTAAAACTAATCACTTCAGAAAACAGGCGCTCCAAGATAAGCCACCGTAAATTTAAATAGAAGTTTGTTGACACCATTTTAACGCGTATCTAACATTGCTAACGGTGTTAGTGGTGTAGGGCTATGATTAGCCCCTGAATTCCTCCTATTAAATCTCAGTCTCACACACTAGCACCGTTAGTGTTCTCATGGTGACCTCAGTTAAAATGGGGCAACTGGCACCGTCCACCTACATATTCTACCTTTTTTTTCTTCGCCGTACGCTGCTATTTCAGTTATCATTTCCCATAAAAGTAATTACAATAAACATTGAGGGTATTATAGTCATATCTTAATCTTCGCTGATTTTGACAACCTTTCGTCCCTTCTTTCGCAATGTTCTGCGGAGCAAAGTAAAGCTAAAAGAGAAAACTGCGTTTATAAAGATTCGATTACCGATCGATATAGAAGAAGAGATTTAGACGCTTGAATCCGCACAGGGTAAAACTCTTAAATCTAAGTCGCTTTCCCGGTTGGGATTTAATTAGACTGCTTCTATCTGAATTTGCGCCATTATCTTATTTTTTTTGTTTCTTATATGTGCTTAATTTTGAAACATGCGCGGTCAAAAGAGAATGTTCTGATAATCTGGGTAATGAAGATCTTGGATGAATTTGAAAGCATAATTTGTATTAGTGGATTGCAGATTAGGGATTTTACCTGTAGTAGGTTTGAATGGTAATTGGCAACTTTTGCGAGTCGTTAATCTTATATTCTGGTAAACAAATGATGAATTTCTAGTTAAATATCCATCATTTATTCTGGAAGTATAATGCAGAAAAGTTTGGATCCTATTAGTTTCATTTGTTAACTTGCTGTTATTCAAACCGGCTGGAATGCATGCACAGGGAATTTGGTTGGGGCATTTTGCATGTATGTATAATTAGTTCAACCCCATGGACTTGCACAGTATTGGGTTGTTTGTATTTGGATAATTGGTTTTTGATGTGAACCTACAAGCATGTCGTCTTCAATTGCAACAAATGATGATGAATGCCTATAGCTCAAAAAGTGAACAATCACACTATGACAAAACTCTAACTATTGTTTTTTTTTTTTGGACGGATTAGGTATTATTAGAACACTCTAGTTTTCTGGCAATGTATGTTATCATTTATATGTTTATACTTTATCAAACAAGGACTGCATTTTGACTTGTTACGGAAGTTTGTTTCAAAGTATGAACAAATCATAACCTAATGGTATAATGCCATATTTTCTATCAAATTGTTATATATGTCAACGAAATGTTATACAGACAATGGTGTCTATTTTTCAGTGGCGGAACCAGAAATTCAACCATGTAGGGGCCAAAACTTGGAGGGGCAAACGTGTGTGCCGCAGTCACCTCATTTAGCAGTCCTTTTTATTAAGATTTTGCTTTCAAACCTATGCGCCACAGTCTTTAATTTCAGCTCATAATTCCTTCTGTCAACTTCATAAATAACACATAATTCCAGCATCTTTCATTCAATATGGCCTTTGTTTACTTATGACCATATATACATGGCGGAACAACATTGGTTTTTTTTGGGGGGGGGGGGGGCGTGACCCCCACTGGCCTCAATGTAGTTCCACCACTGCTATTTTTCAATATCCGAATAGTAGTATAGTACCAACTTATTAAACCGTTCGTTTGTGTATTCTTAGCATCTTACCTTTTCCATTCCTTTTAGCCTATGCTGCTGTTCTAAGACTATTAGCTTTATTGTTTTTTTTCCTTCATGTTAACAGTTAGCTTATTCTTGTTTTCAAGTAAGAAATTCTCATTCATGATTGCTAACATATGTTTCAAAATAAGCAAACTGGCTTTTAATTACACTTTCGTTGGACATACGCAAATAAAATTGCTAACAATTCATTTTATTGTGAAACAACGGTTGTACGCAGTCGCATAGATGATTTTCTAGTGTTGGAGAATGAAAATTATATCTTTGTCTAGATTTTGATTAATCCAAGATCCCGAATTGAATACATAGAATGCATTTGCGTTTATGCATACTTCTAAACGATACATATAAATACTCATTACCTTATATTTTAAGATCAATTATATTACTACTACTAATATATCTAAGAGAGTCAACTCAGTGTCTTCATGTTTAAGTTCAGTTTAGTTGTATCAATTTTGATATTTATATACAACTAACTGAAAAAAGAGGTGACATCCTATAGTGCATGAAGTCGGTGAACTTTAGGAGCAAATGTTATTTCTCTTTTCTTGAATCATCCAGTGTTATTTCTCTTTTCTTGAATCATCCAGTTTCTTGTTTTTTCCTTTTCAACTTCAATGCAAAAACAAGTTTTAAATCTTGAATTTTAGACAAAATCTTGGATTGACATTTTGTTTCATACCCTGGATTGAAATATTAAGTTATCGTGTGAGATGAGTTCAAGCAATTAAAACCAGATTTGAAATCTCATTTTGTCCAAGTGCAAAAAATGGATCTTAGGCGATAAGAAGGAAATTTGAAACTTGTGCAAAACATTACGTAGTTGATCCCATATTTCAAAATTTCTACGACAAAAATTCTATCTTCAAAACTTAAAAATGTTGAATGATCAATAACAAACTCTAGAACTATCAATATCTAATATTCACTAATAAATCAAGGTTAAAGAGATAAAAAAACTAAATAGAAAAATCATTTTATCTACTATGTTTGTAACATCAGTGAAGAATTAGCGAACCATTTTCTTTACTTTATACAGTGAAATGGAAGAGATGATTTCGTATGTCCAAGTATACAGATTTGAATAAATGCATAAATTCTTCATTAATTGCTTACTACAAATGTATTCTACATAAAACATTAATAAGTTTCATCAAAGTTATAAATATTTATCATAAAAAGAAGAAAACCAATTTTTTAAATTTGGTGGAGAATCATAATCCATGTGGCAATTAATCTCTATATTTATTTATAATAATGTGGATATGTTATGTATTAGCAAATTAATAGCACTTGTCATATTTGTTATATTATTTCTAGATGTCCTCTTTTTTCCATTTCTTTTGTTGCATTACGTTTAATACTTATATTTTACCTTGTATATTAAACCTGTCATACAGAGGAATGAGGTTTATTTCGAAAAATTAGTAGGCTATTTATGTTGGTTCATGATGTGCAAAGTTGTGGAATGTTGTATGAGAGAATGCATAAGAAAATGTACATTCAAATATGTCATAATAATATTGGTGTCCACACCAACTTAATGCAGTTGATTTAGTATGTTTGATCTTCTATTTAAAGTCCACTTGAAATGATTTTCTAATGATTGTAATAAAATGAATGGACAAATATAGTTATATTTGTATCATTGTTTTCCTTACACATGAGCTGCTTGCATTTTTTAACGATTGTAATAAAAGGATCTTTCTATTGTTTTCTGTTGATTCCATTGATAGAATCCTCCATTTTAATAAGAACATGTTCCATCCTCTCTCCTACTTATCTTATTTTCTCTTTCTTCCATCCTCGCATTTAGCCTGATCTCAAACCATGAATGAAATTGATCTAGTTGATAATACTGAACTATTCATTTAGTTGATAGTCCAGTCATCCAATCTCATGTGTAGATATTTCTTCTGTCCTCTCTTTAAATATCATTTGTTTATGTTCAGTTGATTGTTCCATATATTCAAGATGTAACTACTGATAACATAGTGATATTTACTTCAATAGACTTTTTTTTCCCATTATTATGTCAAGTAATATTCAAAATTAACCAGATGATGTGGCCTTAATAAACATCTGCTTATGCTGAACTTACAAATTACAATACTGTACTGCAAAATTTGATGTTTGGTACAAAAATTGATCTAAGGAACATATTATACACATGAATCAGATCTCAAAAAATAATCAGTTATTAAAAAGTTATTTATGGTCCAACTTCAGCAGTCTCGGTGCTTATTGTATGAAACATATTTGGGTATTAGGGTATACACTAGAATGAAAAAGAGAACAGAAAGTTTTGAGATGTGGAATCATGACTTGAGAGAGCGGAATGATTTCAAATACAAATGTACCCTCGTAAATGGTTATTATGCATTTTATTTCAAGGGTCATTTTTCTAATCACAAAATCTTCGAAATCAAGTATTTCTATTATGTATAGATGACCTGTCGCTGATTTTAGTTTTTCATATTTTTGATCCATTAACTACATGATTGATTTTATCCCTTACCTTTATTGCCTTCACGTTAGATAGTTACAGATCAAGTATCATATGCATGTTTGACAATCTTTAGAATTGTCATGCATTTATACTATATAATGTATCCTAGAACATATGTTTAGTAATAATGTTACATTTAACAGATATAAGTGTACACAAGGAGCCACATAATTGCTACTGCTGCCTAAGGCAAACCTGAAGGTATGTATTTTTCTCATCAAGAAGTTTCAACACGGGGATTTCCGCTTAAAGGGTTTATTTGTTTAGGGTAATAAGTTTTAAGGACAACACTTCTGAAAAATTAGTTTTAAGGACAATTCTGCATGAAAAAGATAAAAGCGGCTATCTTTTTATGTTATACTGAAATAAAGATAACTGGTTTTATCCTTTTCCTGTGTAACTTAAAAAGATAATCACTTTTATCTTTTTCGTGCAGAATTGTTCTTAAAACTAATTTTTCGGAAGTGCTGTCCTTAAAACTTATTACCTTGAACAAATTAGACTTTTAACCTAATTTCCACTTTCTCAACAATCTAAACACAATCTTTTCTCAACACAAAATAATTTTAGGACCAAATAAAAATAGTAACTATATGCACCATAGTTGTTAAGGCGTGCGCTTAAGCGCACCTAGGCGCACCTAAGGCTCAGGTGCAGGCTTTGCGCCTCACTGGCCTTTGAGGCTCCTCGGCTAACTGAGGCGTAAATAAAGCGCAGCTTTGGCGCTTTTTTTCGAGAAACTGAGGCTCAAATAAGCGCGCCTTGAGAAATAATTGGTTTTATGCCCAACCCACTTTTGTTTGGATCCGATCCGACTCTCAGCTCTCAAATTCGAACAATTTTGTTCGATTTTTGGGGTTTTCCCTTTCGTTTTAACGCATTTGACACTAAAAAAAACTGCTGCTGCATCCGCCAATGCCGCCGCCAGTCAGTCAGTTGTGTGTGTGTGTGTTTCAAATATTAACAACAGTTTTTTATTGTTTTTCATTTAAATTAATTAGTTTAAAGGTTTAAACTTTAATCTAAACTTATTTAGTTAATTTATTGATTTATGTATTAAATTTTAAATTAAAATTTAGGTATGTACTAAAATTTGTTGAGTTAGGTTTTAATTTTAAAGTTTAAAGAGTTATGTTTTAAATAATTAAATTTATTGAATTTGTGATTGTTTTAATTCCGAAATTGCATTTATGACTTCGTACCTACTAATCTATGTTTTTTTATTACTAAATTGATCATTTTTAGTAGCATTTTGTAGTGTAGTTTTTTTCTAGCAAAAAAGCCCATACTTGTATAAAAAATCACACAAAAATGCCCAAGGCTCAAAAAAGCCCAGGGCTCAACCCTTGCGCCTTTTTGCGCCTTAACTACTATGATATGCACACATATATACAATGGGAGGAATTATGCATGAAAAAAAGAACGTAAATTTCTGATGTACCAAGTAACATGTAAGAAATCTTTTATATGAAAGTTTTTATTCTAGTGAATATGATACTATTATTTTCATCTAATGTCAAGTGTCACAATTTCGACTGTCTAAGGTTATCCAGAGCTGTGCCCCCAGTTTTTTGGGGATCCGTGTCGAGCCTTATGCAGGGATAAATGTCGATTCCTTGCACTTGACCGAGTTGTCCGAGGGTCGGTCCCGGTTGGTCCAATCCACTCCTTCACGTACTTGGTCCAGTTTCATGCTCTAGAATTTGAATACCCAGCTGCTTCAGCTGTTCCATTTTGTTCAGTCTGTCTGAGGAAATTTTGCATCATCTTCTGTTGCTTTTTCATCATCGTTCCGTGCAACCCGCATCTCATCCCTCACAGTTTGCGTTTTCTTTCTTTTCATATAGATGGAAGGGTTGTTAGATCCAGAGGACGCCTCTTGGCTGCTCCCTTGTCGATGCTAAAATTGATGCCCATACTTCAGTATGTGTGAAAGCACCAATAATCCAAATAAGCTCGCTTCGATGCTAAAATTTTACTATTAAAATAACCCTAACTTCAAGTAGATTGCTGTAGAAAAGCTAAAATGAAGAAATAAAATTCAAAACAGTAAGAAATGTTAGGAGAGAATTATAGTGGTTTGGCTAAATCCGGTCTACGTCTACTCTAGAAATTTCCTTTTTATTTAAAGGTGGGTACCCAGTGCCAAAAGGAAGAAAATCCCTTTCGCTATGCATAAGATCTAATATTTATAGGTGAAAACAAGACGATGGCTATTTAAAAAATTGCAGAAAAGACCTCAAAATTAGAAGCGCCCCTAAAAAATTATGATCCATATTGGGTCCAATATGAGGGGATGGACACCGATCTCATAAGGGGATCAACATCGATTCCTTTAAGTGTGGATTCAGTTGCAACCCCCATGGGGGGTCCCCAGTTGATTGTACTTCGGATCTCCAACGTCGTTTCATGTAGTCGCCTAGATGAAATTGAGTAGTTGAGTGCCTTCTGTTGAGTTGAAATGCTAGTTTAAATTGCTGAATTATGATGATTTGATTCCTGCTCATAGTTACGACAATCGATCCGATCCGATCCGATCCCTCTCTCATAGTTATGACGATCTGATCCAAATCCCTACGCGGGAGAGGCATCAATCCATACTTAGCCAATTTCAGTGTGCCACTCCGCTTGATTGTAGCTTCATATCATTGTTCGACCATCTTTTTGAGCTCCATGCCTTGATGATTGATAAGTCCATTTAATTGAATTAGATGTGCAACGACTTTACAAAATGGCGAGTTAACAGGTTAGGAACTGAATAGCGGTGTGTGAGTTTGCGTTGGGTTGGGCTAAGTATATTATATTGTTTTAGCATGATTAGAAGAACTCTTTTAGTGATTGTCATGCTAAGTCCTTTCATTGTTATACAATCTAAATTCACTTATTACAGCTTTTCATATTGGTTCAATAAACTTCATGCAAATTCCAGTGCATGTTGTATTATTATCTCTTTATAGGTTATATTTTATTAGCTACATTTATTATTATTGTTATTATTTTATTATAAATATATATTTAAAAGTAGAACTACTTAAAATTTCCAAATTGTCTAAAACTAAGAAAATTTCAAATGATCGAAGTTGAGTTTTCGAACCTTACTTATATATTTGTTTGATCCTTGTATGAAAGTAATCTGTCTATTAAATAATAGTAAAACAAAAATTTTTTCTGCTCTCATTATTTCTAAGAGCTCTCCTCTTTAATTCTTGCTCTAAAAAAAAATTTATTTTTGAAATTCTTTATTTTATCATTTTAAACTTATTTCACTAATTCTTTCGCACCATTTTATGTATTAGTATTTAGTACGAACATTCTAAGGTTTATACAATTAGTTATATATAGTTTATCTGTTATTGCCTAATATTTTATATGTAAGTCCATATATTTAGGTTAATTACAAATAATCCAAAATTTAAGCTATTAAATGCAAATTTAGTTAACCAGTATTTATTAATATTTCTTATAAACACTAAAGAACAACAATTTTAATATATATGTTCCTTTGGTAATAGTCAGAATTGTATAATTTCTTTTTCATTCAACTATAAAATACATAAATCACATTAAATTGATAATAATAATAGCAATAATAGTAAAAATAAATTGTAGTTCATTTGTCTTAATTAGTTTATCATACTTTCATTGTAAGTTTTACTATTAACTTCAGTTACCTGCGTTTAAAATTACCATGATTATTTGCAAAACTTACCTCACTTTTCTTTTGATATTTTACATTTCATTCCGTATATTTCAATTAATTATGTGATCTTAAATTTAAACCAATTGGATAAATTCACTTGACAAGTATTTGTCAATTCGTTTACTAACTTATGAAAATCGGAAATTTGATTCCCCCTTTATTTTCACGTTTGGTACTTGAAAAAACATTCCCATAAACATGTTATACATTACACACCTATTTTAATTTTAAGCTAAAAGAAATTGATTATTTTTTCTAAAATTAGATTTGAACGTTAATTGCATTAATTACAAATTTAAATTACACACCTATTTTGTTTTAAGCTACGAAGACATTCATTAATTTTTTCAAAATTAAATTTGAACATTAACTGCATGTTTTGATGGTCAAAACAGTTTTTTAAAAATGCTAATATTTGCAGAGAGCTAAATCTGCTAATATTTGCAATCTAGAAAGTTGAAGTATTTGCAAGTTTCTTTATGAGTACTTGTTGGTTTTCGCAAATACCATGTAACTAAAAAGTATGGGTTTTAAAAAATCAATTTTTGAGGAGGGGTTATGTATTTTAAAACTTAAGAGGAATCTTTTACAAGTATTTCCTAATGAAAATATAAAAATTTCAGTATGTCTGTATTTGTGCGAACAAATTTGATAATTGTTTTTATTATTATGTAAATATATGTACATAAGCCACATTACCGAAGGTATATGCATCGCTACTTCTCTACTATTAATAAAGAAAAGTCAATGAACATGATTTGCAGTGTCTTGATATTCTGAAAATACCCCCATCCATCAACAGAATCACAGAACAATTTTGCAACCTTTACCATCATCCACTTTACGACTATTCATTAACGGAATTTTATTATCAATTTGCTAACGATACCACCAACAACACGACATGAAATAAAAATGCTATGACTGTCAAAATCATCACACTTAAAATAAACTTTCATCAATTTGCTAACGGAATTTTATCTCAATGAATTTATCATATGGTGCATTCAAATTACATATCTTTTAACGTAAATACATACATTTTAAATTTACTACGATCATCCACACTACCGCCTTCCCTTCTAATATTTTACTTCTAATATTACATTTGTGTTCATATAAAAAATAACTATGTGATCATAGAACTATTTGGATAAATTTAGTAAACTATTATTCAGTGATTCGTGTATATGAATATTCCAATACCATATTTATATTAGTGGAAATGATGAATTGTTCATTTAAGTTTATAGGTACGTCAATCACATAACATAAATAATAATGTCAAATTTGTTTGTAACATATATTTGCCATGCTTTGCACTATAAAATCATCTTTTTTTTAACATCAAGTATCCACGTTTTGAAATTTCTACAGTTATTTACAAAACTGTTATTAATATCATCTCATATTGTACAGATAAGTTAATATATTTGAGCTAATATTTACTTTTGAATTTAAACTATTCAAATAAATTCAATTAGCTAATATTCATTAATTCATTTAATAAAAATTGAAATACGGCGATTTCAAGATGTATATATCATATCCATGTCAATGAAGTGGTAAAGTTGTTTTTTCATCTAAATATAAAGATATATGAATCACATAACATAAGTAATGCCAGTAAACAATATAAGCAAGGACCATTTTTTAAAGAGATTCGAATAAAAACCCATTGCAACTTTAGGCTTAAAAAAGGGAAGGTCTAAATAGACACACATATTTGACATAAACGAGGAACATAAAATCTCAACAATTGAATTGCCCCCTGATTTTCACCACTCATATAAAGACAAGTTGATCCAATGGTTGAGAAATTATGTCCCCTTATATGTGTCAAATTTATGTGTCCAAAGTAGCCGCTTCCCTTTAAAAAAACAACTGCAGAAATATGCCTTGTTTTTATATAGCTTGCGCATTTATGGAATGCACAAGCTATATTTTTTTTTGTACTATGTGCATTTCACAAATGCGCAAATTTATAGTATTTACAGATTAATGGAATATGCAAATATTTTTTTAAGGCTGAAAATAACAGCCCATGTTCTTCCTTTTTTTTTACTTTACTCCTTTCATTTCAACAGAACCCCAATTCATTTGCGTCCAAATTCTTATGCTCTTATAGACCTGTATAAGAAATCTTATTGATTTTGCTTACGGTCGAAGGTTGGTTAATGAAACATCATCCTTGTCGCCAATAAAGATACTAATTTAGTAATTTTTTGTTTTAGGCTTTTCAAGAAAATATAGTTTTTCAATTTATGGTTTTCAATTTTTTTATAGATAATGTCAATGTATCAAACTATATTTCACTACTATAGAGAATTTTTAGTTGATGAAGATGACAAACCATAGTATGTTGATGGTAAATTGATATGTTTGAAATAAAAATATAGTGTAGTTTAATGAAGCTTAAACAACGTGTTCATGAAGTGATAAAAGTCAATTCTCTCGAATAAGATTTAAAATGGCAGTGAAATGAGTTAGAGATGACGATTCTTTCGCTAATGATTTGGAAGATGATGATACGACCATTGTTATCACGTCGACGACTAGTCGTCGACAAGTCGCTGGAAAAGTTTCGACGACAATCGACTTTTCCAGTTCGACGATGATGCGCTATAAAACCCTAAATTGAGCCCAGGAATCCAAAATTGTGTCCAGAAAACCCTAATTTGACTAATTCGAAGTCGATGCTTGTCTCGATACAGAATTCGATCGTCGATTAAAAAAAAAAAACCTAATTGCTTCTGTCTTGGCTCGCCGCTGCTCATCCTCCCTCCTCACCGCTGCTCTCGTCGCTGCCAGTCAAGGTATGGCACACAATTTGTGTTTTTTTTTTCTTGGAACAAGATTTGTTTTTTTTTTTGGGACATGTTAAAAGTTGGTTCAGATTTTAGAAGAAAGCTACTGAGAGACTACTTGATGTGTTTTTAATTATATTATTATAACTTAGGTTTATGTTAAATTATTAACTCGTTAAGGGTGCCTCTACTTGGCATGATTTTTAAATTATATTATAACTTAGGTTTATATTGTAACTTAGGTTTATGTTAAATTATAACTTGATGTGTTTTGGGTATGTTAAATTGTTAACTGATTTTTTTTTAGAAAATAATAATTAAGTGATTTGTTTTTTAATGATATTGAGATAGATGATTTTGCTTGTGTTCATACTCATTTTATGATCTATTATGGATATTATGAGTATTATTATGTTGTGACTAGGATCTATTTTGGGTATTTGTTGAATTTGAACGTATTAATATGTTATCTTTGTTGAATTTGAACTTATTATAAATTTATAATTATATCTAATTATATTATATACTTAAGTCTAATAAATATATGTATATAAAAGACTTATCGACTAGTCACAACTAGTCAGACGACTTGTCGACTAGTCTTCTCGACGGTAGTGGCTCGACTTGGCGTCATGATAACCTTGGATACGACTTCTATGTTTTTTGTTGGAATGATAATGGTCGAAATTTATGTTGCGAGACAGTAGATTTAATGCTGTAGAAACATACTGGTCCGCTATTTTTATCGAAGAGCGTCTACCTGCTACACAATTTCAAAAAACACAATGTTCGACTCATCCTTCATACGACATCGCATCATGGCGAAGAGTTAACAAATTTAGTACATATATATAGCAGAATGGTTGTAGCCTCGTCTAGTCAAGCAGAACATATGGATCATGACTAATGTATATCCAAACCAATCTCAAACCGTTGCAGGGTTATATTTTAGCATCATATTTTTAACTTGAATTGCGTTTACACAATTTATTCTTAGCATTTTTTTTGTACTTGTAATTTTCAAATGAATTCAGTTTAAAAGGCATTTGTTGATTGCGCTGCTGAAGACGATGATTACGGTGGTAATGCAAGCGACAACGAAGTACAATTGGATAGATAGCATGGAAGTAGATTGTTTGGACAATGTAGATAGAACATGGATCTAGCATCAAGGTTAACAACGATGCTACCTTATACGAAGACAATACACATGTTGACGATGAAACTGTCGACGAAGAGGAAATTAGTTATGAAGATTCCTTAGTCGATAATATCTGTGCTGCAATCAGTGTAGTCAAGGCGAAAAAGCCTCAGGCTGGCGCCTAGCGCTTTTTGGCGCCTAGGTTTTTTTTGGGCGCCTTGAGCATGACTTATGCTGTTTTACAGCAAAAAAAACTGCACTTAACAGAAACTGCCTTAAAAAACTGCACTTAAAAACTGCACTTTAAAAAATGCACTTAAAAATTGCACTTAAAAACACTGCACTTAAAAAAAACTGTACTTAAAAAACTGCACTTAAAAAACTGCAGCACTTAAAAAAACTGCAGCGCGAAGTGGGTTGGGCTCGATTTGGGCTTGGAAAAAGGGGGAAAAAACCCTAACTGAAGCGCGCTTTTTCAACTCGGCGCTTTTTTAGCGCTTCACCGCCTCGAGCGCTTTTCTGGCGCCTCGAAGGCCAGAAAAGCCCTAGGCTGGCGCCTAGATGCGCCTAGGCGAGCGCCTTGACTACACTAGCTGCAATAGTGATGGCGAAATCCATTATGGATATCTTTTAATTAGAAGTGGGAGTGCTCGGAGGAGAATGCGCTGCAAAAGGCTCCATGTTGGTTTAATTTTCGAAAATGAAGAGAAACCTGTCGAATAATTATGTGAATGAACGATAAAATATCTGGTTTTTGTTCAAGTAGCGAATCATGTTCAAATCAATCACTATATGATTTGATGTGATGTAGATGATAAATGTTCACGGAGTGTGCATGTGAGCATATCAGTGGGAAAAATCATCAAAATTGATGGAAAATAAAAACGAATGGTGTGGATCATAGTTGTTTAAATGCAACCATAGACTCAAACCATCTACAAACAATATCAAAGTTCATCTATAGCAAAATACGTTTCTTAATTAAACCTGAAACAAATATGACTGCAAGAACTGTACGTCAAACAATGTCCAATATATTTCATATAAAAGTAAGTTATTCTCGAGTTTGGCATGGACTGCAGAAAGCAGTTGTAATAATGTTTGGAGGTTGGGAATAGTCATATGCAGAATTGCTGAAATATCTAAGAGCCGTGCAAAGCAGCAAACCTTAAAACCATATATTTTAGGTTATTCACAATCGTGGTGTTTTTATATTGGACTTTCAGACCTTCAATTGATGGTTTCACACATTGTCGTCCTATGCTGTGTATTGATGACGCTCATTTATATGAAAAGTATGTTGATGTGTTACTTGTAGCTATCAGTGTAGGCATAAATCAAGGCCTTTTCCCGTTAGTATTTGCTATTGTGCCGATTGAGTCTAGGTGGACTTAGAGTTGATTTTTTTTGAAATTTGTTTAGGGGGGAACCGAACAGAGTCGTAAAACCCTCCTAGTGCACTAGTCTGGTCTGCAAGCACTACGTAAGTGATTGATCTTGGTATATGTACATGGTAAGCTCTTAAGATGTTTTTTTTAGGTTTCGAATCCATGCCACTGTTATCACGATGCAAAACACTTAACCGTTGGGCTAATGCTGCTGACGAGTTGATTTATTCATTGCATATGAGACTATATTTCTTTCGTACGTAATTGACGTATCATATTCATTTCAGATTGTATAATTGAAATTCCACACGCGCTCAGATAAGGCTGGTCAATCAAACATCATCATCGATATTGCATTCGATATATTAAAAATAATAATAATCAAATTTGGTACAGAGGAACTTCCAAATTTGCTACATGGATGTGTTACAGTGTTGGAGGTTGTAAATTATGAAGAACTACAAAAATAATTGAAGACTGTAAATCCACAAACTAATGCATGAATTGAAGGAAGTTTGAAAGATCAGAAATCAAGTTGGACTCTTTGTCACGTAACGATGATGGCGTAAGATTAAATACGTTGACGACGAATATTTTCGAAATCTTTAACTGTGTGTTGAAAGAAACAAGGAATCCACAAGTAAGATCATCGGTTGAACGGATCTTTCATCATTTGAACCATTAATTTTAGACGAACGTCGAGCTCAGTCAAAACAATGGACGTTCCTAGCAAAAGTAGAAGAAAAGAATTTGAACTGATGTCTATAGAGAGATATGACATAACATAACGACAAGTGAAAATGTTCATATGCTTTATTACATGGTGAATATTGGTGATACTGTAACCACGTGTTTTGTGCAATGTGCCAATTTTAGATCATTTTCCATGCTTTCATGTCTCAACAACATGTATTCGAGGTTTATGCAGTGGAATGGATCGGATTTGATTCAATTTCGATGTGGTACATGTAACCAACTGTAATGCTGCTTTATTCCACCCTGCCTAATAGTCGTCAATGGGAAGTATTACGATGGTCCTACTATAGATCCACCGCCGGTGCGCAGAAGTTTTAAACATCCGTGGTCAGCTTCATCTATAAAAATTTTGTATACCCTAAATTCTAAAGCTATATTTCCTGTAAAATCTGAAACAAAAATTAACTAAAGTAGTACTTATAGTTACGAAAAGGATGATGTTTGCTTGACCAATCCTCAACCGTAAGCAAGAACAACAAGATTCCTTACAAATTTACAAGAGTATAAGAATTTGGGAAGAATTAAATTAAGCTTTGGTGAAATGGAAAGAAAGTAAAATCAGGAGGAAAATAGGCTGTTATTTTCAGTCCCAAAAAAGTAGTTCCGCCCACATTTTTAATTTTAAAAAAAAGGAATGTGTATTACATTTTTTAATAAAAGATAGCTTGCACATTAGCGCATTACATAAATGCGCAAGCTATATGAAAACGAGGCTTATTTTTGCAACTTGTTTTGATCTAAAGTTGTAAGCTTTTTTTGATGTCTCTTTTGAAAATGTGTCCTATTAACATCTTTTTCATATACTGCATTGCAAAATTTCTATTTTTAGCTTCGAAAGCGTACATGTGAAATTCTGTAATTATTCACATACCTTCAGTTCTTTTCTAATATTTATATTTAAATGCATATATTTACACTACTTACGGAATCACAAATTCGAACTATTTAAATAATGTTTGTAAACATTTAGTATATTCTTCTACTAGACCCCTAAGAATGTGTGGCATAGATACTCGAATTAACAAAAATTGTAAAATCATTTTTCAACTACAAAAATGCGAACTATTTAAATAATGTTTGTAAACATTTAGTATATTCTTCTACTAGACCCCTAAGAATGTGTGCATAGATACTCGAATTAACAAAAAATGTAAAATCATTTTTCAACTGCAAAAACGTATAGATCATAAAACATAAAGTATGCATATAAACAATATTGACAGTTAATTTACAAAATCAATTATAATTAATCTATCTCGGAAATTTATCTTGTATTGCATTTTTAAGTTCAAATAATTAAGCATTAATATTTTTTACAGTTTTCTACAAAATTCTTCTCGATACTTTCTACTATTGGCCGTTAATTCTATATTTTTAGACCAATTACATAATTTTGAATTTAACCTACTTAAAAAGTCACTTAAATATTGTTTGTTTGTTTATTTAATAAGTCGTTAAAATATGTCGGTTTCAACATGTATAACATACTCGAATTAACAAAAATGGAAAAATAAATTTTACTCAAATATATAACGGTATATAAGCTACATACAATAAATCGTACATAAACAATTACAACAATTTTATACCACAATTCAGTTATTACACTGATTTATTATATGTTGCATAAAAAGTCTTAGCGTTTTTTGATTTTAATTTTTTTCTCTCTTCTCCTTATTCACTCTCTTGGTTTTTTTTGGGGCAAGACCGACCGATTTTTAAAATGCTCCGTAACACTTACCCTTTCTTGATATTTTATTTTCAAATCCCTTTAGTTGACCAATTTGCGCATTTTTTACCAGGTCTCATATATTATTTTTAGGACAAATTTTCGGTTTGAGCCTTTGAAAATAACTTATTGTATAAACATGCCTCTTTCATAACTTATTATGAAAGTAGGCCTGTTTTCTATGAGGGCATTTTGCCTTGCGCATTCCATTTGTGCGCATGAACAAATTTGTTCATGCGCACAAATGGAATGCGCACAGTTTTTTTTTTAAACACTTGCACACTCCATGGAATTCGTAGTAGCTCACTGTTTTTTGATGGCCAAAAATGACCTTGCGCACTCCATTTTTGCACAAGAACAAATTTATTTTTTGCGCACTCCAAGTGTAAAAAATAAAAAAAATAAAAACCTGTGCACTCCATTTCTGCGCAAGAACAAATTTGTTCTTGTGCAAAATGGAGTGCGTATGGTCAGTTGGCCTGATAGAAAACAAGCCTACTTTCATAAGAAGGTATGAAAGAGGCCTGTTTATACAATAAGTTATTTTTAGAGGCTCAAACCAAAAATTTGTCCTTATTTTTATTCTGGTGTGGGTGTTTTGAAGTTTATAGAATCATTTGCAAATAATCTGTATGTTCATTATGATTTGTTGATATTAAGAATTTATCATAAGTTATAGTACCAAAATTTATTTTTTACTTCAATAACTCCATATCAAATTTATTTAATTTTTTATATATAAATTCGTCCTGCTATTTACTTGAGTTATATTAAGTTCGTATATTTAAACAATTTACATAATTTAAATTTAACTTGTTCAAAAAATTCTGTAAAATAATATTTATTAATTCATCTATATATTACTGACATACATCAGATTCAATATATATATATATATATATATATATATATATATATATATATACACACACACACACTATATTCATGTTAATAAAAGTAATAAAATTATTTTATTTCTCATATAGTGCAACATCCCGTTTTTAGTTTGTTGCTCTCTTCCCACTATTACTATTATTTAAATTGAAACATGTCGCGGAAATCGATGGGCATCTGAGATGATGCACTATATGTAATGCTGTTGAACGCTATATATGTATACGCGCGCACGCCCACCCACCCACCCACCCACCCCCCCCACATATATATATATATATATATATATGTGTGTGTGTGTGTGTGTGTGTGTGATATACATGTATATACACACACAATTTGCACAACATAAACTACATAGACAATAATAACAATTTTGATTTATAGTTGATTTATTTCATTGAATTTATCATAAATTGCATAACAAAATTCCCGTTTTTAGCATTAAAAGTATCAATACTATATTTTATAATATTATCATATGCAGCGCATGAGTTATGTAGTCATTTATATATGTATTATAAAAATTTCAATGAACAATATATGTCTAAGATATATTAGCATGATTATTGCATGGAAATAATTTAGATATGTATTTATAAAAGTTACAATGTGCAATATCTGTCCGTGTTATGAAATTGGTCCAGCTAGTTAGTATCAAGGTTATCTTTTACCTATATTATACAAATCGTTTCATTAAATAAAGTGTTCTGTTGATTTAAGTAGGATTATAATAAATAGGTGGTCATTTTCACTTTATTTAGTGGCACAAAGGCAATACCCTGCGAGAATTTTTCTTTGTAAGGAATCTTGTTTTTCCTGTAATTTTTGGGGGTAATATCTGACATTAAGCGCTTACTTCCTGTTGTTGTTATAAGATTAAGTTAATTTATTGTAACAGTCTTATATTTTATTGAAGTTATCTTCCTTTTCCTAAGCCAAGTTCGCCTATGTTCATGTTGTTTTTTGCTGAGTTTTCAGCTTGGTTTTGCTTTATGATCCAGAATTGTAGCGCGAGCTCTATTAAACATGTACAATATAAGCATAGGCAGGTGTTAGGTGTCCAGTTCGACAGGGCCGCCTGATAATAAATCATTGTGCATATATGTTAGGGGAAAGATCCGATGTTTTCATTTCTGCTGGGTAATGTTTTATAATAGTACAGTAGTTCTGAACTCACCAATCAGTGAAACTGATCCAGTATTATAATTAGCTGTTTGTATATATAGAAGTTGATATCCACATGGATTTTGCAATGGTCGATGAACTTAAATGCATATCATTCTATAAACAGTTGAGTCATTTTCAGCAAGCCAAAAAATCAATTCGTTACCATTGTGATTTATTCAACTCCATCTCTAATATTAACCATCTTTCGCTATCTGTATCTATGTTGTTAGATTTTATTTTTTCTTCCTCTAGGATTCTGCTCTCTAATTTTGAAGTTAATTTAGTTTTTATGATTGACTAATTGTTATTTATAGAAAATTATTGAAAAATTCATCTCAATTGCATATCTTAGATTGTGTAATTAGAAATATATGAAAAAAACTCAATTACAAGAAAGTGAAGATGCTTAGTGGGTCTCTCAATTACCAAAGTAGAGTTCATATTAATCAGTTGAAGTTGCCTTATGTTTTTATTTGTTTGTGGTTGTATTTTAGTTTTTAGTTTAACCATTAAGATGTATTCTACATGTATGTCTATAAATCACAACTCTGTCTATAATATTTCCATTTACATTGTTCTAGCTAAAATAACAAATTCATTAGCCAGCGTTTTCAAAAAATGAATTTTTGCTAGTAATTTGTATTTCAGATAATTATTATAACATTTTAGGTTCATAAATATAAATAAGATACATAAAGAATGGTAGGATATAATTGATATTAACTTGATTGTTTTTTAAGGATTAATCAAATAAATGTTAGAAAAGAAATAGCACCTTAGGTTGCTCTGCTAAGGGACATTTCATCAATTTTGTCTAGAGCAACCAATTCTTTTTAAATGGCCCTACAAGATGTACATCAGCTTATTACATAAAGTACAGTGGGAGGGTGTGCCATGGCTGCACCATAACTTGACAAATTTATGATTCTGTCTCCTCTAATTAGACTTGATGACTTGATATTAACCATTTTTTTACTGCATGCACTCTCTAACAATTCCTAAGCTATTTAAACCATGGAATTTGAACGAGCTGTGATCATGCTTCATTTATAACCAATAAAATCACAAATTGTCCATCATGTTTTTCACTGGTATCAGATTATCCGATTAACTAGCGTCACCTTATATGGTTACTGCTTAAGTAAAATGAGAAGAAATTTATGGCTATTTGTTTTGCAGCATGAAGAATATTAAGCTTGGAAATAAACAAAACATTACATCTTCTTATACTATTTCAAAGAACATGGATGATACATCCTCGTATCTTGGCAACTCAAGTGACTTGAATGGCAGTACAAATCAGAAGGTTCATCACTCTAAAGCATCAAATTTGAAAAATCCAACAATTCCTCCAAACAGTGAAATAGATGGTCTTTTAGAGTGTCCAGTGTGCTTAAATTCTATGTTTCCGCCTATTCAACAGGTTTGCCTTTTCAGATTCTAAGTTGCGAATGCTGTACTGATGGAATACATAATATACTCAGTACTGTTAGCTTTGTATTTTTAGTCTAGGTAATTGCTTCAGATTTGGAAAACAAAAACTAGGAAGAAATATTGCTATAAACTGACTCTTCATTTCATTATAGTTTTATTGTACCATATAAAGTTTCTTTTTTACTAGTCAGAACAAATTTGTGGTATCCTGTGCCCCTACTGGACTACTAACGTACTCTTATTGAATCTGCATGCATTTAACTGCTCCCTTAATGCATGCTTATAAACTTTAATCTACGTATTCAGACTTTATGCATTTTTCTACTAGTCGTACTAAATTGTGGTATATTTATATATTTCTTCCTATGGTACAGTGTCCAAATGGGCATACTCTGTGTTCCGATTGTAAAAGCAGAGTCAACAACAAATGCCCTATATGCAGTAAAGCCATTGGAAATATAAGATGCTTAGCACTCGAGAAGCTTGCAGTATCACTCCACTTGCCTTGTTCATTCCATACATATGGGTGTGAAGAAATGTTTCCGTATTACAAAAAACTAAAACATGAAGAAAAATGTAACTTTAGACCTTATGATTGCCCTCATCCTGGATCAGACTGTCCATTTAATGGAGACATCCAGTCTCTTTTATCACATTTGAAGGAGAATCATAGAGTCGATCTTCAAAGTGGATGCACTTTTAATCATCGATATGTTAAGCAGGATCCATGCTCTGTTGATAATGTCTCATGGACACTCACGGTAAAGCTTGTATACTTCATCCATACTGTATGGTATATAAAATGTAAATTTCAAAATGCATCCTATATTTTTATTTTAAGTATTTATCACTCATATCATTTTTCTTTGCCCACTTCGCACATGAGTGCTTACAGGAGAAGAAATATTTACGGTATAAATCGATTTCATCATTGCTTTGACTGTTTCTTTCTGGAATCTTGAGCTAAATGATAAAAATTGAGTGAGCTTCTTGCGGTTTAGTTGTGGGAAGTCAATTGCTTTCGTACACTATCAAAAGCGCAGCATGCTGAAGATTAAACATTTCACATGAACCTGTTGGCTGCACACATTCATAAAATACACAAACTATTTATATTTCCTGTTGAATGCTAACCATTGGCTATATAGTTAAGCTTTGCCAACTCATGAGCAAGCATATATCTTGTTATTTGTTATTGATGTCTGTTCATAATCTAAAAAAAGAAAAGAAAAAAATAACGTTATTTCTCCACTTTAGTGAAAGTCTTCTTTCAGTTGACCCAATGTTACAAAATGTCAAATTAGAGTGATGATGGTTTGTTTCAGCTTGAACTATCAGTATTTTGGAATAGCAGAAACAAATACTTGGTCTGGTCATCTATCTTTAATCATGCTATCATCATCGTTCCAACACATGTTTTTTAATTTAATTTGTCGGCTTATCGGAGCCTACGGATTGAATCCCTTTTTAGAACCTTAGGATCGTTTGGTTTCGTTTTGTGTTTTTAACTTGCCCCACGAAATGCAAACAAACGAGATAAGAAGATTAATATTTTTTTTTCATTCCATCAATTAACAAACGACAAAAGGGTTGGATTGTTCTCTGCTTTTGTTACCCACCAAAATACAAAAAACAAAATAAACTTGTTTTTCAGTTTACATGTTAATTTCACTTTTAAAATTGTTTGTTTTCCAATGATACATACGATGTGCACATTTTAGTCTAGATGAAAACATAAAACTAAAGACGGCAAACCAAACGGAGCCTTAACTTGGAATACAGTAAAAAAGAAAAGTGTGATTTATATATCATAAAACAGAATCGAAAGAGGCCCCCCTCCCCCCGGTTTGCGCACTCATTAATAATGGAAGTAGAGAAGTCAATGGTAGCCGTGCGTCTTCATAAAATTGGCAAATAATAAATACAACATGATGACGATGAACGTTATTTGTGGCATAGTTTGCCTAGACCAACACCACCCCCCAACCCCCCCCCCCCCCCAAAAAAAACCCACCACCTGGGGCAGGGATATGGTGGGGGCAAGTTAGGGCCATAGCCCCCCTTAATTTTTAGAATCCTCGACAAAGAAGAACAACAATAAGCTAACTAGTTGATGATACTAAAAAAAGGGCTCATCTGTTGTTTGATTCCTGGGTTCATCCCTCATCTTGTTGAATTCAAATTTTGTGGGTGTTCAGTCTAATGATCAAGTTTCGAGATTAGTCTACCAGTAGTGGAGAGTGAGACTGTCTTCATCTTACCCATCCAAGCAGGATCCTTGTGCACTTGGTGAACAATGAATGTTGATGTAGATTAGAAGCTGAAATAGTTCATGTACAAGCTTTCATGAGTACCTAAAACAAACATGATAACAAATATGTATTTGTATGCATATGTGATATGCAAACTGAAAATATACGACTGTAAACATGAGTTTTTACGTGTACGTGGGTAAAATGGGATGCATACCTACGTTTATGAACCAAGGTTTGAGATCTCGATTTCCATCTTCTGTAATTTTAGGAATTTTGATTTAATTTGTCAATTTTAGGAAATTTTAAGTTCTAGTTTCGATTTTTGATTTCGTTAATTATTTTTCATGTAGCTACACAAATATATGTTTGATTCTAAAATAAAACTAGAAAATTATAAGTAGTTATGACACTAGAAAATGTTTATTCATTACTTTGTTTTCAACTCTTTTTTGGTTACACCATTTATATGTTTCGTGATTTTGTTGTTTTAATAAGTTAAATTTCAGATTTTGAATATTTATATATATTTGAAAGGGGATTTTACCCTCAAGGACAAAAGTAAAAAAAAAAAAATGATTCCATAAAGACAAGGGGGCAAAATTTTATCTTTTAAGGACAAAATTTAGTGTAAAGGGAGGAATTCAGGGGTCCACTATAATTCCTCCATTTACACTAGCATTCGTCCTTATGGACAAAATTTTGCCTTTTTGTCCTTAAGGATTTTTTTTTTTTTTTTTTTCATTTTGTCTTTCAGGGTGTTTTCCTATATTGTATTTGAAACTCAGACTTTTTTTAGCTTTTCGATAGAATTTGAAGTTCTATAGTTTTTTTTAATTGGAATTTCAGTTTGGTTTGGTTTCGGTTTCCATTGAAACCGAACAGAATGGCTGAAATATTGGTGTTCGATCGAAATCTTAAACCTCGATATGATGAAAGCATCGTCAACGTTTGGTTACATACTACAAAATGCAATACATGCATCCATTTCAATATCCAATAGAGTGCAGATTTTGTAATTAGTTATATTTTAGCTGGTTTTAGTTACGTTTTTGTAATCGAACCGAACGTCTGTTGAATAAATGCGATGCGTCTGTTCAATAAACGCCTGACCCTTGGGTGTTTGTTCAACGGATGCCCAGTTACAACCCTCCCTCAGGCTATTATATTCGATGATTCTTTCGAATTCGGACGTTTGTTCAACAGACGTCTGAACTTAACATTGGCTCCTAAAATCACTGGAGAAGATCTGCGATCACATTTTGTGGGCGCATATTTTATGTATTCACCCACAACCAGTGGAGATGCTCCAAGGTCAAACAACATCGGATTTTTAGTCTTTGTAGTTCATCTACTGTGTGTTAACTGCTACTGATCCTTGCTACCATTTAATTTTGTCCACCAGCTTTTCAGTTGTTTCGGACAGTACTTCTGCCTCCATTTCGAAGCGTTCCTCCTCGGCACCGAACCAGTTTACATGGCATTTTTGCGCTTTATGGGTGAGGAATCAGAAGCTCGGAAATACAGCTACTGCTTAGAAGTCGGAGGACATGGCCGGAAGCTGATATGGCAAGGGTTGCCTCGCAGCATACGTGCGCATCACAGGACTGTCAGAGACAGCCACGACGGTCTCATTATTCAAAGAAGCATGGCCCTCTATTTCTCAGGAGGTGATAGGAAAGAGCTGAAGCTGAGAGTAACCGGTAGGATATGGAGAGAAGTGTAATTATGTGAAGACATTGTTACAGGAGTGATTGCTTTTAATTTTCTTCCAACAAATGCTTCCATTTTTGGCCCGTGTAATGATCTAGAAGCAGTATTGATGTATCCATAGTTTTTAGGATCTATGTAACTGGTTAACATTATGTATGCTTACAAGCTCTGAACGTGTTTTAACTCAAATGCAAGAAATCGTACATATTTTGGTTTTTTCTTTGGTCGTGCAACTGTTTTTAATTTTTGATTGAACTTTGGATGAAAATCGTGACGGATTGTACATCAGTGCTATTCTTTGCGGTTTTAACAAAATGCCTTGATTCATGATTTTCTTAGGAGATCAATCTCTCCTTTTTTATGCCCCTCTGACAAAAAAATGGCGCGCATATGACAATCAGAAGGATTGATCGCAATAAACAATGCGGTCCCATCGAAAGTGGTACTACTAAAGATGCTTTACGACGTGGTTGACCCTAGAAACGATTGGTGCCGATTGAAATAAGCGGTCGGCGCTAGTTGTTAAATTGGGTATAATATGTGATTCGCGCAAAAAATAAATAAATAAATAAATAAATAAACCATTTACAAGAAAATAAACTCATGGGTCAAAACGCCTCTAAAAACTCAAACCACCGTCTAACTACATCCCATGCCACCATCTATCGACGCTGGCTGTCTTCACCTATCTTGTTCATCATTCTCAAATCACTGTGAGTGGAAGCCCTATAAATTTCTATTTTTTATCTTTTGTAAATTAAATTTGGATTATTATCTATATGAGATTTGGATTAAACGAAATAAAATGCTATAAACCCTCCAAATTCTATATTTTATTTATCGTTGAAATGGTCAATCAAAAGTGATGTATTTGAGTTTGTGTTATTTGAATAATGGAGATTTAGATTTAAGGTGCTGTGAAATCCTTAGTTTTTAATTCACTTGATTCATATTTTAATGTTCGTATATATATTTGTGTGCTAAAAACATGAGATTTGCATGTTGTAAATTAATAGATTTAAACGTCTATTTCAAATAGATTGATTTGAACGTATTATTTACAATGTATTATCTTAAGTTTTTGTATGTAATATAAAATATAAAAATGAAGCAACGCCAAAAGCAAGATTTTTGCATATGTAATTGGATTTATTGCACCTTGTCTAGCTATATTTTTATTATTTAAATAACTATTCAAGCGTAGCTTGCAAGTTTTATTCATATGTGTTGTTATTTCCTTTTTTATCACAAAATTGTGAATATACCTTAACATGTGGACCATGTTAATTGATGGGAAAATTAACTTGTATACCTTAATTGTAATTGTTAGGATTGACATTTCAAACGTTATTAGGTCGTTATTCTCGTTCGCATAATTCACACACACACACGCATACACGCGCGCGCGCGCGCGCGCACACACACACACATATATATATAATATTGTAATTAACCATAATATTACTGCTTATTAAGTGCGTGCTAAATACATATAAATTAGGAAGTAGAATTTGAATGTCCTCATAGGAATTTGTATGCATATGTGTGAGTTAACGAATTTAATTATAATTAATGACAAACAGACACGAGGTTAACCATTACTTGTAGTAGAAGCTTGCGCGGAATCAACCGGCATATCCAACATCTTAAGGTAAGATTGGTTAATGTGAGAGGTCTAGGTGTCATTGGCCATTATAATTAGTACACCAAGACGCGAGGTTAAGCCCAACTTGTACTAGAAGCCCGCCCAGAACCGCCTGGCAAATCCAATATCTACATATGGTTGGTTTAACGTGAGATGTATTTGTGTGTGTGTGTGTGTGTGTGTGTGTTTGTGTGTGAAGTTGGACTGCCTTGGGAAAGGTATTAAGTGGTTGACCTACCTTTGGTTGGGTATTAAGCGGTAGGACTGGGTCCGTCCCTAAGGAAGTCATGGTATATTCCGCCCTTCTAGGTTTCAAGTTGCCTTCGGGTCCGCCTTTCTCTTATATGCTATTAAATTGTCCTAATAGACAATAGCATATGAGTGGAGTAGTTCTCCAAGTAATGTCCACTTCTTGTCTAGGGCTTAGTGAAGGCTGACCTAGGGGCGGTCTATATAAACGACCTAAATGAATCACCGTTTGAGGGAAGTATTAAGTGGCTAGGAGTTCATCCATAGGGATAACTAGATAGTAACAATATGGTCCACCAGGAGGGTCTAAAATGAAGTGATGTTCCTACCTAAACTAGTATTAGGTGGACGTTACTATTTCTCGACCTATTAAGAGAGTATATATATGTAATAATGTTGACGTTAAGCACGAGCCCTTAAGTGTCTAGGGGTCCTCCATGGGATATTAAGTGATTGTAAGGACGTAGTATGCCATTAATAAATTAGGAAATAGCCTTAAGTGATTAGGTATAGCCTACCTCGTGGGTATTAAGTGTCTGTAATGATGTCCGCCCTTAATTAGATTTACATGTCGGGTATTAAGTGACTATAAGGATGTCCGTCCGTAGATTACATGTCAGCCTTAAGCGACTATAAAGATGTCCGTTTCATATGTTTAGTTGTTTATGTAGACATAATATGAAGAATTTACACTGCCAAATATAGGAAACAGTCATTCCTAAACTTATATGTTTTTCATTCACTGGAACTTTATGTTCTGACCTCCCTCCTCTTAACATAAACTGAGTACATCAATACATCTGGACAGTTACAATAGTCTGTCCTCACATATATAACAAACAGTGAAATAATAATGGTATAACATCATACGTCTGAACTCCTCCAGCTCGTCTTTGGACTTCATAGCATCCGATAACCTGAACCTGTACAACCCGGTCTAACCAGAGCATTACAAACATCGGGTTAGTCTGGTGAACCAGAGTGAGAAAAAATCGCAAGGGGAATCATCCAACTTGATTTTAAAGTTCGAAATCTTTTCGAAAGAAAAGGATAATCGTAAAACCGAATCCACACAGAAGTACGGACGACTTCTACCTTACGAAAACCCAAAACATTTTTTTTGAAAACAATATTATTCTGATATTATAATAGTGTCTAAATACAAGTAAATAACAATCTAGCGGAACGCTTGCATCTAGCGCTCCATATATATAATATACAAACAAAATCGTGGGCGCTTATTGGAGATTGGATTCCGACTATGACAAGGTATAGAACCACCTGTCGATAGTGTATCTCTAGAGGGGAATACATTGGGTTCAACAATAACGTCTTACAACCCGACCCACACATGACCGACCACTCATTTCGCTTGAGTGTATCGAATGTATATCATCAAACGGTTGGGCTCAAACCACCGTTTCCCGAAAAGGGACAGCATCAAAATAAATTAAAGAAGCAAAAGGAATTTCTCTAGATATGTGATTATACACCCTAATGGGAGTGACCCACATAGCCATGCTGCCTGCCCGATTTTTGTCATTTTCCGATTGATGAGGCTTGAGGTTTAAATTACCATTTTCTTATAACACACCACCATTCACTTTGAATGCCACATTGTCAGATCCATCAAATCACTAATTGACGTCCACAAATATACTCTAGGTGTAAAAGAAGTGCCCCTCTTTGCCACCAACTCGGTATATTTGTAAACGTCAACGCACGTGGTTTTTAGGAAATACTCTGTTAGACATTCGTCCATACAAGTCATCCAGGAACAAGATGAACCGAAGGTACTCTCCTACTGCATCCAATATAGGAATCACTCCATGGATCAGTAGCGAGTAGCCCTTGCAATCTGTAGATTCCAATCATGATAGAATTATTGTCGAAATATCTCTAGGGATCAGCCAGGAAAATTCAACAATAGTTCCCCCGCTTATGAAGATTTGTGGTCTTCATTGCTCCATCTCGATCAACATCAGATATCTTCTTCGTTTGCGTATTTGTTTGTCGGAATGGTTTTCGAATATGAATTCGATCCCGATCTATCCATACCAACACGCGTTGGATATGATTTTGATAGTTGGTTATTTAACTATCAAAATAAACAAAAATAAAATAAATCCATTGGTTCAGTAAACCGCGTCACTTGACCATTAAAATAATATATCGGTTGTAATATCATAATACTATCTCAGTTTTAATATACTCAAATTATTCTATTATACTTAGAAATTTATCTTAAATCATATCCAATTCCCCGTTACTACCATTTCAAACCATTTGCTATAACATTAATTATTATTTAAAATAGGAAAATCGATTCAACGTATCATTCGTAAATCATTGTTATGAAATCTCCTTTTGTTTCGTTATTTGAACACCATGATCGTCACTTATCTTTTTAGAATGAACTCATTCTAAATCGCATATCTTTACTTTGGAAATATCGTTATATTTTCACACATCTCCTTTTATTCCTTTTATTATGGTAATGTTATTTCATATTCTTAAGCCCTTTTTAAATTCCTTTTATTTCAGAATCTATTTATATATATTTTCAAATTCTTCAAATAACATTATATTATTATTTCTCAAAATAAATTACTTCTTACATCTCTACCATTACAACTAATATCATCCTTCGATAATTCTGAAGTCGTTCAAGTTAGGGTATTTAATTACCTCTCAGACGTTGACCAACACCGTTCTTATCGTAAGATAAATATCAACTGTAATACCAAAACCGATATTCATTTTCAATATCAAAACAAAATTCCTTTTTAGTTATATCTTCATGAATTCTCATGGCGAATTTAAATCACATCTTTATCACTTAACTCATCTGACCGCATTAATTCAAATTTGGGTTCTCGTCTCGATTTCCATTTCAACCCTTAATTAGCCCCTAACCGTAAATCAGTAAGAAAATAATTCCCTAAATACCAACCCCGAAGGCCGAAACCAACATCAGATCAAAACTTAGAAAATCTTTTATCTCAACCAATCTCTAGTTAAGTTCTAATTCTTTAATTTCCTGTCCTGGCTTATATTTCATTCAAATGCCATTTCTAATAACCATGTTTCAATACTATATTCAGATAAACTTGGGTTTCAAAACTCCGTCCAACCTGGATTTTATAAAATCCAATTAAATAGAATTTCAAATAAGAGTTCACTTTAAAACTACAATTTAAACTTAACTCATTTTATCATTCATTCTACCATAAATAGTTTGTCATGGTTTCAAATAACTTCATTAAACAGATTTTAAAATCCAAGATTTCGACTTTGATTATTATCAAATAAATAATAATCTATTTCAATACAATTTCATTTTAATTATTTCTTAAAACAATTTATCTCAGTTATTAATCGTCACATTAATTCCTGCTTACTTGCTTACCAATCTGATTATTATAAGAATTAACTTTATAAATCATTTAATAATTAAGATGAGGCACGTGCTTCGCTCACGACAGATTTTGATACACTAAAATGGTGATTGGTGGTTAAAATAAATAATATATATGGTTTGTTTATTTCCTTTTTATAAACTTCATTTAAAATAATATATTTAAAAATCTATATTTAGTTATAAAATAAATTTCATAACTTCATTACTATCGATTCACCTGACGGTAAATCAATCTTTGTAAAACAGTTTGAATTTTGGTCATCTGCTATAAATTTCTCAACCAATATCACGCAATGGTTAGTAACAAACTAGCGTTGAATTCATATTCAACAATCAATAACCAAATCAATAATCCAATCATATTGGTTAAACAGTTCATATAATGATCATATGTAAATAAATAATCAATTCAACTAATAATAGTCAACCAATAATATATCCAATTTAATTTAAATACGTTTATGTTATTATAAATGTAACCAACAAGGTAAGTTACCTTGTTTGGAAATCATCGTTAAAAATAACGATGTCATCTCATTTGAATTAAATAAACCTTTAATTTAAATAAAGGGTATAAAATATTTAACTACCATCCACACAATCATTCAATCAACCAACAATTAGCAAACATGACATACAAATAATAAACCTGACTTATAATAATTATAAATGGGGGCACTGAGTGAGTTTAACTCACCTTGGTCTCTATTCGTTGTTAGAATGGTTCGGTTTAGTTAAATTAAACAACGTTCAATTTAACTGACAATTCCAGCTGCTTCCAGTCCTGTCCAGATCAGTTCCATAATATTGCGCTCGTCAACACGGTTCTAACGCTCATCATTTTGTTTGATTCTGTATATGTATGATAATGTTATGTATCCTGTAAGTATACAATTAAATTTAATACTTAACACTTAAATAAATATAAGCTTAAATTAATTATATAGATTAACTTAACCATTTGCTTTATTGTTATATATATAAATGGGCCGTTATATAATAAAATTAAGGCATATGTACCTTTCATTCCTCTTCGACACGAACCAGTCTCACCCTTCCCATATCCTTCAATTTCGACACGCAGGTCATGTTCTCTTCCCCAGCTTGTGTTTTTTTTTAACGATTCGCCCAGCCCACTCCCTCGATTCGTAACCGTACCACAGCTCTTTTCTTCTCCAACGCTTCCTTGGAGCTTTCCTCTTGAAACTCTTACACGCCTCGTTTCTTTTCTTTACCTTTTTTTTATGATTTACGCAAAGCATTTCAGCCAACTACCCTATGACCGCATGCTACAGCGTGCTTTCCCATTTCAGTATTTGTCACGCAACTTCAAAATATTTTCTCCCAGCTTCACTTTTAACACATACAGTACCATCTTCATACCTTCCATGCATGCTTCCCTATGCGTTTCATTTCTCCCCCTGTCCATCTTTTTTAGTAAAACACTGGTCGCCCATTATTTTACAAACCCCGGAAGACAACCACCCCTCCAAACCTTCGTCGTCGACATCTGCCAACGCAGGAACCCACCCGTTGACACCATCGAGACCGCCTTGCCACCCTCTTCACCTTCTTATGTTAACAATCTTAGCTACTTCGACAAGTTGGGGAGATAATGATGGTTTCTTGTATTGAGGGTTTTCGTGTTTTTTCTTATACATTGGGTTCGGTTTCATTTCTGAGGAAGAGATGAATGAAGGCACGGTATTATTCTTACTGTGAAAAAATTGGTTCCTGTGTTTATATTTATAGATAGGAAATATATGTGGATGAGCACCACATCCCTGTCGGTAGCTGTGAGGTAGGCATATGGTCTAAAAGATTAGCTGTTGTGTATCATCTTTTCCATTAGCTGTAGATTAGATGCCTGCAAAAAGTTACGAAAAATTCGCCAGCACTTCCTCTGTACTGTTCGATCCAAACAACAACACTCGTCACTCCATGCCTCATATCGATCAAAAGAAAACAAAAGCCATGTGGCAACCCATCTCAGGGATATAAAATCAAACACGCAAATAATATAATTAAGGTTTACCTATTTGTTGGGCAACTTATACTCTAGTCACGAAGAAAATCAACTAACAGCTCCTCTTCCTTCCAACTTGCACTTAACTCAATATCTAGTGCCAATAACAGATATAGGGTTAAAAAAAATTTAATTTAATTTCATATTTATTCTATTCAAATTCATTATATACTAGAAATTTATTTCTTTAGTTTTCAATTCATGTAACGGTTAATGAATTTCATTATCCAACCAACAAACAATCATTCGCATTCGATCATAACCAAATCATCCATATTTAACAAATTTTTAGGTTAAATTTTGATGTTTATCTCCATATATTAAAATTTTCATTTCCAAATTCTTTTGCTTGTATTAAACTTATTCAAATTCAAAATCAAATTTGAATTCCCATTCAAAGCAGTCAACAAGTCAATATCTCAAATAATTTGATAAAATTATTTCCAATCTATATAAAATATAATTTGGGAAAAATTATTTCATTTACCAACTTTACAAAACAATATTGTATCGATTGCTTGTTCAACTTGAACCGATCAAACAATACAAAACCTTTGTATATATAAAATCTACAAATACGCTCTCTTATATATTCAAACTCAATCAAGAATATTACTAATCCCATCTCTATCGAGTTACACCACAGAGCCAAGGTTATTCCTATACCATTGCTCTGATACTAAGTGTAGCATCCCGAGAATTTCGACACTCGAATCTTAACACTAACACATCTCTTGTCCAAAACTCAAGTGCAGAAAACCCCTGAAAGCCAATAGAAAGAAATTAGAGGGTGAGATAAAAAAGAAAGAAAGAAATAGTAGAACAAGAAGAACGGCTAACACAGAATTAGAGTCTCACATCGCAGCGGAACAAAATATAATATATAAATAACTTTTATTGAGAGCTTGAAATAAAAACTTACAACATAGAATATTCTAAATTGGAATGAGGCGTATGATGTGTTTTATAACACTTGATTATTGATTATAAAATACATGAGTTATTCGAAAAGACCAGGTTTAACCCATTCTGAATAATTACTACGACGACTAAAAGTCGAAGATGAAGACGGTGGTTGAAGACCGGAGATCTTCACATCGTTTGGATGATTACTGATGTCTTGATTGGGCCGTACACCCAAGACAAGGTAAAAAGTGGTGATCGTCCAAACGTACTTGGAGATCGACGGATATGCGAGGACCTCTCTCCTGTATTGGACATGTGGGACGAGGAATAAGGTGCCTCCGGTTTCGTTTAGACCCAGAAAGGACTTGTAAATGGATGGTATGTCTGACATTGTATTCCTTTATGTTGTATTCGTTGATCTCTGCTAAATATATATCTTTGGTGGTGGAGAATTTATTCTCCTGCTTAACACCCTTCTCTGAGACGTACGAGCTTAGAGGTTATATATTGGAAGAAATAAATGGTGTGGTATGGACTGACAATGTGACATGCTGAGATGCATGGATCAAGGCTTTTGTTGAAAAGCAGAGCCTTGTGGATGATGATAAAAGCACAACTTATTTAGGCATAGCTTTGTGTATAGCGTTACTTCGCGAGCTTCACACCCCGGTATGAACCAGAAACGAGATCAGGACTTCAGGGAAATGGACATATGTTAGTTTTTAGCTAGGAGTAACATCATGGTATGGATCTCAGACTGTTTACTCATGTGGATATTGCTTATTACTACTGGATTATGGATTGCGAGGCGCCTCAGATATATCGGTCACTACGGGATCGATGGATGTTCTGGTCGATATATTGACCAAATTATTTTATGCCCCATAGGGCAGGCTAACATATAGTTTATGGTGTTGCCAATAATCGACGGATGACCGGCCCTGTTGCTAACCACAGGTGCAGTCGCGGCTGTATCCTAAGGCTCGGGCTAGAGAGTCTTGAATCGGTAAGGACGATCGCTTGCCTTGGTTCATAGATGGAAACCCAATTTCCAATACGTGATATTCAGTTTTAGTTGTAAATATATATATATGGCGATGTAATATAATGGCACTTACGCTGCCTATGATTGATACTTTTATATTTGAAGTTGATTTCTTCACTTATAGTAATAATAGAAGATGAAATTTCACGTATCAAACATATTTGGCTATTATAAGGGAAAAATCTATCCTCGACTGCGTTCATTGTGTGATGGGACCTGAGTCTTATAATGGCTTCATTTTTTCAAAAAGCCTATTGCGTTGTTTTATTTTAAACTAAGATTCATGTGGAGTAAACCCATTCTGTGTTATACGGCGTGGTCCCGTGATTTACTTAACTTTAAAATCAAGCTAATAATTGTTTTAGTTCTCACACCAGTCCCATGACTGACTCGGAGTTTATTGTTTTAACCTAAACTATGGGTGCCTATATTTTCCACACGGGCAGGTTTACAGCTGAATCTATATTCGGAAAGCTCTGTATCCGTGTATTTCCTTCAGTTGTGTTATGTGTTATTTTTTTTGCTGCTTTGTAATTTAAATATATGGTATGGTATTTCCAATGTGTAATATTTATTCGTAATGTAATTATTGTAATAAGCAATGAAATGTACTTCTGTTTGTGTTCTGATTTGTCATGTTCTCAATTCAATCCGTACTTTCCTTTACGGGGAAGTTTGGGTCGTTTCATTAAGTTCCCTGATTTGATTGCTATTCAATGTTGTAATGGAGATATAGTTTGGCAGAAGGTTATCTATGAATGGATACCATCTCTATGTTCAAATAGCAAGGTATTTGGGCATTCTACTATAACTTGTAAGTCTATTAGAGTTTGGTCCCCCAAAAATAACTTGAACTCAGTAAGTGGGATGGATATAGATAACCACGACAAAATTCAGGTTATGAATAAGTATGAATTTGAAGTCAATAACAAGCATGATGATAGTTTGAATTTTACGGCTAAGAAAGGCAGAAAAAAGGTTCTTAAAACAAGTACTGTAGATGACATAGTTAATACAAGTTTAAATGACAATCCTTTCAGTATACTGGATGGTTGTGAAGAAAGTAATTTAAACAATAAAGATGGAAAAGATAAGGAGGCAATTCATTGTAATGAGATTCAGAAAGATATAGAGGAAGTTAACATGCAAGATAAGGTTGTTTGTATTGAAATGAAAGAGGGTTATAATGGAATGCAAATTAGAGAAGATACTGCAAATCTAGATAGAGTAATTAGTACCGGAGATTGTGATGTTGGACAAAATTGTGAAGATTTTACATGTAATGATATGCTTATGGATGATTCTGACAGTTCCTTCAGCTCTTCATGTAGCTTCAAAAAGAGATGTCTTATTCCAAATCAAGTAAGTTTAAAAAAGGAATAAGTTGATTACTACTGAACCCTTTGTGGAAACTAACCCAGATTTGGTTAAACTCATGTCTCAAATTCAAAACCGTTCCAAATCAAAGAGAGTTAAGGAAGAAGGAGGTAGCCCTGGAGGAGTTATTAATCAGGGAGTTTTCAAGAAATAAGTTTAATTTCTCCTTTCTTAAGATCTTGCGTTTGTTGATGGTTGTGGGATTAAGGTGATTTTGCTTCCTGTTTAGCTTTGGGTGCTTTGGTTTTGCTTGCGGGAATTTATGTTGTTTTTGGTCCAGTAGATTTTGAAGCAGCTTTTCTTCTTGTTCCGTCTTCAGTTTGTAGTGTGATGCTTTTGCATGTGTTCTATTTTGGGGTGCACGTGCTTCTGCATGCATTTTTTATTTGCTGTAACCGTGGTGTTTTGGGTGTGAGCTGGTTTTGTTTTTTATTGTACAATATTTGTTCTTGTGTGCATTGTAATTTTATACCAGCTCTATCCCTCTCTTTGTACCTCTTTTAATGTAATATAAGTACCTTTTATTCAAAAAAACAAAACATGGTATAAAGCGACAAGGACATACCAAAATTCAATACAAAGTTTGGAAATAACATGCCGAAAATAGATTAATTGAAGAAAAATTGAAATCTTAGATATTCGATAATAGTACATCTGGAAACACAATTTTATTCGGTGGTCTATCGTCGAATTTGTGTTATTGTCATGACCTGATGCGTTCACCAAATTCGGCGAATACATGGCATTTTATTTATTTAACTTAAGCTTGTTGTCAACGAATATATTGTTTATGGCCGAAAACGGACCTCCGTTTTTTCAGTAAATTGTTACCTTTTTGGTTATTTCTTCAACAAATTTACATGCCGTTCACCTTTTTGAGTAAAATTCATGTTGTCTTTTTTTTTCCAAAATTAGAAATTTCATTAAAAATTGGTTTCTCCATGAAAAACTGATTAATTGTTTACTTTGAGAAGAAGATGAAGATGATTAGGGTTTAACGAATAGTAAAATGTAATTAAGGTAAAAAATAAAAGGGCATTTTGGTCTATATTTTATAATTTGTTAAGGGGGCCTATGTTAAATGATCCTCCCCTTAGTAAATCTAAAAAAAAACCCTCTTAACCCTTTTTGTAGTAGCATTAACAATACTCAACTATTATTGTAAGGCAGACTAGCTAGGGTTTTCAAAGATGTGGGTTCTGTAAATTTGAAAGAGAAAATAGTAGAGTGAAATATTAGGCGGAGAGTGAAATATTAGGCAGGCAAAACGTCGGTTGCGCATGAGTAGCTGGTGCAAGATGTAATGTTAACATCTAGAAACATTTTAGACATTTTGGACTTTCTCAAAATTTTGAATGCTTTACAAAATTTTGAATTTATTAAAATATTATTTTATATTATATTTGAATTTACACAATTTCATTTTTTATGTTTTGTGAATATTTTTGCTTATTTAAGATAAACTATTGTTAATATTACATATTAAATTAATTGAATACTAAATAATAAATGGGGAAATTGATTAGGGGTTAATTAGATATTAAAGGTCAAAAGTTAATAAATTGCTATAAATTTCTATTGCAATTTACTAAAAGAAACGGTTATTTAAAATATATTTATTGCAACTTGTAATGAAAATGCAATTCTTAAAATTTTTGTTTATTGTAACTGGTAAAAGTTTAGTTGTCGAAAAATGTGTCTTTCGCAGTCGAACGAGGAGTGTAGTTATTAAAAGTGCTTTGCTAAAGATAAGTTTTTCGCAACTGTTACGGAAGCACACTTGCTAAAAGATAGTTTTTTGCAAGTGGCTGAAAAGCATAGCTGCAAAACTATGTTTTTCGCGACTGGCTGAAATTTTCTATATATAAATTATTAAGTGTTAACTAATTTTTATTAGCTATTATTTACTAATTATTCATTATTGTAAAATTTAAAGCAAAATAAAATGTGCATCTTGAATTATAATTAATTACTATGTAATTATAAATAATTAATTATTTAGTAATAATTATTAAACGGTTAGTTATTAATAAAATATTTTAATAACATTTAATTATAAATTGTTTTACTTCTTAATTATATTTGAATATTAATTTCTAAATACAATATATCATGAATAATTAATTAATTAATTAATATTTATTGTTAATTAGATTTATTAATTATTAAATGTCATTAATAATTATTAAATATAATTTACAAACTATTAATGACTAACCGTGATAAATTATTGAAGTATTAATTCATATTAATTAATTATTATTACTTAATACTTATTATATTATAGCTAAATATTACTTATTATTTCTTACTTTTGTATTTAATAGTAATTATGTTTACCAAAGGTGGGGGAAAGTTATGATTTTAAAAATATATTTTTTGCAACTTGCTTTACCAGTTGTAAAGAAACACAATTATCGCAAGGGTCGAAAACATTTGCTAAAGGTATTTTTTGCAACAAGTTCGGAAGCGCAGTTGCAAAAATATATTTTTTTGCAACTGTTATCAAAGCATATTTGTAAAAATATGTTTCTGCAACTGGAAGAGAAGCACAATTGCTGAAAATATGCTTTTCGCAACAGAATGAAAATGTAATGACCCGTATTTTTGGTCAATTTATGATTTGAATTTCAATCTTTTTTAATGAATTTTTAAATAGAAAATGATGATTTTAACTCGATAAAATTTGAGAATAATTTTAAATTTTGTTTTATTGTTTTATTTGACTTAAAACAGGGCCAATAAAATTTTTAAATCAATTTAAATACTCAGATTTCGAAAATCAATATTTTAAAGCTATTTTGATGACCTATAAAAGGACCATTTTTGAGATAGTCTTGAAATCCGACGAAACAACTTGCGTTAGATCCTGAATGTGGAAATATCACTAAATCCAGAATTTCAAGTCGAATGGAGTTCATATATGAGAGAACAGTATATAAACGTAAGCTGAAAATTTAGTCAAATTTCGGTTTAAGCCAGAAATAAGGCGAATTTTCAAATGGTCTCCAAATTCGACGAGACTAGGTTCCTTAGGAGCTTAATTCCATAACGCAGAGAGATATCAAATTTCGTAATTTTTGGTGTTAACATATGGTCATGCGACTAGAACGAAGGTTGCAACGTGTGATTAATACATTGGCTTTACTAGTTAAATCGAGCAACAATCCCCAACCAACCACAATTAGACAACTCACCCCTCCTCTTGTCAAGTGTCAAATTCATCCATCATTGGTTATTTCATGATTGATTAAACTTAAGTTGATTTAATTAATCTCAAATTCCATTTTCATTTGCTAACTTTCATTTCCTAAGCTTAAACTTCCCCACCACCACCAAGGCCTATTGTCGCAGCACCTACTCTAGGTCTGACCAATGTGGGCCCCCTCCCCTTTGCCAAAACCCCCCTTAATCTCCTCTTATTTGCAAAAACACAAATTTTAAACCAAGAACTAGTTATCACCTCCTTATAGTCCCAACTTGCCACGCAAGCCACTCCACCACCACCACAACACGCCTCCTCCTCTATCCAGATCTGGTCATGGCCATCCATGCTCTGCCTTAAACCCACTAAAAAAAAATCATATTTTTATCTTGTATACTCTAAATAAAAGTGCAATCGAGTCTTTGCGTGAGGTGTTGAGGTGATTTGGAGAAGAATGAAGCGGCAGTGGTGCATTTTGGGCTGTGAACAGCATGAAGGAGAAGGTCATGGTGGAGGAAAAGAGATTAAAGGAGGTAATTAAGGAAGTTAATTAATAAGTTAATCAAGTTTGTGAAGTTATGTTATATATATGCATACAAACTTGTAAAAATCATAACTTTTTCATACGAGATCAGAATTCGATGATCCATTGGAATCATATGAACTAAAGCTTGACAACGAAACTAATTTGAAGGAATTTGGAGCTCATGACAATTTTAGCAGAAGAAAACGTCAGATTTATTTCATCGACGTTCATCGTTATTTGACGATAAATGACCAATGTGAGAACTCTCACTCAAACTAATTGTTTTTACAGTTATTATAATCACAACTGAATATATATTGATTGCCTATGATGATTTTTACCTGGTTAATTATCATAAATTGTTATACGGTATATGATATCCCACACCACAAGTTGTTTTGAAAACCATATGGATGAATGGACGATTGATTATGTTATGATTTGGATGTGATTTTGAGTTGACTAACATGTTAAAAACAATTTTAAAATATTTGTGGTAGTTATTGGATTAAACATCCATTTACAAGTCGAACGACTTGTCTATGTTCATCCATTTATGTGATATCGATGGGATTGAATAATAACTTGAAACGAATAAGTTATGATTAATTCATGAATTTGTAATTAATTTGAATTGGATGAAATCCCCACATGGGTCTTGGGATGATATTTGATTGTACACTAATCCCATGTGTTTGTTATATGTTAATCTATTGATTGACAGGCCGATATAAGCGCTAATTGTTTGTTTAAGGCTTATATGGATGTAAATTCACTCTGGATGTGAATTGGGTGTTTGATAATTGTTTACAACTATTGTTGGATGCATACGATGAATGAAATCCATATAAATTTATTTATATGGATATTGACTGAGATTTCATTTAAATTCAGAAGAAAACATAATATTTTAATAATATAATATTCGATGAAAATGAAAGTTTGATTTTGACGTTCAGTTTTGGATGGACGCAAAGATATAAAAATATGGATGAACTTTCGTAACTGAACAAAATGCATTTGAATTAATTTTCATTCGATTTTGGTATATCGAAGATTTTAATTTGAAATGAATAGTAACTTTTAAAGTGAAGTTCAATTAGGTTATGTAGCCAACATTTTAAAAAGAAGTTTTCTTTTGAAAATTCTTCATTTATTTTTATTACAAATGACCGGAGATTTTGAGCTTAAAATAACAAGTTCGAAAAAATAACATTATTTTATTTATTTAAATAATGTAAAATGATTTAATATTGAGACATCGGATTTTGAAAGGTAAATGGTGAAAATAGAATTTCAAATGGTAGTGGTGAATAATTTATAATATTTATAAATTATTTTGAAATTTTTTTCAATTTTATTTTAATTATAAATCAAATTCGGACTTGGATAGGATGTGTCGCGCAGCGACAATTAGCAAACGTCAACCCGTAACTTCGAATTGACGTAACGGGAGATCCGGCCGTCGGATTCTCCTCAAATCGAAACCATTGGGTTCGTATCGAAAAGACTTTTAAAATGATAATAAGAGCTTTAAAATCCAACGGCAAGATTTTAATTTAAGTCCAAATCAGTTTTGGGAAATGTCGCTATGGATGCAGTTCGGTGGCCGATATTGAAAACCGACTGTAAGGGCCTTAATAAATTTATTAAAAATATGAATAAATTATGTTAAATCATAATAAATGATTTAGAAAGATTTATGAATAAAATATTCCAAGTTTTGTAAAGATAAATGATATTTTTATTTGAATGAGCTAGTTAACAACTAGAGTAAAGAACCAAAAGGAATATTTGATGATTCTGAGAGCACAGTCTACTAGCAACCGTGAGATCTAACTGCAAATTGTTCCATTACGCGAGGGATGGGAAGAACCGAAAGGACATCAAGTATTTGACTAAGATCAGATGATGTTTCCTAAAAGATTAGTAATCCAATGGTTTTAATTAACGTATTGGATTGTGAATGGTTTTAATATAACCTGAGTTTTTCAACATATAAATTGGAAAGGATTTGAATGGAAATAATATTAGGATAGTTCGATATTAGAATCCGTGATTATACGAATATTGTCGAGGAATTTGAAAGGTACAAATATCGTTATTCCTAAAACGGTATCCGTTGTTTTCAAAATTTGGTATTGAATGTAAGTCGATATAATCTCTATTCAAAGTCTTGTATTTAGTATCAAATTGGATTTTGGGTTTATTGTGAATGGTGTCTTTAGTAACACTGTTATTAAACTCAGTTGAAAATGGAATATGAGGTATAAATCTTTGAATTAAGATTTAATGGAGTTTCCAATTTAAATACATTGGAATTAAGTGGAAGTGGTTTGGGCTTATTGTGAATGATGATTTAAATGACATTTGTTCTTTAACCTAGTTAAAGACAGGGTTAATTTCCTAAAAAGTTGAATAATTATTAAGTAAAGATTTTGAAGATTAAAACTAAGTTCGAGTTTTAATAAATTTTTAACTGGAATGAAAGGTGAATGGGGTAATTGAATTTACCGAATTCGAGAAGTGTTCGAGATGGAGTACCACCAGTTAACTCCATGTGATAATTAACTCTTTAATTAGATTTGGAGCATTAAATGGTAATTAACTTTACCAATAACACGATGGGTGTTAGATATGGAGCACTACCAATTTTTCTCTATAGGATGAATAGGTTGGGATTGAGAATATAAAATGAATGATTACTTCAGTAAGGCTCGATATTCCCGATCAGTTTTATAAACCATAATTTGGTTTAAGTTTGCGAAAAGATATTATATAATCTTTTGCGATGGTTTCCAAGAAAAAATTTAAACAAGAAGCTTAAATGAAGTAAATATTTGATCAAATTTGTGGGAATAATTCCCAGTATAAAGAATATTCTGGATTGGAATGAGGCGTATGCAGTGTTTATATATCACGTGATAATAAGATGCGCTAGTTATTCAGAAAGACCGAGTTTAACCCATTTTGAATAAATGATATAATGATTAAACGTTGAAGATTTAAAGATGGTGATTGAAGATTAGAGATCTTCACATCGTTTGGATTATTACTGATGTCTTGCTTAGGAGGTACACTCAAGATGAGGTAATAAGTGGTGGTCGTCCAGACGTACTTGGAGATCAAATGGATATGCGAGGGCCTCTCTCTTGTATAGGACATATGTGATGATGAGAAAGGTGTCTCCAGTTTCGTTCAGACCCAGAATGGACTTGCTAATGGATTATTTGTCTGATATTGTATTGTGTGTTGTACTCGTTGATCTCTACTAAATATATATTTGTTTGGTGGTGGAGAATTTATTCTCTTAGCTTAACACCGTTCTTTGAGACGTATGAGCTTAGAGGTTATATATTGGTGGAAATCAATGGTATGGTATGGATTTACTATGTGACATGCTGGGATGCATGGATCAAAGCTTTTATTGAAAAGCAGAGCTTTGTGGATGATGATCAAAGCATAGCTTATATATCCAAGCTTTGTGTATGGCGTTAATTTGCGAGCTTCACACCCCGTATGAGCCAAAAAGGGGATGAAGGACCGAAGAGAAAGGACATAGGCTCCCTTCTAGCTAGAAGTGATACCATGGTATGGAGCGCAGACATATTTACTTATGTGGATGTTGGAATTGAGGCGCCTCGGATATGTCTGCACAAGGCCAAAGTTGTCGACATATAGATCAAGAGGTCCAATAGGACCGAGGAACATTTTGCTCAGGAGTAACCCTAATCCATTGGGTAATTGGTGGGCCGTGTCTTCCGCTCCAGGTTCACGTGCATGTGAGTCCTGGGACATATGCTAGAGTGTCCCGAATTGGAAGGAAAATCCTTTGCCTTAGCTCATGATAGAAATCCAAATTCCAATAGGCGACTTTACGGTTTTAGTTATATACCTATGGCGACATAATAGGATGGGGTATTATGTCATCTAAGATTGATACATTTATTTTCAAAGTTGTTTTTCGCACTGTGCACTAGCAATAATATCTACAATATTTTTTAAGGCATGTCAAGTATATTTGGTTATTATAACGTAGAACTCTATCCTCCGGCTTGAGTTGCATTAGGTGATGGGTCCTTAGTCTTATAATAGCTTCATTTTTCAAAAAGCATTGCTTTTTTATTTTAAACTTGTATTAATGTGGAGGAAACCCATTACGTGTCATACGGCGTGGCCCCATGATATACCCTATTTTAAATAAGTAAAGTTTTGATAACTGTTCTTAGTTCTCAAACCAGTCCCATGATTGACTCGGAGTTTATTGTTTTAACCTAAAATCTGGGTGCCCATATTTTCCTCATGGGAAACTAGCAGTTTTGGTTTTGTAGATATTTATAACAGGATGCTGGATTATGGCTGGAGCTATGATCTGGATTATTTTATAGTCTTCCACGGATTATATTTATGTATTCAAATTTCCGCTGTGTTGTAATTTATTAATCTCTGATATTTTTCATTGTTTATTATCTACTTGTACTCTGATATCTTGTACTCTGATGTAAATTATTGTCATAGCAATGAGACGTTCTTTCGTCTTTTGTTCTGATGCATCGTATTCTCATAACAATCCGAGGATTTTTGAATTTTGGATCGGTCATGTGTTTTACGGTCGATTCGAAAGGCTGGGATTTCCGAATCATTACAAAAAGGCATGTGGTTAAGTCTCATCTACTGCAACTGCTACGAAAGGACTATTGCTAAACATCATTTACTGTAACTATTAGGGGAGGGTGCAGTTCAGTCTGGTGCGGTTTGGAGTCCAAACCGCTTCCGCACCGCATCAAACGGTTGCTAAAAAGCAATTTACGATTGTGTGCTATTGTGTCACTTAAAGGTTAAAAAACACAGTGTTGTCTGAATTGAAAGAGCAGTTACTACTGTATGAATACTTCAATTTTACAATTAATGAAAAGTGAAATTGTTTTAATACATTAACCAAATATTAACATTAATCAATGCATAAACATTAAGTAAGATAACTCAAAATCATTATATTCGACTAACTCCTTTCGAATAAACTATATTCAATAATCTTCTTTCGAATACTATATTCGACTAACTCCTTTCGAATAACTAATATTTGATAATCTCTCTTTCGAATAAAATATATTCGATAATCTTCTTTTGAATAACTATATTCGACTAGCTCCTTTCGAATAACTAATATTTGATAACTCCTTTCGAATAACTAATATTCGATAACCCTTTCGAATAACTAATATTCGATAACTCCTTTCGAATAACTAATATTCGATAACTCCTTTCGAATAACTAATATTCGATTAATTCTCTTCTTCGAATAACCTTGTTTGATAACTCTTTCTTCGAATAAACTATATTCGAATAACTCTAATCTGACTAACTCTAACTCAATTAACTCTATTCGACTTACTCTATTTCGATTAACTCTATTCAATTAATTGTATTAAGTTTAACTTCGTATTTCAAAATAGTATCCCATTTCTAAATTCTATTTATACTTCTAATTGTAGAATTATTCGTACGAAATCTTCTTTTTATTTCTAACACTTAAATCTCATTTAAAATTTCCTTTTATAACTCTGTTTATTTCATAAATAAATATTTCCTTTTATAACTCTATTTGTTTTCTAACTATCTCCTTTTCTATTCTATTTGTTTCACAAACATTTCCTTTCCTGTTTGTTTCACAAATATTTCCCTTTTATATTTGTTTCACAAATATTTTCCTTTTATATTTTTTTCACAAATATTTTCCTTTTATATTTGTTTTCACTAATATTTTCCTTTTATATTTATTTTCACTAATATTTTCCTTTTAAATTTGTTTCACAAATATTTTCCTTTTATATTTGTTTCTTTGATTTTATAAAAATATTTTCTTTTATAAAACCCTTTTCCTTTTATATATAAAATCCATTGATTTTATATAATACTTTATTTTCAAAATACACTTTGAAAATCCCCTTTTCTACATTCCAGTATTTCTTACAGTATTTAAAATACCCAAATAACAGTGATCGATATCATTCAACACACGTAATCAACACAGATTATATATCACATCATATATTACAATATATGAAAAACAGTAAAATAAATGTTGACGAATCCAGTTGGATTCCTCCGACCTGTTTCCCTGCATCCACAGATGTTACACAATATAATTCACATCAATTTCACTTCAATATGAAATTATTCAGATAAACAGAATCAATATTTGATTAACGATATTGTAATGTCCCGGGTTTTCACTCATCATTAACACAGATAAATAGAATTATCGTAAGTACGTTAAAATTCATTCTTTAAAAATCCTAAAACATATTAATACATGTATGATAGCATTTGCATAAGCATGTAGCATAGCACTTACAAAAATCCATTTTTTTTCATATTCATGTATGATAGCATGGATTGAATAACGTTTGTTTAATTTTTCTTTACACATGTGTGAAGATAACACTTTTATATAGCAAATTTTTAAAATGCCATTCCTTTGCAAAACATTTGTTCATTTTTTTTCAAAAGGGTTTAAAACCTTGTTTTGGCAAACTCCTTATTTTAAAACCTTAAAACACTCTTGCCAAAAACATGTTTAAACATCTCTTTGTTCTCAAAACAAAGTCAAGAAAATATTTGCACTTTTATATGCATTAAAATCTAGAACATGTATTGTCAAAATCATCCTTCACTTCATGATCTCATTCATGGATCACATACACTATGAATCATGCTAGCAACTAGGATTTTTAGGCACATGACAAATCAATTTAAATAGGAGCATTTTCAGTTTTTCATTTCCTTTCATTTGATTTTCTGGAAATTGTCATTTCTTTGTATTTTCAAAAAAAAAAAAAAAACTTGTTTGTTTTGTCAAAAACATGTGCTAAAAATCTTGCATTTATCACATGGATCTCACCTACTCTAGAAAACACTAGAATAGGAATGTGAAAGCATATGCACTTGCACATGGCAAATCATTCTTGTTTATATATTTTCAGATTTTCTGAATTTTTCCTCTCTTTTATTTTCCCCAAAACATATTCATTTTGTCACAAAACATGTGCTAAAAGATTGCCAAATCTTGTGTATATACCATAGTTCCTTACCTACACTAGTTAAACACTAAAGCATATAGATTCTCAAGATTTTCCATGCCAAAAACCACATGGCCGTGAGTGAAAATGGTGCAGGGAAATTTCAGAAGTTTACAGACCTTGGAGGCCAAGGTAATGTATTTTATAATTTATGTTAAATCAACTTTATCATGAGAGATTTTGGTTTTAAAAACCCAAGGAAAACTGATTTTTAAATGGTACAAGAATGATATTTTAAATTTGTTAAATCCAAGAAGAAGATTGTGAAGAACATGGATGAGATCATTTGCATTTGAGATGATGTTTCATGAGAACCAATAGGAAGAAGAGTGGTGGTTGCCTAGGGGGTTTTAGGGGGTGAGTTTAGGCTGAGGTAAGCCATGTGAATGGGGTGTTGCTGTTTTAAATTGATAAGAGAAAAAAATCTTTCTTTTTTTGTTGTCTTTCATTTGTCCAAACAAAATCTAAAACTGATTTTTTGGCAACATATTTTATTCATTTATACCACTATAAAAGGACCACCAGCATACACATTTTACACACAACACAAGTCCTTCTAACTTGATCAGTAAAGAAGAGCAAAGTCTAGGGGTTTCAAGTTTTCTCAAGTGAGTAAACCTGCAGTTTATTTTCTGTTTTAAAATTCCTGCAATTGCTGTGTGAAGCATGATTTAAACTTTGATTTCTTTTGTGTCCTTGATTAAGTAACCTATCATGTATGTTTGGCTTGGTTGGTATGATATAGTAATAATTGTTTGTTAATGAAATCCTTAAGTGTTATATGGTAAAGGTTGTATTACCTGCTACTGTCACCAGACATTGTTTCTTTGGTTAAATCCCTATAGACTTAGATAGTTCAGTAACATAGGTTAGGGAATGTAGAGTGTAAGGTCAATACTAGTTTTAAAACCCTTTTACTTAAGCATACAAGTGTTCACAATGAAGTATTCTTGCCAAAACCTTTTACTGGCACTTGAAAACACAACATCAGGAATCCCTTTGTTTCAAACTTTCAAAGTGGATTTTCAAATCAAGTAAAAACCAGATTTGAATGAATAAACATAATGAGGTAACAAAATAATGATTTTTAAAACAAAAATCAAGATTTTTAAGTGTGTGTATCAAGAGAAATAAGGAGGTGGCAAAAAGTTCGACTTTGTTGAATTTCTGGCGCATCACGTGATTTGAGGTGATGGCACTTGGCCTGGAGGGGTTGAAGGAGGTGTAGATGATAGGAAAAATACTAATTTAATTTTTAAATGAATAGATTTTGTGAAATCGAAGAAAATAGGGTTTAATATGGTTTATGGGTTCGGTTGACATTCATGGAAACCGCTCTTCATCGGAGGGGATATGGAGGTGCGGTCAGGGGGAGATAGAAGAGTCGGAGTGTCAGGGTGACGTGGCAAGGAGGTGGCGGTGGCATATGGTTAAGGTGCGGCGTGGTGGTCACTTTCTTGGATGACCCATGTTTTCGTTAATTGCGATGAACAGTGAAAATGCTGTAGCGTTGGTCAGATTGTGATCGGGTTATGGAAAAATGATCAGAGAGAGAAGGGCGACATGCGGTGGTGGTCAGTGGCTCGCGCGTGTGTGCACGTGCACATGTGTGTGCGTGGGATCAGGAGTGGACACTGGAATTTTGAAGTAATCGGCTGTGTTTCAGGAGGGTTGGTAGTTTGGAGTGGTTCTACCAAGTGGTAATGATCCGGCGCATGGAAGATCAGCTGGTCAGCAAGCAAAAACATTGGGATCCGGAGGTGGTACTTTGTGTTTATCTAGTACTTGGGGCTGTCACATGAAAACCAGGCTGATCATGAAGGAAACCATGTAGTTCTGAAGTGGTAGTTCAGGAAAAGGGGTACTTCGGCACTTATGTTTTAAGAAGAAGAATTTTGAATATTTTTTTCATTATTTAAATTAGTTTTAGATTAAATAATGGTTTTAAATAAAAAGGAAAAATAAATAAATATTTAAATAAAAATGGTATTTTTATTTAATTTGCAAGAAAAAGGACAAAAAGTGAATCAGGATATTAAATACAGTTTTTGTCAGAGACTGTAATACAGAAACTAGAATTTTAAAGTATAAATCTAAATTATAAATTTAAAATGAGAAGTAGAATGATTTATTTAAACTATAAAGTTAACAAAGAAGTCGTTCAAGAACAGCAGATCGGATATGGCTTTGACAGACGTCGAGAAGACAACACAAAAATTGTAAATTTATTAAACTATAAATTTGGTTATAACTTAAATTAGGATTTATTTTCTAATGAAATATTTGAAATAAATAACAGACAAGCTAAAGAAAAATCGTATGTAACACATACGATGAGTTTGTCAGTTTTTAAACTATAATCTAAATTTACCGGTATCAGAAACTGATCATGTACAGTTCTGAAATTTATAAAATAAGAATTGTAAATTATATTTTAATCATGTTTAGATGAATAAATTAAAAGAGAAACTTTATTAGCATATAAAAAGGAGTAAATCGAGTATAAGATATAAAAGAGGAAAGTGTAAAATCTGTCAAATTGATTATATATCATAAATTTAACTCATTTATGGATAATCATATCAAAGAGTGATCATGAGAAATATTTTTTTCTGGAAATAAATGTAAGTATTTATTTTTAGAAGTGATGAGAAAAACGGAAAGAAAAACCGTGTGCGACACACACAGTAAAATTGGCCGTTTTGAAAAGATGATCAAAATAACCAGATGATCCTATACTGTTTAGTTTGACTGGAATTACATATGCATATTAGATTGTAACCATGATAGATCAATAATTTAGAAAGAAAAATGTTCGTTAATCATTTCAAAGAGACCGAAATAAATACTTCACTTTGATTTGATTATACATTGCGCGTCAGAGATTTTTAAATTGAAGACGACGAGATACAAGGGCTATTTTTAAATAGTGCCTTCGGTTTGTCCAGTCCCAGGACAACTTATATGGACGAATTTCTGACAGAGTATTTCCAAAGGAATCACGTACGTTGTTTTCTTCAAACGTACCAGTTGCTGGCACAGAAGGGAAACTTCTTTAGCCAGACAACCAGAGTATTTTTGTGGAAATCAATTAGTGATCTCTGATGGATTTGACGATGTGGCATTCAAAGAAAATTAAACAGTGATGATGGAAAAGTTAAGTCTAGCCTCAAGCCTCACACCCAGGAAATGACAAAAATCGAGCAGGCAACATGGCTATGTGGGTCGCTCCCATTAGGGTGTAGCATCACCTATCTAGAGAAATTCCCTTTGTTTCTTAATCTATCGATTCTGCCCATTCGGGAATGGTTGCCGTACACAACCATTGGTGATATACACTCAATACACTCAAGAGAAATGATTGGTCGGTCATGTGAGGGCCGGGTTGCAAGACATTCTTGTTGAACCCAGGTGTATTTGCCTCTAGAGATACATCATCAGAAGGTGGTCCCATACCTTGTCATAGTTGGAAATCCAATTTCCCAAAGCACCAAGCGGTTTTTATTTGTATACTATGTAGGAGAATGTGAGATGCAAACATTCTTCTAGATTCTAAATTATTTATGAAACACCTAGACACTATGATAATATCTGATTTAAAGTATACAAAGTGTTTTATTCTTATAAGGTAAAAACTCGTTCCGTAATTATGGTGTAGTCTTATGAGATATTTTTATTTCTTTAAATCTGTTTTAAACTGTTTACTCATACCAGTCCCCTGATTGACCCGGAGTTTATTTTTCTGTGTTTTCCCTTAAACTCTTGGGTATTCATAACACTTATTATGAATAGACAAGTGAATCAGGATTTGATGAAACTTGTGAAGCTGGAAGGAGATATCCTGTATGCTGATCTACCTATCTTGTCTACTGTATAATTAAGTCTGCAAGTAGTCGTCAGTGATATGTATAATTAATGATCTACTATGGAATGGCTTGTATCACTAGTTCAGTATGTTCTGATGTAATATATTCCGCTGTGAAATATTATAAAGTATTATCTTTTGTGAAAATTCCGCTGTGAGATTCTGATGTTTCTGTTATTTTATCTTCTATCTATTCTTATTCTTATTAATGGCACGACTTCCGATGTGTTCAAAAGTTGGGTCGTTACAGTTGGTATCAGAGCTTAGGTTACTGATTACCTTGGCTTTAGGGTGAGTGTGAGAGAGCGTATTTTTATAATAAAAATTTAAAATAAATTTAATAAATTAACTTGGATGATATACCTAAGTTAGTTTTATCCGATCGAGTCGGAAATGACGACCTGTTACATTCAGGTAATTAAGATGAGTAACCAAGGATGAAGGGGTCAAGCTAGAGGGTCTTCCATTACTACTGGTTGTAATACTGGATCCCAGGATCAAGGAGAGTCTGTGGAGGAAGTTGTCCCAGTTCAGCAGGATAAAAGCTTTGCAATTATTTGTAAGGAGTATACGACTCTGGGAGGAAAAGTTTTCAAAGGGACGGAATCTTTCATTGAAGTCCAAGCATGGTTGAGGTCCTGTGAAAGGATTTTAAAGGGACTGAATTTGAATGATGAGCAGAAATGGCTCTTAGCTTCATGGCAACTTCAAGAAGCTGCTGCTATTTGGTGGGATGCTCAGACCACCAATGTTCCTGAGGAAGATTTCACTTGGGAAAAATTCAAAGAAGCTTTCGAAGCACAATTTCTACCTGCTGCAGGAAAAATGAGAATGTATCGGGATTTCATCGACCTCAAGCAAGGAAACTTGAAAGTATCTGAATATGAGAACAAGTTCAACTCACTTTCTTGTTTCGGGCCAGAACTGATTAATACCCCACTCAAGAAGAATTAAATGTTCATAGAAGGATTGAAGGATAGTCTACAAGTTCAAATGATTGGACATCTCAAGATTCCATTTGTCGATCTGGTGGATATGGCAGTTCGTTATGAGGCACTGGAGGGTAAGAAGCCAGTTGCTAAAGCAGCTCAAACGGGAGACCTAGCGGTGAGAATCCAAACAAAAGGAAATTCAACCCGAACTGGAACAACAACAAGGGAGTACTAAGATGGGAGAAAAGGCCAAAGAACGATTCAAAGACACCAAATGCCACAACTGTTTGCAGAAAGGACATATTGCCAAGTTCTGCACCAACCAGCAGCGGAAAAGCCACAACAAACTCAGCAACCGGAGCAACCTCAACAGAAACCAAAGGGAACAAGTGATGTTATTCATCAAAAGTTTGCATGCTATAACTGTCATCAACCTGGACACTTAGTTAAAGACTGCCCACTTATGAAAAAGGCACAACAACCAAAGGTCTATGCTTTAATGGATAAGTCGTCGACTTCTGAGGATATGAAAATGGAAGGAGCTTCAGAAGGTACCTTACTCTTTTCTTATAAAAGGAATTAATTAACTAGGGTCATCCGCAAGATAAAATTGGATTAAATTAGGATAATATCCACTCATATTACCGGAAATCGAGTTAGAATTTTAAATCGAAGTAAAATTTGGATTTTCTGAAATTAAGGCTAGACCTAAGTATTTATTTGGATATGGACTCAGGAAAAGTGAATTGGTCGATTTTTGAAATCAAATCATAATTATGAGTCCCGAAATGGAGATCATTAAGTACGTGAATGAAGATTTTGGGAAATACTTAACAGAGTTAAGTAAATGGACCAATGAGTTAAAAAGGGAATTTGGGCAGATATTTTTGAAATTGCTGATGTGTGTTTATATAAGTCGATAACGCTGATCCACTGTTTACAAATTTCGGGGACGAAATTTTTATAGGGGGGTAGAATGTAATGTCTCGGGTTTTCACTCGTCACTGACACAGATAAATAGAATTATCGTAAGTACGTTAAAATTCATACTTCAAAAATCCTAAAACATGTTAATACATGTATGATAGCATTTGCATAAGCATATAGCACAACACTTACAAAAATCCATTTTTTTCATATTCATGTATGATAGCATGGATTCAAAAGCATTTGTTTAATTTTATTTTACACATGTGTGAAGATAACACTTTTATATAGCAAATTTTTAAACTTCCATTCCTTTGCAAAACACTTGTTCATTTTTTTTCAAAAGGGTTTAAAACCTTGTTTTGACAAACTCCTTATTTTAAAACCTTAAAACACTCTTGCCAAAAACAAACATCTCTTTGTTCTCAAAACAAAGTCAAGAAAATATTTGCACTTTTACATGCATTAAAATCTAGAACATGTATTGTCAAAATCATCCTTCACTTCATGATCTCATTCATGGATCACATACACTATGAATCATGCTAGCAACTAGGATTTTTAGGCACATGACAAACAATTTAAATAGGAGCATTTTCAGTTTTTCATTTCCTTTCATTTGATTTTCTGAAAATTGTCATTTCTTTTGTAATTTCAAAAAAAAAAAACTTGTTGTTTTGTCAAAAACATATGCTAAAAATCTTGCTAAAATCATGCATTTATCACATGGATCTCACCTACACTAGAAAACACTAGAATAGGAATTTGAAAGCATATGCACTTGCACATGGCAAATCATCTTGTTTATATATTTTCAGATTTTTTTGAATTTTTCCTCTCTTTTATTTTCCCCAAAACATATTCATTTTGTCACAAAGCATGTGCTAAAAGATTGCTAAATCTTGTGTATATACCATAGATCCTTACCTACACTAGTTAAACACTAAAGAACATAGATTCTCAAGATTTTCCATGCCAAAAACCACATGGCCATGAGTGAAAAAGGTGCAGGGAAATTTCAGAAGTTTACATACCTTGGAGGCCAAGGTAATGTATTTTATAATTTATGTTAAATCAACTTTATCATGAGAGGTTTTGGTTTAAAAAACCCAAGGCAAACTGATTTTTAAATGGTACAAGAATGATATTTTAAATTTGTTAAATCCAAGAAGAAGATTGTGAAGAACATGGATGAGATCACTTGCATTTGAGATGATGTTTCATGAGAACCAGTAGGAAGAAGAGTGATGGTTGCCTGGGGGGTTTTAGGGGGGTGAGCTTAGGCCGAGGTAAGCCATGTGAATGGGGTGTTGCTGTTTTAAATTGAAAAGAGAAAAAAATCTTTCTTTTTGTGTTGTCTTCCATTTGTCAAAACAAAATCTAAAACTGATTTTTTCGGCAACATATTTTATTCATGTATACCACTATATAAGGACCACCAGCATACGCATTTTACACACAACACAAGTCCTTCTAACTTGATCAGTAAAGAAGGGCAAAGTCTAGGGTTTCAAGTTTTCTCAAGTGAGTAAACCTGCAGTTTATTTTCTGTTTTTAAAATTCCTGCAGTTGCTGTGTGAAGCATGATTTAAACTTAGATTTCTTTTGTGTCCTTGATTAAGTAACCTATCATGTATGTTTGGCTTGGTTGGTATGATATGGTAATCATTGTTTGTTAGTGAAATCCTTAAGTGTTATATGGTAAAGGTTGTATTACCTGCTACTGTCACCAGACATTGTTTCTTTGGTTAAATCCCTATAGACTTAGATAGTTCAGTAACATAGGTTAGGGAATGTAGAGTGTAAGATCAATACTAGTTTTAAAGCCCTTTTACTTAAGCATACAAGTGTTCACAATGAAGTATTCTTGCCAAAACCTTTTACTGGCACTTGAAAACACAACAACAGGAATCCCTCTGTTTCAAACTTTCAAAGTGGATTTTCATATCAAGTAAAAACCAGATTTGAATGAATAAACATAATGAGGTAACAAAATGATGATTTTCAAAACAAAAATCAAGATTTTTAAGTGTGTGTATCAAGAGAAATAAGGAGGTGACCAAAAGTTCGACTTTATTGAATTTCCGACGCATCACGTGATTTAAGGTGATGGCACTTGGCCTGGAGGGGTGGAAGGAGGTGTAGATGATAGGAAAAATACTAATTTAATTTTTAAATGAATAGATTTTGTGAAATCGAAGAAAATAGGGTTTAATATGGTTTATGGGTTCAGTTGACATTCATGGAAACTGTTCTTCATCGGAGGGGATATGGAGGTGTGGTCAGGGGGATAGAAGCGTCGGAGTGTTAGGGTGACTTGGCAAGGAGGTGGCGATGGCATATAGTTGAAGTGCGGCGTGGTGGTCACTTTCATGGATGACCCATGTTTTCGTTAATTGCGATGAACAGTGAAAATGCTGTAGCGTCGGTCAGATGGTGATCGGGTTATGGAAAAATGATCAGAGAGAGAAGGGCGACATGCGGTGATGGTCGGCAGTACTGGATGGTGGCTTGCGCGTGTGTGCACGTGCACATGTGTGTGCGTGGGATCAGGAGTGGACACTGGAATTTTGAAGTAATCGACTGTGTTTCAGGAGGGTTGGTAGTTTGGAGTGGTATTACCAAGTGGTAGTGATTCAGCGCATGGAAGATCAGCTGATCAACAAGCAAAAACATTGGGATCTAGAGGTGGTACTTTGTGTTGATCTAGTACTTGGGGGTGACACATGAAAACCAGGCTGATCACGAAGGAAACCATGTAGTTCTGAAGTGGTAGTTCAGGAAAAGGGGTACTTCGGTACCTATGTTTTAAGAAGAGGAATTTTGAATATTTTTTCCATTATTTAAATTAGTTTCAGATTAAATAATGGTTTTAAATAAAAAGGAAAGATAAATAAATATTTAAATAAAAATGGTATTTTTATTTAATTCGCAAGAAAAAGGACAAAAAGTGAATCAGGATATTAAATACAGTTTTTGTCAGAGACTGTAATACAGAAACTATAATTTTAAAGTATAAATCTAAATTATAAATTTAATTTAAAATGAGAAGTAGAATGATTTATTTAAACTACAAAGTTAACAAAGAAGTCGTTCAAGAACAGCAGATCGGATATGGCTTTGACAGACGTCGAGAAGACAACACAGAAATTGTAAATTTATTAAATTATAACTTTGGTTGTAACATAAATCAGGATTTATTTTCTAATGAAATATTTGAAATGTTCAAATATCAGACAAGGTAAAGAAAAATCGTATGCAATACATACGATGAGTTTGTCAGTTTTTAAACTATAATCTAAATTTACCGGTATCGGTAACTGATCATGTACAGTTCTGAAATTTATAAAATAAGAAATGTAAATTTAATCATGTTTAGATGAATAAATTAAAAGAGAAACTTTATTAGTATATAAAAAGAAGGAGTAAATCGAGTATAAGATATAAAAGAGGAAAGTGTAAAATTTGTCAAATAGATTATAGATCATAAATTTAACTCATTTATGGATAACTAGATCAAAGAGTGATCATGAGAAATAAATTTTCTGGAAATAAATGTAAGTATTTATTTTTAGGAGTGACGAGCAAAACGGAAAGAAAAACCGTGTGCGACGCACACATTAAAATTGGCCGTTTTGAAAAGATGATCAGAATAACCAGATATAGACCAGATGATCTTATACTGTTTAGTTTGACTGGAATTATATATGCATATTAGACTGTAACCATGATAGATCAATAATTTAAAAAGAAAAATGTTTGTTAATCATTTCAAAGAGATCGAAATAAATATTTCACTTTGATTTGATTATACGCCGCGCGTCAGAGATTTTTAAATTGAAGACGACGAGATACAAGGGCTATTTTTAAATAGTGCCTTCGGTTTGTCCAGTTCCAGGACAACTTGTATGGACGAATGTATGATAGAGTATTTCCAAAGGAATCACGTACGTTGTTTTCTTCAAATGTACCAGTTGCTAGCACAGAAGGGAAACTTCTTTCGCGTGACAACCAGAGTATTTTTGTGGAAATCAGTTAGTGATCTCTGATGGATTTGACGATGTGACATTCAAAGAAAATTAAACAGTGATGATGGAAAAGGTAAGTCTAGCCTCAAGCCTCAAACCTAGGAAATGACAAAAATCGGGCAGGCAGCATGGCTATGTGGGTCGCTCCCATTAGGGTGTAGCATCACCTATCTAGAGAAATTCATTTTGTTTCTTAACCTATCGATTCTGCCCATTAGGTAATGGTTGCCGTACACAACCATTGGTGATATACACTCGATACACTCAAGAGACATGAGTGGTCGGTCATGTAAGGGCCGGGTTGCAAGACGTTCTTGTTGAACCTAGGTGTATTTGCCTTTAAAGATACATCATCGGAAGGTGGTCCCATACCTTGTCATAGTTGGAAATCCAATTTCCCTAAGCGCCAAGCGATTTTTATTTGTATACTATGTAGGAGAATGTGAGATGCAAGCATTCTTCTAGATTCTAAATTATTTGTGAAACACCTAGACACTATGATAATATCTGATTTAAATTATACAAAGTGTTTTATTCTCATAAGGTAAAAACCCGTTCCGTACTTATGGCATGGTCTTATGAGATATTTTTATTTCTTTAAATCTGTTTTAAACTGTTTACTCATACCAGTCCCCTGGCTGACCCGGAATTATTTTTCTGTGTTTTCCCTTAAACTCTTGGGTATTCATAACACTTGTTATGAATTGACAAGTGAATCAGGATTTGATGAAACTTGTGAAGCTGGATGGAGATATCCTGTATGCTGATCTACCTATCTTGTCTACTGTATAATTAAGTCCGTAAGTAGTCATCAGTGATATCTATAATTAATGATGTACTATGGAATGACTTGTATCACTAGTTCAGTATGTTCTGATGTAATATATTCCGTTGTGAAATATTATAAAGTATTATCTTTTGTGAAAATTCCGCTGTGAGATTCTGATGTTTCTGTGATTTTATCTTCTATCTATTCTTATTCTTGTTAATGGCATGACTTCCGATGTGTTCGAAAGTTGGGTCGTTACAGATATATATATAACTATATCGATATTTTCAACCAATCAATTAGCAGTTCAACCAAACAGTCAACACACAACAATCAACCATCATTTATCAGTTCTAAAAATACATTATAAAAATATGAACTGGTAGAGTTGGTGAGTTTTACTCACGCTGGACAACTATCGTTAAATAACGATTAACTATCTTTAATTCAGACGGACAATTTATTTCGCTATAAATTGTAACGAGCTCCAATTCACTCCTAGTTAGTTCCATTTTCGTAGCCATCGTCCATACGATCCCGACGGATCTTGTTTTGCTGAATTCCGACAACGTTTGAGCCAGATATTTAGTTTACTATATAATACGATATTTTATTTGAAATTAAACTTAAATGATTTAATTTAAACAGGCCTTACTTTTATTTCCTCAATCCATACCAACTTAAAGCCCACACGCGTTATACCTTTTCTTCCCTAAACTCAAGAATGCAGGCCTCCTCCTCCTTGCCATTTTCGAACCTTTTAATTCCGTCCTCTCTCTCGTTTTCCCCCATTCTTCGTACCATTGCCACCGTAACACTCCTGCCATAAATCTCCATCACCCCAAACTATTTTCACTCGACTCGCATGCTTCAGGAAAACCGGGACATGAACCTGCTGTCGCTCATGCACAACAAAAGTTCGACACTTATTATAGCCGAACTCCACCAAAATTCTTCAACAAACCCTACTTCACCTCCCAAACCCAATGATCAACACCAATTCGCGGATTAAAGTCTCAAAGCCGCTAATTCCTGAACCCTAGTCCACGCGATACATAGAACATCGAACATTCATGTGTTCGAACACCACATGAACCATACCAGATTGAAGCAATTGATTTGAGGAGTGTAGAAGTGTAGGTTTTGAGATTTATCTATTTTATTTTGATTTTCTAGAAATTTTTGAAGATCGATTTTTGTTTACTGGAAAAACAAAAGTAACGGCGGATTTTGGTTTGACTAGAGAAAATGAAGACTTAGGTTTAGAGGGTGAGGGTATTTATAGGTTATTTATAATATTTTTATATTTGAATATTATATTAATTTATATGCTATCGTTATTTCCATTCATGTTTAAAAATCTCTATGATCACATACAATACCCAAAAATCACAAAAATGGACATGCCGCTACAGTTTGACAGTACGGACCCAACGAAACTGGTTTCGTGGAATTTCGACTCCGTTTGCTCACACATCGTATTTTTAAAATCGAATTATCGACTGTATTTCACATTAAAAACCCGTATGGCCACATAATGACTCCAAAAATCACGAAACTTGGAATCTAACAATAATTGAACATTACGAATCCAACAAAATTGGTTTCATCGAAAACGGAGATCGTTTGCAAAACTGGCTATTTTTAAAGCTCTAAATAAACCCATTTAAATATAAATATATTTAAAAATAGTTTAATTTAATATTTATAAATAAATATTATCATATATATTCTCAATAGAATACCATACAGCTCCAACTGGATTTATAACTTGATATTCAAAATCCCAGTTAAATCGATATTCAATTTATATTGAAAAATCCATTTATAATATAAATAAGTCATTATAAATTATAAAGGAATTCCATAACGACTTTTTGAAAATTTGATTTGATCATAAATCAAAATCTACATGACAAAATCCTGATTTTTCTCTTCCATTAGAAAAATATACTTCACCAACTCCGAACGTTTCTTGTTTCACAGAAATCCGACTTAAAATGAATTCTGTATATTCGTTTAAAGTTCGAATCGCCAAATTACAAATTGCCGCGCCATTTCGAGCTCGATTATAATTATAATAAAATTTAAACGTTCTAACGCTGTTTATTAAATAGATTCGTTATTAAAAATCAAATCTAAACTTAACCAAATCTCTTACACTAACCAATTCACACAATATTGTGAATTCTACTATCTCCGACTATTTCGGACATAAATATATTATTCTATTATTTATATTAATTAAATATAAATATTATTTAACTCAAGTTATCGATATCGCCAAATCGATATTTTATAATTAAATAAATTAATTATTATACCATAAAAAACAAACGTTACATTCTTCCCCCCTTAAAATAATTTCGTCCTCGAAATTGCTAAGGTAGAAAACAACCCTATTAAGTGGGTTACAAATTATTTGTTTACTTTTTCAGTTTCAACTGAACCAATTAATTACAATTAAAATATTAATTCATTCTGAATAACTAAAATTTTCAAAAATTCTGAAAATTCTCTAACACCTTAAATTTTCGGAAAATTTCGCCAGCACCTCCTTTATACGGCTCAATCGGTATAACTACAACTCGCCTCTCTAGGCCATCTCCAACCCAAAAGAAAATCAAATAGCCAAGCGGCTTGCCAAATCGGCTCATAAATCACCGAATCCATATATAAATAAACTTGTACCTTTTTGTCGGGCTTATCATTATCTCATTTCCATTTGCTACCAATTTTAGCAGATATCAATGTCACCCCAATCAAACTCCAATTGATTCATCCTCAAATTCAATCATTTGGTTCTATCCAAGCCAAATTTCATTTCGAACTCAAGTTTTATTCTTGATTCCAAACTCTTATCAATCCAACTTACTTGATACCATTCTAATCTAATTCAATTTCCACTTACCACTTAACTGGCTTTATTTTAATTCCAGTTTGCTTTCACAAATTCTACTTTAATCTGTTTTAATTCAGCAGTCTCTTCCTAGAAATTTTAAACAGCTTTGCTTTTCAAAGACCAAATGATCCCTTTCGGAATCAAAACAACTTGTTTTCTCAAAACATTTCTAACACATATTTTTGGTAGTAATCCGTCACTTAGAAACCCGAAAATGAACACCGATGATGCTGCGCAGTCATCTTCGGAATCTATTTTCCAGCGATCGAAGTGAGTTCAATACTATAATGCTTTCAAAACCATTTCTAAACACTTCCATTTTGAAATCTATTTCAAAATACTCTTCCCAATGCTAGGAAAACATTTCTAAAATCTCCTAGGATTTTAAAATTCTCTTATACTTAATTCAATTCCATTTGAAATATCTTTTCATGTTTTTGGAATTTTAATTCCAAATTCTGATTTTAAATCCAAATTTAATTCATCTGATTTCATATATTACACTTATATGAATTCTAATTGGTAACCATTTCAATTTATAATCTCATTCGATTATAATAACAGCCAATACATCCTATATATTATAATAATTCCAATATTAATCATTCCTTCATATCAAATATAATTTGGGTAAAATTATTTCGTTTACCCTCTTTTTCAAAACATACTGTGTTAGTTCATCGTATTCAAGTGTTTAGAAACCCCTACCGATACAGTGGATCAAACTGATCGACCAGGACTCATAAACAACTCAACCAATAAATCTCCACAATATAAAACATTTTTTAAAAAAATCTACAAATACGTTCACTCGTATTATACACTCAACTCAATCTAGGGTATTGCTAACCCCATCTCTACTGAGTCACGCCACAGAGCCAAGATAATAACTTAATTCCTTAAGCTCTGATACCACTATAATGTCCCGGGTTTTCGCGATCTTGAGTAGTCGACATATAACCCATTGTCGAATATCAAGCATAAAAAATACTGGATAGTTCATTAAAGAAATTAGAGGGCGAGAATAGATATGATATAAACTTAGAATAGAAGAAGAAGAAGAAGAAGAAAAAGAACATACAACATCAGAGTTAACACGAATCTCACAGCGGAACGAACAATATATAATAGATACATAACTTTGAAATAAAATCAGTATATATATATATATATAGTAACATTATCAGAGTACAACACTTACAACACAGTGGAAATAACTATAGCTATATAATCCTGAAGCCTCCTGCTCCAAGCTCTCCAAGTATATCTGTAAAATCCTGACTACTTGACTGCCCGTACAAATTTGGGCACCCAAGAGTTTAGGGAAAACAAAACAAAACAAACTCTGGGTCAGTCATGGGACTGGTGTGAGTAAAACAATTTAAAACAGTTTGAGCAATTTAATGATGTCTCATAAGACCATGCCGTATAACGGAACGGGTTTTTCCCTTATGAGAATCCAAAACATTTGATTTAACTTTCAAAATCCTTTTGAAAGAAATGACAAACTTTATATCAAAACTCTTTTGATATTATAATAATATCTATCAACAACAACTAAATAATCATCTAGCAGAATTGCTTTCATCTCACGTTCTATATATATATAGCATACAATCAAAATCGCGAGCACTTATTGGATAATGGATTTCCAACTATGACAAGGTATGGAACCGTCTTCCGATAGTGTACCTCTAGAGAGGAATACACTGGGTTCAACAAGAACATCTTGCAGCCCGGCCACACATGACCGACCACTCATTTCGCTTGAGTGTATCGAATGTATATCACCAACGGTTGGGATCAACAACTGTTTCCCGAATGAGACAGCATCGAATAGATTAAAGAATGACATGACTATCTCTAGATAGGTGATAATACACCCTAATTGGCAGCCAACCACTTAGCCATGCTGCCTGCCTGATTTTTGTCATTTCCTGGTTGTGAGGCTAGAGGCCACGCTTATCTCTGACAGATCACACAATTATTCACTTAGAATGTCACACTGTCATACCCGCCAAATCACAAATTGATTTCCTTAAAAATACAATGGGTATACAGCTAAGAAAAACGAATTCCTCTGACACAAAACGTAAATACGTTTGAAGAGATCAACTTACGTGATCTATTAAATGTACTCTGTCAGACATTCTTCCATACGGGTCGTCCTGGGACTGGACAAACCCAAGGCGCTATTCTTTAAATCCATCTTAGGCAATTTCTACCTAGGATCACCAGAACAGCCCTTGCATAACTCCGTCTTCGATTATCTCCATCATATTTGATTCGTAACGCTAATTCCCATACAGAGTGGTTTTTAGATAATGAATCTGATCCCGATCTCTCCGTATTGACAACGGAATTGGTCAAAAACTTCAATAGTCGGTGAGTTAACTATCTAAGAAAAACACGTGTGCAAGCAATGATATTAGTTCCAGATGGAAATTTTATCGATCAATCATCATTTAACATTATCTCTTTAGTTCATAAATTTATTCATTTCCTGTTTCCATATATTCAACATTCCATATTTTCTAAATTTAGAAAATATACGTTATTAATCATTAGAAAAAATTTCATTTTCTATGATTAGAAAATATCTCTGATTATATTTGGAAAACGTTTCCAAAACTCATTCATCGGATTTAAACAGATGTTTAAACAAAACATCGCTATGCCACTTAAACCATTACCTTCATCAACTAAACTCACTTAACCAACCTTCACTATCGAACCTTAACCATTCCTTAGTTAAAAACGAAGCCAATCAAGTGGGGTATAAACATTACTCAGACCTTAACTGAACAACATTTCTAACCTCAAAATAGACAAAGTTCACCTTTAAATCTTTAACAAACTTCCTTACGAAACTCTCGGATTCTATTTACGAATCCACTTCTTTTGCAGAAATCATTTGATTTTAACAATAGTGTTAAAATCCCATGCTTCTGAAATATAATAACTTCAATATAACTTTTATTTAATAATTTGGATAAATAAACAAGTAACTAATTTATTAATAAATTAACAAATCTTGATTAAAAACGGAAAGTGAATAGTACTTTCCTGAATTCTATATAATCAAATTTGCCGTATAATTCTCTTTCGAATAATCTCTATTCGATAACTCCTTTTCGAATAACTAATATTCGATAATCTCTCTTTCGAATAAACTATATTCAATAATCTTCTTTCAAATAACTATATTCGACTAACTCCTTTCAAATAACTAATATTTGATAATCTCTCTTTCGAATAAACTATATTCGATAATCTTCTTTCGAATAACTATATTCGACTAACTCCTTTCGAATAACTAATATTCGATAATCTCTCTTTCGAATAAACTATATTCGATAATCTTCTTTCGAATAACTATATTCAACTAACTCCTTTCGAATAACTAATATTCGATAATCTCTCTTTCGAATAAAGTATATTCGATAATGTTCTTTCGAATAACTATATTCGACTAACTCCTTTTGAATAACTAATATTCGATAATCTCTCTTTCGAATAAACTATATTCGATAATCTTCTTTCGAATAACTATATTCGACTAACTCCTTTCGAATAACTAATATTTGATAACTCCTTTCGAATAACTAATATTCGATAACCCTTTCGAATAATTAATATTCGATAAATCCTTTCAAATAATTAATATTCGACAATTCCTTTCGAATAACTAATATTCGATTAATTCTCTTCTTTGAATAACCTTATTCGATAACTCTTTCTTCGAATAAACTATATTCGAATAACTCTAATCCGACTAACTCTAATTCAATTAACTTTATTTGAATAACTAATATTCGACTAACTCTTGTTCGATTAACTCTATTCAATTAACTCTATTAAGTTTGACTTCGTATTTCAAAATAGTATCCCATTTCCAAATTCTATTTATACTTCTATTTATAGAATTATTCATGCGAAATCTCCTACTTAAATCTCGTTTAAAATTCCCTTTTATAACTCTATTTATTTCACAAATAAATATTTCCTTTTATAACTCTATTTAATTTCTAACTATCTCCTTTTCTATTCTATTTGTTTCACAAATATTTCCTTTCCTATTTGTTTCACAAATATTTTCCTTTTATATTTGTTTCACAAATATTTTCGTTTTATATTTGTTTTCACAAATATTTTACTTTTATATTTGTTTTCACAAATATTTTCCTTTTATATTTGTTTCACAAATATTTTCCTTTTATATTTGTTTCTTTGATTTTATAAAAATATTTTCTTTTATAAAATCCTTTTCCTTTTATATATAAAATCCATTGATTTTATATAAATACTTTATTTTCAAAATACACTTTGAAAATCCCCTTTTCTACATTCCATTATTTCTTACAGTATTTAAAGTACCCAAATAACAATGATCGATATCATTTAACACACGTAGCGAACAAAAATTATATATCACATCATATATTACAATACATGAAATACAGTTAAATAAATGTTGAGGTATCCAGTTGGATTCCTCCGACCTGTTTCCCTGCATCCACAGATGTTACACAATATAATTCACATCAATTTCACTTGAATATGAAATTATTCTGATAAACAGAATCAATATTTGATTAACGATATATATATATATATATATAACTATATCGATATTTTCAACCAATCAATTAGCAGTTCAACCAAACAGTCAACACACAACAATCAATCATCATTTATCAGTTCTAAAAATACGTTATAAAAATATGAACTGGTAGAGTTGATGAGTTTTACTCACATTGGAAAGTTATCGTTAAATAACGATTAACTATCTTTGATTTAGACGGATAATTTATTTCGCTATAAACTGTAACGAGCTCCAATTCACTCCTAGTCAGTTCCGTTTTTGTAGCCGTCGTCCATACGATCCCGACGGATCCTGTTTAGCTGAATTCCGACAATGTATGAGCCAGATATTTAGTTTACAATATAATACGTTATTTTATTTGAAATTAAACTTAAATGATTTAATTTAAATAGGCCTTACTTTTATTTTTTCAGCCCATACCAACTTAAATCTCACCCGCGTTATACCTCTTCTTCCCCAAACTCAAGAACGCAGGCCTCCTCCTCCTTGCCATTTTCGAACCTTTTAATTCCATCCTCTCTCTTGTTTCTCCCCCATTCTTCGTACCATTGCCACCGTAACACCCCCTCCCTTAAATCTCCATCACCCCAAACTATTTTCACTCGGCTCGCATGCTTTAGGAAAATCGCGTCATGGACCTGCTGTCGCTTACGCACAACAAAAGTGCGACACTTATTATAAACGAACTCCACCAAAATTCTCCAACAAACCCTACTTCACCCCCAAACCCAATGATCAACACCAATTCACGGATTAAAGTCTCGAAGCCACTAATTCCTAAACCCTAGTCTACGCGATACCCAGAACATCGAACATTCATGTGTTCGAACACCACATGAACCATACCTGATCGAAGCAAATGATTTGAGGAGTGTAGAAGTGTGGGTTTTGAGATTTATCTATTTTATTTTGATTTTCTAGGAATTTTTAAAGACCGATTTTTGTTTATTGGAAAAACAAAAGTAATGGCGGATTTTAGTTTGACTAGAGAAAATGAAGACTTAGGTTTAGAGGGCGAGGGTATTTATAGGTTATTTATAATATTTTTATATTCGAATACTATATTAATTTATATGCTATCGTTATTTCCATTCGTGTTTAAAAATCCCTGCGATCACGTACAATACCCAAAAATCACAAAAATGGACATGCCGCTACAATTCGACATTACGGATCCAACGAAACTGGTTTCGTCGAATTCCGACTCCGTTTGCTCACACAGCGTATTTTTAAAGTCGAATTATCGATTGTATTTCACATTAAAAATTCGTACGGCCACACAATGACTCCAAAAATCCGAAAACTTGGAATCTAACAATAATTGAACATTATGAATCCAACAAAATTGGTTTCATCGAAAACGGAGATCGTTTACAAAAGTGACCATTTTTAAAGCTCTAAATAAACCCATTTAAATATAAATATATTTATAAATAGTTTAATTTAATATTTATAAATAAATATTATCGTATATATTCACAATATAATACCATATAGCTCCAACTGGATTTATAACTTGATATTCAAAATCCCGGTTGAATCGATATTCAATTTATATTGAAAAATCCATTTATAATATAAATAAATCATTATAAATTATAAAGGAATTCCATAGCGACTTTTCGAAAATTTGATTTGATCATAAATCAAAATCTACACGACAAAATCCTGATTTTTCTCTTTCATTAGAAAAATATACTTCACCAACTCCGAACGTTTCTTGTTTCACAGAAACCTGACTTAAAACGGATTCTGTATATTCATTTAAAGTTCGAATCGCCAAATTACGAACTGCCGCACCATTTCGAGCTCGATTATAATTATAATAAAATTTGTACATTCTAACGCTGTTTATTAAATAGATTCGTTATTAAAAATCAAATCTAAACTTAACCAAATCTCTTACACTATCCAATTCGCACAATATTGTGAATTCTACTATCTCCGACTATTTCAGACATAAATATATTATTCTATTATTTATATTAACTAAATGTAAATATTATTTAACTCAAGTTATCGATATCGCCAAATCGATATTTTATAATTAAATAAGTTAATTATTATACCGTAAAAATACGTGACGTTACAGGTTGAGTGGATGTTTTGTTTGCTTTGTTTTATTTGCCTAGTTTTGAATTTGAAAATTAAACTTTAAAATTCAAACTTGAAATTTAAAATTCAAATTTGAATTTTGAAGTTCAAAATAATAATATAATAATAATAATAATAAACATTAATAATAAACATAAATTTGTTTGGATTAATATTATTTCAGGAAATAGTTAAACCTGAAATATAAATCGATAATATAAAACCAAGAAGTCAAAACAATATGTCTTTTGATTTTCCACATGTATGTTGACATACATAAATGGTCATGTCAACATAATGAAATTAAAAATTTGAATTTCAAAAGTTTAAATTTTCAAACTTCCCTCCATCTTCTCAATTAGGAAATGTCAGTTAGTTATTAACTTTATATGTCTACTTATTTTCTTATATCTTGTTTCAAAATATATATATATATATATAAATATATAAATTAATAAAATTATATAGACATGTTAATATGATATACAAAGTTAATATAACTTTTTGATATTGTTATAAAATATAAATTTATTCATCTTTTATATAATTTAAACATGCATAGTTTAACTTATATATTATTCATATGATTTCATAACAATTTTGGGTTACATTATCACAAATATCATTTGTAACTTAAATGCTTATTTTGATTTCTTATTAAGATTTATAAAAGCTTAAATATTTGACATGATATTTTGATATAAAAATAATAAATATATATGTGATTTTATGTCTTAAATATAAGAAATTATTGTTTTGTAGTTTTATATACTAATTTCATAATTTTGTTATGACTATAGATTTATTTTTTAAGTTTTACACACATAAATGGCTCCTTAACAAATTAATATATTTTGATTTCTAAAAGCCCAAATTTAAAATTGATTTGTATCAAAATATTGATTTATATTTCATAATAAACTAAATTTTAAATCCTTTTTTAAAAATAGTTTTTATATATACAATTAAGAATATATGTTTATATAAAATAGTTTACTTTATATGACATAATTCTATATTCTCTTAAAAAGGATCTTAAATTTTTTACTATTAAAAAGGCACCCTACTAAGAGTATTTAACTCCATATTTCTCATAGAATTATTATCTTCACTACATATCATGAATATATTTTTATCATTTAATTTTTATCTTCACTATCCTTTCAATCTCTTTCATAAGTACCATTAGACTAAGTCTAGAAATTAATATATTACCTTTGTTTAGTTCAGATAATTTATGATATATATATGTATGTACATAATAGTTAGATATTACTTTAAATATCCTTTACAACCATACATATCATCATTAAATCATTCTGCATGTTAGTACACATATTATTTCATATCACACCTCATTTATTACATGTCAAAAATCATTCGCATCACAAGCTACATTTCATTCAATATATCACTTCATATAGTTTTGCATATAACATACTGCATTATCACCAACACACTGCATTTCATGTTAACTTTAACAAGTATACTATATGAGAAGTTTTTTATCTAATTAGAAATTTAGGATTATTAATTAAATAAATAACATATTTACTTTGTCTTGATTTACTTGATTGATTTGGTTGACTTGATTGAATCAATTGGCTTGATAGAATTGATTGATTGACTTATTTAGTTTGTTTGATTTGTTTGACTTAAATAACTTGATGGACTTACTTGACATGGTTAAATTTCATTAGTGGTTGATAGGTTTATTAGAAATATACTTATGTATTCATAGTTGATAGAAGCTTTATAGGTTTTTGGATAAATAGAAGTTACTAGAAATGTTTGGTTTCATTTTTGAATTGATGTTTTGTGACAGTAAAACTTAAATTGATTGATTGATTGGATTGAATTGCTTTACTTATATCATAATTTTAAGGATATCTTTCTAAGTCTAGATTATGGTCTTATTATAGTTTTAAGGGAATTATAGTATAGGTTAGGTTCAGTCTTGTATTAGATTAAGTTTTTTTTTTATAGTTTCTAGGATTAATTGAAGGTTCAAGAAGTGTTTATTAATACATATTATTTAATTTGGTTGATTGCTTGAAATGATTGCTTAAGTTGATTGCTTGAATTGATTGCTTGAAATGATTGCTTGAATTGATTGCTTGAATTGTTGTTTGAATTGCTTATTTGGATTGACTTGTTTGTTTGAATTGATTTTTTTTAAAATTTGATTTACGTCTGGAACCTAAGACTTCACTCAAGCCATTGCTTGTCGGTCTTAGTAAACCCCACGGGTAGTGATATACCCCGATTTTTCAATGCCTTCCACTACCTAGGTAGTCACCTCTAGAAATTAGCAGAGGTGGCCCTCGAACCTGAGATCTATGTCTCATCCCAATTCGCCCACCTCTAACCAACTGAGCTAGGAGTGTCGGCTTTGTTTGAATTGATTATAAATTGAAATTATTATTAGATTTGAAATTGTGATAAATTGTGATTGCAGTATATTTCACAATAAGAGGAAATTTTATTTGGATTTTCATGATGATTGAACATTTATTATAATATCTTTGAATTGGCGATTATTTCACGACCATCTTCTTTATCTACCATTATTCCTTCAATCATCATGTTTTTTATATTAATGCGGAGAGTTTAATAGTTTTTAAAAAATATTTTTGAATAAATAGTGGAAAGATTTGTGATAGAAATTGAACTATGTTATTATTCAGAATCAGTGATAATTGAAAATTTTCAATGATCCCAGTACAGTCAAGCATATTTCAAAATATAATTAATTTAGAAATTTATTTCACAGTCCATTTCTGTACCTACCACATTTCTATCATCCATATTGGTTTTATATATTGAGGAGTTTTTCTTTTGAAGCTGAAAACGATAAAAATATAATTAATACATAAGGGTGTCTCTAACCTCATTTAAAAATCCAAGCTCTGGTCATGCATGGTTAAGAGATTACTTATATTTAAGCTGCAACTGATCTCATTTAAATATCCAAGATCTGGTTATGCGTGGTCAGTGTGCTCTTAAATCAAAAGAAAAAGAAAAGAAAATAATTTGAATAAATAAAATTTCTATGAAATTCTCCTTGGTGTTTAAAAATTAGCCTATCAATCCATTTTCCAATCTGTGAAATGTGTTGAAATCTTATGACGTATTATGATTTGTTGATTGATAGCTATTGGGCTTTGAGATTATATGTGTTTGTCACTTAAATTGAATTATTAACTATAGTCCAAATCCATCACTATTTTTGTGCTCAATTTTAAAAAAATCTTTTGAAAATAATTGGAAATCATATTTTTGTAACTCTCTCCATTATATATAAATTTCATCGTGAATCCATCATTCTCTACAATGTGAAGTATGCCACTAGTTCTCAGAATATTATGATTTTTGTTTGGTTGATTGAGATTTATGATGATTGTTCCTCCTTTAAAGCTGAAATTATATTTTTAATCATCTTTCATCTGTATTTTAAACTCTGTATCTTTTTTAATGATAACAAAAGGGGGATAATGGATTGAGATTTTGATTTATAAGTGAATATTTTATAAATATTCTAATTTTGAATATTCCAATTCAATTTTCAATCTTCTTCACTCATGCACAGTTATAGGGGGAGTTTCTGTTGTAGGGGGAGCATTCAAATAGGGGGAGTTCAATATTCACTGTCAAACACATTTATTGTGATCAAAATCTTTTATTTTTTTGTCATCATCAAAAGGGGGAGATTGTTGTAAATAACGGTGTTGTATACACAATTATATGATTTTTGCTTGATGATAACAACCAAATAAATATTATTTCAAATGTGTTGGTTACTGTACTGTTATTCTACATCACAGACAGGAATATAATATTTATATTTAAATTGAATATGACTGTACATAATTTCATATATTCACACAGTATTTTATTTAAATATAATATTATATTTCAACATTCAAACAGTACAAATTATATGACTCCACTATTTGTACACATTCACGGATATTACACATGATATTGTACTTGTATATAAATTGAATATGTTAGACAAATTTGTTTGAACACAATAAAAATGATATTTTATTTCAGTCGAATTTGTTTAATACCAATATCAGTACATTTCTCTCATTACTACATAGTTCCCCTCTACAACACTCACACTCAGTCATATAATTTTATTCATACATTCAGTTACACTCATATACAGATGCTTTTGTATATTTTTCACAGTAAACTTCTGTCTTCAGTCTTCACAGCACTTCACTGTCAGTCCAGTCATCTTCATACCTGTCATATACAGAAACACACACATAGTATATGGAATAGAAATAATTTTCAAAATACATGTGAATATAAATATTTATTTTAAATTTTATTTGCCTTAGAATTTCGGTGTGTTTCTCATCATTTTTCTGATTCAATCTGATTTTTATATCAATCCGACTGTGTCTAGACAGCTTGTGATATTTACAGTGATACACTTCAAATACCATAGGGCAGACAACATATGTATATACGATGCAGGGGCAGGAAAACTTGTCTGATGGCTGCATATACACACATGTATAAATATACACGTGTGCACTGCCTCGCGAATCAGCGCGCACCTGAGGAGTAGCCACGTGGACCGTCTCGACTCAGTGCACACGTGAAAACAACTCAATGAAAAGTCAACAGCAAGTACACAGTGCCGAGCACAAACCAAAAAACAAAATCAACACATGCACAAAGTGGTCGAAGCAAGCAAAGTATCATGATAGCTCAAATGTACAAAGGCAACACAACATCGAGCCATGCACAAATGAAGTCAGCAAACACAAGTGTGCAATACAACTTGCATTTTCTAGCATGGATTCAACATGAACAATGGATGGTGCAACTCAAAGACAATGGAGGGTGCAGCACTGTGAGTATAGGCATGCATGTACAAAATAATGGGAAGAACCGTATCAGCATGAATATTTATGTTACAACATGCATACAAGTACATATGGGGTGGCAGATCAGTTATTAACAAAAGAACCGACTAAGCAAGTCGAGCCAAACATTCAGCAAACTTAAATGAAGCATGGTGGAACATTTACAAAGAAAGTATGTAAAAACTGGATGGAGCAGACAAATGTGTACATGGCTATATGTATATGAAGCATGCAATAGTCAAGATCAAATACTACAGCAAGTCAACGAGGCAATATACGTGCACACAACTATGTATTTTCAGATTCAAAACCAAAAGGATACTACAGGTTCTTGATTAGGCAAATCAGTGCAAGCATGATACTCAACAAAAGTGTGCAGCCAACATGTATTTGAAGTAAAACACTATCGAGGCTTGTTCAAGAAGTTTCAAAACAATGCAAGAAGCACAACATTTAAACAGTCAAGGTTTAAGTGGAGTTATGTGACAGATTAGATTCTGGAAAGAATTTAATGGTTTCTAATTTGAATATCATATTTGGCATGAACTCAATTAATATTAAAAAAAGAGTCATACACAGTAAAGGGAAATTCGTAGAAATCAAGCACAAGGAATATCGGTGCATGAAACTGCAGGAAGCAGAATGGGTCATTGCATACAATGTTGGAAAAACATTTGACAAGAACTTCTTTTTGATAAATCAAGAATTGCGAGCAGATTATCTTTCATTTTGGTTCATGAAATCTTTTGTTTTTTAACCAAATCTTTTTCAGAAAATCTCTTTCCAGTTTTTGACAAAGTATTCAAGTCGAATATATTTGAAATTTTGTTTTGGCATTAAACAATCAAGGCAGAGATTATTCTAGAAATAAAACAAGCAATTTGTTTTTGGCAAGTGTTAAATCAAATTTCCAGAATTGCACATATCAAGTTGGAACAAAACATGGTGATTAGTTCTTATTTGGCATCTTTAATCATACGGTGGAGCAAATGATTTCGAGCATATATGGTATGATGATTCAACATACACAAATCATTCAGGGATTTTTAAATCGAGATATTTATCCATTCAAGGTTGATGATATGGAAACATTTTTTATCAGCCAATTTTATTCAAGCCAGGCAACAAATCGAGAAAGTTGTTCACAACAAGTAATCGAACTGAGGAACCAAAAGCCAAAAATCACGCTTTCATGTGAAATCAGAGAAAATCAAAAAGGGAAACCATTCAAATCAGATCAAAATCAATATGCGAAATTAGATATTATAGGATGATTATAATCCTATATAAACACTCATTACATCACTGGCAGAGGGCAACAAAATCCAATAAATTCAATTCAAAGAATTCAAGATAAAAATCACTCACAATCTTATTAGGGCTTCGATCGAGTGCCAGAGAGGGAAGTCCAAATCGAAACATCAGAAAGCAAGCCACAAATTTGCTCAAGCTTCAGAGAACCATCATTCATTTCAGTAATCAATTTCGATTTGGAAGAATAAGCAAGAAACCCTAGGGAACCGCCATTTTAATTTCTCAGAGAAAGGAAGAACGGGTTGAACCAATTAGAAAATGGCCGGCCTAATTTTTGAAGTGTGGAAAGGGATGACCCTTCTATCTTAAATCCTAGGGTTTAATTTTTTTTTGATTTATTTTATTTAAATTGTTTTTGTATTCCTTTTGTAAACCATCAGAACAATTTCTAGTGTCTGTAAAATACTAGGAAACCAGTTAGGGTGTTAACTGACAGTTTACTAGAGTCTGTAAAAACTTGAGTTACTGGTTACGGGGTTGTAATCAGGGGAAATCTGATCTAGGGTATTAGATCAGTCTAGTGTTTTGAGCATAGGGTTAGGACAGGAGCAGGCGCTGTGAGTTTACATGGGATTGTAAGCGGGATCTGTTTATAACACCTAGTAGAAACCTTAGGAATGCAGCAGTAGGCATGATTTTTTCGAAGCTGGGTATCTCTGTGTGTTATTTCCTTTCTGCTTTTTATTTCTGTTGTATTCTGTGATCTCTTTATTATTTAATATCCTATCGAATTTTTAATGTCATGTTAAAACTGCGATAAACCTTATTCACCCCCTCTAGGTTATTCTAGATCCAACATATAAGATACGCGAGTTATTCAGAAAGACTGTGTTTATCCCATTCTGAGTAACTGAATCGACGATAAGTCGACGATGAAGACGGTGGTTGAAGAACGGAGGTCTTCACATCGTTTGGATGATTACTGATGTCTTGATTGGGCTGTACACCTAGACAAGGTAATAAGTGGTGATTGTCCAGACGTACTTGGAGATCGATTGGATATGCGAGGACTTCTCTCCTGTATTGGACATATGGGACGAGGAATAAGGTGCCTCCGGTTTCATTCAGACCCAGAACGAACTAGTGAATGGATGTGTGTCTGACATTGGATTTTATTTTATGTTGATTGATCTCTATTAAATATATATCTGTTTGGTGGTGGATAATTTATTCTCTTGCTTAACACCCTTCTCTAAGACGTACGAGCTCAAAGGTTATACATCAATAGACATCAGTTGCATGGTGTGAATTGCCTGTGTGGCATGCTGAGATGCAAATGATCAAGGCTTCTGTTGAAAAGCAGAGTCTTGTGGTTGATGATCAAAGCACGGCTTTAGTATTGCATAGCTTTGTGTATAGCGTTAATTCGCGAGCCTCACACCCCGGTGTGAACCAGAAACGGGAGAAGATCTCAAGGAGGACATGCGTTTCCTTCTAGCTAGGAGTGGTTTCATGGTATGGAGCCCAGACATTTTTACTTATGTGGATGATGGAAAGCGAGGCGCCTCGGTTATATCGGTCACTACAGGGCCGATGGATGGTTTGGTCGATCTACTGACCATTTTTACGCCCCATAGGGCGGGGAAACGTATTGTTCAGCCATTTTAATCCACTCCGTGTGGACCGCCCCTGACGATCTAAGGGCCCACCTAAGTCTGGGTCCTGAGGCTCAGGATAGAGAGTCTCGAAGCGGTAAAGACGATCCCTTGCCTTGGTTCACAGATGGAAATCCAACTTCTAATATGTGACTTTGCGGTTCTAATTGTAGAACTAGTATGGAGACATGATAGATGGTGCCCATGCCATCTATGATTGATACATTTATATTTGATGCTGTTTTTGACACTATACACTTATTATAGTATCAAATGGTTTGTTTTAAACATACCAAGCATGTTTGGCTATTATAACGGAAAACCCTATCCTCCGGCTTGCGTTGCATTATGTGATGGGACCTGGGTCTTATAATAGCTTCATTTTTCAAAAAGCATTGAGCTGTTTATTATAAGCACTGGTATTCTTGGGAGGAAACCCGTTCCGTGTTATATGGTGTGGTCCCTTGATTTACTTTATTTTAAAGTAAAATTTTAATAACTGTTTTAGTTCTCACACCGTTCACATGACTGACCTGGAGTTTATTGTTATAACCTAAACTCTGGGTGCCCCTAGTTTCCACATGGGCAGCTAGTAGTTTTGGGTTTGTAGATTATTTCTTTTCTAGGATCCTGGTTTACCGCTGAAGTGATATTCGGAAAACTCTGTATCCGTGTATTTCTTTCAGTTGTATTTTGTATTAGTTTTCCGCTGCTATTTAAATGTAATTTAAATATCTGATATTTGTCAAATGTATAATATTTTTCATACTCTATTATATTCTTGTACTCTGATGTAAATTGTTGTAAAAGCAATGAAATGTTCTTCTGTTTGTCTTCTGATTTGTCGTGTTATCAGACAATCCGTTCTTTCTCTTCTCTTCGGAGACCGGGGAAGTTTGGGTCGTTATAGTTTTATTAAATATGTTTTACTACGTTTATATTTGATTATACTATTATATAAACTCTAAAGTTTTCATATAACCTTTTGTTTATATATAGTTAATAAATATTTCTTTATAAATTCCTATATATGTTTATAATTATATTATATATATTTATAATTATATTATATATAATTTTCATATCACATATATGTTAAGTATTTAATCATATGTTTAAATAATATTTTCTTATATCTTTATACTCGAAAAATAATGTTTTAGCAACTAGTTTTGTTTCAGGAATTTCCAGAATTTAAAAATTGATTTAAGTACTATAAAAATGCTTGAAAAATCATGAAAATGACAAGTATGTTGACATACAAAAAGACTATGTCGACATATAATTGTTAGGAGTTTAAATTTTAAAGAATGTTTCTTCTCACCAATTACAACGCTCCAAAAACGTCGCAACCTTTCACACACTATAAAAAGGACTTGAATTCGATTTTTTTAAACATATCTTCTTCTCCACTTTCACTCTCTTTCATTATATAATTAATCTTAATCATTTTTTTGATTTCTACACTTATACTGTGCCGAATTCAATTCCGTTTTGAAAAAACTTCTTCTCTCTACACTCTTTTCTCTCTCTAAATCAAGTGCTATTGAAGAGTTATATGGCTGTTTGTAATTGCTTAGGTTGCGTAAAGTAGGAATCGGTGTATTCCTTGTAGCCGTGAAACCAAGGAAAGTAGGAATCGGTGGTTTCCTTGTAGCGGTGAAACCAAGGAAGTAGTAATCGGTGGTACCCCTTGTAGCCGTGAAATCAAGGAGGTTGTACTTGAATATTGGAATAGTAATAAAACTCTGCGCAATCCAGCGTTGCGCAGGACTGGACGTAGGAGCAATCCAAACCAGTATAAATCCGGTGTGTTCTTTCCTTTTCTACATTTTTATTTCTATTTATTTTGCATTTGTTTTTGAATCTGTGTCTATTATTGTGTTTGTGGTGTTTGTTTCATTCTGTTATTCACATAAATTTTAGATTTTGTTTAGATTCTCACAAACACTATTCACCCCCCTCTAGTGTTTGTTTTGCCTTATCGATCCATTCCGCAATCCCTAACAAATAGTGCTATATATAACTAAATGGTATAAATAAAATTACACTTCAACATGGGTCAAAAAATGTTAATTATACATTGTTTATTTGAAAAAAACTCAATAGCTTTAATTACATTTCCAATCTTGCAAATGAGTTGCAATATTCTTCTTATGGAAATAATAAACTCATTTCAATATCCTTTACCATTACACTCTAATACCATCCCTTGGTAATAATGAGGTATTTTATTTACCTTTTAGACCTTGATCGACAACGTTCTTATCTTACATTAAATAGAAGTTTGTTACTCAAAGTTAATATCAATCAAATACTATTTTCTATTTATCTAAAACATGATTTTATAAACCATATCCTTACTTTGGGAAAATCTTGGTCGATTACAACCATTTTACTTAATTCATTGATTAAGTAAACTTTTTACTAACCTTTCGCTTTAAATCTCTTTACACATACACTTCCATTTATAATTTGGATTATAGTATGACAATCCATTTGTTAATACTTTACCCAAAACCGTTTTACATCATATTATAAAACTAAATTCTTGGATTCTCAGGATTTGAAATCCATACAATGATTTCTTTACCCAAATCCATTAATATTATTCATCTTTGTCCTTTCAACATTTCTTTCCCCAATCGAATCATTGAATGTAATTCTAATTATTAAGTAAACACCTCTTTAAATTTCTACTTTATTTTTTAATTTCCCTTTTTAAAATCTTCCCATAATACTACAATTCTTATTAGTAAAATCCCTTTGCAAAACATTCACGAATATCCAATTAAAACTTCATGAAGAACTTGGTTACTATCTCAAATGAATTCCATCTGAGAAGTAATCACATTAATTATTATTAAAATAATAATTAACTTCATTATTTACTGAAGTAAAAATAGTTTAGCTAATCACTTTTTAATTTAAAATCATTAAATCACAACTAACTACGTTAATTAAACATCATTAATAAACGGAGAACCATATTTAAGAAATATAATTAAACTTAAAAAACCATTTATTTAAGTATTTTTATTTTTAATGGAAGATAAAATAAATCTAATAACCTCTTTTAAATCAAAACAGTTGACTTAATTAACTTTAAACCAGCAGTTACTTGTGAACTGATTTCAATTACATCTCCCTCTTAGATTAGTATAATTAATCTAAGAAAATCGCTTTAATTGTTTTCTCAAAACAGTTATCCAAATTATTAACCCTAGGTTAATACTGCTTTATTTGCTTATAAAACTTCATTAACCATAGTGTTCTTACTATACAATCATTCAAAAATTCTTTTGTAAAAACCAATTTATAAATATCCATAAATTTCAAAAACTTCTACTTTTATATAAGAATATAAATCTAAAACTTTATCTCAGTTATAAAAATAAATTTTATAACTTTAAATACGTCGTTTCGCTTGACAGTAAATCAATTTTTTAACAAAAAATTAGATTTTAGGCCATCTTCTGCCAATCCCTTAATCAATACCGTCTATTGATTAAAATCACAACAATGTTGAATTTCAATTCAACGTCAACATCCAAATAGGTTTTCAATGTCACTTGGGTTTAACAATTCATATATAATAATAAGAAAACAAACAGCATACAAAATATTTGAGGAATCCGATTGGATCCCTCCAACCTGTTCTTCCCTGCATCACAATTCATTATAACATTATATAATAATATATGAAATAAAAATTTCATCCAATGCATTTCAAATGGCATAAATATAATCAACGTCAACTAATAATAACCAAATAGCATTCAAAGCATCTAATCAACCATTTATATTATCAACCATGAATAAGAATTCTAATCACATCTTAGTATTTCAGAAAGAGTGAGATAACTCACCATTTATTTTCGATTGACGCTTTCATCATTGTTTCATTTAATTTTAAATGGGCGTTGAAAAATAAATGAAAATCCCGCTGCTTCCGAATTCTTCTGAATCTGCTCAGCAGTGTAGTATTTCTGATTATGATTGCATCGAATCTTGTTACGTTGAATTATGTGATCGAACAAACCAGATATGCTATTTACAAATTTACGTTTTAAATTAAGTAATGTAAATTTATAATTAAATTTAATAAACTTTAATGATTACCTTACTCTTCTTTTAATCACTGCTCAAACATGATTATCCCTTGTAACCATCACGCGTTTTCCTTCCCCAAACTTATGAATCCCCGATCCTTTCTCGTTCAAGATTCAAACTACAGCTCGACCTCATCAAAGCCACCTATCACCCCCGTGTCTAACACCCAATTGACTAATAATTCTAAATAAAATGACTTAAAAAGCAGTAAGAACGCAAGATTTATAGTGGTTCGACGTTAACAGGCCTACGTCCACTTTATACTTCTTTGATTGATGAACTAATCACAAATACAATGACAATAGCCACTCAATTCTCACTAGTACAATCAATAATCACTCTAAATTCGTAGGACTATACTCAAGGAGATTGGGTACAATCTAATATAAACAGAGGAATATGGTTGGTGATGAAGCTTGAGTGGATAGAGAGCCAAAAGATCCCTTAAAATGGAGTGTTATAGTGTATTTATAGGCATAAAGCATGGTTGGGTCGGATGCCACGTAGGTCCCATCCCTTAAATCTCGGGTTCAGGTGCTCTATGATGAGGACAACACATTAGCAAAGTGGGTAAGTGGATTGCAACTGCTCCGGATCATCAGGAACAAGGTGTGCAACCGCCTCAATGGCTGAAGTAAGTAGAATGGTAAATGTCAGGTTCGGTTCGTATATTTGGTCATCGGCTCGGGTTGGATGGTAACTGATTGAACCGATCTAAGCTAGTCATTTGGAGCTGGCTATCGGTTGGTGTGCAGAAGGTAATGGGTTCAATTAGGAAGTTATGAACCGAGCTGGTTGCTTGTTTACTATGTCTTCTTATTGTCAAGTGCATCAATTGATTGATCCCTTGGTTTTGTATGGCCTGGTCATAGAACAGGCTAATATTTTGCCCCCTCGAAGTACGTTTTCATTGTAGAGGAAGCATGATTCGAAATTGTTAACTCGTTTGTTCCTAAATCTGTGTTAAACAACATTCATGTCTTTCTGTAGAGTCGTGAAGATTTAGAAAGTCACGTCCTTTGGTACCTATAAGGCCTATAAATACATCATGGAATTAGGAGTTATTTTTGTTACTTCCGATAACTTCGAGACTTCCATTAAGGTCCAAATAATTTCCCAGATAATCTTTCCATTGTACATATATGAGTTTTAACACTTTCTGTTAACCTTATTTGTTCCTTTGTTATAATTGAAGATTTGAATCACGAATCGAGCCCCAGGTCAGTCTGGTTTTGCTCGGCCCCAATTATACCTAATCCATTACAATGCTTAAGTCAGAAGGTCTTTATCTGTTTCATTAGTGTTCATAGCGGGTCGGGTCGGGTCAAGTTGTCTAGTCCATCGGAATATGAATAGGCCTATTAACTTACATATATAAGTCGGCTTTTCTCTCCCTTTCCAATGCCGCCTTCATTCTTATTTCACGAGAAAACCCTAAATCCAATTTCTTTCAACTCCCAAATTCAACATAGGTAGGCTTGATTTTATGTGTTTTGTGTTCATTAATCTTTAATTGGTTCATGTAATACTTCAATTTTCGCATTAAAATTCATTGCTTTCTTCCAAATCGATGGCAGTACTGAAATTGAAACCATTTGGACCGCCACTGTCGATGATACCGTCGCGGTTACCTCTAAATGGCGGTCTTGATAATTCATGCTGGACGGTTTATATATAAGATTGTGATAGCGTTCAAACTCGATGAGTGGAGAAAAAAATGAATACATGTTTCTTGGGTGAAGTGAAAGGGAGGAAAAAGAGGATGAACTTAGAGGAGTAGGAATGAGACTGTTCGCGGAATCAATGGTTTCAAAACAAATTTACGAATGTTAAAGAGAGGGCTATGGGCTTTGGCAAGCTGGTTTGGTTCGGGCATAGTTTTATTAATCCGATCTTCTTAGGAAGGTCTGGTCTGACATGAACAAACACAGTCTGTCATGTGACTTCGATCCGAACCGAAATCATTTCTTTATCACAATTCGACCCAAGTAGTTGTTGACCCCTTTGATGCCCTAACCAATTCGCCGTTACTTCCTTTTCAACTCCGATCCGGAGAATCAATCTTAGGGAAACCGATTCGATATCTTTAATACATACAAAGCGGCCTAGGAATGTGTTATAAGTTGAATCAATATCCATGATCAAGAATGGGAGGATCCTTACTCTTCGGCGATCTCCCTCTCCTATTTCTACAGATAACTCCACCATACCAATTGGAGCCGTTGATGATCCGTTAAAGCCACATATCCAAGCTCCACATGGCTTTAGATCCTTCATTTCTGGCTTCATCTGATCAAATGCTTTTTTAAACTGGATGTTGACAGAACTCCCACTATCCACAAGGACTTTCTTAACTAATGCAGATCCGATGATGGTAGATATCACCAATGGATCAGTGCTGGGCACCTCAACTCCGATACTCTCTCTATCTTGGAAGATAACATCATCCGTCAATGTCTTTTGCTGTTTCATAGGTGCAGTTTCTTCAAGATTTCTACACTCTCCTATTTCTGGGTGTTTGGTTGCGTTAACATATTGCTCCATAGTTCTGTTGCTAGATATGGATGGATGTGGTCCCCTAATGATAGTATTAATGACTATAATTTTTTCCTTTTGCTGATTAGTGGGCTGGGAAGCAGGCTGATTCTGGTTTGGAGCTTATCCTCCTTGCCCCCTGTCCTTTGGGGCGAATTTGTATTCGTCTAACTTTCCGGCACAAAGTAGCTTTTTCATAACATCCCCCAGATGGCTGCACTCTTTCGTAGAGTGGCTGCAAGTTTCATGAAATAGGAAGAATTTCCCGGTTTCTCATTCCTTCTCGGTTGAGTCCCTGGGTGGAGGTTTTTTTATATTGAACAACATTACAAGTATCTATTAGACCAAAAAATGGTTCTAACACCCAAATCGTTGTATTTCGAGCATAGAATATGAAGAAGTAACTGAAAATACAGGAAAAAGCAAGACAACGGGATTTTTATAGTGGTTCGGCATTAATGAGCCTACATCCACTTCATATTTTATCCTTTCATTCATAGATTACAATTACAATGAATATAATCACTTAATCACTCAAATTCAATGAATGATTCTCTCTGAATTCATTGAATCTATTGTATTTTATTGAATAAGACGGTGATTATCTATGCAGGAATGTTGGCCATGGAAGCCATGGATGTTGAGATGCCAAAAAGTCCCCTTAAAATGGCCATGTCTTCCTATATTTACAGGCGTTGGAGAGTCATGGATTGGGTGCCATGTGGCGTGCATCCGACGGGCTTCAGCTGAGTAGTGGAAGAAGTGGAGATGGTCCCCTAATTGTGGATTGACACGCGTAGTTCATCTCATTAAAGTAGGAGTAGTTCGTGCCTAAAAAGTAGGATCTTGTTGAAGGGTAGTTACAGCGCCAGTGGGGTTGGGTCGTGCTCCTGAGACCACGAGCAGAAGTCCACGAACGAGTGCGAGAAGGTTATCATGAACTGGGTCATGAACCAGAAAGTGTGAACCGTGCCATGAGCACCACTAGCCAGCTATCACGAACGGGGATCATGAGTGGGCCATCACGAACGGGTCATTACGAGCCAAACCCTATATTTGAGAATTGCAATGATGTGAATCATTCCTTTGACTCAGAGCTTATCCACTAATTCATCTCGACATCTTTGTTCATAAATGACGATCTTGTGCTATGTACTATGTTCGATCGTGAGTGCTCAAGCCTTTAGCTTTAGGTAGCCTGGTTACAAAGCAAACTAATAATATCCAAATGGATATTCTCCAAGGTATCACTTAGTGGCGTATAGTTTTCAAAATTCTGGAATCGAGGTCTCTTTCTAGAATCGTTCCTCCGATACCCATTTCTTTTGCTACCGTTTCTGCCCTGGCGATCATTTCCTCCGTTCTTGTTGTTGACATTTACTTTTACTTTTCCTACACTATCTCCAGACTTCTTGATAGCAACATTGCTCTAAATGTCCTCCCTGGAAGCTCCTTCAGACTTTCTCTTTCCTTTTCCATATATTTCTTCTCGTCACAGACAAATATTTTCCTTTTCATAGAATAACTCTCTAGTTAATGGCGGCTTTCCAGACAAGTATCCCCCAAACTTAGTGTCCTTATCAGCTCCATCAACTAACGCCATCAGGATAGTCTGCTCATGTGGGCCACTCACCTCTATGACTGCCAGATTGGATCGATCCAAGTATGATTTTAGAGTCTCCTCGGGAGCTTGTTTGATTGTAGACAACTCAATGAAACTTTTAAATTTTCGGGCATGGAGTTGAAATTGAGTCATGAAATTTCACTTAACTCTTTAAAACTAGAAATTGACCGAGGGAGAAGTCGGGTAAACCACATCAATGCGACGTCTTTAAGGTATATTGGAAAAGCCTTGCATTTTACAGCATCAGGAGCTGCTGCAACATTCATGTACCATGAATACCTCATCAAATGCTGTCTCAGATCAGTTCTCCCTCCATGCCGATCCATTGTATGCAGGTTGAAATGTCTGGGGAACTGGAAATCAAGAATATCATCCATGAAAAGGGGTGTGGCTACGATCAATAACCCAATCCTTATTGGTGTAATGTCGATTATCAACCATAATCTAGCGTACCATTGCCTCTACTTCGGCATTGGTTAACGTTGGTTCAAGATCCACACTTTTGGTTCTCCTAATATATCTATTTCCCACATCAAGTTGAATTCTCTAACTTCTTTGGGTGCGAGACTTCCCTGCCTTCCATGTTCCTGGTCATTCACAGGACTGTTATGCTAAAGGAGTTATTGTTGAGTTGGATTAGTAATGTTGGGGAGAACACGAGATCCTTGCATCAGTAGCAACATTGGCTCTCTCAAGCTAGGGTCATTAGGTCCCAAAACATGGGCTACATTTTCATGAGACCCCAATGGTCTGAATGTCATTTCCTTAAGGTTCTCGGGTCATTCATATTGTCTCCTCTGACGTGGATGCCTTTCTTTCGAAGAAGAAGAGTAATCTGCATTGAGGCAATGAGTTAGCGAAGGTGTTCTTGTTGGATCGGGGTGAATAGGGTTTATCACAGTTTTTCGCTGAGTTAAAAATCTGACAGGATATTAAATAATAAACAGATCACAGAATGTAGCAGAAATAAAAAGCAGAAAGTAAATAACACATAGAGATAATCAGCTTCGGCAAAACCCTGCCTACTGCTACATTCCTAAGGTTTTTACTAGGTGATAGAACATATCCTGCTTACAAGACCATGTAAACTCGCACTCCGTGCTCCTGTACTAACCATTACGTTCAAACCCTAGACTGACCGATATCCCCTCGACCAGATTTTCCCGAATTACAAACCTGTAATCTGTAACCCTAGATTTTGCAGACTCTAATAAACTGCTAGCTAAACCCTAACTGGATTCCCTTAGAATTTTTCAGACTCTAGCAAACTATTCATTTGTTTTTCAAATTAAAACAATGTAAGATAAAAATAAAAAAAATAAAAAATAAGAAACCCTAGTTAAAAATATAGTCTCCCCTTTAAAGCTTCAATTAGGACGGATCACTTTAATAAAGGCTGCACCCTTGTTTTCTTTTATCTCCCGATCTCTTTGCTTTGGAAAAACATGGCAGCAGCGATTTGGAAATTCTAGGGTTTCTCTTGATTCCTAAATTTGTAACCGATTGGTGAATGAATCTTTGGTGCTCGAGTTTGTTTTCCTCTCAGCTTGGTGCTTCGATTTGGGCTTACTCTTACTTGATCGAAACCATCTGAAAAGTTGTGAGTGACTCTAAATTTTAATTGCTCTGATTTTTTTGAATGATTGATGCTTGGGTTTCGATGCCTTGCCAGTGATGTAAAATGGTGATAAATAGGACTTGGAAAACCTATAAATTCTCCGATGTCTATTAATTGACTTGAAATGATTTTGTGTTGCTTTCCTCTTTTGGTTTGCCTTGAATTGCTCGACTTGAATGAAATTAATCATCCCAAAAATGCTTGCGTAATTTTGAATTTATAAAAAAACTTGCCCAAAAAAATGTTTCTAGAAATTAATAAAATTGGATTTGTGGCCATTTGAATGATTCCTGTTGCCTATAAAAACTTTACGTGATTGATAAAATGTATTCAGTCACGTTCGTATTGCTTGATTGAATGTCGTGGATTTGTGCAAATTTGATAACTTTCCAAGAACAATTTTGATGCACCAAAAGTGTTTCTCTGAATTCTGTAAATAATTGATTACTTGCCAAAAATGTGTTCCCGAAAGCACCTTGATTAAAAACTGAATCATTTCAGTTCTGTGAAATGAATTTCTTGCCATATTTATTGCCGAAACTAATTGCATCCGTGAAAACTGTCCAATTGATTTATTGCTCAAAAAAGGTGATTGGAAAAAAAAGGGAAACAATATGAAATCGTTTCTTGGTCCCCTTTAAAACAAAAACTGTGAATGTCCATTCTCTACAAAAGATTGCAAATATTTTTGGAAACTCTTGTGATTGTGAGATCCTTGAAGATAGATTTTCCACTTGCAAAAAAAATGAACACTCTTGTTGCTGTAATTCATTTCAATTGAAACTGTTTGAGTTGCATGTCCTCTGTCCTGCACATATTTGTGCACATTTGTGATTTGCATAATAGCCACTGGCTCGACCATTTTATTTGAATCACCACCGTTCTGTTGAGCTTATTGATCATGTATAGTATGCACCATTTGTAAATACTGCTTCAATCATGTTGCATGCTAACTTGAGCATTACATTGTGTCTTCATACTCTTGTACTTGCTGATTGATTCATGTATGCTTTGAATCATACTGCATTATTCATGCTGCTATGTAAGATATTCGCATTGCTTCTTCACATGATTAATATCTTTGAATAGCCCTGAACCCATTTTTGCACACTTTTTTTATTGTGCTTAACATTGCTCGACTTGTACTTGTTTACTAGAATACTGTCTTAACCTTAACATGAAGAACCATATGTGTTTGAGCCATTTCAGAATCTTGTGAAACACTTGTGCTTGAACTGCATGTACATGCAAGACTGTTGTTGCAACATACCCTTGCTTTAATGTTGTGTTGTCATACTATGCTGCATTGAAATTCTTGACAATCTCGACCATAGGCTTGTACACTTTGCAGCACACTGTATAGTAGCTGCTGTAACATTTAGCTCGACCATTTTGCCATGTTGAAACTGTTTTGCTATTTGAAAAACAAACTGTCCATGTTGCATTTGATAATTGCATGTTAGAGAATGGCTTTTTATTTGTTGAGCAGTCTTGGGCTTGGCTCGATCATTTTGACTATGTTGACATGTGCACTGAGTCGAGAAGGTCCACACGGCAACTCCTCAGTTGCTCGCTGATTGACAAGGCAGTGCACACGTGTATATTTATACACGTGTGTATATGCAGCCATCAGAAAAAAAATCTTGTCCCTACACTGAAATATTTTGTATATACACTGACTGCCTTGTGGCATTTACAGTGTATCATTGTGAATATCACAAGCTGTCTAGACACATTCGGATAAATTGATAAATCAGATTGAGTCATGAAAAATGATGAGAAAGACACCAGAAATCTGAGGCAAATAAAATTTATATTTGCATGTATTTAGTTTTATTTCTATTGCAGTGTACTCTGTGTGTGTGTTTCATGTGACAAGTAAGCAGGTGATGACTGAACTGAGTGTGAAGATGTTGTGAAGACAGAATACGAAAGACAAAAGATTTAGCAGAGAATGTATATGTGCTAGTGTATATGAGTCAAAGTGAATGTATATATAAAATTGTATATGAGTGAGATGAGAACTATTGTGAGGAGTACTGTATATGAAACTATATATGTATGAAATGAAATTGAAATGTGAGATGTACAAATAGTGGAGTTACAAGAGTTGTACTGTTTGAATGTATGAAATAAAATATTTATATTTAAACAAAATACTGTTGAATATTTGAATTCATGTGTAGTTGTATTCTATTTAAATTTAAATATTATATTCCTGTCTGTGATGTATATATAAAATAGTACAGTAACAAACACATTTATACTATCATCAAACAAAAATAATATAATTGTGTATACAACACCGTTATATACAACAATCTCCCCTTTTGATGATGGCAAACAAATATTAAAATTTTGATTACAATAAATGTGTTTGACAGTGAAGAGCTGAACTCCCCCTATTTGTAAGCTCCCCCTACAACAGAAACTCCCCCTATAACTGTGCATGAGTAAAAAGAATGTGAAAATGAATTAGAATTTTCAAAATTAAAATATTTATAAAATATTCACTCATAAATCAAAATCTCAACCCATACTCCCCATTTTATTATCATCAATAGGATTCAAAATTTAAAATATAGATGAAAAATGACAAAAATATACATTATAATTTCAGCTTAAGAGGAAGAACGGTCATCATAAATCTCAATCAATCAAACAAAAATCATAATATTCAGAGAACAGGTGGCATATTTCACATTTCAGAGAATGACGGATTTACGATGAAATTTACAAAAATGGAGAGAGTTCAAAAATGATTTCCAATTATTTCAAGAGAATTTTGAAAATTGAACCACAAAACAATTATGGATTTGGACTATAATTATAATTTCAACTTAAGTGACACAATCGTATAATCTTAAATCCCAATAGCTATCAATCAACAAATCATAATATATCATAAGATTTCAACACATTTCACAAGTTAGAATATGGATTGATAGGTTGGTTTTTATATACAAAGGGAGAATTTCAAATAAATTTTAATTTATAGCACATTATTTCTTTTTCTTTTATTTTTTATTTAAGAGCACACTGACCACGCATAACCGAAGCTTAGATTTTTAAACATGGTCAGTCACAGCTTAAATTATAAGTTGTCTCTTAACTATGCACGACCAGAGCTTGGATTTTAAAATAAGGTTAGAGACACACTTATGTATTAATTATATTTATCATTTTCAGCTTCAAAAGAAAAACTCCTCGTTATATAAAACCAATATGAATGATAGAAAGTGGTAGGTATAGAAATGGACTGTGAAATAAATTTCTAAATTAATTATATTATGAAATATGCTCGATTGTACTGGGATCATTAAAAAATTTCAATTGTCACTAATTCTGAAAAATAACATAGTCTCATTTCTATCACAAATATTTCTACTGTTTATTCAAAAATATTTTAAAACATATTAACTCTCCACATTAATATAAAATTATCATGGATGGTAGAATAATGATAGATAAAGAAGATGGTGGTGAAATAATTGCAAATTCAAAGATATTATAATAAATGTTCGACCAGCATGAAAATTTAAATAAAATCTCCTCTTGTTGTGAAATATACTGCAGTCACAATTCATCACAATTTCAAAATCTGATAATAATTTTGATGAATTATAAGTACAGTTCAATTTGGATATTGATTTCAATTTCTGAATGAATAATCAATAAATAATTTTAAAATTGAAAATCAATTACAAGAGGGAATAGAAAGATCTATACAAGACAAGAGGGATTAAAATATATATAAAAGAAAAATAGCACTTCTGATACAAATTGATGTCGCTATTAATGAGGGTTGTAACAAGACACTGGAAACAAACCAGGATATCGCAGACAACAAAATTTTAAAGCCCAAGTAGCAGACTGATCAAAACAGGCAGTTATTTGAAAACAGTATCAGAGCAGCAATCAGATCAAAAAAAACAAGCAATTTCCAAAATATTTTCAAATCAATATCAGAGCAACACATTATATCAATCCAAAGCAGACAAGTCAAGATGATGGTCACAAAAGATATTCCATGATCCAAGATAATAAAATATAGTTTATTTTAAATCATTTGAACGAATTGTGAAAATATCAAGATTCAATGAATCGATCACACCAGATTATAAATTTAGATTTCAGATGTGTGTGAGATTCAAAAAATCAATAATGTCAAATGGTTTCAAACAAACAAATATTTAAATCAAATAATCATAAAATGACAGTAATTTTCAAGGACCAGATTTTTCGAAGAATTATTATTATTATTTACAAATTTTCTGACAATCACACAAGAAATTTTTCAGAAAAGTTACATCAAGATTGAGTAATAATTCATGACCCAAAAATAAATAATAATTTATTTGAAATCACTTTAGTCAATGTCAAGTTTTGAGATAGAATGAATCAGTCACACAAGATTGATAATTTTAAAATTTGAGAGGTGTGTGATATTCAAAATATCAAGAATTTCTGATTATTTCAGACAAACCCATTTCAATCATAATGATCATGAATAGAGATGAATTTCAAGATGTATCTCTGATTCAAAACAAAATATCCAAGCCAATCTGAAAATCAAGGAAATTATCACAAATGAGAAGTAGCAGTGTGCTGTAATGAGTATAATATTTTATGTCTTTCCAAAATGAATCAGAAGAAACTCAGAACAACAGAGGTGTGTGAAATTTCATCAAATTTTCGGATCTTCAAAAATTTAGAATTCAAATTAACAGTGTTCAAGATATGACAAGAATACTCCAGCACTGTTATGAATTCAAAAATAAGTAAATAAACTTCAAAACAATTGTAGATATTTACAAGATTAAATTCAAGATCTGGAAATGATTAGAACAGTAGAGTTTTATACAAATGGAGTGAATTTCCAGAAAAATTATGAATTCTGCAATTGGAAGTTAAGGAAGCCCAAGAAGTTACAAAGATATGACAGTGACAAATCAAAACAAAAAAACAAAGAAAAATAAACAGAAGGGACAGAAGGAGAAATGAACAAAGATAATAAAAACAGAGAATATTTACAAAGGTGAGTTTAGAGATCATACCAGAATCCAATGTAAATCAGAATCACTAACTCAACAAATCCTGACTGGAGGAACTATGAATGAAACAGATGTATAAACCAGCTTGATTTCAAAATTCTTTTTACACAGCAGTTCCTCAGCCTCCACTAATTCCTAATAGTTTGTAGAATCGAGTGATCTAAAAAAATTAGTAAAACCACTCACAGTTGTATTCATATGTTTTGGTACCCAGACTTGTTTTGTACAACAAACCACTAGAATTAACTTTTGTACCCTTAAGAACCCAATTCTGTTTGAATTTAACAAAACATGTTTTATTTCCTTTTGGGATCCAAGAATGTGCAAATGGATTGTTATAAAACAAATTCTCATCTCGATTGTGATTTAAAAATCCTTTGAAGTTTTAGAGTTTAAATTTTCAAAATAAACATTTCCAAAGTGATTTGGGGGATTTTTAAAATTATTAGAATTCCGTTTTCCAAAACCATTATTTTTCCCAAAGCCAAGAACACATCTATTTCCAATAAAATTTTGGTTTTGCAACAACATATTCAACGATTTTTCCCCATTAGAAAATTTATCCAAAGTTGATTGTAATCGTTGAATTTTGGACTTAAGATCACCATTTTCTTTCATTAAATCTGAACAACGATTGTTAATGATCTTTCTTTCAGCATCATGTTGTTTCAAAATCAAATTTTCAGTTTCAAGTAATTTTATTTTGGCTTCGGACTCAGCAATCTCATATTCAAACTTAGTTTTCTTTTCAAATTTGGATTTTTCAGAATCTTCCAAAATTGACTCACTTTTCAGCAAACTTTCTTTTTTAAAAAGTTTATGTTTGGAATTAATATTATCCAACTCTTTTTACAAAGAATCTTTTTTATAAATTAACTCATCTTCATTTTGTTTCAAAATGATAATTTCCTTTTCAAATTTTTGAAGATTCATATTGGGATGAATTAAATCATTTTTCAAATTGAAACAATTCTTGCAATCAGAGTTTTCAAATTTTAATTTCAACATATAAATTTTGCATTGCAACTCAGAATTTTCAGATTTTAGAATTTTATTTTTACGTTGTAGACGATTAAAAGTTTTAGTTAAATCATTACAACGAGAAACCAATTCTGCATATGAAAATTTTCCATCATGTGGATCATCATTAACAGCTCCAGTTAAGCACATATCTGAATCTGAGTTGGCAGTTGAGGGTTTTGAGCAGGTGTCAGATTTTCCATACAGCATGTTGAGAGTTCTCCAGATATCCTGCGCAGTTATACAATGAGAGATAAATTTTAATTGATCACTACCAAGATAGGAATAAATAATATGCATAACACGAGCATTTAAAACCTTATTCCGCTTATCTAACATATCTCCCAAATTTTCAATAATATCCCAATATTCAAAATTAACAAATTTTAAATATAATTCAAATTTTGATTTCCATAATAAAAAATATGTTCCATTAAAAATGGTTGGAATATCACTGGACTGACTCTCAGAAGACTAACAACTAGAATGACCCATGACTCTAGAGTTAATGTAATTACCAGGCATTGATACCACTTGAAGATCTAGAATATAATTTATGTCTCTTAGGTGAACCTCAAAAACTGGTTTTACATCCGGCCTTTCGACAAGGAAAAACTAGTAGAAGGACATGTGGGGGTAAGAGTCAATGCTTCGCCAACCATATCATAGATCACAAAGCGAGAACCCCCCATCATGAATTAACCAGCTCTGATACCAATTGTTGGATCTAGATTAACCTTAGAGGGGGCGAATAGGGTTTATCACAGTTTTTCGCTGAGTTAAAAATCTGACGGGATACTAAATAATAAACAGATCACAGAATACAGAAGAAATAAAAAGCAGAAAGGAAATAACACATAGAGATACCAGCTTCGGCGAAACCCTGCCTACGGCTGCATTCCTAAGGTTTCTACTAGGTGATAGAACAAATCCCGCTTACAAGACCATGTAAACTCGCACTCCCTGCTCCTGTACTAACCTTACGCTCAAAACCCTAGACTAACCGATATCCCTTCGACCATATTTTCCTGAATTACAAACCCGTAATCCGTAACCCTAGATTTTACAGACTCTAGTAAACTGCTAGCTAAACCCTAATTGGATTCCCCTAGAATTTTTCAGACTCCAGCAAACTGTTCATTTGTTTTTCAGATTACAACAATACAAGATAAAAACAAAACAAATAGAAAATAAGAAACCCTAGTTAAAAATATAGTCTCCCCTTTAAAGCTTCAATTAGGTCGGCCCACTTTCACAAAGGCTGCACCCTTGTTTTCATTTATCTCCCGATCTATTTTCTTTGGAAAAACATGGCGGCAGCGATTTAGAAATTTCTAGGGTTTCTCTTGATTCCCAAATTTGCAACCGATTGGTGAATGAATCTCTGGTGCTCGATTTTGTTTTCCTCTAAGCTTGGTGCTTCGATTTGGGCTTACTCTTACTCGATCGAAACCATCTGAAAAGTTGTGAATCTAATTTTTAATTGCTCTGCTTTTTTTTGAATGATTAATGCTTAGGTTTCGATGCCTTGCCAGTGATGTAAAATGGTGATAAATAGGATTTGGAAAACCTATAAATTCTCTGATTTCGATTAATTGACTTGAAATGATTTTGTGTTGCTTTCCCCTTTTGGTTTGGCTTGAATTGCTCGACTTGAATGAAATTAATCTTACCACAAATACTAGCGTAATTTTGAATTTCTAAAAAAAACTTTCCCAAAAAAATGTTTTTAGAAATCAATAAAATTGGATTTGTGGCCATTTCAATGATTCTTATTGCCCCAAAAAACATTGCGTGATTGATAAAATGTATCCAGTCATGTTCGTATTACTTGATTGAATGTCGTGGATTTGTGCAAATTTGATAACTTTCCAAGAACAATTTTGATGCACCAAAAGTGTTTCTCTGAATTCTATAAATAATTGATTACTTGCCAAAAATGTGTTCCCGAAAGCACCTTGATTAAAAATTGAATCATTTTAGTTATGTGAATGAATTTCTTGCCATATTTCTTGCCGAGACTAATTGCATCCGTGAAAACTGTCCAATTTATTTATTGCTCAAAAATGGTGATTGGAAAAAAAGGGGAACAATATGAAAACGTTTCTTGGCCCCCTTTAAAACAAAAACTGTGAATGTCTATTCTCCACAAATGATTGCAAATATTTCTGGAAACTCTTAATGCCCAAAATTGTTATTGTGAGATCCTTGAAGATAGATTTTCCACTTGCAAAAAAAAATGAACAATCTTGTTGATGTAATTCATTTCAATTGAAACTGTTTGAGTTGCATGTCATTTGTCCTGCACATATTTGTGCACATTTGTGATTTGCATAATAGCCGCTGGCTCGACCATTTCATTTGAATCACCACTGTTCCGTTGAGCTGATTGATCATGTATAGTATGCACCACTTGTAAATACTGCTTCAATCATGTTGCATGCTAACTTGAGCATTACATTTTGCCTTCATACTCTTATACTTGCTGATTGAATCATGTATGCTTTGAATCATACTGCATTATTCATGCTGCTATGTAACATATTCGCGTTTCTCTTTCACATGACGAATATCTCTGAATAGCCCTGAACCCATTTTTGCACACTTTTGTATTGTTCTCAACATTACTCGACTTGTACTTGTTTACTAGAATATTGTCTTAACCTCAACATGCGGAACCATTTGTGTTTGAGCCATTTCAGAATCCTGTGTGACACTTGTGCTTGAACTGCATGTACATGCAAGACTGTTGTTGCACCATACCCTTGCTTTAATGTTGTGTTGTCATACTATGCTGCATTGAAATTCTTGACAATCTCGACCATTGACTTGTACACTTTGCTGTACACTTTATAGTAGCTGCTATAACATTTAGCTCGACCATTTTGGCATGTTGAAACTGTCTTGCTATTTGAAAAACAAACTGTCCATGTTGCATTTGATACTTGCATGTTAGAGAATGGATTTATTATTTGTTGAGCAGTCTTGGGCTTGGCTCGACCATTTTGACTATATTGACATGTGCACTGAGTCGAGAAGGTCCACGTGGCTACTCCTCAGTTGCTCGCTGATTGACAAGGCAGTGCACACATGTATATTTATACACGTATGTATATGCAGCCAACAGAAAAAAATCTTGTCCCTACACTGAAATATTTTGTATATATAATGACTACCTTGTGGTATTTATATTGTATCATTGTGAATATCACAAGCTGTCTAGACATAGTCGGATAAATTGATAAATCAAATCGAGTCAAGAAAAATGATGAGAGACACACCAGAAATATGAGGCAAATAAAATTTAAAAAATAAAATTTAGATTTTTATGTATTCTGTTTTATTTCTCTTGCAGTGTACTTTGTGTGTGTGTGTGTTTCATGTGACAGGTAAGAAAGTGATGACTGGACTGAGTGTGAAGATGCTGTAAAGACAGAATATGAAAGACAAAAGATTTAGCAGAGAATGTATATGTGCTAGTGTATATGAGTCAAAGTGAATGTGTATATAAAATTGTATATGAGTGAGATGAGAACTGTAGTGAGGAGTACTGTATATGAAACTATATATGTATGAAATGAAATTGAAATGTGAGATGTACAAATAGTGGAGATACAAGAGTTATACTGTTTGAATGTATGAAATAAAATATTTATATTTAAACAAAATATTTTTGAATATTTGAATTCATGTGTAGTCGTATTCTATTTAAATTTAATTATTATATCCCTGTCTATGATGTATATATAAAACAGTACAATAACAAACACATTTATACTAAAATATATTTGTTTGTTATCATCAAACAAAAATCATATAATTGTGTATACAACACCGTTATACACAACCGTTCTTTGCCTGCGAAGCTCGACTATCTGCCTACTCATGGCCTTCATATTCTCTCGCATAGCGACACTCTCACATCTCTGGACTTCTAAGGCATCATTAGTCCTATCCAACATATCGAGCAGGCGTGAAAAATCCATATGTGAAACAGGCGTGGAGGCAGAAGGCTGATTTCCAGTTGTCGCATCTAGCACTGGAGCATTTGCATTGGCTTGAGTAGAGACACCAACTTCAACTGGGTTCAGATTGGTGGAAGTTGTAGTTATGTCATCATTTCGGGTAATAGGAACAACATTGTTTTCGGTCAGGCTCTTGGATCAATTCGGTGCATCATGTCCGGATCGGATCGGTTCCGAACCGGGCCCCCGAGACCTAATGACAACCATCGCCAGCTGATCTTCCCTTGCTTCATTTTCCTAGGAAGTTTGAGGTTCCTTTCCTTTTCTCAAAGCCATAAGAATTGAACTTTTGAGATCGACAAACAGTTCAAAGATAGCGAAAAAGCGGACTAACTTCTTCGGACTTGAGAATCCAAATGGTAGAACAATAATCTGGAATGCTGAGATTCAAAGTCTCTCAGTGAAAGCACTAAAATGTTAGACCAAAAAGTGGTTCTAACACCCAATTAAGTAATAACTCTAAATAAAATAAAAAGTAGTAAGAACACAAGATTTATATTGATTGAGCGTTAACAAGCCTACGTCCACTTTATACTTCTTTGATTGATGAACTAATCATAAATACAATGACAATAGCCACTCAGTTCTCACTAGTACAATCAATAATCACTCTAATTCATAGGATTACACTCAAGGAATTTGGGTACAATCTAAAATAAACAGAGGAATATGGTTGGCGATGAAGCGTGAGTGGTTAGAGAGCCAAAAGATCCCTCAAATGGAGTGTTGTGGTGTATTTATTGGCATAAAGCATGGTCGGGGCGGATGCCATGTAGGTCCCATCCTGTAAATCTCGGATTCAAGTGCTCTATAATGAGGACAACACATCAGCATAGAGCACCCGTTAACTTAATCTTTTTTAACTTTAATCATTACCTTAATCTTTTTTTAATCACCTTAGTCTTTTTTTAATTATTACCTTAATCTTTTTTTAATCACCGCTCAAACATGATTATCCACTGCAATCATCACGCGTTTTCCTTCCCCAAACTTATGAATCCCTGATCCTTTCTCATTCAAGATTCAAACTACAGCTCGACCTCATCAAAGTCACCTATCACCCCTATGCCTTCACCTGGGCCGATCACGTCCATTGTCGCACAACCCCCTATCACCCAGCTCTCTTCGCCTGAAGACCGCACGTCCTAGGTCACCGACATTGCCAGGACGAGGGGATAACCAAAGGATGCCTCAAATGTAAATCTTCATCCACACGTCTCCTGAACGTTTGCCACCGCCGCCATTTGAATGGCTTCTACCTCTTCCAGCTTTCTCCTTCAAGGACCAAACCCTGAAATCGCTTCCTTCCTCAAATTGACCAAACCCAAATTTTGAACCCAAAACAAAAGATCACATATCAACTTGCCGCCGCGGCCACCTTCGATCACTAGAGCCTACCGCACCTATGCCAAATGAAATCCCTTCTCCTTCTCTTCATCTTTCCTTCAGTTCATCTGGCCTGAAGTTGCTCCTACCTCCTTCAATCTCCAAAAGAACGAAACCTGCCTGTTCTCGGATTTCATGCCATTTCGACCACCACAATTGGTTTTAGGCCACCAAATTTTGAAAACAGCTCCCCCTCAACACCCTCTTCAACTTGCATGTTAGAAGTTTCCTCTAATTCTCACCAGAATTCAGGATATAAATTAATTTATGAAATAGGACTTATTTGCAAATTTTGAAGGCTTTGAACAATTTGGGGATTGAGATTATTTATAAGGTAGAAAATTTTGGTTTAATAATATTTTAATTTAATTATTTTATTAGCTCGATACCTATTGCCATTTCAATTTTTCATTTATTCGTTCGTACGATCACATACAAAATCTATTCATTGTGGGAATGGACCTTATGGTATAGTTTGACATTTCAAACCTAATGAAACATGTTTCGTCGAATTCCGAGTCCGTTTGCTCAAATATCGCTAGTTTAAGTCCAAATGATTGATTTATTTATATCTAATTTTCGTACACTCACAATATAACTCCGACTGGCGCGAAACTTGAAATCTAGCAAAAATTGGTCATTATGGATTTAATAATATTTGTTTCGTTGAAATCTGAGGTTGTTTGAGTATTGATATTTTTTAAAGGTCCAAGCTGAATAAAAATATAACAATTTTAAAATACCTCAACATAATAATAATAAATTATTATTATTAAACGTATTAGAGCATATTTTCATATAGTTTCAAAATAAATTACTTTCGGTTGAGTTCCAAGTAAAATCTATACTCAATGTATTAAAAACTCCTTTTATTTTATATAATAAATCGTTATGGTTTATTAACGATTCCATAACGACCTTTTGAAAATTTGATTTGGACATAACTCAAAATCTAAAAGACGAAATCTTGATTTTTCTCTTTCATTATAAAATTATTATCCAATAGATTCAAACGTTTCTTATTTCAAAGAATTCCGACTTATATTAGATCCTATATATTCAATTAGGGTTAAAAATGTAACATAACAAACTACCACATCAATGCAGCTTGTTTTATAATTAAATTATAAATCGTACGCTCTAACATAGTTTAATAAACGAATAAGTTATTATAATTCAAATCTGACTTAATTAGATCTTTTTGCACTGCCAAATAATACAATATTGCAAACCCATCTAATTCTGACTATTCCAAAATTTATATATTATTTTATTATTTATATTAATAAAATATTCAAAACCATTGAAATCAGGTTATTTAAATTCAAAATCAAAATTTAAAACTATAATGTCCCGTATTTTTGGTAGTCAGATATTTAATTTATTTTATTATATTAAATACTGATTTGAAAATTAAAATGGATTTAAAATATATAATTCGTTTATATAACGAAGTTTAAACATTTAATTTATATATAATTATAAAACGAGCTCGTAACGTCGTGGTAGTTCGTAATATTGAGTATTGAACTTTAATTGAATATACAGAATCTGTTATAAGTTGGAATTCTATGAAACAAGAAACATTTGAATCTAATTGATTTTAATTTATATATGAAAGAGAAAAATCGAGATTTCATATTATAGATTTCTGATATGTCCAAATCAAATTTTAAAATAGTCGTTATGGAAATTGTTATTTAAAATATAACATTTGTTTAATTAATACGATAAGGTTTTAATATATGTTTGGATATTATTTAACTCAAAATGTTGGCATCGAGTTGTACAATCCATATTAGTTCATATTTGGAGATATGTGATATTATTCTATTTGGATATTTATGATAATAATAATTTATTATTATTTAATCCGATTATTTTGGAATTTAAATAAGTTTTTATTGATATTATATAAGCCTTAAAATAGCGATTTTTCAAATGGTCTCCGATTTCGATGAAATTAGTTCATTAGAACCATAACGTTAAATTATTTTACAATATTAAATTTCGTGGCAAACCGATATCATATGTGACTTCGGTAGCTAAAAACATCTCTATTTTTATTTAATCGTTTATATTATTTTGGCCATTATAGACAAGGGTAACTTTAGAGGAATAAACGACCGACCGATCAAATTTCGATTTTAATGAAACAAATTTCATTGGACCCATAAGCAAAAAGTACTAGTAGAATTTCAAAGTTTCAAGTTGATTGGATTTATTTCGTGATCATAGGAATTTTAAATGCGCGATTTTTCACCTGTCGATTACAAAAGGATTTTTTCAAACGACCTCGGAATTCGACGAAACGTATCCCATCATGTTCGGAATATTTTTTAATGCTAGGATTAGGAGTTTCATCTCGATTGGAGGTCATGTGACTGTTTTAAGGCGTTACTTTGCGATGAAGTTTATTAAATAATATTTTATAATTATTGGTCACACTATATAAACAAGACCTGGGTCAACAACCCTAAACGTCTTTAGCATGGTCAATGAAATTATTTCTGCGCCTCCACCATTTTTCAATGAACCAGAAGCATCGATCCTTCTTCCCTCAAAATGTCCAAATCTGTGCGTTGATCAAAGAAACTTGTAACTAAAAATATGCTCAGTACTTTGTGATGTATAAAATCAATGGTGGCGATTCGATTTAGTGGGCTATAGTCATCATATTTTTTCCCTTAAGTCGCTGCGTTCAAATGCAATCTATAAGCGATTAGTGGAGCTAGACGGTTCAAGGCTCTGGCCGGTGGTCGAGCAGGCTCAGGCGCACGATTGGGTGTTCTCGGATGAACCTCTGGTGTATGGACGTGATTGCGGGAGTGAGAGGGATGGGACCGGCATTGTGAATGTACTTTTGAGTCTTTTTTCTCAATTTAGTTAATTATTTAACTGGAAAAATGCACATATAGAAGAATATAAAAAATGAAACACACATATGTTATAACATATATAACATAACTCTTTTATTTGTTCAAGGACATTGAACATTTAAGATCCAATTAATCCGAGTTCGAATTCGAAAATAGGTTAGTTGAAGGGAAAGTAAAAAAAAGAGATGAATTCATCGTGGTTATAGCCCAGCTTCAATAATTCCTTCAATTTTAGACTATAAATGGAGCAACTAAAATGATGGCGTGGCGTGCAATGGAAAGAGGGAAGACGTGGTTATAAAACAAACACAAGATTGGAGTAGCAAATGAAGCGTGGGTATGTGATCAATGAAGGCAGAAGGAACGTTCATAGGAAGGGATGGGTTGGTGCTGCAGTATGTAAATGACAACGACGGGATGAAGTCTGCGGTGCTGACCTGGAACGAAGGAAAGGAGAGAATAATAATCGTGCTTTTTAAATATGTCAGCTGTCTAAAGCCATAACAGAGCAATTAACTTAAACTAATATATATAATTAACATTTAATTTGTTTAATTAAATTATAAATGTTTATATATATATATATATATATGTATTAATAACTTTCATCAGGTTATCAGAACAGAACAAATCGAGCTACGTTGAAACCGTATTGTCAGACATAATAACTAAGCTGGAACAAATTTGAATGGGAACGGAGATAGCTGGAAGTTACAGTTAAATTAAACACTTTAAATTTAACTCTAACCGAGAAGTTCAACGAACAAATCGAAGTGAGTATAACTCACTCAGCTTTTACCCAGTTATATTTATATAATTCGGGTTTATTATTTGTGTGTTATGATTGTTAATTGGTTGATGGATGCTATATATGTTTATATGTGTTAACTGAATTGATTAAATTAAAAGTTCATTTAATTTAATTTGAACTAATCGTTATTTATTTATTTATTATTGAATATGGCATATGTTTATTGACTTGAATAATATTATTTGAGGTAACGTAATTGGACGCAGGGAAAAACAGGTTGAAGGAATCCAACTGGATTCCTTAAAATTATTGTTTATTTTCATATTACCTATATATGAACTTTATGACAAACATGATTGAATGATTGATTGGTTTATTGATCTGTTGAATCGTAATTCAACATTTGTTGTGATATTAACCAATGGACAATATTGGTTGAGTAATTGGTATCAGATGGCTTAATAATAAATCATTTTTTAAAAATGGATTTACCGTCAGATGAATCGACAGTAATGAAGTTATTTAAATTAATTATATTACTAATTAATTTAAAGGAAGAATTAATTAGAATTGGTTAACGAGATAATCGTGTTTTGAGTTGATCAAGTCGACCGTTTAAATTGGGATTTGATTATTAAGTTAAATTAGTATATTGTCAAGTAATATATTGAAATAGCTTAACAAATATTTGTTTTAAATTTTAATAAGGGTTAATAAGGAATTTATTAATTGTTTTAGTTAAATTGAAAATTTAACTACTTTTACAGTAGTTAGTAATGAATTAAATTATTAAGTTAATTAATAATAATTTAAGAGATTTTTGTTTAAGTGGAATTCATTTAAGTAAGAAATTGGAGTTTTGAAATGGAACTGAGTTGAATTGTGAAAGGAGTTTCTGAGTGGGTTTTATACTAAAAACCGAGTTTTATATAATAAAGCTATAAAGAGATTTTAAACGAATACGATAGCTTAAATAAATATTTACTTAACATTTAAATTAAGTAAAAAGAAATCGAGATATAAAAGGGGTTTATATTAATACCTAAGATTTTATAAACAAGGTTTGTAAATGAGATGTGAATCCGAAGTGTTAATTTGGAACTAGCGATGCTTAATGAAATAAAGCGATAGGGATGGAATTGAAACGATATTTTCAAGAGAAAATGGTTGAATGAATTAGAAGTGGAACATAATGGGTTGATAACGAGTTAAAATAAGAATTGGACTTTATTGGAGATTGGTTGAGTTGGGGGATTTTCAGAATATTAATCCGATGTTGATTTCGGTCTTCGAGGTTGATACTTAGGAAATTATTTGCTTACCAATTTAGGGTCAGGGACTAAAGAGTCATGAAGTGATGGTAATAAAAATATTTGAGAATATACAGTGAGATTTTCAAAGTAATGGAAACAAAAGGACTCGAGAATATATATAATGAGATTTCCAAAATTGCGGAAACAAAAGGAGATCGCGTGAAAATATAACTATATTTTCGAAGAAGAAAGGAAATTAGAAGTTGCGGTTGAAATAGGGTTTCTATAAGTGTGACGGCCCGCCCCGCACCAACCGACATTTACTCCATGAGTGCGCTGTACACATGTCCGGTTAGCACGGGACGGTCGTCAAAAGAAAAGGAAAGAAGGAAATGAACTAACAAGGAACCTGTAGAATGTCTCACAGCGCATAGAACAAAATATAATAATAACATACTTGACGTAAAACAGGTGAGACAGTGCATAAGCTGAAACAACTAACATAGCAGCGGAAAATCCAAGTACAGCTTATGATCCAAAGTTAACATTATTACAACTTTTCAAACTGTCTCAAAAAGCAAAGCAAGATAAGGGAGGTACGCTACTAATGCCCAAGTAGCGACCACCAACGACACAGGGAGAATATCTATATATCATACGTGGAAGCCTCCTGCTCGCCTCCGAATCAGCTACTCGCGCATCACCAGCTAACCTGTCTCTAGTTTGCTCGTGTGAGCACCCAGAGTAATAAGAAGAGACATAACACTCTGGGTCAGACATAAAGCCTGATATAAGCGATAAGCATCTAAACAGAACAATAACAGGTAGACTAAAACATACCTGAACCTGGACCTGCAACCAAAGAGTTAGCACTACATACTGTACAACACTCTAAGGTGCCAATAACATGTGGTGTAAAGATAATGAGGGTGGGGGTGTGCATGTCATAGTGATGGTAAACAATCAAACATAGTATCCATCCTCACAACTCTCACTCAGTGCGTAAAGCATACGATATTCACCACTTCGATCACCCAACATACCTTGCTATGATCACTTTGCCCCATGAAGTCATAAATGGATTCACTGCACTGATACATAGCCACTAATCCTTTGCTATGTCCACTTTGCCCCATGGAGTCACAATGACCCCATTGCACTGGCTCATAACCTTACTAATCCTTTACTATGTCCACTCTGCCCCATGGAGTCACAATGACCCCACTGCACTAGCTCATAGTCTTACTACGCATCACTTTGCCCCTCGAGTCATAATGACTCTACTGCACTGATAACGTTGTCTTGCTACCATCACCTTGCCCCTCGAGTCGTAATGACTCTACTGCACTGATAAGTAGCCCATCATCCATTTTCAGTGGTGAATTGAAATTATGAACGTCGACAACTCCTTAGCACACGTCCCGCAGCAAAGCCCAACCATGAAGTGAACTCATTGGTTCCCAACTGGATCCTGAGCTCTAACTTCCATTTGGACTACCTTTGCATCTCGGGTTATTGGTCATCACCGGATCGGTTCGGATCTCCCCCTAATCATCAGTTCGGTTCGGATCAGAATACTCCTCTTCACTGGATCAGATCAGATACATCAGGCTCCCTCACAGCACGTCGGTTCGGATCGGCAGACGTCGCCCCTAGTCGGGTTGGGTTCTTCAAGCTCGATCGTTACGGGTCGGTTCGGAGGTGGCTAAACGGATCGGGTCGGGGTGGCACATCGGATCAGTTCGGAGCACGGGCTTCACCTTTTTCCCCCCAACGTTGGATCAGTCTCCATCTCCACGCGGATCGGGTCGTGGAGCTACTGGCGGTTCGGATCAGAGAGGCTAATCACGATCGGGTTGTTAAGTCCGATCCGGTCCGGTTCCTGCAACATTCCTGCAACTTCCAGCAACTTGTTTATACGCCACTCGACGGCGTTTTCGACCAATCTAACACTTCTAATCAATCACAAAGCATACCATACAGTCATAGCAACATAGGGAATCAACCACAAACACCAAAACAACAAAATGATAGGTTAAAATGGATCAAACATGGCCAAAACCCCATATTTCCCCTTAAGTATGTTTAGGTGAAACTAATGATATGATTAGCAAAACTTAACTAAATTAACCCAAATTCATATCAGAGGTCTAAAACATCATTTAAGAATTTATAAGTATTTTTCCAGAATTTATTAGTGTATAAGTTCGCTAATTAACACTAATTACCCTTAATTAGCCATAATTAGTGAGGAACTATGCAAATCACTCACCTTAGCCACAAATAAGACTTAGATCTGAAATAAATCTGTGATTTGGTGTGAATCCCAATGCTAAACAGCAGCTCTAATCTTGATTTGGTGAAGATCTTCCTTCATTTGATGTTGCTAAGCTTAATCCTTGATTAGAAGGTGATTTGGAGGTGATTTAGAAGTTAGAGGTCATTTTTAGGGTTTCTAAGAGGTAAGTGGAGGCTAGAAAACTGAAATGGAATGAATCTCTAACTCTTTTCAGCCTCCCCATAACCCTAATCCCGAAATGGGTTATGGGCCCATTCACTAATCACCCTATTTGGCCCGGTTAAGCAGTTTTTCATCTTCCAAACCTTATTTCAGCCATATCTCCCAAACGGTAAGTCCGTTTGGCTATTATGACCACTCTACGGAAAGGTAAACCATCAAACGAATCTAATGGAAGTGGTTTCAAATCTTAATTCCTTTCCAATCAAAAGTTATGGTCGAAACAAGATCAGCTAGGGGCAAAACGGTCATTTAAAAATCGACAAAAATCATGAACATGGGAAATGACTCTAATGGTTGTTTCCCAATGTTACATGACCATACGACTTCATATGGGAAAGAAATAAATATTCTACGATCCTCCGATGCGTAGAATGCAGGTTGTTACATTCTCTCCCCCTTAAGAAATTTCGCCCCCGAAATTTCCTAACCAAAACACACACAAGGGTGCCGCATGCCTATCAACCATAAAACAACAATCAAACATACAAAACAAGCAAAACAAGTCTGTCCTAGCATGCGGAATAACTAAATTGCAAAGTAAATCTTACCAGGCAAAGAGTTCTGGATATGTCTTTCTAATGCTCTCCTCTGTCTCCCAAGTACAGTCATTCTCATTCTCGCCCCCACTGAACCTTGACTAGCCTCACCGCCTTCCTTCGAAGTTGCTTCGTATCGTGCTCGACAATACGAATCGACTTGCGGTTCCCAACCGCCTCGGGTTCTACTTCGAAGTCCTCTAACTGATCAGGTGAAATAGTCAAATCTGGGTCGTGTACGAACTTCCTTAACTGGGAAACATGAAATACGTTGTGAACTCCCGCCATCTTCTCTAGTAAGTCAACTCTATACGCCAAATTCCCAACTTGTTCGAGAACTGGGAATGGGCCAACTAATCTTGGTGCCAACTTGCCTCTCCTGCCAAATCGTATCACGCTCTTCAACGTAGAAATCTTGACAAACACCAAGTCACCAACGGAGAATTTTAAGTCTCTTCTCCTTTTATCAACATAACTCTTCTGCCTATCCTGGGCAGCCTTCATTCGTTGTTGAATGATCTTAATCTTATCTGAAGTTTCCCTCACCACATCTGGTCCAAGCATAAACTTCTCGCCAGTCTCTATCCAACACGATGGTGAGTTGCACGGTCTTCCGTACAAAGCTTCATATGGAGCCACACCGATACTGGATTGGTAGCTATTATTATATGCAAACTCTACTAGATGTAAATGGTCATCCCATGATCCACCAAAATCCAATATACATGCTCTCAAGAGATCTTCCAATATACGATTCACCCTCTCCGTCTGACCGTCGGTCTGAGGATGATATGCGGTACTGAGATGTAATTCTGACCCTAGAGCCTCTTGTAAGCTCTTCCAAAACCCACTAGTAAACAACGGGTCTCAGTCACTAACAATGCTTTTAGGTACTCCATGAAATCTCACTACTCACTTCATATACAATTCTGCTAACTTAGCTGCCGTTCTGGTCGATTTGACTGGTATAAATCTTGCACTCTTAGTCAATCGATCCACAATTACCTAAATGCTATCATGTCCCGATCTAGTCCTTGGTAAACCATCGATGAAATCCATCAAGACTTGCTCCCATTTCCATTCGGGAATTTCTAATAATTGCAACAACCCACTAGGCTTCTTTTGCTCGGCTTTAACTAGCTGGCAATTCATGCATTTGGATATAAATTTACCAACGTCTCTTTTCATCCCTTCTCAGTAGTAAGTCTGTCTCATGTCTCGATACATCTTATTACCACCGGGATGTATAGTCAGTTTTGAGTGATGACATTCTCTAAGCACTTCATCTCTCAAACCATTCACGTTGGGCACAACTAGTCTTCCATTCTTCCGAAGCCTTCCATCTCGATCAAGCCCATACACATTCATCTCCTCACCGTCGATGTTCATCTCTAACTTGGAGATGATTTCCAATAGATTAGGATCGTTCCTCTGGCTGGAACCAATCCGCTCTATCAAAGTGGGTCTGATCGTCAAACTAGCTAGCATGACTGGATCCAATTCGCACTTTGGTCTGAAATCAAACCCCGCGATATACTCCAGTTGCTTCCACTCAAGAAACATTGCCCCTAAGCTGGCATGTCTCCTACTCAAGGCATCGGCTACCGCATTACCTTTCCCAGGTGTGTATGCGATATCAAAATCATACGAAGCCAAGAACTCTAACCATCTCTGCTGACGGAGATTCAGATCTTTCTGAGAGAAGAGATACTTTAACGATTTATGATCGGTAAACAACTCAAATCTTTCTCCCAAGAGATAGTGTCTCCACATCTTTAATGCGAACACAATCGCTGCCAGTTCCAAATCATGGGTAGGATACTTCTTCTCATGCGGCTTTAGCTGCCGTCTAGCATAAGCTACAAACCTACCTCCTTGCATCAATACAGCACCTAGTTCGGTACCACAAGCATCCGTGTATACCGTTATTTCTTCATTCCCTTTAGGAATGACTAGCACTGGCGCACGCGTCAACTTTTCTTTTAGACTCTTGAATGCATTCTCACACACTCCGTCCCAGACGAAGGACTGATCCTTCTTAGTCAACTGAGTCAACGGTGTTGCTATCTTGGAGAAGTCCTGGAAAAACATACGATAATATCCAGCTAACCCCAAGAAACTTCTTACATCTGTTGCATTCTTGGGCGTAGGCCAATCCTGTACCGTAGCCACCTTCGCAGGGTCCATGGCAATACCATTCTCTGAAACAACATGGCCTAAGAATCTCACTTCCCTTCTCCAAAAGTGACACTTAGAGAATTTCGCTTTCAATTGGTGTTTCCTCAACACCTCCATCACTATCCTCAAGTGTCCCTTGTGTTCCTCCTCTGTCCTCGAGTAAACAAGGATATCATCTACGAACACAAGAACAAACTTATTCAACTGATCTCTAAATACTCGATTCATAAGATCCACGAAATATGCTGGTGCATTGGTCAACCCAAATGGCATAACCAACCACTCATAGAATCCAGACGGCGTCCTAAATGCCGTTTTCAGAACACTCTCATCCGCTACTCGGAGCTGATGAAATCCTGTCGCGAGGTCCAACTGGGAGAACACCCTCGCTCCTTCCAGTTGATCAAACAAATCATCTATCCGTGGTAGATGATACTTATTCTTCCTCGTCACCCTATTCAACTCGCGATAGTCCACACACAAACGAAGGGAACCATCTGCCTTAGTGGCAAACACAACTGGTGCTCCCCACTCGGAGACACTTCTTCTAATAAATCCCTTCTTCATAAGATTGCTGACTTGCACCCCAAGCTCTCGCTACTCCCTTGGTGCCATACGACGAAGTGGCATCACTATAGGTCTGGCATCTTTCACTAAATCAATACGGAACTTAATCTCTCGGTGTGGTGGAAGCCCGGTCACCTCCTCGAAGACGTCCGGATACTGGCCAACCACAGGCACATATGACAACTCATCATGCAGGATGTCGAGGGAATTTATGAAACTAGCCATTACCCCATCACTAGGTAGGCTACCAAACACTACCCTCTGCCCTAACTGTCACAAAAAAGCCCTCATAGTCTACCACCACCCCGTATCTTTGGAGCCAATCGACCCCCAATATAATGCCATACCCAGTAAAGCCCAAAACAAAGCAATCACAAACAAACATACATCCATGACTCGATAAGACCAAATTCCTGCAAATCATACTAAGGCTAGTCGAACCACCAATCGGGTTCGTCACAACCAATGGTCTATCGACTATCTCGGGTTCCAGTCCCAACCTATCTACCAGGTCACTAGATATGAAGGAATGGGAAGCCCCAGTATCAAACAAAACTCGAACTGGTACATCATAAATAGAAAGCATACCTTGAATAACAACATTCTTTCCTTTCTCCGCTGCAGTTGGGGCATTCGACGAAGAAGGAACAACATCAATAGCATATGCTTTCACAATCTGCTTCTCCTTAAGAGGTTGCAGACACTTATCCTTATGATGTCCCACTTGGCCACAGTTATAGCACTTCCTATCTGCTGGCTCGGCCCGGCATTCTTTAGCATAATGGCCCTTCTTACCACAGCTGAAGCACTCAACATCTTTCTTGTTCTTTTTCTGACCATCCTTAGATTGGCTCTGCTTCCTCTTGTTCTGAGAGTTATTCTTGCCTCCACCGCCTGCTTGCGGCTTCGGCCCTTCTGCAGATGCAGCCTCAGTCTTTGACTTAGGGTAAAGACTCTTTGATCTCAATGCTTTCCCCACAGTCGATTCAAAAGTCTCATCGATGTGGTTGATAAGCCTTTCCCCCAAGTATCCATCCAAACCAGTAATGAACTTCTTATTATTCTTCTCAGGAGTATCGATAAGAGATAGTCCATACTTTGACAAAGTGTCGAACTCAGCAATATAATCAGAGACTGCCCTACCATTCTGCTTGAGTTCCAAGAATCTCTTAAACAACACTGACTTCTGGGCAGCTGGAATGAACTTCTCGCTAAAGCGAGCCTTGAACTGATCCCAAGTAACCTGATCTTCTGGAGTAGCTGTTCTAATGGCATTCCACCAGTTCATCGCTCGCCCTTGCAGCTGACGAGACGCTAGTCTTCTCTTCATCGCATCCTCGATACCCAAGTCGTTGAAGATACGATCACAGCTATCCAACCAATCCTGAACATCTGTGACCGACTCCGTTCCTTGGAACGGCTTCCCACCAAGGTTAGTGTAATCCTTGCACAACTTGGCGAAATCGACCCTAGGCGCCTGTACTACTGGACCACCACCAATTCCGGGATTGGTAACTGCCCCTTGCACCTCCCTAAGCATGTCTCTCATGAGATCAGTAAACATCGCCCTCATGTCAGCAGCATTCCCATTATTGGCTCCCCTACCAGCACCTCTAGCATATCGGCTCATCGTCAATCTGTAAAAGGGGAAACGATTAATGACCCCATAGTGGTGCTAGTGCAGTACGACTTCATTCTTATACTACTAATATTATATATTTAGCTTTTGAAAACCAAAGTAATCACAAATACGCTCTCTCATATACGTACTCTCTTCCTAGTGTCTTTCCCTAGGTTAACTACGCAACCTAGAGCTCTGATACCAAATGTGACGGCCCGCCCCGCACCAACCGACATTTACTCCATGAGTGCGTTGTACACATGTCCGGTTAGCACGGGATGGTCGTCAGAAGAAAAGTGAAGAAGGAAATGAACTAACAAGGAACCTGTAGAATGTCTCATAGAACAAAATATGATAATAACATACTTGACATAAAACAGGTGAGACAATGCATAAGCTGAAACAACTAACATAGCAGCGGAAAATCCAAGTACAGCTTATGATCCAAAGTTAACATTATTACAACTTTTCAAACTGTCTTAAAAAGAAAAGCAAGATAAGGGAGGTATGTTACTAATGCCCAAGTAGCGACCACCAACGACACAGGGAGAATATCTATATATCATACGTGGAAGCCTCCCCGTATTTTGATAACATGTTATAACCATAAATCTAGGCAGAATTAAATTTTAAAATAAGAACCAAGGGAAACGGGTTGCGCCATTGCGTTCGCCTCGGAATTCTGCATGAAATCGAGTCCGAGTTTTCGAAAATCGGAGTCCGTATGACCAAGTTATGGCTCCCTAAAGTTTCAGAAATTTTCAGAGTTCAAAACAGTTCGAATTCGAGTTCAAATTCGAATTTCAAAACCCAGATTGACTGAGCGGGAAATTTCCCGACCAGCACCCCAGGTCGACTGGGGAGTTGACTGGGTAGTCGACACCCGCAGGATCAGGTCGACTGCGTAGTCGACTTGGGTGTCGACCTGGTCCCCGAACCTGGTTTGGGCCTGGTTGCTCCTGCTTGACCCTATTGGCTTGTTTGAGGACCTGTGACGATTTTTGGCGGTTCATATCGATTCTAGGGTTTATCCTATGGCCTAAACTAGTTGTTGCAACTATAAAACACCCTAAGACCTAGGCTAATCCACAACAAATCTTTCTAACACCATTATGCTGCTAAGTCTCCTCTTGAACCATGGCCGCCGCCTCTAACTTAAAGCTTAAACATTCAAACTAGATCCAAATCGAAGGCCAACGTTTCTACAACAATTCAAGGGAATAGATCAACATCTCAACAATGATCCTACGACAATTTCTGTTCTTAGTTCTCAAAAACCACGATCTGTAAGCCCCAGTTACTCTTAGATCTAAACTCTAAACTTAATATGGACATGTGTAAATTGAAGTTGAACATAAACATGATAACTACTTGAGACCTACTCTTGTATATCTTTGATCTATGACTATTCCTTTTTGATCTATTATTTTAGATCTACTCTTGTTCACCCTAGATCTATTCACCTTGAACCTAGTACCGTTCATATTGAACCTTGATTTGTGGAATACCGATAAGAACTTGATTTAGGGGCCTGTTCATGTCATAACCTAAACCCTATCATTATTTTAACATGCCTGTGATGTTGTGATGTTGAAAGTATTGCTAGTCATAAGTTTAGGATTATCATCTTATGTCATTTATTGCTATGTTTATCACCCTATTTCATATGCCAGTGATGTTATGATCATATCTCAAGTTACACCATGCTTGCCTTGAAATCACCTTTGCCACTTTATACCCATCCTTGTTATGTTATTCTCTAGTTACATCTATTGCCTTGATTCGAATTCACGAGTGTTGGGGATGTGATTTGGGTAGTTTTGGAAAACCTGAATTTAGTATGAACTTGAAAACATGAATATCGTTATAACTTGAGCTTGGATAGGAACATGAACTTGACATGAAATTATACTTGAAAATATGAATTTGGGACATGACACTTAGATAACTTGAACGTGGCCAACTCGAGGTTGGGTTGAGTTTGCAATATAAATCTGCCTGGAACCGCCCGGCGAATCCAGTAACTGCAAACAATAGGACCCAATGTGAGTAGTTGGTCATATCGCACTCGAAACCCGAGGTTAGACCAGGTTATGGTGTAAAACTGTCCGGACCCGCCCGACACATCCAGTAACCATAACCAAGTCTAATGTGAGAGGTTAGGGGTGCATTAAGTAAATTAATGCCACTGGATAGGGTTAAGTCATGGACCACTTGAATATACTTAACCAATTTGACACGTTGATTTGATAGGGTTAAGTCATGAACCGCTTGAACACACTTAACCAACCTGACACATGATTCGTAGGACTAAGTCTTGAACTAGAGAGACACACTTAGTCAATTTGACATGACACGTAGATGGGGTTAAGTCTCGATTTTAAATGACAACTTAACCTGCTGAACGAAACCCTAGAATCACGGTCCTTTTCAGCAATAACCCACTAGATGTATCACGGTACCCTGGGACTAGGCAGGTTGGGGCACGATTGCTGGGCTGATTGTAAGTGACCAGAACGACGGCTGAGTTGGTGCGCCATTGTAGGTTCAGGCGGACTAGGGTCATGCACTTAGTCCGGAGTTGAAAAAGCAGGCATTGGGCATCAGTAGGATTATCTGTGCATTCTTGATTCGTGTCGGTGGTTGGCACCCTAGGGCTTGATACACCTTATGGTGGACCTAGCACAGGTGACTACATTCGTGATAGGGCCGTATGACACAGACACACGACGAGCTAGACTTGTAGGGAGCCGATCGATTAGATCATACCGTTGGACCCCGAATTGGGTCACTTCACGATATTGGGCCAAGGGATATTTCTTGATTTATAGTTGACACGGGATTAGTATACCAGTATAGTTGGTATGGCGAACCATAAATACGCAATGTTAGACTTGAGTTATCTTGCTAGCTTAGTTATCATGTCAGACTTATCATCATTCCTATGTTTAATTCCAGTTTATTCATGTCTTGTTAATTTTACTAGTTTCTATGCTGATAGTCACTAGGGCTTACCAGTCTTTTTGACTGACCCGTTTTCTTTCGCCTCTTTGTCTTTCGTTCCCCCCAGGTTATCAGGGAGGAAACTCTAGCTCTTAGCTTGGACTTTGCTTGCTTTCTGACAGCTCATGTACGGTTTGGTCTTGAGCTATGCTATGGCTGCACTCATGCACTTTTTGGGGAATAATATTGCTTTCTAACAGCCCATGTACGGTTTGGTCTTGAGCTATGCTATGGCTGCACTCATGCACTTTTTGGGGAATAATATTTTACTTATGTTGTTTTAAGTACTTTGCTTCTTTAGAACTTGATGTAATGAAATAATGACTTGGCATTTTGATGTAAGAGGTTTTGACTCTATTTTTCAGTAATGAGATTTGGTTTTAAAGTTTATATCCGCTGCTTTATATACTCTATTTTATCTATGTTCTGTCTTGTGTTATCTCTGTGCCTGTTTACTAGATAATACCCCTCCAAAACTACGGCATTCCCTTTGTGAGTGACCCTAGCGGAGGTGGGGTGTTACATTTGGTATCAGAGCAGAAGGTTACCAGACTGGGCAAAAGTTTTAAAAACCTTCTGAAACTATTTTCAAAACCATTTATAAAGAAGCATTTTTCAAGAAAAGTTTATTTTGAAAAGGCTATTCCCCAAAAGCCATTAGCACTATCCTTTATTTCCTTGTTTGAATCTCTTTCCCTTTCTTTTCTCCATTTGTAGTCGCAGTAGCTTTACCTGTGGCTAATCTTCTTTCTAGCTTCATAGAGGGTTTTCCGTACGATGGAGATAGTTTCCGTGAGGCTTGTTAACATGTTACATAGGAAAGGTATGAGTGATAAGGCGGATTAGTCTTAGAACGAGAAGAAAGACTTCCAGAAAGGAGGCAAGAACAACAACAACAAGAATGATAACAAGACACGCGAGAAAAGAAAATGCAACTTATGTGGTATTAACGGGCATATAGTCCGGGACTGTAGGAAGAAGAAGATGAAGATAGGAGCATGTTTTCAATGCGGTGAAACTGGACACATCAGCAAGAACTGCCCTAAGAAGCAAAGGCAAGCCCCGCAAGAAGGACCTTCTAGGGGTACATCTTTAACTTCTTTTCCCTAGATACTCTGTTTTATCTTGTATATCCTTTCGATCCTGTTTTGAGAACCTTAGGTAGAATCCTATGAATGTAAACATGTATTTGAAACATGTTATGCTTGATGTTTGCGAATGGTTGCAAGTGGTTGCAAGTGATTGCTCGTGGTTGCATAACACACATTAGGCACTAGATCGGCTCAGACACATTTTCATATTGCATATGCATGAGTGTTTATACTTATTTATGGATGAAATGGAATGTGTTATCATATGAATGTTGCATATGGATGAATGTTTGTGCACACATATAGTGCTTACGTGACTAGGATTATTTACATACATGTTGGATTCATGACACTAAACATATTTTGCATTAGAAAGATCAATCAGGCCTGATCATTTACATTAGATAAGGAACATATACACACACTTTCTGCATATGTTCATACAGCATTAGAAATCTCTTAAGGACAATGTTTGCTTGTGGATGATGTTTTGAGTAGATGGATGATGGATGGTAGGATACGTTCTTCCTAACTTAGAGATTTCGGGGACGAAATACTTTAAGGAGGGGAGAATGTAACAACCCGTATTTTGATAACTTGTTATAACCATAAATATAGGCAGAATTAAATTTTAAAACAAGAATCAAGGGAAACGGGTTGCGCCATTTCGTTCGTCTCGGAATTCTGCATGAAATCGGGTCCGAGTTTTCGAAAATCGGAGTCCGTATGACCAAGTTATGGCTCCCCAAAGTTTCAGAAATTTTCAGAGTTCAAAACAGTTCGAATTCGAGTTCAAATTCGAATTTCAAAACCCAGACAGACTGGGCGGGAAATTTCCCGCCCAGCACCCCAGGTCGACTGGGGAGTCGACTGGGCAGTCGACACCCCCAAGACCAGGTCGACTGCACAGTCGACTTGGGTGTCGACCTGGTCCCCGAACCTGGTTTGGGCCTGGTTGCTCCTGCTTGACCCTGTTGGCTTGTTTGAGGGCCTGTGACGATTTTTGGCAGTTCAGATCGATTCTAGGGTTTATCCTATGGCCTAAACTAGTTGTTGCAACTATAAAAACACCCTAAGACCTAGGCTAATCCACAACAAATCTTTCTAACACCATTATGCTGCTAAGTCTCCTCTTGAACCATGGCCGCCGCCACCAACTTAAAGCTTAAACATTCAAACTAGATCCAAATCGAAGGCCAACGTTTCTACAACAATTCAAAGGAATAGATCAACATCTCAACAACGATCCTACGACAATTTCTGTTCTTAGTTCTCAAAAACCACGATCTGTAAGCCCCAGTTACTCTTAGATCTAAACTCTAAACTTAATATGGACATGTGTAAATTGAAGTTGAACATAAACATGATAACTACTTGAGACCTACTCTTTTATATCTTTGATCTATGACTATTCCTTTTTGATATATTATTTTAGATCTACTCTTGTTCACCCTAGATCTATTCACCTTGAACCTAGTACCGTTCATATTGAACCTTGATTTGTGGAATACCGATAAGAACTTGATTTAGGGGCCTGTTCATGTCATAACCTAAACCCTATCATTATTTTAACATGCCTGTGATGTTAAGATGTTGAAACTATTGCTATTCATAAGTTTAGGATTATCATCTTATGTCATTTATTGCTATGTTTATCACCCTATTTCATATGCCAGTGATGTTATGATCATATCTCAAGTTACACCATGCTTGCCTTGAAATCACCTTTGCCACTTTATACCCATCCTTGTTATGTTATTCCCTAGTTACATCTATTGCCTTGATTCGAATTCACGAGCGTTGGGGATGCGATTTGGGTAGTTTAGGAAAACCTGAATTTAGTATGAACTTGAAAACATGAATATCGTTATAACTTGAGCTTGGATAGGAACATGAACTTGACATGAAATTATACTTGAAAATATGAATTTGGGACATGACACTTAGATAACTTGAACGTGGCCAACTCGAGGTTAGGTTGAGTTTGCAATATAAATCTGCCCGGAACCGCCCGGCGAATCCAGTAACTGCAAACAATAGGACCCAATGTGAGTAGTTGGTCATATCGCACTCGAAACCCGAGGTTAGACCAGGTTATGGTGTAAAACTGCCCGGACCCGCCCGACACATCCAGTAACCATAACCAAGTCTAATGTGAGAGGTTAGGGGTGCATTAAGTAAATTAATGCCACTGGATAGGGTTAAGTCATGGACCACTTGAATATACTTAACCAATTTGACACGTTGATTTGATAGGGTTAAGTCATGAACCGCTTGAACACACTTAACCAACCTGACACGTGATTCGTAGGACTAAGTCTTGAACTAGAGTGACACACTTAGTCAATTTGACATGACACGTAGATGGGGTTAAGTCTCGATTTTAAATGAAAACTTAACCTACTGAACGAAACCCTAGTTACGCGCTCCTTTTCAGCAGTAACCCACTAGATGTATCATGTTACCCTGGGACTAGGCAGGGTGGGGCACGATTGCTAGGCTGATTGTAAGCGACCAGAACGACGGCTGAGTTGGTGCGCCATTGTAGGTTCAGGCGGACTAGGGTTGTGCACTTAGTCCGGAGTTGAAAAAGCAGTCATTGGGCATCAGTAGGATTATCTGTGCATTCTTGATTCGTGTCGGTGGTTGGCACCCTAGGGCTTGATACACCCTATGGTGGACCTAGCACAGGTGACTACATTCGTGATAGGGCCGTATGACATGGACACACGACGAGCTAGACTTGTAGGGAGCCGATCGATTAGATCATACCGTTGGACCCCGAATTGGGTCACTTCACGATATTGGGCCAAGGGATTATTTCTTGATTTATAGTTGACACGGGATTAGTATACCAGTATAGTTGGTATGGCGAACCTTGAATACGCAATGTTAGACTTGAGTTATCTTGCTAGCTTAGTTATCATGTCAGACTTATCATCATTCCTATGTTTAATTCCAGTTTATTCATGTCTTGTTAATTTTACTATTTTCTATGCTGATAGTCACTAGGGCTTACCAGTCTTTTTGACTGACCCGTTTTCTTTCGCCTCTTTGTCTTTCATTTCCCCCCCAGGTTCTCTGGGAGGAAACTCTAGCTCTTAGCTTGGACTTTGCTAGCTTTCTGACAGCTCATGTACGGTTTGGTCTTGAGTTATGTTATGGCTGCACTCATGCACTTTTTGGGGAATAATATTTTACTTATGTTGTTTTAAGTACTTTGCTTCTTTAGAACTTGATGTAATGAAATAATGACTTGGCATTTTGATGTAAGAGGTTTTGACTCTATTTTTCAGTAATGAGATTTGGTTTTAAAGTTTATATCCGCTGCTTTATATACTCTATTTTATCTATGTTCTGTCTTGTGTTATCTCTGTGCCTGTTTACTAGATAATACCCCTCCAAAACTAGGGCATTCCCTTTGTGAGTGACCCTAGCGGAGGTGGGGTGTTACATAACATGTCTCTAGTCTGCTGTGTGAGCACCCAGAGTAATAAGAAGAGACATAAAACTTTGGGACATAAAGCCTGGTATGAGCGATAAGCATCTAAACAGAACAATAACAGGTAGACTAAAACATACCTGAACCTGGACCTACAACCAAAGAGTTAGCACTACATACTGTACAACACTCTAAGGTGCCAATAACATGTGGTGTAAAGATAATGGGGGTGGGGGTGTGCATGTCATAGTGATGGCAAACAATCAAACATAGCATCCATCCTCACAACTCTCACTTAGTGCGTAAAGCATACGATATTCACCACTTCGATCACCCAACATACCTTGCTATGATCACTTTTCCCCATGAAGTCATAAATGGCTTCACTGCACTGATACATAGCCACTAATCCTTTGCTATGTCCACTTTTCCCCATGGAGTCACAATGACCCCACTGCACTGCCTCATAGCCTCATTAATCCTTTACTATGTCCACTCTGCCCCATGGAGTCACAATGACCCCACTGCACTGGCTCATAGTCTTACTACGCATCACTTTGCCCCTCGAGTCATAATGACTCTACTGCACTGATAACGTAGTCTTGCTACCATCACCTTGCCCCTCGAGTCGTAATGACTCAACTGCACTGATAAGTAGCCTATCATCCATTTTCAGTGGTGAATCGAAGTTATGAACGTCGACAACTCCTTAGTACACGTCCCGCAGCAAAGCCCAACCATGAAGTGAACTCATTGATCCCCAACTGGATCCCGAGCTCTAACTTCCATTTGGACTACCTTTGCATCTCGGGTTATTGGTCATCACCGGATCGGTTCGGATCTCCCCCTAATCATCAGTTCGGTTCGGATCGGAATACTCCTCTTCACTGGATCGGATCGGATATATCAGACTGCCTCACAGCACGTCGGTTCGGATCGGCAGACGTCGCCCCTAGTCGGGTCAGGTTCTTCAAGCTCGATCGTTATGGATCGGTTCAGAGGTGGCTAAACGGATCGGGTCGGGGTGGCACATCGGATCGGTTTGAAGCACGGGCTTCACCTCCCCCCCCCAACGTTGGATCGGTCTCCATCTCCACGCGGATCGGGTTGGGGAGCTACTGGCGATTCGGATCAGAGAGGCTAATCACGATCGGGTCGTTAAGTCCGATCCGGTCCGGTTCCTGCAACATTCCTGCAACTTCCAGCAACTTGTTTATATGCCACTCAACGGCGTTTTCGGCCAATCTAACACTTCTAATCAATCACAAAGCATACCATACAGTCATAGCAACATAGGGAATCAACCACAAACACCAAAACAACAAAATGATAGGTTAAAATGGATCAAACATAGCCAAAACCCCATATTTCCCCTTAAGCATGTTTAGGTGAAACTAATGATATGATTAGCAAAACTTAACCAAATTACCTCAAATTCATATCAGAGGTCTAAAACATCATTTAAGAATTTATAAGTATTTTTCCAGAATTTATTAGTGTATAAATTCGCTAATTAACACTAATTACCCTTAATTAGCCATAATTAGTGAGGAACTATGCAAATCACTCACCTTAGCCACAAATAAGACTTAGATCTGAAATAAATCTTTGATTTGGTGCGAATCCCAATGCTAAAAAGAAGCTCTAATCTTGATTTGGTGAAGATCTTCCTTTATTTGATGTTGCTAAGCTTAATCCTTGATTAGAAGGTGATTTGGAGGTGATTTAGAGGTTGGAGGCCATTTTTAGGGTTTCTAAGAGGTAAGTGGAGGCTAGAAAACTAAAATGGAATGAATCTCTAACTCTTTTCAGCCTCCCCATAACCCTAATCCCGAAATGGGTTATGGGCCCATTCACTAATCACCCTATTTGGCCCGGTTAAGCAGTTTTTCACCTTCCAAACCTTATTTCAGCCAGATCTCCCAAACGGTAAGTCCATTTGGCTATTATGACCACTCTACGGAAAGGTAAACCATCAAACAAATCTAATGGAAGTGGTTTCAGGTCAAATTTCCTTTCCAATCAAAAGTTATGGCCGAAACAAGATCAGCTAGGGGCAAAACGGTCATTTAAAAAATCGACAAAAATCATGAACATGGGAAATGACTCTAATGGTTGTTTCCCAAAGTTACATGACCATACGACTTCATATGGGAAAGAAATAAATATTCTACGATCCTCCGATGCGTAGAATGCAGGTTGTTATAATAAGAGTAAGAGTTGGGTATTGTTCTCAAATAAAGGAATAAAAGAGATTTTGTAAAGTTGTTTACGAGTGATAAGTTAAGTGATTTCCCTCATTACAGATAACGAATAATAACGGGGTAAATGTTTTGAAAAGGATAATGGAATATGAAGTCTGAGATGAGTATGGCATATTTTCTGAAGTACATAAATTAAATTGTTTTGAGGATACTCTTATGTTAAAATAAGAAGTGAAAATTTATATTCGGATTATCAATTGATTTTGAGGTTTATTAAACAAATATTTTTAATTAAAGAAGCCAAGTGATGCTGAGTACTAAACCAGTAAATTATGTTTTTATTTCATGATTGAATGGTTGTTTATTTGAAAGTTAAATAACCGACTATCAAATCTGGCACATACGATTGTTGGTACAGAAAGATCAGGATCAAATTTATATTCGAATACCATTCCAACCAGCAAATACGAAAATGTGACAGATATCGGATGCCGATCAAGATGAAGCATTTGGAGACCGTAGATCATTATAAACAGAAGAACTACTTAAATCTCTGATTCATGACCAGAGATATACATTGGTTTTGTTGTGTGATTGAAATCTACGGGTTTGCAAGGACTACTCGCTACTCATCTAAAGGGTGATACCTAGGATGTGGTAGGATGGCGCCTTCGGTTCATCCTATTTCTGGATGACTTGTATGGATGAATGTTTGATGGAGTATTTCTTAAGAATCACGTACGTTGGTTTTTTATAAACGTATTTTTGTTAGTGGCGAAGAATGGTCGTTCACTTAGATTAACGACCATAGTATTTTTGTGAAAGTTATTAGTGGTTTGGCGGATCTGACAATGTGACATTCAAAGTGAATGGTGACATGATGTTCTAAAGGTAGTGCTAAACCTCAAGCCTCTTAAACCAAGAAATGACAAAAATTGGGCAAGCAGCGTGGCTAAGTGGGTCATTCCCAAGTAGGGTGTATAATCACCTATATAGATAAATTCATTTCCTTCTTTAATCTATTTTGATGCTATCCCTTTTCGGGAAATGGTGGGTAGCTCCCAACCGTTGGTGATATACATTCGATACGCTCATGCAAAATGAGTGGTCGGTCATGTGTGGCTGGGTTGCAAGATGTTCTTGTTGAACCCAGTGTGTTCACATTTAGAGATACGCTATCGGATGGTGGTTCCATACCTTGTCATAGTTGGAAATTCAAACCCAATAAGAGCCCGCGGTTTGATTATATACTATGTATGTGGAACGTGAGATGCAAGCGTTCTGCTAGATTGTTATTTATTTGTGTTTAGACACTATTATAATATCAAAATAATATATGATTTCAACAAGAAATGGGTTGACTTAAAAATCAAATTGGATGTTGCTTATAAACTTAGTGAGTTTCTCACTCTGGTTCACCAGACTGATTCGGTGTTTGTAATGCTCGGGTTAGACCAGGTTTTACAGGTTCAGGTTATCGGGTGCTGTGAAATCCAGAGATGAGCTGAAGGTGTTCAAACATATGATATATAGTATTTATTATGTTGTGTGTTGTATATGAGGACATATTATTATAATTGTCTAGATGTACTCTGATGATTGTAAGTTTTATTTCAAAGCTCTCAATCAAGTTTTATTTCTACATTATATTTCATTCCGTTGCGATGTGAGACCCTGATGTTGTTGTGTTCTTCTTCTTCCTTTTCTATTCTAATATTTCTTTCTTTCTTACCTCACCCTCTATTTTCTTTCATTAACTATATAGTGTTTTCGATACTTGAGTTATGGCTAGTAATACGGATTTATGTATTATTATTGGAATTCAAGCGTCGATTTCCAGTGGTTCGTTGTAGTGGTATCAGAGTATAAAGTTTAGTAATAACCTTTGCTCTATAGTGTAACTCGATGGAGACTACATTGAGTTCGAGTGTGTATGTATGAGAGCGTGTATTTGTGGATTTTGTATACAAATGTTTTATATTGTGTTATTTGATCGGTTCAATTTTAAAGTTAGCAACGACACAATGTTGTTTTGTAAAGAGGGGAAACGAAATAATTTTGCCCAAATTATATTTTTGTATAGAAAAGAAACAATTTTATCAAATTATTTTGATATTGGTTGATTTGATTGATTTGAATGGAATTCAAATTGGATTAAAAGTTTGAATGGTTTAATATAACTCGAAGAGAATTCACATATGGAATTTGTGAATGAGAATTTCAATTTGAAATTAAAATGAATCGGAATTTAACTTAAAAGTAAGTTAAATAAATTTTGAAGAGAAATCAGATGATATTTAGAACTAATACAGAATTTGGATTTTTTAATGGAAGTAGACTAATTTTGAAAATAAATCAGTCAATTGGATATGTATTGAAACTTAATCTGGTTAAGCAAGAATTAATTTAAGAATGCATGTTGAGTTTGGATTAAATGAATAAATTTGAGATTTGGAAATCGTATTAATAATAATAATGAAATGGAAATCAATCTGATATTAAACCCAAGTAAATATACGAAAATATTAATAGTAAATATATATTCACTTGACCCGACACTCCTAGCTCAGTTGGTTAGAGGTGGGCAAATTGGGATGAGACATAGGTCTCAGTTTTGAGGGCTACCTCTGCCAATTTCTAGGGGTGACTACCAAGGTATTGTGAAGGCATTGAAAAATCGGGGTATATCACTACCCGTGGGATCTACTAAGACCGACAAGCAATGGCTTGAGTGAACTCTTAGGTTCCACACGTAAGTCAAAAAAAAAAATAACACTTGAATGATTGGCTTATGTTGATGGTGTATCGTTTGTTGATTGTATGTTAGATGGGTTTGATATAATTCATCAATGATTTAATGAAGAGTTAAATGGATTGGAAACCAAAGAAATGAATTCCAATAGAACAAACTGGAAACGAATCACATATGAATTAAAACCGAAAGATTCAACCCTGTATTTGTGCCTGAATGATGCTATGTGTTTGATTTTGAAAATGTGTATGGTTATACCTGTTAATCAATGAAATGTTATTTTATATTACATGAAATTGTTACTTACATGTTGAATGGAGTTAAGTACAGGTAGCTGAAGGCAATGAGGATAAGTTTTGATTTCATATATTGCATATAAATTGAGCAAGTATGCTCAATAGCGCGTGCATAAGGTACGCTTACGCGAAAATATAATTTTTTTTTTGGGTTTTGAATTTTGTTTTCCGACTGTATGGGTCGATGTATATATATTTGTTGATCCTATGCAGAAGTCCCTCTGTACAGGGAAGACTCTGCCGAATTTTTCCAGGAATTTAATATGTTAATTTTTTTTTGATATTTTGAATATTTTTATTTACAAGAATGGATTAGTTTTAGATTTGAAATAAATTGGAGTTTTGAAAAATTAATGGGTTGTAACATTTCTTCTACCTTAGTAATTTCGGGGACAAAATTCTTTTAAGGGAGAAGGAGTGTAATGTCCCGTATTTTCGATAATCAGCTATTTATTTTATTTTATTATATTAAATATTGATTTGAATTTTTAAATGGATTTAAAATATACAATTCGTTTATATAACGAAGTTCAAATGTTTAATTTATATATATATATATATAATTATAAAATGAGCTCGTAACGTCATGGTAGTTCGTAATATTGAGTATTGAGCACTACAACAAATTGACCATATTACAATGGTGGAAAAAATTTGTAAAAGACTTTTTACAACAGTGGACCCGCCATCGTCTATTAAGAATTTGTAATAGACTAAAATCTTTTACAACTTTTTTTGCACCGTTTCGAATCCGTAGTGAAATGTATATTTTACAACTGTTTTCCACCGTTGTAATAAACTTTATTACAACTTTTTATTACTGTTGTAGTATACTTTATTAAAAGTATTATTTAAAGTTGTAATATATGATCAAATTATATACATATTATTAATAAAAGTATTCATTTCAGAACATATTATCTACAAACTGTAGATATCAAACAAAATTAAAACATAAACCAAAACAATATATTCGAATTTTCGAACTCTCATCATTTATTTATAAATCATACAAGTATCTCAAGTACATAAAGCATCTACAACAAAATCCATTATCCAAGACTTCAAAATCCAAATGACTTGAAGTCATCTTTCATAAATATAAATCACTAAGAGTAATACAAACATAATGAAATTGAGATTTGCTCGCAATGCTGCTGGTCTTGCAATGGTCTTCATTTTTGAGATGACTTCCAATGAATTTGATCAAATTTTCTTGCAATGTCGCAGGTGTTCTTGAATTAAACTATACGAAATAACATATTAAGCAATAATAACGAAGTATATTAAAGTATGAAGTAATCTAAGCTATAAAACGTAACAGAAGCTGTGCAGTATTAAGGAAGAGCTAAATGCACTGGAAGTAGAACCTAGAAAAATACTATGTGAAATAAGGCCTATTAGAAGTCAAAAAATTTACCTGCTAAACAGCATCGAGAGAGTACACTGGAAAGCACATTAGCCATTTTTGCTGCTTCTATGTGACTTATCAAAATTGCCTTTATCGTCTTTGTACTCATGCACGTTTTTTTTTTTGCGTAACAAGTTCTAGATTCCACTTGTGTAGGCCTTTAAAAACATATACATAATAGTCTAGGCAGAGAATGAGTTAGAGAATGAATCATAGCAAAAAGCAAATGTTGGCAAAACCAAGTATATATAAGCATGAGTGAATAAAACAATGCTACTCAACTTAGTTCAGTAAATATATTTCAGGAAACTACCAACAATAGTGTATGTATCTGAAAATGCAATATGCAAATCATCAGTTTAAATAACCAACACCACTTAAAATCAAACTAGCCCACCCCACACTTCAACCACTTCCAACCAAAAAGCATAAGTTCCTCACCAAAAAAATGGTGTATCTCCAACTCACTTTGGTCAAACCACCTTCCAGAACTGCACCAACCAAACAAACTTCCTCACCATCACCCTGTTAAACAAACATGCATACATCTTTACAACTCAAAAACCAAGAGCCAATGAAACAACCCACCTACCTCCTAACCAAACATTGTATTTGATAAACTCACTGTCTTTTCCCAAATTCATCCTGTCAAACCTTAATACATGTTTCATTTTCAGCTAATACATATTTAAACTTTGAATTGGCAGAAGAAGCTAGAGAACATCTCATAGTGGATGTTGACTAGCATGGTATTCAGCCTCCACTTCCAACTTCCACTCCAAAATTTCACATAAAAAACTCACAAAAATATCAGATAGAGGAAACAAAACGATTTTAAAAGGAGTGAGCTTATACATACCGATATGCAAAGTCATAAGAATAATCAGGCCAAGCAGAAGTGGAAACACAACCCTTCTTCGATCTTTAAACTGTCTTTTCTTCTTGAGCTTGAATTAAAGCAACCCTGAATTGAAGCCGAACCCATACCCTAGATTCACACCCGAATTGGACCTAGAGCCGAATTGAAATTGACATAAAATCAATCTTGAATCAACTATTTTTTTGATAGCGATGAACTTTTTTTGTTTACGAAATTGGATGATTGGTTTGAAGGGAAAAATTTATTAACTGGGAATAAAGCAGGAGGCGATGTACTTCTTTGGATCTGGGGAATTGGAACGAGCGAAAGAATAGGGACAACACGTTTTATCATTTAATGGAGGAGGTGGGGAGTTGGAAAAATCAAACGGACAGAACATAAGCAATAAAAATAATCGAATGGACGAGCATTGACTGGAAATACAGTGGTTTAGAGCCGAATTTTCCAGAAAAGAAGCGCGACACAATAGTATTAGTTCGGAGGGAAATTCGAATTTGAGCCAAATTTTCAATTTAAGCATAAAACGTTTAGTAAGCGGGGTCAAATTTTTTCTACTAAAATTGAAAGAATACTAGTACATACAAAATAAAATATTCTACTAAAGAAAACCTCAAATGAATATAGAAAATTTTAAACTTTTTTTGAAGTATTAGATGTTAAATATAATTATTACCCATAAATATTAAATATTAAATAATAATAATAATAAGTATTACTTTTTAATTATTGAAGATTTCTTATTAATCGTTCGTTATTATGAATTAATTATTAAATATAATCTTAGTTATTAATCTCTTCTTCTTAATTATTAATCTCTACTTCTTAATTATTAATAGCAATAATTGATTATTCATGATTAGCATTAATAATTATATTCCAATTATTAACTATTTAATAGTAATTATGTAATATTAACTATATTTTTTAATTATTCTTCTTAATTGCTAAGTATTAAATATTACGGATTGATTATTAATTATTACTTCCTAATTGATTATTAATATTAATTATTAGTTATAAATAATCAATATAAATGTATTGAATATTAATTATTAGTTGTTAATTATATTAAATATATTTTACAACAGTCAAAAATTAAAAGATGTGATAGGCTTTTATTACAACTATCAAAATAACACAGTTGTTAAAAATAAGTTTATTACAACTTTTCTGGCAAAAAGTTGTAAAAGACATTTATTACAACAGTGCTTTTACCACCATTATATGGAACATTAATTGAATATACAGGATCCGATATAAGTCGGAATTCTATGAAACAAGAAATGTTTGAATCTAATAGATTACAATTTTTATATGAAAGAGAAAAACCGAGATTTCATATTGTAGATTGTTAGTTATGTCCAAATCAAATATTAAAATAGTCATTATGGAAATAGTTATTTAAAATATAACATTTATTTAATTAATACGATAAGGTTTTAATATATATTTACATATTATTTAACTCGAAATGTTGACATCGAGCTGTATAATCCATATTAGTTCATATTTGGAGATACGTGATATTATTCTATTTAGATATTTACAATAATAATAATTTATTATTACTCAATCCGATTGTTTTGGAATTTATATAATATTTTATTAATATTATATAAGAATTAAAATAGAGATTTTTCAAACAGTCTCTGATTTCGATGAAATCAGTTTCATTAGAACCGTAACATTAAATTATTGTATAATATTAAATTTCGTGGTAAACCGATGGCGTATGTGACTTCGGTAACCAAAAACGTCTTTTTTTATTTAATCGTTTATATTATTTTGGCCATTCTAGACAGAGGTAACTTTAGAGGAGTACATGACGGGCGAAATGAACTCTGATTTTAACAAAACAAATTTCATTGGATCCGTAAGCAAAAAGGACTAGTAGAATTTCAAAGTTTTAAATTGATTGGATTTATAATGTGATCGTAGGAAATTTAAACGCATGATTTTTCACCTGTCAATTATAAAGGGATTTTTAGAAACGACCTCGGAATTCGACGAAACCTGTCCTATCGTGTCCAGAATATTTTTTTTGCTAGGATTAGGAGTTTCGTCTTGATTGGAGGTCATATGTGATTGTTTTAAGGCATTACTTCACGGTGAAGTTTAATAAATAATATTTTATAATTATTGGTCACACTATATGAACATGACCTGGGTCAACAACCCTAAATGTCTTCAGCATGGTCAATGAAATTATTTCTGCGCCTCCACCATTTTTCAACAAACCAGAAGCATCGATCCTTCTTTCCTCAAAATCTCCAAATCTGTGCATTGATCAAAGAAACTTATAACTAAAAATATGCTCAGCACTTCGTGGTGTATAAGGTCAATGGTGGCGATTCGATTTAGTGGGTTGTGGTCATCGTGTTTTTGCGCAGAAGTCGCTACGTTCGAAGGTAATCTACAGGTGTTTGGTGGAGCTAGATGGTTCAAGGCTTTGGCCGGTGGTCGAGCAGGCTCAGGCGCACGAGTGTCTCCGATGAACCTCTAATGTATGGACGTGAGTGCGGCAGCAAGGGGGATGAGGTCGGCATAGTGAATGTCTGTAAATGGAGCAACGAAAACAATGGTATGGTGTGCAAAGGAAACAGGGAAGACGCGGTTATAAAAAAGGCATAAGATTGGTGTAGTAGTGGAAGTGTGGGTACGTGATCAATGAAGGAAAAAGGAACATGCATGGGAAGGGATGGGTTGGTGCAGCAGCGTGTAAATGACGGTGGCGGGATGAAGTCTGCGCTGCTAACCTGGAATGAAGGAATGGAGAGAATAATGATCGAGCTTTTTAAGTATGTCGGCCTATTTAAAGCCTTAACAGAGTAATTAACTTAAACTAATGTATATAATTAACATTTAATTTGTTTAATTAAATTATAAACATTTATATATATTAATAACTTTTATCAGGTTACCAGAATGGAACAAATTGGGTTACGTTGAAATCGTATTGTCGGACAGAATATTATGGAAAAAATATGGAACAAGTTTGGTTGGGAACGGAGATAGCTAGGAATTACAGTTAAATTAAACACATTTAAATTTATCTGTAACCGAACCGTTCAACGAATTAATCGAAGTGAGTATAACTCACTCAGTTTTTACCCACTTAAAGTGGGGTTTATTATTTGTGTGCTATGGTAGTTACTTGGTTGATGGATGCTATATATATATATATATTTACATTTATGTTGACTGAACTGATTAAAAAACGTTCGTTTTATTTTATTTGAACTAATCGTTATTTTTAACGATTATTTCCAATGAGGTAACTTACCTCATTGGTTATGTTTATAATAATATAAACGTATTAAATTAAAATATGATGCATGGATTACTTTTATATTTATTGTTGAATATGACATCTGTTTATTTACTTGAATAATATTATTTGAGGTAACATATTTGGATGGAGGGAAAAACAAGTTGGAGGAATCCAATTGGATTCCTCACAATTATTGTATATTTTCATATTACCAATATATAAACTGTATGACCAACATGATTAGATGATTAATTGGTTTATTGATCTGTTGAATCATAATTCAACATTTGTTGTGTTATTAACCAATGGACAGTTTTGGTTGAGTAATTGGTATCAAATGGCTTAATAATAAATCATTTTGTAAATATGGATTTACCGTCAGGTGAATCAACAATAATGAAGTTATTTAAGCTAGTTTTATTACTAATTAATTTAAAGGAGGAACTAATTGGAATTGGTTAACGAGATAATCATGTTTTTAGTTGACCAAGTCGACCGTTTAAATTGGGATTTTATTATTAAGTTAAATTAGCTTATTATCAAATAATATATTGAAATAGCTTAACAAATATTTGTTTTAAATTTTAATAAGAGTTTAATAAAGAATTTATTATTTATTTTAGTTAAATTGAATTTTTAACAACTTTTACAGTAGTTAGTGATGAACTAAATTATTAAGTTAATTAATAATAATTTAAGAGATTTCTTTTTAGGTGGAATTCATTTAAGTAAGAAATTGGAGTTTTGAAATGGAATTGAGTTGAATTATGAAAGGAGTTTCTGAGCGGGTTTTATATTAAAAATCGAGTTTTCTATAATAAAGTTATAGAAGAGATTTTAAGTGAATATGATAGATTAAATAAATATTTACTTAACATTTAAATTAAATAAAAAGAAATCGAGATATGAAAGGGGTTTATACTAAAACCTGTGATTTTATAAACAAGATTTATAAAGGAGATGTGAATTCGAAGTGTTAATTTGTAATAGGCGATACTTAATGAATTTAAGTGATAAGGATGGAATTGAAACAATATTTTCAAGTGAAAATGGTTGAATGAATTAGAAGTGGAACATAATGGGTTGACAACGAGTTAAGATAAGAATTGGACTCTACTGGAGATTGGTTGAGTTAAGGGATTTTTTGAGTATTGATCTGATTTTGATTTCGATCTTCGAGGTTGATACTTAGGAAATTATTCGCTTACCAATTTACGGTCAGGGCTAATGAGTGTTGAAGTGATGGTAATAAAAAGATTTTTGAGAATATACAATGAGATTTCCAAATTTACGGAAACAAAAGACTCGAGAATATATATAATGAGATTTCCAAAATAACGGAAACAAAAGGAGATTGCGCGAAAATATAACGATATTTTCCAAGGAAAAAGGAAATGAGAAGTTGCGATTGAAATAGGGTTTCTATAAGAATAAGAGTTGTGTATTGTTTTCAAATAAAGGAATAAAAGAGATTTTGTAATGTTGTTTACGAGTGATAAGTGAAGTGATTTCCCCAATTACAGGTAACAAATAATAAGGGGTAAATGTTTTGAAAAGGATAATGGAATACGAAGTTTGAGATGAGTACAGGATATTTTCCAAAGTATATAAATTAAATTGTTTTGAAGATACTCTTATATTAAAATAAGAAGTGAAAAGTTATCTTCGAATTATCAATTGCTTTTGAGGTTTATTAAACGAATATTTTTAATTAAAGAAGCCAAGTAATGATGAGTAAGAAACTAGTAAATTTTATTTTCATTTCATGATTGAATGGTTGTTTATTTGATTGTTAAATAAGTGACTATCAAATCTGGCCCATACGGTTGTTGGTATGGAAAGACCAAGATCGAATTTATATTCGAATACCATTCCGACCAGCAATACGAAAATGTGACAAATATCAGCTGCTGGTCAAGACGAAGAATTTGGATACTTTAGATCGTTATAAACGGAAGAACTACTTAAATCTCTGATTCATGACTAGAGATATACGGTGGTACTGTCGTGATTGAAATCTACGGTTTTGCAAGGACTACGCGCTACTGATTTATACGGTGATACCTAGGATGTGGTAGGAGGGTGCCTTCAATTCATCTTATTCCTGGATGACCTGTGTGGATGAATGTCTGACAGAGTATTTCTTAAGAATCACGTACGTTGGTTTTTTACAAACTTATTTCTGTTAGTGGCAGAGAATGGTCGTTCTCTTAACTTAACGACCAGAGTATTTTTGTGAACGTCAATTAGTGGTTTGGCAGATCCGACAATGTGACATTCAAAGTGAATGGTGATATGATGTTCTAAAGGTAGTGCTAAACCTCAAGCCTCTTCAACTGGGAAATGACATAAATTGGGCAAGCAGCATAGCTAAGCAAGTCACTCCCCAGTAAGGTGTATAATCACTTATCTAGAGAAATTCATTTCCTTCTTTAATCATTTTTGATGTTGTCCCTTTTCTGGAAACGGTGGGTAGCTCCCAACCGCTGGTGATATACATTCGGTACACTCAATCAAAATAAATGGTCGGTCATGTGTGGCCGGGTTGCAAGATGTTCTCGTTGAACCCAGTGTATTCCCCTCTAGAGATACACTATCAGAAGGTGGTTCCATACTTTGTCATAGTTGAAAATTCAATCTTCAATAAGAGCCTGCAGTTTTGATTATATACTATGTATGTGGAACGTGATATGCAAGCATTCTGCTAGATAGTTATTTATTTGTGTTTAGACACTATTATAATATCAGAATAAGATATTATTTCAAAAAGAAATGGTTTGACTTAAAAATCAAGTTGGATGTTGCTTATAAACTTAGTGGGTTTCTCACTCTGGTTCACCAGACTGATCCGACGTTTGTAATGCACGGGTTAGACTGGATTTTACAGGTTCAGGTTGTCGGGTGCTATGAAGTCCAAAGACGAGCTGAAGGTGTTCATATGTATGATATCTCGTGTTTATTCCGCTATGTGTTGTATATGAGGACAGATTATTATAACTGTCCAGATGTGTTGATGTACTATGATGATTGTAAGTTTTATTTTAAAGCTCTCGATAAAGTTTTATTTCTATATTATATTTTATTCCGTTGCGATGTGAAACTCTAAAGTTGTTGTGTTCTTCTTCTTCTATTCTAATATTTCTTTCTTTCTTATCTCACCCTATATTTTCTTTCATTAACTATCTGTTGTTTTCGACACTTGAGTTCTGGCAAGTAATATAGGTTTATGTTTTATTGTTGGAATTCGGGCATCGAATTCCATCGGGTTGTTACATAAACCATTTTTAAATGTTCAATTAGACGGTTAAAAATCTGGGTCATTACATATAATCTCTGTCTGAAACTTCTTTAGATCATGATGCTTTTGCTAATATGACTTTGGCTATTTGTTATGATGTGCATGAAGTAATATTACAAAAAGGTTCTGATTCAGTTAATTCCCCTTCTTTAGTTAATGTCTCTTTACCCAGTTCTTACATGTCTTCTTTTCAACCTGTCGCTTCAAATCATTGCTTGTCAGAGGATGAGGTTAAGGATTTGCAATTGAGTAGCTAGAAGTATGGTTTGTTTTACTAGAGCGATGTTATTCAATTGCTTATCCGGAATGATCATTTGTTAAGCAAGTTTGTAACTTGGTTTTTGATGTCATTGATCACCAATTTTGGATCAATTTTTTTTCTATTTGTAACAACCCGGAAAATCCGAGCTAATTTAAATTTTTATTTTGGCAATTTTAGTGAATTTTGAATATTTAAAATGAATTATTTTAAATAATAACGATGAGAAATTTATTTTGAATATAATTAGAGCGTATATATTTATTTGAATCGTCGTTAGAATATAAATATTTATTTTTAAATTATAAAAGGAAATGAAAATGGCGCGGTAGTTTAAAAATTCGATTTCAAATTTCAAATAATTGTACAGGATTCAAAATAAACCGGATTTTAGCGAAACTAAGAATATTAGAATCTAATTGAAAATATCTTTCCAACGAATCCGAAAAATTTCATAGCGGGAATAAAAGTTATGCCCAGTTGAAAATTCAGAATAGTCGCTATGAAATTTTGGCCCTTAAAAATGGAAATTTTGCAAACGACCTCGGTTTTCGATGAAACCACTTTTGTTGGATCCGGGATGTCAAATTATTGCTAGGTTCAAAATTCATAATTTTCTGAATCAATATGTGAGCGTGGCAAAGGAAAACGCGTTTGACCAGTTTCAGTTGATTTTAATCAACTGGAAAATGGCCATTTTTCAAACGGTCTCAGAATTTGACGAAATTAGTTTTGTTAGGACCGTATCATCAATACAAAGCTAGAAATAAATTTTCTGTAATTTTTGGAGTCAGTATGCGGCCCCGATAAATTAAAATGTACGTTAAAATGCAATATATTGATTTATATTTTAATTTAAAGAAAAATTGATTGAAACAATCGAATTGGCTAACGGGACATATCCCATTGTGTTCGGAATGGGGGGTAGTTAGCTAGGGACGACAGTCGTTGGGTTTGATTTGGAGTTCGAATGAAAAAGTAACTTTTTGGAATTAAATATATAAATGGCCAACCCTCTTCTCTTCTCTCTCCTCATTCAAAAACTCATGCAAGAAAAAAAAAGAGACAAACCCGTCGCTCCCCTTTCAGCCGCCTCCTCCACCACTGCGCCCCCACTTCGTGCCGCCGTTCCTCCTCCCTCTCCTTCTCTTTCTCTCTTCTAATTTCAAATCCCTAAACCCCAAATTGCAAACTACCACCACCGTGGGCCCCTCCAGTGCCACCACCACCAGCACCCTTCCTCCGCCCATTCAGGCCTATGCCGCCGCCCCTCAGCCCTCAGCTCCGGCCATGGGCCCCACCACCTCAAAAATCACATTTTTCACAAAATCCCGTTTTTGCAAATAACACCCTGAGCTTCCACAGCCCATAACACCCAAATGGTGCGATTCTGGCCAAAACTCCACAATGTCAATATCAAAGAGCACGATTTTCTCTTCGATTTGATATATGATAGTCCTATTTTGGATTGCGGAGCTGTCGGGAAAACATGTCCAAATCTACTGTCCAGACACTGTCAAAATGCTGTCTTTTCGCGATTTCCGGCGAAATAGCACATTTTCGGAAGGAAGACCACTAGGCGAAAGTTGTCCGGAATGACGCGTTTACGCTAAAATTAAAGATGGTGTGAAGATCGGAGCTTGTTTGCAAATTCTGGAACCAGAACAGCAAATCCGGGTGTTAGAAAAAAATGTGAGTTTCCTCCGCTTTAAAGCTTCTATGGTTTTTGACGTATGAAGAGATAATAAAAATATGATTTTTATATTATAGAAGTAGTAAAGATAATATTTTTATCATAGTAAAGATTATATTTTTATCATAGTAAAGAATATATTTTTATCATAGTAAAGATTAAAATTTTATAATAAGAAAGATTAGATTTTTAAAATAATAAATATATGATTTTTACTTTAAAGAAGGTTAGATTTTTAAAGTGTTAATGACTCGATTTTTAAAGTGACAAAAACTCGATTTTTAGAATGATAAAAACTTGATTTTTAGAGTGATAAAGATTCGATTTTTAGTGATTTGAGGTTTGATTTTTATCAATAAAAAGAAGTGATTTTTCTATGACCGAATGAATGATTTTTATACATACAAAGAAATAATTTATATATATATAATAGCGGAATAAAAATATGATTTTTATATACTTAGTATAATAAAATATGATTTTTATTATAGGAGTAGCAAAATAAAAATACGATTTTTGTACATGTAGTGATATATTAAAAACGTGATTTTTAATATAAATTGCATTGAAACGGATTGCGTTAGAATCATAGCAGCGAATCTGAGTGACAATAAGGAATGGCGGAGTGGAACCCCAAGGTGAGAACTTCTCACTTTTAATTTATTTTCTAGTTAAAATTATATACTAGGATGCAGACGGAGTTTAGCAGCACCCGACACCCGTCGTCCACAGACCATGGACGACTTGTTTGATTTTGTTGTGTTGTGAATATTGATCGTGATGCGGAATGAATGGAAATATACTCATGTGTTGAAATAAATTATTTATCTTTAAAAAAATAAATTTAACGTGAATGTGAATAAATAAATATTCATTTACAAATCGAACGATTTGTTTATATACACTGATTTGACTGATATTGATTGGGACAATAAATTTTACACATCGCCCAACTACACAAATAATATTCAGTGTTTGTGGATTGAAACCCCACATGGGTGTTGGGATGATATTTGGCGTACACTAATCCGGATTGTGTAGTTATGTGTCAATCGATATAGGTTGACAGACAGTTGTGTAGTGCACTTTGGATGATGGTTGATTATTTATCATTGTTATTATATACATGTGTTGTATGGAATTCATATAATTAACATTATATGGTAATTGATTGGACCTCATTCCAATTTGGAAAATTAAAGAATAGTATAAAATAAAGATTCATGTGTTGAATAGAATAAATAGTCATGTGTTGACAATACTCATGTATTGAGAATATTCATGTGTTGAAAATATATATTCACGTGTTGAATAAAGTATATATTCATGTGTTGAAGAAAATATTCATTTATTGAATAAAATAACGAAGTTATTGAAATATATAAAGCCGTGTTGATTAGATTTGCGCCATTTTGACGCGAGCGATATTTATATCGATTATATTCGTTTTTATAATGAATACAGAAAAGGAAGTGATTTCAAAATATAACTTTTTGAAAATATCATCATTTATATATTAATGATATGGAATATTCAATTTTGATTTAAAATTGAATATGAAGTTGAAATTGTTTTGAAAACGAATTATAAAATACGTTTAGAATTGAAATCGAGGAAATATATATAATATACATATTACATATATTAAATGGCCTGAATAGAACGCGCCGCGCCATGGTAGTTCGCGAATTTCGACCATTGACTTCGAATTGACGTTACGGGAGATCCGACCGTCGGATTCTCCTGAAACCGGAACCATTGGATTCGTATCGATAAGAGCTTTCCAATGAATATTAGAAATTTGAAATCTAACGTTTGGTTTGGAATTATGTCCAAATCAAATTTGGAAAAGGTCGCTCTAAGGGCAGTTCGGTGGCCGTTATTGAAAACCGACTGTACGGGGCTTGATAAAATTATTAATAATTTGTGTAAAATCATAATATATGAATTAGAAAGAACTGGGATGAAAAATTCCACATTTGTAAGGATAAAAATATATTTTAATCGAAATGAACTAGTTATGAACTAGAATTATAATCCAATGTTTTTGAATAAATAAATTGGATTTGAAGTGGTTTTAAAAATAATCAGAATTTCCAATATATTAATTTGAATCGAAATTATCTTCGGAATATTTTGATATTGGATTTTGTGAGTATACAGATACGGTTGTGGAAATTTGAAAGATATATATATATATATATATCGTTATTTCCAATACGATATTTGTTGGTTTCAGAATTTGATATTGAATATAAGCCGATATATCTTCTATTCGGAGCCTTGTATTTAATATCAAATGGGTTTTTGGGTTCGTCGTGAGTGATGTCTTAAATAACACTGTTCTTGGACCCAGTTTAGAAAAGAATAAATCTTTTAACTAAGATTTATTGAAATTGTCCAGTTAATTAATATTTAATTGGAATTGAATTTAAATTGGTTTTTGGGTTTTATCGTGAGCGGTGTTTTGAATAACACCTGTTCTTTAACCCGACTAACAATGGAATGTGATTTTGGGTTTATCGTGAACCGTGTTTTAGATGACATTGGTTCTTTAACCCATTTAAAGACAGGATATTGATTTTTGGGAAGATTAAAACTAAGTGGAGTTTTAATGAATCTTTAATTAGATTAAAGTGATCGAGAATGGAGTATCACCAGTTCTGCTCCAAGCGATAGTTAAATCTTTAATTAGATTTGAACGTGAAATGGTAATTAATATTTACCGATAACGCCGTAGTGTTAGATATGGAGCATTATTACCAATTTCTCTCCATGGGATGAATAGGTTGGGATTGGGAAATAAAATAAATAATTACTTCGGTGTGGTTCGCTAATCCCGACTAGTTTGGAAAACCTTAACGTGGTTTGAAATGATATCCAAAGGAAGATTAAAGAATAAATTTAGAAGAATTTTTCTTTAATAAAATTAATGGGAACCTTTCCCTAAGAATGTGAATATTTGAATAAAATAATATTTTGAATTGGAATGAGGCGTATGTTGTGTTTGTGTAACACTTGTTTATTATATACGCGGGTTATTCGGAAAGGTCGGGTTTATACCCATTCTGAATAACTGATTCGACGATAAGTCGAAGATGAAGACGGTGGTTGAAGACTGATGGTCTTCACATCGTTTGGATGATTACTGGTGATCTTGATTGGGCTGTACACCCAAGAGGAGGGAATCAGTTGGAGATCGTCCAGACGTACTTGGAGATTGATGGATATGCGAGGAATAAGGTTCCTCCGGTTTCGTTCAGACCCAGAACGAACTTGTAAATGGACTGTGTTTCTGACATTGGATTTTATTCTGTGTTGTTGATCTCTATTAAATATACATCTATTTGGCGGCGGAGAATTTATTCTCTTGCTTAACGCCCTTCTCTGAGACGTACGAGCTCAGAGGTTGTATATCGATGGACATCAGTTGCATGGAGTGAATTGCCTGTGTGTCTGCCTAAGTGGAAAATGATCAAGGCTTCTGTTGAAAAGCATAGTCTTGTGGTTGATGATCAAAGCACAACCTGTGTGGCATAGCTTTGTGTATAGCGTTAATTTGCGAGCCTAACACCTCGGTATGAGTCAAAAACGGGATAAGGACTCAAGGAGTGCACGACGTTTCTTTCTAGCTATGGGTGATGTCAGTGACCTACCAGCCCTGACATTTATATTATTTTTACCTGTGTGGTTGTTGGATGCGGGGCGCCTTGGATATAGGTCCTATAGGACCGGGAAACGTGTGTTTAGGAATACTAATCCTCAAAAGTAAGAGAGGACCGGCCTTGGAGGTTCCAAGGATCATTGTGTGTGGCCCTGAGACATTTGCTAGAGTGTCCCGAACGGAGAGGAGCTTACCCCTTGCCTCGACTCATGACGGAAATCCAATTTCCAATACGACCTTTGTGACTTTAATTGTAGAACTAGTATGGCGACATGGTATATGATACCCATGTCGTCTATTATTAATACTTATGATTGAAATTGTTTTGACACTTTACACTTATAGTAATAATAAAAGATGGAATTTAGCGTATCAAGCATTCTTTGGCTATTATAAGGTAAAACCCTATCCTCCGGCTTGCGTTGCATTGTGTGATGGGACCTGAGTCTTATAATAGCTTCATTTTTCTTTATTTAACATTGCGCTGTTGTTTTATGCACTGGTATTCTTGGGGGGAAACCTGTTCCGTGTTATACGGCGTGGTCCCTTGATTTACCTAACTTTAAAATAAAGATTAATAACTGTTTTAGTTCTCACACCAGTCACATGACTGACCTGGAGTTTATTGTTTAAACCTAAACTCTGGGTTCCCTTATTTTCCACACGGGCAGCTAGTTGTTTTGGTTTTGCAGATTTATATTCACAAGATCCTGGTATACAGCTGGAATGATACTCGGAAAGCTCTGTATCCGTGTATTTCTTTCAGTTGTGCTTTTTATTATTTTTCCGCTGCTATGTATTCAAATGTAATTTAAATCTCTGATATTTTTGAAATGTGCAATATTTTTTCATACTCTGTGTATTCTTGTACTCTGATGGGATTGTTGTAATAAGCAATGAAATGTTCTTCTGTTTATGTTCTGATTTGTCGTGTTCTCAAAGCAATCCGTGCTTTCCTTACCGGGGAAGTTACGGGTTATTACACTATTCCTGAGGGATTTATATAGTTTAATGACAAGTGAGTACTTCCATATTGATTAGACGTTGCAATAAAAAGTCAGATCATTTTGGAGTTGCATAATGCTTAGGTTCAGCTGTTGCATGCTTGATGTTTAACCTGACGGTTAGGCTGCTATTTCATACTATTCCTATCTTATTTTCCACCCCTATTTGACCACCCCAGTTAATAAGAGAGTTCTTCATTCTTTTAATTATTCTGCTTCTAATCTTCTTAGAAGAAATGCTTATATTAGGAAAGTGACTTTTAGAGAGTGTGATAACTCTTGCTCAGGCATGTCTTCCATTTCTGATAGTATTTATGATCCTTATCTCTTAATAGTTTATCTCCTAATGATCTGCACATTCGATTTAGTAACTCTGGTTTATTCCTAATGATTCTCAAATTGATGTTGACTATTTAAAAAATTAGTATTTCAAAGACAATTTTCAGTTTTAAGGCTTTAGGTGAAAATTCAGTATTAGTACTACAAAGGTTATGATTTCTGTATTTTCTATAGCTAAAAGTTTACAACTATTGTGTTGGAAGAGACACAACTGTTGTGAGCGGACAAATAGATCATGGATGCAAGTACATCATTTACAAGAGCATATTCCGTCATTCATCTTTATTTCTTTTAAATTGGATAATTATGCTTGGTTAATTCATTAATCGTTCTTCAATTTTCCAAAATGGAGTTGTCGCTTTACATTTTGGCAAATGTAAAGCTTTCCATATTCTTTTTTAGGAATGTTTTACAACATAAGGAGTATAATAACTATTTATTAGATAACACAAGTGCTTAAAAACCAGCTTAGATGTACAATCTTTTGATCCATACCCAACTCGAATCACTGAGTGACTGACCTCCAACTGAGAGTAGTTTAACCTTAATTTTGACTCAATGATCCATTTAGGTGATCTTGAGGATTCAACATAGCCAGGTAAATATGTGTAGTCAGAATTGCACTTGGTTGTGGATCGATTTTTGAAATCGAAATTTTTTTTTAATCACTTGCCTATGGTCTAACCTACACTAAGAGAAAAAAATATTTACAAATTACATAGACATCCTTATGCAGAAAATGCATCCGTAATCAAGATAAATATGCAATTATAATTTCATGCATACATCTTTTTAGGATATGCAAATCTTTAGGGACTCATATCATGGGACCATATTCTATCTTCTCACCATATTCAATATGTTTTGACATATAACCATTAATAATATCATTAGTATTCTTCATAACTCACAGTTATAACATAAGTTGTAGCATATATACATCTGAGTTCTTAGTCTGAGGTATGTAATATGTACACGATTGTTATTTTTATCATATGGAACAACATTGATCTATTATAGTAGTGTTAGTCTGAGATTTTAACTTCAGAAAGGATGATTTTGATGGTCTTCTAGACATTCTTATGTTGCCAAATCTATCAATGCAATACGACAAAGGGGACGACTCCATTGTTATTTTCCAAGAGTTCCATATGTCTACATACAGCCGCGCACCAAAATATTCAAGATGATCTCCAATGTTGTTCCCACTCATAGACCGAATACACAATGGGTCTTCACCGGATTTATCGCAAATTTCCTCCACTAAATATACGAGACCTCCAAATCCAATATTACGAAGACATACCTCTCTAGGGAAGTGATGGTATGTTTTCTATGGAAAATAATAATAGTATGGAGGTGGATATGTCATGATGTCATGGTCGTTTGTTACTATAATAGCCTTTTGGACAAGTTTGTTGAAATTTGAAGCAAAAACAACATTTCCAACTCTTGCTGTCCAAGAATCATTAGTTGTATATCAGATGCTCCATTGTTAACCATTAAACCAAGTGCACAAAAGAAGCCATGACCTTTCCCATTGATTGTCTGTTGTAAATTTTCAAAACTTGTTTTGGGTTGGGGTTTGTTTTTTAAGAGGGAAGAAAGAAAGGATGAAGAGGATATGGGGATTAGTCCCACATCATGAAATTAGAAAAGTATCTTTGTACTTACTGGGTGAAGGTATTGGGGCCTTGGGGCTCGCACATGTTTTCTTTATTATGAGGGGGGAGGTCATGCATCACTAAACCATACACACACGCACCGTCCTACCGAACCGGGCCGGGCACGGGTTCCGGGTTTTGAGTCCAATAAGAATTTTTTTGGACCAAGACTTTAAACTGTAACGGGCCGAATTCAGCCCGTTAAGAACCCAGACCCAAAACCTCATTTAAAATAAGGCGGGAACTTTTCTTGCAACACTTCAGAGTGTTGCAAACAAAAAGACGCGACGGTTGAAATTTGTATCATTTTAGAACGTTACAAATAAAGAATGTGACGCTTTGAACTGAAATGGAAATGACTGTTGCAAACAGTCGCACCAGTTCATGAAGAGGTATATCTCTCCGTTGGTTATAAAAACTGATTCCCAAAAAGTGTTTCAAATCACGTTTCTATCATCTTCTTCTTCCAACAATCTGCAACCCCAGAATAGCATTTCAAACGTTGTGCAATTGTAACGCCTCCAAGCTGTTACAAATTCCAGAAACACCGTAGGTTTAATCTTCTTCTTCTCCTCCTCTTCATTCTAGTTCTTTTCTTGCATCATCAGAATAAAAATTCAGAGTGTTCTTAGTCGCATCAAAGTTGTACAAACTTTGTAACTCGATTACGCTGTTCCAAGGCTTTATTTAATCCTGGAAGTAGATAGTTCGATAACCCGTTTATACCTGTTGGGTTGAACTATTGTCTAAAGAATCTATTATATGGATCCTTAAAGTCTGAAGTACGACAATCATCTTCCTCCAATAGTCTCAAACCACAAAATTCCCCAGCAAAATTTCAGACAATACTATCAACCATGGAAGGTTTGAGCGCTCTGCAAGTGATGAATCAACATTTGACTCATTTACAACGATATGATTGCGAAAATTTCACTCGTTGGTAAGAGACCATGAAGTTCTTTCTGATCACTGTCAAATTGTTCTACATCTTGGAAGACGGATTGGAAGTGATACTGGAGGAAACTGATAAGGGTGATGCCGCTCTAAAGGCGAAACATGCAAAGCCAAAGAGGACGATTTTCTATGCAGAGGGCACATTCTGAATGCATTGTCTACTCCAGTCTACGACGCTCATAGGACCTTGGAAACTACAAAGGCACTCTTGACTGCATTAGAAAGAAACTATTGCATATCCGAGGCAAGTAATAAAAGTTTCTTATTTTTAATTTTATGGATTTCAAAATGGTCACTAACAAGTCCATAGTTGGACAAGTGAGTGAAATTTTACTATTGGTCAATCAACTTAAAGATGCCGGAATCAATCTCCTTGAATCTTTTGTTGTTGGAGTTATTATTTCGAGACTCCCAAATTCTTGGAATGATTATAAGAAAAAATTGAAACATGCGAAAATGAATTATGATTTAGACAGTTTACAGCGTCATCTTCGTATTAAAGAGGATTCTCGTAAACGCGAACTAGATAATAATCCACAAACTGAGTCTCAATCTAAGGCAAATAATGTTGAAATTACTGAAAAGGTGAAGCCTAAGAATTAGACACAGTTTTAGAAGAAAAATAATTCCAAGAACAAAAAAAACAAGGGTGCCTGGTACTGTTGTAACAAACCCGACAATCATGCCTGTGACTGTCGTCCACGGAAGAAACAACAAAAAGCGAACATGGTCGAAGGAAAGCTTGTGGCTGTTATACAAGAGGCAAACTAAGTTAGTGGCATTGATAATGATTGGTGGCTTGATAATGGAGCAACCATTCATATTTGCAAAGATCGTAATCTTTTCAAGACTTACGAAGATAATAATGGAGGATCCAACGAAGTTACTGGCGCAAACAAAGTTACAAGCAAAGTTCTGCGGAAAGGCACAGTTGAACTTACATTCACCTCTGGGAAAGTTCTTACATTAGTCAATATATTTCATGTACCCGATACGTGTAAAATTTGGTTTCTGCATACCTTCTTAATTAAGGAGGACTCAAGATGGTGCATGGGTCTTAGTGTTGTCCAAGAAAAACAAATCTATTGGATAAGGATATTCTTTTAACGACATGTTTAAGTTGAACGTAGTAAAGAATTCTTCTGCTTATATTGTTGATTCTGTTAATTTATGGCATGGTAGATTAGGACATGTTAATTATAAATCACTCAAAAATATGCATAAATTAGGATTAATTTCTGATAGTGGTTTCAATTCTATCGCTAAATGTGAAATATGTGCTCAAGCAAAAATACATCGGAAATCCTTTAAATCTTTAGAAACGAAAACTGATTTGCTTGACTTAGTATATAGTGATGTGGGTGACTTAAAAAGTCATATCACCTATGTGGTAACCAACACTATATAACATTTATTGATGGTTATAATAGATATGCATATGTATATCTAATGAAATCTAAAGATGAGGCTTTTGAGAAATTCAAAATTTACAAAGCAGAAGTCGAAACACAATTAGGAGTTAAAATTAAAGTGTTACATTCATATCATGGCGGTGAATACTTTTCAAATGAATTTACTTTGTTTTGCAAAAAACATGGTATTGTTTACCAATGTACCGCCCATATACACCACAACAAAGTGGTATTGCTGAAAGGAAAAATAGAACTTTAGTAGAAATGGTTAATGCCTGCTCATAAGTTCTAATTTACCTTGTAACTTATGGGGTGATGTTATGCTGTCTACATGTTACATTTTAAATAGAGTACCACTTAAAAAGAATAATATTTTCCCTTATGAATTATGGTTTACTTGAAAAATTAACCGTACTAGACTTAAAGTTTTGGGTTGCTTAGCATATGTTAGAAAACCTGACCCTAAACGACCAAAGTTAGGTAATAGGGCATTTAAATGTGTTTTCATAGAGTATTCTCTTAATAGTATAACTTATAGGTTCCTTATTCTTGACAACTTAAAAGTTACAGAATCCGTAGATGTAGAATTCTTTGAAAATCAAATTATTGAGAATCCATTGAGATCATCTAGTCCTTAATGTTAAACCAAACTTGGGTTTTAACTAATTTACTTCCTGGGGCTAAACCTATAGGACGTAAATAGATATTCAATAAAAAGTTGAATAAAAATGAGGCCATTGATAAGTTCAAAGCTAAATTAGTTGCTAAGGGATATAAGCAAAGACAAGGAGTAGATTATTTTGATACATATGCTTCGGTTGCTCGCATATATTTTATACATTGTTTAATAGCACTTGGATCATAATTTGGTCATACATCAAATAGATGCAATAACAACTTTTCTAAATGGATATTTAGAAGAAGAGATATATATGAAACAACCTGAAGGCTTCATAACCCTAGGCCAAGAAAGGAAAGTTTGTAAATTAGTAAAATCTCTTTATGGCCTGAAGCAATCTCCTATTCAATGGCATGAAAAGTTTGACAAAATTGCACTGTCATATGGATTCATTGTTAATGATGTTGATAAATGTATTTATAGCAAATCAGATAACAACGGCTATGTTATAATATGTTTATACGTTGATGACTTGATAATATTTGGTTCCAACATATCTTGTGTGAATGCAACTAAGAAGTTTCTATCTTCTAAATTTGATATGAAAGATCTAGGAAAGGATGATGTAATTCTAGGAATTAAAATCATTAGGAAAGCATGGGAGTCATTTCTAACACAATCTCATTGCATTCAGAAGTTGCTAAAGAAGTATGGTCAATATGATGACAAACAAGCACCAAGTCACAAAAGCAGAATTGTCATTTCGTAACAGTTACAAATGTTACAAATTACATTCCTAACGGTTATAACCGTTAGTAGAAGGTGCGTGGTAAATTTCATAACGAACATTATAACGGTTATAACCATTAGGAGATTTTATTCTTCCAACAGTTATAACCGTTAGCAAAATTCATAGTGCTCACGGTTATAACCGTTAGGAGATTTATTTGTTCCAATGGTTATAATCACTGTAATTTCAACACATATTTAAATATAAAAACTCCCAACATTTATAAGTGTTACAATTTTGGTACTATTGAATTATAACATATATAACATCTTAGTATCACAACATATCATTTGATTTAGATTTACAAATGCGAATTTATGATAGTAAAGCACATGAAATCAACTTTCAAACTAACATTCCATCGAATTGAAAATAAAACATTATACATACTAAGGAAATCATATCAATTCTACAAAGTTTTGTGACAATTCAAATTCCATCCCTTATTTATATACAACTAGAATTAACATATTTTGGACGATGTGGGACTAAAACAATTAAAATGTGTTCAATGTTGTGGGTACTTGGCTTTTCATGTTGCATCGGTTCCCTACTGCTTCAGTTTTGTTTTCAGGTTTTCAACATTTTGACCACACCCTGATCATTCAAATAACATCATGAGACTTTGATTTATTATATTTTGGTTTTCAAATTAACTTCAATTATAGACATACAATATAAAAAGGTAAAACTTCAAAACTATAAATGAGATCGGCAACTGAAGTTATAATACAGAAACAAATAGACATATCAATTATAACTAAACCTTTGCTTCCATAACCATAAAAAATCACATAGATTATTATTAATGAGATATTATCAAGTATGTAGTGGCAGTTGATGAACTATAGCTTTTATATCTTGTAGGTATTTTATAGTAGTGGATGTATTCCTGTTCATATACTCAGCTTTATCCCTTGTTGTGCCACTTACAAAAAAAGAAAAAACTAAACAAGTTGAGATAGCATCCAGAATATCAGATTTAGTATTTTTCAGGCTTGTTTATTCAAGTAAAAATGCAGCATTTCAACCAATATAGCACTTCACAGTGGGAACAGAACTTGGAAATGATAAAAATCAGAAAAATATTAAATCCGCACGAACTGTTGACCTGGGCACGACAGCTCACCGGGCATAAATCCAAAAATTATTGTTGGCTCCCATGGAAACAATCACAATATCCTGTAAGAAAAAAGAAAATGAACATTTAAAAATAGTCCAAACAAATAAGCATATAGACACCAAGTTGTGCTCGCTGCCAAAACATTGCAATATCCAATAATTTCACATGCCAATATAACTTTATGTAGCAGTGAATATAGTTATTATATATAGTTTAACTGTGTTATGCACACAGGACATACCCATTGAACGGTTTTCTTTACATCGTCAGCCAAATGTTGTCTTGCAGCCACCTCAAAAGCTCCGACAACCTGTAAAGCATAATTTTTCACATAACCAAAGTTACTTCGAAGTGAGCGGTAACTTTGGACTTTATGACATGATCTAATGGTGGTATAATCATAGTAGACTTGAATTAAAATGATTATGATCAACCCATCAAGCATAAAAAGATAAGGTGCTTACAAGAAGGGATAAGTAGTTATTAAAAAGTTTAAGAAAGAAAAATATTATTGAACCATCATTTAAGATCCACAATCTCAAATTTCAGTTAAAGACTCAATTCAAATCGAAATTAAGAAAAATAGTTTAACACATACTACAATGAAAATATAAAGATACTAAAAGAATCTTGTCATGTTGCTTGCATAAAGAAGACTAACAAAATTCTTAAGTTGTCGGAAGGACATCAGCGTACGACAAAAAATAACTTGGCGTTGCACTGGACACGTTGTCTACAAACACTCTTTCATCATGGTCATATTGCAGCACCATTTTTTGCACCAACTTTAGATTGTGTCACATGGCTATGTCAAGATTTGATTAATTGTGAACCATGATTATGTGCAAAAACTCTCAACTACATAAATTTTTAAAGGTTATTTTTTTTTACTAACTTAGTATACCAATAATTTACTGTACACTAGACAAATTACAAATGTAGTCTACTATTTATTAGTTCAGTAACAGATGTGATATTTATACTAAATTTTTACAGGTTAATAATGGAGATTTGACATTTTTAAATTACTTTAGAATTTCATTCAAACTTTACAGAGCAATAAATTTAATAAATATGGCATCTTAATATTCCATTTACAGTGTGTGTCAAATAGTTAATCTGTTGATAGACCTACATGCTTCTTCCTTCGTTGCTGATAAGAGTGTGTACCTTTTTCTTTTATTGTTACCTTTTGCTTAGTAAAATTACTACTGTCCAGTATTGAAACGTTTGTTTCTTAACACAAACAGAATAAATAGACACCCATAATGAACATACTGTTATTACTCAAAAATAATAAAACAAAATTTACTTTGATGTTTGGTTCCAATGGCAGATAATTTTTTTGAAGAACATATCATTCATAATTATCACCAACAAAACTAAAATAACATCAGAAATCAGTTAAATTTTCCATGACCATCTTTAACAAAACTAAAACAAAACATAATTATCTATTCTTGTTTGTGATCTAAATCTTGCATCATATATTCTCTCTCTAAATTGGAACTTGATTTTTCCAATTCCACAATAGAGATTTCTCTCTAGAACAAACATAAGCAAGACAAAATTTTATGTCACTTCATAAATTATCCAACCAATCTAAACAAATTAAGATGGGGAAAACCATACCGGTTCTGTTTTGAGCTTTGACTCAACATCCATACACCTCCTGCAAAGCTCATCCATATCCCATTGCATTTGTGTCATCCTCTCTCTCTCTCCAAAAATATGGCTTGCTATAAATTTTCTTTCCCTTTCTGTCTAGTAGCTTCCAATTCTCCTTCTAAACCTTCGACTATAAGAGTTTCAGTTTCGTTAGTGTTTAATGCTTCTCAAATAAACACACTTGTTCTTTGAATCAATAAAATGACTTAGCAATAAAAAGTTCTAACACGAAATAATGTTGAAGATTTTTTTTGGATCCACCTCATGTAACAAGAATGAAGCTGTCATTAGAAATCACATCCCAAATAAAGCATGTCTATTATTGGCATAGACACTACCCTTAAAAGTAGCAAGCTGCAAGGATGTGTGTTGATCAATTTTGTTCAGTATTATTTTTCCTACTTACTGAAAGAAGCTGTACTCAACTAACTATGAAGAACAACAAAGAACTAGAAAGAAAAAAATGCTCAAGAAGAAAACAACACACAAGACCAAACTACACATTCATTGAAAGATAATCTTTAACAGTCATTTCTTGATTTAGTCTTGCAATGAGATCCTCCATATTCGTTTTGGAATTCACCAATTTTCTTTGCATCATGATTAATAATTTATTTAATTTGTGTCGTTGATTTACAGGAAGAAGAATCTGCGGATTGTTTAAATACTGTTCTCCACCACCCATAAGATCAACAGAACTGTCCCAGATAGATTTTGTATTTCCAGAAATAGAAACTTCACTTCCCCTCAGCAAACTTACATCTATTTTGATGTTATAAGAAGAAAGTTTTTGAAAATGAAGAAAATGGAAAATGGAAAATGTGTACAGACCTTGGTTCAAGATCTGGGTTTATCTCAAACTTGCGCATCGTTAAGCAGCATAAATGACTGCAGGCAGTAGGCCCACTCCCAATCATACAGATCTGAGGCATAGCCGACACCAGGGAAGAAGGAGACATGATAGAAGCGGTTGCACTGGAGGTTTATTTTAGGAAAGATTAGAGCTTTTGTTGATTTCTCGATGAATTTAAAATAAGCCAAAAGGGCGTTAAGCAAGATGATTAAAAGGCGGAGGTGGCAGTAAATGATAACCTAAGACAAAATTTTAGGTTCATAAATGTAGGCAAGTAAGCGTGAGGATGAGGAGAACAGAGAGTAGGAGATAAAATGATGATTCTATCCACTGAACTTTATTCTGCTTATGAAATTCCCAGATCTTCCAATGGTTATAAATGTGGTACAGCTTCACAATGGAAATAATCGTTAGTACGTTATAGCAGTAATAACTGTTACAACTTGAAGCGAAAAAAATGTTACAAAATGGCTAGTTTGGTGTAGTGACTCCTTTAGATCCAAGTATCAAATTACAAAAGAACACTGGACATACCATTCCTCAATTGGAGTATTCTAGTATTATTGGGAGTCTTATGTATGTTATGCATTGCGCAAGACCAGACATCGCACATGCTATAAGTGTATTGTGTCGATTTATGAGTAATCCATGTTTTGAACACTGGAAAGCTATTTCTAAAATTTTAGCTTATTTGAAAGAAACCATCAATTATGGTTTATTTTATAAAGGATATCTTGTTGTAATAGAAGGATACAGTGATGCAACCTGGAACAATCTAGAATCCAAATTCAAGTCTACGACTGGATGGATATTTACATTAGAAGGCGCTGCTGCGTCTTGGGCTTCCAAGAAGTAGACCTGTATATCTGACTCAAATATGTTGTCATAATTAATTGCATTAGTAGATGCATGTAAGGAAGCGGAATGTCTTAGGAATTTGTTAATGGAAATTCCATTATGGAAGAAGCCATTTCCAGCAGTCTTGATAAACTATGATAATCAAGCAATGATATACAATGTCTCTAATAAGACATATAATGGGAAGTCTATATATGTAAGTCTAATACATCAAATGGAAAGACAGTTACTCAAAAGTAGAGTTGTAACCGTTGAATACATAGAAATAAAGAAAAACTTGGCTGACCCACTTGCAAAAGGTCTTCAAAAGCAATGGTTTCTATAAAGTCAAAAGAAATGGGACTAAGGTCTGCGAATAGAGATTGATTATCCTTAACAGAAACCCAACTTATGTCTTGAAAAGGATAGACAAAGTTCAATGGGTACCAAGAAGTTAAGAGAATGATTATGGAACACTAAGTCAATAATCCCATAATATTTAGTGTTGGATTCTGCAAGAACAAAGGATGGATAAATATCCTTAATAAGTTTAGAAACCTTAAAAGATGTATCGCAGAAACACCTTAAGAGACTTAACTATATGAGTATGGAAATCAGGCTATTTCCTAGGAAAGTAAGACCACTTTCTAAGGTAGACTCAAGAACCAGTGTTAAAGCACATGGCCATTAACGCGTTGAGCAATACAGAACACTATAACTAAGGAAATCAACATGTGTGATTGTTCCAGTTTTATTGTTTAGGGATATTTGGTTCAAGATTCATTCAGCATAGAATGTCGATAGAGCTTACACTAAGTAAAGGTTCAAATCCAAAAGATACCTTTTATTTATGTGTTATTTCCTTGATAATGAAAAACTTGATCGTAGAACTACATAGGCTTGAACCCACTTAGGTATGTAGGAAGTCACAATAGCGATTCAGGCGTCCACCTTACTTATTTATTTATTTTGAAAATTGAGGGAGATTGTTGTTGATTTTCAAACTTTTTTTGGGTTGGGGTTTGTTTCTGAAGAGGGAAGAATGGAAGGAAGAAGAGGGTATGGCGATTAGTCCCACATCATGAAGTTAGAGAAAATATCTTAGTAATTAAGGGTCTTTCTCATTAAGGTGTTGGGGCCTTAGGGCTCACACATGTTTGCTCTGTTGTGAGGAAGGAGGCCATGCATCACTACACCGCGCACGTGCCGCCGCCCATCGTTCGACCGAACCGGGCTGAGTAGGTACGTGTTTCGGGTCTTATAAGAATATATTTGGACCAAGATTTTAAACTTAACGTAGCGAATTCTTCCCATTAAGAACCAATATCCGAAACTGCATTCAAAATAAGACGGGAACGTTTCTTGCAACACTTCAGAGCATTGCAATCAAAAAAGCGACAGTTAAAATTTGTATCATTTTTGAACATTACAAATAAAGGGATGCGACGCTTTGAACTGAAACGGAAATGACTGTTGCAAGTAGTCATATCAGTTCATGAAGAGGTATATCTCTCTCCTGGTTATAAATACCGACGTCCAGAAAGAGTTTCAAATCACTTTTCTATCATCTTCTTCCTCTAGCGATTTGCAACCCCAGAAAAGCATTTCAAACATTGTGCAATTGTAACGCCTCCAAAGTGTTACAAATTCCAAAACATTGCAGATTTAATCTTCTTCTTTTCCTCTTCATTCTAATTCTTTTCTTGCATCATCATAATAAAAAATCAGAGTGTTCTTGGTCGTATCAAAGCCATACAAACTTTGAATCCGATTATGTTGTTCCAACGCTTTATTGAATCCTAAAATTCGATGTTCGATAACCCATTGTACCTGTTAGGCTAAACTATGGTCTGAAAGAATCTATTATATAGATCCTTAAAGTATGAAGTACAACAATCATCTTCCTCCAATAGTCTTAAACCGCAAAGTTCCCCAACATTGTCTAGTAACCATAATGAAAAGATCAACATATGACTTTTGAATTTCTTCCACAACACTTATAATGCCAGTCGCAACGTTATATTATGGTATAAAGAGTAAAAACCATGATGTACCATGACATCGGGTATGTCTTCGTAGTTTAAATCTAGCTGCTTTCAGAAGAGGTCATCAAGCCAATTTTGTATACTATGTTTCTATGTGCCTCTAAAAGCAATGAAGATAGAATTCAAATCTTGGTCAACACCAACAAATGCCTGTAAGAAGCTTTGGACATCAACAAGCAGTTTAATCATCCCAAATCCCTTTGTTAAATCACTACACCTAGAGAACGTCCATGTAAAGAGTTACGCTAAATCATCCATATACACAGCAGAGGCATATTTAACAAGCCTCTTGGCAAGACTATGCTTGTAGATATGATTGAAATTGTAACAACCCGGATTTTTACAACGTGCTAAGACAAGAATCAAGGCAGAATTTAATTATAAAATCTGAATCAGGGGAAACAGGCTGTGCCATTGCGTTCGTCTCGGAAAAATACGTGAAATAGAGTCCGAGTTTTCGAAAAACGGAGCCCGTATGATCAAGTTATGGCCCGTCAAAGTTTTCAGAAAATTTCAAGTTCAAAAACAGTTCAAATTTAAATTCAGAATTCAAATTCAACCAAAACAGACTGGGCGGGAAAATTCCCGCCCAGACAGGTCGACAGGGGGGTCGACACTAGGGTCGACCTCTCCCCCCAACCAGGTCGACACTAGAGTCAACCTGGGGGTCGACCTACCTGGTCGGCCTGGTGCACTTATTTTGGCTGTTTGGACCTGTTTCGTTGGCTTGTGACGTGGTTTGATGGCTCAGATCTATCCTAGGGTTAATCCTATGGCCTAAACTACTCCTAATCTCTATAAAAAGACCCCGAGACCTAGCTTAAACCCTCACAAATCACTCTTGCAACGAAGTGCTGCCCAAATCTACATTGATCATGGCCTCCATCCCCAAATTCAAGAGCTTATGCTTACAAACTAGATTCAAGACGAAGGTGCAAGCTTTCTACACCAAATCAAGGGTTTTGATCATCGTCTCAACATGGATTCTACGACAAGAGGATTCATGCTCCTAAATCTCTAAGCCACGCTATGTAAGTTCTAGCTACTTGTAGATCTAAACGATAGTTCTAATGTGACATGGAATAAAATGTGATGAACATAAGTATGCTAGCCTATATGAACCTTGTCATGCCTCTTTTGCTTGAACCTATGACTTTAGGCTATGTTTAGTGGCTAAATCATGTTGTTCATGTTGCATTGGACTTAATTTGCCATGCAAGATTGGACCTTTACTTGTGGGATGTTAGCATGAACCCTTGGAACCACTTTTACTTGTGAAATAGTTACATAAATTTGACTTGGGGCTTATGCATGTAAATGAACCCAAATCCCTTATGACGCTATGCATGTTTTGAGGCCAAAACCCCTTATGGTATTATGCATGTTTGAGGCCAAAACCCCCTTATGATGCTATGCATGTTTTGAGGCCAAACCCCTTATGATACCGTGCATGTTTGTGGCCAATCCCTTTATGACATCGTGCATGTTTTGGGGCCATTATGCAATATGTTAGTTATGTGAACACCTTTGACTCAATTTTCACCATGTTTAACATGTGATTCATCTTTGCCATCTTGTACCCATCTTTGTCATATTATTCCAAACATGTTGATTCGCTTTCATGTGCGTTGGGGACACGTTTTGGGTAGTTTAGGCAAACTTGAAAATGGGCTATGAACTTGACATGGAACTACATGGAACATGTAATGATAATAAACGTGAATAGGACACAAAAACTTGACATGGGGTTACATGAAAACATAGACTTAAAAAGGGGTCTAAACTTGACATGAACATGACACGTAGAAAAACATGGAAGTGGCCAACTCGAGGTTGGGTTGAGTTTGTAGCATAAATCTGCCCAGACCCGCCCGGCACATCCAGTGGCTACAAACAATAGGACCCAATGTGAGTAGTTGGTCATATCGCGCTTAAAACCCGAGGTTAGACTAGGTTGTGGTGTAAAGCTGCCCGGACCCGCCCGGCATATCCAGTAACCACAACAAAGTCTAATGTGAGAGGTTGGGGTGCATTAAATTAATTAAAGCCACATGATAAGGTTAAGTAAATCTGACTAATGACACTTAACCGATATAACATGAATGGGTAGGTTGAGTGAAACCGGACTTGACTTCTTAATGATACTTAACCGTAAAATACAGTTAGGGGATGGGGTTAAGCTAATCCATACTTAACTAACCCGACTCGATAGTTAGATGAAGTTAAGTTAACCTAGACTTAACTAATCTAAACACGGTAATTCGATGAGGTTAAGTAACCAATACTTAACCAATTTAACATGATAATTCAATGAGGTTAAGTAACTTATACTTAACCAATTATACATGATGATTTGATGAGGTTAAGTAACCTATACTTAACCAATTTAATATGACAACTTGATAGGGTTAAGTCACAAGATCGTTTAAATATGCTTAACCACTGTAATACGATTAGTGGATGGGGTTAAGCTAACCCATACTTAACCAATCCGACTCGATAATCTGATGGGGTTAAGATAATCTATGCTTAACCAATCTAACACGATAATCTGATAGGGTCAAGACAAACTAATACTTAACCAGTCTGACTTTATAATTGAATAGGGTTAAGTCATGAGCTTCTTGGTATACTTAACCAACTTGTAGGGCTAAGTCTTGAGCTTAAATACTTAGCCAATCTTGACATGATTCGTAGGCGGGTTAAGTCATGAACTGGAATGACAACACTTAACCCATTAGACCAAACCCTAGTTCAGGGGACTAGGTGGAAAATCGTTGTTAACAAGGATAACGGGAAAGGGAACTAAGTGATAAACCTTAGTTTAGGATAACTAAGTAATAATTCTTAGTCAAGGGATTTGGACCAGTTCACAGATAGATGAGTAACCCGATACGGTAGGTCATCGCTTAAACACACGAGGAGGAGCAAATTATCCGAGTTAGATAAGGGCTCCAACGAACTGGGTGACGAAGCAGTAGCTTCGGGGGACGTGTGGGTACTCTTGGTATCCCTCTGTGAGGTTGCAGATGATCTGCCTGGGCTCACAGAGGTTAAGGTCTGCGGTAGAAGAACCAAGAGTACGACTTGGTTGCTATGCGAGCGACCTAAAGACTGGGATGGATTAGCGTGGAGTCGACGATACTTGTTTTTGCCCTGGATAGCACGTCGTCGACTACCTACCATCTTTAGTCAATCGTGTACGTACGGAAAGGCAGAGAACTCCCAACAGACCATATACTTGCTATCGAGTTATGGGTGAGGTTGGCCAATAGGAAAGTGGGGCTATAGTGGGGCCGAGATGTAGTTCTCATACATGATTTTTCTTGGATTGCCTTTCAGTAGTTGAGGGAGGGGTCACGTGGGACCATAGCCACGGTTACAAAAACAGACCTTGATATCTGCATTCGGCAAACGACTTAAAACTCCCGACCGAGTCTCGTATTTCTTGATTTGCCCTGGCACGGGACTCAGATGGCACATTGGGATACATGTGCAGTTAGACATGGAAAAACGATTCACGATGCTTACGTGGGGAAAAGGGCGTGGTTGACGGGTAGCGTAATCCCTAGTGGTCCTAGGTGGCTAATACCCAAACCGAGTTACGGAAACGTTCATTAGGTAGCATAATCCCTAGTAGTCCTAGGTAGTATAAATCCTAATCAAGGTTAGAAATTATTCAATAGGTAGCATAATCGCTAGTGGTCCTAGGTGGCATAAATCCTAGTTGAATACACGATAATTCATGGTAAGAAAACATAACCAGATCAAGGGTAGCAGTCCAAAACAACTTCAAGGATAAAATGGTACTACGTGGGGGTGGTATAGATTTACATGGGAAAGCTCGTACGGCCTACGGAAAAGGACTGAACTTATACATGGAAAGAAACATACGAGTTAGGAAAATCTATGTACGCGATATATTAGGTTGACATGGACCATTTCATGACTTTGGTCAAGGTACATTTTATAGTTAACACATGACACGGGTTGGGATACTAGTACGGGAGGTGTAGAGCAAATATACATGATAGATACCTTGGGATATTTTACTTGATCCATAGTGCCCGTAGTTTATCTTGATACCTTGGTTTATCTTGGTACCGTAGTTTACCTAGTTATCTCAGTATTAGCTTGTCTATCTTGTCATCATCCTTATGTTTACTTTCAGTTTATGCATGTCATGTTACCTTTACCTGTTTTTATGGTGGAAGTAGATAGGACTTACCTGTCTTTATGACTGACCCTGTTTGTTTTCGCCTCTTTGTCTTCCGTTCCGCCCCCCCAGGTTTTCAGGGAGGAAATACTATTGTTTAGATCGGACCTCTTCGGCTTGAAGGTCATCATATATGACTTGGACTTTTCTTAGCTATGGCCGCTTCACCGCTTTATTTTGGGGGAATAATTTATGAAAAGGTTTTGTGCTTCTTTACTATTGCAAGACAGGTTTTGATGTATTCTGATGTAAAAGGCTTTAGACCTTATTTTATAAGGTAATGAAATTTGTTTTACTTCCGCTGTTTTATATATGTTCTGTCTTGTAATATTTCTATGCATGTTTACCTCGATAATGCTTCACCAAACCTAGTGCATTCCCTTTGTGAGTGACCCTAGCGGAGGTGGGGTGTTACATTTGGTATCAGAGCAGAAGGTTACTAGACTGGGCAAAAGTTTTTAAAAACCTTCTGAAACTATTTGAAAAACCGTTTACAAAGAAGCATTTTTCAAGAAAAGTTTTTAAAGGCTATTCCCCAAAAGTCCATTAGCACTATCCTTTGTTTCCTTGATCGAGTCTCTTTTCCTTTCCTTCCCCCATCCGTAGTCACAGTAGTTCTAACTGCGACTAATCCTTGTCTAGCTAAGTAAGAGTTTTCCGTACGCTGGAGGAAGTTCTCGAGAGACCTGTTGCCGCGTTATAAGAAAGGATAGTAAGAACAAGGATAAGGGACACGAGCCTAAGGATAGGCAACTTGTTGGTATGGCTTAAGCCACAATGGAGGAAAACCGGGACGGATAGTTAAGAATTATGGGACAAGTACAAGATCATCGAGAGGGCAATTGTACACTCTCATTTCTAGCGTATCTCGTAAGGATGGTAACGATCTTGTTAAACGTTTAGCTTTTCCTCTCTATCATCCCGTCAGGACTTTGTTTTGATCATAGCATCATTTAAGTCTGCTTCGATAGTTGAGTCTCTACACCTTAGTACTAGCATGGTAGAGGATCCCATTTTTGTTCCAAATCTGGTTGGAGGATCGGTCCATTTATTCATGACTTGTTTGGAATTGAGAATGTAAATGCCAAGTGTTGAGATTAGAAGCAATGCTTATATTGTTGAGCTATGGATGGATTCTAGGGATAAAGTGGTTATCCAGTAGGGATACCATTCTCGGTTTTGGAAAGAGGGTAGTTAGACTCTTTACTTGCCTTGGTAATACCCTCGGAGTCTCATATAACCTTTTGGGTTCTGTCATGATTAGTTACCTAGAATCTCTTGATGCGTTTATCGAAAATCTCTGATCCGATCGAGTAACGTTCGCCAATAAGGCGGATGGTTCATTCCACTTAAGCATGGGTTATAGGAATCACCCTAGTAAGTGCACGTGGTAACATGGATTGGCATCGGTAAACGAGATCCAGAATTCACTAGTGAGTTTTGGAGAGCTTGCATGAGTACGCAGATATGGTTGAGCCGAGCATACTAGGGAAAGAATAAGTGAAATGAGAGGCGACAGTGAAATGAGTTCCAACTCATACCTTGGAAATAGGAATCAAGGAGCTACGAAAATCATGAAGTCAAAGGTGGTCAATGCACATTGAAATTAAGCTCAAGGAAATGCGGCTTAAACGCGCGCATCATATCTCTTTTTAAGAGTATATCGTTGATCCCTGGTTCCCCTGTAGAGCTTGCTTGCATGCTATCGCTTGGTGGATATCCTCTCGATCCTGTTTCCGTTGCAAACCCCGTAAGGAGTTTATCTTGTTTATCTCCTCGATCCTATCTTGAGAACCTTAGGTAGAACCCTATGGATGCAAACATGTATTTGAAGCATGTTATGATTGATATGGTTGCAAATGGTTGCAAGTGGTTGCTAGTGGATGCGCGAATACACATTAGATACTAGATCGACTCACTCACATTTCGTATTGCATATGCACGAGTATTTATACTTGTTTATGGATGAAATTGAATGTGTTATCATGCAGATGTTGCATGTGGATGAATGGTTGTGCACACATATAGTGTTTATATGACTAAGACTATTTGCATACATGTTGGATTCATGGCACTAAACATACTTTGCATTAGAAAGATCATTCAGGCCTGATCATTAACATTAGCTAAGGAACATATACACACACTTTCTGCATGTGTTCATAAAGCATTAGGAGTCTTTTAAGGACCATGGTTGCCTGTGGATGATGTTTTGACTAGATGGATGATGGATGGTAGGATACGTTCTTCCTAACTTGGAGATTTCGGGGACGAAATCCTTTAAGTTGGGGAGAATGTAACAACCCGGATTTTTACAACGTGCTAAGACAAGAATCAAGGCAGAATTTAATTATAAAATCTGAATCAGGGGAAATGGGCTGTGCCATTGCGTTCGTCTCGGAAAAATACGCGAAATAGAGTCCGAGTTTTTGAAAAACGGAGCCCGTATGATCAAGTTATGGCCCGTCAAAGTTTTCAGAAAATTTCAAGTTCAAAAACAGTTCAAATTTAAATTCAGAATTTAAATTCAGCCAAAACAGACTGGGCGGGAAAATTCCCGCCCAGACAGGTCGACAGGGGGGTCGACACTAGGGTCAACCTCCCCCCCCCAACCAGGTCGACACTAGAGTCGACCTAGGGGTCGACCTCCCTGGTCGGCCAGGTCGGCCTGGTGCACTTATTTTGGCTGTTTGGACCTGTTTCGTTGGCTAGTGACATGGTTTGATGGCTCAGATATATCCTAGGGTTAATCCTATGGCCTAAACTACTCCTAATCTCTATAAAAAGACCCCTAGACCAAGCTTAAACCCTCACAAATCACTCTTGCAATGAAGTGCTGCCCAAATCTACATTGATCATGGCCTCCATCCCCAAATTCAAGAGCTTATGCTTGCAAACTAGATTCAAGACGAAGGTGCAAGCTTTCTACACCAAATCAAGGGTTTTGATCATCGTCTCAACATGGATTCTACGACAAGACGATTCATGCTCCTAAATCTCTAAGCCACGCTATGTAAGTTCTAGCTACTTGTAGATCTAAACGATAGTTCTAATGTGACATGGAATAAACTGCGATGAACATAAGTATGCTAGCCTATATGAACCTTGTCATGCCTCTTTTGCTTGAACCTATTAATAAAGGCTATGTTTAGTGACTAAATCATGTTGTTCATGTTGCATTGGACTTAGTTTGCCATGCAAGATTGGACCTTTACTTGTGGGATGTTAGCATGAACCCTTGGAACCACTTTTACTTGTGAAATAGTTACATAAATTTGACTTGGGGCTTATGCATGTAAATGAACCCAAATCCCTTATGATGCTATGCATGTTTTGAGGCCAAAACCCCTTATGGTATTATGCATGTTTGAGGCCAAAAACCCCTTATGATGCTATGCATGTTTTGAGGCCAAACCCCTTATGATACCGTGCATGTTTGTGGCCAATCCCTTTATGACATTGTGCATGTTTTGGGGCCATTATGCAATATGTTAGTTATGTGAACACCTTTGCCTCAATTTTCACCATGTTTAACATGTGATTCATCTTTGCCATCTTGTACCCATCTTTGTCATATTATTCCAAACATGTTGATTCGCTTTCATGTGCGTTGGGGACACGTTTTGGGTAGTTTAGGCAAACTTGAAAATGGGCTATGAACTTGACATGGAACTACATGGAACATGTAATGATAATAAACGTGAATAGGACACGAAAACTTGACATGGGGTTACATGAAAACATAGACTTAAAAAGGGGTCTAAACTTGACATGAACATGACACGTAGAAAAACATGGAAGTGGCTAACTCGAGGTTGGGTTGAGTTTGTAGCATAAATCTGCCCGGACCCGCCCGGCACATCCAGTGGCTACAAACAATAGGACCCAATGTGAGTAGTTGGTCATATCGCGCTTAAAACCCGAGGTTAGACTAGGTTGTGGTGTAAAGCTGCCCGGACCCGCCCGGCATATCCAGTAACCACAACAAAGTCTAATGTGAGAGGTTGGGGTGCATTAAATTAATTAAAGCCACATGATAAGGTTAAGTAAATCTGACTAATGACACTTAACCGATATGACATGAATGGGTAGGTTGAGTGAAACCGGACTTGACTTCTTAATGATACTTAACCGTAAAATACAGTTTGGGGATGGGGTTAAGCTAATCCATACTTAACTAATCCGACTCGATAATTAGATGAAGTTAAGTTAACCTAGACTTAACTAATCTAAACACGGTAATTCGATGAGGTTAAGTAACCAATACTTAACCAATTTAACATGATAATTCAATGAGGTTAAGTAACTTATACTTAACCAATTATACATGATGATTTGATGAGGTTAAGTAACCTATACTTAACCAATCTAATATGAGAACTTGATAGGGTTAAGTCACAAGACCGTTTAAATATGCGTAACCACTGTAATACGATTAGTGGATGGGGTTAAGCTAACCCATACTTAACCAATCCGACTCGATAATCTGATGGGGTTAAGATAATCTATAATCTAACACGATAATCTGATAGGGTCAAGACAAACTAATACTTAACCAATCTGACTTGATAATTGAATAGGGTTAAGTCATGAGCTTCTTGGTATACTTAACCAACTTGTAGGGCTAAGTCTTGAGCTTAAATACTTAGCCAATCTTGACATGATTCGTAGGCGGGTTAAGTCATGAACTGGAATGACAACACTTAACCCATTAGACCAAACCCTAGTTCAGGGGACTAGGTGGAAAATCGTAGTTAACAAGGATAACGGGAAAGGGAACTAAGTGATAAACCTTAGTTTAGGATAACTAATTAATAATTCTTAGTCAAGGGATTTGGACCAGTTCACAGATAGATGAGTAACCCGATACGGTAGGTCATCGCTTAAACACACGAGGAGGAGCAAATTATCTGAGTTAGATAAGGGCTCCAACGAACTGGGTGACGAAGCAGTAGCTTCGGGGACGTGAGGGTACTCTTGGTATCCCTCTGTGAGGTTGCAGATGATCCGCCTGGGCTCACAGAGGTTAAGGTCTGCGGTAGAAGAACCAAGAGTACGCCTTGGTTGCTATGCGAGCGACCTAAAGACTGGGATGGATTAGCGTGGAGTCGACAATACTTGTTTTTGCCAAGGATAGCACGTCGTCGACCACCTACCATCTTTAGTCAATCGTGTACGTACGGAAAGGCAGAGAACTCCCAACAGACCATATACTTGCTATCGAGTTATGGGTGAGGTTGGCCAATAGGAAAGTGGGGCTATAGTGGGGCCGGGATGTAGTTCTCATACATGATTTTTCTTGGATTGCCTTTCAGTAGTTGAGGGAGGGGTCACGTGGGACCATAGTCATGGATACAAAAACAGACTTTGATATCTGCATTCGGCAGACGACTTAAAACTCCCGACCGAGTCTCGTATTTCTTGATTTGCCCTGGCACGGGACTCGGATGGCACATTGGGATACATGTGCAGTTAGACATGGAAAAACGATTCACGATGCTTACGTGGGGAAAAGGGCGTGGTTGACGGGTAGCGTAATCCCTAGTGGTCCTAGGTGGCTAATACCCAAACCGAGTTACGGAAACGTTCATTAGGTAGCATAATCCCTAGTAGTCCTAGGTAGTATAAATCCTAATCAAGGTTAGAAATTATTCAATAGGTAGCATAATCCCTAGTGGTCCTAGGTGGCATAAATCCTAGTTGAATACACGATAATTCATGGTAAGAAAACATAACCAGATCAAGGGTAGCGGTCCAAAACAACTTCAAGGATAAAATGGTACTACGTGGGGTGGTATAGATTTACATGGGAAAGCCCGTACGACCTACGGAAAAGGACTGAACTTATACATGGAAAGAAACATACGAGTTAGGAAAACCTATGTACGCGATATATTAGGTTGACATGGACCATTTCATGACTTTGGTCAAGGGACATTTTATAGTTAACACATGACACGGGTTGGGATACTAGTACGGGAGGTGCAGAGCAAATATACATGATAGATACCTTGGGATATTTTACTTGATCCATAGTGCCCGTAGTTTATCTTGATACGTTGGTTTATCTTGGTACCGTAGTTTACCTGGTTATCTCAGTATTAGCTTGTCTATCTTGTCATCATCCTTATGTTTACTTTCAGTTTATGCATGTCATGTTACCTTTACCTGTTTTTATGCTGGAAGTAGATAGGACTTACCAGTCTTTATGACTGACCCCGTTTGTTTTCGCCTCTTTGTCTTCTGTTCCCCTCCCCCCCAGGTTTTCAGGGAGGAAATACTGTTGTTTAGATCGGACCTCTTCGGCTTGAAGGTCATCATATATGGCTTGGACTTTTCTTAGCTATGGCCGCTTCACCGCTTTATTTTGGGGGAATAATTTATGAAAAGGTTTTGTGCTTCTTTACTATTGCAAGACAGGTTTTGATGTAAAAGGCTTTAGACCTTATTTTATAAGGTAATGAAATTTGTTTTACTTCCGCTGTTTTATATATGTTCTGTCTTGTAATATTTCTGTGCATGTTTACCTCGATAATGCTTCACCAAACCTAGTGCATTCCCTTTGTGAGTGACCCTAGCGGAGGTGGGGTGTTACAGAAATCGTTGTGTCTGATCTTAAGTTCAGAGGTAGCTCTTCCTTTAGAAACTAAACAAAAGCATAGAAAAATCAGCACCACTAGGAAAGGCCGCCGACCCATGACATGAAAAGAACAAGTGATCTAATCAGATTAGTCGGAGAGCGTAATTCGTTTATGAGATGAAGGATTGATTTACGGTTCTTACTTTAGATTGTGAACAGTTTGGGAGATGAATGAATTAGTAGAGAACCGAAAAAACTCATGTGATTCACTTGCATACTTAGTAGGAGTTTGTCATGTGTATGTTAGAACTATGTCAATGTATATTTATCTAACTTTTTGGAATATGTTGAAGTTTTATGGATCTAACGTTTAGTCTTTTCGTATGATATTTTGGTTGTTTTATGATAATATTTATTACTTGTTAAATTATTTATTGTTGGTATGGATGTACTTTATGGATGTTGCTGTTTTTTTTTTTAATTTGCATTTATATTGCGACGGTTAGAATATGTTGTTATATGACATTTTTACAACGGTCAATACATGTTGTTATACGACCTTTTTATAACGCGCATTAATTAGTGTCATAAAGTCTATTACAATGGGCATTGGCGACATATTACAATATGGCCTAATACAACGTGGGAATGCCCATTGCGAAACCCATATTACAACGGGCATTAACCGTTGTAAAAAGGCTGTTTTGTTGTAGCTAGTGCATCTTGGGATCCATTTTCTGGTTTCGTCGCCATGTGTGGTGATATTTCACTGTTGCTATGATATTTTATATGTCTTAGGTTTGACAATAGCTTTGTCTTGAAGTTGTTTGCCTCTCCTTCTTTTTTTCTTGTTGTTGTTGTTGCTGCTTTTGCGCAACTTGTGATTTTCAGTGTTTGTCAATTGCTTGCTAAAGCTTGTGCTGGTGAGTCAGAGACTGCTTTGGCAGCCGTTGAAGGTGTTATGTGAGTGTAAGGTAAGCAAGGTGCCTATCTCCTATGTTTCTATGTACTCATTTTTGTTATAATAAAATTTGGACGGTCCACTTTAAAAACCGATTAGCCTTACCAAATAAAATATAATTATTAAATATATTAATCATCAATAATTGAATATTAAATATTGTCATAATTATTACTATTAAATACTTATTATCATTTAGCAGTAATTAATAATTATTGAAATATTACTCCTTATTTATTTATTTATTATTAGTTGTTAATTCTTGAACATTATTTATTAAATGCTAATTATTATTTATATACTATTAATTATCAATGATAACTATTTAATATTATATATTTAGTATTAATTATTAAAGGTTTTTTTATTAATTATCTATTGAAATGATTGGTTTAAGAAAAAATTTACGAGATAACTTAGAACTATCAAATTTTCAACTTTTTTAAACTTTGAGAAAATACCAATATTTACAACGGTCAAAACTTATGCGTTTAATAGAACTCTACTATAACTGACTAAAACATATAGTTGCTAAAATATGATTATGATAAGTGATAGAAAATCCTAGTTGTTAAAATTATTATTTTTTAATCAAAATGGGCTTTGCATAGTTGGTTCTTATTGGATGTTGTTACAAGAAAAGTACATGTAGCAGTGAATATATAAATTAGGTTAATGTTTTTCTAAATTAGAAAGCACAAACTAGCTAGCTTTAGTTTTCTGTTTTAAAAAAAAAATTATTATGTTTACATATTCCTTTCTGTAGAGAATTTTGTTATAACAACACAATAAACCAGTGACTCTTTTCTTGTTATTACGAACTGTTAGATAAACCAGTTGTTGAAAAATATTTTCCTTTGTAACTATCAATAAAAGTAGGTTGTTAAAAAACCTTTAATACAATTGTCATTATCTATCACTTGTAAATAACTAGTTATAATATGGTATTTTTACAAATAACTAGTTTTAATATGACATTTTTGTACCTGTGTACACACAAAAACTTGAATAATATTTTTTTGTAACAAAAATAGGCAAGGGTTGTTCATCTTGCTCACCAAGAGAAATAATTCTTTAATATTCCAGTATTATCCAGAGGAGTAAACTAGACTTTCAAGTCCCAGAGCGATCTATTATAATGTTTAAGCTACTTATTTTCCACTGTAATACACATTAATACAGCCGCATTATTGATTAACACCAACAAAATAAATTCCTGAAAGTGAAGACCACTGAAAAAATGGTTCATGGTATGATGCAAAGATGCATCCATATACATACAAAAGCTCAAATAAACTTCAAAATTAGACAAGCATAACTGAAAACAAAACTACTAATTAAACTCAACTTAGTTTACTTAGGAAACTTGAAAAGCTCATTAGCATCACCACCAAGATACTGAAATGGAAATCCCTGGTTTGTATTAGTAGTTGGAGCAGCAACGGCGGCGGCGGCATTAGTAGTATCACTCTTGATATTGTTATGGAACATTTGATCGGAGTTTTGATGCGAGGCGTGCAATAACTTATCCAAAATGGACAAATCACCTCCAGTGAGTTTCATAAGGTTTTGGGAGCATTCCAGGTCCAATGAACTTAAAGATACGGTACTAGGGTTCATCAATGGAGGCAAGAAATTAGCGTTGTTGGAAGATTCAGCGCAGAACAGTTGTGGAAGTTGCATTGAGTTATCGAAGGTGAAGTCGCATGGACCATTCATTTGGTAGTTGCTGTGTTTTTGTTCGATAAATGTGTTCGATCCCCCTGCAGATGCTCGAAAGTGGTTGAATCGATCTTCATGATCCTGGATCATCAATGATTCTGGTGGCATTATTCCCCTTTGTAGATTCTTCTTTTTGAACACCCTACACACCACCCATCCATCTTCCTGCAATTTTTAATGTACCATGTTAGATTTCTACAAATATAATAATTATTACTTTTTTTTTTTTTTTTTGAAATTGGATGGTTTATATACAAGTCTAGATAGCACATAGAAAGTGGCCGATTGAATCGCACGAGACGAGATTCTAACCCATGACATCTCACAACACCATGTCTATGTGTCTTAACTACATATTTGGATAATGTTGCTTGTCAATTATTGTTACATTAAGTTGAAGCACTAGTAAAGCCATGAACGCCTATGTATGTGAATGAGGAGACTCCAAGTACAAATCTCTTTGACACTGGTTATCATAGTTGTGAAGATCGAATCGTATATCAAACCATGGTAGTGCAAGGTCCAAGGTTTTCGTAGTTCAACCAGTCAAATTGTGAGAACCGCGCTGATACTTTATTTCTAATTCTTTAATTTAAACGTAAAATTATTTTAAATATAGATAAAATTTTATCAATTATAACAATTTATCATAGCAAAGTTGTATATTTACTAATTTTTTATAGTGAATGAGGATTAATTCAATAATAATTCGTAAAATTTACATAATAATGAATTATATCATCCAAAATTTAATGATAATTGCTATAAAATTATTATAGTAAAAAATAAAGAGTGAAACAATTATAATTTTTGCAAATTTGAAGAACCGTGAGGTTCAAAGAGGTCGGACCAAAGGTTTTTATAGGTTTTTGAGGTTAAACCGCGGGTCTGTGCACGCGCAAGGTTATTTCATTTTCAAAGCCGTAGCGCTTCAAGGTTTAAGCTTAATCCCAGTCGAACCTAGGCTGGGTTGGGTCTTTAAAACAGTGCTGGTTATACTAGAATATAGTGATCCACGGTATAAAAACATATATGTGCTTTTTCTTTTCCTTAAAGAAGAAAAAACGATACCTTGGACTATTGTACATGTTTGAAGCCTTGAAGGATTTGAATCCATAATGTTTAGTCACAAAACCTAGCATCTTACTAGTATTAATTAATTGACTTTATATGGCCCATAATTTCTGTTTGTTGATGCTCCTTATACATGAAGCATAAAGAAAAACTACTAGAACAGCCAAAGGTTTCCTTTTTTCCAGTGTAGTGGGAAACTAATATGGAAAGATAAACATAACATGTGTTCCGTTACTTTTGAATCATTAGAAAGTGAGACTTATCAAAATGCTAGTGCAAAAAACTTCACTTGATGAAAACAATAATATTTTTATGAAAACCAAAAACAACAGTTTAGATAACTTAAAACCGAACAACAGTTAACATAACTTGATAAATTAGTACCTGAACATCAGAACAAGCTTCGTCAAGGCGGTACTCATGCATGATCCAGTCTGTCTTCTGGCCGTGTGGAGCTCTTCCAGTATAAAAGACTAGTGTTTTCCTCATTCCTATCCTCTTTGCACTGCTCAGATGAATAGTCTTGTCCCTGCCTGTGGCTTTCCAGAATCCTGCTATAGTTGCCCTATTTGTTCGAGTCCCTGTTGGATATTTCTTGTCCTTATGGCTAAAGAAATACCATTCATTCTGAGGGCCTGTTCCTATTCTACACTTTTCTGCATGCAATATATGTATTGTTACAGTTTTTATCTTTTAGTAGAAAAATATGGAAATATATATATTTAGGGCAATATTTTCCTAGTAACCTTTGAGATCCCATGGCTCCAGTTTGTTCAAATCAATGTCTCTAATGACATCAAGATCAATGGCTTCATAAGCTACTTTCTTCCTTAGGTAGTAGTAAAGCAGTTCTTCATCCGTTGGATGGAATCGGAAGCCGGGAGGAACTGACATCTGCCCATTGTTTTGCGCCGGCATCATGTTGTTTTTGATGAAGTGCCTTTTATTTTGAGAGTAATTCAGAATTAGTTGATTCATCAAACAAAAATAGTAAGCTTACTCTCATGTATGTCTCTAAAAACTGAGACATCAAAATGAAAACGAAACAAACGATTTAGGAAAGATAGCTCCAGGAAGGGAAAAAAAAAAAGAATTCATGATGTTTTACAAATCGTTGCAGGTGCAACTGTATATGCTCAATAGTGTCAACCAAAAATAGAACACATAACTATTTTATTTTTCTGTAATTATTCAATTTCAAAGTAAGTACAAAATTATCAAAGATGGGATTTTCAAGGATTCTTCTCCTTGAAAAATGAATTTTATTGAGTTTATGCTACATCGCAAAATAAAGTACATAACTTCAAATCCAAGTGATAGTTTACTTGAAGTACAGGAGGTTCTTAATTAATTTACATGAGCATACAAACCCAAAAAAGAAAATTAAATTAAAGAAAAAACCAAAAACAGTGTAAAGCCACAAAGAAAAAGTTAACAAACATACCTTTCAATCTAAAAGAGCACAAAAACAAAAGGGACAGAGTGCACAGGACAACCAAAAGAAAGCCAAATAGCTAAGAAAATGAGTAAAGCTTAACGAAGAAAGAAGAAGCCTCTTATGTATAGAGATATCTATCTAGCTAGGGCTGATTCAGGTCTTCGTTCAAAGAAATAAAATACAAAAACAAATAAAAAAATATGGTAGTTAATTTGTAAAAATACTTACTACGGTGGGAAGACGAATATAGGTTTAGAAATGCGGATGCATGGGTTTTGGAATTATTAAGTAAAAATAGGAAGTTGTCTCTTGAACAGGAGACCTGCCTTAATATCTCCTTATATGTAGTAAATGGATGTCCTTACCTTCAAAAAGCTACTTATAATATGAACATATTGCAATCTTGAGAGAATCTATTTAATTAAGCTCTCTCTCTCAATCAGCTAATGAAGAATTACACCTCTTCATTCCAAATATTCCACTTCTATTCTCTATTCCTCTTCTATTCCTGCCCCCTCTTGCATTATTTTATTTGCTTCATGTGGCTTGAGCTGACTTCTATGAGTTTTAGTTTTCTTTTCTTTTTTTTTTTTACTGGCAGTTATTAATGACTAGTACTTAGCACTAAATTAATTGCATGGAGTGGAATCTCATTTATGTATGTTTTTTTTTTCCTTTTTCTTCACGGAAGTCTATGGGGGTGGTACTTATAATTTTCATCAAAAGAAGTTGTCCATTACCTAGCGAGCAAACTCAAAATCATAGGACAGTGTATAATAATCCATGGGAAAGACGGTGTAGTGAAAATTAAAGTCACGTTATACGTTTTTGTTTGTGCTTGTCAAAACAGCTTTATTAGATTTTAGGAGGTTATCCAAATGATAGAGGTACCATCTACACGAGCATGCGTTAATGGACGTAAAGATAGCATACACTTTTTTTTTTTTTTCAACAAATTGGGTATGCATCAAAGGAAATGATTTGCACAAATTTTTAATTATATTCTTATGTTAAAAATCATTTATAGTCAATTTGAATTTTTAATTCTGAGTTTCAATATCTAATTTGTATCAGTTCAAACTTTTATTTTTGTTATTATTTAAGAGCAACTCCAAGAGTGTTGAGTTCAGCTTTTGAATTCGCAAAATTAGTTAAGTTGTGCATACCAACAACACTTACATTTCTGAATATTAAGGATATTATTTAGGGACTAATTCGAAATTGGTCACAGAAGCCAGCCGAAAAAATCAGCGCTCTACTATGTAGCGTTGTTGACACACTTTTTGGTAAAAGCTGTCATACTAAATATCTGGATAGCATCACGCTCGGATATGGAGAACGTTGTCAGAAAACAAGAAGCGATTTGGTCAAAGTCGCATCACGAATAAAGAAGGGCCTGAAACTCCTATCAGGCGACCTCTTTTGGGCCCGAAAACAGCGACTACGGAGCTAAGCTCTGTGATTCTTGTAGATCTATGAATTAGCTTCAGTTTGAGCTTTGGTTTGGCTCAATCGGACTTACGGTTTGAAAGTTATGCCCGTTTCTGTGAATGGGTGTAATCTGGCAATCATTTGGATGAAGTAACCAGGCATCACCTCCTGGACCGGATCCCCCCCTTTGGCTCGTGGGCTCCTCCTAGGTTCGCACACATCGGATCACTCCCATCAGCTCGCCCACGGTTGGATCCCCCCCCCCCCCGGTTCGCACTCTTGCATCACGATCCGGCCCGCTCAGCATCATCTTCAGCACTCGAGCACCACGACCAGCTCGGCTCACACTGTCCAATCACGATCCGACCCGCCTGGATGTATCGCTGCACATAGATCTTGACCTATTCTTAAGGCTATTCTTGCTCCTACTTTTACGGATCGGGTGCCACGTACCCCATCACGAACCGGTCTTCCCAGAAGCTCTCCTACAGCTATAAATACACCATTTGAAGGCATTTTCAAGGATCTTTTGGCTCTAACACCTCACGGCTTCCACCATTGCTCTCTGCAAAACATTCTGAGCAGCAAAGGAGCCAAATTCCACATTATAACACGAGGATTTCGTGTATAATCTTATGATTTCTTATCTCTTTTCATTGTAAACATGAGGATTTCGTGTATAAACCGAGAGAATTGTACTTATAACTTCTTAGGATTTAAGATGAGATAAAGTGGACGTAGGCTTGGTTTGAGCCGAACCACTATAAAAACTTCGTGAATCTCCTCTTTATTTACTGTTTTCTACATTCTGTGATCTGTGATCTGCAATTGGGTTTTAGGCCCAGATTTTGGTTTAACATTTTGGCACGCCAGGAAGGGGGCACACAACATCTTCAACTTCTGCTTGGATTTTTTGGCTGTTGGATAAATGGCAATCAAAAGGAAGAAAACTGGAACTTCCACTCATGCTGATGATGCTGACGCTGAAGACACAAGGAACGAAGCAAGCCAGGAAGCTTCCTCACATGGAGATCCTTCTGCATACTTGACCAGAGACGAGATGGACGGAGTTCTCACTGAACTGAGAGATCAGATGGCAAGGCAAGATGATCTCCTCCAGAAACAACAGGAAATGATCAACCAATTCTTCGCTCGGATGGACGGAAGGCCGAGCAACGCTCAAGTCACTGGAAACGAAGCCATTGAAGCGGCTCGAGTATCACTCGGACTCGGGGGCAACCCTCTCGTTCAACAGCATCAATCATCTCATGATACACCACTAGATCGCAATCCGGATCGCGGTGCACCACCAGGCTCATGAGCTGATCCCAGCAACTCGCTCTCGTTTGCTCAACAACAACCGGTTCGTGACCTACCTATAGGACCCAGTCGGATCGCCCCCCCTCCCCCCCCCCCGCTTCACGAACCTGCCTCACGAACCGGATCAGGTCGCCACCCTCGATCCGCGATCCGCGAGCCGTGATCCCCAGACAACAGCTCACCAACAGCTTCCATTCTCTCCTGCACTCAACGCTGGGGGCACCAACTCTGATCTTGGCAATTTACAGCAACCTTTTGAAGGAAATCGACTCGGTGATCTGATTCAACGCCTCTCGAGAGGCCGCACTTATCAGAATGATGTGGATAACGTCAACCACAACCCGTTCACATAGGAAATCAGGAATTCTCGCAATCCCCCATATTTCAAACTCCCACAACTGGAGCCATACAACGGCATGACGGATCCTACCGTGCACCTGATGCGCTACAAACGACATATGGAAGTACAATCAGTGTCGGAAAACATCGTGGCTAAGTGTTATCCCTTCTTTCTCACTGATATAGCAGCCATGTGGATTCGGCAGCTCGAAACGGAATCGATCAACAACTGGAATATGTTGGTCGCTCGCTTCCTTGAACAATTTTGGGTCCACATTGCACGACCCAAGAACGTCATGTCACTCACCACAATTAAGCAGAGGCCTAGAGAAACTCTGCGTTCATTTCTGGAAAGATTCAACATTGCAGCAGCATCAGTTGATCGCCCTGAACAATCAATGGTACTGATCGCAGCAATATCCAGCGTTTTGGATAACACGGAATTCAAGAAATCTTTGTACCGAGATCCACCGCGAAATTTCGGCGAATTCTACCTTGAAGCAGATAGAATTCTGCGGGAAGAAGATGCAACCTCCGAGAAGAAAGTTCTCGGTGTCAACATGCTTATAGACGGAGAACCATCTGATTCTGGAAATGGCAAAGGAAAAGCTGCCGTCAAGAATGATCGCAACACTCAGCCCCGGAGAGGGCCTAGATTTGAAAAGTATACTGAGCTCATTGCTTCACTTTCTGACACCTACATGGACACAAACGGTGTTGTCTCCTACCCAAAGCCTCCCAGGAGGGAGCCAACGCAAAGAGAACGCGATTCTGGAAAGCACTGCATATTCCACGATATGGACGGACATGACACGAATGAGTGTAGAGATCTTCGTGATTTGATTGAGGAACGGGTTAGACATGGAGAACTGCCCGAGTATGTGAAACTACCAAGAGCGCCTACACCTGCGTTGCCACCTCCTGCTCCCCGGAGAGGAAATGACCCTGGATCGAGCTCTCATGGGCTCATCATCAACTGATCCGGATGAGATCAGCTTTCATTTTCTGCATTTCTTAGACTTTAAATTTGTTTATTCTTTCGTTAGGTTTTCCGATTAGTTGAATCGGAGTACACACATATGGGGTTAGGATGTAGCCCCAAAGCGTGCTCTGGACTCGATGTCAAACCAATCAGGATTTGATTTGGTTTTGCATTTTGAATTGAATAAGGAAGGACTTTCCAATCATGGATTATGTTTGGATAATTTAAGTATCTTGTCAGGATGTGGCAGGATCCTCAACTTCGGTTAAAGTATGGATTATACTTATTATGGAACTCTAGGTATGGATTATGCCTAGGGATGGACTATCTTGTCAGGCTTTGGCAAGTGCAGCTCTATTTCAGGTCTGAGTATGGATTATACTCACTTTGGACTCCTAAGTATGGATTGTACTTAGGAATGACAAATGGTCTTGTCAGGATGTGACAAAAGAAATCGAGTATGGATTATACTCGGTTTGAACTCCAGGGTATGGATTATGCCCTGCAAGCGATCTTGTCAGGATGTGACAAAAGAAATCATTATGGATTATACTCGATTTGGACTTCTAGGTATGGATTATGCCTGGAAATGCTGGCCCTTGCCAGTATTTGGCAGGATGACTCAGACGTCCCTTGAGTATAATTTATGCTCATTAGACGCCGAAGCATGGTTTATGCTCAGAAAATTTGAACAATATCGGGAGGATTTGGCACGTTTGTTTCTCCTTTGTCTCGTTACAGGTATGGATTAGATCTGTAGCTAGCAGACCCGGCAAGGTCATGGCATTATCGAATTTCTATGGCTTATAGATTTCCTGGACTATCGAGAACACATCTTCCTTCAACCAGCAAGATATGTTCTGGGGGGAAAACTTGTTGACACACTTTTTGGTAAAAGCTGTCACACTGAATATCTAGATAGCATCGCGCACTCGGATATGGAGAACTTTGTCAGAAAACAGGAAGCGATTTGGTCAAAGTCGCATCACGAGCAAAGAAGGGCCCGAAACTCCTATTAGATGACCTCTTTTGGGCCCAAAAACAGCGATTACAAATCTAACCTCTTTAACTCTTGTAGATCTATGAATTAGCTTCAGTTTAAGCTTTGGTTTGGACCAATCGGACTTACGGTTTGAAATTTATGCTTGTTTCCGTGAATGGGTGTAATCTGGCAATCAGTTGGATGAAGTGATCAAGCAACACCTCCTGGACCGGATCGCCCCCTTTGGCTCGTGGGCTCCTCCTAGGTTCGCACACACCGGATCGCTCCCATCAGCTCGCCCATGGTTGGATCGCCCCCCTCGATTCGCACACCTGCATCACGATCCGACCCGCTCTGCGTCAGCTTCAGCACTCGAGCACCACGACCAACTCGGCTCACACTGTCCAATCACGATCCGACCCGGCTGGATGTAATGCTGCGCATAGATCTTGACCTATTCTTAAGGCTAATCCTGCTCCTACTTTTACGGATCGGGTGCCATGTACCCCATCACGAACCGGTCTTCCCAGAAGCTCTCCTACAGCTATAAATACACCATTTGAAGGCATTTTCATGGATCTTTTGGCTCTAACACCTCAAGGCTTCCACCATTGCTCTCTGCAAAACATTCTGAGCAGCAAAGGAGCCAAATTCCACATTATAACACGAGGATTTCGTGTATAATCTTATGATTTCTTATCTCTTTTCATTGTAAACACGAGGATTTCGTGTATAAACCGAGAGAATTGTACTTATAACTTCTTAGGATTTAAGAAGAGATAAAGTGGACGTAGGCTTGGTTTGAGCCGAACCACTATAAAAACTTCGTGAGTCTCCTCTTTATTGACTGTTTTCTACATTCTGTGATCTGTGATCTGCAATTGGGTTTTAGGCCCAGATTTTGGTCTAACATTTTGGCGCGCCAGGAAGGGGGCACACAACAACTTCTACTTCTGCTTGGATTTTTTGGCTATTGGATAAATGGCAATCAAAAGGAATAAAACTGGAACTTCCACTCATGCTGATGATGCGGACGCTGAAGACACAAGGAACGAGGCAAGCCAGGAAGCTTCTTCTCATGGAGATCCTTCTGCATACCTGACCAGAGACGAGATGGACGGAGTTCTCGTTGAACTGAGAGATCAGATGGAACAGCAAGATGATCTCCTCCAGAAACAACAGGAAATGATCAACCAATTCTTTGCTCGGATGGATGGAAGGCCGAGCAATGCTCAAGTCACTGGAAATGAAGCCATTGAAGCGGCTCGAGTATCACCCAGACTCGGGGGCAACCCTCCCATTCAACAGCATCAACCATCTCATGATACACCTCTAGATCGCGATCCATATCGTGGTGCACCACCAGGCTCACGAGCCGATCCCAGCAACTCACTCCAATTTTCTCAACAACAACCGGTTCGTGACCTACTCCGAGACCCAGTCGGATCGCCCCCTGCTTCACGAACCGACCCCCTCGAACTGGGTCGGGTCGCCACCCTCGATCCGCGATCCCCAGACAACAGCTCACCAACAGCTTCCATTCTCTCCTGCACTCAACGCTGGGGGCTCCAGCTCTGATCTTGGCAATTTACAGCAACTTTTTGAAGGAAATCGACCCGCTGATCTGATTCAATGCTTCTCGAGAGGCCGCACTTATTAGAATGATGTGGATGACGTCAACCACAACCCGTTCACTCAGGAATTCTCGCAATCCCCCAGATTTCAAACTCCCACAACTGGAGCCATACAACGGCAGGATAGATCCTACCGTGCACCTGATGCGCTACAAACGACATATGGAAGTTCAATCGGCGTTGGAAAACGTCATGGCTAAGTGTTTTCCCCTCTTTCTGACTGATATAGTAGCCATATGGATTCGGCTGCTCGAAATGGAATCGATCAACAACTGGAATATGTTGGTCGCTTGCTTCCTTGAACAGTTTCGGGTCCACATTGCATGACCCAAGAACGTCATGTCACTCACCACAATCAAGCAGAGGCCTAGAGAAACTCTCCGTTCATTTCTGGAAAGATTCAACATTGCAGCAGCATCAGTTGATCGCCCTGAACAATCAATGGCACTGATGGCATTAGTATTCGGCGTTTTGAATAACACGGAATTAAAGAAATCTTTGTACCGAGATCCACAACGAAATCTCGGCGAATTCTACCTTGAAGCAGATAGATTTCTGCAGGAAGAAGATGCAACCTCCGAGAATAAAGTTCTCGATGTCAACATGCTTAAAGACGGAGAACCGTCTGATTCTGGAAATGGCAAAGGAAAAGCTACCGTCAAGAATGATCGCAACACTCAGCCCCAGAGAGGGCCCAGATATGAAAAGTATACTGAACTCATTGCTTCACTTTCTGACATCTACATGGACAAAAACGGTGCTGTCTCCTACCCAAAGCCTCCCAGGAGGGAGCCAACGCAAAGAGAACGCGATTCTGGAAAGCACTGCATATTCCACGATATGGACGGACATGACACGAATGAGTGTAGAGATCTTCGTGATTTGATTAAGAAACGGGTTAGACGTGGAGAGCTGCCCGAGTATGTGAAACTACCAACAGCGCATGCACCTGCGCTGCCACCTCCTGCTCCCCAGAGAGGAAATGACCCTGGATCGAGCTCTCGTGGGATCATCATCAACTGATATGGATGAGATCAACTTTCATTTTCTACATTTCTTAGACTTTAAGATTTGTTTTTGCTTTCATTAAGCTTTCCGATTGGTTGAATCGGAGTACACACGTATGGGGTTAGGATGTAGCCCCAAAGCATGCTCTGGACTCGGTGTCAAACCAATCAGGATTTGATTTGGTTTTGCATTTTGAATTGAATAAGGACTTTCCAAGCATGGATTATGTTTGGAGAATTTAAGTATCTTGTCAGGATGTGGCAGGATCCTCAACTTCGGTTAAAGTATGGCTTATACTTATTATGGAACTCTAGGTATGGATTATGCCTAGGGATGGACTATCTTGTCAGGCTTTGGCAAGTGTAGCTCTATTTCAGGTCTGAGTATGGATTATACTCACTTTGGACTCCTAAGTATGGATTGTACTTAGGAATGACAAATGGTCTTGTCAGGATGTGACAAAAGAAATCGGGTATGGATTATACTCGGTTTGAACTCCAGGGTATGGATTATGCCCTGCAAGCGGTCTTGTCAGGATGTGAAAAAAGAAATCGTTATGGGTTATACTCGATTTGGACTTATGGGTATGGATTATGCCTGGAAATGTTGGCCCTTGTCAGGATTTGGCAGGATGACTCAAACGTCCCTTGAGTATGGTTTATGCTCTTTAGATGCCGAAGCATGGTTTATGCTCAGAAAATTTGAACAATATCGCCAGGATTTGGCACGTTTGTTTCTCCTTTATCTCTTTACAGGTATGGATTATATCTGTAGTTGGCAGACCCGGCAAGGTCATGGCATTATCGAATTTCTATGGCTTATAGATTTCCTGGACTATTGAGAACACATCTTCCTTCAACCGGCAAGATATGTTCTGGGGGGGCAAACTTGTTGACACACTATTTTGGTAAAAGCTGTCACACTGAATATCTGGATAGCATCACGCTCGGATATGGAGAACGTTGTCAGAAAACAGGAAGCGATTTGGTCAAAGTCGCATCACGAACAAAGAAGGGCCCGAACCTCCTATTAGACGACCTCTTTTGGGGCCGAAAACAGCGGTTACAGAGCTGGGCTTTGAGACACTTGTAGATCTCTGAATTAGCTTCCGTTTGGGCTTTGGTTTGGCTCAATCGGACTTACGGTTTGAAAGTTATGCCCGTTTCCATGAATGGGTGTAATCTGGCAATCATTTGGATGAAGTGACCAAGCAACACCTCCTGGACCGGATCGCCCCCTTTGGCTCGTGGGCTCCTCCTAGGTTCGCACACACCGGATCGCTCCCATCAGCTCGCCCACGGTTGGATCGCCCCCTTCGGTTCGCACTCCTGCATCACGATCCGACCCGCTCAGCGTCAGCTTCAGCACTCGAGCACCACGACCAGCTCGGCTCACACAGTCCAATCACGATCTGACCCGCCTGGATGTAACGCTTCGCATAGATCTTGACCTATTCTTAAGGCTACTCCTACTCCTACTTTTACGGATCGGGTGCCACGTACCCCATCACGAACCAGTCTTCCCAAAAGCTCTCCTACAGCTATAAATACACCATTTGAAGGCATTTTCAAGGATCTTTTGGCTCTAACACCTCGCGGCTTCCACCATTGCTCTCTGCAAAGCATTTTCAGCAGCAAAGGAGCCAAATTCCACATTATAACACGAGGATTTCATGTATTATCTAATGATTTCTTATTCTTTTCATTGTAAACACGAGGATTTCGTGTGTAAACCAAGAGAATTGTACTTGTAACTTCTTAGGATTTAAGAAGAGATAAAGTGGACGTAGGCTTAGTTTGAGCCGAACCACTATAAAAACTTTGTGTGTCTCCTTTTTATTTACTGTTTTCTACATTATGTGTTCTGTGATCTGCAATTGGGTGTTAGGCCCAGATTTTGGTCTAACAAGCGCCGATTTTTTTGGCATTATACTTCCCTCTCTAACCCAATGGCTAAAATCCGATTGTTTACGCCTCAAACGGCTATAAAACGGTTAAATTTTCCTCCAACGACTATAAAACTGTCATAATACAACTACAACGACTATATTTTCAATTATGAATTACCAACTTCCATACATTCTAGATCTCAACACAATTTTTTTTAATAAAGGGTACTTAATTACTATAAATCAAAGTACAGGGAGAGGAAAGAGCTGGTTACAAATGACGATCCAAAAACAAAATAAATACTGTACTAAGAAACTAGACCCAGCTCTTAGCCATAAACACAAAATAAACTCAAAAACAATCCTATGAACAAACACAGAAGACAACTTCAAAATGACACAACATGTGCAAAATGCACCAACTCCAAAACCCAGCAGAGTAATAGGTCCATGAAAACTTCTATCAGCACCAAAAGCTCCACAAAACTTGCCAAGCCAAATCGTAGTAGACTACAGAAAACAAAAATCAAACTTCAAAAAATTCTAGCATGCATACATGTACTAACTCCATAATCTAACTGGATATTATGGCCAACCAAACTTCGGACAAACACCAAAAGCACCTCAAAACAAGGCAAACCAAACAGCAATATATATATATATATACACACTCAGAATCTACGTGAGAACTTTAACTTGCAGATCTAAACAGAGATTCACTCAACCAAAATCACAAACTGAGCAAAAACTGCCACGGATCTATGCTAACCCAAGAGCCGCACCACCTCAAGTAGGAGAAAGTCATAAACCCTACCATTAAAAAATAAAGAAAGCCAAATTCAATCACTTCTTAGTAACACCTCCATTGTTAACTCCACCTATACTTCTTCCTCTTCCTTTTGCTTTTCTGGATTTGGGTTAATTTTGAATTTCTTGCATAAGTTTAACCCACTCTGGGTTTTCTTATACCAAGGGTTCATCATAAACAAGCTTATTAATCTCTTTGTATTTAGTGGGTTTAAATGTTCTCCTCTTTTTAAAATTATACGTAGAACTATAAGAACTATATGTGCTATCAGACTCATTCATAAGATTATCCTTACAAACATCTTCCTCGCCATTTTTAAACTCACTGCAATCCCCTATGTCATCCATTCTAACAGCCTTTTCAGAACCATCTTCTGTATGAATATATGATATAGTTAGAGTCATATTATTAACACCGCCTAAACCATTTCCTTTAACATAATTTCCCTTGTCAATCTTCTTCTCTACCATTTTCTCTATTTTATTTTCTTTACCTGAATAACCAACATCCTTATAATTGTCATGATTATCCACATTCGACACATTGTCATTCACATTTATATCCTGCACGCAATTATTATAATTTGAGAGAATCATGAAAGGATTAGTTTTATTAATTTCAATTCTCTGGCTTGAACAAAGAACATCCCTTTTTTCCTTTAAAAACTTGACAGAATCATCCTTTCTAGTTTCATCCTAATCTACTATCGATGTATCAATCTCCATTCCACTACCATTAACCTGATTTCCACTGCATTTGCCAGCCTCTATGCTCTTGTCCTTACCTTGTCTAATATCTTCTTCTTCTAAATCCATTTCATTGTCTGTTTCTTAAGCCATTCTTTGGAATCAAGACCCTGTTGGACTTACATAAAGCATTAGAGTGTCCAAATACCCTACAATTAGAACATGCCAATGGTTTCCACTCATACTGAATTTTTTTCCATACTCTTTCCCTATTATAATATTGAATTGGAACTGATTCAGGGAATTGGAAATCAACATCAACCTCAACTAGCACTCTAGCATAGGAAATTCGGGATAATCCTTCAGTTACACTATCCATTCTCACAGGATGTCCTAAAATTGATGTTATTCTACTAATAGCTTCTGTTGACCAAAGATCCAAATCTAGATTTGGTAAGTTTATCCAAGTGGGTATCGAATTAAGAAGTTCTTTATTTATTTTCATTCCGGGAACCCATTTTTTCATAAACACCAATTTCTTGTTATAATAATAGGTTCCCAAAGAGAGAATTCTATCACAATCCTCAGCCAGTTCACACTTAATAATAAAGAAACCATTCCCCTAGAATAGAGCTTATATCTACCTTTCAAGCTCTAGTTTCGATCAATATAATCTTTCAGGTAAGTGTAATAACGTCTACTTCCATACATGTAGAAAAATATTGAGTTCAACCATTTATCCCTTGCGAATTTAACAAGATCTTCACTGATAATCGAAAGCTTAATATTACCCTTAGTTACAGGCTCATAGTACTTAAGATTAACATCATTATGATGCAAGTTATTCTCTTTTACAACATCAATCCATGATTTAGGGTGCGAGAGACTAATCGAGAGATTACCTGCCTGCGTCGTAGATTTTAGATCTGGAAAATCACGCTGCAAATCTTGATTTGGACTTCTAACTATTCCCCAGTTTGAAATGAAAATAGAACGAGATGCATGTTGCTGATTAGACTCTAGATCTGGAGGAATCGTTGATCTTTGATCGGAATCTGAGTTTGTGGAAGTTTCTTTGGGAGATAATTTGAGAAGGAATTTGGAGCTGTCACCATTACTGAGAGTTCTTATCGCTTTATGGAATAGTTTTGTTCATCTTACTTGCATACACTACACGAAAAAGAGTTATCTACAATTGCAACTCACAACGTTTTGGTCTCCATGCTGTAGAAATAACGCAGAATACGTTGGTTTTAAATTAAAACGCTAACATAAATTTAAGCGGGAATGAATTTTCACTTCCCTCCACTGTTACTAAAATCGGCCGCGAATCCATAATATTTCGCCAAATTTTTAAATTCTCAATTACAATTTTTCCATCCAATTTTCTTCATCCGCCTGGTCTCCGTCTCACTTTCGAATCTTCGGTCACTTCGCACAGTTGCTCTTGGTCTCTCGATTGTCATAACGGAAGGCAATCGGTTCTAGTGGAGGAATTTCCATTCTAGTGGAGGTCGGACCCATATATCCCATTCAGTCTTCGTCGTCCTTAAGTCGCTGTAAGCGTCGCCTTGATTATTTTATCTTTTTCATTGATTAGCCAATGTTCAGTTTTTTCTAACATCTGATATGCCTGCTGAAAATGTTGACTGTGTTATTAGCAGTTAAAAGTTGTTGTGTCTCATTTAGTATCACTGTTTTATTTAAGTAGTTTGTTAATTTGCTTGTACTCAACAATAGACTATTACTTCAAATTTTAGAAATTTGCTTGCTTATGTAGTAGACGATGATGGATAAAAATTGGGTGAATCTACACAGGCAACTATGTAATTCTCAACATAAATGTAGTTTGAAAATCATATCCTATATTTTGACGGAAGCTAAAAGATAAAAAAAATTCAAAGAACTAGTAGTGAGTACCAGCAAGGAGCTCGGAAGTTTGTGCATACCTCTATGAAAAAAATCTGGAAATGTAGAAAAAAATTCTATGTCCTTGCTTAGATTGTCGAAATCTTAGTCGTCAATATGAGAAGGTGGTAGTTGAGCATCTGATTATAAGAATAATGGATCGTGTAATATGGTTATCACGGCGATAAGTCGAGTTGAGTCGACAGAGGTCCAACTAGTAGATTAGTGGACTAGTCGTAGACTAGTCGAGACTAGTCGATAAATAAATATATACATATATATAATTATAGACGTCTAACTAATACAGTCTGTTAGTGTTGTACATGGAGCAATGGATGGACTCCGTGGCTATGGTCAGATAGCAAAAAGTTGTAGATTCATTAAGATTTAATGTTCAAATATTGTGAGTGGTATAACATCTGGTTAAATATATGTAGATGATTCTAGGGTTGTTGCTTTAGCCGTTAGTCCTATGCTTGACTCCACTACAGTGTTCTTTATTTTGTTTAGTAAAAAAATATTTAACTAGGTTAAGTTTTAGACCGAATTTTTGAGGCGTAAGCTTTATGTGCTTTTTATGCCGCAAAATTTTGAGGCGTAAGCTTTAGAGGTAAAAAGCCTTTTGGAATAAGCCTCAAGGCGTTTTATCTCTTATTTCCTCGAGGCGAGCCTTGAGGCGGGTTTTTTAAAACAATGTTTAAGGCATAATTCTCTTACTTAAAAAAATAGACAACTACACAAATGCTACTCTTTTTTTGGGTAACGAGGGCTGCAAAGTGAATGCAATGAGAATCCATTCGTGCGGTGGTTTAAATATGTATATATGTATGTGAAAAAAAGTTTTCATTTTTTGTCCAAAATTTTGCCTTCCGTACTTTACTTTATGTTGATAAATTATTCCTTTTCAGGATCAAGAAATTGCAAAAAGAATTTATTGTGACAAATCCCTGCTTCTTTTTGCAAAAAGAATAAATTATTCCTTTTCAGGATCAAGAGTCCATCCACTGTAATGTTATCAATATTGGAGACCTGCTTCTTCCTTTTTTTTGGGTTTGGGCCCAAATTGAAACAATTTGAAACCAGTATGTTAAGTCGAGTCGAGTAGTCAGCTGGCTAATCGACTAGTCGCTCCATGTTGTTTCAGTCGCTCTACATATTAACAAAATTCATGTCGAGAGTCCTAAACTGTCGTTATTTGCTGTGAAAAGCAATGTTGTTTTCCTGTAAATGACATATTGAGGTGTAGCATATTCAGGATGGCCTTAGTGCACAAGTGTTTGGATTGTATAGTTGTGCTATATATTTTATGTTTTTCTTCATGTTTTAATAATAGGAAATGAGGGCAATAACGCGACAACAGAAAAAAAAGCAAAGGAGCCAAAAATATATCGTATAAGCCTAATAAACAGAAGAAACATATTGAAGACAACAACGTTCAAAGCGAGGGCAATCCACAAGTAGTAGTAGAAGATAATGCACAACTAGTAGTAGATAATCGAGCACAACCAGTAGAAAATAATCCATAAGTAGAAGATAATCGAGCACAAGCATTAGAAAATAATGCACAACGAATAGAAGATAATCCTAGTGCATTTGAGAACCGTACAATGCAAAACGAACAACACGTGGAAGCCGATGAACCAACTGAAAATGCAAATGCCAGTCGGCCAAAGAAAAGAAAGAGCAAAGGTACTACGAAAATGAAGAGTCTTCCTTCAAACTTGACAAATCGTGTTGAAGTTGAATTTAATGAGAATGCTGAACCAATAGGTCAATGATCAGTCTATTTATCGTCTTTTTTAGGACCATTTGTACGAGAGCATGTTCCGGTCACACTTAGTAACTGGAGACACCTTGACGCTGGTCTGAAAGCCATTTTATGAGATTGCATTTAGGTATATTTTGTAATTTTTATCTAGTTGTGTCTATTTAACTCATTGTTTTATACCAAATAAAAAATCCAAAAGTCTGGATTTAATATTAGATGTTTGGATACCTATTCAGGCATAATATTATAGGCGGAGAAAAATACCAGACATCTGTATTCTTCTGCAAATATAATTCTCTAGCCTGAGAGCACTATCAGACGTCTGGATAAAATATCCAAACGTCTGAAAACAGCTTCAGGCATTTTACTTTGGACCGGAGAAAAATCCAGACATCTGGATAAATTTTCAGACGTCAGGTTGATATTCAGATTGCTTTCTTTTTCTACTCTCAGACTCTGTAAAAATATCTAGACCTCTGAGACATCTGTTTCTCCTATGCATGTCTTCCTTGTTGTCGAGCTATAGCCATATATAATTAAAGTTCCTTATCCATAATATTTTCCATCCACAATAACATACCCGAATTACATAACAATAGCATATCTGAATTACATAACAACAGCATATCTGAATTGCATAACAATAACATACCCAAATACCGTAATGAACATAGCAACAACATGTCCGAATTGCAGATTGAACATAACATTTCCAAGCTGAAGGTTTTAAATTAATTTCTGGTTAAGAATTTACTCGATGATTCAATTGGTGGATGTATTTTAGCGCACGCACCCACCCGGGATTACATGCTTATTAACTTTATTCAAGTGACAAATGCTGCTTCACTTAATGTAATGAAAGTTGCAACTCCTTGCAGTTCAGCAATATATTTTGAAGCAACCTTTACTATATTTGAAGCAAACTGTGTAGTGGAAGTAATATACATTTGTGTTGCTGTACATGGGAATTGTTTTCATGGGGTTATCTGTTTTTCCATTGCAGCAAAAGAAAAAGAGATAACCTCAGGAAAACACTTCGCTACAGCAACATAAATGTATATTACCTACACTACACAGTTTGCTTCAAAGATAGTAAAAGTTGCTTCAAAATAAATTATTGAACTGCAAGTAGTTGCAAATTTCTTTACGTTAGGTGAAACAAAATTTGTCCCTTGAATAAAGATATTAAAGCATGAAAGCCCGAGTGGGTCCGTGCACTAAAATACATCCACCTATTGGATCACCGAGTAAATACTTCAGCTTGGTCACGCTTCGTCTGCTTCATAGTCTGTAAACAATTAAGATACATGCATTAGTACATCACTCAATCAACGAGAATCACAACTAAATATGGATAACTTGAACTTTAATCACAAGTTTAATTTTAAACATACACATAGAAGATCTATACAACAAAGTTAGGCAAACTTACTTGTAGGCGGCGGTTGACAATAGAAGGACGCCATTGAAGTTAAATTTAGAGGAAAATTTTGATTTTTGGCCATTGAATTTAATTTTAGGAGGCCATTGAAGTTTGTACACAAATGAGGCCTAAACCAGCAATTTATATCCATTATAATTTCTCACGAGAGGACTAAATGCAAATTTTTCTTTTTTTTAATTACAGGCTAGATTTGTGTTGAATGAGGAATGGCAAAAGGTCCCCATATTTCGGCAAATGGGGTGTAATTTTAGGTGTTCAAAATGCACGTTAGTTAATAAATTGGTCAAAGCAAAGTCCAAGGAGGAAAGACTTCAAATGAAACCAGATAATATCAAAACTATGATGGAGTGGAATGATTTTATCAACTTGAAAACTAGTCCATAGCTTAAGGTAAATTATGTATAAATGGTTATCTTCGTATATGTGAATTGACTAGTCAGTATATTTTAATTTTTTATTTCAGCAACAAAGTGAAACATTCAAAGCCATCAGACGCAGACAGATGCCACATACATGCAGCCGTAAAGGAATGGCATGCTTAGCTGCTGATTTGGTCAGAAATAATTTTAATGTTGTGATCTTGTCATGCCATGTATAGAGTTATGATAAATTATTTTATTCCAATTTTTATTACCGTAGAAAAACGAGAGTCCAGATCCTTCTTCTGTCGGTCGATCTGATATTTGGATTAAATCTCACACTCGAAAAAACGGTGAGCCGGTGAGCTCAGTTGTTGAAGAAACTTGTGTATGTGATTTAAATTGACATATTACAAATGATTTTAGAATGCGATAACGTTGAAAGTTACAATGTATGTTGTCGTTTAAAGGAGAAGATTAAAAAGTTTAACGTTGAATCACAAGCTACCTCGACAACTTCTGTGAGAGAAGATGCTCTTTCAACAGTGCTGGGAAACGATACACCAGGACGATTAAGAGGAATGGGAAGAGGTATGACCCACACGAAGTTTGTTTTATCATAAGCTAATCAAATACAAACAATGCAACAACAAAATAGAGTTGCAGATTTGGAGAAGATGGTTCAAATGCTAGTATCACAAACCAGGTATTTCTAAAACGAATGGCAATAAGTTATAACTTGTACTTAGAAATTAGTTATTTGCATTCTATGAGTTTAGAATCGTAGTAAATCATTGAATAAACTCTTTGAGTAATGACTACATAAATAATTCATAATAAAATTCAATTTGTCATATAAACCCAAAGATAAAATAAAGATTGAGAACATGCAGCATTTTCTTACTTCACTTTTCTCAAAACCAAAAGATGAATCCAGAGATAGAATAATTTCAAGCTGGACACTGCTGCATGTACAGGCTTGACACTGCTGCATGTACACATGGTTTCTATGTTGTGGTATGCTCAAAAGGTGAATTAATGAATCATGGCTATATGCCAAAACATAAATAGCTGGACCCTGTTCATAAAATATGACTCAATATGTGTATATAAACGTATCTCATCATCTAGAACTTATTGTCTTCACCATACTTCAAAATATTATGATATACCACACTCATAGAGACATAGTAACTTAAAGACACAGTCCAATTGCCTTTAAGTTACTTCCTTCGTCTTACACAAACCTTATTACCATGTCAGTCATGAAGTAGTGATGTCATTCTCACATCTATTGGGAGCAAGCCATGTCGCCTTGGTTAATTGAAGCCATGCTGCCTTAATGCCTTGGTTAACGTTAGTACTGTCATGAGGTTATTTTCATACGTCTGATTGCTACTTCATTTACAATTTTTTAGGTCGAGAGAAATTCGAGACATCTGAATAAAAATTCCAGACGTCTGTATACTTCATCAGGAATAATATTTTAGACAGAGATGAAGTCCATACGTCCGGGTAAAATATTAGACGTCTAATTATCATTCAGATGGTTTTATGGTTCTGATATCAGACGTCTGACACATCAAAATCAGCTGTGCATGTCATAAAATCATTACATTCTGATATCCGTCCATATCCAAAAATTAAGAGGATACGGTTATCTGATATCCGAAAATTAAGCAGATTATCCGTTATTCGAAAATAATTCTGGATACGGATATGGCACTACATCAAGTTATCACAAGTTATCACAAGCTAACATACGTCAAAGTCACAATCAAAACACAACCATCAAAGTCACAATCAAAACACAACAAACTAACATCATCTATTTATCACAAGCATAGCACACATCAAAGTCACAATCAAAATACAACCATGTCACAAAATAAAGTTTAATACATAGATAATTTTTCGTAAATTGTAAATTAAGCTTTGGCGTCTTTAGGTTCAACTCTCTCTTTTGTTGAGTCGTTATCCCCCTCTTTTTTGTCACTCTCTCCTCTTTGTCATCAGATATCTTTAGATCTTTTTTTCTTTAGGTTCAACGATCGCTTCTTTTGGGTCGCCTTCCCCCTCTTTTTCTTCCTCTATCTCCTCCTTGTCATCAGATTTCTTAGGTTCGATGCTCACTTCTTTTGGGTCGCCTTCCCTCTCTTTTTCTTCCACTTTCACCTCCTTATCACCAGATTTATTTGAATCTTCTTTTCCTTTAGAATTACCTACTGAAAAGCTTAGAGATGGTGGAGATGGCGGAGACCGTGGTCGAGTACGTCGTAAAATTTCAGTGAGAGACCATGTTGTTGCACTCATTATATTCTCAATAGTTGCGAGACGAGACGCTAGTGTAAGTTCCATATTCACAATACGATTCCCTAAGGCAACTTGATTTTGATACAATATTAGTTGATTATGCATGACGACTTGACGAAATGATTCGTTTGGAAGAATTTGTTCCTTGAGAGAAGTCATACCTTCAAAAGTTCGATAGTGAAAAGCTTGTTGAGAGGAAGATTCCGACATATCCTGAATATGCTCTTGAGGATGCTCTTGCGGCAGAACTTGTTTACCTTGACGTTTAGCTCTCCACTCGTCCAGAGTGCAAAATGTTGAAGGTTCTTCCGGGAGACGCATCAAGGTGAAGAATTTTTTACCTGCTTTCTTAACCGGAATTTCCTCAAACGTTGATAAATAAGTCGGAACTTTTTTTGCCTTTATTAATCTCATAATAAACGAAGCATAGATAATTGTTTGTCGAGATCGACTCCAAAATTCCTTTAGTTCATCAAAGATAAATTAAGCCTAGTTAACTTGAATACCACCAAGTATAGCATATAAGGCCCTATGCTCTAGATCAAGTATTTTTTCATGGCTTCCAAGCCGAGAAAACACTGTATTTATAAGAACTCGGGTAAGAAATCTCGCTTTTGGTCTTAAATATTTAGTACAAAACTGTGGCATATCACCTTCCCAAATTTGATGAGTAATGTTATCCCGTGGCTTAAAACGCATATCGGGAATATCATTGATATTTGTCCCAGTGTTAGAACATTGCAATATATCTCCTATGTCCTTCGCTATGAATTTAACAGTAACCCCGCTAACACTTGACCAAATCCAATCTTTTTCTACTTGAGGATTCCAAAAACCTGTACTATCTAAGTTTGCATAGAATAGAAATATGGATAGTTAGTCAATGTTAAGGTGATTAGAAGGGAATGAGACCAGTGTTACAAGACCAGCATCCTGGCATAGGCTATGTAAATCATACATCGGAAAATCAATGAGACTGTAGAATGGACCAGTATGTAGGATTTTATTCTGCATCAATACATATCTTTCTATTGCCAAGGGTGTTTTGTTCATCCATCTCTCGATTTTTGATTGCAAAACTGGTTGGCGTGTTTCTTCAGTAGATTGTGGAGGATTTGATGATTCTACATCTGCCCTCTTTCATTTTGATGAAGTTTTTCTTTTAGGACCCATGATTTGGGCTGGATTTGGACTGGATTTGGGATTTTAGGGTTACAGAAGTTTCAATTTAATCGGTGAAATGGAAGAGTGAGGAATAGAAGGTTGCGGTTATTTTTATATAGAAATAACTGACGTTTTATAAATCAGACCTCTGATTTGAAAAACATATGTTTGATTTAGGGTTTTTTCAACCCGATGAAGTTATCAGACGTCTGTGAATAGTTTCAGACATCTATGGTGGATGTTTTTTTAACCTGTGTTTATTTTCAGACGTATGCTAATTTTTTCAGACGTCTGATTTTAGTTTTCCTATTTTTTATTTTAACCCTGTCAATTTTCAGACTTCTCGTGTATTGATTCAGACGTCTGGTTTTTAATTTTTTGTGAGATGTCCCCTTAATAATTTGCATAATTGTTTACATAATTGCATCACGATCACCACCAATTAATAATTACTTACATCATTGTTTATCAGGTTAAAGGAAGCAGCAGGGACGAGAGTCCATCTCAAGCGGTACAAATGATTTATATTATTGTTGCCATAACAACGGAATTTATTTTCATTTAACATATAATATAAATGATTTTGACTAAATGTAGAGTAAGTATGACCAACCGAATGTCAGATGTAATTTGTTGGATTGGACTGGGAAGGACAAAATAGTAGCTGAAGGAAGCGTTATTTCAAATGACTCTAAAGAGCTTTTACACAATATTCCACTTGGACCAAATGCCATGAAAATTTTGATAGAAATCCCGAAGAAATTGAATGCTTATTTATGGAGGTCTGCTCCTAGGATGATCTCACATATTGGAGAAGCTAAGGATGAGATAGTAGAATGGCCATCTGACAGAATTGTACTCCACACTACGATATTCTCTGAAAATGATGAAAATGCGGTATGCTTAATTCTTTATGCACTCATTAGCTCTATGATTTAATATAAGAACCAGATAATATTTTTTTTACTAGAGTAAAACTTCATCAACAAATAAGAAATGCAAGTTGTATGATTGGGTTGGAAGCAAAGAATTAGTTGCCAAAGGGTGGTTGTACTCTACTGATCCAACTCAGCTCGTGGATAATATTCCACTTGGACAGTCTGCTACGCTAGTTTTGATTGATGTGGCAAAAAAATCAGATGCATTCTTATAGAGAGCACCAGTTGGTATGACATATGTTGGAGAAGCTATTGGGCGCAAAGTAGCTTGGCCGCAAAAAAAATGTCGTTCTTGTGGATATTAATGCTACGGAATCTGCTGATACGCCTAATATAGTATCACATTCAGCAGTAATGTGTAGTTTATGTATTTAATTTATAAAAACATGCATATACCTTGATACTGTTTTATTATTGTAATCATTTCTGTCTTGTAGAAAATATATTTAAACTTTTTCAAATATTGCATGACAGACCACTAGTTTCAAGCCAAACATTAAATGCAAGTTGATTAGTGTTCATGGAGAGAAAGAAGTTGTTGCTGAAGGACGTGTGTCTTCGACCGATCCAAATGCAATGGTCCATTTTGTTCGTTTGGGAGAAGGAGTCGTTAAAGTTTGGGTTGACATTGTTAAAGTTCCTAATGCACCTTTATGGAGACCTACATCTGCATTTGAGTTTATTGAAGATGCGATTGGTTCTACTATAGCTTGGCCTTCTGCAAAAGTCGCTGCAGAATCGTCTTCAAATAAGAATGAATTATACTTCTCTTTACTTATCATCAGTATGAATGATGGATATACTCCTTATTATGATTGTTTTGGTAGAATTTCACTTCAAGTATGATTTCCCTTTTCACCTCTTAAAACTGAATTAATATTTAAATTTCGTTTAGGTAAGATAAAACCGAAAAAAATAGAAGATACGGTGACCTAGATGTGCTCAAACATTTTGATCTTATACAATTTTTCTTTCTTGCAATTTAGTCGTACTAAGTCGTACGCATATTTGTTGACACAAGAAATGTTGCGAAGTTTAGGATGCTGGTTGGAAAAAAAATGTTTCCTGTGCATGGAACTGAACCACGACCCAACGCTGTCAAGTAGTTTAAGCACTACGACCAGTCAAACAAGCCAATATTAGAAATATTATATTTATACCAGATCCAACAACAAGATGACTTGATCACACTTGACCTCGTTTTCTTTTCACATTGCCATGTTTAGCCGTACTTTTTAGTTCAGTTGTTACCAGTTTCTCAATGCCATACATATACAACAAAAGTAGTTATGTATTTTCTTATTGCCAAATCAGGTGTTGATGTTTGATGCATGATAGAAATTAAACTTTGGAGCACACAAGCTTGGACTTTGAATGGTTTATATTTTTCTTTTTTGTCAGTTAGCATCTTTTGTAAAAACAAGTTATGGGAACATCGATTACAAAATGTTATGTCCAACTATTGTATATTTGGCATACGGAATTATTATAACTTATGTGATATAGTTTTATATTTATAATTCTTTTGTGTTGTTTGAATTTCGTAATGATTTTGAACTGCATTGTATAAAAATGATAAATGCTAATAGACGTACTTCAACAACTCTGCAGAAAAGCTGTGATGTATCTTGAAAAAACGCTGTGGCATGCCGGAAAGAACAACATTTGTAGATGATAAAAAACATTGTGATATATACGGTAAAACGCTGTTATATGTAGAGAGTAACAACTTTTCTACCCAGAAATAAACGCTGTAATATATGTTGGGAAGCGCTGTGCTATATGGGCCGGTGTAACGTTTCAAGGCTTTATACGCTGTTATATGGTCTTAAAACGCTGTGATATATGAGCAATGACAACGGTTATGGCCATATAAAATGCTATGGTATGAAGACAATAACAATGTTTCTACCCATATAAAACGTTGTTATACATGTGATGAAGGAGGAATGATTTGTGTTAGTTATGCAAGCACAACATACAAAACGCTGTATAAACATAATGACAATGGTATTAAAACGCTGTACAAAATGTAACAACAACACCAATTGAAACGTTGTAGTATCTCCTTTTTCTACAGCGTGTTCAAAGTATTGTGGTAGTCCCCTTGACCTATAACAGCGTGTCGTTAGACAGCGTGCTTCAAAACACTGTAAAATTATATAACAGCGTTTTTTCAACGCTGTCAATGAGCATATTTCTTGTAGTGATATTTTCTTCTAAGAATTGTCTTCTAATTTCTCTTCCTTTATATCTACTAATCTCAAAGCAACTGAAATTTAATAATGTCTTCACCTTTTGGAGAATTTTCACGTCTGACGATGTCCAGAAGCCAATTTTATGAAGACAACACCGAGAACGACATAGCTACTCCTCCAAGCAAACAATCAACTCTTTCATGGACAAGCGAGGAGCACTACGATCTATGCAACATCCACTGCCATTTTCCTCAGGATCCAATTATAGGGGATACCCAATTAACCGTAAGTTCTGGAAAAAAATAAAGACTACATTCATTGACAAGCATCCTGAAGGCATATGAACGGTGTTGGCAATTCAGGATCAATTCGGCAGAATAAGTCGTCAAACATCGTTTTATGAATCATAAATTTTTAAAATAATGAAAACCAATCCTAGTGGCATGGGAGGGGAGGAACATATGGTAAGTTTTCTTTACTACATAGGTTAGTGGAATAATTGTTATTTATGAATCATATTCATTTTTTCTTATTAGAAACAAATAGCAAACAAGGAGTTCAAGAAGCTTTTTGCAAGAGAAAATAAGGCGAAAAGGCCACATTATTACCAGTTTTTAAATTGTTATGATATGCTTACCATCCAACCAAAATGGAACTCCGATAAGAGCCTGCGTGATATTCAAACTTCTACAAAGGAAAGTAACTATGATTCAAAATCTACTTATTCATCTAGTCCTGGAGAGTCATAGGTGAAACATTCTCCATGTCAAGGTGAAAACTTTCTTGATGAGTTCAATCAAAAAATTATAGAAGATTTTAGACCTTAGGTAGTCAAAGCTGCAAAAAGAAAGGGAAATGTTGATGTTGTCGTTGAAGGAAAAGTCAATGCCCGCTTTGAAGTACATGAGCACAGACATCAAGATAGAACTGAAAATGTTAAGAAAAAAATATAAGTATTGAGTAGGTTTTCCGATCTTGAGCAGCAGAGGTTGCTAATTCAAAAGTAGGAGTTAGCATTTAGACAACAAAGAGAAGAGAGAGAAATTATGGAAAAAAAATTGACTGGAATGGATGACTGCGAGAAGGAACATTGGATGGGGACTCAAACAACGGGTTCTTACGCCAAAGTTTCCTTAATTATAGATCGTTTGGTTCATCAGTTTCCTTGGTACTAGGTGCTTATAGTTCTCAATGTAGTAATATTATAATTCCCATTGTAGTAACTATTTATTTGTCAATGCAATGCATATTTTATTTATTTTGCTACTTTACCCATTATTAGATAGCTTTAGATGTTTTAATACTAGTTTCTTATCACTCAAAAATACAATAGAATGCTTATGTTCAAATAAAGAACTAAATCATAATTACTACGTAATTTCATAAAATAAAATACAAGTTCAGACAAGCATACATTAACATAAAGCCATTATAATAACTAATTATCTCCATAGTGGTTCCATATATAATCCATAAGATATTTTTCAGCATATTACGGAGTTATGCATCTATGAACAAAAGCTGGTGGTCTAAATGAATGTTGAATTCCTCTTCCGTTATATGTGTTATCTCAGAATACATCGGGTGGTTGTGAAGCTCCTTCATATTCATAGTGTCCTTGCTCGTCATCCATATCTCTTTCATCTTCAATTATCATGTTGTGTAGAACAATGCAGACAAACATGATAGTAGACATTTTTTCTTAGACCACAAATGACATGGATTACTAATCATTGCAAATATAAACAGTAAAACACCAAATGCTCATTCTACATCTTTTCTTTGTCCCTCCTGCATCACTGCGAGTTTCGCTTGTTTACTTGTTTATGTATTTGGACATGTTTTAACAATGGTACTTCATTTTTGGTAAATGCTAATAGCCATGATTGTACGTATTTTGCCTAATGGTAAACGTTACTGGAGGTATCCGACCTTGAGCTAGATCATTAAACAGATGTGATCTTTCTATAAAATTTAAGTCATTATTTGAACCGAGCATTCCAAAGAAAGCATGCCATACCCACAAATCATATAATGCTACGGCTTCCAAAATGATGGTTGGTCGCCTTTCCTTACCGTTGTATGAACATTTGTAATGCCTTAATTCCCAATGCATATAGTCCAGACTTCCCAAAATGCTCGGTCATCCCCTACTTTCGTGCATTTCTCTGATGCGCACTATATCGGCTTCATTTGTAGATCGAAAGTACTCCACCTCGTAGACATTCACCATAGCCTAACAGAATTTTTCTAGTGTTTCAAGTGTCGTGCTCTTTGCAGTTCAGTATGCATCGTACAATGCATCTGTAGGAGTGCCATAAGCTAACATTCTCATAACAGCCGTCATTTCCTATTCACCGGTGACCCTTGTGTTTTTGATGCATTTGGTTTGTGCTCAAAGTATTTATTGTAACCTTGAATACCTTCCAAGATTCGGTCAAATAAATCCCTCCTCATTATGTATCTTCTCCGAGATATATCGGCTTTGTAAGTGCCATTGACATTAAAGTAATCTTGCATAAGAGATTCATGAGATGCAGCTTAGTTACGATTTATAAACTTTCTGCCAGGAACCAATCCACATCGCTTTGTGGGTGATAAACCGTAAGCTTCATGGTACTTGTCGATAGTTTCTTATATTTCTTCGGCTTCTTCTTCAAGGATAACTTCTTCCTCAAAATCATTGTCAAAAGCAAGCATGCATTGCAGAAAATATGATGAACTCATTTTTGTCTGTAAATGTGTTTGGATATGAGATATGGTTTGCAATGTTGGTGCCATATATAAGGTAGAGGTATGGATTAGTGTGTAGTTTTATCGTTTTGTGTGTTGCTTTAGTGGTTAGTGTGTAGCTGTATTTTTAAGTCTACAGTTTTATTGATTAGTGTATAAGTTTATAGTTACATGTGTCGCTTAATCATTACGTGCGTAGCTTTCTCATTACATGTGTAGCTTCAATGATTAGTTTGTAGCTATGTCGACAAGTATGTAGCTGCATCGTTATGTGTGTAGCTTTATTAATTAGTGTGTAGATTTATAGTTACGTGTGTCTCTTTATCGTTATATGTGTAGCTTTGTTGTTATGCGTGTAGCTTTATAGACTAGCGTGTAGCGTTGACCCAAATGAAAATACTTCAGCACTTATTCAACTATATATTCTTAACAAATCGTGGTTAGTTGGTTTACAACCCACTGGGTCAACCACTTTTGAGTTATAAATTATAATTAACTTGATAATACTTTCATAACAATCACATTACATTACGAAAACGTACTACAAAAACTTGTAAAAAGTTCCACATAAACTTGTAAAATAGACTACATAGACTTTCATAACAACTGAATAACATATAAAAATACCATAAGCCTAATCAGAGCCATATCACATAAGCTAACTATAGCGAAGTTTATATGCTTCGTGGCCAACAAATTCCATTCCGTATTCTAATAGGTAACAAGAATTAAAAGTAGATTTATTTACTTGAAATAAGTCTTCGTCTTCAATAATTTCGATAATCTCACGGTATCGATTACATGCTTCTGCAAAACAACGATGAGCTTTATGGATTTCAACTGATGATCATCTAGTAAGGAAGTTAGGATGGTTGTTATGAAATTCTATCACCATTGCCCAAAACCCTTCATGGCTTAGACCCTCTCTTCTTTGCAAAATTAACTCATCTCTTCAATCAACTTCATTATATGTTTTCACAAGAATAAGCAACTCTGCATAAGAAAAATCAGCGTTCGACATTTTTATATAGTTAGTTATGTTTAGTTCTATAGAAGAAGACGAACATTTATAAGCTTTACAAACCAAAAATTTATTAACTCTCAACTATCCCGTTGCATTCAGTGAGTACAGTGGCAACACTATAGCCACATTACATATTGAAAATGACTAAGATGTCTTGTCGCAATCAATGTCAGACCAACCTATGAAGCTAATTAAAGAAAGCAACTGTAGCAAGAGTTACTTACAACATAATTTTACTACTACTAGTTAATAAAAAGAAATATAGAGAAATTACAAGTCCATTGAATTTAGTTGATAACTAACTCACATAGATAATTTTACATAATTCTTAGTTCGTACATAGTTAACACACATAAATATAGCGTTGGAAATAGTCAATTGTGTGGTAAATGGTAGCATCCAGCAAGCATTTCATTTTTAATCGCAACATTTAGCCTCTTTAACTTGTCATTTTCAGCTTGCATTTCAGTGCTATTGTACCCCTCTTTTCGTGAGTGGTGGATCGAGCCAAGTAGAAATTTATAACCATGCATCCTTTGGTGTGTCCCTGCATCAATAAACGCCTTGTAGCCATAAAAGCGACGTCATGCATTTGTCCAACTTTTAGAAACAATAACGTTACATTTGACCTCGAAACCGTGTAGTTAAAATATTAGGCTCATCCTATGCTAACTATCGAATAGTTGAATTTGAGATATAAATATAGGATCGTCCAATGTTGGAAACATAGTTAAGGAGTTAAACGACTAGGGTCGTCCCTTTTTATAGTTTAACTTTCGGTATACAATATTTGTCGTATTACAATTCAACAAATCCAATAATTTAAATGTAAAGGAGTTAAACATTTGGGTCGTCCTCAACCACATGGCTATAGCTGAAGGTACATCCCATCGGCCTTGACTGATTGTGACATCTCAGCATGTTATCCTATACCACATGGGTTAGGTTGGGAAACTTTAAGATGTGCCTCCTCTGTATATGGCTAATATACGAATAAAATAAAAGTAATTAAATTGGGGTTGGTTGGTAGTGGTAGTTTGAAAACGTACGGAATGAATTTTGAAAAAATCATACAAAATCATAAATAACTCAAAATCCTTCGGAGAAAAAATTGCGGGGACATAATCGAAGTTAATTTTCAAATGAATCTTGCAGTACTTAATTTTGTTTTGTACATTTTGAGTTATTTGTGAATTAAGTTTTAAGAAAAATCGTGTTTGGTTGGTTCAACAACCTTACCAAATTAATTATTTAAACTGTGGAGTTAAATGATTAAGAACGTCCTATGCTAACTACATCGAATAGTTGAATTTAAGATGTAAATATAAGGTCCTCCAATGTTGGAAACATAGCTAAGGAGTTAAATGATTAGGGTCATCTTCTTTTATAGTTTAACTTTCAGTATACAATATTTGTCGTATTACAATTCAACAAATCCAATAATTTAAAAGTAAAGGAGTTAATTAAACATTTAGGTCATCCTCAACCAAATGGCTACAAATAAAGGTACATCCCATCGGCCTTGACTAATTGTTACATCTTAACACGTTATCCTTACCACATGGGTTAGGTTGGGAAACTTTAAGATGGGCCTCCTCTGTATACGGCTAATATATAAACTGCAGTTGGTTGATAGCGGTAGTTTGAAAACATACGAAATGAATTTCAAAAAATCATATAAAATCATAAATAACTCACAATCCTTCCAAAAAAAATTGCAGGGACTTAATCGAAGTTAGCTTTCAAATGAATCTTGTAGTACTTAATTTTGTTTTGTACATTTTGAGCTATGTGTAAATTAAGTTTAAAAAAAATCGTGGTTGGTTGGATTAATAACCCTACCAAATTAGTTGTTGAAATTGTGGAGCTAAAATATTGGGGTCATTCGATGCTAACTACATCTTGAATTTGAGATATAAATATAAGGTCGTCTTAAGTAGGAAACATAACTAAGGAGTTAAACGATTAGGGTCATCCCCTTTTATAGTTTAACTTTCGGTATATAATATTTGTCGCATTACCAAGTGGCTACAATATATAGTCATAACCATTGCCAGTACAATCATTGTAGGCAAGTTCTTTAAAAAAAATGAGGGAACAGTGATCGGTCACAGTTATGTCAGAGTAAAGACAATGGGAACGTTATATAAACAAAGCCAATGTATAGTCCCAGTTGTAAACTGCAACCACGTTAGACAAATTTCAAAGCACTTGCCAGGATTGACTCAATTATGATATTGGTTTTTGGTATTTCATTTGCAACCTTTTTCTTTGTAGTCTTCACTCATAAATACCAGAGACAAACCGATTTGCAAATTTACCTCAACTCAAAAAAGGATAACTTCTTATCCATCCTCTTATGTGTCTGGACCATCAAATCCTAATCCGTCATCAACTAGAGAACCGACTGAGTGGTATATTGAAATAAAAGAGCGATTTCATGATGATTTGGGACAAACAAAGATTGAAGAAGGGATGCATCAACTGGAAATAGGACATCATCAACTATAACAAACTCAAGAACGTGCCTGAAGGCCACATGTTGTAATTCCCCTTATCATAACTTCGGCTGAAGTCGACGAGTTACAATCTGCAAATATTGTATGCTTTCGTGGTTTTGAAGCACTACAACTAGTCGTTCGACATGGAAACAATGTCGAACGTCGATATTATTGTTGTTTAGTACATACAAACGGATGTGAATTTGGACAGTGGGCAGACGATTGTTTTCCTTCTGGAGATATTACGCTTGCTTTGGAATTGGAAGAGGAAATAAGAAATCTACGAAATCAAATCAACAACCATAATCATACAAATTACCAACTTCGACATGGTTTAAATTAGAGTTTAGTATTTTATGGTATGCTGATTAGAAATGTTTATGATCAGTTGTATCTTTATGCTTATTATCAATTGTATCGTTATGCTTATTTTCAATTGTATCCCATTGTTTATGTCCTTTCGATGTGCATGCATGTCAAAAGAAGGATTTCGATTTGTAGTATTACATGTAGATCCATTTATTTTACCGTTATGATTGCATAACCAATATCAATGATCAACAACAAACAACATCATAAATGATCAACAACAAACTACATTATATAATGATCAACATTACATAACAATGATACTCAAGCATGAAGCAACAACATGTAGCATGCAATTATCAACAACACAAAGCATCATAAAATAAAGCGATCAACTTGAACCCTCAGAAAAACATACAATCCAATATAACATGATAGATACATATATACATCATGGAATAATGTACGTAATAGATTGTGATCATAAATCCACATCAACACATCATCATCGTCATCATCGTCCTCGGCCTCCTCACCACCGTTATTCTCGTCCATGTCAACATCATCATCTTCATAATCATCATCATCGTCACCACCATCACCGCTGTCAGTATCTCCACCTAAACTTCCACCTCCTGATCCTCCAGCACCACCACCACCTAACGCCTCCAGTCGAGTCTGTAGGTCATCGATAATGCCCCTGCAATGTTTGTAGTACCGCCTAGTGGTGCTGATACAATGACTCTGGATGTAGCAGTGGCATATGCTGAATAGCGCCTATATGTCGTCTGTTATGGTCTAGCTTGGGTGATAAATGTAATAAAAGACCATTTACACTCACTTTATATATCTTAAATATGTATAAGAAAATAATTGTTAAAGTATGAATATTACCTCATGCGGAGAATTACAGTCCCGCGGTGGGGATACCAGCAACCATATGATTAGGTGGATAATCAATAGGATGGATGGTCAATGTACCGCTAAGATTATATAACTTGAATGAGTCATCAAGAGCATAATCCATAAGATACTTGAAGTACTATGATGGGGTCGGATCAAAAGTAAATCGTGGTGGATGAACTCTACCAATAGCTACTCATGGACCTATATGATCAGAGTTTACACCCCGACTGTAATCTGGCAACAAGTACCGCCGAGTGCAACTATATGCCAATAACTATCATCATCAGCTCTCGATAAGAAAAATTTGTGTATCCATGCACCCTGCTTGTCTAAGATCCTGTATGTACTATCTGCCGATAGTACAATGTCTCCCGAACACATCATCAAACGATAGTGGATCTCCGGGTACATGCAGCTCACCTGCACCCTGGAAATAACATCGGTCTCCCAAGTACAAAATAGGAAGGTAGGACGGTGGAAGTAAAATGACATGACGAGAGATAATTGATATGCAGTGGATAGAGGGTGTGCATCACTGAGTCGGCCTGTCTATGTAAGAGCAATCCAATAAGATGCACATGGTGCTCGTAAATTGTTGGCCCTGGACCTCAGATCAATTTGAGGTCGGGCCTCCATCGGGTCATGTCTAACACCAGTAGGAGTAAGCTGGACTACTTGGATACTCTCCCATTGACGCATGCTTGGGAAATAAGACTCGGCGGCATGACGGGCGGCCTCAACAATATGTGGATGCATGTTGGCCTGTATTCGTAGTACCAACACGACAACATGTACCAAAATGAAAACATCTGCGCCACCTCTCTAAAAGAAAATGAGTCAAGGGTAGTATATAGACATCCAAAATAGCCGAACCCAGTCAATCGTATGGAGATGCTCTAAATCGGCTAGTGATCCTAGGTGGCCCAGTCGAATCATATTCTTTTTGTTTGAAAAGAATGTCAAACCAAAGAGATATAAAAGGGAAGCATGGAATACAACATCTTGCATAGCCTCAGTACCCATATGTGCTATAACATACTCGTGTAAATATGTAAGCGTAATGGTTCCACATGATATATGATCGGCGGCAAATCACGATAGTACAACAAGTACGACTCGGGTGACTCATAGCTAGAGTCAAAAGGGTATGACACTCTATCAGCAATGCCTATCTCAATCCCCATAAAAATATAAAAATCTGTTGGGGGTAATATCTAGCTCAAAATCTGGAAAGTGAAAAGTATGTGTGGCAGACGACCATCTCTCAACCAAGGCACCTAGCAATGGCTGATCGAAAGACGCAGTTGGTCTAATCTCTAAGAAACAACCAAAATGACTTGTAAGTAACCTCCCTCGAATATCATGAGGGAGTACGTCAAAGATACATGTAATAAACCTCGATCAATTGCCACGAATGCTAATGTAGCGAGATGAGTAAAAAGACATTTGTTATTGGTCAATATACTATAAAATGACATTACAGACTACCTGTTCGATCTAGATTAACCCTAGAGGGGGGTAAATAGGGTTTACTGGTGTTTGCAAACAAATCAAACAATTGTAAACAACTGTAAAATCCGTTCGGCTTTCCTAAACAACAAGGACTGCTGTAGAGGGTGTCGAACTCTGGAACCAAAAATATTTTAATTAATAAATCCAATCAAGTTATTCTAGGATTTTGATTGATTGAAAACACAGAAAATAACAGCAATTAAATAAAAAGAGAGATTTATATAATAAGAGAAAGTAATAAGGGGATAATGACATAGATTGGATTCATACTCATCAATAGCCAACAAATAAATATAGATCTAATTCATGTTTCTGTCACAAACATGAATCAACGAAAATTAGGTTCTTAGAAACAAATAAGTAAATAACGACAAGCATAGCCTATGCAGGAGCTGAGCTCTTAAACAACCATAGGCTATCAGGACAGATTCACTAATTAATTTCTAAAACCCTAAAATTAGATCTAAATCTGATAATTGTTAGATCAAACACGAATGTACCCAATGAAGGAGCATAGCTCTTAAACGACACATAATATGAAGGTTCAGATCTAACCCTTGATTCAGATCCAGATCTACATGTATAAAGTCCTCATCTATTGGCTATGTGATTCATGTTGAATCATATCTATTTGCGTCATCAACCCCTAATCAAAGGTGATTAGCTAGACATAGCTAAAGAAGAAGAGAAACAGAAACAAAATAACATGTACATAAATAAAATAAAATAACAACTGAGACAGAGCGAGAAGAAGAGTTTTATTCCAAGAAGAGAATTACAGAATAAAACTAAGTGTGTTTTGTACATGAAGGAGATACAGTGTATTTATAGTTGCTTTGGTCAATACTAAGAGGCCAATTACACAATGTGGGACTAAAGATTTAGCCCAAATAACACATAATCCAGTGTGAACGCAACTGTAGAATCAGAGGCTTTGTAAGTGAGCCAATGTGAACGCAATGTGAATGGATTTGCAATTGGCATAGCTTGCGGGCATCAAATGACATCAATTTCAATTGTTTTGAGCATGAACAGGAACTCCATAACATTTGCAATAAGCTATCTTTATGAAAAGGCATTGGATCATTAAAATATGCGGCAGAAGGTGGTTGAATAGCAACATTTCTTCAAGCTTTAATCTAGTTCTCAAAATCAACACTCTTCGTACACCAGTTCTTCAAGCTTTTCAACAATTAAGTGCATTAATCCATTCATCATAAATAATCTGAAAACACAACTATAAATACACAGTATCAATTATTTTAAATATAAAATAAGATAAATAAGCGGATAAAATATACACATTTACGTGTATATCAAATACCCTCACACTTATCTTTTTATTCGTCCTCGAATAAACTAAACTAAGATATGTCACACTTTCGTAGGAAACACGATTACATTAGCATATGCAACAAGCTGTTAAATCGCTAGGTGTCCCTTGTAGGACGAGTGTTGTCTCGTAAGGGTTTTCAGCGGATACTACCCACAAAATCCAAAGCGTCTTGTGTACGCGGATCAATCAAACAATATATTTAAGGTCTTTCACATTCCAAGAATTTCACTTAACTTCAATAATAACGGTTTAGCCCCAAATTGTCCATCCCATAATTGGTGCAAAAATGAATAAAAAATTTCAAGCTGAATCGTAATTCCTTGATAACACTGTAATTGTCTTGAAGGTTAAGAGTGTGGTGTCAACTAAGGTTCTACACATCGATAATGTGCACCCAATCATTTATTATTCTTCTTCTTCTTTTTTGAATAATTTTGCACTAGTGTAACTGTAATGTATTGGATATGAGTTATGCATAGATGAAGGAGAAGTTTGTAAGTTCTAAAAATATTATTGATAAGAGTGCAAATGTATTGGTTAAACTTCAAGCTACAAAATGTAAAGTAATACTAAGGCACATATGGATGCTTTGTTTCCTTTCATCACCTCTACTACAATCCTTACTTCTAAGTACGGTATGATGGTTGTGGATGGAATGGAAATGAATTCTTTATAGTCAACAATGACGAGTGACTATTTTACTCTCAGAGATTTTCTATTTATTTCATTTTCCTTTTCTTTTATTTTTCTTCTTTTTTTTTTTGCATGATGAATGATGAGTGGAGATGGAATGGAATGATACCATATTCTTTCATTTGATTCCTCCTCTACTAAGCGAATCATAACCAACACTTCATGAAAGGAAAGTTTTGTGCCCTAGTTACTCTACTTCTATAAACCTAATTCAACACACAAGTCTGGGTTAATGTTATATAAAAAGCTGAAACGAATGATAAGCAAAGTTTCGTAAGATAGATAACCCATATAAAATGAGATGTGGTATATGGTTATTTTACCTTAAAACAAGTACGGAGTGGGTAGTGTAATATTGGTATAAAAAGTGATGTTTCGAAACCTTTTGAAAATAAATCAGTACAAGGTTCTTAAGTATACCAATATAAGAACAACTTGTCGAAACATGGATGTAATTCGACTAAAACTTGGGTTTGAATAATGTGGGGTATCGAAGAAGAATGCTACAATGAGTCATTTCTTCTTAATTGGGCCAAGTGGATTTTAGAACTTACGATTTTGAAAATTTGAGTGGAAAAGGAAATATTATGCATGAAAACGAACTCAGAAAATCCAACAAATGTAAGTGCAAAATCATTATTATTTGATTTTTTTACTTGCACATTCTAACATGTATAATAAGGGTTGACATGCTTACTCCAGAACACGACTAACGTCTGCACAGTCTCAAGCTAGCATCTTTAAAAGACACATTATGACTCAATGAATAAACAATGTTCATTCCCATCACCCAACAATTCAACTTATCAAACAAAAACCAAGGTGTTATTTATGAATTTAAGTTAATCCTTGTTCAATGAATGACCTAGTTCATAAAATTTGATCGTTGATGTAATGTAAATTCCCTGCCACACTTGAGTGTGACTGTGACCTCACAGTCGTTAATCAGATATATCTTAGTGAAAGGGAAAGAAAATAAGAGAATATTTACATATGTACTAAAGAGGGTTAGTGTGTCTTACCGAATGTAATGTGGCTCATGGAGGACCATGAGCTCTTCCTCTTGGTTGGGTTCCAAGTAAGGTTTAAGGCGTTGACCGTTGACTTTATAGGATGATCCATCAGTTGGATTCTCAATTTCTACTGCTCATATGGAAAAATGGTTCATACAGTGTAAGGTCCTGTCCATCTAGATTTTAACTTACCTAGAAAAAGATGCAATCTTGAGTAATACAAGAGAACTTTTTGACCTGGCATGAAAGTTTTACGTAAAATTGATTTATCATGAAAAACTTTCGTTTTGTCCTTATAAGTTCGTTCATTTTCATAGGCATCATTTCGAATTTCATCAAGTTCATTAAGTTGAAGATTCCTAAGTTCACCTGTTTGCTCTAAGTCAAGATTTAAAGTTTTTATTGCCCAAAATGCCCTATGTTCTAGTTCAACTGGCAAGTGACATGGCTTACCAAAAATCAACCGATAAGGGGACATACCTAAGTTTGTTTTGAAAACGGTGCGGTAAGTCCAAAGAGCGTCGGTTAACTTTTGGGACCAATCTTTGCGATTTTGATTCACAATTTTTTCACGGATTTGCTTAATCTGCCTATTCGATACTTCAACCTGCCCACAAGTTTGAGGATGGTAAGGAGTGGATAACTTGTAGGTTATCGAATACTTTCTCATGAGGGCTTCAAAAGAACGATTACAAAAGTGTGTCCCGTTGTAGCTGATTATTGTGCAAGGTGTGCCAAACCTAGAAAAGTTGTTTTCTTTTAAGAAGCGCGTGACAACCTTATTATCATTTTTTTTACACGGAACATCTTCGACCCATTTAGAAACATAATCGACAGCAAAGAGAATGTAAAGGTTCCCAAAAGAATTAGGGAAAGGACCCATGAAGTCTATACCAAACATCAAAATTTTCGACCTCTAGAATGGGGTTTAGGGGCATTATATTTCGTTTACCAATTTTTCCTAAAAATTGACATCGATCACAAGTTTTGCAAAATTCATAAGCGTCTTTGAAAAGGTTGGGCTAGTAGAAACCCGATTGGAGAACCTTTTCGGCTGTCTTTTTGGGACCGAAGTGACCACTGCAGACTTGGTCATGACAAAAAGAGAGGACACTATGAGTTTCAGTGTCGGGAATACACCTTCGAATGATTTGGTCGGGACAAGACAACACTTGAAAAGATAGGGGCATCCCAATAAAAATGTTTCACTTGGGAAAAGAATTCATGTTTATTCTGCTTAGACCAAAAAGATGGGGTTTGCTTGGTGACTAAGTAGTTGACAATGTCAGCGAACCAAGGATCAGTGTACAACGAAAAGAGTTGTTCATCCGGGAAGTTCTCGTTGATCAGAAGAGAAGAAGATGGGGCATTTGGAAGGCGAGACAAGTGGTCCACAATAACATTGTCAGATCCTTTTTTATCATTAATGGTAAGGTCAAATTCTTGAAGTAAAAGGATCCAACAAATGAGACGAGCCTTAGCATCCTTTTTAGAGAAAAGGTACCTAAGTGCGGAATGATCAGTGATGTGTGAGCCAACTAGATAAGGTCTGAATTTTTCTAGAGCGGAAACGATTGCCAGGAGTTCCTTTTCAGTGGTCGTATAATTGATTTGAGCGTCGTTCACAGTCTTACTCGCATAGTAAATGACATGAAGAATCTTATCGATACGTTGTCCTAAGACTGCGCCAACAGCGAAATTCGAGGCATCACACATGATTTCAAAACGCAGCTTCCAATTGGGAGAGAAGATGATAGGAACAGAGACAAGTTCATTTTTGAGATGCTCAAAAGATGAAATGCAATCAGAGTTGAAGTCGAAAGGAACATCCTTACCAAGAAGATTAGTCAAAGGTCGAGTGATTTTGCTACAATCTTTTATAAAGCGACGGTAAAAGCCAGCATGACCGAAAAAGGATCGGATGTCCTTAACGGATTTGGGAATGGGAAGATTAGAGATAACTTCGATTTTGGCTTTGTCAACTTCAATTCCTTTATTTGAAATCACGTGTCCTAGAACAATGCCATGTTTGACCATGAAGTTGCATTTTTTTCCAATTAAGAGTCAAGTATTTGTCTTTGCAACGATTAAGAACAAGATCAAGGTGACGTAAACACCCAGTGTAAGAATCACCAAAAATGGAAAAATCATCCATGAAAACTTCCAAAAATCGCTCGATCATATCAGAAAAAATGTTAATCATGAACCTCTGGAAGGTTGCAGGCGCATTACAGAGGCCAAAAGGCATACGACAGTACGCAAATGTACCGAATGGACAATTTAAAGTGGTTTTCTCTTGGTCCTCAAGAGCAACAGGAATTTGGTTGTAGCCCGAGTACCCATCAAGGAAACAGTAGTACTCGTGACCGGCTAGTCGTTCTAACATTTGATCGATAAAGAGAAGAGGGAAATGATCCTTACGTGTTGCAGCGTTAAGTTTCCTATAGTCAATGCAAACACGACAACCGGTCTGGGTGCAGGTTGGGATAAGCTCGTTAGCTTCATTTTGGATCACAGTAATCCCTGATTTCTAGGGTGCGACATGAATCGGACTTACCCATTGACTATCGGAAATTGGGTAGATGATTCCATTATCAAGACATTTAAGGATTTCAACACGAACTGCTTCTTTCATGATGGGGTTTAGTCGACGCAGGGGATCACGAGTGGGTTTGGCATCATCTATAAGGTGGATTCGATGTTGGACTATCGAAGGAGTAATCCCCTTAATGTCAGCCATGGACCAACCAATTGCTTCCTTGTTTTTCTTAAGGATTGGAAGGAGCAATTGTTCCTGCTCTAAAGTAAGGTCAGAAGCGATATTGACAGGAAAAGTTTCATTGTCTCCTAAGTAAGCGTACTTAAGACGACTGGGCAACACTTTGAGTTCAGATTTTGGAGATGACTCAACTGAAGAAACTGGTTGAGGGACAGAATCAATTGTGAGCAACTCGACAGGAATCAAATCAGAGATATTTTTGGGAATATCATAAAACAAGGTTTCAAAATTCGATTCAATTTTGTTATTCAGATGGTCGAGCTCGGGTTCATTGTCGCGAACAACATGAATTTCAGAAAACTGGTCCACACAAGAGTTAGGAGAGTTTTTGGTTCTAAAGATGTTTAGCTCAACGGTCATGTTACCGAAAGAAAGTTTCATAAACCCATTTCTGCAGTCGATAAGCGCATCAGAGGTTGCTAAGAAGGGTCATCCTAGAATCAAATGGATCTGGTTTGCAGGATTGCTTACCTGTTGAGTTTCTAGGACAATGAAATCAACTGGAAAGATAAATTTGCCTATTTTGATCAATACATCTTCGATTTCGCCCACAGGCTTCTTAATTGAACGGTCAGCAAGCTGAAGGGTAACCTTGGTGGGTTTCGGTTCTCCTAGCCCTAATTGGCGATAGATGGAATATGGAAGAAAGTTTACACTTGCACCTAAGTCTAGCAGGCATCTATCGATTTTCTTATCCCCAATAGTACATGATATTGTGGGGCAGCCAGAATCTTTGTATTTCACTGGCATTGATTGGGACAAGACTTCGCTTAGAGTTGCCGCCAGAAACACTTTCTTAGGCACATGTGTATGGCGTTTTTGAGTGCACAAATCTTTTAGAAATTTTGTGTACAGTGGAACTTGTTGTATAATATTTAAAAGAGGAATGTTCACTTTAAATTTCTTAAATATTTCAAGGATCTTTTCTAGTTGATCCGTCTATTTCCTAGGTCGGAGTCTATGAGGAAATGGAGTAGACAACTTAGTAGGTTGGGCTAGTTGAGTTTGAGGATGATCCTTGTCAGAAATTGGCTCAATGTTCTGATCCGAGTTGGTCAAATTTTTGGTAGGGTTTGGAAGATCGTCCGGTAAAGCATTTGGGTTGACCACATGGTTGTCAATCTTTTTGCCGGATCTAAGAGTCGTGACCACATTCAAGTGACTAACATTTGAATCTTAATGATGTGAATTTAGTTGGGTTTTGAATTTTGTCCTCTAGGGTTTTGAAAGGGTTGACTTGGAAACGTACCCTTTTCCCTTTCACTTAATCTAGCGTTAAGTTGAGACATCTGTTTTTGAAGTTCACCCATTTGTTGATTCATGTTTTGCATATATGAGTGTAACGTGTTGTCTAACTTGTTTTTTTCAACACTTTGCTTAGTCATTTGTGCTAATAGGTTGCTCACCTCAGATAAACTCCCCTCAATCGTAGAAACGCATTTTTCATGTTGGGGTGCCAGCGTTTCATAAGATTGGTGGAAAGGCGCCTGGTTCGAATTGTACTGATTTTGCCTAAGAGGTGGGTTCGAAACATTGTTCGGAAATACTCGATTCGAGGGTCTGTTCATCAAGGGGTTATTTGGACCATAAGAAAGATTTAGGTGGTTATTGAGTCTATTTGTAATGACCCGCATTCTACGCATCGGGGGATCGTAGAATATTTATTTCTTTCCCGTATGAAGTCATATGGTCATGTAACTTTGGGAAACATCCATTAGAGTCATTTCCCATGCTTATGATTTTTGTAGATTTTTAAATGACCATTTTACCCCTGGTTGGTACTGTTTTGGCCATAACTTTTGATTGGAAAGGAATTTTGACCTGAAACCACTTCCATTGGATTCGTTTGATGGTTTACCTTTCCGTAGAGTGGTCATAATAGCCAAACGGACTTACCGTTTGGGAGATATGGCTGAAATAAGGTTTGGAGGGTGAAAAACTGTTTAACCGGGCCAAATAGAGTGATTAGTGAGTAGGCCCATAACCCATTTCGGGATTAGGGTTATGGGGAGGCTGAAATGAGATAGAGGATCATTCCATTTCAGTTTTCTAGCCTCCACTTATCACCAAGGAACCCTAAAAATGGCCTCCAACCTCTAAATCACCTCCAAATTACCTTTTGGTCAAGGATTTGGCTTAGCAACCTCTAATCAAGGAAGATCTACACCAAAGCAACATTGGAGCTGCTGTTTAGCATTGGGATTCACATCAAATCAGAGATTTATTTCAGATCTTAGTTTATTTTGTGGCTAAGGTGAGTGATTTGCATAGTTTTGCACTAATTATGGTTATTAGTGATGATTAGTGTTAATTAGCGAATTTAAACATGATAAAATTCTGGAAAAATGTTTATAAAATTCGAAATGATGTTTTAGACCTCTGATATGAATTTTGGTTGATTTGGTTAAGTTTTGCTAATCATATCATAAGTTTCACCCAACATGCTTAAGGGAAAATAAGGGGGTTTTGGCTATGTTTGATCCATTTTAACCTACCATATTGTTGTTTTGATGTTTGTGGTTGATTATACATGCTTCTATGACTGTATGGTATGCTTTGTGACTGATTAGAATAGTTGGAATGGTCGAAAACGCCGTCGAGAGGCGTAAACAACTCACTGGACAAGGCGCAGGAATTCGGATCGGATAGGGGATTGAGGGTCGATCGGATCGCCCTATGGGATCGTGGGACATCACCACGAGTCAAGTCATCTCCTCCGAGCCGAACCATCTGCGCAAGGTCCACGAGCCTCAACCGTGAACTGCTTCGCGTACCGGATCCGCTCGTGCTTCGCACCCCGATCCGACAGAGAGAGGCAGCATCCACGATCCGCTGATACTCGAACGCTCCGACCCGAATACCCGCCACGAGTCGAAGGCGCCATGAACCGATCTGAAGAGAGCACCTGATCCGAACCGTGGCAAGCTGGAGACCCGACCCGATCCGCCAGGGGTGATGGCGATCCGACCCGATCCAGTGAAGAAGGAGCATTCTGATCCGAACCGAACCGATGAAGACTGATAACCCGAGATGCAAAGGTAGTCCAATATGGGAAGTTAGAGCTCAGGATCCAGTTGGGAACCAATGATTTCACTTCAAGAGTTGGGCTTTGCTGCGGTACGTGTGATAAGGAGTTGTCGACGTTCATAACTTCAATTCACCACTAAAAATGGATGATGGGCTACTTATCAGTGCAGTAGGGTCATTATGACCTGAGGGGCAAGGTGATGGTAGCAAGACTACGTTATCAGTGCAGTAGGGTCAATATGACCTGAGGCGCAAGGTGATGCGTAGTAAGACTATGAGCCAGTGCAGTGGGGTCATTACGACTCCATGGGGCAGAGTGGACATAGTAAGGATTAGTAAGGCTACGAGCTAGTGCAGTGGGGTTCTTGTGATTCCATGGGGCAAAGTGGACATAGCAAAGGATTAGTGGCTACGTTATCAGTGCAGTGAAGCCATTTATGACTTCATGGGGCAGAGTGATCGTAGCAAGGTATGTTGGGTGATCGAAGTGGTGAATATCGTATGCTTTACGCACTTAGTGAGAGATGTGAGGATGGATGCTATGTTTGATTGTTTGCCATCCCTATGACATGCACACCTCCCCCACCTCCGTATCTTTACACTGTTTGATATGGTACCTTAGAGTGTTGTACAGTATGTAGTGCTAACTCTTTGGTTGCAGGTCCAGGTTCAGGTATGTTTTAGTCTACCTTTTATTGTTCACTTTAGATGCTTATCTCTCATACCAGGCTTTATGTCTGACCCAGAGTTTTATGTCTCCTCTTATTACTCTGGGTGCTCACACGAGCAGAATAGAGACAGGTTAGCTGGTGATGCGCGAGTAGCTGATTCGGAGGCGGGCATGAGGCTTCCACGCATGATATATATATACACATTCTCCCTGTGTCGTTGGAGGTCGCTACTTGGGCATTAGTAGTGTACCTCCTTTATCTTACTTTTGCTTTGGGACAGTTTGAAAGTTATAATAAGCTGTATTTTGGATTTCCGCTGCTATGATGTTTAGTTCTGATTTTCAGCTTATGCACTGTCTCTCCTGTTTTATGTCAAGTATGTTATTATTATATTTTGTTCTATGCGCTGTGAGACATTCTACAGGTTCTTTGTATATTCATTTCCTTCTTCCCTTTCCTTCTGACGACTCGTTCTGTGCTAACTGGACATGTGTACGGCGCACTTTTGGAGTATGTGTCAGTTGGTGCGGGGCGGGCCGTCACACTTTGTATCAGAGCTCTAGGTTGCGTAGTTAACCTAGGGAAAGACACTAGGGAGAGATAGTACGTATATGAGAGCGCGTATTTGTGATTACTTTGGTTTTCAAAAGCTATGTATATATATACTATTAGTAGTATAAGAATGAAGTCGCACTGCACTAGCACCACTATGGGGTCGTTAATCGTTTCCCTTTTTCAGATTGACGATGAGCCGAGACACGAGGGGTACTGGTAGAGGGACCAACCAAGGGAATGCCGCTGACATGAGGGAGATGTTTACTAACCTCATGAGGGATATGCTTAGAGAAGTGCAAGGGGCAGTTCCCATCCCGGGGTTGGTGTTGGCCCAGTAGTGCAGGCGCCTAGGGTCGATTTCGCCAAGTTGTGCAAGGATTACACTAATCTTGGTGGAAAGCCGTTCCACGGAAGGGAGTCGGCCACAGATGTTCAAGATTGGATGGATAGCTGTGATCGTATCATTGATGACTTGGGTCTTGAGGATGCGATGAAGAGAAGGCTAGCGTCTCGTCAGCTGCAAGGGCGAGCGATGAATTGGTGGAATGCCATAAGAACGGCTACTCCAGAAGATCAGGTTACTTGGGTTCAGTTCAAGGCTCGCTTTAGCGAGAAGTTTATTCCAGCTGCCCAGAAGTCAGTGTTATTCAAGAGATTCTTGGAACTCAAGCAGAATGGGAGGGCAGTTTCTGACTATATTGCTGAGTTCGACACTTTGTCGAAGTATGGACTGTCTCTTATTGACACTCCTGAGAAGAAGAATGAGAAGTTCATTACTGGTTTGGATGGATACTTGGGGGAAAGGCTTATCAACCACATCGATGAGACTTTTGAATCGATCGTGGGGAAAGCTTTGAGATCAGAGAGCCTTTACCCTAAGTCAAGGACTGAGGCTGCATATGCAGAAGGGCCAAAGCTGCAAGCAGGCGGTGGAGGCAAGAATAACTCTCAGAATAAGAGGAAGCAGGACCAATCTAAAGGTGGCCAGAAAAAGAGCAAGAAGGATGTTGAGTGCTTCAGCTGTGGAAAGAAGGGCCATTATGCTAAAGAATGTCGGGCCAAGCCAGCGGAAAGGAAGTGCTACAACTGTGGTCAAATGGGACATCAGAAGGATAAGTGTCCGCAACCTCTTAAGGAGAAGCAGATTGTGAAAGCATATGCTATTGATGTTGTTCCTTCTTCGTCGAATGCCCCAACTGCGGCGGAGAAAGGAAAGAATGTTGTTATTCAAGGGATGCTTTCTATTTATGATGTACCAGTTCGAGTTTTGTTTGATACCGGGGCTTCCCGTTCCTTCATATCTAGTGACCTGATAGATAGGCTGTGACTGGAACCCGAGATAGTCGATAGACCATTGGTTGTGACGAACCCGATTGGTGGTTCGACTAGCCTTAGTATGATTTGCAGGAATTTGGTCTTATCGAGTCATGGATGTATGTTTGTATGTGATTGCATTGTTTTGGGCTTTACTGGGTATGGCATTATATTGGGAGTCGATTGGCTCCAAAGATACGGGGTGGTGGTAGACTGTGAGGGCTTTTTGGTGACAGTGAGGGCAGAGGATGGGCAGAGGGTAGTGTTTGGTAGTCTACCTAGTGATGGGGTTATGGCTAGTTTTGTAAATTCCCTCGACATCCCGCAGGATGAGTTGTCAGATGTGCCCGTGGTTGGCCAGTACCCGGACGTCTTCGAGGAGGTGACCGGGCTTCCACCACACCGAGAGATTGAGTTCCGTATTGATTTAGTGAAAGATGCCAGACCTATAGTGATGCCACTTCGTCGTATGGCACCAAAGGAGCAGCGAGAGCTCGGGGTGCAAGTCAGCAATCTTTTGAAGAAGGGATTTATTAGAAGGAGTGTCTCCGAGTGGGGATATCCTTGTTTACTCAAGGACAGAGGAGGAACACAAGGGACACTTGAGGATAGTGATGGAGGTGTTGAGTAAACACCAATTGAAAGCGAAATTCTCAAAGTGTCATTTTTGGAGAAGGGAAGTGAGATTCTTGGGTCATGTTGTTTCAGAGAGTGGTATTGTCGTGGACCCTGCGAAGGTGACTACGGTACAGGATTGGCCTACACCCAAGAATGCGACAGACGTAAGAATTTTCTTGGGATTAGCTGGATATTATCGTAAGTTTATCCAGGACTTCTCCAAGATAGCAGCACCGTTGACTCAGTTGACTAAGAAGAATCAGTCCTTCGTTTGGGACGAAGTGTGTGAGGATGCCTTCAGGAGTCTAAAGGAGAAGTTGACGCGTGCGCCAGTGTTAGTCATTCCTAAAGGGAATGAAGAGATGACGGTATACACGGATGTTTGTGGTACCGGACTGGGTGCAATATTGATGCAAGAAGGTAGGGTTGTAGCATATGCTAGTAGACAGCTAAAGCCGCATGAGAAGAAGTATCCTACCCATGATTTGGAATTGGCAGCGATTGTGTTTGCGCTGAAGATGTGGAGACACTATCTCTTGGGAGAAAGATTTGAGTTGTTTACCGATCATAAATCGTTAAAGTATCAATTCTCTCAGAAAGATCTGAATCTCCGTTAGCAGAGATGGTTAGAGTTCTTGGCTTCGTATGATTTTGATATCGCATACACACCTGGGAAAGGTAATGCGGTAGCCGATGCCTTGAGTAGGAGACATGCCAGCTTAGGGGCAATGTTTCTTGAGTGGAAGCAACTGGAGTATATCGCGGGGTTTGATTTCAGACCAAAGTGCGAATTGGATCCAGTCATGCTAGCTAGTTTGACGATCAGACCCACTTTGATAGAGCGGATTGGTTCCAGCCAGAGGAACGATCCTAATCTATTGGAAATCATCTCCAAGTTAGAGATGAACATCGACGGTGAGGAGATGAATGTGTATGGGCTTGATCGAGATGGAAGGCTTCGGAAGAATGGAAGACTAGTTGTGCCCAACGTGAATGGTTTGAGAGATGAAGTGCTTAGAGAATGTCATCACTCAAAACTGACTATACATCCCGGTGGTAATAAGATGTATCGAGACATGAGACAGACTTACTACTGAGAAGGGATGAAAAGAGACGTTGGTAAATTTATATCCAAATGCATGAATTGCCAGCTAGTTAAAGCCGAGCAAAAGAAGCCTATTGGGTTGTTGCAACCATTAGAAATTCCCAAATGGAAATGGGAGCAAGTCTCGATGGATTTCATCGATGGTTTACCAAGGACTAGATCGGGATATGATAGCATTTGGGTAATTGTGGATCGATTGACTAAAAGTGCAAGATTTATACCAGTCAAATCAACCAGAACGGCAGTCAAGTTGGCAGAATTGTATATGAAGTGGGTAGTGAGATTTCATGGAGTACCCAAAAGCATTGTGAGTGACCGAGACCCGTTGTTCACTAGTGGGTTTTGGAAGAGCTTATAAGAGGCTCTAGGGTCAGGATTACATCTCAGTACCGCATATCATCCTCAGACCGACGGTTAGACGGAGAGGGTGAATCATATATTGGAAGATCTTTTGAGAGCGTGTATATTGGATTTTGGTGGATCATGGGATGACCATTTGCATCTAGTAGAGTTTGCATATAATAATAGCTACCAATCCAGTATCGGTATGGCTCCATATGAAGCTTTGCACGGAAGACCGTGCAACTCACCATCATGTTGGATAGAGACTGGCGAGAAGTTTGTGCTGGGACCAGATGTGGTGAGGGAAACTTCGGATAAGATTAAGATCATTCAACAACGAATGAAACTTGCCCAAGATAGGCAGAAGAGTTATGCTGATAAGAGGAGAAGAGACTTGAAATTCTCCATTGGTGACTTGGTGTTTGTCAAGATCTCTCCGTTGAAGAGCGTGATTCGATTTGGCAGGAGAGGCAAGTTGGCACCAAGATTTGTTGGCCCATTCCCTGTTCTTGAACTAGTCGGGAATTTGGCATATAGAGTTGGCTTACCAGAGAAAATGGCGGGAGTTCACAATGTATTTCATGTTTCCCAACTAAGGAAGTTCGTCCACGACTCAGATATGACTATTTCACCTGATCAGTTAGAGGACTTCGAAGTTGAACCCGAGGCGGTTGGGAACCGCAAGCCGATCTGTATTGTGGGGCACGATACGAAGCAACTTCGAAGGAAGGCGGTGAAGCTAGTCAAGGTTCAGTGGGGCGAGGACGAGAATGATTGTACTTGGGAGACAGAGGAGAGCATTAGGAAGGCATATCCAGAACTCTTTGCCCGGTAAGATTTACCTTGCGATTTAGTTATTCCGCATGCTAGGATAGACTTATTTTACTTGCTTTGCATGTTTGATGGTTGTTTTATGGTTGATAGGCATGCGGGAACCTTTGTGTATGTTTTGATTAGGGAATTTCGGGGGCGAAATTTCTTTGGGGGGGGGGGGGGGGGGGAGAGTGTAATGACCCGCATTCTACGCATCGGGGGATCGTAGAATATTTATTTCTTTCCCATATGAAGTCATATGGTCATGTAACTTTGGGAAACATCCATTAGAGTCATTTCCCATGCTTATGATTTTTGTCGATTTTTAAATGACCATTTTGCCCCTGGTTGGTACTGTTTTGGCCATAACTTTTGATTGGAAAGGAATTTTGACCTGAAACCACTTCCATTGGATTCGTTTGATGATTTACCTTTCCGTAGAGTGGTCATAATAGCCAAACGGACTTACCGTTTGGGAGATATGGCTGAAATAAGGTTTGGAGGGTGAAAAACTGCTTAACCGGGCCAAATAGGGTGATTAGTGAGTAGGCCCATAACCCATTTCGGGATTAGGGTTATGGGGAGGCTGAAATGAGATAGAGGATCATTCCATTTCAGTTTTCTAGCCTCCACTTATCACCAAGGAACCCTAAAAATGGCCTCCAACCTCTAAATCACCTCCAAATTACCTTTTGGTCAAGGATTTGGCTTAGCAACCTCTAATCAAGGAAGATCTACACCAAAGCAACATTGGAGCTGCTGTTTAGCATTGAGATTCACATCAAATCAGAGATTTATTTCAGATCTTAGTTTATTTGGTGGCTAAGGTGAGTGATTTGCATAGTTTTGCACTAATTATGGTTATTAGGGATGATTAGTGTTAATTAGCGAATTTAAACATGATAAAATTCTGGAAAAATGTTTATAAAATTCGGAATGATGTTTTAGACCTCTAATATGAATTTTGGTTGATTTGGTTAAGTTTTGCTAATCATATCATAAGTTTCACCCAACATGCTTAAGGGAAAATAAGGGGGTTTTGGCTATGTTTGATCCATTTTAACCTACCATATTGTTGTTTTGATGTTTGTGGTTGATTATACATGCTTCTATGACTGTATGGTATGCTTTGTGACTGATTAGAATAGTTGGAATGGTCGAAAACGCCGTCGAGAGGCGTAAACAACTCGTTGGACAAGGTGCAGGAATTCGGATCGGATAGGGGATTGAGGGTCGATCGGATCGCCCTATGGGATCGTGGGACATCACCACGAGTCAAGTCATCTCCTCCGAGCCGAACCATCTGCGCAAGGTCCACGAGCCTCAACCGTGAACTGCTTCGCGTACCCGATCCGCTCGTGCTTCGCACCCCGATCCAACAGAGAGAGGCAGCATCCACGATCCGCTGATACTCGAACGCTCCGACCCGAATACCCGCCACGAGTTGAAGGCACCATGAACCGATCTAAAGAGAGCACCCGATCCGAACCGTGGCAAGCTGGAGACCCGACCCGATCTGCCAGGGGTGATGGCGATCCGACCCGATCCAGTGAAGAAGGATCATTCTGATCCGAACCGAACCGATGAAGACTGATAACCCGAGATGCAAAGGTAGTCCAATATGGGAAGTTAGAGCTCAGGATCCAGTTGGGAACCAATGATTTCACTTCAAGAGTTGGGCTTTGCTGCGGGACGTGTGCTAAGGAGTTGTCGACGTTCATAACTTCGATTCACCACTAAAAATGGATGATGGGCTACATATCCGTGCAGTAGGGTCATTATGACCTGAGGGGCAAGGTGATGGTAGCAAGACTACGTTATCAGTGCAGTAGGGTCAATATGACCTAAGGGGCAAGGTGATGCGTAGTAAGACTATGAGCCAGTGCAGTGGGGTCATTACGACTCCATGGGGCAGAGTGGACATAGTAAGGATTAGTAAGGCTATGAGCCAGTGCAGTGGGGTTCTTGTGACTCCATGGGGCAAAGTGGACATAGCAAAGGATTAGTGGCTACGTTATCAGTGCAGTGAAGCCATTTATGACTTCATGGGGCAGAGTGATCGTAGCAAGGTATGTTGGGTGATCGAAGTGGTGAATATCGTATGCTTTACGCACTGAGTGAGAGATGTGAGGATGGATGCTATGTTTGATTGTTTGCCATCCCTATGACATGCACACCTCCCCCACCTCCGTATCTTTACACTGTTTGATATGGTACCTTAGAGTGTTGTACAGTATGTAGTGCTAACTCTTTGGTTGCAGGTCCAGGTTCAGGTATGTTTTAGTCTACCTGTTATTGTTCACTTTAGATGCTTATCGCTCATACCAGGCTTTATGTCTGACCTAGAGTTTTATGTCTCCTCTTATTACTCTGGGTGCTCACACGAGCAGACTAGAGACAGGTTAGCTGGTGATGCGCGAGTAGCTGATTCGGAGGCGGGCAGGAGGCTTCCACGTATGATATATATACACACATTCTCCCTGTGTCGTTGGTGGTCGCTACTTGGGCATTAGTAGTGTACCTCCTTTATCTTACTTTTGCTTTGAGACAGTTTGAAAGTTGTAATAAGCTGTATTTTGGATTTCCGCTGCTATGATGTTTAGTTCTGATTTTGAGCTTATGCATTGTCTCTCCTGTTTTATGTTAAGTATGTTATTATTATATTTTGTTCTATGCGCTGTGAGACATTCTACAGGTTCTTTGTATGTTCATTTCCTTCTTCCCTTTCCTTCTGACGACCCGTTCCGTGCTAACTGGACATGTGTACGGCGCACTTTTGGAGTATGTGTCGGTTGGTGCGGGGCGGGCCGTCACACTATTGAAAGCATTCACTTGCTCAAGGGACTAAGGACAATCATCAGCCGTATGATCATAGTTAAGACATATGTAACACATGGTTTGGGAAACGTTATTAGACTGAGTGTGTGTTCTAACAACGTTCAGTATGGCATCAACAAGAATATTAGAAGAAGAAGAGGATTCGATAGAATTACCACTGGAACGCAAATAGAGAGATTTTTCATTAGTTCGTTCCCATTGTTACGATTTTTCTGCTAACCCGTCCAGAAATTCCCAAGCTTCTACATCAGTATGTTTTAGAAATTGCCCTGACACATGGATTCTAACATTTGTCTAGAACTATTATGAAACACCCCACCTCCGTTAAGGTCACTCACAAAGGGAATGCCTTAACTTTGATGGAGGTTTATAAGTAAAAGTCACAGATAAACTCAAGACAGATATAAATACACATATTTTAAACAGTGGAAACCAAACAGAAATTTATTTCATCAATACGTGTTCAGAACAAAACATTTCCATAATTGTCTCAAAATACTTCCAACATTACAACCTCATTACTGTCTTGATTATTAAAGAAGCATAAAACATAAATAAAGTGACAGAAATCCCCATAGTGATATCCAAAGCCATAATTCGAGCAAAAGAGATCCAAATCATACATCTACAGTCTTGGAGCTTGTAAAGAGTCTGACTGAGCAGAGTTGTTTCCTCCCTGTGGACCCGGGGAGCGGAAATGAAAGAAAAGAGGATGAAAAGAAAATAGAGTCAGACATAAAGCCTGAGTAAATCTAGTAACTCTTCAGTATGTGAATAAGAAAAGGGCATGATAGATATAAACTGAAAACAGGAAAGTGTCACCAGCTAAGGAAGTGTCGTTTAGAATCGAATGTACTATCGCACCCATACTATATCTCTGCACCTACTTGAGCTTATTTTAACTAGCACCCCATGCTGAGGATGAAGTGATCCCCATTTTCTAAAGATCGGCTCCTACTCGCGTTAACATGTGTCATACGGCCCCCAAGAATTGTAGATACCTATGCTGGTCCCACCATGGGGTGTATCAAGACCCATGGTGGGGCCCCGACACAAATTCTAGAAGGCATAGGTTATACTACTGGTGCCCCAGTGCCCTGTTTGTCTGCTCCGGAGTGTGTGCACGCCCGCACCCCGTTAGAACCTACAATGTTGCACCCACCGCCGTCGCTTTGACCGCTTACAATCAGCCCAGTAATCGTGCCCCACCCTACCTAGTTTCAGGGTACCATGATACCTAACTTGGGTTACTGCTGAAACGGGTCCCTCGTTACCAGGATTTTCTAGTCAAACATGTTAAGTGGTTAAGTGTCTGTATTAACCTAACCCCACCCATCAATTCTTGTTAACATGTTGAATTTGGTTAAGTGTTATAGTTGACTTAACCCTACCATCTCTCCTTAGCCTCTTAGAGCACCTGACCACTCACATTAGACAGGTATTGCTACGGTTACTGGATGTGCCGGTCCGTTCCGGGCAGGTTTATACCGTAGCTCAGTCTAACCTCGGGTCCTTATTGGGCTCAATGCTTAACCACCCACATTGGATAGGTATTGTTGTGACTACTGGACAGCCGGGCGGGTCCGGGCAGGTTTACATCACAACTCAATCCAACCTCGGGTTAAGCATATCGTGTTTTCTAAATTTACATATTTTATTACTTCTCAATTATATATGTAAATGTCATATCTTTTATTCTTGGGTATATCAATTCATACCGCTTAAATGTCATTGTCGTTGGCATCTGCCAACCATGCCAACATATATTTTTCATGTCTTACACCCAACTTTATTACCCCCGTTTGTACGTTTGCAATATTATAACAAATGTTGGGCTCGACATAATTCAGCCCAACTTTATAAACGTGAGAAAAAGGGAAATCAAGCACATGTAGTTTTTCACATAAAGGTGTGTGGCGCATGAACTTGCAATTTAGCGATTCAACATAAATTATGGGTTATGTGAACTTGCATTCAAATCAAAGTATAACTAAGTAGGTGACATATGAAATGGCATAGTTTAGGCTTATACAAACTTGTGTTTAAACATGTTTAACTTGGCATAATGTCAACCACAAAACTAGCATGTTTTATATTCACCAAAATGTCCAATTTTAACATCTAATCATATAGCCTATTTCAACATGAACTTGCATAGTTTATGAAACCCAAACGTTACTTAACATAGATCCAATTATACTTGCAAATAAACATAAGAATGATATCATAGGTTTTGGGTCATGTAGGCATAAAAGGTCTCAAATCTTGAACATGTTTACATAAGCCTTAATTTAGAATTAGTGAATGTATATAGTCCATGCCATAGGCATAAACATAAAGGGATCAAATTCTAGTTTTTGCCACAAACTTGCAAGTGCCATTGTTTTCATATACAATTGTTCAATAGGCTTGCATCAATTAATTTAGGCCACAAATATCAATACATAAGTCATAACAGAATCATTACAATACACAGAATTTATACAATAACACAATTCTATTTTCATTTACATCGAATCACATCATAGCTTTTATTCATATTCTGAAAGGTCATTATACTAACAACGAATGCAGAATCTTGAATTCTGGATTCTGAATTCTGAAATTGAGATGCGCTCCTTTGGGTAGATCAACGTTGCGTTGATTAATTTGATTAAACTTTAATCTTCTTCTTAATTTGATTCGTCTCTAGGCTTTTCTCTCTTGACGACTATGCTCAATTCTTCCCTGGAAGCATGACGACTCCCATCTTATTTTTTTGTGTGAATTTTAAGTTGAGACTTAGGGTGTATTTATAGATTTTTAAATTGTTTTGAGCCGTTAGATGAAGACAGGAGGAATCTAGACCATACAAAGTTCAAAGAGCCAATCAAGAGGTGACATGTCAGCCCTAGTGACACACCGAGCCACAGAAATTCGAGCCAGAGCCAGACCTAGCCAACCAGGTCGACTAGGTAGGTCGACTGGCAGGTCGACACGCAGGTCGACACCATGGTCGACCCTATGGTCGACCTGGTCTTTGGGCGGAAATTTTCCCGTCCAGCCCAGTTTGAACCTTTTTTCGAATTTCAAATTTTAAACTGAGATGTTTGAATTTAAATTTTATTCTGAAACTTCCGAAGGTCATAACTCCTTCATACAGAGTCTGTTTCACGCAAACTCGGACTCTGTCTCAAGCAGAATTCCGAGACGAACGCGATGGCGTAACCCATTTCCCTTAATTCTTTCATTTAGAATTAATTACACTTTAATTTATGAAGCTTAATGTTTATAGAATTCACGGGGTGTTACATTCTCCCCCCTTAAAAGGATTTCGTCCCCGAAATCTTCAAGTTAGGAAGAATGTATATCCTACCATCCAACAGTCCATCTACTCAACCAACAGACACAGGCATCCACTGTCCTTAAAAGACTTCTAATGCTTCGTGATCATATGCAAAGTGTGTGTACATGTCCTTATCTAATGCAGAAATCAGGCGGTCTACTGATTCAGTTGACCTCCTTAATGCGAATCATGTAAGTGTCATGAATCCATTATGTATGCAAATTTTTTTTCCTACTCATAATTCTATATGAGTGCACAACTATTCATACAAATGCGATGACCATATGACAGCATATCAAGTTTCAACCATATACAAATGAGAATACATATATATGCATATGCAATATGAAGTGACTGAGCCGATCTATAACCTAGGGTGCGTGTGTATTTGCATCCACGAGCAACCACTAGCAATCACTAGCAACCATTTGCAGCCATCATCCATAACATGTTTTCAAATACATGTTTGCATCCATTTGTTTTCTACTTAAGTAGTTAGGAAAAAGGACCGAGGAGGTATACCTAAAAAGATAGATAAAGGATAACTTAAGGAAAAAGAGAGATCGAAGATGTACCCTCAAAAAGAAGAGGGTAGGCAGCGCGTATTCTGTCCTCAGTTTCCCAAGTCGCGCCTTCTTCGGCGTCGCTCCACTGAACTTTAACGAGTTTGACTTCGTGGTTGCGTAGCTTTTTCACTTCAGTTCCTAAGATGCGGGTTGGAACTCTCCTCACAGTTGCTTCACGTTCCACTTCGGCTTCTTCTAGAATGTTAGGTTCCACCACTTCCGCAGACTCATGCAAACACTTCCGGAGGTGAGAAACATGAAAGACGTTGTGAACTCCGGCCAGTCTCTCGGGTAGCTCTAATCTATAGGCTATCTTCCCAACCTTCTCGATGATAGGAAACGGTCCTACAAATCTTGGTGCTAGCTTTCCTGCGGATTCAAAGCGAACGACGTTCCTTAAAGGAGATACCTTAAGGAAAACCCTGTCCCCAACCTCAAACTCAAGGTCGGTCCTTCTTTTGTCGGCGTAGGATTTTTGTCTGTCTTGAGATGTCTTCATCCTTCTCTGTATCAAGTCCACTTTCTCTGAAGTCTCTCAAATCATGTCTGGCCCAAGTATAAGCTTATCTGTAGACTCCCACTAACAAGTTGGTGATTTGCACGGTCTTCCATACAAGGCTTCGAAGGGCGCCATACCGATGGTAGCTTGGTAGTTGTTGTTGTGGGAAAATTCCACTAAAGGAAGGTGATCCTCCCAAGTCCCTCCAAAGTCAAGAACGCAAAGTCTCAAAAGATCCTCTAAAACTCTATTCACCCTTTCCGTCTGGCCATCGGTTTGGGGGTGATAGGCCGTGCTCAAACATAACTGTGTGCCTACAGCTTCTTGCAGACTCCGCCAAAACTCGCTTGTGAAGATAGCGTCTCGGTCACTAACAATGCTGGAGGGTATCCCATGGAGTCGAACTATTTCCTTGAGATAAAGAGATGCTAGAGATGAGGCAGTCCTTTTACTCTTGATAGGTATGAAGTGGGCGCTCTTAGTAAGCCTATCCACTATTATCCAATTGCTAGTATTGCCTCTTCTCGACCTAGGTAGTCCATCAATGAAGTCCATTGAAATGCTATCCCACTTCCACTGTGGGACCTCTAAAGGATGAAGTAGTCCTCCAGGTTTCTTCTGTTCCGCCTTGACCCGTTGGCAGGTCATGCACTTAGAAACGAAATTTGCCACGTCCTGCTTCATGCCGCTCCAAAAGAAAGTCCTTTTTATATCCTTGTACATCTTATCACCGCCAGGGTGTATAGTCATCTTGGAATGATGCGCTTCCTCGAGAACCTTCTTTGTCAACTCCCTTGCTTGTGGGACGCATAATCTTCCATCTCGCCTCAGCCAACCCTTATCATCGATGGCGTACCTACTGAGGTGACCAGACTTCTCACCCCTAATAAGTTTATCAATGACATCAACAAGCTGAGGGTCTTCACGTTGTGCATCCCCTATTGAGTCTAAGAGAGTAGGGCGTACTTCGAGAGATGCTAACAAACCCGGTACAAAATCTGAGGAGGGCCTAAAGTTGAAACTGGCTATATACTCCAAGCTTTGCCTTTCCACAAAGAGCGGGCTTAAGGTCAGTTTCTTTCGGCTCTACGCGTCTGCTACTACGTTGCCTTTGCCAGGAGTATATAAAATTTCAAAGTTATACGAGGCAAGAAACTCCATCCATCTTTGCTGCCTCAAGTTAAGATCCTTCTGCGAGAAGAGATATTTCAATGATTTATGGTCAGTGTATAATTCGAACTTCTCACCTAGGAGATAATGGCGCTAAGACTTAAGCGCAAAGACGATGACAACTAACTCAAGATCGTGGGTTGGGTAGTTCTTTTCATGAACTTTCAATTGTCTTCCACCATAAGCTACAACCCTTCCTTCTTGCATTAGAACAGCGCCTAGTCCCGTTCCACATGCATCTGTGTATACTGTGAACATTTGTCTTTCGTCAGGCAGAGTTAGAACCGGGGCTGTTGTAAGAGCCATTTTTAATCGTTGGAAAACAAACTCGCAGTCCAAATCCCAAGTGAACGCCAGATTCTTCATTGTTAGCCTAGTGAGTGGAGCTGAGATTTTCGCGAAATCTCTAATAAACTTTCGGTAAAAACCGGCTAGCCCAAGAAAGCTTCGAACTTCGATTGCATTTCTTGGTGTCTTCCAATCTTGCACTGCCACCACTTTCGCGGGTCCACAGCCAACCCCTCTTTGGACACTATATGCCCCAGAAATCTTACCTCCTTTCTCCAGAAGTGGCATTTGGAGAATTTGGCTATTAACTGATGTGTACGGAGGGTTTCCATGATTTCTTTCAGATGCTGAGCATGCTCTTCCTCATTCTTTGAGAAGATTAAGATATCATCTACGAAGAAAACCACAAATTTGTTGAGGAATTCTCTGAACACCCTTCTCATTAGGTCTACGAAATAAGCGCATGCATTTGTCAAGCCCAAAGGCATGACAAGCCACTCGAAGAAACCGTCTGGGGTTGTAAACGCCGTTTTATCAATTCTATCTTCAGCTACTCTTAGCTGATGGAACCCAGTTGCCAGATCAAGTTGGGAGAAGACCATCGCACCTACAAGCTGATCAAACAAATCGTCGATTCGGGGAAGAGGGTGCCTATTTTTCTTGGTCAATTTGTTTAACTCCCTATAGTCGACGCAAAGGCGAAGCGAACCGTCCGCTTTGGTTGCGAACACCACTGGAGCACCTCATTCCGAAATGCTCCGTCTAATGAACCCCTTTTTGAGAAGTTCTTTAACCTACTTACTGAGCTCCTTTCTCTCCTTTGGAGCCATGTGTCTGACAGGTAAAGCTACAGGCTTTGCATTATCCACAAGATATATGCGGAATTCTATTTCCCGCCTCGAAGGTAAGCCTTTCACCTCCTCAAAGACATCCGGATATTCCCGGACTACTCTAACTGATTGCAAATTCTCATCAGAAGCATCAAGCGACTCTAGATAACTATGCATAACAACATTCATGGGATTACAAGAAATTTCTAGAGTGTTACCAAGCCGAGTCAAGAGTATAACTACTCTTTTCTCACAATCAAGAATGGCACTATTACTAGATAACCAGTCCATGCCTAAGATCAAACCATATCCCGAGAAGCCCAAAACAAAGGCATTACAACTAAACTCAACGCTGAGAATAGAGATTTTCAAACCCAAACAAAACATTGACAAGTAAGCGGAGCCCCCAATTGGATTTGAAACTACTAAGGGATCTTCTACCATACTAGTGTCTAGATGCAGAGATTCTACTAAGGCAGATGAAATAAAAGAGTGTGATGAGCCCGAGTCAAAAAGTGTGCGAACTGGATGATCATAAAAATAGACTACACTTTATACAGAAATATTACTACCTCATTCCTGCTGAGGTGCCACTAACGCGTGAACCTGACCCCCTGAAGTGGATCCGGCTTTCTGTCCCTGCCCTTTCTTCTTTGGGCAGTCCTTAGCCTGGTGCCCAGTCTCTCCACAATGGAAGCAACCACCCATCTTCGCCTTCCTTTTTCGGCAGTCTTTTGATATATGTCCCACAATGCCACAGAAATTGCACCTTCTCTTCTCACGGGGCTTATTGTTCTTCCCTCCTTTCTTGAATTCTGTTTTCTTTGCTTGTAGACCCTCTTTCTTCTCTTCCACCTTAGTTTCTTCCTTGCCGTGGTCTTCCTCGTGTAGCAACGCCATGTCCACCAAGCTTTCATAAGTTGCTCCCGTGGATACGTGGGTCATAACAAGGCTGTGTAGAGGCTCATTCAAACCTTTGACAAAGCGAAGTGCCTTCTTGTGTTGGGTGTTTACTATGTCTAGCCCAAATCTGGCCAACTGATTAAACTGATTAACATACTCCCTGATTGTCATACTTCCCTGTTTTAGAGTTAGAAACTTCTCCATTTGCAGGCTTCTTTCATCTTGGGAGAGGAATTTCATCTCAAACCTTGTCCTGAAGTCTTCCCATGTTTCCACCGCCCTCTGAGCATTGGTAATTTCCCACCAATAGGAAGTTTCATCTTTAAGTAACCATACTGCTAGCTGTATCTTTTGCCTGTCATCAACTCTGAAGATGAAAAACAAATCCTCAGTCTCCTTTAGCCAGTTTCTTGCCCTACAAAGGATTCTGTCCCATAAAAGTCTTCTCCACCCATAGCCTTGAAGTCTCTACATGTTTTTGCGAAAGTATTTCCACGAGGAGGTGGAGGAGGAGGAGGAACCGCGGCCACTGGAGGAGGGATGTCTGCTGGGCCCGCGCCATTGGCCCTTGCTTCTAAGTACCTCCTAAACCAGCTGGGTATCGGCACTCCTTCCGGGAGGTTAAGGTCTCCAGACATGCTGAAACAGAAAGGAAAGATTCAAAACGAAAGATAGAGAGAGAGAGAGAGATAGGGAACATGGCTTTGGGGGTTTTTGTCTTTTTATAAATATAATACTTTTTCTTGAAAAATGCTTCTTTAAACTCTCTTTTTGAAAATAATTTCAAAAACTTTTATCTTATCTGGTAAACCTATGCTCTGATACCAAGTGAAACACCCCACCTCCGTTAAGGTCACTCACAAAGGGAATGCCTTAACTTTGATGGAGGTTTATAAGTAAAAGCCACAGATAAACTCAAGATAGATATAAATACACATATTTTAAACAGCGAAAACCATACAGACTTTTATTTCATCAATACGTGTTCAGAAAAAAACATTTCCATAATTGTCTCAAAATACTTCCAACATTACAACCTCATTACTGTCTTGATTATTAAAGAAGCATAAAAGATAAATTAAGTGACAGAAATCCCCATAGTGATATCCAAAGCCATAATCCGAGCAAAAGAGATCCAAATCATACATCTACGGTCTTGGAGCTTGTAAAGAGTCTGATTGAGCTGAGTTGTTTCCTCCCTGTGGACCTGGGGGGGGACGAAAGAAAAGAAGACGAAAAGAAAATAGAGTCACACATAAAGCCTGAGTAAATCTAGTAACTCTTCAGTATGTGAATAAGAAAAGGGCGTGATAGATATAAACTGAAAACAGGAAAGTGTCACAAGCTAAGGAAGCGTCGTTTAGAATCGAATGTACTATCTAACCCATACTATATCTCTGCACCTACTTGAGCTTATTTTAACTGGCACCCCACGCTGAGGGTGAAGTGGTCCCCATTTTCTAAAGATCGGCTCCTACTCGCGTTAACATGTGTCATACGGCCCCCAAGAATTGTAGATACCTATGCTGGTCCCACTATGGGGTGTATCAAGACCCATGGTGGAGGCCCCGACACAAATTCTAGAAGGCATAGGTTATACTAATGGTGCCCCAGTGCCCTATTTTTCTGCTCCGGAGTGTGTGCACGCTCGCACCCAGTTAGAACCTACACTGTTGCACCCACCGCCGTCGCTTTGACCGCTTACAATCAGCCCAGTAATCATGCCCCACCCTGCCTAGTTTCAGGGTACCATGATACCTAACTTGGGTTACTACTGAAACGGGTCCCTCGTTACCAGGATTTTCTAGTAAAACATGTTAAGTGGTTAAGTGTCTATATTAACCTAACCCCACCCATCAATTCTTGTTAACATGTTGAATTTGGTTAAGTGTTATAGTTGACTTAACCCTACCATCTGTCCTTAGCCTCTTAGAGCACCTGACCACTCACATTAGACAGGTATTGCTACGGTTACTGGATGTGCCGGTCGGTTACGGGAAGGTTTACACCGTAGCTCAGTCTAACCTCGGGTCCTTATTGGGCTCAATGCTTAACCACCCACATTGGATAGGTATTGTTGTGACTACTGGACAGCCGGGCGGGTCCGGGCAGGTTTACATCACAACTCAATCCAACCTCGGGTTAAGCATATCGTGTTTTCTGAATTTACATATTTTATTACTTCTCAATTATATATGTAAATGTCATATCTTTTATTCTTGGGTATATCAATTCGTACCGCTTAAATGTCCTTGTCGTTGGCATGTGCCAACCATGCCAACATATAATTTTCATGTCTTACACCCAACGTTATTACCCCCGTTTGTACGTTCGCAATATTATAACAAATGTTGGGCTCGACATAATTCAGCCCAACTTTATAAATATGAGAAAAGAGGAAATAAGCACATGTAGTATTTCACATAAAGGTGTGTGGCGCATGAACTTGCAATTTAGCGATTCAACATAAATTATGGGTCATGTGAACTTGCATTCAAATCAAAGTATAACTAAGTAGGTGACATATGAAATGACACAGTTTAGGCTTATACAAACTTGTGTTTAAACATGTTTAACTTGGCATAATGTCAACCACAAAACTAGCATGTTGTATATTCACCAAAATGTCCAATTTTAACATATAATCATATAGCCTATTTCAACATGAACTTGTATAGTTTATGAAACCCAAACGATACTTAACATAGATCCAATTATACTTGCAAATAAACATAAGAATGATATCATAGGTTTTGGGTCATGTAGGCATAAAAGGTCTCAAATCTAGAACATGTTTACATTAGCCTTAATTTATACTTAGTGAATGTATAGTCCATGCCATGGGCATAAATATAAAGGGATCAAATTCTAGTTTTTGCCACAAACTTGCAAGTGCCATTGTTTTCATATACAATTGTTCAATAGGCTTGCATCAATCAATTTACGCCACAAATATCAATACACAAGTCATAACAGAATCATTACAATACACAGAATTTATACAATAACACAATTCTATTTTCATTTACATCGAATCACATCACAGTTTTTATTCATATTCTGAAAGGTCACTATACTTACAATGAATGCAGAATCTTGAATTCTGGATTCTGAATTCTGAAATTGAGATGCGCTCCTTTGGGTAGATTAACGTTGCATTGATTAATTTGATTAAACTTTAATCTTCTTCTTAATTTGATTCATCTCTAGGCTTTTCTCTCTTGACGGCTATGCTCAATTCTTCCCTGGCAGCTTGACGACTCCCATCTTATTTTTTTGTGTGAATTTTCAGTTGAGACTTAGGGCGTATTTATAGATTTTTAAATTGTTTTGAGCCGTCAGATGAAGACAGGAGGAATCTAGACTATACAAAGTTCAAAGAGCCGATCAAGAGGTGGCATGTCAGCCCTAGTGACACACCGAGCCACAGAAATTCGAGCCAGAGCCAGACCTAGCCAGCCAGGTCGACCAGGTAGGTCGATTGGCAGGTCGACACCCAGGTCGACACTATGGTCGACCTGGGGTGGCCAGGTCGACGCCATGGTCGACCCTATGGTCGACCTGGTCTCTGGGCGGGAATTTTCCCGCCCATCCCAGTTTGAACCTGTTTTTTTTTTAATTTCAAATTTTAAACTGAGCTGTTTGAATTTAAATTTTATTCTGAAACTTCGAAGGTCATAACTCCTTCATACGAAGTCTGTTTCGCGCAAACTCGGACTCTATCTCAAGCAGAATTCCGAGATGAACGCAATGGCGTAACCCATTTCCCTTAATTCTTTCATTGAGAGTTAATTACACTTTAATTTGTGAAGCTTAATGTTTATAGAATTCACGTTGTGTTACATATTATCGAGTCCATCATATACAGTTTGACATAACGACCATGTTTCAGAACCATGATGGGGACAACTTAACAACAGTTCTTTAAATCTTTCGAAGTATTGCCAAAAAGATTCACCCCCTTTTTGGTGGAAATTAGTGATTTCATTTCTGACTCTAGCTGTTTTTCTGGGGGGTAGAACTTTTTTAGGAAAACTACTGCAAATTCATCCCATTTTTTAATCGAATTTGGGGGCAAGCTGAGAAACCATTTTTCTGCTAAGTCAGTTAGTGCAAATGGAATCAAACAATGTTTAATACCATCCTCACATAACTGTTGTAATTTAAAGGTTGCACAAGCATATTCAAATTTTGTTAAGATACTATATGGTTCGTCATGAGAAAAATTACCAAATTTGGGAAGGATGTTTATCTAACTCGATTGCATTTAAAGTGGTTACCCACAGGATTGGGTAACTGAATGCAAGAAGGGATAGAAACTCTATCGGGAAGGATTATGTCCATCAGGGTACGTGGTGCGGGTTCATTACCAATTTGTAAGGGTTGTTTGGGAAAATTGGTTTTTTAGGAAAGAGAAGGTGGTCTGATTCTAACCAAACAACGAGATTCTTGGTCACGGGTTCAAGTTTGCATGCACTAGAAAGAAGAAGAGAGTTCGTCAAGGAAATTTAGACAATGGAGGAGATCGGAAAGAGGTAAGTTTTTTTTTTTGAACATCGGAGTTTTTTGGAAAAGTACGACCTACAGGCTAGCGAGGTTTAAAAAAAATGTTAAATTTTTTTTATTTGTTTTTGTTTTTCAAGTTTTTATTTGTTTTTGAGGAATTTTGAATTTTTCTTTCAAAAAACAATCACACACAGAAATTAGCTACAATGAAATTTTCTGTCCTTAATAGCTCCTAACCCAAAATTATATAGTGACGCATTTGATTACTTAGATCAAAATATTTCTCAGTCAGTTAACAGACAGGAGTTATCGATGCACCAGGAATCACCCTAGCAATGCAGCCGAAGGTTTAAGTACCTCTAGAGTAACAATCAATATAATATTTACAAATCACCATAATATTTATAAACGTTTATTTCTTTACCGTAGTCTAGACACCAAGAAATGATTCGTTCCAAATAAATCAACTATCAAAATACAATTAAGCCCTACATGAGCCCGTGACTCCCTTAGGTCCAACGTCTAACCGTTATTATTAGTCAGATTCTACGATGAAATGCAATTTGTGGGTTAAGGAAAGGGTGATGAAATCCCTCACCTTATGTGAATAGGGGTATTGGCCTTAACAAAATGAATACAGATGTAGAAATAAAGATTGCAAAAATTAAAAGATTTTACAAGCAAGCCGCTGCCCCTGCAGAAGATTTTTACAAGCAATGTCTATATATATATATATTTATTTAGCAGCAGAGTACCTGTAGAGTTTAGAAAAATTCTCACCAAGATCGGCAGTCCATCCAGTGCAATTGAGTCGCACTAGCGCGTTCACACCCCACTTGGTGTGCAACCGCTCTAACCCATCTGAATCGTCCGCAGATTTATTGTTGTTTCGCCTTCTATTAATTGTTTGACTGCGCTGCGGCACGGGTTTAGATTTCCACTATACCTGTTTTCAAATTTTTTTTTGAGTGAAAGCAAAAAAAATCAACTAGACTACCAAACTAAAAAAGAGAAACTAAACTAGATGAAACTCTAAAATTAACTAACTAGAAGTGGCCTACTCAAAAGAAAATTAAAAAAAGGAAAAAAATCAAAAAGAAAATAAAGTAAAAATTCAACAGAAGTGTAATACAAAAAACCACGAACCAAATCCAGTGACCAAGATAACTGCGTCTCGCCCCTTGTTATAAGGGAACAAGTCACCCTTGTTTCTGAAAAGAAATAAAAAATAGAACAGTCCAAATGCCCTAGAATGAAAAGAAGCGCCACCCATTTTTTTTGGTTCCTCATAAAATCCCGATAAATACTTCTCCCACTTTCCTTTTTTAATTATGAGATTCAGATCGCGTTATAGCTGTAACACCCCGTAATTTTAAATATTAAAATTAACAAATTTAAGAAGACTTAATTTTTAGGAGAAGAACTAAGGGAAATGGGTTACGCCATTGCGTTTGTCTCGGAATTCTTCTTGGAATAGAGTCCAAGTTCACGTAAATCGGACTTCGTATGAGGAAGTTATGGCCTTTAGAAGTTTCACGGAAGTAAATAAATTAAAATAGCTCGAATTCAAATTCAAAATTCAAATTAAAACACAGAAGCAGGCTGGGCGGGATTTTTCTCGCCCCAGGCCAGGTCGACCAGAGGGTCGACCTCCTCTATACAGGTCGACCTGGGGGTCGACCTCCCCTGATTTGGTCAGATCTGAGGAAGATTCAGGATTTTGCACCTGGACTTGTTTTGTGGACAGATTCTTGGGCTCCTAACCTATTTAAACACCCCCAAATCCCGCTTTCTCTCCACACTAAACCATTGTAACACTATGCTGCCTCAATCCTAATTAAAATAAGTTAAAAACGTCCTTATGCTGCTGGAATAGTTCATCTTCTTCTTAAAGCTTAGGAATGGTTAGGATTCTAATACAAACGATGAATGAATTATTCTCTTCTCTAATCAGTCTTTGTGAGTACAATTTCTTTCACAAAATAATTAATAAACTAATTACGATGAGTTATAATTTGGATTATGAGAACATGCCTATTGAATCATGTGACGTTACATAGTTTTGTTATTGTCTGTGTGTCAACATATGACAGTTTTGTTAACTTATATTAGTGGATCTATTTCATATGACCAATCACATATGTTTAACTTGATCCATTTTATGACATCAGTTTATATGCGAGTTTGGATGCAAATCATATGCTAGTTTGTATGTGAATCATATGCAAGATTATATGCGAATTGTACACAAGTTTATATGTGAATCAAGTATATATGTATGCGAGTTTATACGTAAAACATGTGATATTAGTTTACATGTTTAAATTCATATGCAAGTTTGTATGGAACCCATATGCAAGTTTAGGTGAAAACCATAGTCATATATGCAAGTTCACAATTTTATGTTTAGATCTATATTTAGATCCATGGCAGTACATTGTTTATGCAAATTTATGTTCTATATGTCCATTGCCTATGCAAGTTATTGGCTATGCAAATTTATGTTATAATTCTTATTTGCAAGTCGATCTATTTTATGTATTACGCAAGTTGTGATGTTTCTTTTCTTTTTATGAGTTAGACTATTTGCGATTCTAACATATTTCATATTAAACATACGAACAACGTGGGGACATTGGGAAAATATTAAATATACATATTGAGAATTGGCATAAAATGGCTTTAAAGGCATATAATTAATTTGAGACATTAATTGGTATAATTTATATACCTGAAAATTATGGACATAATTTATGTGACAATTATGGACATAGATTAATTTGGAAATTATTAACAACTTGAATAGGGATATTAATTCAAATTGGGGTTAAATAATTATGTGTAATAACAAACGCCTAAGAAACGTGGTTAGACTCGTTTGTGGCATAAGACCGCCTTGACTCGCGTGGCAAATCCAGCAACAACAAATGGTAGTCTAATGTGAGGGGTCAAAGACATAAATTAAATGCGTAACAATTGTGAAGACACGAGGTTAGGCTCGTTTGCGATATAAGACTGCCTGGACCCGCCCGACAAATCCAATAACCGCAAACGATAGTTTAATGTGGGAGGACTTACAAGGTTACAGTTATAATGAATTAAGTAACACTTGGCCAAGATTAACATGTAATGGGACATGGGGTTAAGTGGGTGACATGGGTGGCATGTGAAATACGATTAGAAACACTTAACCAAGTTGAAACATGTAAGAAGACATGATTAACAAGGGGTTAAGTGGGAAATCCTAGTGGGGACCATGCGCAGGTGGAAGGCTTGTGTCAAGTATGGGGACCCTTTTCAAACTAGTAACCCATTAAGTAACTTTATGAGCTCTAGTTAGATCGAGGGCGGGACACGCATACTGGGTTTGATTGTAAGAGGTCAAAACGGGTTAGCGGCAGCAACGCAAGTCCAATGGGATCATGTGCGTGCGTGCACCCGAGCTGGTAGGTAAGACGTTGTTGCATCGTGTAGATATAAGCCGTGCATCTTTGAGTAGTATCGGGTTGCCACTGTGGGGAGTGATACACCCCACTGTGGGACCATCACGGGTATCTATGAGTTAGGGAGCCAATCGCATGGGGGTAGTGGGTACAACTAGTGGAGATAGGGACAGGCTACACCTATGAAGACAGCCAAGGGTACACGAAATTACCATTATGATTATTATGTTCAGTAGGCGGGATCAACTTTTAGGGTGACTAGTATTGGTGCAGTAGAGTAATTATCCTATAGTGATTAGGAACGCAATTAATGTTATCTTATTCCTCTTGTTGGTTTTGTCATGCCCATTTGTTTCACAGTCATTCATTGTTTTACCAGTTTATGCCTTATCCTAATTACTTTAATAATCATATTATTAAAGTTATTGGACTCGCCAGACTTTATGTCTGACCCCCTTTGTTTTCTCCACTTTTCTTCCTTTTTCCCCCAGGTTCTCAGGGTGGCACTAGTGCTAGTGGAGCTTGATTTGGATCTCTTTCTCTCTCTTTTGGAAGTGCTTGGATTGCTGAAAGTAAAGTTCAGCTTATCTCTTTTATGACTACTTATGTTGGGGTTGTGCTTTTTTACTTTATGTGCTTAGAAAACAATTTGTCAAGATGGATATTAAGCGTATTTGGCTTTATTGTTGGTTTTTGATGTTGTTGTAACCGAACTATTTATCCGCTGCAATAAAAGTTGTTTTAATTTTCTCAAGTACCAATATATGTATTTGTCTTGTTATATTCCGTTCTGTAAACGAATAATACTCCATGAAAGTTAATGCATTCCCTTTGTGAGTGACATTAATGGACGTGGGGTGTTATACGTGGTATCAGAGCTGAAGGTTACTAGAACTGATAAGAGATTTTGAAAAACCACTTTCAAAAGCATTTTTATAAAGAAATACTTTCAAAAAAATGTCTTAAGGAGAGTATTTTTAAGAGAAAATTTATTTTGAAAAACATAACCCCCAAGAGACATATATCTTTCCTTTGATTCTCCGTTTAAAATCTCTTCCTCTTTACTTTTTGAATTTCTTCCACCACGTATAGACGCTTTTTCTAAGATATGTAAGAACTTCCGTACGGTGGGCGGAAAACGCTTCATGGGACCAGGACGTTTGTCGAAGCCAGAAGGAAGTGGAGGACTTGTTGGTACCTTTAAGATAGACGATGGGAGGAAGGTTCAATCAGCTGCTTGGTTAATGAAGGACAAAGCCTCATTTTGGTAGGAGGTCATGAATGAAGAATGTGCAGGAGAGACATGGATAGGACACACGATAAGAAAGTAGATCCAAAGAAAGGTAGTAGGGATAACAAAGGGACAAGAGAAAAGGAAGGGCCACACTTGTGAAATACCTAACTACTTAAATAAAGACGTTAGAAAGAAGAAGAAGACTAGTTGTTATCGTTACGGAGAAACAAGACATCTTATTAGGATCGTCCAAAGAAGCAAAAGGCAAAGGTAAGGACAAAGTACAGGATCTTCTGGAGGGCAGACGCGTTCCCTCACGGCTGGCATACATGATAGTGGTAGAAATATCTTGGTTAGAAGTTTGGATTTTCTTTTTGATCATCTTGTTCGAACCTTGTTTGAATTCTGGCGCTTCACACTCATTTGTATCTGCTTCGTTATTTGAAACACTGCACCTAAATACTAGTCTAGTTACGGATCCCATAGTAGTCTCAAATTCTATTGGTGGTTCGGCTCATCTTCAATGATTTGTCGGGATTTGAGAGTATCTATCTTGGGCATTGGGTTTGAATGCAACGCCTTCGTTCTTGGCTTCATGGGTTATGGCTTGATTCTAGGCATGGATTAGCTAGCCAGATACGGTGCCATCCTAGACTATGAAAGAAGGATAGTTAGATTGTTGACTCGTTATGGCAAGACCCTTGATATTTCTTGTGACCCTAGAGGTCCGGTGATGCTTAGCTACCTAGAATCTCTTGACACATCCAACAATGATTTGGAATCTGTTCGTGTGGTCAGTGAATATGGTGACGTTTTCGATGAAGTTTGGGGTTTACCCCCGAGGCACGAGATAGACTTTCGTATATACCTTGTAGATAATGCAAAGCCAATTGCATTACCAGTACGCCACATGGCTCCGAGAGAGAGATGAGAACTCAGTAAGCAAGTGAAAGAGTTGCTTGAGAAGGGGTTCATAAGAAGAAGTATTTCGGAATGGGGTGCTCCAGTTGTTTTTGCTACGAAGGCTGATGGTTTTCTTAGATTGTGCATGGACTATAGAGAGATGAATAAACTCACAAAAAAGAACAGACACCCATTGCCGAGGACAGATGATTTATTTGATCAGTTGGTTGGTGCTTCGGTTTTCTCGCAGCTGGATTTGGCTACAGGATTTCATCAGCTAAGGGTGGCTGAAGATAGCATAGATAAGACTGCATTTAGAACTCCTGACGGTTTCTTCGAGTGGCTCGTCATGCCTTTTGGTTTGACGAATGCACCTGCATACTTCGTTGACTTAATGAGTAGGGTGTTTAGGGAGTTTCTAAACAAGTTTGTGGTAGTCTTTGTGGATGACATCTTGATTTTCTCTAGAAGCAAAGAAGAGCATGCCCTACATCTTAGGGAAGTCTTAGAGACCCTACGAGCGCATCAACTCAAATCTAAGTTCTCCAAATGCCATTTTTGGAGAAAAGAAGTGAGGTTCTTAGGACACGTGGTCTCTAAGGAGGGGATAGCTGTGGATCCTGCAAAGGTGGTGGCAATCCAAGATTGGAAGATTCCTAAGAACACAACATAAGTAAGAAGCTTTTTAGGGCTGGCTGGTTATTATAGGAAGTTCATTAAGGACTTCGCAAAGATATCAGCCCCACTTACTCGGTTAACGAAGAAGAACCTGACTTTTTCATGGGATGTTAACTATGACGATGCTTTCCAATGTTTGAAGAGGGCTTTGACGATAGCTCCAGTTTTAGTTTTGCCAGATGGGAGTAAGCCATTCTGTAACACCCCACCTCCGCCAGGGTGACTCTTGCAAGCACTCTGACTTTGGAGGGGCGTTTGAATCAGGTAAACATGCATAATAATATATCAAGGCAGAACAAGAACATATGTATATATGTAAACAGAGTAAATAACATAGATAAAACAGCGGAAGATTTTAAAGCATTTCAAAACAAGTCTGGTACATCATAATGTCAACTTTCCAAATACACAAGTCTAGATAAAAACAACATCATCTGAAAACAGAAATACATAAGTGCTATCCCCAAAATAAGTGATAACCATAGCTAGCTTCATGTCAAGACCGTACATGAGCTAGAATCCCACAAGCAAGCGATCAGAAATCCAGCTAAGCTCCAATATTCCCTCCCTGAGAACCTGGGTGGGGGGGAAACGGAAGAAAAGAGGCGAAAGAAAACAGGTCAGTCAAAAAGACTGAGTAAGCCCTACTACAATCAATGTAAAATGATAAAGTTAACTGGTATGAGCAGCAGGGATGAACATAAGGATATCAACATACTAGCATGATAGTTAACTAACAAGGTAGATAAAGGTGTCATCGCATAATCAGGATTAAGGTTTTGCACCACAGGTGTACTAGCAAACTAACATGACTTGAATAAACAAGTATTGATCTCTTGGCCCAAGCTTTGGCCCAATAACATGAAGTGACCCTAATACAAGGTCCAATAACATGAAGTGACCCTAACACGAGGTCCAATAACATGAAGTGACCCTAACACGAGGTCCAATAACATGAAGTGACCCTAACACGAGGTCCAATAACATGAAGTGACCCTAACACGAGGTCCAATAACATGAAGTGACCCTAACACGAGGTCCAACCCAAACGGTCTAGTCGATCGGCTCCCTAAGCCTAACTCGTCACGTGTTGGTGTCAATACGGCCCAAACATGATTGTAGTCGAACGGTGCCGGGTCCACCCTTCGGGTGTATCAAGCCCTAGGGTGTCAACCCCTGGACACCATGAACATGAGTGCACAGTCTCGATCTACTGGTACCCGTGCATGTTTTCTCCGGCTACGGACTATGTGCACGACCAGAGTCCGCCCGGAACTACACCGGCGTACCACTCTGTCGTCGTTTATTGGTCGCTTACCTCCAGTCCAGTAATCGTGCCCCCACCCTAGCCTAGTCCCTAGGGTCATGATGATACAAACTAGGGATTACTGCTGGAGTGGACCCCCATTGCTAGGATTTCTCTAGTGGGTTAAGTACGGTTTAACCCCTTTACTAATCATGGATTAACTTGGTTAAGTGTAACGATGAGTTCACGACTTAACCCCGATTAATCTACCAAGCCCAAATTGGTTAAGTATTAAATGGACCATGACTTAACCCTAATCATGAGGCATTAATTAATGCGCCTTAACCTCTCACATTAGACTTTATTGTGGTTACTAGTTAAGCCGGGCGGGTCCGGGTAGCTTTATACCACAACTTGGTCTAACCTCGGGTCCAAGGTACAACATGACCAACTTCTCACATTGGGTCCTATTGTTTGTAGCAACTAGTTAGGCCGGTCGGTTCCGGGTAGGTTTACGCTACAAACTCAACCCAACCTCGAGTTGGCCACACTTATATTTTCTAAGTGTCATGTCCATCGTGTTTCCAAAACACATTACAAGTTTCCAAGCAATTGGGTAGACCTAACGTAATAGGTAAATTCCCAATGGGTAGACCTAACTTAATAGGTAAATTCCCAAGCTTATGTTTTTATGTCTTTTAAGTTTACCCAACCCCAAACGCAATCCCATCGCTTACATATCGCAATAGCGCATAAAGGATAGAAAGAGGGAACTTGGCATAATCATGACATAAAAGTGTTGAAGCCACAAGTTCAATATGGTGGCATATGAAATGTACATATGTTCATATACTTGCATTAGGCCTCAAAAAGCATGCATAACTTGCATATCATATGACAACTTGCATATCAAACTTGCATAACATAACTTGCATATCATATGACAACTTGCATATCAAACTTGCATAACATAACTTGCATATCATATGACAACTTGCATATCAAACTTGCATAACATAATTTGCATATCATATGACAACTTGCATATCAAACTTGCATAACATAACTTGATGAACTTGCATAACACATCATAGTAAACTTGCATAGCATAAATTGCATATCATATGACAACTTGCATATAAACCCACATATCATACATTTAACTTTAAAGTTTAAGTATGAAAGTAGAATAGGGCTTACAATGCTTATGCGGACTCAAATGAGTATAGCAAATGTAAGAAAACCCTTATGCAACCAATTGAACCCCAAAAATGCAAGCAAAATTGGTCAAAACTCTCTCTTTATGATGCAAAGATAGGAACTTGACTTGAATGCAAGCTAATGATGATCATACAAGTCTAAAAACACTTGTATGCATGGAAAATCTCATAAAAACTTGTTTAGGAATTTTATGAAGAGAGTGGAGGCCATGAGAGGATTGATTTTGCCATAGTTTAGTTGCTAGAATGAATAATGATGATTTAGGGTAGGTTAGGGTCTTATTTATAGATTAGGCAAGTGTTTTAGGCCATAGGATTAAACCCTAGTTGCAATCTCAGTCCTTAAAACCGAATCTGGCCCCCAAGCTCAACACAAACCCAAAATGGTGCACCAGGCTGAACAGCCCGTCTGAGCCAAGTCGACAGCCCAGTCGACAGGGCTGTCGACTTGGTCTAACCAAGTCGACTCCCAAGTCGACAGGGCTGTCGACTTGGGTACTCTGGCGGGAATTCTCCCGCCTGGCCCAATATGGCCCAATTTCCCAAATTCAAGTTTGAATTTGAAATCTGTTTTTACTTTGGAATTTTCTGAAAACTTCGTTGGGCCTTAATCGGGTCATACGGACTCCGATTTTCGAAAACTCGGACTCTATTTCGCGTATTTTTCCGAGACGAACGCACTGGAATAGCCCGTTTCCCTTGATTCAGATTTTAGAATTAAATTCTGCCTCGATTTATGTTATAACAGGTTATGGAAAATACAGGTTGTTACATTCTCCCCTCCTTAAAGGATTTCGTCCCCGAAATCTTCAAGTTAGGAAGAACGTATCCTACCATCCAATTATCCATCTACTCCAAACATCATCCACGAGCAATCATTGTCCTTACAAGGTTCTAAATGTTGTATGAACATATGCAAAGGTGTGTGTATATGTCCTTATCTAATGCAAATATCATCAATGCAAATTATGTTAGTGAAATGAATCCATATGTATGCAATTCCTAACATAATGTATAACATCTATATGTGTGCACATAACATACATCCATATGCAACATCCATGTGATAACACAAAAATTTTCATCCATGAATAAGCATAAACACTCATGCATATGCAATATGAGGAGTGTGTGAGCCGATCTAGTGCCTAATCGTGTATAATGCATCCACGAGTAACCACTTGCAAACACTTGCAACCACTTGCAACCATCAAGCATAACATGTTTCAAACACATGTTTCATCCAAAGGGTTTCTACCTAAGGTTCTCATGACAAGATTAACACGATAAACTAGATAAATATGGATAGCAAAGAGAAAGATATGCTAACAAAGAAAAGAGATTGAGAGTGTACCCTCAAAAAGGAATGGATAAAGCCCACGCATCTTCTCCTCGGTTTCCCAAGTTGCGTCTTCTTCGGCTTCACCCCATTGAACCTTCACCAACTTGACCTCTCGATTCCTTAGCTTCTTGGTCTCCGTCCCCAAGATACGAATCAGAGCTCTCCTCAAGGTAGCTTCTTTCTCCACTTCCACATCTTTCAGAACACTTGGCTCAACAACCTCTGCCGATTCATGTAAACACTTCCGGAGATGCGAGACATGAAAAACATCGTGTACTCCGGTAAGCTTCTCGGGCAACTTCACTCTATAAGCCATCTGCCCGATCCTCTCTATAATAGGGAATGGTCCAACAAACCTCGGTGCTAACTTCCCAACGGCTCCAAATCGGACCACATTCCGCAAAGGAGAAACCTTCACGAAAACCATATCCCCAACATCAAACTCCAAATCAGTTCTTCGCTTATCAGCATAGGATTTCTGTCGGTCTTGGGCCGCTTTCATCCGTCTCCGAATCGACTCGACCTTCTCGGATGTATCTCTGATCATATCAGGCCCAAGTATAAGCTTATCTGTAGTCTCCCACCAACATGTAGGCGACTTACACGGCCTCCCATATAAAGCTTCAAATGGTGCCATCCCTATGCTTGCCTGATAACTGTTATTATATGCAAACTCAACAAGAGGAAGATGGTCTTCCCAAGTACCACCAAAATCCAGAATACAAAGCCTCAACAGATCCTCGAGTACCCTATTCACCCTTTCGGTTTGACTGTCCGTCTGTGGGTGATAAGCGGTACTTAGATTCAACCTCGTGCCCATAGCTTCTTGCAAGCTGTTCCAGAATTGACTTGTAAAGATTGGGTCACGGTCACTGACAATACTAGAAGGGACTCCATGAAGTCTCACAATCTCACGAAGATAAACAGACGCTAGCCAAGATGCGGTCCTCTTGCTCTTCACCGGAGTGAAATGAGCACTCTTCGTGAGTCTGCCTACTATGACCCACATGCTCGTATTCCCTTTCCTTGACCTAGGCAGTCCATTCGCGAAATCCTTCGTGACGTTTTACTACTTCCATTGCGGGGACCTCCAATGGATGTAATAGCCCACCGGGCTTTTATGACTCGGCCTTTTACCTGTTGGCACAACATGCTCCTTGGGACAAACTCGGCCACCTCCTCGGGTGATGTGCATCTTCAAGAGCCTTCTTTCTCTCATCGCGCCTTAGCCATCCCTTGTCATCTATAGCGAGGTGACTTACCATCTCGCCCCGAATCAACTTGTCCATGATCTCGACTAACGGCGGGTCTTCTTTCTGCGAAGTCCCTACTTGATCCAGAAGGGTAGGTCTAAGCTCAAGGGACGCTAACTAACTAAACTGAGAGAACTTCTTACTTCAGTTGCGTTCCTTGGAGTCTTCCAAACCTAGACTGCAACTTCCTTAGCGGGATCCACCGCTAAGCCTTGCTTAGAAACTATGTGCCCAAGAAATCTAACTCCCTTTTCTTTAAAATGACATTTGGAGAACTTGGCTTTCAACTGATGCGTTCTAAGCGTATCCATCACCTCCATGAGATGCCTTGCATGCTCTTCCTCATCCTTAGAGAAGATCAGAATATCATCTACGGAGACCACGACAAACTTGTTCAAGAACTCCCTGAACACCCTACTCATCAAGTCCACAAAGTAGGTGGGTGCGAATGGCATGACCAGCCATTCTAAGAATCCATCTGGAGTTCTGAACGCAGTCTTGTCTATACTATCCTCAGCTACTCTGAGCTGATGGAATCCAGCAGCAAGATCAAGAGAAAACAGATGTTCCTACAAGCTGATCAAACAAATCATCGATCCTTGGCAATGGTTGCCTATTCTCTTTGTTTAACTCACGATAATCAACACAAAGTCAAAGAGAACCATCTGCCTTGGTAGTAAATACTACAGGCGCTACCCATCTAGATATACTTCGTCTAATGAAGTTCTTCTCAAGCAACTACTTGACTTTCTTTCATAACTCTCATCTTGCGGGGCCACGTGCCTAACCGGCCACGAAACTATCTTGGCACTATCAACCAGATAAATGCGGAATTCTATCTCTCGTTTAGGGGTAACCCCCTTCACTTCACCCAAGATATCAGGATATTCTCGGACCACCCTCACCGATTACAACTATCGATAGACGAGTTGAGGGATTCAAGATAACACAACATGACGGGACTCATAGGGTTACTAGAAATTTTTAGGGTATCACCGAGGCAAGTCATAAGCCTCACAACCCTATGCTCAAAAATCAAGGATGGCTCCACAACTGGACAACCCATCCATGCCCAAAATCAACCCATACCCCATGAAACCGAGAATACAAGCGTCACACGAGAACTCTATACTAAAGATAGAGATTTTCAAATCCACGTAGATAATAGACAAATGGGCGGAACCCCCAATTGGATTTGAAACACACACGGGATCCTTAACTAGACTAGTACTTAGGTGCAAACTTTCAACTAGATCAGATGAAATAAACTATGCGATGCACCAAAATCAAACAAGGTACGAGCAGGAAAATCAGAAATATATACAAGGCTCTCAACAGAAATACTACCTTGATCGGGAACTGGAGTGGCATTGAGAGCATGAACTTGCCCTCCTGAAGGTCCAGCACGCTGAGTCTGACCCTGGCCTTGCCCTCGCTTCTTCGGGCAATCCCTAGTGAAGTGCCCCATTTCTCCACAGTTAAAGCACCCACCCCATTTCCTTCTCTTCTTCCTACAGTCCTTGGCTATGTGCCCAACAATCCCACAGAAATTGCACTTTCTTGTTTCCTTTGCTTTGTTCTTGTTGCTCTTGTTCTTGTTCTTACTGCCTTGACTGCTCTGACCGCTTGGATCACCTTGATTTCCTTTCCACTGGGAATCAGTCTTCTTGGCTTGAGTATCATTCATCTTGATCTCTTTCTTGTCACTCCTATTCTCTTCATTGAGTAGGGCCATATTCACCAAACTCTCGAAAGTTGCCCCCAAGGGTATATGAGTCATGGCTAAACCATGTAATGGTTCGTTTAATCCTAGAGCAAAGTATAGGGCCTTCTTCTGAGCTGTGTTAGCCAAGTCTAAACCGTCCTGAGCCAGTTGATTAAACTTATCTATGTATTCCCTAATAGTCATGTCCCCTTGTTTTAGTGACAGGAACCTTAGTCCAAACTTTCCCCGAAAGTCATCCCAAGTCTCAATTGGCCTAGTAACGGTGGTGACCACCCACCAACGTGCAGCTTCTTCCTTTAGCAACCACACTGCTAATAAAACCTTCCTACGGTCATCTATATCAAAGAAGGTAAAAAGATCTTCGGTTTCTTTCAACCAATTCCTTGCCTCTACATAAGTCTCGGTTCCAAAGAAATTCTTGCAACCCATCGCCTTAAAATCTTGTCAAATCTTTGCGAAGTCAGTTTGAGGATGCTGAGGGGAAGGAGGAAGAGGAACCTCAGCAACAGGAGGAGGAGGAGCATCAACTACCGGAGGAGGAGTAATATTTGCGGGGCCGGCTTCGGTCGCCCTAGCCTCCAAAAGTCTCCTATACCAAACAGGTACGTGTACTCCCTCCGGAATAGCAAAGTTATCGGCCATACTGAAAACGAAAAAGACAGATTCAGAATGGAAAAAAAATGAAGGGATTTTGCTAATGGCTTTTTGGGGAATAGCCTTTAAAATAAACTAGACTTTTCTTTGGAAAATACTTTATACTTGATTTTGAAAATAGTTTTCCAAAAGTTTTCTAAAAACCTTTTTGTTCCTTCTCGTAAACCATATGCTCTGATACCAAATGTAACACCCCACCTCCGCCAGGGTGACTCTTGCAAGCACTCTGACTTTGGAGGGGCGTTTGAATCAGGTAAACATGCATAATAATATATCAAGGCAGAACAAGAACATATGTATATATGTAAACAGAGTAAATAACATAGATAAAACAGCGGAAGATTTTAAAGCATTTCAAAACAAGTCTGGTACATCATAATGTCAACTTTCCAAATACACAAGTCTAGATAAAAACAACATCATCTGAAAACAGAAATACATAAGTGCTATCCCCAAAATAAGTGATAACCATAGCTAGCTTCATGTCAAGACCGTACATGAGCTAGAATCCCACAAGCAAGCGATCAGAAATCCAGCTAAGCTCCAATATTCCCTCCCTGAGAACCTGGGGGGGGGAACGGAAGAAAAGAGGCGAAAGAAAACAGGTCAGTCAAAAAGACTGAGTAAGCCTTACTACAACCAATGTAAACTGATAAAGTTAACTGGTATGAGCAGCAGGGATGAACATAAGGATATCAACATACTAGCATGATAGTTAACTAACAAGGTAGATAAAGGTGTCATCGCATAATCAGGATTAAGGTTTTGCACCACAGGTGTACTAGCAAACTAACATGACTTGAATAAACAAGTATTGATCTCTTGGCCCAAGCTTTGGCCCAATAACATGAAGTGACCCTAATACAAGGTCCAATAACATGAAGTGACCCTAACATGAGGTCCAATAACATGAAGTGACCCTAACACGAGGTCCAATAACATGAAGTGACCCTAACACGAGGTCCAATAACATGAAGTGACCCTAACACGAGGTCCAATAACATGAAGTGACCCTAACACGAGGTCCAATAACATGAAGTGACCCTAACACGAGGTCCAATAACATGAAGTGACCCTAACACGAGGTCCAACCCAAACGGTCTAGTCGATCGGCTCCCTAAGCCTAACTCGTCATGTGTTGGTGTCAATACGACCCAAACATGATTGTAGTCGAACTGTGCCGGGTCCACCCTTCGGGTGTATCAAGCCCTAGGGTGTCAACCCCTGGACACCATGAACATGAGTGCACAGTCTCAATCTACTGGTACCCGAGCATGTTTTCTCCGGCTACGGACTATGTGCACGACCAGAGTCCACCCGGAACTACACCGGCGTACCACTCTGTCGTCGTTTATTGGTCGCTTACCTCCAGTCCAGTAATCGTGCCCCCACCCTAGCCTAGTCCCTAGGGTCATGATGATACAAACTAGGGATTACTGCTGGAGTGGACCCCCATTGCTAGGATTTCTCTAGTGGGTTAAGTACGGTTTAACCCCTTTACTAATCATGGATTAACTTGGTTAAGTGTAACGATGAGTTCACGACTTAACCCCGATTAATCTACCAAGCCCAAATTGGTTAAGTATTAAATGGACCATGACTTAACCCTAATCATGAGGCATTAATTAATTAATGCGCCTTAACCTCTCACATTAGACTTTATTGTGGTTACTAGTTAAGCCGGGCGGGTCCGGGTAGCTTTATACCACAACTTGGTCTAACCTCGGGTCCAAGGTACAACATGACCAACTTCTCACATTGGGTCCTATTGTTTGTAGCAACTAGTTAGGCCGGTCGGTTCCGGGTAGGTTTACGCTACAAACTCAACCCAACCTCGAGTTGGCCACACTTATATTTTCTAAGTGTCATGTCCATCGTGTTTCCAAAACACATTACAAGTTTCCAAGCAATTGGGTAGACCTAACTTAATAGGTAAATTCCCAATGGGTAGACCTAACTTAATAGGTAAATTCCCAAGCTTATGTTTTTATGTCTTTTAAGTTTACCCAACCCCAAACGCAATCCCATCGCTTACATATCGCAATAGCGCATAAAGGATAGAAAGAGGGAACTTGGCATAATCATGACATAAAAGTGTTGAAGCCACAAGTTCAATATGGTGGCATATGAAATGTACATATGTTCATATACTTGCATTAGGCCTCAAAAAGCATGCATAACTTGCATATCATATGACAACTTGCATATCAAACTTGCATAACATAACTTGCATATCATATGACAACTTGCATAACATAACTTGCATATCATATGACAACTTGCATATCAAACTTGCATAACATAACTTGCATATCATATGACAACTTGCATATCAAACTTGCATAACATAACTTGATGAACTTGCATAACGCATCATAGTAAACTTGCATAGCATAACTTGCATATCATATGACAACTTGCATATAAACCCACATATCATACATTTAACTTTAAAGTTTAAGTATGAAAGTAGAATAGGGCTTACAATGCTTATGCGGACTCAAATGAGTATAGCAAATGTAAGAAAACCCTTATGCAACCAATTGAACCCCAAAAATGCAAGCAAAATTGGTCAAAACTCTCTCTTTATGATGCAAAGATAGGAACTTGACTTGAATGCAAGCTAATGATGATCATACAAGTCTAAAAATACTTGTATGCATGGAAAATCTCATAAAAACTTGTTTAGGAATTTTATGAAGAGAGTGGAGGCCATGAGAGGATTGATTTTGCCATAGTTTAGTTGCTAGAATGAATAATGATGATTTAGGGTAGGTTAGGGTCTTATTTATAGATTAAGCAAGTGTTTTGGGCCATAGGATTAAACCCTAGTTTCAATCTCAGCCCTTAAAACCGAATCTGGCCCCCAAGCTCAACACAAACCCAAAATGGTGCACCAGGCTGAACAGCCCGTCTGAGCCAAGTCGACAGCCCAGTCGACAGGGCTGTCGACTTGGTCTAACCAAGTCGACTCCCAAGTCGACAGGGCTGTCGACTTGGGTACTCTGGCAGGAATTCTCCCGCCTGGCCCAATATGGCCCAATTTCCCAAATTCAAGTTTGAATTTGAAATCTGTTTTTACTTTGGAATTTTCTGAAAACTTCGTTGGGCCTTAATCGGGTCATACGGACTCCGATTTTCAAAAACTCGGACTCTATTTCGCGTATTTTTCCGAGACGAACGCACTGGCATAGCCCGTTTCCCTTGATTCAGATTTTAGAATTAAATTCTGCCTCGATTTACGTTATAACAGGTTATGGAAAATACGGGTTGTTACACATTCACAGTATATACCGATGCTTACGGGACAGGGCTTGGCGCAGTTTTAATGCATGAGGGAACGGTGATATGCTATGGTGGAAGGCAGTTGAAAGTCCACGAGAAGAATTACCCTACCCACGACTTAGGGTTAGCTGCCATAGTTTTTGCTCTTAAGTCATTGCGTCATTATTTGCTTGGCAAGAAGTTTGAGTTGTATACAGACCATAATTTGCTAAAGTACTTATTCTCTCAGAAAGATCTAAACTTGAGGCAACAGAGGTGGATGGAGTTTTTGGGATCCTACGATTTTGAGATCGCATATACCCCGGGTAAGGGTAACGTTGTAGCTGACGCCTTAAGTAAAAAGAAGTTGACTTTGAGTCCTTTTTTTGTAGAATGACAGAGTTTGGAGTATATATCTACCTTTGACTTCAGACCCTCTGTCGATTATGTACCCGGATTGTTGGCATTGCTAGAGGTACAACCTACACTTTTGGGTCGGGTTGGAGAGGCACAGCGAGATGGCCTACGGTTGGTTGAGATAGTAGGAAAGCTTATATGAGGGGAGTCTTCGAGTCATCTTAATAGATATGCTATAGATGAGAGAGGCTAGTTGCGTAGAGATGAGAGACTTTGCGTTCCACAAGACGAGAGCTTGAGGAAGACAATTCTTGAAGACTCACATCGCTCTAAGATGACCATACATCCCAGTGGTGACAAGATGTATAGGGATATGAAGCGAGTTTTCTTTTGGGCCAGAATGAAGAAGGACGTGGCTGAGTTCGTTTCTAGATGCTTGGTGTGCCAGCAAGTCAAGGCGGAGCAAAAGAAGCCCGGTGGTTTTCTCCACCCTTTAGAGATTCCGCTTTGGAAATGGAAAAGTGTTTCCATGCATTTTGTAGACGGGTTGCCAAGATCAAGGAAGGGTAATACGGGGATTTGGGTAGTTGTAGACAGACTTACCAAAAGTGCCCATTTTATTCCCGTTAAAAGTAGGAGGACCGCCGCATGGTTAGCATCTGTTTACCTTCGAGAGATAGTTCGTCTGCACGGCATACCCTTTAGCATTGTGAGCGATAGAGATCCCATTTTCACTAGCGAGTTTTGGAAGAGCTTACAAGAGGCGGCTAGAACACAATTGTGCTTAAGTACTGCTTATCACCCTCAGACGGACGGCCAGACCGAGAGAGTAAATCAGATTCTAGAAGATCTTTTGAGGCTATGCATCTTAGACTTTGGAGGAACATGGGAAGAACATCTTCCATTAGTGGAGTTCGCCTATAATAACAGCTTTCAGGCTAGCATTGACGTGGCACCTTTTGAGGCTCTTTATGAACGACCATGTCGATTACCTATTTGTTGGTGGGAATCTACGGATAAGGTTTTGCTTGGACCCGACATGTTAGGGAGACTTCGGAGATGATAGATTTGATTCGACGGCGAATGAAGATGGCGCAGGACCGACCAAAGTCATAAGCTGATAAGAGATGAACCGATCTTGAGTTCAATATTGGGGACATGGGTTTTATTAAGGTGTCACCATTAAGAAACGTAGTCCGTTTTGGATCAGTAGGGAAGCTGGCACTGAGGTTCGTAGGACCCTTTCCAATTACAGAGAGGATTGGGCAGATGGCATATAGAGTAAAGTTGCCAAAGAAGCTCAGTGGTGTTTATGACATGTTTCACGTTTCGCATTTGCGTAAATGTTTACATGATACAACGGAAGTGGTGGAGCCGAGCACACTCAAAGAAGTGAAAGTAGAGCGAAATGCCATGTTATACGAGCTCCTACACGCATTCTCGGGTTGAAGGTCAAAAAGCTACACAAAAAAGAGGTCAAGTTGGTCAAAGTGCAATGGGGAGATGATCAAGGAGACGCGACTTGGGAGACGGAATACAAGATGTGTACACTGTACCCTTTCCTTTTTGAGGGTATGTTTTTTTACTTCTCCTTTCTCTACCGCTTTATTGATACTTGTCCTATCATTTAATATGTCTTTGTGATGATATCTTCGATTTTTAGTTAGGAAAAACCCTATGGTTGTAAACATGTGTTTGAGACAAGTTATGTTTGATGGATGCAAATGGATGCAAGTGGTTGCTAGTGGTTGCTCATGGATGCATGTACACACACATTAGGCACTAGATCGGCTCAATCACTTCCATATTGAATATAAATATGTGTGCATATTTAAATTAATGGATATATAATGGTTGTGTTATCATATGGATGCTGCATTTAGATGAATGGTGGTGCACGCATGTAGAAATAATATGTATCATTAGGATTCTTTTGCATACATAATGGACGCATGGCACTATCATGGTTCGCATTAAGGAGGTCAACCGAATCAGTAGACCGCCTGATTTTGCATCAGATAAGGAACATATACACACACTTTTTGCATATGTTCATACGACATTAGAAGTCTTTTAAGGACAATGGATGCATGTGTTTGATGATTGAGTAGATGGATGATTGGACGGTAGGATATACATTCTCCTTAACTTGGAGATTTCGGGGGCGAAATCCTTTAAGGAGGGGAGAATGTAACACCCCGTAATTTTAAACATTAAAATTAACAAATTTAAGAACACTTAATTTTTAGGAGAAGAATTAAGGGAAATGGGTTACGACCGTCTCGGAATTTTGCTTGGAATAGAATCCAAGTTTTCATAAATCAGACTTCGTATGAGGAAGTTATGGCCTTCAGAAGTTTCAGGGATTTAAATAAATTAAAACAGCTCGAATTCAAATTCAAAATTCAAATGAAAACACAGAAGCAGGCTGGGTGGGATTTTTTCCACCCCAGTCCAGGTCGAGCAGGGGGTTGACCTCTGCTACACAAGTCGACCTCCCCTAATTTGGTCAGATCCGAGGCAGATTCGGGATTTTGCACCTGGACTAGTTTTCTGGACAGATTCTTTGGCTCCTAACCTATTTAAACACCCCCAAACCCCACTTTTTCACCATTCCAAACCATTGTAACGCTATGCTGCCTCAATCCTTATTAAAATAAGTTAAAGACGTCCTTATGCTGCTAGAATAGTTCATCTTCTTCTTAAAGCTTAGGAATTGCAAGTCAGGATTCTAATACAAACGACGAACGAATTATTCTCTTCTCTAATCTGTCTTTGTGAGTACAATTTCTTTCACAAAATAATTAATAAACTAATTATGTTGAATTATAATTTGGATTATGAGAACATGCCTGTTGAATCATGTGACGTTACTTAATTTTGTTATCGTCTGTTTGTGAACATATGACAGTTTTGTTAACTTATGTTAGTGGATCTATTTCATATGACCAATCACATATTTTTAACTTGATCCATTTTATGACATCAGTTTATATGCGAGTTTGGATGTAAATCATATACTAGTTTGTTTGTGAATCATATGCAAGTCCATATGCGAATTATCCACAAGTTTATATGTAAATCAAGTATATATGTATGCGAGTTTATATATAAAACATGCGATATTAGTTTACATGTTTAAATTCATATGCAAGTCTGTATGGAACCCATATGCAAGTTTAGGTGAAAACTATAGTCATATATGCAAGTTCACAATTTTATGTTTAGATCTATATTTAGATCCATGGCACTACATAGTTTATGCAAATTTATGTTCTATATGTCCATTGCCTATGCAAGTTATTGGCTATGCAAATTTATGTTAAAATTCTTATTTGCAAGTTAGATCTATTTTATGTGTTATGCAAGTTGTGATGATTCTTTTCTTTTTATGAGTTAGACTATTTGCGAGTCTAACATATTTCATATTAAACGTACGAACGGCTTGGGGACATTCGTAAAATGTTAAATATACATATTGAGAATTGGCATAAAATGACTTTAAAGGCATATAATTAATTTGAGACATTAATTGATATAATTTATATACCTGAAAATTATGGACATAGATTAATTTGGAAATTATTGAAAATTTGAATAGGGATATTAATTCAAATTGGGGTTAAATAATTATGTGTAATAATAAACGCTTAAGACACGAGGTTAGACTCGTTTGTGGTATAAGACTGCCCGGACCCGCCCGGCAAATCCAACAACCACAAACGGTAGTCTAATGTGAGGGGTCATAGGCATAAATTAAATGTGTAACAATTGTAAAGACACGAGGTTAGGCTCGTTTGCGGTATAAGACCGGCTGGACCGGCCCAACAAATCTAGCAACCGCAAACGGTAGTCTAATGTGGGAGGTCTTGCAAGGTTACGTTTATAATGAATTAAGTAACACTTGACCAAGATTAACATGTAGTGGGATATGAGGTTAAGTGGGTGACATGGGTGGCATGTGAAATACGATTAGAAACACTTAACCAAGTTGAAACAGCATGAATAACAAGGGGTTAAGTAGGAAATCCTAGTGGGGTCCAAGCGCAGGTGGAAAGCTTGTGTCAAGTATGGGGACCCTTTTCAAACAAGTAACCCATTAAGTATCTTTATGAGCTTGAGTTAGATCGACGCAGGGACATGCTCACTGGGTTTGATTGTAAGAGGTCAAAACGGGTTAGCGGTGGCAACGCAAGTCCAACGGGGTCATGTGCGTGCGTGGACCCAGGCTGGTAGGTAAGATGTTGTTGCTTCGTGTAGATATAAGCCATGCATCTTTGAGTAGTATCGGGTTGCCACTTTGGGGAGTGATACACCCCACTGTGGGACTAGCACGGGTATCTACGAGTTTGGGAGCCAATCACATTGGGGTAGTGGGTACAACTAGTGGAGATAGGGGCAGGCGGCACCTATGAAGACAGCTAAGGGTACACAAAATTACCATTACGATTATTATGTTCAGTAGGCGGGATCAACTTTTAAGGTGACTAGTATTGGTGCAGTAGAGTAATTATCCTATAGTGATTAGGAATGTAATCAACGTTTTCTTATTCCTCTTGTTGGTTTTATCATGCCCATTTATTTCACAGTCATTCCTTGTTTTACTAGTTTATGCCTTATCCTAATTACTTTAACAATTAAATTGTTAAAGTTATTGGACTCACCAAACTTTATGTCTGACCCCTTTTATTTTCGTCTCTTTTCTTCCTCCCCCTCTCCCAGGTTCTCAAGGTGGGACTAGTGCTAGTGGATCTTGATTTGGATCTCTTTCTCTCTCTTTTGGAAGTGCTTGGATTGTTGAAAGTAAAGTTCAACTTATCTCTTTTATGGCTACTTATGTTGGGTTATGCTTTTTTACTTTATGTACTCAGAAAACAATTTGTCAAGATGGATATTAAGTGTACTTGGTTTTATTGTTGGTTTTTGATGTTGTTGTAACCAAACTATTTCTCCGCTGCAATAAAAGTTGTTTTAAAATTTTCAAGTACCAATATATGTATCTCTCTTGTTATATTCCGTTCTATACACCAATAATGCTTCATGAAATTTAATACATTCCCTTTATGAGTGACATTAATGGACGTGGGGTGTTACAATAGCGATCGTTCAATTCTAGCAGAGTGAACTTTGTGGTTGATTGAGGAATTATAGTGTAACACCCTGTATTTTCTGAGAATATTAAAAGAAGGAATTAAAGAATACTTAATTTTTAAATTGAGAATTAAGTGAAATGGGTTACACCACTGCGTTCGCCTTCGAATTCTGCTTGGAATAGAGTCCGAGTTTTCATAAATCGGACTTCATATGAAGGAGTTATGGCCTCCGAAAGATTCAAGAGAAATTCAGAAAATTAAATAGTAAAATAACCCAGACAGGTCGACCTAGAGGTCGACCTATACCAAGGCAGGTCGACCTGAGGGTCAACCTACCCCAGGCCAGGTCGACCTACCCCCTCGCCCAGATCCAAAAATGTGACGATTCTGACTAGTTGCTAAGTCCTTTCTGACCTGTTGCTGAGTCACTAGGGCTTAGGTGGCAATTATGGATAACTCTATCTAGTTTGGACGGTTGTGATTGCTCTTAAAACGATCTAACGACTCACATAAGATTTAACTTCTATAAAAGCAACCCTAATCCTCAAACCCTAAATCACACAAATTCATTCTAAGGAGCCACCATGCTGTCCATGCTCGTTCTAGCCTAGCCACCATTCCTTCTTCAATTAGAAAACGAGTCAAAAGCTAAGAATCAAAACTAACTTAGAGAAATTGATAGTCTTCTTCAAGGGATTGCTTTTCAAATTCAGAAAACAGATCCCAGAAAACAAGACTTTCTTTTCTTTGCAAGTCCTGTTATTATTTAGATGTGAACGATTAAAAGGTATGATTTGTAATAAAATGAAAAACTAGCGTTATTCCTAGTTGTAAGATAATGTTGATGTTGATTCATGCCTATTCTTGTAACGATTTTATCGTATATGCTTATGTGATTATTGTAGTTATTATGTTGGCGTTAAACAAATCATGTATTATGTAAAGTTTGGTGATTTATTCATGTTATGTTACATGCAAGTTGTTAGGCTATGTGGTTATTATGTTGATGTAAACCAATCTTGTAAAATTGGTGATTCATTCGTGTTATGTTACATGCAAATTATTAGGCCAAGACATGTATTATGTTTAGATTTACATTTAGATCTATAAAAATTGGATCCAAGATTAAAGTTCATATTTACATGCCTTGTTAAACTTATGTAAAACCATATGCTTAAGATTCATGTTTGTTGGATCCAAAATAAAAGGTTCATATTTACATGCCTTGTTAATCTTGTGTAAAACCATATGCTTAAGATTCATGTTTGTTGGATCCAAAATAAAAAGTTCATATTTACATGCCTTGTTAAACCTGTGTAATTCCATAAGTTTAAGATTCATGATTATTGGATCCAAATTAGAAGTTCACATTCACATGTCTAGTTGAACTTGTGTAATTCTATATGCTTAAGGTTTATGTTCATTGGACCCAAAATAAAAGTTCACATTTACATTCCTAGTTGGATTTGGGTAATTTCATATGCTTAAGACTTATGTTGATTGGATCCAAAAATGCAAGTTCATTGTTTTATGCCAAAATTTATATGACACATGTTTAGTTAGACCCTTATTATGTTGTATGAATGGCACATGTTCCCTTCTTTCACTTTTGTATATAAGTTAGGCTAACTTACGAGCCTAACATTCTATGTGAATTTTGCGAACGTATGACGGGGGTAACGTTGGGAAAAATCTTTAATTTATATTACTGGCATAATTTGGCCCATAAATATATGAATGATTAGTGGCATAAAAATGGTATAATTTATATACCACAAATCTTGAATATGATTTAGAAAAAAAAAATCGGGCATGGCTTGAATGGAAATAATTGCGGAAAATTTACATATAAATATGAAAAGTAAATATGTAAATTAAGTAAAAGACGAACATGCCTAACCCGGGGTTAGATTGAGTTGTGGTGTAAAACTATCCGGAACCTCCCGACACATCCAGTAACCGCAATAACACCTATTTAATGTGAGAGGTTAGTGCATCATGCCCAGGGAAAACCGGAGGTTAGATTGAGTTATGGTGTGAAACTGCCCGGAACCGCCCGACACATCCAGTAACCGCAACAACACATATCTAATGTGAAAGGTTGGTGCACTAATAAATCAATTAATGTTAATGAACATGATGAATGACTAGGGTTAAGTTCATAGGAACACTTAACCAATATAACATGAATGACTAGGGTTAAGTCAATGAGAAACACTTAACCAATATAACAAGATGAATGACTAGGGTTAAGTTAATGAGAAACACTTAAACAATATAACAAGATGAATGACTAGGGTTAAGTTAATAGGAAACACTTAACCAGTATAACATGATGAATGGGTTGGGTTAAGTAATAAGAAACACTTAACCAATATGACTTGATTTGTGGTCAGGTTAAGTTAAATCAAGAGGGCAACACTTAACAATTGTAACTTGATTTTTGGTAAGGTTAAGTTAAAACAAGAGGGCAACACCTAACCAATATGACTTGATTTGTGGTAAGGTTAAGTTAAATCAAGAGGGAAACACTTAACCAATATAACTTGATTTGTGGTAGGGTTAAGTTGACACAAGAAGGCAACACTTAACCAAAGTAACATGACAAGTAGGTGGGTTAAGTTACTTGAATTGATTGATGACACTTAACTAATACAACATGATGAACACGTGGGGTTAAGTTAACAAGAAACACTTGACCAATACAACTTGATGGACGAACGGGGTTAAGTTAATAGGAAACACTTAACCAATCCAATATGATAAGTGAGGAGGGTTAAGTTAATAAGAAACACTTAACCAACATGACATGATGAATGGGTGGGTTAAGTTAACATGAATGGACAACACTTAACCAATATGGCATAAATTGCGGGAGGGTTAAGTACATAACAAGTTGGGTGGGTAATATTAATAAATATAGGCAAACAAACTTAACCATTAAATAAACATGCTTGAATCAGTTGGAGGGTTAAGTACATATCAGGTTGGTGGGTAATATTAGTAAATATAGGCCCACAAACTGAACCATTAAATAAACATGCTTGAATCGATAGGAGGGTTAAGTACATATTGGGTTGGTGGGTAATATTAGTAAATATAGGCCCACAAACTTAACCAGTAGGAAACCCTAGTAACTGGGACCCATTTCAGCAGTAACCCACATAATCATGGTACCCTGAACTAAGCAGGGTGGGACACGTTTACTGGATGATTATAGGCGGTCAAAACAGTGGTAGGGGGTGCGTCAGTGTAGGTTCCGACAGTTTACGGACGTGCACGTACTCCGGAGGGGGAAAAGCAGGCACTGGGTACCATTAGTTATACACTGTGCGTCTTGAATCGTGTCGGGTTGCTATCATAAGTATTGATACACCTTATGGTGGGACCAACACAGGGTATCTACGCGCAAGAGAGGGTCGACACAGACACAAGGAAAAATTAGTATGAGTAAGGAGCCGAACGATAGAGTGGTAAGGGTACATTTAACATGTTCATGGCAATTAGGCAGATTGAGGTGGAATCCTCACAATAGATGTACACCTGAAGGCTACCACAATTGCGGGGATTGGGATCACATTACAATATGATCATTTTATATAGATTACTAGTTGGGACACTAGTTAGGTGGTGCAGAGAAGTGAAATGAGTGTGATAGCATATTCAGCCTTATTATCTTATTTCTAGGGTGTTGTCCTAGATTCAGTTTATTCATGTCATAACCCCTTTTCTTGTTTACATACTAAATAGTCACTAGACTTAACAGACTCATGTCTGACCCATTTTCTTTTGTCTTCTTTTCTTCCGTCCCCCCCCCAAGGTCCGCAGGGAGGGAACACTTCAGCTTAGATCAGATCATTTCCATCTTGAAGAGAGTAGATGTATTGCTTGGAATTTTTCCTTGGGCTATGGCTTTGGATACTCTCTTGTTGGGGATTTATGTTGCTTTACTCTTGTTTTAATGCTTCTTTATGTTTTAACTCAAGATAGAAGTTCTATGTATTACTTTTAAGTATGATTGAGACAAATGTTGTAAAAACTTGATTGAACACATTGTTTATAAAATGATTTTTATTATCCGATGCTTTATTTGTCTATCTTGTAATTCATCTGCATCTTTTACCTATAATGCTCCACCAAAGTTAAGGCATTCCCTTTGTGAGTGACCTTAACGGAGGTGGGGTGTTTCATATGGTGCGATCTGGTGGAATAGGGTATTTCCGATCTGGGTTTGGTGAATCCAAGTTCAGACGTTGCGTGTATGATCGAACTGGAAGGGTTGATGAATTTGGGGTTGCTTGTAATGGATCCGAATATGGTTGGTGATGCAAAATACAGGGGATTGCTGCTGTTCGAAGGAAGAGGGGTCTGTATTGCGATTTGCAGTGGTGTTGTGATAATATTTGGTTAAGGTCAGGGATGTGGTTCTGTAGGGGTATGGGCAAGGTTGTTTGAAGGATTGATGGCACTAGGTGGGCATTGATGGGAATATTGTGCAGGTTTAATACGGGATTGTGGGGGGGACTTTCAGGTGGCGGGTTTAGTGAAGTCTCAGCGTGGGGTTTGTGTGGAAGGCTGAGGCCGAAGCGGTGGTAGATATTTGGGAAGCGGCGGTTATGAAAAGGGGGTGTTGCTGCAAGTTGGAGGATGGTGATGTTTGAAGACTTGAACTGTATGCTGTTGAGGTGGTGAATGTTAATAGCAGTGGTGTTTATGAATGGTGAATGAGTGTCAGCAAGATGATGAAGTGAATGTAGAAATATTTGAATGGTCGGGATGTGATAAGGTCTGGTTTGATGATTAGGCAGATGTTTGTGAGCATGAAGAATATGGGGTGTGGAGTGATAGGCAGAACTGTCGTGGAGTTTGGACTATTGGTTGATGCGTTCACTTGAGGCTAGGGTGGTTATAAGCGGAGATTTGCTGTTGAATGAAAGGGGAGTTGAAGCAAGTTCAAGTTCTATGGTATGGTATGTGGATGGTCGGTTAATGATTTGTGAAGTTGTTTGTTTGGATCGGAAAATGGTCAGAGCTGTTGTTTTATTAGTATAGAAAAAAACAGAGAAGGAACTATGAAGGTTTGTTGATGTGAATAGTGATTGAAGAGGGAGAAGTAGTGAAGACTAGGTGCAGAGAATCAAAGTGGAGAAAGAAAGTTGCAGAATTTGTTTTTTATTGCAAAAGAAATTGTAAAAAGGAATGAAAGATTATGCAGATGATTAATGAAAAGAGATCTGGGAAAGAAAACAGAAAATAACTGGCAAGTTTTTTTTCTAATGGAAAGAAATCAAATTGTAAAGGGAAAAAAAGAAAAAAATTGAAAAGAAATAAAAAAAGGAAAGATCTCAAAAAAGAAAGGCAAGATTTTTTTTCTCTTGGTTTAGTTGATTATAATATCAATAATTTAATACTAAATCAACTACAAGATTTTTTTTCTATATAAGAAAACAAAAGGAAAAATAAAAATAAAAATAAAAATATAATATAACCTGAAGGATTTAAAAATAAAAATTCTTTTGGTCCCCGGCAAAGGCACCAAAATTTGTTTGCGAACAAATTAAACAATTGTAAAATTCGTTCGGCTTTCCTAAACAACAAGGATTGTTGTTGAGGGTGTCGAACTCTGGGACCAAAAATATTTTAATTAATAAATTCAATCAAGTTATTCCAGGATATTGATTGATTGAAAACACAGAAAATAACAGCAATTAAATAAAAAGAGAGATTTATATAATAAGAGAAAGCAATTAGGGGATAATGACATAGATTGGATTCATACTCATCAATAGCCAACAAATAAATATAGATCTAATTCATGTTTCTGTCACAAACATGAATCAACGATAATTAGGTTCTTAGAAACAAATAAGTAAATAACGACAAGCATAGCCTATGCAAGAGCTGAGCTCTCTTAAACAACCATAGGCTATCAGGACAGATTCACTAATTAATTTCTAAAACCCTAGAATTAGATCTAAATCTGATAATTGTTAGATCGAACATGAATATACCCTGTAAAGGAGCATAGCTCTTAAACGACACAGAATATGAAGGTTCGGATCTAACCCTTGATTCAGATCCAGATCTACATGTATAAAGTCCTCATCTATTGGCTATGTGATTCATGTTGAATTATATCTATTAGCGTCATCACCCCCAAATCAAAGGGGATTAGCTAGACATAGCTAAAGAAGAAGAGAAATAGAAACAAAATAACATGTACATAAATAAAATAAAATAAAATAACAACTGAGAGAGAGGGAGAAGAAGAGTTTTATTCCAAGAAGAGAATTACAGAATAAAACTAAGTGTGTTTTTTACATGAAGGAGATACAATGTATTTATAGTTTCTTTGGCCAATACTAAGAGGCTAATTACACAATGTGGGACTAAAGAATTAGCCCAAATAACACATAAGTCAGTGTGAACGCAGCTGTAGAGTCAAAGGCTTTGTAAGTGATCCAATGTGAACGCAATGTGAATGGATTTGCAATTGGCATAGCTTGCGGGCATCAAATGACATCAATTTCAATTGTTTTGAGCATGAGCAGGAACTCCATAACATTTGCAACAAGCTATCTTTATGAAAAGGCATTGGATCATTAAAATATGCGGCAGAAGGTGGTTAAACAACAACATTTCTTCAAGCTTTAATCTAGCTCTCAAAATAAACACTCTCCGTACACCAATTCTTCAAGCTTTTCAACAATTAAGTGCATTAATTGATTCATCATAAATAATCTGAAAATACAACTATAAATACACAGTATCAATTATTTTAAATATAAAATAAGATAAATAAGCAGATAAAATATACACATTTACGTGTATATCAACTGGATTTTTACGAGATATTAAAAATATCAAAACATAGAATATAATAGAGAAAATAAATGCAGAAAGTAAATAACACAGATTTTACCAGCTTCGGCAAACCCTGCCTACTATTGCATTCCTAATATTTCTACAAGGTATTAAAATAGGTCCCGCTTAAAAACCCTGTAAACTTGCAAACCATGCTCATGTTCTAATCATACTCTCAAAACCCTAGACTAATCTTTATCCCCAAGTTCAGATTTTCTCCGAATTACAAACCCATAATCCGTAAACCCTAACTATTAATCCTATAGCTAGTAAACCCTAGTTTTATAGACAAACTAGAAAACTCTAGTTTTACAAACAAACTAGAAAACTGGTTGGATCGGTTCAAAAGAAAATAAAAATACCATATAAAATAAAATGAATAAACTCCCTTTCTAATTAAAACAAGGCTGGCCCTTTTTATTTATCTTGTGATGCCTTTGGCTTAAAAAATGTCGGTCGAACAAAGAATTAAGGCTTTCCTTCCCTTTGTCCAAATCGCAACTTCAAACGATTGCTTCTGAATTTAATCTCTTATGCTTTGAATCTTTTGATGCCATTTATACTTTGATTTAGGATAGGCTTTGCGATCGAAAAAGAGTGTTTCTCTGATTTTATAATTTAAGTTTGCTTTCAGTGTTTGTTGCTTGGTTTTGATCCTTAGCATGTGATGAATTGGTGAGTATTTATAGGTTATAAAATGTAATATGTTCTCTGATTTCACCAATGACTTTTGATTGATTATTCATTTGTTTCCCTTTGTGTTTCCCTTTTTGTTTCCACGGCTTTGATAACTTGCTTTATTATCTTTATTGAATTTTTTCCATGAATCAATGGTTGAATACAAGCCGTGAGTCACTTGATAATTTGCATGATTCATCAGCATGACCCTTGCGTGATTTTCCAAGTTTGTTACCCACTACGTTGATTTTCATGAATGAATCTCTAGAAACAAATAAAATTGTTTTCTTTGATTCTGTGATTTGTGGTCATGAATCCTCTGTTTGATTTTTGTGGAAAGAAAAGATTTTATTATTGCCAAAAATAGTTTCTCTGATATCTCGAAACATTAAAAAATATCTTGCCAAAATTACCCAATCCAAAACTGGAGATAATTCTTGGCCTTGTCTTGATATAATCTGGAAAGATTTCAAATTGATACTTGCCATCCAAGTCTATTCTGATTTTATGTCCAAACAATATTTGAGTATTTTCTGGAAACAATTGCTTTCTTGCCGAAACATTCTTCGATACATTGATGTACACATGCCTGAAATGTGTGCTGAATCTGGACATGTTTTTATGATCCTCTTTAAATTTGGTGAAAAGGAAAATCATATTCAATTTCCAATTTTGATATATGCCAGACATGCAAAAAATAAATTCATTCCATTTCTTCGAATTAGTGAACATTTTTTTCATTCCTAGGTTCATTCTCTCATCCCTGTTGCATGTAAACACTTTGCAGTAGTATTGCGTTGGTCAATGCAACATATATATGTAGGGTATACATATATACATATATATATATATGTATATTCACAAATATGTGTATATATACATATTTATATTACTTACAGGTATACCTATATACAAATCTATATGGCTCCATTTGTTGAGTGTTGTGTACACGCTTGTGTACATGTAGCTGCTTCATTCATGTAATGCTGTATATTTGGCATATGTATTATGTCTTGTTTTCATGGCTTGTACTGGAAATTATGCGCACTACTGTGACATTTGCTTTTATTCTTGATTCACCTGCATGTGTATACTTGCACTGTAACCTTACATACATATTCATGTATGTGACTTTGTGTTGTCTTGTGTTTTTGACTTGAACACCTGAGCTTGATCATTGTTGGCATGTCCTTATTCTTTCATGCTTGCACCCTATATTTTTGAACTTCTTAGCCTTGCTTAAAACTTTCACATCTTTCCTATGTCTTGTGTATGCTATTGAAGCTATGCACATGCTTGATCCATGCAGTTGCATGAATCATGTTGTGTGTATGCTCAATACTGTGCACACCCTGCTGCATGTTGAACTGTTGTGTGTGTGTCGAACAATTTTCTTTGTGAACTTGGCTTAGTTTGTTGTATGTAAAATGTTATACTATTTTGATACTTGCATTTAGCAATATCCATGTGCTGCTGCACCATTTACCATGCTGCTCCTCAATGTTGTGTGTACTTGAAACTAGTACATGTGCTTGAAATTGGCTTGCTACATGGTTTGTTGTGTTCGTCTTGACTCTCTCCATTACACACACACACACACACATATATATATATATATATAAAATTAGACTGCGCATGTGTGTGTATGATTGAGAATGCTTGCATGTGCTTGAGTTTCTTTGAATTTATACACTTTAATCTTGTCTATCTATCCTGCATGAACTTGAACCCGCCCACTTGAAATATTTGCACCAGATTATGTCTTTGAACTATTGCATTGTGTTATGATTTGTTTTGTCCATGTTGAACCATGTTTGGACATGTTTTAACATCTATGTTCATACATCCCATGTATACAAATGCATATATGTACAAATATGTGAAAAACCCCACCTCCGTTAAGGTCACTCACAAAGGGAATGCCTTAACTTCGGTGGAGCATTTTAGGTAAAGATAAAGCAGTGGAAAATAAAGTCATTTTATAAACAATGTGGTCCAGTCAAGCTTTTACAATAGTTGTCTAAATCATACTTTAAAGTAATACATAGAACTTCTGTCTTGATTTAAAAACCTCCAAATATAAAAGAAGCATAAAAATAACAATGATATTCCCCAATAAAGCATGAACCAGCCATAGCAGTGGAAGGGAGAGTCCAAAGCAATACATCACCTATCTTCGAGCTTGGAAAGAAAACTGAGCTAAGTGGTAACATTTCCTCCCTTTGAACCTGGGGGGGGGGGAACGGAAGAAAAGAGGCGAAACAAAACTAGGTCAGACATAAGTCTAGTAAGTCCAGTGACTTTCAACATATAAACAGGCAAAAGCATCATGACATGAATAAACTAAATATAAGACAATACCGTGAGAACAAGGATTACAAGATAACATATGATTAGTATAGATAAGGCAAGATAAACTGAATGCGCTTCTACTCTTTCTCTGCTTCGCTACTACCTTTCTGATTTTTATATCTCTGCACCACCAAACTAGTGTCCCACTAGTAATCTGTATAAAATGATAATATGATAACGTGATTCCAATCCCTGCAATTGTGGTAGCCTTTAGGTGTACATCTATTATGAGGATTCCACCTCAATCTTCCTAATTGTCATGAATGTGTTAGATGTACCCTTACAACCTTATCGATCAGCTCCCTGCTTGTATTAACTTCTCTTGTGTCTGTGTCTGTCGGCCCTCTCTTGCATGTAGATACCTTGTGCTGATCCCACCATAAGGTGTATCAAACCTTATGATAGCAACCCGAAACGATTTAAGATGCATAGTGTATAACTACTGGTACGCAGTGACTGCTTTTTCCCACTCTGGAGTACGTACACACCCGTAAATAGTCGGAACCTACACTGACGTACCCCCTGCCGCTATTTTGACTACTTATAATCAGCCCAATAATCGTGCCCCACCCTGCCTAGTTCAGGGTAACATGATACATATTTGTGGTTTACTGCTGAAAAAGGCCCCCGTTACTAGGGTTTCCTACTGGTTAAGCTTGTGGGCCTATATTTACTAATATTACCCACCAACCCGATATGTACTTAACCATCCCACTGATTCAAGCATGTTTATTTAATGGTTAAGTTTGTGGGCCTATATTTACTAATATTACCCACCCAACTTGATATGTGCTTAACCCTCCTGCACATTATGCCATATTGGTTAAGTGTTGTCCATTCATTTTAACTTAACCCACCCATTCATCATGTCATATTGGTTAAGTGTTTCTTATTAACATAACCCTCCTCACTTATCATGCTGGATTGGTTAAGTGTTTCCTGTTAACTTAATCCCATTCGTCCATCAAGTTATATTGGTCAAGCGTTTCTTGTTAACTTAACCCCACATGTTCATCATGTTGTATTGGTTAAGTGTCATCAATCAATTCAAGTTACTTAACCCACCTACTGGTCATGTTACTTTGGTTAAGTGTTGCCATCTTGTGTCAACTTAACCTTACCACAAATCAAGTCATATTGGTTAAGTGTTGCCCTCTTTTTTTAACTTAACCTTACCACAAATCAAGTCATATTGGGTAAGTGTTGCCCTCTTGTTTTAACTTAACCTTACCACAAATCAAGTTATATTAGTTAAGTGTTGCCCTCTTGTTTTAACTTAACCTTACCACAAATCAAGTTATATTGGTTAAGTGTTTCCCTCTTGTTTTAACTTAACCTTACCACAAATCAAGTCATATTGGTTATGTATTGCCCTCGTGTTTTAACTTAACCATATCCCAAATCAAGTTATATTGGTTAAGTGTTGCCCTCTTGTTTTAACTTAACCTTACCACAAATCAAGTTATATTGGTTAAGTGTTGCTTTCTTGTTTTAACTTAACCTTACCACAAATCAAGTTATATTCGTTAAGTGTTTCTTATTACTTAACCCTACCCATTCATCTTGCAATACTGGTTAAGTGTTTCCCATTAGCTTAACCCTAGTCATTCATCTTGTTATATTGGTTAAGTGTTTCTTATTAGCTTAACCCTAGTCATTCATGTTATATTGGTTAAGTGTTCCTATGAACTTAAACCTAGTCATTCATCTTGTTCATTAGCCTTAATTGATTTATTAATGCACCAACCTCTCACATTAGATATGTGTTGTTGTGGTTACTGGATGTGCCGGGCGGTTCTAGGCAGTTTTACACCACAACTCAATCTAACCTCGGGTTTTTCTTGGGCTTGATGCAGCAACCTCTCACATTAGATAGGTGTTGTTGTGGTTACTGGATGTGTCGGGCGGTTCCGGGCAGTTTTACACCACAACTCAATCTAACCTTGTGTCACGACCGGGAATTTCGCTCGATCCGAATTAGTCGCTAAAACCGACCCAGACCGTTCGAAATGCCTGATTGTTTTTTAGAACACGACAAATTAGACCGCAGACGGAAGAACATTTCATTGTTGATTACAACAATTCATCAGAATACAAGAATATACCGAGTATGAATAAATATTACACAGAAAATATCAGAGATTTAAATTACATTTAAATACATCGCAGCGGAAAATAATACAATACACAACTAGAAGTAATACACGGATACAGAGCCTTCCGAGTATCGTTCCAGCTGTTAACCAGGATCCTGTGAATATAAATCTGCAAAACCAAAACTACTAGCTGCCCGTGTCAAAATAAGGGCACCCAGAGTTTAGGTTAAAACAATAAACTCCAGGTCAGTCATGGGACTGGTGTGAGAACTAAAACAGTTATTAATCTTTATTTTAAAGTTCGGTAAATCAAGGGACCATGCCGTATAACACGGAATGGGTTTCCTCCCAAGAATACCAGTGCATAAAACAAACAGCGCAATGCTAAATAAAGAAAAATGAAGCTATGATAAGACCCGGTTCCCATCACACAATGCAACGCAAGCCGGAGGATAGGGTTTTTACCTTATAATAGCCAAGAATGCTTGATACGTTTAAAACAAATCATTTGATACTATTATAAGTGCATAGTGTATAAAACAACTTCAAATCATAAGTATCAATCATAGACGGCATAAACGCCCCATCCCACTATGTCGTCATACTAGGCTCTACAAATAAAACCGCAAAATCATGTATTGGAAGTTGGATTTCCATCTGTGAACCAAGACAAAAGATAGTCCTCACCGACTTCGAGACTCTCAAGCCCGAGCCTCAGGGCAAGTACTCAGTCAAGCCACTCGGATCGTCAGGGCCGGTCCACCGATGTGGATTAGAATGCCTGAACACTGCGTTTCCCCGCCCTTTGGGGCGTAAATGAGCCAACGAATGACTCCATCGGACCCGGATCGTCCGATCTAACCGAGGTGCCTCGCAACAGCAACAACCACATAAGTCAAACTCGTCAGGGCGTGTAAAACCACTGACGCCACTTCTAACTAGAATGAAATGCATGTCCTCCCTGAGGTCCTCTCCCGTTTTTGGTTCACTACCGGGGTGTGAGGCTCGCGAATCAACGTTACACAAAGCTACGCCACACAGGCCGTGCTTTGATCATCAACCACAAGACTTTGCTTTTCAACAGAAGCCTTGATCCATTACCACTTAGGCATGCCACACATGCAATTCATTCCATGCGATGGATATCCATCAATATATAACCCCTGAGCTCGTACGTCTCAGAGAAGGGCGTTAAGGAAGAGAATAAATTCTCCGCCGCCAAACAGATATATATTTAATAGAAATCAATCACACAGACTGAAATCCAAAGTCAGACACACAGTCCATTTACAAGTTCGTTCTGGGTCTGAACGGAACCGGAGGCATCTAGTACCCCGCATATCCATCGATCTCCAAGTACGTATGGACGATCACCAACTGATTCTCTCCTCTTGGGTGTATGGCCCAATCAAGATCATCAGTAATTATCCAAACGACGTGAAAACCTCCGGTCTTCAACCACCGTCTTCACCTTCGACACCACGTCGAATCAGTTATTCAGAATGGGATAGACCCAGTCTTTCTGAATAACTCGCGTATATAATAAACAAGTGTTACACAAACACAACATACGCCTCATTCCAATTCAGAATATTCTTTTATTCAAATATTATTATATTTTGGGAAAGATTCCCATTAATTTTATCAAAGATAAATTCTTTAAATTTATTCTTTAATCTTCTTTGAATATCAATTCAAACTAGTCGGGATTAGCGAACCACAATGGAGTAATCATTTATTTTATTTCCCAATCCCCACCTATTCATCCCATGAAGTAAAACTGGTCATACTTCATATCTAACACCACAGTGTTATCGGTAAATTCAATTACCATTTCACGTTCAAATCTAATTAAATATTTAACTATCGCCTGGAGCAAAACTGGTGATACTCCATTTTTGATCTTTTCAATCTAATTAAAGATTCATTAAAACTCCACTTAGTTTTAATCTTTAACTGGGTTAAAGAATCAGTGTCATTTAAAACACTGTTCATGACAAACCCCAAATCACATTTGATATTAAATACAAGGCTCTGAATAGAAAATATATCTGCTTATATTCAATATCAAATTCTACGACCAACAAATATCGTATTGGAAATAACGATATTAATATATCTTTCAAATTCCCATAACAATACCTGTATCATCACGAAATCCAACATCGAAATATTCCAAAGACAGTTTCGGTTCAAATCCATTCCAATTCAATTATTGGAAATTCTGGTTACTTTTAAAATCCTTTTCAAATTCAATTTATTTATTTGAAAATAAATAGAATTATAATTCTAGTTCAAAACTAGTTCATTTCGATAAAAGTCTATTTTTATCTTTTCAAATATGGAGTTTTTCATCCCATTTCTTCCCAAATCATTTCTTATGATTTTACGCAAATTATTACTATTTTTAATAATTTTATCAAGGCCCGTACAGTCGATTTCCACCAATGGCCATCGAACTGCACTTACAGCGACCTTTTCCAAATTTGATTTGGACATAATTCCAAATCCAACCGTTACATTTCAAATTTCTAATATTCGTTAAAATGCTCTTTTCGATACGAACCAAACGGTTCCGGTTTTAGGAGAATCCGACGGTCGGATCTCTCGTAATATCCGATCGAAGTCAATGGTCGAAATTCGCGAACTATCGCGGCGCGGCACGTTCTATTCAGGCCATTATATTATATATATAATATATACTTCGTCGATTTCCTTTTAAAACGTATTATATAAATCGTTTTAAATTCGTTTCCAAAACGATTTCAACTTCCTTTCAAATTCAAATCAAAATTGATTTTTTTCCTTATAAATTCGAATTAAATTCATTTCAATTCAAAATCAATTTTTAATTCAATTCCAGTTCGTTTTCAATTCAATTCAATTTCAATTCAATTCAATTTCAATTCGAATTCATTTCTATTCAGTTTCAATTCGAATTCATTTCTATTCAGTTTCAATTCGAATTCATTTCAATTTAGTTTAATTCGAACTTCAATTCTTTTCAAAATATCAGATTTTGAAATCACTTTCGATATTCATTATAAAATGAATAAAATCGATATAAATATCGTTCACATCAAAATGGCGTCAATCAAATCAACACGGCTTCATATATTTCTATTTTTAAATATTCTATTTCAAATATTTCTTTTTCAAATATTTCTATTTAAAACTGGAATGAGGCCCAATCAATTACCATAGATTTTATTTCTATGGATTTCCATATAATGCATGTATATATCAACAATGACGAATAATCAGCCATCATCCAAAGTGCATTCTACACTATATAAGCATCAAATATAAATATTCAACGCTTATAACAGTCTATCAATCAATCGATCGACATACAACTAATTATTGGAATTAGTGTATGTCATATATCATCCCAATACCCGTGTGGGGTTTCAAACAATCAAACACAGATTTTATTGGTGCATTTGGGCAATGTGTAAAATTTATCGTCCCAATCAATATCAATCAAATCAGTGTATATAAAAAAATCTCCGATTTGTTTATAAATATTTATTTTAAATACACGTTAAAAATTCTATTTTTAACTATAAAATATTTTCCACTATAAAATATTTTATTTCATTTCACATCACATCACACAATCAACTACACATCAAAATCAAACAAACAAGCATACAAGCCGTCCATGGTCTGTGGACGACGGGTGTCGGGTGCTACTAAACACCGTCTGCATCCTAGTATATATTTTAACTAGAAAAAGAAAATTTAAGGTGAGAAATTCTCACCGAGGGATCCACTACTCCAGTTTTATTTTTGAATTGTCTGGATTCTGTTTTGCTGCCGGTCAATTCCATCGCACTTTTATCCACACTGTTCATAATAAAAATCGCATTTTTATTTCAACGCTGTAAAAATCACATTTTTATTTGTTCATTATCAATATAAAATCGTATTTTTATATTGCCACTTCCTATTTTTATTTCACTAAAAATTATATTTTCATAACGCTAAAAATTATATTCTTACATAACTAGAAATATTTTCTTTCATACTATAAAAACCATATTTATAAAAATCAAATCTTTTCTCTACAACAAATTTTAACGTCGCTATTCAGGTAATAAAAATCTCATTTTTATCACAATGCTAAATTATAGAAATCATACCTTTATCTAAACAACGGTCATATTTTATTTTCTCTATCATACAAAAATCATATTTTCCATGTTATAAATATCTAAACTTTACATGATAAAAATCTAAACTTTTCTCATAGAAGAATATGATCTTTTTATGAATAAGAATCAAATCCTTTGCTAAATAAAAATCAATACTTTGCTTAAAATCAATGTACATTTATTTATAAATCTGAAAATAAACAATGTTATTTATATTTAAAAACTAAAAAGAAAATAAAGTAAAAATAAAAAAAATGCTCACTGGTTTTCAACGCAAGGGGGGAGGGTTTGCCATTGTTCGCCGGAGCTTGGGGGAGAGCGCAGTCGAGTGGAGGAGGCCAGGTGGTGGCGCCAGGTCCTCAGGCGGCGGTGGCGGTCAACGGTCTTCAACGGCGGTGGTTGGTTCACGGGCTGGCGGGTTTGACAGAAGAAGGTGGAGGAGGCGAAGATGTCGACGATGGAGGGGGGTCAGGCGAGGGTTGACGATGGAGGGCGACGGAGAGGGAGGTCAATGGGGGAACGGGTCTGAGAAAGTCGGGTTTTTGAAGATTGGGGGCTCGATTTGGATTATGAAGCAAAATTAGGGTTAACGCCCCTTTTTATATATAATATTTTATTAATTTATTTTCTTCTAATTTGAAAAATCTTTGTTCGTTGATAATAACTCCAATCCGAACCTAACGACTGTCGCCCATAGCTAAATACCCCCATTCTGAACACAATGGGCTACGTTTCATAAGCTAATTCGATCGTTACGATCAGTTTTCGTTTAAATCAAGGTATAATTCTTTATATATTCAATTTAAACGCACATTTCAAATTACCGGGGCCACATACTAACTCTAAAAATTACAAAAAAATATTTTCTAGCTTCGTATCGACGATACGGCTCTAACAAAACTAATTTCGTCAAATTCTGAGATCGTTGGAAAAATGGCCAATTTCAGTCGATTAAAATCAACTAAAACTGGTCAAACGCGTTTTCCTTTGCCACGCTCACATATTGATTCGAAAAATAATGAAATTTGAAACCTAGCAATAATTTGACATCGCGGATCCAACAAAAGTGGTTTCGTCGAAAACCGAGGTCGTTTGCAAAATTTCCATTTTCAAGGGCCCGAATTCCATAGCGACTGTTCTGAAATTTAAACTGGACATATATTTTGATTCCCGCTATGAAATTTTGATTTTTTGGATTCGTTGGAAAGATATTCTCAAATAGATTCAAATATTTTTTGGTTTCACTAAAATCCGGTTTATTTTGAATCCTATGCATTCATTTGAAGTTTGAAATCGAATTATCGAACTACCGCGCCATTTTCAATTCCTTTTATAATTTAAAATAAATATTTATATTCTAACGATTATGTATATAAATATATACGTTCGAGTTCTATTCAAAAGAAATTTCTCGTCGATATTATTTAAAATAATTCATTTTAAATAATCAAAATTCGCTAAAATTGCCAAAATAAAATTTTTAAACTGGCTCGGATTTCCGGGTTGTTACATTCTCCCCCACTTAAAACTTTTCGTCCCCGAAAAGGAACAGAGCCGAAAGTTGTTTCACAAATCAACTCAACTTTCATTATTTTCACTATGGCTTAAGTTCTTCAACTTTTTAGTTTCTAAGAACTTTTCAAATTTTTCAAAAATTTGGCTAACACCCTAAATTTTCGAATTTTTTTGCCATAACCTCCCCTGCACCAGGGACTTCGGGATATTTCATATAGCCTCCCATGTCCTTCTTCAATCCAAAAGAAAAAGAAAAAGCCAAGCGGCTCGCCAATCGGCTCATAAAATCATCATCACCCAAACAAAACAGTAAATAATGGTAAACATGTACCTATTTGTCGGGCTAACAATTTTATTCTTCTGTTCTAGCCTCCTTGTTATGACCTGTTCAATGCAAGTACATGTATATGCATGCAAATGCGACTAATTTTCAATACAACTCACTGTTTGATTCAATTTGGTTAAAGGTTCAACATTTTAATTAATCCACCAATAATCAAACAACACAATCAACAATCAATTAGTTGATTATCATTTCAAATTTATAACTTTGATATATAGTCAAAAATACATTTTTGATGCCAATTCACAACAATAAGCCCTATCTAATTTTGGTTCTCACACCAGCCTAATGGAAATATATAGAAATCTCACTTTCGTCACTCGAACATAAATTCTGATGATGTTTCGAACCACCATCAGAACATCTACGGGCGACTAGAGTATGATTCTATATCTATCAGATATATTTGAGGCTTCAATACACGTGGATCAGACGTATATTAAAATCTCTATATACTTGATTGTCCAAATCAATATAAATAAATATTCAAATACGAATAATTGAATTTAATTTTCTAAACAAAATTGTTTCCAATTTAAAAATATACTCTTCCCACTCGTTCTAGGATACTACTGATCCTATCTCTAACGAGTCATTCTCATTGGATATTACTAATCCAATCTCTGATGAATTCTTTCGTATGATTCTAATGTGTCTTGTTCTCGAGCTTTGTAAACCAAAGCTCTGATACCAAGCTGTCACGACCAGGAATTTCGCTCGATCTGAATCAGTCACTAAAACCGACCAAGACCGTTCGAAACGCCTGATTGTTTTTTAGAACACGACAAATTAGAACGCAGATGGAAGAACATTTCATTGTTGATTACAACAATTCATCAGAATACAAGAATATACCGAGTATGAATAAATATTACACAGAAAATATCAGAGATTTAAATTACATTTAAATACATCGTAGCGGACAATAATACAATACACAACTAGAAGTAATACACGGATACAGAGCTTTCCGAGTATCGTTCCAGTTGTTAACCAGGATCCTGTGAATATAAATCTGCAAAACCAAAACTACTAGCTGCCCGTGTCAAAATAAGGGCACCTAGAGTTTAGGTTAAAACAATAAACTCCAGGTAAAACCAGTAGCATCATCATCAACACAAAGCCGTTTTGAGAGTCTCTAATGGTGCTAGGTTTTCCGCCGCCACCCTCTCCCTTCTCTCTTTTCTGCTTTTTGTCTTTTCGTTTCTATCTCTTCCACTCAACGCTTCGTCCTCCATCCACTTAAACACCTCATCCGCTATTATGTTAGGTTTTTTCTGCTTTCGTGTTTTTTTTTACATTTTCTATGTCCGATTCCTTTCACCAATTTTGCAATCGCCTTTCCCTCTACTCTATTGCGCTTTATCGCTCAGATCTGAACTTTTGTCTGAAATCTTCAACCGCAGTTGCTCTTGAGCTCCTCTTAGCTAGGGTTTGTTGGTTCAGCAATGGCTATTGGTTGGTTTGGCGGCTTATTTGCAGATCTGTTGTGTTTATTCGAGTTCGGGTGGTTGTGGGTTTTGTGCTATGTTGCTTTGCAGGCTCCACTCTGATAGTTCCATCTTCCTGCTATTCTGGGCCCTAGCTGTTGTTCATTATCTATCAAGCTGGTTTCAGACTCCTTCTCGGCGTGCCAGTGATGGCCTCCTTCTTTCACGATCTGCATGGTGTCACGTCGCCCTTTGTTTGGTAAGCTATCTCCCTCTTCTAGTGTGTTCATCACTTTTCGGTGGACCATTACAACTGTCTCCGCTTTGCCATCTTTGGGTTGATTGTGCTGGCAGTGAGTGATGTGGTGGTCTTCCTTGCTCTCTTTGTTGCTGGCCTGTTCTGTTCTATTTTCGGTCTGTCTCTAGTCTGTGGTGATGCTGGACTTTTGCTGTTTGGGATTTCTTCTTTGAAGTTTGGACTTGAGAGCCTGTTGTTGTTGGCTGTGCTTTGATCGTTTGCTGTTCTATGGGTTTAGTGGTTGATTCTGTTTCTGCTCTCTGCGACTTTGTTTGGTTGGTTCAAGATTGGTGAAAGGAGTCTGGTCTTGTTTTGCTTGTTTTTAAGTCTGTTTTATTGGTCTGGTTGTCTCGAGTCTGTAGTAGTTTGTAATAGTTTGTTTGTAGAATGGTATTAATATTTTAAAAAAAAAAAACTCCAGGTCAGTCATGGGACTGGTGTGAGAACTAAAACAGTTATTAATCTTTATTTTAAAGTTCGGTAAATCAAGGGATCACGCCGTATAACACGGAACAGGTTTCCTCCCAAGAATACTAGTGCATAAAATAAACAACGCAATGCTAAATAAAGAAAAATGAAGCTATTATAAGACCCAATTCCCATCACACAATGCAATGCAAGCCGGAGGATAGGGTTTTTACCTTATAATAGCCAAGAATGCTTGATACGTTTAAAACAAATCATTTGATACTATTATAAGTGCATAGTGTATAAAACAACTTCAAATCATAAGTATCAATCATAGACGGCATAAGCGCCCTATCCCACTATGTTGCCATACTAGCCTCTACAAATAAAACCGTAAAATCACGTATTGGAAGTTGGATTTCCATCTGTGAACCGAGGCAAAAGATAGTCCTCACCGACTTCGAGACTCTCTAGCCCGAGCCTCAGGGAAAGTACTCAGTCAAGCCACTTGGATCGTCAGGGCCGATCCACCGATGTGGATTAAAATTCCTGAACACTGCGTTTCCCCGCCCTTTGGGACATAAATGAGCCAACGAATGACTCCATCGGACCCGGATCGTCCGATCTAACGAAGGCGCCTCGCAACAGCAACAACCACATAAGTCAAACTCGTCAGGGCGTGTAAAACCACTGACGCCACTTCTAACTAGAAAGAAACGCATGTCCTCCCTGAGGTCCTCTACCGTTTTTGGTTCACTACCGGGGTGTGAGGCTCGCGAATCAACGTTACACAAAGCTACGCCACACAGGCCGTGCTTTGATCATCAACCACAAGACTTTGCTTTTCAACAGAAGCCTTGATCCATTGCCAGTTAGGCATGCCACACAGGCAATTCATTCCATGCGATGGATATCCATCAATATATAACCCCTGAGCTCGTACGTCTTAGAGAAGGGCGTTAAGCAAGAGAATAAATTCTCCGCTGCCAAACAGATATATATTTAATAGAAATCATACACACAGACTGAAATCCAATGTCAGACACACAATCCATTTACAAGTTCCTTCTGGGTCTGAACGGAACCGGAGGCATCTAGTACCCCGCATATCCATCGATCTCCAAGTACGTCTGGACGATCACCAACCGATTCTCTCCTCTTGGGTGTACGGCCCAATCAAGATCATCAGTAATTATCCAAACGATGTGAAAACCTCCGGTCTTCAACCACCATCTTCACCTTCGACACCACGTCGAATCAGTTATTCAGAATGGGATAGACCCGGTCTTTCTGAATAACTCGCGTATATAATAAACAAGTGTTACACAAACACAACATACGCCTCATTCCAATTCAGAATATTCTTTTATTCAAATATTCTTATACTTTAGGAAAGATTCCCATTAATTTTATCAAAGATAAATTCTTTAAATTTATTCTTTAATCTTCTTTGAATATCAATTCAAACTAGTCAGGATTAGCGAACCACACCGGAGTAATCATTTATTTTATTTCCCAATCCCCACCTATTCATCCCATGAAGTAAAACCGGTCATACTTCATATCTAACACCACAGTGTTATCGGTAAATTCAATTACCATTTCACGTTCAAATCTAATTAAAGATTTAACTATCGCCTGGAGCAAAACTGGTGATACTCCATTCTCGATCTTTTCAATCTAATTAAAGATTCATTAAAACTCCACTTAGTTTTAATCTTAAACTGGGTTAAAGAATCAGTGTCATTTAAAACACTATTCACGACAAACCCCAAATCACATTTGATATTAAACACAAGGCTCTGAATAGAAAATATATCGGCTTATTTTCAATATCAAATTCTACGACCAACAAATATCGTATTGGAAATAACGATATTAATATATCTTTCAAATTCCCATAACAATACCTATATCATCACGAAATCCAACATCGAAATATTCCAAAGACAGTTTCGATTCAAATCCATTCCAATTCAATTATTGGAAATTCTGGTTACTTTTAAAACCCTTTTCAAATTCAATTTATTTATTTGAAAATCAATAGAATTGTAATTCTAGTTCAAAACTAGTTCATTTCGATAAAGGTCTATTTTTATCTTTTCAAATTTGGAGTTTTTCATCCCAATTCTTCCCAAATCATTTCTTATGATTTTACGCAAATTATTACTATTTTTAATAATTTTATCAAGGCCCGTACAGTCGATTCCACCAATGCTCATCGAACTGCACTTACAACGACCTTCCAAATTTGATTTGGACATAATTCCAAATCCAACCGTTACATTTCAAATTTCTAATATTCGTTAGAAAGCTCTTTTCGATACGAACCCAACGGTTCGGGTTTTAAGAGAATCCGATGGTCGGATCTCCCGTAATATTCGTTCGAAGTCAATGGTCGAAATTCGCGAACTACCGCGGCGCGGCGCGTTCTATTCAGGCCATTATATTATATATATATAATATATATAATATATACTTCGTCGATTTCCTTTTAAAACGTATTATATAAATCGTTTTAAATTCGTTTCCAAAACGATTTCAACTTCCTTTCAAATCAAAATTGAATTTTTTCCTCATAAATTCGATTTAAATTCATTTCAAATTTATTTCAATTTTTAATTCAATTTCAGTTCGTTTTCAATTCAATTCAATTTCAATTCGAATTCATTTCTATTTAATTTCAATTCGAATTCATTTCTATTCAATTTCAATTCGAATTCATTTATATTCAGTTTCAATTCGAATTCATTTCTATTCAGTTTCAATTCGAATTCATTTCTATTCAGTTTAATTCGAACTTCAATTCTTTTTAGAATACCAGATTTTGTAATCACTTTCGATATTCATTATAAAATGAATAAAATCGATATAAATATCGTTCACATCAAAATGGCGTCAATATAATCAACACGGCTTCATATATTTCTATTTTTAAATATTCTATTTCAAATATTTCTTTTTCAAATATTTCAATTTAAAACTGGAATGAGGCCCAATCAATTACCATAGATTTTATTTCTGTCGATTTCCATACAACGCATGTATATATCAACAATGACGAATAATCAACCATCATCCAAAGTGCATTCTACACTGTATAAGCATCAAATATAAATATTCAATGCTTATAACAGTCTGTCAATCAATCGATCGACATACAACTAATTATTGGGATTAGTGTATGTCATATGTCATCCCAATACCCGTGTGAGGTTTCAAACAATCAAACACAGATTTTATTTGTGCAGTTGGGCGATGTGTAAAATTTATCGTCCCAATCAATATCAATCAAATCAGTGTATATAAACAAATCTCCGATTTGTTTATAAATATTTATTTTAAATACACATTAAAAATTCTATTTTTAACTATAAAATATTTTCCACTATAAAATATTTTATTTCATTTCACATCACATCACACAATCAACTACACATCAAAATCAAACAAACAAGCATACAAGCCGTCCATGGTCTGTGGACGACGGGTGTCAGGTGCTACTAAACACCGTCTGCATCCTAGTATATATTTTAACTAGAAAAAGAAAATTTAAGGTGAGAAGTTCTCACCGAGGGGTTGCCATTGTTCGCCGGAGCTTGGGGGGAGAGCGCGGTCGAGTGGAGGAGGCCAGGTGGTGGCGCCAGGTCCTCAGGCGGCGGTGGCGGTCAACGGTCTTCAACGGCGGTGGTTGGTTCGAGGGCTGACGGGTTTAACAGAAGAAGGTGGAGGAGGCGAAGGTGTCGACGATGGAGGGTGGGGGTCAGGCGAGGGTCGACGATGGAGGGCGACGGAGAGGGAGGTCAACGGGGGAATGGGTCTGAGAAAGTCGGGTTTTTGAAGATTGGGGGCTCGATTTGGATTATGAAGCAAAATTAGGGTTAACGCCCCTTTTTATATATAATATTTTATTAATTTATTTTCTTCTAATTTGAAAAATCTTTGTTCGTTGATAATAACTCCAATCCGAACCTAACAACTGTCGCCCCTAGCTAAATACCCCCATTCTGAACACAATGGGCTACGTTTCGTAAACTAATTCGATCGTTACGATCAGTTTTCTTTTAAATGAAGGTATAATTCTTTATATATTCAATTTAAATGCACATTTCAAATTACCGGGGCCACATACTAACTCAAAAAATTACCAAAAAATATTTTCTAGCTTCGTATCGACGATACGGTTCTAACAAAACTAATTTCGTCGAATTCTGAGACCGTTGTAAAAATGGCCAATTTCCAGTCGATTAAAATAAACTAAAACTGGTCAAACGCGTTTTCCTTTGCCACGCTCACATATTGATTCAAAAAATTATGAAATTTGAAACCTAGCAATAATTTGACATCGCGGATCCAACAAAAGTGGTTTCGTCGAAAACCGAGGTCGTTTGCAAAATTTCCATTTTCAAGGGCCCGAATTCCATAGCGACTGTTCTGAAATTTCAACTGGACATATCTTTTGATTCCCGCTATGAAATTTTTATTTTTCGGATTCGTTGGAAAGATATTCTCAAATAGATTCAAATATTTTTGGTTTCACTAAAATCCAGTTTATTTTGAATCCTATACATTCATTTGAAGTTTGAAATCGAATTATCGAACTACCGTGCCATTTTCAATTCCTTTTATAATTTAAAATAAAAATTCATATTCTAACGACGACGTATATAAATATATATGTTCGAATTCTATTCAAAATAAATTTTTTGTCGATATTATTTAAAATAATTCATTTTAAATAATCAAAATTCGCTAAAATTGCCAAAATAAAAAATTTTAACTGGCTCAGATTTCCGGGTTGTTACACCTCGGGTTAGGCATGTTCATCTTTAATTTAAACATTTACCATATGTACCCTAATCTAGATTTTACGTGCTAATTACCAAATTCACCAAAACTAGTCGTGATCCAATTCCCAAGTTATGCCCAAGAATTTCCAATTTCAAGTTATTAATCAAAATTGGCTATACCCAATCTTCCCTAATTTTGCAATAATAGTCATGCCCAAAATCACTATGCATTATGTTTGGCGTCCTAAATCAATAGTTAAGCCCAAGCTAAATTTAATATTCCAATTTACAATTTATGCCCAAAACTAGGTTTTTTCATGCCAAATTTCATACTTCGTCGTTCATGCCAATTCTAGGTTCAATATGTCAAATTACATATTCCATAATTCATGTCAAATTTCCCCAAATTCCAACTTAACAGTCATGCCATAATACATGTTCCAAATTATGCCAAATAAATGTCAATTTCATGTTATACCCAATTAGCCCCGCCTTCATAACGTACGTATTTTGAGATTCAATGCAAGATTCATGAAATAAGAGAAGAAACAATATGGAACATAAGAGGCATAAGAATAGGCATATGACAATAAGAACTATTGGTCCAATAAATTTGTTATACCAAATTGACAAGTTTTGCGTAGAATACATTGCAGGCATATAGATATGATATAAATATCATTATGAACCATCACAGACGTATGGGTTTGACAAGAGTTATATCATGAACTCAAACAAGATTACAATTCCGATATACAACAAGGATAGATATGATTGGACCAATTCCATAGTCAATAATGATTCCCAAAGGCATATACAAGCATGGATTCAAATGAAAGGACTACTTACATCAGGCATATATCTAATGGAATAGATTTGAATAACATCGCATGCATAAATCTAATAGATTAGATTTGATAAATCTAAAAGGATTATCTCATAATCAAGTATAGCTTAGATCCAGATTATTACATGCCAAGAATTTCAATTAAGAATTCACATCTGAAAGTAACTTGAACTTACAAAAAGAGAATGATTCTTGTATTTCTAAAATCTATTTTCTGAAACTAAAAAGCAATCCCTGGACGTAGATTATCGATTCTCTAATTTAGATTTGATTCTTAGAAAATAGTTGTTGAAGTCATTGAATTAGCCTTTGAATCTCTACTTGAATTCTAAACTTGATTTCTTGGAGAACTAGAGCAGCATAAGGACGTCTTTAATTTATTTTTGATATGAATTAGGTTAGAGTATAGGTGTAATGGAGTTGTGTAGAGAAAACTGTAGCCTTAGGGGTGTTTATATAGCATAGGGACCAACAAATTTGGTCAGAACGGGCATCCAAATGCAGAAAAATGAACCAGGCCTCGGATCTGGAAATAGGGGAGGTCGACCCCCTAGTCGACCTGTGTGATCCAGGTCGACCCCCTGGTCGACCTGGATCCTGGGCGGGAAATTTCCGACCCAGCCCGGGCGTGTGATTTGAATTTCGAACTGAGCTGTTTTGATTAATTTAAATTTTTTGAAACTTCTAAGTGCCATAACTTCTTCATACGGAGTCCGATTTATGAGAAGTTGGACTCTATCCCAAGCAGAATTCTGAGACGAACGCAATGGCATAACCCGTTTCCCTTAATTCTCACTTTAAAAATTAAGTATACTTTAATTTGTTACTTTTAATATTGTCAGAAAATACGGGGTGTTACATTCTCCCCTCCTTAAAGGATTTCGTCCCTGAAATCTCTAAGTTAAGAAGAATGCATATCCTAACATCCAACATCCATCTACTCAACCATTCAATCACAGACGTCCATTTTCCTTAAAAAGATTTCTATTGCTTTCATGATCATATGCGTAGTGTGTGTACATGTCCTTATCTAATGCAAAATCAGGCGGTCTACTGATTCAGTTGACCTTCTCAATGCAAATTATGTTACTGCCATGAGTCCATCATGTATGCAATTATTCCTAATCGTACTTTATAACTTCTACGTGAGTGCACAATCATTAATACAAATGCAACATCCATATGATAACACATCAAGTTTCAGTTCATATATATAAAAATTCACTCATGCATATGCAGTATGAAAGTGATTGAGCCGATCTAGTGCATAATGTGTGTATATGCATCCACGAGCAACCACTAGCTACCACTTGCAACCACCAATCATAACATGTTTCAAACACATATCTACACCCATTGGATTCTACCTTAGGATCGAAGATATGACCTAGAGGATATACCTAAAAAAAGATAGAAACAAACATGCATAGAATTCCTAGAAAAAGGGATCAAGGATATACCCTCAAGAAAAAGGGTATGATGCGCATGTCTTATCTTCAGTCTCCCACGTCGCGTCTTCTTTAGCTTCACTCCGTACCTTAACTAATTTAACTTCACAGTTGCAAAGCTTCTTGAACTCCATTTCCAAAACTCACTAGTAAAGATAGGACCTTGATCACTTACTATGCTAGAGGGTATCCAATGTAGTCGAACTATCTTTCCAAGATAAACAGGTGTTAACCATGATACCAAGTGTATATACTAAGATGAGTAGAGGTCTCTCCTCTACTTAGCTTATCCATCATGTCACAAAATCTGAGGGTCTAAAGCTAAAGGTTGCTATGTACTTTTTACCTCTCTTAAGGTCAGTCTTACTTAGGGCGCCTGTCACAAACATTTATTTCTCATGCAAACCGTCCTAGTCGAACTCGACATCCCTCAAGTACAAGCCCCAAAGGCCTAAACCAATATCAGACAAGCACCCAAGGAATATCTCCTCCGAATTTGGACAATTTATGTGAGATGATACTAGAAAAACAACCAAACAATTGAGCACTTAACCGACTCTGGCTATCCTCGCCAATCTTGCTCCAAAACTATCGTTGATCGCATAACTGGCTTTGCATTGTCAACTAGATATATGCGGAAGTCTATCTCGAGTTTTAGGGGGAAAATCCCTAACCTAATCAAAAACATCTGCGTACTCATGGACTACTCTAACGGATCGCAAATCGTCGATAGATGCATCAAGTAGTTCTAGGTAGCTAAGCCTAACTGATCCCCTCAGGATCGCACGAAATCTCGAGGGTATTCCCATGGCAAGTAAAGAGTCTAACTACCCTCCTTTCACAATTACTAGCTAACCAATCCATGCCTAGAATCAACCCATAGCCCATGAAACCAAAAACATAAGCATTACACTTAAACTAAATCCTTAATATTTCAAATCCTCACAAACCAAAGATAAATGAGCCGAACCACCAACCGGATTTAAGACAATAATGGGATCTTCTATTATACTAGTACTAAGGTGCAGAGACTCAACTACGGAAGCAAATATGAGCAAATGTGAAGCGCTGAAATCAAAAAGAGTACTAACATGATGATCAAAAAGAAAAACTAAACTTTACAATATTTCTCTCAGGTATGCTGGCGGTGAAAGCATGCACTTGCCTTCCTGAAAATCCTGTCCTTTGTCCTTGTCCTCTGGGAAATCCTTGATAAGATGCCCTGCCTCACCGTACTAAAAACAACCACTTGTCTTTTACTTCCTATAATTAAATGACCAGCTATATTGTAGAAAAGATACTTCCTTTTGTTGCGGGATCTATTATTTCCTCCGCCCTTCTTATATTCCAATCCCTTGTTTGTGATTCTTCCCCTTTGGCCTCTTTCTCTTTACCTCCTTTGTGAACCATGTTGATAAGACTTTCGAACATTGCCTCCATTGCATGGGAAACCCTCAAATCTTGGAAGAGAATTAGTCGTACGTGAAACTACTATGACTATGGATGGAGGTTGGGCACTTCTTCACCCTTTGACAGGTGTCGTAGTCTCATCGAGCCTACGAAACAATGCCACGATGAGGTTACCTGCCAGAAAGCCAGGAGCCCCGGAGACTCAGGAAAGAAGGAAACAAGGATTCAAACAGAGGATCTAAAGATAGTGCATATGGCTTTGGGGAATATGCCTTTAAAACAAAACTTTTCATTTGAAAATGCTTCTTTAAAACCGTTTTGAAAATAATTTTTCAAATCTTTTATCTGATCCGGTAACCTTCAGCTCTAATACCAAGTGAAACACCCCACCTCCGTTAAGGTCACTCACAAAGGGAATTCCTTAACTTCGGTAGAGCATTTTAGGTAAAGATAAAGCAGTGGAAAATAAAGTCATTTTATAAACAATGGGGTTCAGTCAAGCTTTTACAATAGTTGTCTAAATCATACTTAAAAGTAATACATAGAACTTCTATCTTGATTTAAAAACTTCCAAATATAAACGAAGCATAAAAATAACAATGATATTCCCCAATAAAGCATGAACCAGCCATAGCAGTGGAAGAGAGAGTCCAAAGTAATACATCACCTATCTTCGAACTTGGAAAGAAAATTGAGCTAAGTGGTAACATTTCCTCCCTTTGAACTGGGGGGGACGGAAGAAAAGAGGCAAAACAAAACTAGGTCAGACATAAGTCTGGTAAGTCCAGTGACTTTCAGCATATAAACAGGTAAAAGCATCATGACATGAATAAACTGAATATAAGACAATACCATGAGAACAAGGATAACAAGATAACATACGATTAGTATAGATAAGGCAAGACAAACTGAATGCGCTTTTACTCTTTCTTTGCTTTGCTACTACCTTGTTATTCTGATTTTTATATCTCTGCACCACCTAACTAGTGTCCCACTAGTAATCTGTATAAAATGATAATATGATAACGTGATCCCAATCCCCGCAATTGTGGTAGCCTTTAGGTGTACATATATTATGAAGATTTCACCTCAATCTGACTAATTGCCAAGAATGTGTAAGATGTACCCTTACTACTCTATCGATCGGCTCCCTACTTTTATTAACTTCCCTTGTGTCTGTGTCAATCGGCCCTCTCTTGGGTGTAGATACCCAGTGATGGTCCCACCATAAGGTGTATCAATCCTTATGATAGCAACCCGACACGATTCAAGATGCACAGTGTATAACTACTGGTACCCAGTGCCTCCTTTTTCCCACTCCGGAGTAGGTGCACGCCCGTAAACCGTCAGAACCTACACTGATGTACCCCCTACCGCTATTTTGACCGCTTATAATCAGCCCAGTAATCGTGCCCCACCCTGCCTAGTTCATGGTACCATGATACATCTATGTAGGTTACTGCTGAAATGGGCCCCCATTACTAGGGTTTCCTACTGGTTAAGTTTGTGGGACTATATGTACTAATATTACCCACCAACCCGATATGTACTTAATCCTACCACTGATTCAAGCATGTTTATTTAATGGTTAAGTTTGTGGGCCTGTATTTACTAATATTACCCACCCAACTTGATATGTACTTAACCCTCCCGCACATTATGCCATATTGGCTAAGTGTTGTCCATTCATGTTAACTCAACCCACCCATTCATCATGTCATGTTGGTTAAGTGTTTCTTATTAACTTAACCCTCCTCACTTATCATGTTGGATTGGTTAAGTGTTTCTTATTAACTTAACCCTCCTCACTTATCATGTTGGATTGGTTAAGTGTTTCCTATTAACTTAACCCCGTTCGTCCACCAAGTTATATTGGTCAAGTGTTTCTTGTTAACTTAACCCCACGTGTTCATCATATTGTATTGGTTAAGTGTCATCAATCAATTCAAGTTACTTAACCCACCTACTTGTCATGTTACTTTGGTTAAGTGTTACCTTCTTGTGTCAACTTAACCCTACCACAAATCAAGTTATATTGGTTAAGTGTTGCCCTCTTGTTTTAACTTAACCTTACACAAATCAAGTCATATTGGTTAAGTGTTGCCCTCTTGTTTTAACTTAACCTTACCACAAATCAAGTCATATTGGTTAAGTGTTGCCTCTTGTTTTAACCTAACCTTACCACAAATCAAGTTATATTGGTTAAGTGTTGCCCTCTTGTTTTAACTTAACCTTACCACAAATCAAGTTATATTGGTTAAGTGTTGCCCTCTTGTTTTAACTTAACCTTACCAAAAATCAAGTTATATTGGTTAAGTGTTTCTTATTACTTAACCCTACTCATTCATCATGCTATACTGGTTAAGTGTTTCCTATTAACTTAACCCTAGTCATTCATCTTATTATATTGGTTAAGTGTTTCTCATTATCTTAACCCTAGTCATTCATGTTATATTGGTAAAGTGTTCCTATGAACTTAACCCTAGTCATTTATCTTGTTCATTAGCATTAACTTATTAATGCACCAACCTCTCACATTAGATATGTGTTGTTGCAGTTACTGGATGTGTCGGGCGGTTCCGGAAAGTTTTACACCACAACTCAATCTAACCTTAGGTTTTTCTTGGGCATGATGCAATGACCTCTCACATTAGACGGGTGTTGTTGTGGTTACTGGATGTGCCGGGTGGTTCTGGGCAGTTTTACACCATAACTCAATCTAACCTCGGGTTAGGCATGTTCATCTTTAATTTACACATTTACCATATATACCCAAATATAGATTTTACATGCTAATTACCAAATTTACCAAAACTAGTTATGATCCAATTCTCAAGTTATGCCCAACAAATTCCAATTTCAAGTTATTAATCAAAATTGGCTATACCCAATCTTCCCTAATTTTGCAATAATAGTCATGCCCAAAATAACTATGCATTATGTTTGGCGTCCCAAATCAATAGTTATGCCCAAGCTAAATTTAAGATTCCAATTTACAATTTATGCCCAAAACTAGGTTTTTTCATGCCAAATTTCATACTTTGTCGTTCATGCCAATTCTAGGTTCAATATGTCAAATTACATATTCCATAATTCATGTCAAATTTCCCTAAATTGCATCTTAACAGTCATGCCATAATACATGTTCCAAATTATGCCAAATAAATATCAATTTCATGTTATACCCCAATTAACCCCGCATTCATAACGTACGTATTTCAAGATTCAATGCAGGATTCATGAAATAAGCGTAGAAACAATATGGAACATAAGAGGCATAAAAATAGGCATACGACGATAAGAACTATTGGTCCAATAAATTTGATATACCAAATTGACAAGTTTTGCATAGAATACATTGCAGGCATATAAATATGATATGAATCTCATTATAAACCATCACATACATATAGGTTTGACAAGAGTTATATCATGACAACAAACAAGATTACAATTCCGATATACAACATGGATAGATCTGATTGGACCAATTTCATAGTCAATAATGATTCCTAAAGGAATATACAAGCACAGATTCAAATGAAAGGATTACTTACATCAGCATAAATCTAATGGATTAGATTTGAATAACATCGCAGGCATAAATCTAATAGATTAGATTTGATAAATCTAAAAGGATTATCTCATAATCAAGTATAGCTTAGATCCAAATTATTACATGCCAAGAATTTCAATTAAGAATTCACATGTGAAAGTAACTTGAACTTACAAAAAGAGAATCATTCTTGTATTTCTGGAATCTGTTTTCTGAAACTAAAAAGAGATCCCTTGACGTAGATTATCGATTCTCTAATTTAGATTTGATTCTTAGAAAAAAGTTGTTGAAGTCATTGAATTAGCCTTTGAATCTCTACTTGAATTCTAAACTTGATTTCTTGAAGAACTAGAGCAACATAAGGACGTCTTTAATTTATTTTTGATATGAATTAGGTTAGAGTATAGGTGTAACGGAGTTGTGTAGAGAAAACCGTAGCCTTATGGGTGTTTATATAACATAAAGATCAATGAATCTGGTCAGAACGGGTGTCCAAATGCAGAAAATTGAACCAGGCCTCGGATCTGGAAATAGGTGGAGGTCGACCCCTAGGTCGACCTATGTGACCTAGGTCGACCCCCTGGTTGACCTGGGTCTTAGGCGGGAAATTCCCTGCCTAGCCCGGGTGTGTGATTTGAATTTCGAACCGAGCCATTTTAATTAGTTTAAATTTTATGAAACTTCTAAGTGCTATAACTTCTTCATATGGAGTCCGATTTACGAAAACTTGGACTCTATTCCAAGCAGAATTCCGAGACGAACGCAATGGCATAACCTGTTTCCCTTAATTCTCAATTTAAAATTTAAGTATACTTAATTTGTTACTTTTAATATTCTCAGAAAATACGGGGTGTTACAATATGTGTATGTATATGTGTGTTTGGCTTTGGTGAACTTTGCACTCCATTTGTTTGAACTTATCAGTTTGCACATAAGCTGCTACACTTGCTCATCCATGCTGAATTTGAATTTTTGACCAAATTGCCCTTATATGCCTGAAAAGAAATATATGTATACATGTTTTTTGCACAAGCAGTTTATATTTGTATGCATTGGAAGATTTATCTACATTGTGATATTGACAGTGAATCACCAAGAATATCACAAGCTGTCTAGACGCAAATGGATATATATATATATATTTATATATATACATGTAACACCCCATAATTCTGTTACACTAAGATTCACAAATCAAGGCAGAATTAAAAGTTAAAATCAAAATCAAGGGAAATGGGCTAAGCCATTGCGTTCGTCTCGAAATTCTGCATGAAAACGAGTCCGAGTTTGCGTAAATCGGAGTCCGTATGAGGAAGATATGGCCTCCGGAAGTTTAAGAGAAGTTCAAATTTCAAAAATCGGGCCGGATTGGCCAGGGCGGGAATATTCCCGCCCAAGACACCCAGGTTGACTGGGTAGTCAACCTGGGCTACCCAGGTCGACTGGGTAGTCGACCTGGGGCACCCAGGTCGACTACATAGTCGACCTGGGGCACCCAGGTCGACTACATAGTCGACCTGGGGGTCGACCCCCCTGTTTTTCCAGCTTTCTGCAGCTGGTTCGTTCTGATGTATTTGGTCTTGTTTTCTGACCAGGTTCGTCCCCCTAACACTATATAAACAGCCCTGGTCTTCTTCTCTATTCACAATTCTTTTCTACCCTTATGCTGCAAAGATTATTGACAAGCATGGCTTCTTCTCCTCGTCTTAAAATTAAATAATAAATAGAATAATATATATAAAATAAATCAAGACGAGGAGATGTTGCTAAAAGACTTTCAAAAAGAGGTTCAAGTCAAGCTAGGATTCAAGAGGAGGTTCAAACGACTTCAACGACTGTTTTTCTACGAATCTTAGCAACGCCATCTTTCTGTTATGATCTAATCTCTGTAAGTCAGTTATTTTTAGATTTGAACATTTCTCTCTGTTTGTGACATGAATTAAAGGAATAAAAGAATATGCCAAATCTTTCTATTCGAATCTGTGCCTATATCTTTGGACTTAATTAAGAACTGTTATGATTCGATGACCAATAAGACTATGAAACTATGGACCATAAAACCATATTCCTATGACTATGAACATTTGCCTATGACTATGAACATTGCCTATGACTGTGACTGTGACTATGAGGATTATTTCCTTGACTAAGCCTATGCCTTTGATTAGGAAATATAAACTATTGCCTATGACATAACAAGGACATCTGTGATTAAGCACCTGTGATTCATGACTAGGAAAGTGTTGCTTAAGTTTTGTGACAATGAAATTGGGTCTAAACCCGATCATCTATTCTGTCTATTCTTGGTTTTCTTTGGTTTTAGACCTTGGGAATTTACATATTAAGTTAGGTCTACCCATGTTCTTGAACCTGCGTCTCTATCCTGTCTATTCTTGGTTTTAGACCTTGGGAATTTACCTATTAAGTTAGGTCTACCCATGATCTTGAACCGACGTCGTTATTCAACCCTTTTTATGCCAGTTAGTATGTCTATCTTTTGCATAGCATCTTTGGTTCGTTCCCTAATTTCTACGAGTCTAGATTTATCCATAATCTAGATTGAATCGCAATTATACGAACGGTGGGAATACGATTTGGGCATAATGTGAAATGTACTAGAACATAGTTGAAAAACTTGGAATTTGGCATAAATGGGGAACATGTATTATGGTATGTTCATAGAAATGCAAATTGGATAAATTTGACACAAATTATAAGATGTGTAATTTGAATCTAGTATTGACGTGTAAATCTAGCATTTACATGAATAGTGAACTAGAGTAATAAGTCTAGAATTAGAATGTTGAATCGGAATTGGATTAGCTAATTTGGCACGGTAAGTATATTGGCATAAATGTGAAATTGGCCATAATTGGGAATAACTGTCAGGTTTAGCAAAATCATGGTTAGTGACACTTAATTTGGTATAGTTCACATACCAAAAAGCATAAATATGATTTAGAAGGGGAAATGGGCCATAAGAATGAATGTAGACAATTCACATTAAAAGAGTAATTAGGAAATAAGTAAATTAGGATTAATTTACTTATAGAATTTGTCCTAAATGAGGAAATGTTAATTTAGACAAATTAAAGGTTTATTAACGACAACTCTTTTAATAACACGCCAGAAAGTTCTAAGGTGACAGAGAGGATAGTGTCTAGGCTTGGGTTTGGAAAATACAAGTTTCCTGCTCTCCCTGGCTATCCCTAACTGATCCGACGAACGGGATGGTTACTTTCAAAACCTGATTTGAAAATTAGTCAAAACCCTTGAACTAGAAAACACGAACAGGCCTAACCCGAGGTTAGACTGAGTTGCGATGTAAATCTGCCCGGAACCAACCGGCACATCCAGTAATCGCAACAATATCTGTCTAATGTGAGTGGTCGTGGCTTTAATCTATTAAATTAAAGCTAGAACAAGAATGGTAGGGTTAAGTTCACTAAGACACTTAACCAATTCAATATAATAACCAGACTAGTGGATGGGGTTAGGGCCATACAGTTAAGCTAGAAAGGGGAGGTTAAGTCCATAGGAACACTTAACCAATTTAACACAGTTAAGCTAGGATGGGAGGGCTAAGTCCATAGGGACACTTAACCAACTTCACATGGTAACAAGACAAGATTTGTAGGGGTTAAGTAACTAAGGAAACACTTATCCAAACTAACATGTTAACTAGACTAGAAGGTGGGGTTAAGTAAAGCTAATACACTAAGCCAAATTAACATGTTGGGGTTAAGTAAAATTTAATACACTTAGCCAATTTGATATGTTAGCTGGACAAGACCGTAGGGTTAAGTAAACTTGATCACTTAACTGTCAGATTGTGATAAAGGAATAGGGCTAAGTCTAAAACATGAAGGGATAATACTTAACCATTAATAACATGTTAGTTAAAACAGACGGGCAAGGTTAAGTTAGAAAGGAACGCTTAACCAATACAGGATGAACGGGTAGGGTTAAGTAATACTTAACCAATATAACGTGGTTTGTGGTCGGGTTAAGTCAACGTGAATTACTGATAACACTTAACCAGTTTAACAGGATAAAGGAAGAAGGTTAAGTTGGCTTGAATTGACTAAGGACACTTAATCAATCCAAATTGACGGGAAAGGGAACTAAGTAGTAAACCTTAGAAGACAATGATTCTGGAAACTAAGTAGTAAATCTTAGTTAGTAAAACTAAGTAGTAATTCTTAGTATAACACGGGAAGGAGCGAATGTCCGTCTGAGTAGAAAGAAGACTCCAACGAATTGGGTTACGAAGCCCGAGGCTTCGAGGGGACGTGAGGGTACTCTTGGTATCCCTCTGTGAGGCTGAAGATGATCCGCCTGGGCCCACAGGGGTTAAGGTCTGCGTAGAAGAACCAGGGGTATGCCTTGGTTGCAATACATGGCAACCTAAAGACTAGGATGGACCGGCGTGATTCGGCGAGCAAACGGTAGCCCTGTGATAGCAACTCGTCGTCTACCATCCATCTTAAGTCAATCGAGATACGTGAAGCGGAAAGGCGGAGAACTCCAAAAGACCATATACTTGCTATCTAGTTATTGGTGAGGATGGCCATAGGATAGTGGGGCACCGGGAGCCGGCGTATAGTTCTCATTTTACATGGTGTGCCTTTCATTAGTTGAGGGAGGGGTCAAGTGGGACCATAGCCACTGGAATAAAAGCAGACCTTAGCATCTACATCGGCAGATATCTGAAAGCTCCCGACCGAGTTCTGTATTCCTTGATTTGCCCGGTCATAGGACTCGGATTGCACATTACAGGACGTGTGCATCTAGACAAGCGATAAAGATTCGCGATACATGCGTGGGGAAGTATAGGAACATATACCACTCTAGATAGTGTGTCCTAGACTTGGGGGCATCGTTCGATAGGTAGCGTAATCCCTAGTTGGACTAGGTGGCATAAACCCTGAACTCGAGAAGCGTTCAGCAGATAGCGTAAAACTCTAGTTAAATCTAGAAAGCAGTTGATAGAAAACCCTAGATTAGATCTAGGTAAGAAATAATAAATGTATGCCTGAAGGCAATGGAAACTACAGGGGTTGGGATCACGTTATCGTTACTAGTTGGAACACTAGTTAGGTGGTGCAGAGATATAGAAACCAGTATAACAAGGAAATAGCGAAGCGGCGAAAGTATTAGAGCATATCCAGTTTATCTTATCTTAGCATATCTTGTGATTATCTTGTCTAATCTTGCTAACCCTATGGTCATGGTGTAATCTTGGATTAAGTTAATTCATGTCATTTGTTTTTCCATGTTCACATGCTAGAAGTTACTGAACTTACTCAGCCTTTATGTCTGACTCTGTTTTTCTTTCGTCTTCTTTTCTTCCGTTCCCCCCCCCCCCCAAGGTAGTAAAGGAGGGAATAGTATAGCTCAGGTTAAGTTGGACTGTTACTCTTTCCCAGCTTGAAGATTTGTCGAAGTTTGCTTGGATTCTCTTTTCGGATGCTATGGCTGGCTCTTGCTAAAATTGGGGAATATAAATGTTGTTTTATGCTTCTTTATTTTGTAAGACAGATGATACTCTGATATTGTAAAAAGAAATCATTGTACAAACTATTTTATCAATAAAGCAAAGTTTTATTTTCCGCTTTTTAATTTCTGTCTGTCTTGTAATTTATCTGCATCTTTTACCCTAAATGCTCCACAGAACTTAGTGCATTCCCTTTGTGAGTGACACTAACGGATGTGGGGTGTTACAATACAACACACATCAGATCAAGTCATGAAATATGATCAGAAACACACCAAAATTCTAAGGCAAATAAATTTTAAAATAAAATTATATCTTCTAGAATTAGAAATTATTTTGTTCCTGTTCACTGTGTGTGTTTCTGTGACAGGGGCGCAGGAGACTGGCCTGACTGTGAAGCTGACAGAAGACAAGTGAGTGTAACTGTATATGAGTGGGTGATCGTATATAAATGTATTTTACAACAGAGTGATGTAAATGAGTGATAGATTGTTGTAGTAAAGAACTGATGTAACAAACGAGGCTGAATGTAAAACTGAATTGTAATATATCAACGGAATGTACAAATAGTGGAGTTAGACAAATATGTACTATTCAGATGTTGAAATAAAATATTTTGTTTTAATATAAATATTTAATTCTGTCTGTGATGTAGTAGAATAGTACAATTACAAACACATTTATAATATATATATATATATATATATATGTTTGTTATCATCAAACAAAAGTCATAGAATTGTTATATACAACAATCTCCCTCTTTTGATGATGACAAACATATAATAAGATTTTGAAAACTGTAAATGTGTTTGACAGTGAATTGTGGAACTCCCCCTATTTATATGCTCCCCCTATAACATAACTCCCCCTAAATATATGATTGAGTGAAAAGAATAAATCAAATGAAATTTCAATATTAAAATATTTATAAAATATTCACTCATCGATCAAAATCTTAATCATTCTCCCCCTTTTGTTTTCATCAAAAGGATACAGAAATTAAAATAGTGATGAAAAATTGACCAGAAATATAAAATCACTTTAAGAGAGAGAATGTTCATCATAAATCTCATTTAGTCAAACAAAAATCATAATATTCCAAGAACTAGAAGAAAATTTTACATTTTGGAATGATGGATTTACGATGAAATTGGGACAAGGATAGAAAAACCACATCTACTACTCATTGTAGATATTGAATTGGGACAGGGATAATAAAAATGGAGAGAGTTAAAAAATATGATTTCAATTATTTTCAAATAAAATTTTTATTAAAAAATGAGCACAAAACAGTGATGGATTTGGACTACGATTATTTATTCAAAATAAGTAACATAATCGAATAATCTCAAATTCCAATTGATATCAATCAACAAATCATAATATATTGCAAAATATTAACACTTTTCAAAAATTAGAAAATTGATTAATACTCTGGTTTTTACATGCCAAGGAGAATTTCATATATATATTTAATTATATCAAATTATTTTCTTTTCTTTTTCTTTTCATTTGAGATCACACTGACCATGCAAGCATAATCAGATCTTGGATTTTTAATGAGCTTAGAGAAACACTTATGTATATTATATATTTATCATTTTCACTTTAAAAAAACTCCTCAGTATATAAAACCAAAATGGATGATAGAAATATGGTAGGTACAAAAATGATTGTGAATTTTTTATATAAATTAATTATATTATGAAATATGCTCAACTGTACCGGGATTTTTGAAAATTTTCAATTATCTCTATTTCTGGAAAAAATAATATAATCATAATTCCATCACAAACATTAATACTGTATTTAAGATGAGTTGAAAAAATATTAAACTCTCTACATTAATATATAATCATGATGGATGACAAAAGGATGATAGGTAGAGAAGATGTTCTTGAAATAAGTCCTAATTCAAAGATATTACAAAAACTATTCAATCATCATGAAAACTTAAATTGAATCTCCTCTTATTGTGAAATGTACTATAGTCACAAATCATCATAATTTAAAAAATCTGATAACTATTTTGATTATTTCTAAATACAGTTCAATTTGGTTATTGATTTCAATTTCTGAATAAATAACCAATAAATGATTTTAAAATTGAAAATCAATTACAAGAGGGAATTGAAAGATCTATACAATTTGAAAAAATAATTTTAAAAAAAATTAAGCAGTTGAATGAGAAAAATATAAGACACCTAAGACTGATATCGCTTGTTATCTCTATTAATGAGGATTTTAATACCACCCCGGTGGCTAACAAAGGTATCTCGCACATCAATATCCAATCACCAAGCCCAAGCAGACAATTTTAACAAAATAGTTCCTTTTATCGGAGAATCAAAATCAATTTCAGAATAAGTTTCACAAGAAAGTTTTAAGAAAATTTACAACAAATCAAAGAAGACAAATCATGATCCAATTCAGACCATTTTATCAAAGCAGCAGAAACAATTTAAGATCAGAGATGCACAAGAGAATTTTTTAGAATTATTTCGAACAAGCAAAGAGATGATTCATGATCTAAGATTAAAGAGATGGTCCATTTGAAATCACTGGAGTAGATGTGTAAATTTACGGATTCAATGAATCAATCACACCAGATTATAAATTTTAAATCTAAGATGTGTGTGAGGTTCAAGATATCAAAATTTCAAATGATTTCAAACAATCAAATATATAAGTCAAATGGTCATAAATTAAAAAAAAATTCAAGATTCAACACAATGAATTCAGGACAAATGATTTTCAATTCTAAAATGTCCAAGTCAATTCAAAAACCAAAGAAATTATCACAATTGAAAAATTGTAGTGTGCTGTAATGAGTATAATTTTTCAAGTCTTCCCAAAATGAATTAGAAGAAACTCAAAATAGCAAAGGTGCGTGAAATTTCAATTGTTTTTCAGATCTTGAAAAAAAATTAGAATTCAAATTAACAGCATTCAAGATATGATAAGAATTCTTCAGCACCGTTAGAAATTCAGAAATAAAAAAAAACTTCAACATAATTGCAGAGATTTACAATTTTGAATTCAAGATCCGTAAATTATTAAAACATGAGAGTTTAATATAAATGAAGCAAATTTCCAGAAAGAACAAAAATTCCGCAATTTGAAGTTAAGAAGCTCAAGAAAAAATGTGGCAGTGACAGTACAAATAATTAAAATCAGAAGGAGGAATAAAAGAGGAAATAGAAAGGAAATGGCCAGGAGAAATAAAAAAAGAAAATATAAACACACAAAAAATGTTAGTTTAGATATCATACCTGATTTGCAGTAGACGGTGTGGATCTCCAACTCAGCAAACTTAGCTAAGGAACATACGTCAATAAGCTTTGATGTTGATATGGAGCAACATTGATTCTTGTACAATGTCGTTCCTTATCCAGCCTCTGGTACCTAAGTGTTCAGGGGATCGAGTAGTCTAACAAAGTTTTTAAAACCACTCACAATTTTATTCACAACTTTAGGTATCCAAACCTGCTTATATAACAATCCATTTGAATCTATCTTCGTATCCTTAGGAACCTAAAACTATTTGAATTTAGTCGAATTCATTTTACTTCTGTTTGGGGTCCAGAATGGATTGTTTCTAAACAAGTTTTCATTTTGTGTATGATTTAAAAATCCTTTGAAATTGTTTGAAATCAAATTCTCAACAAAAAAAACATTTCCAAAGTAGTTGGAAGGATTTTTAAAATCATTAGTATTCAGCTTTTCAAACCCATTGATTTTCCCAAAGCCAAGACCATATTTATTTCCAATAGAAATTTGGTTTTGCAACAATATATTCAATAATTTTCCCCATTAGAAAATTTAGCTAAAGTTGATTCTAGTCGTTTAATTTTGGATTTGAGATCACTATTTTCTTTCAATAAATCTGAACAATGATTATTAGTGATCTTTCTTTCAGCATCACATTGTTTCAAAACCAAATTTTCATTTTCAAGTAATTTAATTCTAGTTTAGGACTTAGAAATTTTTAATTCAAAATGTTTTTGCTTTTCAAATTCAAGTTTTTCAAACTTCTTGAATTTTTCAATCTCGTTTTCAAGCTCATTCAAAATAGATTCAGTTTTCAGCAAATTTTCTTTTTCAAAAGTTTCAAGTTTGGAATTTTCAGATGTCTTAAAAATTTTAAATTCCTTTTGCAAAAGATTGTTTGTACTTTTTAGCTCAATCTCGTTGTCTTTTAAAATCAGAATTTCCTATTCAGGCTTTTGAGTATTTTTATTAAGACGAAAGAGATCAGTTTTCATTTTCAAACATTTTTTGCAGCCAGAATTTTCAAATTACCTCACATTTTTAAGTTTTGATTCTAAAGTATAATTTTTGCTAATCAACTCTATTTTTTCAGATTTCGTAGTTTTGTTTTTTCGTTGGAGTTTATCAGCAGATGTACTTAAATATATACATATATAAACTAAATCTTCATACGAGAAATTCCCTATCTCATCGTCTGTTGAGTCTCCATTATCTAATCTAACTTAATTTTCATTTATTTCTCCTTTCAGACATATTTCTGAATCTGAATCGACCTTCTAGGATTTTGAGCTGCTATTATCAATTCTTTCATACTGCGTATTGAGAGTATTCCAGATTTCCTATGCAGTTAAACAACGAGAGATAAGGCAATATTGATCATCATTAACATGAGAATATAAAATATGTGTAGCACGAGAATTTAATCTAATGTCATCCCTGTCTACCATATCATACCTATTAATAACAATATTCCAACATTTAATATTAACAAATTTTAAATAGGATTCCGTTTCTTATTTCCAATTTAAAAAATTTGTGCCATTAAAAATAGTTGGAATACGACTGGACTGACCCTCACTGGATTGACAAGTAGGGAACACCATGACTCTAGAGGTAATGAAATACCTACTTTGATACCCCTTGTTGGATCTAGATTAACCCTAGAGAGGGTGAATAGGATTCATTGGATTTTTTGAGATATTAAAAATATCGCAACACAAACTATAACAGAGAAAATAAATGCAGAATTAAATAACACAGATTTTTACCAGCTTCGGCAAACCCTACCTACTGCTACATTCCCAAGATTTTTACTAGATATTAAAACAGATCCCGCTTACAAAACCCTATGAACTCGCAAACCCTACTCCTGCTCTAATCCAATGCTAAAAAAAAACCCTAGACTGATATTTATCCCTAAGATCAGATTTTCCCCGAATTACAAACCCGTAATCCGTAAACCCTAACTATAAATCCTATAGCTAGTAAACCCTAGTTTTATAGATAAACTAGAAAACCTAAGTTTTATAGACAAACTAGAAAACTGGTTGGATCGGTTCAAATGAAAATAAAAATACAATATAAAATAAAATGAATAAACCCCCTTTCTAATTAAAACAAGGCTGGCCCTTTTTATTTCCTTTGTGATGCCTTTGGCTTCAAAAATGTCGGCCGAACAAAGATTTAGGTTTTTCCTTCCCTTTGTCCAAATCGCAACTTCAAACGATTGCTTCTGAATTTAATTTCTTATGCTTCGAATCTTTTGATGCTCTTGGTACTCCGATTTGGGACAGGGTTTGCGAACGAAAAAGTGAATTCCTCTGGTTTGATAATTCCAATTTGCTTTCATTGTTTGTTGCTTGGTTTTCGATCCTTAGACTATGACGAATTGGTGTGTATTTATAGGTTTATAAAACCCTAATACGTTCTATGATTTCACCAATGACTTTGATTGATTGTTGTGGTTGTTTCCCTTTTTGTTTCCACGGCTTTGATGACTTACGTGATTATCTTGCTTGAATTGTTTCCATGAATCAATGGTTGAATACAAGCCGTGAATCACTTGATTCATCAGCATGACCCTTTACGTGATTTTCCAATTTTGTTTCCCACTACATTGATTTTCATCAATGAATTTCTAGAAACAAATAAAATTGTTTTCTTTGATTCAGTGATTTATAGTCTAGAGTCCTCTGTTTGATTTTCTGGAAAGAAATGATTTTATTCTTGCCCAAAATAGTTTATCTAATTTCTCGAAACATAAAAAAATATCTTGCCAAAATTACACAATTCAAAACTAAATATAATTCTTGGTTTTTCTCGATATAATCTGAAAAGATTTCAAATTGATACTTGCCATCCAAATCTGTACCGATTTTCTGTCCAAACAATGTTTATGTATTTTTTGGAAAAAAATGCTTTCTTGCCAAAAAAATTCTTCGATACACTAATACACACATGCCTGAAAAATGTGGTGAATCTGGATATGTTTTTATGCTCCTCTGTAAATTTGGTGAAAAGGAAAACAATATTCAATTTCCAATTTTGATATATGCCAGACATGCAAAAAATAAATTCATTCCATTTCTTCAAATTAGTGAATAAAAAGAAATTTTTATTCCTTGGTTCATTCTCTCATCCGTGTTGCATGTAAACACTTTGCAGTAGTATTGCATTAGTTAATGCGGCATACATATAGGCTTTATATAATATGTATATATTCACAAATGTGCGTATATATACATATTTATATTTCTTGTATGTATACCATATACATATCTATTTGGCTCCATTTGTTGAGTGTTTTGTACATGCTTGTGTACAAGTAGTTGCTTCATTCATGTGCTACTGTATATTTGGCATATTTATTCTGTCTTGTTTTCATGGCCTGTATTGGCAATTATGTGCACTGTTGAGACATTTTTTTTATTCTTGATTCACCTGCATGTGTATACTTGCACTTTAACCTTACATACATATTCATGGAAGTGACTTTGTGATGTCTAGTGTTTTTGACCTGAACACCTGAGCTTGATCATGGTTGGTCTGTCATTATTCATTCACGCTTGCTCCTTATATTTTTGAAATTCTTGGCCATTCTTAAACTTTGCACATCTGTCCTATGTCTTGTGTAAGTTATCGAAGTTGTGCACATGCTTGAACCATGCAGTTGCATGAATCATGTTGTGTGTATGCTCAATAATGCGCACACCCCACTACATGTTGAACTACTCTATGTGTGTTAAACCATTTTCTTTGTGAACTTGGATTCATTTGCTGCATGTAACATGCTACACTATTTTTAAACTTGTATTTCGCAATATTCATATGCTGCTGCATCATTTACCATGCTGCTCCTCAATGCTGTGTGTATTCAAAACTAGTACATGTGCTTGAAATTGGCTTGCTACATGGTCTGCTGTGTTCGTCTTGACTCTCTGCATTACACACACATATTATATTGTATATATGTGCATGTACGAGTGAGATTGCTTGCATGTGCAAGAGTTTCTTTGTATTTGTACTTCAATCTTGTCTCTCTATCCTGCATGAACTTGAACCTTCCCACTTGAACTATTTGCACTAGATTATGTGTGACAAGCCGGATTCCTACAGATCGAATTTTTCAAATTTTATCCATCGAGACCCGAGTTGGGTGCTCTGGTATCCTATAGAAAAAGATAGAGATAAAGAAACATGTCAAAACTCGTAAAGCATCTAACAGCGGAAGGAATTAAAATATAACATATTCAAAAATAGCTTTACCTTATATATCATATTGTCTAACAAGTATCCAAAGCTATACCATCTCTGTCATGATCCTAACCTGGAAGTATGTAATGAGGAGGGGATCAGAACATAAGTTTTGGTGACTGGACTTAGAATAAACTTCTGTATAATCCTACATATACCGTTCAGTTATATTTTCTTGCTTATTAGGTTATTCGCGATATTAGCTCTCTAGGCTATACTCATGTCCCACTAGTAGGTTAACCTAGTACAACGTATATGTAGATACCCCCAACTCGTCTAATCCTTTCCATGTATATATATATATATATATATAGTCCCTGGCCATATGTCGTACGGGCTTCATCAGCTAAATCTATACTACTTTAGTGTAGTGCCACCATTCTCGAAATCGTTTGGACTGCCACTCTGGATCTTGCTAGATTCCGTGTATCATCTTGATCTAATCTAAGGTTTACTATCGAGCGCTTCCTAGATTCAACCAGGGTTTACGCTGCCCAGGGCCACTGGGGTTTATGCTACCTATTGAACGCTTCTCGGATTTAGGGTTTACGCGAACTAGGTCTAACTAGGGATTATGCTACCTGTCAAACGATGCCCCCTAGTCTAGGACACACTACCCAGAGCGATATATGTTTCTAGACTTTCCCCACGTACGTGTCGTGAATCGTTATTGATGTCTAGTTGCACATGTCCTCTATATGTGCGGCCTGAGTCCCGTGGCAGGACAAATCAAGAAACACGGAACTCGGTCGGGAGCTTTAAGTTATCTGCCGACGCAGACGCTAAGGTTTGTTTTTATCTGTGTGTGAAAATGGTCCCACTTGACCCTCCCTCAACTAATAAAAGGCACCCAAAAAAATCAAGAATGAGAGCTGTACGCAGGCCCTCTATGCCCCCCACAAACCTATTGGCCAACCTCACCCATAACTAGATAGCAAGTATATGGTCTTTTGGAGTTCTCCTCCTTTCCGCTTCACGTGCTTGATTGACTCAAGATTGTAGGTAGACGACGATGTGCTATCACAGGGCTAAACAAGATATCGCCGCCTCACGCTGGTCCATCCTAGTCTTTAGGTTGCTTATATTGCAACCAAGGCATACCCTTGGTTCTTCTAACATAGACCTTAACCTCTGTGAGTCCAGTAGGATCAACCGCAACCTCACAGAGGGATACCAAGAGTACCCTCATGTCCCCTTGAAGCCGCGTGCTTCGTAACCCAGACCGTTGGAGCCTTCTTCATGATCAGATGGATGCTCGCTCCTCCTCGTGTTCTTACTTGGTTTTCTTGACTAAGGTTTACTACTTAGTTCTCTTAACTAAGGTTTACTACTTAGTTTCTGAAATCGTTCGTTTTCTTAACTAAGGTTTACTACTTAGTCCTCTTAACTAAGGTTTACTACTTAATTTCTCTTAATTTTTCGTTTTCTTAACTAAGGTTTACAACTTAGTCCTCTTAACTAAGGTTTACTACTTAGTTCTCTTTCTCATTATTTACTTAGTTCTCTTAACTAAGGTTTATTACTTGGTTCTCTTAAACAAGGTTTGATACTTAGTTTATGTTACTTAGTTATCTTTAACTAAGGTTTGTTACTTAGTTCCTTTTAACTAAGGTTTACCTATGAATTCAAGCACGACTTAAGTTCTCTTTATCAAATGATAGTGTACGGGTGTTCTCCCACATTTCCAGCTTAGATTAACTTATTTCATGGTATAATTCGTCCCACCCTTTGAGTCTTGTATTACATCTTAAGTTTATTTATTATTTAATCTTATCATTCCACACTTTTCCTTGCTTTGATACTGTTATATTGGTTAAGTTTGCCTATGTGTCCAAGTAGACTTAACCCCCAATCACGTATTCAATTCAACCCACGCGTCATGTCAAATTGGTTAAGTGTTATCCAGCATTTCACGTTGAATTAAACCACCCATATATTGAGTCAAATTGGTTAAGTGTTATCTAGCGGTTCACGTTGACTTAACCCACCCATTTATCATGTTAAATTGGTTAAGTGTTATCTATCAGTTCGTGTTGACTTAACCTACCTATATATCAGGTCAAATTGGTTAAGTGTTGTTTAGTATTTCATGGTGACTTAACCTTACCATACTAGCATGTGCCATTAGCATTAATTAATTATTAATGCCCAACCTCTCACATTAGAACTATTGATGCGGTCACTGGATGTGTCGGTTGGGTCCGGGCAGGATTACACCACAGCTCAAACTAACCTCGGGTTTCAAGCACGTTATGATTAACTTCTCACATTAGAACCTATTGTTTGCGGTCACTGGATGTGTCGGGCAGTTCCGGGCAGGATTACACTGCAAACTCATTCTAACCTTGAGTTAGCCATGTTTTATGTTTAGTTCATGTCCATTCTTGATGTCATATGTCAATTATCAATTTCATGTCATGTGTCGAGTTCCATAATTACATAAAAACATGGTTTGTCCCACATATTCCATTTTTAATTATGTTTCTAGGATCTTAACGGCATATCCAATTTCCAAGTCTCAAATTCAAGCTTTACCCAAAAACCCCAATCTATGTTCATGCTTATAGTCCCATTAATAGTCTATACCTATTATTCGAATTTTTCCATACATGTGTTCCTAACAGGTTACTATCATTCCTCCTATGTTGGTTAAGTTTATTCATAAGTCAAATGCTACTTAACCCATTTCTACTTTGCTTATACAACCATTCGTGAAATAATCTTTTTACCCAAATTACTGAATTATAGCCAAATTCACCAATTCCATGTTATTTATATCCAAACATGCCAATTTCCAAAATCCCATTATACCCAATTTCATAAAATCAATAAATTCCTAATATATTTCCCCACGTTTATACATAATAATCTAATTCACCTTTTAGGCTTAATTTCAAGTCACAAACAAATTCTGCCAATTGTCCCAATATTTGAAATAATAATTGTTATGCCACAATTCCCGAAATTTCAGATTATATTCCTCGATTGCATAAAATAGACTATGCCTAACATTTCCATATTCCAACCATACGTATGTATAATAAGATTTCGTCTAGGTTCGAGATAACCTAGATACAAACATAAAAAGTGGAAGAAGAGTAAAAGAACAATTATTATAACATAAATCTTGAATTGAATTTATAACTGGGGAATGATGAACGATAATAATACTATTATACAAGTTTATTATAATTCCACTCACCTTGCTTTTCATCTTCAATTCAAGGATTTGGCTTAACTTTAATTGATTTCATGCCCCAATTCATAGATCTGATCTATCTTTGATTTCTTTGCGCAGCGTAAGTTGTGAATCTGAATTTCTCCTCCTTGCATAGTGTAAATTACGGATCTGAATCCCTTTTTCTCTTTAATTCGAAGGTTGTCTTGATTCTAAACTTTTAATTTTAAGAATAGATGTTTTTAAGAGAAACGGGGAAGAAAGTGGATCCAGAAATTTCTTGGAGAAGAGGATTTCTTTGTTTTGATTTAGTTTAGGCCAGAGTAGAGACGTAATGGAGTTGTGCAGAGAAAGCACTAGGTCTAGCGGTCTTTATATAGGTAGGAACTAACGAATCTAGTCAGAAATCGCGTCCAGGTGCGAAAAAGTGAGTTCTGCCCGAATTGGGGGGTAGGTCGACCCTCAGGTCGACCTCCCTGGGTAGGTCGACCTGCCGGGGTATTTTCCTATGTAAATTCTGAATTTTTGTTGAATCTTCCGAAGGCCATAACTCATTCATACGGAGTCCTATTTCAAAAACTTGGACTCTATTCCAAGCAGAATTCCGAGACGAATGCAATGGTGATGTCCGTTTTACTTATTTCCTGATATTTAAATTAAGTATCCTTATTTTATTATCTTGTCCGTTACGCACACTGTTATCGAATTAATTTTTCCTTCTCTTCCATATATTGATTATTATACATCACCATTATTTACCTATCTATGCATATACGCATATTTTTACATATTTTTAATTATATTAAAAATTCGGGCTGTTATATTCTCCCACCTTTAAAGATTTTCATCCCCGAAATTCGATAAGAGTAAAAATAGATAACCCCTCACAATATCCGTCCATCAAGTGTGCAACCAATTGTTGCAAACATTGTGCACATGTTCAAAGTGAGACACATCATATTAAAGTATGTAGGCCTAATTTGGATCCACCTGTATGTATGCAAATTTAAAAACTCTTCCAAAAGATGATGCTCACATCCTAAATATATTTTCAGTTCTATATGAATGCAATATTCTTGAAAAATCAAAATATTTTTCATCCAAGTTTTCCCATACTCTTATAGAATAAGAGCATAGTTCACCCAATTGTCGCATCCAAAACCCTACCATCCATCATCAAATTCGAAATTTAGAAAAATCTAATTTTCTAAATTCTATTTCCTTATGTTACGAAAGGATATAAAACAGAAAAATTCACATCCTCTGTTTTTCTTTTCTAATCGTACTTGGATTTTTATATGACTATTCTATGAAGATTTCCTATTTTCCTATCCAAGCACAACCACATAAGAAAATTTTCTTCTCTTTCTCAACTTATCTTGGAAAAATTTCATATTTATGCGTCTTTTTCTTAAGATTTTCTTTTTCTTTTCCCTTCACATATGTTGCCTTACTGAATTTATTGTTTCTTGTTAGGTAGGATTTTCTCTTTCTTAGCTTATTTGACTTAATCCAATTACTTAAGTTTATTATTTCAAATAAGCTTTTTTCTGTTTTCAACACAAACAGCATCCTACACAGGTACTACTATGGGCCAAGAATCTTTGGACTTTGTCATCTCAAACAATTGCGAGTCCACACAATAGGATCTACCCACTTATTTGCACTTTACTACTTAGTAGTCACTACTAGTCCTTGTTGTGTATTACTAGCCTATCCTTTTTTTTTCTATTTTTTCCTCCAACAACAAACCTAGGTTTCTCAATGCTTATGCATTCTACGGGAAATTTTCCATTAGTTTAATATTTGCTAATCCCTGACTGTAAATTGGCAAGAGAGTAACTCCTTAAATATCAACCCCGAAGACCGAAATCAACATCAGATTGACACTAAGAGAATCACTCAACTCAACCAATCTCTAGTTGGTTCCAATTGTTTAATTCATAGCTTTAACTTTCATTCTATTCTAGGCACTAATCCTTACCTACTCCATTTTTTTTAAAACATGGTTTGGCCTCCTTTCTTTTCATTACATTTTTCTTTCAAAAAAAAATTAAAAGTGTTAAAACTTTATTTTCTTCTCCAAAACTTGTTTTCGCCAAACCACAAAAACATGTCACAATATAAAAATGCAAAACATTTGTTTTTCAAATCACAAAGCTGGAGTAGACAAGGATAACTATCGACCTTACATTGTTTCTAATTACAATGTTAATTTTGGCTGCTAAGGTGCAAGCATCTACTCTATTCTTACACACTACCGCTTATTTTGTTCACCCAACAAAAATTTCTTTTTTGAAAACAATAATCAAAACTTATTGTTAACAGAATAGAGATTTCAAAATTTCTTTTCAGTCCTTTCATATATGAAAACTAGCGAGCTATACATGCTCTATAATATGCACCTTTTCATAGGAGAATTCTTTTAAAACAAGAAATCATTATTTTACACAATATACCCCACTTTACTTTAAAACCCATCATGCATTTATCAAAATACCTTTAAGATTAAATCTTGGAAAAATACCACAAACTCTTTTACATGTTCAAGTTCTTAAAAGCTTATTAATGGGTTACACTCAAAGCAGGTCTTCAACTCGCTAGGCTTTCCTAGGCACTTTTGCGAATTCAATTCTCTTAACTATATATATTCCTAATCCATTTTCCATATTTCAACCTTTTCTAGTTTCTAAGGTTTCATTTCTAAACCCACTAATCTGAAATACTAATATTTCAGTTTCCATCCTATGGGATACTTTTCTTTCTCTAGCTTCAAGTCATATTGTACACTTTCCCAACCACCTAATGGTTTCCAAATTCCTATGTTCATTCCTTGACTGTACAAACTAGATATTCCAACTCTTTTCATGTCTAGTGGGCTACTATATGGATTTAGGTTTATATATATAATATATTTATATTTAGAAAATACAAATACGTTCACTCATTATCTCCCTAAGATCACTAAACCGAAGCTCTGATACCAGATGTTACAACCCGGATTCCGACAGACCGAATTTTTCAAATTCTATCCATCGAGACCCGAGTTCGGTGCTCTGGTATCCTGCAGAAAAAGACAGAGATAAAGAAACATGTCAGAACTCATAAAGCATCTCACAGCGGAAGGAATTAAAATATAATATATTCAAAAATAGCTTTACCTTATATATCATACTGTCTAACCAGTATCCAAAGCTATACCATCTCTGTCATGAACCTAACCTAGAAGTATGTAATGAGGAGGGGATCAGAACATAAGTTCTGGTGTCTGGACTTAGAATAAACTTCTGTATAATCCTGCATATACCGTTCAGTTATATTTTCCTGCTTATTAGGTTATTCGCAATATTAGCTCTCTAAGCTATACTCGTGTCCCACTAGTAGGTTAACCTAATACAACATATATGTAGATACCCCCAACTCGTCTAATCCTTTCCATGTATATATACAGTCCCTTGCCGTATGTCGTACGGGCTTCATCAGGTAAATCTATAATACTTTAGTGTAGTGCCACCATTCTCGAAATTGTTTGGACTACCACTCTCGATTTTGCTAGATTCCGTGTATCATCTAAATCTAATCTAAGGTTTACTATCGAGCGCTTCCTAGATTCAAACAGGGTTTACGCTGCCCAGGCCATTGGGGTTTATGCTACCTATTGAACGCTTCTCGGATTCAGGGTTTATGCGACCTAAGTCCAACTAGGGATTATGCTACCTATCAAACGATGCCCCCTAGTCTAGGACACACTACCCAGAGCGATATATGTTCCTAGACTTTCCCCACGTACGTGTCGTGAATCGTTATCGATGTCTAGTTGCATATGTCCTCTATATGTGCGGCCCGAGTCCCGTGGCAGGGCAAATCAAGAAACACGAAACTCGGTCTGGAGCTTTAAGTAATCTGCCGACGCAGATGCTAAGGTCTGTTTTTATCTATGTGTAGCTATGGTCCCACTTGACCCCTCCCTCAACTAATGAAAGGCACCCAAGAAAATCAAGAATGAGAACTGTACGCAGGCTCTCTATGCCCCCAAAAACCTATTGGCCAACCTCACCCATAACTAGATAGCAAGTATATGGTCTTTTGGAGTTCTCCGCCTTTCCGCTTCACATGCTTGATTGACACAAGATGGTAGGTAGATGGCGACATGCTATCACAGGGCTAAACAAGATATCGCTGCCTCACGCTGGTCCATCATAGTCTTTAGGTTGCTTATATTGCAACCAAGGCATACCCTTGGTTCTTCTAACACAGACCTTAACCTCTGTAAGCCCAGGAGGATCATCTACAATTTCACAGAGGGATACCAAGAGTACCCTCATGTCCCCTAGAAGCTGCGTGCTTCATAACCCAGACCGTTGAAGCCTTCTTCATGATTAGATGGATGTTCGCTCCTCCTCGTGTTCTTACTTGGTTTTCTTGACTAAGGTTTACTACTTAGTTCTCTTAACTTAGGTTTACTACTTAGTTTCCTGGATCGTTCATTTTCTTAACTAAGGTTTACTACTTAGTCCTCTTAACTAAGGTTTACTATTTAGTTTCTCTTAATCGTTAATTTTCTTAACTAAAGTTTACAACTTAGTCCTCTTAACTAAGGTTTACTACTTAGTTCTCTTTCTCGTTATTTACTTAGCTCTCTTAACTAAGGTTTATTACTTGGTTCTCTTAACCAAGGTTTGATACTTAGTTTCTGTTACTTAGTTCTCTTTAACTAAGGTATGTTACTTAGTTCCTTTTAACTAAGGTTTACCTATGAATTCAAGCATGACTTAAATTCTCTTTATCAAATGATAGTGTACGGGTTTTCTCCTACATTTCCAGCTTAGATTAACTTATTTAATGGTATAAGTCATCCCACCCTTCGAGTCTTGTATTACATCTTAAGTTTATTTATTATTTAATCTTATCATCCCCCACTTTTCCTTGCTTTGATACTGTTATATTGGTTAAGTTTGCCGATGTGTCCAAGTTGACTTAACCCCCAATCATGTATTCAATTCAACCCACGCGTCATGTCAAATTGGTTAAGTGTTATCCAGTAGTTCACGTTGACTTAACCCACCCATATATTGAGTCAAATTGGTTAAGTGTTATCTAGCGGTTCACGTTGACTTAACCCACCCATATATCATGTTAAATTGGTTAAGTGTTATCTATCAGTTCGTGTTGACTTAACCTACCTATATATCATGTCAAATTGGTTAAGTGTTATCTAGTATTTCATGTTGATTTAACCTTACCATACTAGCATGTTTCATTAGCATTAATAATTAATGCCCAACCTCTCACATTAAACCTATTGTTGCGGTCACTGGATGTGCCGGTTGGTTCCGGGCAGATTTTCAACACAACTCAATCTAACCTAGGGTTTCAAGCACGTTATGACTAACTTCTCACATTAGAACCTATTGTTTGAGGTCACTGAACATGCCGGGCGGTTCCGGGCAGGATTACACCGCAAACTCATTCTAACCTCGAGTTAGCCATGTTTCATGTTTAGTTCATGTCCATTCTAGATGTCATATGTCAATTATCAATTTCATGTCATGTGTCGAGTTCCATAATTACATAAAAACATGGTTTGTCCTACATATTCCATTTTTAATTATGTTTCTAGGATCTTAACGGCATATCCAATTTCCAAGCCTCAAATTCAAGCTTTACCCAATAACCCCAATTTATGTTCATGCTTATAGTCCCATTAATAGGCTATACCTATTATTCCAATTTTTCCATACATGTGTTCCTAACAGGTTACTATTATTCCTCCTATGTTGGTTAAGTTTATTCATAAGACAAGTGCTACTTAACCCATTTCTACTTTGCTTATGCAACCATTTGTGAAATAATCTTTTTACCCAAATTACTCAGTTATAGCCAAATTCACCAATTCCATGTTATTCATATCCAAACACGCCAATTTCCAAAATTCCATTATACCCAATTTCATAAAATCAATATTTTTCCCAATATATTTCCCCACGTTTATACATATAATCTAATTCACCTTTTAGGCTTAATTTCAAGTCACAAACAAATTCTGCCAATTGTCCCAATATTTGCAATAATAATTGTTACGCCACAATTCCCCAAATTTCAGATTATATTCCTCGACTGCATAAAATAGACTATGCCTAACATTTCCATATTCCAACCATACGTATGTATGATAAGATTTCGTCTTGTTCAAGATAACCTGGATCCAAACGTAAAAAGGGGAAGAAAAGTAAAAGAACAATTATTATAACATAAATCTTGAATTGAATTTATAACTGGGGAATGATGAATGATAATAATACTATTATACAAGAAGTTTATTATAATTCCACTCACCTTGCTTTTCATCTTCAATTCAAGGATTTGGCTTAACTTTGATTGATTTTATGCCCCAATTCATAGATCTGATCTATCTTTGATTTCTTTGCGCAGCGTAAGTTGTGAATCTGAAATTCTCCTCCTTGCATAGTGTAATCCCTTTTTCTCTTTAATTTGGAGGTTGTCTTGATTCTAAACTTTTAATTTTAAGAATAGATGTTTTAAAGAGAAAAGGGGAAGAAAGCGGATCTAGAAATTTCTTAGAGAAGAGGATTTCTTTGTTTTGATTTAGATTAGGCCAGAGTAGAGACGTAATGGAGTTGTGCAGAGAAAGCACTAGGTCTATGGGTGTTTATATAGGTAGGAACCAAAGAATCTAGTCAGAAATCGCGTCCAGGTGCGAAAAAGTGAATTCTGCCCGAATCTAGGGGTAAGTCGACCCCTAGATCGACCTCCCTGGGTAGGTCGACCTCCCTAGGTAGGTCGACCCCCAGGTCGACCCCTAGGTCGACCTACCTGGGTATTTTCCTATGTAAATTCTAAATTTTTGTTGAATCTTCCGAAGGCCATAACTCTGTCATAAAGAGTCTGATTTTCGAAAACTTGGTATTTATTCCAAGCAGAATTCCGAGACTAACGCAATGGTGATGTCCGTTTTACTTAATTCCTGATATTTAAATTAAGTATCCTTTTATTATCTTTTCCGTTACGCACACTTTTATCGAATTAATTTTTCCTTCTCTTCCATATATTGATTATTATACATCACCATTATTTACCTATCTATGCATATACGCATATTTTTACATATTTTTAATTATATTAAAAATGCGGGGTGTTACATTATGTCTTTGAATTGTTGCATTGTGGCTTGATTTGTATTGTCCATTTTGAATCATGTTCGGACATGTATTTGCGTCTATGTTCATACACCCAAGTATACACATGTGCATACACACACACACACACACACGCACACATATACATACAAATATGTATATGTGTGTTTGGCTTTGGTGAACTTTGCGCTTCAATTGCTTGAACCGATGAGTTTGCAGTTGAGCTGCATACACTTGCTTGTCCATGCTGAATTTGAAATTTTGACCAAATTTCCCCTGTATGCCTGAAAAGAAATATGTGTATATACATACATGTATGCGTATTCAATTATTGTGCACAGGCAGTTTATATATCTGAGAACTAGAGGATTTGTCTACCTCGTTATTTACTGTGAATCACGGTAAATATCTCAAGTTGTCTAGACACAAATGGATATATATATATATGTATATAGATACATATACATCTCAGATCAAGTCATGAAATATGATGAGATACACACAAAAATTCTAAGGCAAGTATATTTTTGAAATAAAATTATATCTGCTAAAATTCGAAATGATTTTTATTCCAGTTTACTGTGTGTTTCCATGACAGGTGCGCAGGAGATTGGACTGGCTGTGAAGCTGACAGAAGACAAGTGAGTGTAACTGTATATGAGTGAGTGACCGTATATGAATGTATTTGTACAGCATAGTGATGTAAATGAGCGACATACTATAGTAGTGCGGAACTGATATAACAAATGGGACTGAATTTAAAATTGAATTGTAATATATTAGTGGAATGTACAAACAGGGGAGTTAGAAAAATATGTACAATTTTGATGTTGAAATAAAATAAAATAAAATATTATATTTAAATATAAATGTTTAATTATGTCTGTGATGTAGTAGAATAGTACAATTACAAATACATTTATAATATATATATATATATGTTTGTTATCATCAAGCAAAAATTATAGAATTGTCATATACAACATTATCTACGAACATTGGTATACAATTAAGCTATGCACTAACAAATTATGTTAAATTCAGACAGTTTACCTCAACGGTATTAAGGGCTGTGAACATACGATGAATGAAACCCTGGGGTAACTCGAGGAGAATCCGTAGGTCTAATATCCTCATCTCAGGCGCGGAGGGGTATGCACAGGACTGGATATCTCGTCTGTCTGCGCTCGAACGGTCCGTCTAGTGGTCTTGGAAACGCGCAATGACATTTCAACGTAATATTCGTTTAAAAAAATATAAAAGGAAATTATGGTGGCTTTGGAAATAATTCCTAGCATATGGCTCTATTTATTAACACCCTATGATGGACGTTGATTTTATTGGTGCCTTACCGTAGCATCGATAAAATCAGCGTGTGGTGATTTTTTTCACTGCACGGTGAATTTCCTGGTTGGAGGATTTACCAATCCTCCCCTCAATCTTACGAAACGTAATACTACGTTTCATAAAACAGTTGGATTTGCTCTGATAAAGAAGAAATTTGAAAAGGAAGTTTGGTAACCTGTGTAGGTTGTCATTTTGAATTTGTAATGAAATCTACTCCTTAGATGCAAATTTCGAGTAATATTAAGATTTAATAATATTTACGAAAAGAAATTTTAGTTTAATTATTAGGCCTTATTTTTAAATGATATTATGATTTAATAATATTTGTGATGGGACATATCGAATTTGTCAAAAAGTACACTTGTTACATCCTATTTTTAAGTGGCAATAAGATTTGGCAATATCCATAAATGGACACATTGAAATTGGAAAGAAAATTTATTAACTAGATATAGTTTTTAAGTTATACTAATATTTGATAATATTTTTTCTTTTCTTTTCTTTGAAAGGAAAAGAAACTTTAATACCAATAAGAGACTACATAAGTAACTAGGTGAGTTGAGAATAGTCCGAACATAGTAAACGATAAAATTACATATAATAAATAGAAGCCCCACCTCCATACAATGCAAAGTCAAAACACCTCCACATATCTCAAAAACTTCGATAACCCTAGAAACGACGATTAGTTTTCTTATCTTTCCCCTATTTTCTTCCTTTCGCTCCAATTCCCTTTCATTTTGCCTCTCTCTTCCTCTTTCCTCTCGTACTTTTCTCTTCTATTGATCTAGCTTTCGTTGTGCCTGGGATTATTGTTAAGCACTTCTCTCAACCCTTGTTTTATTGCTCAGATATAATTCGGTTTAAGCCCTTATGCTCGATTGGTCCATTTTGATGATGCTATTTGGCTTAGATCTTGCGTAGAGAATTGGTTTCAATAATTTTTTGCCATACTGTTAGTTTTCCTTCTCCCTCACTATGTGACCGATTTTCAGCCGATCGAGCTTTTCATGGGTACCCAAGGCTTGATCATATTCTATTAAGAATGTGATTCATCAAGCATCGTTGCAACAAGGCTGGACATGGCATCATGCCTGTAAGAAAGATAAACATGACCAACAACCAAAGGAAGTAAATAAATTTGCAAATACAAATTACACAGGTCAAGGCAAGGCCAGGTGATTTAAGGCCAAGTACAATGACCAGCTAAACGAAGGTGGTGAAGGCAAGACATAAGCATGGCAAGCATCACGGAAACAAGGGTACACAGTAAGGCCTGATATATGGAGTATCAAGGTAGCTTTGTTCTCATGTATATACGTATGCCGACAATGTGTATATACATATTCAGGAGTGTGTATATATATACACATATACGTCGGCCTCCACGCACATACACGTTCAAATTTCCAAACACCTAAACAGGTAAAAGATAGAGCACAACACAACACAACATAGCAGCCAACAAAATCTAAACCCAACTAGCCATTTTACTTTAGTTCCTATCAAAATAAACATACTTGAAACAAGCTAATCGTAAGATGAAATTTACATATTGCAGTGATGATCTAGGCATAGGCGACAGAGACCATTTGCTGGGTTGCAACCGAGGCTTCGGGGAGGTGCGGAGGAAATGACATGTTGTTGTTGCATTGGTAAAGGAAAACAGTGGCTCAGCATGATGAAGTTATGGTAGTGAATAGGGCAGGTCAGGAAGCTCAAGTAGATTGATTTGCAGTGATGCTGAGACAGTGTAGAAAGTTGATGGTGAGTTGGCCGCCGCAGCAACTGGAGGTGAAGCTTGCGGCTTGGGAGAGGAAGGTGGATTGAAGCGACCCGAACTTCCCCGGTCTCCGAAGAGATGAGAAAGAACGAATTACTGTGAGGACAAGACAAAACAGAACGCAGACGGAAGAACATTTCATTGCTATTACAACAATTCCATCAGATACAAGAATATACAGAGTATAATTGAATAAATTACATTCAATAAATATCAGAGGTTTAAATACAGTACTGCAACGGAAAAATAATACAAAACACAACTGAAAGTAATACACGGATACAGAGCTTTCCGAGCATCGTTCCAGATGTAAATCAGGATCCTATGAATATAAATCTGCAAAACCAAAACTACTAGCTGCCCGTGTAGAAAATAGGGCCACCCAGAGTTTAGGTTAAAACAATAAACTCCAGGTCAGTCATGTGACTGGTATGAGAACTAAAACAGTTATTAAAACTTTATTTTAAAAGAAAGTAATTCAAGGGACCACGCCGTATAACACGGAACAGGTTTCCTCCCAAGAACACCAGTGCATAGAGAAGGCAACGCAATGCTTTTTCGAAAAATGAAGCTATTATAAGACCCAGGTCCCATCACACAATGCAACGCAAGCCGGAGGATAGGGTTTTCCCTTATAATAGCCAAACATGCTTGGTACGTGTAAAACAAATCATTTGATACTATAATAAGTGTATAGTGTCAAAACAATTTCAATCATAAATATAAATCATAGACGGCATGGGTACCATATATCATGTCGCCATACTAGTTCTACAATTAAAACCGCAATATCACGTATTGGAAATTGGATTTCCGTCATGAGTCGAGGCAAGGGGCAAGCTCCTCTCCGCGTTCGAGACACTCTAGCAAATGTCTCAGGGCTACGCACTCTGGGCAACCCTGGATGCTTCAGGGCCGGTCCTCACTTACGTTAGAGGATTGGCAATTCCTGAACACATGTTTCCCGGTCCTTACAGACCTAAAATCAAGGCGTCTCATCCAACAACCACAAAGGTGAAAAGTATATAAATGTCAGGGCTGGTAAGTCACTGACACCACCAAAGCTAGAAAGAAACGTCGTGCTCTCCCTGCAGTCCGTATCCCGTTTTTAACTCATACCGAGGTGTGAGGCTCGAGAATTCACGTCATACACAAAGCTGCCACGTAGGTCGTGCTTTGATCATCAACCACAAGACTTAGCTTTTCAACAGAAGCCTTGATCATTGCATCTTAGCGTGTCACACAGGCAATTCATGCCATGCGATTGATGTCCATCGATATACAACCTCTGAGCTCGTACGTCTCAGAGAAGGGCGTTAAGCAAAAGAATAAATTCTCCGCCGCCAAACAGATGTATATTTAATAGAAATCAATCAACACAGAATAAAATCCAATGTCAGACACACAATCCATTTACAAGTCCGTTCTGGGTCTGAACGAAACCGAAGGCACTTTCCTCGCATATCCATCCATCTCCAAGTACGTCTGGACGACCACCAACTATTTCCATCCTCTTGGGTGTACAGCCCAATCAGGATCGTCAGTAATTACCCAAACGATGTGAAGACTTCCGGTCTTCGACCACCGTCTTCATCTTCGACATATCGTCGAATCGGTTATTCAGAATGGGTATAAACCCGGCCTTTCCGAACAACCCGCGTATATTAAAACAAATGTTACATAAACACAACATACGCCTCATTCCAATTCAGAATATTCTTTTATTCACAAAATCACATTTTTAGGGAATGGTTCCCATTAATTTTATCCAAGATAAATTCTTTAAAATTTATCCTTTAATCTTCCTTTGGATGTCATTTCAAACCAGATTATGGTTTTCTAAACTAGTCGAGATTAGCGAACCACACCGAAGTAATTATTTATTTTATTTCCCAATCCCAACCTATTCATCCCATGAAGCAAAACTGGTAATACTCCATATCTAATACTATGGTGTTATCGGTAAGATTGATTACCATTTCACGTTCAAATCTAATTAAAGATTTAACTATCGCTTTGGAGCAAAACTGGCGATACTCCATTCTCGCTCATTTCTAAATTTGATAATTTAGATTATAGATTTACATTTCAATCTAATTGCAGATTCGTTAAAACTCCTTTTACTGGGTTAAAGAACTAGTGTTATTTAAAACACAGTTCACGACAAACCCAAATCACATTCTATTTATTATCGGGTTAAAGAACTAGTGTTATTTAAAACACCGTTCACGATAAACCCATTTCAAATCCAATCAAATATATTAGAAATTCCGATTTATTTAAAACCCCTTTTTAAATATAATTTATTTATTTAAAAATAATTGGGTTTTAAATTTAGTTACAAAACTAGTTCATTTCGATAAAAATCCATTTTTACCTTTTCAAATATGGAGTTTTTCACCCCAATTTTTCTTAAATCATTTCTTATGATTTTACCCAAATTATTGATATTTTTAATAATTTTATCAAGGCACGTACAGTCGATTTCCACCAATGGTCATCGAACTACACTTATAGCGACCTTTTTCAAATTTGATTTCGACGTATCTCCAAATCCAACCATTAGATTTCAAATTTCTAATATTCGTTAGAAAGTTCTTTTCGATACGAACCCAACGGTTCCAGTTTTAGGAGAATCCGACGGTCGGATCTCCCGTAATGTCCGTTTGAAATAAATGGTCGAAATTCACGAACTGCCGCGGCGCGGCGCGTTCTATTCAGGCCATTATATTATATATATAATATATATAATATATATTTCGTCGATTTCTATTTTAAAACGAATTTTATAAATCGTTTTAATTTCGTTTCAAAAACAATTTCAACTTCCATTTCAATCCAAAGCAAAATTGAATTTTTTTTCCTTATAAATTCGTTTTAAAATTCATTTCTATTCAATTCAAATTTCAATTCAATTTGAATTCATTTCAATTCGCTTTCAATTCAATTTGAATTCGTTTTCGATTCAATTCAATTTCAAAGTCGTTTTCTATTCGATTCAATTCGAATTGGTTTTCTATTCGATTCAATTCAAATTGGTTTTCTATTCGATTCAATTCAAATTGGTTTTCTATTCAATTTATTTCGAAATCATTTTATATTCGATTCATTTCAAAATCGTTTTATATTCCATTCATTTCCGTTTTCTATTTGAATCAAATTCATTATATATTCAATTGAAATCAAATCCGTTTTATATTCAATTCGAATTCAATTCGTTATATATTCAATTCGAATTCGTTTTCTATTCAATTTGATTCAAATTTCATTTCAAAATATTCGATTTCGAAATCACTTTTCAATATTCATTTTAAAATGAATAAAATCGATATAAATATCGTTCACGTCAAAATGGCGTCAATCTAATCAACACGGCTTCATATATTTCTATTTTCAAATATTCTATTTCAAATATTTCTATTTCAAATATTTCTATTTCAAATATTTCTATTTTCAAATATTCTATTTCAAATATTTCTATTTTCAAATATTCTATTTCAAATATTTCTATTTCAAAATATTTCTATTTCAAATATTTCTATTTCAAAATATTTCTATTTCAATACACGACTCTATATCTTTGTCAACACATGACTAATCTCAACGAATGAGTACCGTCCACGTGTGACTATTTTGTTATTTAATATATTTTATGAAAATTTAGGTATCTATCGTTTAATATTAAATCAGACTCCAACCGTAAATTAGTAAGAGAACGATTCCCTGAATATTAACCCCGAAGGCCGAAACCAACATCAGATCAATATTCAGGAGACCACTCATCTCATCTATTTTCCAGTTAGTTTCTAATTTCATATATGATAAAGATGTAAATTTTATTGTTAAATATTTCGTGCAACACATGACTAATCTCAACGGATGAGTACAGTCAACACATGAACCTTTACTTTATAGTGATAAAGATATAAATTTTATTGTTAAAATATTTCGTTCAACACATGACTAATCTCAACGGATGAGTACAGTCAACACATGAACCATTACTTTATAGTATAAAGATATAAATTTTATTGTTAAAATATTTCGTTCAACACATGACTAATCTCAACGGATGAGTACAGTCAATACATGAACCTTTACTTTATAGTATTCTTTATTTTCTAAATTGGAATGAGGCCCAATCAATTACCATATAATCTTAATTATATGGATTTTCATACATCACACTTATATAATAGCATTGGAAAATAATCAACCATCAACCAAAGTGCACTACACTGTGTAAGCATCAAATATAGATATCTAACGCTTATAACAGTCTGTCAATCAATCGATCGACATATTCAATCAATCAGGATGAGTGAACTTCAAATTTCATCCCAACACCCGTGTGGGGTTTCAAACAATCAAACACAGATTTTATTCGTGCAGTTGGGCGATGTGTAAAATTTATCGACCCAATCAATATCCTTCAAATAGGTGTACATAAACAAACCGTCCGGTTTGTAAATGAATATTTATTTATTCACATTCACATTAAAAATTATATTTTAACGATAAAACATTTTATTTTAACACATGAATTTTTATTCAGTTCATTTATTCAATAAAATGATATTTTTATTTTTCTAACATATTTTAGGAAATTTCGGCGGCATAACGGCACGATACTAGAAACGGGACGAGGCCTAGCCTTATCCCCGGTCTAGTGAAGGCCCACGCCATTCACATATCAATCAAATTTACCAAACAACCAAATTCAAATCAAATCATCTAACTAATCCATGCAACCAAACAAACAAGTCCATGGTCTGTGGACGATTGTGTCGGGTGCTACTAAGCACCGTCTGCATCCTAGTATATATATATATATATAACTAGAAAAAGAAATTGAAAGGTGAGAAATTCTCACCAATAGCTATCCAATACCACGACTCTTCATTTATAGAAATCTTCGCCATTCTCGCCCTTTGTCGCTTTCGTTGCCCGTAGCCACTATATATATAAAAATCACATTTTTATATTGCTATTCAACATATAAAAATCGAATTTTTACTATGCTATTCAATATATAAAAATCGAATTTTTACTATGCTATTCAATATATAAAAATCGAATTTTCAGTTTCAAAAAAAAATCTAATCTTTTCTATTTTTTAAAAAAATAAATCTTTTATATTTTAAAAAAACTAATCTTTTTCTTCTTCATTCGTATACACAACAAAAATCCGTTCCTTTTTTCCAAACTGAAATCATGTTTTTCATATATAAAAATTTCATTTCTTTCAATTATAAAGATTTTATCATTATAAAAATCACCTCTTTGTTTCAACGTATATATAATAAAAATCAGATTTTTATTTCGCTACATATACAAAGATGATATTTTTACTATCTTACCTATATAAAAATTACATATTTACACTTCTACAACATAAAAGATTATATTTTTATAACTCTACAACATAAAAGATTATATTTTTATAACTTCTATTTTATAAAAATCATACTTCACATATTTCCCATATGATAAAAATCATATTTTTACATCTTCTATATAGTAAAGATTATATTTCTAATACTTTAAAAATATAAAAATCATATTTTTATTATTTTATTCATATGCAAATCATATCGCTCCCAGGAAAAGCATATCTTCATGTATATATATATATATAAAACGTATTTTTATATTGCTGCTTCCTATATTTTATCTTCATAAAAAGATTTCCAACCTAGGATAAAAATCCCATTTTTATCTTCCTAAAGATCAAATCTTTCCTACAATAAAGATCCAACTTTTATTGGCCATTTATATGAATAAAAATCTAATTCATTTACTGATTTTAAATAACCTAATAACTTTATGATAAAACAAATAAATAAATAAAATGGACTTACTGTATTCAGCGGGAAAAGGCGGGGAGGAGGGGGGTCTACTGTCAATCTTCGATGGCAAAGGGGGCGGCGCAGAAGGCGGATTCCAGTGTCGAGGTGGTGGGTCGGAGGCGTGGGGCGGTCCAGGGGGTGGCGCAGCTTCATCAGAGAAAGGGGGCGGAGCGAGGAAGAACGGGGCAGGGAAGGAGGAGAACTAGCGGAGGGAGAGCGGGGCCAGGGGAGGAGCTCCTCCGCCGGAGCGCCGGCGGTGCAGGGGCGACGCGCCCTCCTGGAGGCGCGGCTCCGATCGCTAGGGCACAGCCCTCTTTTTTTTTTCTGCTTGATTCGATTTTGAAAGAAAAGGGGGGGGGGCAGAGCAATTTAAGGAGGAGGGAGAGGTTTTTCAATTTTTTAATTTATTTAATTATTTTAATTTCTAAAAAGTTGACTTTTACATACGACCTCTAAACGAGGCCCACCGCCTGTCGTCCATAGCGTTTCACCCCCATTCCGAACACAACGGGATATGTATCGCAAGCTGATTTGATCGTTTCGATCAGTTTTCGTCAAAATCAACATATAACTCTATATATTGAATTTGAACGCGCATTTCAATTTACCGGGGTCACATACGAACTCTAAAAATTGCAGAAAAATATTTTCTAGCTTCGTATTGACGATACGGTCCTAACAAAACTAGTTTCGTCGAATTCTGAGACCATTGGAAAAATGGCCATTTTCCAGTCGATTAAAATCAACTAAAACTGGTCAAACGCGTTTTCCTTTACCACGCTCACATATTGATTCGAAAAATTATGAAATTTAAAACCTAGCAATAATTCGACATCACGGATCCAACAAAAGTGGTTTCGTCGAAATCCGAGGTCGTTTGCAAAATGTCCATTTTTAAGGGCCTGAATTCCATAGCGACTATTCAGAATTTTCAACTGGACATATCTTTTGATCCCCACTATGAAATTTTGATTTTTTCGGATTCGTTGGAAAGATATTCCCAATTAGATCCTAATGTTTTTGGTTTCGCTAAAATCCGGATTGTTTTGCACCCGGTACGTTCATTTGAAGTTTGAAATCGAATTATCGAACTACCGTGCCATTTTTAATTCTATTTATAATTATATATAAATATTTATATTCTAACGACGACTTATATAATATATACATTCTAATTATATTAAAAATAAATTTTCCCGTCAATATTATTTAAAATAATCTATTTTAAATATACAAAATTCGCTAAAATTGCCAAAATAAAATTTTTAAACTGGTTCAGAATTTCTGGGTTATTACATGGATCGTAGGCCAAGGAAGGTGGAGGCTATTGATCGAGAGGTTGCGCGCCTGATCAGAAGGGGCTGTGCGATTTCAATTTTGAGGAGGAAGATGCTGATTTGTGTGAGGGAGGATGCCATTATTTTTCTCTTCGATTTGGGCAAAACGCGGCTAGAAAAAAGAACGAAGAAGGGAGGTGGAAATAAAATAACGTGGACGGGGAATGGAAATAAAAGGAGAAAGGATTGAGGAAAATTAAAACAAGAATAAGTGTCAAAACTAAAATTTTCTCCTTTACGCAATTGTTAGAATTTCAATAAGATTTCAACAAGTGGCAAAATTTATTAAAGAATTATTTTCACAAGTGTATATACTATTTTTTTAGCAAGGTCGACGGGGCTGAGTGGACCCCTACCATTTTATTAATGCACCAGTGAAAAGAGAAAAATATAACATATATACAAGATTACGTAGAAACATGGTACATTAACGCAGGAAACACAAACATAACACATATATACATGCCAAAGATTAAAGTAACCTTTGCATGATGCCGGGATCGGAAGTGAAATTCAGAAGCTTCAATCCATTCTTCACTTCCATTCTAACACTTTTGCAAAAACTGATCTCTGCTTTCTGCCTCCACAAGACTGAAAATCCTATAGTTCCTTTCCCTCTAGGTTGAGCTCAAGAATTTTTTAAGTGTGTAACAAAGATTTCTTCCTTTACTGCTTTTCTTACTCGTTTGTCTCTCCATATTTTTCCACTCAATACTACTAGTTTGACTAGCACCACATATCCCTTTACTTTGCATGAGATCAGACCAAATTGTGAAAGTGGTAATGCATTTAAAGAAAATATGGTTAATACTTTCTTCATTCTCACCGCACAGGACACAAAGCATATCAGTTTGCATACCACGACTATGATGCTTGTCTTTGGTGAGTAATGCTTTGTTTATTATTTTCCAAAGAAGCAAATTCTCTTTAGCACCGTTGTCTTTGAGCTAGACTTTCTTGTTCCACCTACTTCTCAACATTGCTTCATGACCCATCAGTATTGGGTACATTTTCTTTATTTGATATGGTTTTTTCTCTATGCCCCACAGAATTATTTTATCAGTTTCATCACCCACCTTTAGTTTATATGCTTCACACCAATACTGATTGATCCTAGGAACCGCAATAACAGGGGGTGTTATAACATTATTATGCAAGTATTGCCTAAAATTTGCATTTCTACTCAAGCCGTCACCTCTATTTCAATCTCAGAAAGGTCTCTACTCAAAATAAAACCAGTTGATAACCATAGATCTTTCCACAAACTAACATCCACTCAGAAATCCCTCTACTCAAAATAAAACCAGTCGACAACCATGGATCATTCCAGAAACTAATATCCGTGTGATTGTTTACTTTGTACCAAAAGAAAGGAAGGATTATGTCTATCAGCTTGAAGATGCTCCTCCATGTCTACGACAGTTATTGCGTTTGTACCACAGACCAGAAGTTCTTACTCTTGATGACATGTTCTTTCGACCACACCACCCATACACTGTTACTTGAGTTAAGGAAACATTCAATATGTTTGATAAACGCTGCTTTATTCATATTCACTATTCCAAGGCCGCCTTTGCAAATCGGTTTTTCAACCATTTTAAAAGCAATAGGTGACCAGTACTTGCCTTCCATCCTACCTTTCCAGAATAAACGCATGAAAGAAGATCTAATCATGTTATTGAGTATGGTAGGGAGAATGAAAGTCCTTGCCCAATAGACTTGCATGGAGAAAATAACAGATTTAATTAATGTGAGCCTTCCTGCTTGACTCAGAAATATGCTCGTCCGACATTCCATTCTTGCAGTAATTCTACTAAAAAATGGCATGCATTGATTAATAAAAATTTTTGCAGTAGACAAAGGAAGACCAAGACAGTTAATTGTGTCATTACTACATTGCAGACCAGTCTTAACACTCAGATCACTTACATGAGAATTGGTAAGCCCCGCTGTCTTCATTTCTGTTTTAATAAGGTTGACTCGCAAGGCAATAACTTCATAGATACTCGAGAGTGATTCAAAGATATTGTCAATGGTGCTAGCTTCAGGAGGGCAGAAAATCACAAGTTAAAAATTAAAAGCACATAAGTGTATCTAAGTATTTTATTATACTCTAAGTATAAAAACACATAAGTTTATCTTATACATTTTTCAAATACATGCCTTAAATTAATTCAAATCAAGTTCAAATTAAAGTAAAATAAAATAGATTATAATTCTCAAGTTAAAAATTAAAAATTAAAATCTTCAAATATTCAAACAATACATTTCAATTAATTAAAATATTACTAACGTTTAAATTTTAACCAAACCAGTTAGATTCAAAAATTGAAATTAAATTTTATATATTGTTGACATCAAAAGTTGGTCACTAGTGACAGTCAACCACCCCCAATCGTGTGGAGAGCACATGAATAATGATTATAGAATGCGGTAAAGTAAAGAAAGCAGGGAACATGCAAGACTTTTTATAGTGGTTTGGAAGAGATGGTGTCTACGTCCACTTTATATGTATTGGTTTACTTGTGATTACAAGTACAATGCTTTTTCTATCTTAAGAAAGAAGAATCAGCTATTTTGAGACTTAGCCGTGGAGAAGTTTTGATTTAGGAGGAGAATTTCAACTAAAAGTTGAAGTAGCAGAAAAAAGGTCCCTTTCCATTTTGAGCTTGGATGTATTTATAGGTGAAGAAGTGGGCTGACCAGGCTACTACATGGCTTTCCTCTTTTTCGGAGCTTGGACACGTGGAGCTCGATTATTGGAAGTAGCTGCGGTGGTGGGACCCGGTCCACTACTAATTAATAGTATCCTCGAGAATTGTGGCTTATGTGGCAACTGAGATGAGGTGTATCAAAAGTAGAGCCTTGGTCGGTAGCGTTTGACCGCCTTTGCTGCCTTGAGAATTGGTCTGAGTAATGAATGACTTAGTTGGATATTTCTTGGTTAATCCATGATATTTGGTCGATCTGATATTGAGGGAAGCAGTTAACTCAATTGGATGAGAAGAGCGATTTTTCCGGGTTCGATGAGCCATTGTTTGAAGGAGACTAATGTGACGGCCCGCCCCGCACCAACCGACATTTACTCCAAAGGTGAGCTGTACACATGTCCAGTTAGCACGGAACGGATCGTCAGAAGGAAAAGGAAGAAGGAAATGAACATACAAAGAACCTGTAGAATGTCTCACAGCGCATAGAACAAAATATAATAATAACATACTTGACATAAAACAGGAGAGACAGTGCATAAGCTGAAAACCAAAACTAAGCATCATAGCAGCGGAAATCCAAAATACAGCTTATTACAACTTTTCAAACTGTCTCAAAGCAAAAGCAAGATAAAGGAGGTACACTACTAATGCCCAAGTAGCAACCACCAACGACACAGGGAGAATATATATATATATCATACGTGGAAGCCTCCTGCCCGCCTCCGAATCAGCTACTCGCGCATCACCAGCTAACCTGTCTCTAGTCTGCTCGTGTGAGCACCCAGAGTAATAAGAGGAGACATAAAACTCTGGGTCAGACATAAAGCCTGGTAAGAGCGATAAGCATCTAAAGTGAACAATAACAGGTAGACAAAACATACCTGAACCTGGACCTGCAACCAAAGAGTTAGCACTACATACTGTACAACACTCTAAGGTGCCATATCAAATCGTGTAAAGATACGGAGGTGGGGGGTGTTGATGTCATAATGATGGCAAACAATCAAACATAGCAACCATCCTCACATCTCTCACTCAGTGCGTAAAGCATACGATATTCACTACTTCGATCACCCAACATACTTTGCTACGATCACTTTGCCCCATGAAGTCATAAATGGCTTCACTGCACTGAAAACGTAGCCACTAATCCTTTGCTATGTCCACTTGCCCCATGGAGTTATTCACCCCATCTGCGCTGGCTCATAGCCTTACCAATCCTTAATATGTCCACTTGCCCCCATGGAGTTATTCACCCCATCTGCGCTGGCTCATAGTCTTACTACGCATCACCTTGCCCCTTAAGTCGTAATGACTCTACTGCACTGATAACGTAGTCTTGCTACCATCACCTTGCCCCTCGAACCATAATGACTCTACTACAATGATAAGTAGCCCATCATCCATTTTTAGTGGTGAATCGAAGTTATGAACGTTGACAACTCCTTAGCACACGTCCCGCAGCAAAGCCCAACCATGAAGTGAACTCATCGGTTCCCAATTGGATTCTGAGCTCTAACTTCCCATGTTGGACTACCTTTGCATCTCGGGTTATTGGTCAATACTGGGTCGGGTCGGGTTCCCCTTCAAGCCATCGGTTCGGGTCGGGTGTCCATGCTGAGTCGGGTCGGTGTGTTGTCTCCCCCTGTAGCGGTTCGGTTCGGGTTCGCAGCGTTGTATCGGGTAGGGTGTCCTTCTTCAGGTCGGGTGTCCCACCTCGAGTCGGGTCGGGTGCCATCTCCCCTCCAGTTCGTGCTTCCGCTCCGATCCGTTCCCTCGTTCTTCACGTGCTTTGATCCGATCCCTCCTTCTTTATCCGATCCGATCCCAGTTCAATTAGTGTGGCCTTCCTTTTTGCCAGTTTTCTCAAGTGTCAGGTTCCGATCCGATCGAATCCCTTGCCCAGTTCAACTTATCCGATCCAATTCGAAACCTGCACTGTTTCCTGAAGCTTTTCCAGCAAGTGTTTACGCCGTTCGACGATGTTTTCGACCATTCTAACTATTGAAATCAATCACAAAGCATATCATACAGTCATAGCAACAAGCACAATCAACCACAAACATCAAAACATCAATATGATAGGTTAAATGGATCAAACATACCCAAAATCCCATATTTTCCCTTAAGCATGTTTAGGTGAAACTAATGATAGGATTAGCAAAACTTAACCAAATTAACCCAAACTCATATCAGAGGTCTAAAACATCATTTATGATTTTATAAACATTTTTCCCGAATTTTATCATGTTTAAATTCGCTAATTAACACTAATCACCCTTAATTAGCCATAATTAGTGCAAAACTATGCAAATCACTCACCTTAGCCACAAATAAACTAAGATCTGAAATAAATCTCTGATTTGATGTGAATCCCAATGCTAAACAGCAGCTCCAATGTTGATTTGGTGTAGATCTTCCTTGATTAGAGGTTGCTAGGCTTAATCCTTGACCAAAAGATGATTTGGAGGTGATTTAGAGGTTGGAGGCCATTTTTAGGGTTCCTTGGTGATAAGTGGAGGCTAGAAAACTGAAATGGAATGATTCTCTAACTCATTTCAGCCTCCCCATAACCCTAATCCCGAAATGGGTTATGGGTCTATTCACTAATCACCCTATTTGGCCCGGTTAAGCAGTTTTTCACCTTCCAAACCTTATTTAAGCCATATCTCCCAAACGGTAAGTCCGTTTGGCTATTATGACCACTCTACGGAAAGGTAAACAATCGAACAAATCTAATGGAAGTGGTTTCAGGTCAAAATTCCTTTCCAATCAAAAGTTATGCCCAAAACAAGATCAGCTAGGGGCAAAATGGTCATTTAAAAGTCGACAAAAATCATGAACATGGGAAATGACTCTAATGGATGTTTCCCAAAGTTACATGACCATACAACTTCATGTGGGAATGAAATAAATATTCTACGATCCCCCGATGCGTAGAGTACGGGTTGTTACACTCCCCCCCCCCCTAAGAAATTTCGCCCCCGAAATTCCCTAACCAAAACACACAAAAGGGTCCCGCGTGCCTATCAATCATAAAACAACAATCAAACATGCAAAACAAGCAAAATGAGTCTATCCTAGCATGCAGAATAACTAAATTACGAAGTAAATCTTACCAGGCAAAGAGTTCTGGATACGCTTTCCTAATGCTCTCCTCTGTCTCCCAAGTACAATCATTCTCGTTCTCGCCCCCACTGAACCTTGACTAGCTTCACCGCCTTCCTTCGAAGTTGCTTCGTATCGTGCCCCACAATACGAATCGGCTTGCGGTTCCCAACCGCCTCGGGTTCTACCTCGAAGTCCTCTAACTGATCAGGTGAAATAGTCAAATCTGAGTCGTGAACGAACTTCCTCAGTTGGGAAACATGAAATACATTGTGAACTCCCGCCATCTTCTCTGGTAAGCCAACTCTATATTCCAAATTCCTGACTAGCTCAAGAACAGGGAATGGGCCAATAAATCTTGGTGCTAACTTGCCTCTCCTGCCAAATCGTATCACGCTCTTCAACGGAGAAATCTTGACAAACACCAAGTCACCAACGGAGAATTTTAAGTCCCTTCTCCTCTTATCAGCATAACTCTTCTGCCTATCTTGGGCAGCTTTCATTCGTTGCTGAATGATCTTAATCTTGTCTGAAGTTTCTCTCACCACATCTGGTCCAAACATAAACTTCTCGTCAGTCTCTATCCAACATGATGGTGAGTTGCACGGTCTTCCGTACAAAGCTTCATATGGAGCCATACCGATACTGGATTGGTAGCTATTATTATATGCAAACTCTACTAGATGCAAATGGTCATCCCATGATCCACCAAAATCCAATATACAAGCTCTCAAGAGATCTTCCAATATACGATTCACCCTCTCCGTCTGACCGTCGGTCTGAGGATGATATGCGGTACTGAGATGTAATCCTGACCCTAGAGCCTCTTGTAAGCTCTTCCAAAACCCACTAGTGAACAACGGGTCTCGGTCACTTACAATGCTTTTGGGTACTCCATGAAATCTCACTACCCACTTCATATACAAATCTGCCAACTTGGCTGCCGTTCTGGTCGATTTGACTGGTATAAATCTTGCGCTCTTAGTCAATCGATCCACAATTACCCAAAGTCTATCGTGTCCCGATCTAGTCCTTGGTAAACCGTCGATGAAATCCATCGAGACTTGCTCCCATTTCCATTCGGGAATTTCTAGTGGTTGCAACAACCCACTAGGCTTCTTTTGCTCGGCTTTAACTAGCTGGCAATTCATGCATTTGGATATAAACTTCCCAACGTCTCTTTTCATCCCTTCCCAGTAGTAAGTCTGCTTCATGTCTCGATACATCTTATTACCACCGGGGTGTATAGTCAGTTTTGAGTGATGACATTCTCTAAGCACTTCATCTCTCAAACCATTCACGTCGGGTACAATGAGTCTTCCATTCTTTCGAAGCCATCCATCTCGATCAAGCCCATACACATTCATCTCCTCACCGTCAATGTCCATCTCTAACTTGGAGATGATTTCCAATAGATTAGGATCGTCCCTCTGGCTGGAACCGATCCGCTCTATCAAAGTGGGTCTGATCGTCTAACTAGCTAGCATGACTGGATCCAATTCGCACTTTGGTCTGAAATCAAACCCCGCGATATACTCCAGTTGCTTCCACTCAAGAAACATAGCCCCTAAACTGGCATGTCTCCTACTCAAGGCATCGGCTACCGCATTACCTTTCCCAGGTGTGTATGCGATATCAAAATCATACGAAGCCAAGAACTCTAACCATCTCTGCTGACGGAGATTCAGATCTTTCTGAGAGAAGAGATACTTTAACGATTTATGATCGGTAAACAACTCAAATCTTTCTCCCAAGAGATAGTGTCTCCACATTTTCAACGCAAACACGATCGCTGCTAATTCCAAATCATGGGTAGGATACTTCTTCTCATGCGGCTTTAGTTGCCGACTAGCATAAGCTACAACCCTACCTCCTAGCATCAATACAGCACCTAGTCCGGTACCACAAGCATCCGTGTATACCGTCATCTCTTCATTCCCTTTAGGAATGACTAATACTGGCGCACGCGTCAACTTCTCTTTTAGACTCTTGAATGCATTCTCACACACTCCGTCCCAGACGAAGGACTGATTCTTCTTAGTCAACTGAGCCAACGGTGCTGTTATCTTGGAGAAGTCCTGGATAAACTTACGATAATATCCAGCTAATCCCAAGAAACTTCTTACATCTGTTGCATTCTTGGGCGTAGGCCAATCCTGTACCGTAGCCACCTTCGCAGGGTCCACGGCAATACCACTCTCTGAAACAACATGACCCAAGAATCTCACTTCCCTTCTCCAGAAATGACACTTAGAGAATTTCGCTTTCAACTGGTGTTTCCTCAACACCTCCATCACTATTCTCAAGTGTCCCTTGTGTTCCTCCTCTATCCTTGAATAAACAAGGATATCATCCACGAACACAAGAACAAACTTATTCAACTGATCTCTGAATACTCGATTCATAAGATCCACAAAGTAGGCTGGTGCATTGGTCAACCCAAATGGCATGACCAACCACTCATAAAATCCAGACGGCATCCTAAATGCCGTTTTCGGAACACTCTCATCTGCTACTCGAAGCTGATGAAATCTGGTCGTGAGGTCCAATTGGGAGAACACTCTTGCTCCTTCCAGTTGATCAAACAAATCATCTATCCGCGGTAGAGGATACTTATTCTTCCTCGTTACCTTATTCAACTCGCGATAGTCCACACACAAACGAAGGGAACCATCTGCCTTAGTGGCAAACACAACTGGTGCTCCCCACTCGGAGACACTTCTTCTAATAAATCCCTTCTTCAAAAGATTGCTGACTTGCACCCCGAGCTCTCGCTGCTCCCTTGGTGTCATACGACGAAGTGGCATCACTATAGGTCTGGCATCTTTCACCAAATCAATACGGAACTCAATCTCTCGGTGTGGTGGAAGCCCGGTCACCTCCTCGAAGACGTCCGAATACTGGCCAACCACGGGCACATCTGACAACTCATCTTGCGGGATGTCGAGGGAATTTACAAAACTAGCCATAACCCCATCACTAGGTAGGCTACCAAACACTACCCTCCGCCCATCATCCGCCCTCACTGTCACCAAAAAGCCCTCACAGTCTACCACCACCCCGTATCTTCGGAGCCAATCGACTCCCAATATAATGCCATACCCAGTAAAACCCAAAACAAAGCAATCACATACAAACATACATCCATGACTCGATAAGACCAAATTCCTGCAAATCATACTAAGGCTAGTCGAACCACCAATCGGGTTCGTCACTATCAATGGTCTATCGACTATCTCGGGTTCCAGTCCCAACCTATCTACCAGGTCACTAGATATGAAGGAACGGGAAGCCCCAGTATCAAACAAAACTCGAACGGGTATATCATAAATAGAAAGCATACCTTGAATAACAACATTCTTTCCTTTCTCCACCGCAGTTGGGGCATTCGACGAAGAAGGAACAACATCAATAGCATATGCTTTCACAATCTGCTTCTCCTTAAGAGGTTGCGGACACTTGTCCTTGAAATGTCCCACTTGACCACAGTTGAAGCACTTCTTATCCGCTGGCTTGGCCCGACAATCTTTAGCATAATGGCCTTTCTTCCCACAGCTGAAGCACTCAACATCCTTCTTGCTCTTTTTCTGGCCACCCTTAGATTGGTCCTGCTTCCTTTTATTTTGAGAATTATTCTTGCCTCCACCGCCTGCTTGCGGCTTTGGCCCTTCTGCAGATGCAGCCTCAGTCTTTGACTTAGGGTAAAGACTCTCTGACCTCAAAGCTTTCCCCACGATCGATTCAAAAGTCTCATCGATGTGATTAATAAGCCTCTCCCCCAAGTATCCATCCAAACCAGTAATGAACTTCTCATTCTTCTTCTCAGGAGTGTCAATGAGAGACAGTCCATAATTCGACAAAGTGTCGAACTCAGCAATATAATCAGAAATAGCCCTTCCATTCTGCTTGAGTTCCAAGAACCTCTTAAACAACACTGATTTCTGGGCAGCGGGGATAAACTTCTCGCTAAAGCGAGCCTTGAACTGATCCCAAGTAACCTGATCCTCTGGAGTAGCTGTTCTAATGGCATTCCACCAATTCATCGCTCGCCCTTGCAGCTGGCGAGACGCTAGCCTTCTCTTCATCGCATCCTCGAGACCTAAGTCATCAAAGATACGGTCACAGCTATCCATCCAGTCTTGAACATCCGTGGCCGACTCCGTCCCGTGGAACGGCTTCCCACCAAGATTAGTGTAATCTTTGCACAACTTGGCGAAATAGACCCTAGGCGCCTGCACTACTGGGCCAACACCAGCTCCAGGATTGGGAACTGCCCCTTGCACTTCTCTAAGCATGTCTCTCATGAGGTCGGTAAACATCGCCCTCATGTCAGCGGCATTCCCATTATTGGCCCCTCTACCGGTACCTCTAACATATCGGCTCATCGTCAATCTGTAAAAGGGAAACGATTAACGACCCCATAGTGGTACTAGTGCAGTGCAACTTCATCTTTATACTACTAATAGTATATACATACATAGTTTTTGAAAACCAAAGTAATCACAAATACGCGCTCTCATATACGTACTATCTCTCCCTAGTGTCTTTCCCTAGGTTAACTACGCAACCTAGAGCTCTGATACCAAGTGTGATGGCCCGCCCCGCACCAACCGACATTTACTCCAAAGGTGCGCGGTACACATGTCCAGCTGGCACGGAACGGGTCGTCAGAAGGAAAAGAAAGAAGGAAATGAACATACAAAGAAACTGTAGAATGTCTCACAGCGCATAGAACAAAATATAATAATAATAACATACTTGACATAAAACAGGAGAGACAGTGCATAAGCTGAAAACCAAAAATAAGCATCATAGCAGCGGAAATCCAAAATACATCTTATTACAACTTTTCAAACTGTCTCAAAGCAAAAGCAAGATAAAGGAGGTACACTACTAATGCCCAAGTAGCGACCACCAACGACACAGGGAGAATATATATATATATCATACGTGGAATCCTCCTGCCCGCCTCCGAATCAGCTACTCGCGCATCACCAGCTAACCTGTCTCTAGTCTGCTCGTGTGAGCACCCAGAGTAATAAGAGGAGACATAAAACTCTGGGTCAGACATAAAGCCTGGTATGAGCGATAAGCATCTAAAGTGAACAATAATAGGTAGACAAAACATACCTGAACCTGGACCTGCAACCAAAGAGTTAGCACTACATACTGTACAACACTCTAAGGTGCCATATCAAATGGTGTAAAGATATGGAGGTGGGGGGTGTGCATGTCATAATGATGGCAAACAATCAAACATAGCAACCATCCTCACATCTCTCACTCAGTGCGTAAAGCATACGATATTCACCACTTCGATCACCCAACATACTTTGCTACGATCACTTTGCCCCATGAAGTCATAAATGGCTTCACTGCACTGATAACGTAGCCATTAATCCTTTGCTATGTCCACTTGCCCCATGGAGTTATTCACCCCATCTGCGCTGGCTCATAGCCTTACCAATCCTTACTATGTCCGCTTGCCCCGTGGAGTTATTCACCCCATCTGCGCTGGCTCATAGTCTTACTACGCATCACCTTGCCCCTCAAGTCGTAATGACTCTACTGCACTGATAACGTAGTCTTGCTACCATCACCTTGCCCCTCGAGCCATAATGACTCTACTGCACTGATAAGTAGCCCATCATCCATTTTTAGTGGTGAATCGAAGTTATGAACGTCGACAACTCCTTAGCACACGTCCCGCAGCAAAGCCCAACCATGAAGTGAACTCATCGGTTCCCAATTGGATCCTGAGCTCTAACTTCTCATGTTGGACTACCTTTGCATCTCGGGTTATTGGTCAGTACTGGGTCGGGTCGGGTTCCCCTTCAAGCCATCGGTTCGGGTCGGGTGTCCATGCTGAGTCGGGTCGGTGTGTTGTCTCCCCCTGTAGCGGTTCAGTTCGGGTTCGCAGCGTTGTATTGGTTCGGGTCGGGTGTCCTTCTTCAGGTCGGGTCGGGTCGGGTGCCATCTCCCCTCTAGTTCGTGCTTCCGCTCCGATCCGTTCCCTCGTTCTTCACGTGCTCCGATCCGATCCCTCCTTCTTTATCCGATCCGATCCCAGTTCAATTAGCGTGGCCTTCCTTTTTGCCAGTTTTCTCAAGTGTCAGGTTCCGATCCGATCGAATCCCTTGCCCAGTTCAACTTATCCGATCCGAGCCCCCATATCCGATCCGATCCGAAACCTGCACTGTTTCCTGAAGCTTTTCCAGCAAGTGTTTACGCCGTTCGACGACATTTTCGACCATTCTAACTATTGAAATCAATCACAAAGCATATCGTACAGTCATAGCAACATGCATAATCAACCATAAACATCAAAACATCAATATGATAGGTTAAAATGGATCAAACATACCCAAAATCCCATATTTTCCCTTAAGCATGTTTAGGTGAAACTAATGATAGGATTAGCAAAACTTAAACAAATTAACCCAAACTCATATCAGAGGTCTAAAACATCATTTAAGATTTTATAAACATTTTTCTCGAATTTTATCATGTTTAAATTCGCTAATTAACACTAATCACCCTTAATTAGCCATAATTAGTGCAAAACTATGCAAATCACTCACCTTAGCCACAAATAAACTAAGATCTGAAATAAATCTCTGATTTGATGTGAATCCCAATGCTAAACAACAGCTCCAATGTTGATTTGTTGTAGATCTTCCTTGATTAGAGGTTGCTAGGCTTAATCCTTGACCAAAAGATGATTTGGAGGTGATTTAGAGGTTGGAGGCCATTTTTAGGGTTCCTTGGTGATAAGTGGAGGCTAGAAAACTGAAATGGAATGATTCTCTAACTCATTTCAGCCTCCCCATAACCCTAATCATGAAATGGGTTATGGGCCTATTCACTAATCACCCTATTTGGCCCGGTTAAGCAGTTTTTCACCTTCCAAACCTTATTTCAGCCATATCTCCCAAACGGTAAGTCCGTTTGGCTATTATGACCACTCTACGGAAAGGTAAACCATCAAACGAATCTAATGGAAGAGGTTTCAGGTCAAAATTCCTTTCCAATCAAAAGTTATGGCCAAAACAAAATCAGCTAGGGGCAAAATGGTCATTTAAAGTCGACAAAAATCATGAACATGGGAAATGACTCTAATGGATGTTTCCCAAAGTTACATGACTATACAACTTCATGTGGGAAAGAAATAAATATTCTACGATCCCCCGATGCGTAGAATACGGGTGTTACAACTAACTCATGTCAGCCTCGGTTCGGACTGGTTTTAAAGGAAGCTGGTTTAGGCCAAAACTTTCCTGGTCTTTCTGGAGTGTGAGTTCTTCTGTTAACCGATCGACCGATACTAAAGAGAGTTTATGGATATTGGGCTTCTATCTGTTGAGTCGTGACGTCTTTTTTCCAGAAAGTTGGTCAACACTTTGCCCCTCAGAATGCATCTTTCTGGGTAAAGGACGTATGTTCTGATCCTTGCATCAAAGTCCAATATTCAGGTAGCAATGGTTGCGCTGAACCATATTAAGGCCAGGAATTCGACGGTCCAATGGTTGTATTAAGACCAGAAAACCAACGATCGAGATAGATCGTATTAAGGTCAGAAAATCGGCAATCATCGAAGACTGTATTAAGGCCGAGAGAATAATTTTTAATTTTGGTTGTAAGAGCCATCACCTTCAAAGATTGTGCAGGCCATTCTTAGTCCAGAGAAAGTTGGTCTTGGTTGGGCGAGTATTAACCATACCCGCCTTGAAGATAAGGGCGAGCAGTAATTCCACTTGGCATAAAGGTATGGCGAGTATTAACCATACTCGGTTTATAGATGTGGCAAGTATTAACCATACTCGGCTTATAGATGTGGTGAGTATTAACCATACCCGTCTTACAAATGTGGCGAGTATTAACTATACTCGGCTTATAGAGGTGGCGAGTATTAACCATACTCAGCTTACAGAAGTAGCGAGTATTAACCATACTCGGCTTATGGAAAATGTTAATCATGTTCGACTTATATAAGATTATTTGCTAAGTTTTAATGAGTGGAGAGTGCACTCAATTTAAAGAAAAGGCAAGTATGATCCATACTCGGATAAAAGAAATCTGACCGTACTCGGCTCGAGGAGTAGGTTTAGTTATGGTGGCAGGCTTTTGATTGTGCATTACAGACGATGGCTTAGCATTGACCATATTCGGGTTGCTCGATCCATATCATCCAAACATAATCCATGTTTGGAAAAGAAAGATCACAGTTTACTAAAGAACTATTACAAGAAGATGAAAATAAATCCTAATAGGACAAACGTTGATTCCAAAGTATGTCTAGGAGCTAAATTGTGACACCTCATGTCCGTTAATGTCACTTATTAAGAGAATGCATTGAGTTTCGTGAAGCATTATAGGTAAACAGAAAAAGGAACATTACAAGACAGATATAAAATATCAGCGGAATTAAAAACTTTATTTACCATAAAGCGTTGTGGTTCAAAAACATCATATGTACATAAATTGGTACATCATCAAAACTTCTGTCTTGCACTTAAACATCAGAGCACAAAAATAAAAGAAGCATAATCCCGAAATAAAAACATAGCCATAGTAGCAAAGATATGAGCTTGAGCAATACTTCTAAGCAGCTCCAGCAAATTGATAGCAGAATCCTGATCAAGCTTGGGTATTCCCACCCTCGGAACCTTGGAGGGAGGGGACGTATGAAAGAAGAGGAAACAAAAAGGGTTAGACACAAAGGCTGGCGAGTCCAGTTACTTTTAGCAAAAGTATCATGACATGCATATAAAGTGGATAAGAGAGATAACATCATAAAAGACAGGTATGACAAGGTAAACATGATAAACATGATAGAACGTGTACGCTTCTCTAAAGATTACTTTGCACCGATACTAGTATAACCATAATGAGATGATCCCAACAACTATAATATGGTAGGCTTAGGCGTACTTCTGGTGAGAGGTTTTGGCCCTATACAATCAACATGCAACCCAAACTTATAGGTTCCTAAACTTTACCAGAGTCTAGATATACCCTAACTACTACCCTAATCGATCGGCCACCTACTCCGTAGGTACCCTACGCTGGCCCTACAGTAGGGTGTATCACTCCCAAAAGTGGCAACCCTTCATTTTCCGGATGTGCACAACCTTATTTACTGGTGTCACAGTCGTCTTGTCCCCCTCTGCCCGGACCATGCACGCACATGGCCCCGGTCGGTTTGTGCCGCCTACACTGTCCTCCACGTTTGGATCTCTTACAATCAGCCTAGTAAGCGTGCCCCGACTCCGACCTAGCTCGGAGTACTTGTTTGATACCTATATATGGATATGTTGGGCGGTTCCAGGCAGACTTCCGCCATAAGTGTAATCTAACCTGGTGTCTAGGTGCAGTTACAGTTATAATTACTGTAATCCTGGGCATTTCCATTATAAACCAAATTTACCTATGTCGTTATAGGTTTTCACGCCACTTTTCCCAAGTTATGTTCATAATAAACTATATGCCCCAAATTCATATTATTACACTTTATTCAAGTCATGCCCAAATTCCCAATTACAAGTTATGCCCAATTTCAATGTTTTTCCCCTCCTTCCCTGTTTAACGCGTTCGCATATTTCAGTGGCATGCCTAGGTCGAAAGTTGCCAGGCTATATAAAATAAAAAGGGAAAGATGAAGGGAAGATGGTAGAAATGATCATACTAATTAGATTGACATATAATGGCATAAACATATAGTAGCATAATGACAAGACAGGCACAGAGGAACAGATCAGATGAACATATGATAATCGAACTGATTCTAACATAATAGGGATGTCATAATAGGCATGATTAGATCTAAACAATGGTTTAGATATCCAACTAGTAATTGATCCAATTTAACCACAAACATGATATAACAGGTATAAGGTGATCTAAATAGTGAAACAATGGCAGATCTGACATGATAAATAGGTGAAAGTTTAGATCTAAGTCATGATAATGTTATAACATCATAGATACATAGGTTATAGCAGATCCGATTTGATTTAGATGGTCATAGGCATAGATCCAATTTAATGTCATATCAGGTTTTACTTTTAATTATTCAGATTTAAAAGTAACTTAAACTCACAGTGTTTGGATCTAGAAAAAAGAAGGAGAATAGCAGATGTTGAATCACAGATCTACGCTTGAATAACTCTAAACTTGATTAACTTGACTGCAGAAGAAGAAAAAGGTTTGATTCAGCCCGGGCAGTGACAACATCTAGTCCTCCATTATTTTTGGTGTGCAAAAATAGGAGAAATGAAGCCATATTTATAGCAGAACCCAAAACCCTAATCTATCCAGATCTGCGCAGGGGGAGTACCCATGGGTCGACACCCCCCTTGATAGGTCGACCCATGGGTCGACACCCCTGGGCGGAATTTTTGTCGCCGACGGAATTTTTGATTTTCAAACTGTTTTCTGAATTAATTATATATATATGGATGAATGCACTAAACATGTCTCAAGATTAGCATATGCAAGAGTGCTAGTAGAAATCAGAGCATACAGTAATATCGAAAAGCAGGTACGAGCAAAAGACAAGCAAGGGAATGTTTACATCCAAAGCGTGGAATATGAGAATTTACCTCCCATGCAACACATGTAAGTGTTTTGGCTACTTAGAGAGCCAGTGCAACACCACTTTACAATAAGTGCGGCAAAGAAAACCTGCAGAAGATGTGACAATGGAGCACAACAAAACATCAAGCGATACTTCGCCTACTACTACGCTAGCTACTAGTGCGGTTTATACCCAAATATCTACATATACTTCCACTACATTAACTAATTATGAGGAGAACCAGCCCCTTGTCCTGTCTAAGGTGGGGGAGCAACAAACGTTGGAGAAGACACACGAGGCACAACAGCTGGAGAAGGAGGCACCCCGGGTTCCTGAAACTGTGGGTGAATTAAAAGAGTTAGACATTAATCTCAGTAACCAAAAAGACGAAGATAACACTGCAAACAGGGGTAATCTCACTAAACATAACGAGGAATATGATGAGCAATTTAAGGCAGTGGGCAAGAAGGCAAAAAACTTGTGTACACAAGTAGTTCCTCCTAAGAACTTGAGGACCAAGGCTCTCAAGTCTAAATGTCCATAATAAGCTGGAATGTTAGAGGTCTAAATAACGGTACCCGAGCTTTAGACCTCTATAATCTTAGAAGGACTCTTGTACCTTCTATTATGGGTATACTCGAAAGTAAGATGAATGATAAAAATGTTAATTACTTTAAAGAACAATTAGGAGGAGAGTGGGATCTCATGAACAATAATAATGCTGGATCAAAAGGCAGAATTATTCTTGCCTGGATCAAAGTTATTTGGAATATGAGCTTGGTAGACATTGATTAGCAGCAGTTAACTGTCAAAGCGATAAATACAGGAGGCTTATGCATATTTATCACTAGATTTTATGCTAGCAATCTTGCAAGTCAAAGGGTTTCTCTATGGGAGAAGATAATCAAATTGTCTAAAGACATAACCAAACCATGGCTAATAATAGGGGATTTTAACGCTGTCTTACGAGCTGAAGAGAAACAAAGGGGAATTACCTTGAGAGCTATGCAGTTGTCTGAATTCAACAACTGCTTAGTGGCAACTGGGCTTATTGAACCAGTCCATGGAGGCCTGAAATTCACATGGAAGAGTGGTGAAGTCAGGAAAATTAGTGCAAACTTGATAGAGCCCTAATTAATGTCCAATGTATGACAAAATTTGCGGACATAAAAGTAAATATCCTGCCTAACTCAACTAGCGACCACTGCCCACTGCATATACTGCTCAAGGAAGCAGATAAGAATCGGAAGGGGAAGCCATTTCGATATTCGAATGAGTGGCACTTACTAGAGGGTTATCAAGCAGTAGTAAACACAAATGATCTGGTGCAAAACGAGGAAAAACACTTATTTCATTTAGTAAAATTCCTCAAATGGGCGAAGGACAGACTTAAAAACTAGAACAAACTTAGGCCCAAGGCCTATGATGAGCTCATTGACCTTGAGATACTTAATGAGGAGCTTCTGAAGAAAATTGATGAAGGGGACAACACAGATGACTTGTGGAATCAATATTATGCAACCCAATCTAATCTGAAAAATCTTTTACATTTGAAAGCCATTGAACTCAAACAAAAAGATAAAGAGAAATGGTCAACTGAAGGTGATGTGTGCACGAAATTCTTTTACACAAAGATGTCAGTCGGGAAGAATATCAACTACAACATGCAACTGTATGACCAAAATGGTAACAATTGCATAGACATGAACAAATTTGAAGAGGATGCCATTATATATTTTCAAGCCTTGTACAATGCCAGCACTGAAGAGGTCAACTTACCTCACGTTGTTGCTAGAAGACTGGTTAATAACCGTGGCAGAAGATTGTTGTTGAGTGCTATCAGTGAAAGTGAAATTTGGGACGCGGTAAGCTCCATCCATATTGATTCGTCTCCGAGTCCCGATGGACTTGGCTCTGAGTTCTTCATAGTCCATTGGGACAACTTGAAAGGTAAAATCACTTTAGCCATTCAAGAAACTTTCAAATCAGGTTTGTTTCTAAAAGAAATTAATCACACATTTATATGTCTTATTCCAAAATGTGATAAACGTACTAGTGTTGCAGACTATAGACCTATAGCTTGCTGCAATGTCATATACAAGATCATAAGCAAGGCACTATGCAATAGGCTTAAAATGATACTACCAGACCTAATTGTTGAATGCCAGAGTGCATTTATTAAAGGCAGAAGCATTTCAGAAAACTCTTCGTTAGCCTATGATTTGATCAGAAATTTCAACAAACAAGGTGCAGATCGTATGTGTTTGAAAGTGGACCTACACAAAGCCTATGACAAGATTAATAGGTACTTTATTATTCACATGCTAAAGTATATGGTATTCCCAAAGCTAATAGTGAAACTGATTAGTGAATGCCTTAACATGCCAACCTTCTCTATTTTAATCAATGGAGTCCCTAAAGGCTTTATTAGCAGTAATACGGGGATCAGGGAAGGGGACCCCCTATCTCCATACTTGTTTGCGGTTGCCGTGGATTTTTTCACATTGCAGATGGAGATTGCCACACATAAGCAAATGATCTAGACAATTCATAACTTTCAGCCAAGAATTAGTCATTTACTATATGCAGATGACTTGCTTATATGTGTCAAAGCAAACAGGGGTTCAACTGAAAAGATCAAGATCTTTAGTAATTTGGAGAAATATTATGGTCTAAAAGTCAATGAATTGTAGACCAAATGTTACTTTAAAAAAACATTTAGGAATAAGGCTTGTGTGCTGGAGGTGTTGCAAGTCCAAGAAGGTGAACTTCCAATGAAATATCTAGGTGTGCCACTGTCATTGAACAAAATAACAGACAGAGAATGCAGTAATCTCATCACAAGCATTAGGGACAGATTGTATGGGTGGAGTTCAAGACTCTTAACTTTGGCAGGTCGTATTGAACTTGTGCATACAGTCATTCATGCTAAGGTTAATTTTTGGTTACAAACTTTTCATTTACCAGATGCATCGATAGAGAAAATTGAGAGAGTGTGTGCAAATTTCATTTGGAGAGGAGGGCTACACAAGATTAAATTTGAAGATCTATGCAAGCCAAAAGAGGAAGGAGGGGTGGGTTTAAGGAGCATTAAGGTCATGAGAGATGCATTTACTCTTAAACAAGCATGGAAGGTGATCAATAATGAAGGAATATGGGCTAGATGGATGAATGGAAGATACAGGAAGGATAATTTCTGGCTGATGAGAGAGGAAAATAATGCATCAACTACATGGAAGGCTATCCTAAGTGTAAGGGATGTGTTAGCGAAACATTGCAGAAGAGAAATTGCAGAAGGGAATGGCACAGATTTATGGAAAGACCCATGGGTAGAAGGCAAGTCTTTCATGGACATGCTGGGCTGGGACACATTTTCTGCTTATGGGTGTCCAGACAGCAAGATTAGTGACATTATAAGCAACAGGAAGTGGAACCAGAATATACCATGCAATCAGGAGCAGAGAAGAATTATTGAAAACATTCATATTCACTCTGACCGTCGATATAATACTCGGAACTGGTCAGGGAGCCATTTCAGTATCAAACAGATGTGGGAGGACATTAGACCCAAATATGCTATCAAATCTTGGAGTAAAATTGTTTGGTGTAAATGCAATGTTCTTAAAATGGCCAGCTACACATACAAAGCAATTCTGGGTAGATTAACGGCTAAAGATAGGCTCTTTAAATAGGGAATATTACAAGAGGACATTTGCATGTTGTGTAAAAACGAGGTGGAAACTCACAACCATATTTTTTTTGAATGCCCTTACTCAAAGAGATTATGGGAAGACTATTGTAAATTTGTGAAATATAACACCAGAGAAATTCAGATCCATGATATTATTGCTCACCTTGAAGTCATCGGGCAGAGCACAGGTAAGATAACCAAAGTGTACGGCATCGCTCTTACAGTTGCCGTGTGGACCATTTTGAAAGAAAGAAACAACATAGTGTTTCAGACGCATGAAAAGCTAGTTGAATTAGACAGTAAGCTAGCAATTCAAAACATAAAACTGGTGGTGATGATGATGAGAAAGAACAAGACACTCACCAATAGAAGGGGACTTGAAGAAGATGGAAGGCGAGACATGGATCTGTTGCTGCCATCGGCTCAGCTCCAAAGAACAGGCACGAGCTTTTTTGTTTTCCAGCTGCCATGATTTATATTGAAGAAGCAGATGAGGCGGAGAGAAAATTATATCTGAAATGAAGTTGCTTTCGAGATTATTCTCGCTTTGTATACTAAAGCGATATTATGTCAGTTAGCGGTCTGATGTGTAACGAGGCCATGGGCCTTTGTTCACCTTTTGAGCTTTCATGCCTTTAATAAAATCTAAACCCAATTCTAATATATATATATAATTCCCTTGTGCGTATACAAACTTCAAACTTTCATAACTTCTTCATACGATGTCCATTTTATGCAAACTAGGTGTCTATCTTGACCATAATTTCAATACGGGTGCAATGGCGATATCTGTTTCCCTTGATTTTGAATATTTAAATTAATTATTATTTAATTTGTCCTCTTTAGTGTTGTTAAAGTTACGGGGTGTTACATAAATCCTAACCCTATACATGTGTACATCTACATATCCTTTTTATTGAAAGAAATGAAAATACGATGAAAATAAGAAATCTAAATCTCATTAATTAATGATGATGCCATGGGTGTTGGGCTCGGAGTCCTCTCCGTTTCTAGGAGCTTGGGGATCGACCTGAGAAGGTTGGGCAGAAGATTGTGGTGGCATGGCCCGTGTGTTTCTCTTGACATACTCGGGAAGCACTCCTCGTCTGACCTTATCCTCAATGAGATCGTGTAAGTGCCTATATTCACTGGTTCTGTGACCGACAATGTTGTGAAACATGTAGTGCTTTCCAGAGTCGAGCTCTTTCTAGGTCGGCTCTTTACGACAAGGTTTTGGGAAAGTAGGGATCCTCGTACATCAAGGTAGATATCAAGCAGGGAAGAATTAAGCTTGGTATACTGTTCATACTTGTTCTCTCTCCGAGGTCATATGTTGCGCTCATTCTTTTCCAAGGCCTTTCCTCTTCCTTTATTTTAGCCATTGGTGTTGGATAGACCTCCTTGTCTGGTGGCTAGGACCTTGAGGTTTTCCATCACAATACTGGCATCTTCTTGTCAGAGGAATCGCTCGGCCTCTGCATAGAAATCTTCTATGTCCTTCAAAGAGAGTGAGAATTCAGATCGATTTTGGACTCTTGCGATGGCGTCCATAAGCACCATTGATGGCTTGGGTCGATCGACTGATGCCATGACCACATTGAATCTCTCGAGGAAAGATCGAAGTGTCTCTCCCGGTCGTTTCTTGATGGAGGTTAAGAACATGACGCTCTTTGGTCAGGAGATGTGAACTCTGAATTACACGATGAAGCAGGTGACCAACGTATTCCATCTGCTGATTGACTTCATTGTCAATTGCCAAAACTACATGCTAGCTATATCTGTGAGGGAGAGTGGGAAGCACTTGGCCATTACATTAGTCGATGCACCAAGCACTTCCATATGACACATGTATTACATAAGATGGATGGTCGGGTCAGCCCAACCGTTGTAGGCTTTAACAGCTGGAAACTTGAAGTCTGGAGGATTGTGGGAGTTCCCGATCTCCCTGGTGAAGGGGCTGCGGTGGATATTGTCTATATCCTACTGAGAAGAATTGCCCCGCCTGATACGTTGGACGATGCTTGCAAGCTGGCTTGCATCTCCGAGGATTCATTGACATTAATACAGCTCTGCATTTGGGAGAGCTCCAGTACTGGGGTCCAACGAAAGCATGCTCGGAAGGGTGACCATAGGTTGGCTCGACCTCTGAGAATTGAGTGAAGCTGAGGGCGAGGGTTCATCACAGATGTTGGTCCTTGGCAGACTGGCGCCTCTTGAACCTAATGAGAATTGGATCGGACTGTACCCATGATGGAAGATCCGGGCTGACCCAACATAGCATGTGATGTTCGGGGCTCTAGGTCCCCGCCTGAGTTGATGTTAGAAGGATCTACGGTGGCGTTTTCCTCCGCCAATATGGGAACCGGTATGGTAAAGAGGTCTCCCTGGTTCGAAGGGAATGCTCCACCAACTCTTCATTGAAGGAGAGGCAGCATAAGACGAGTCCGCGGTAAGATAATGGGTTGTAATGGGAATAACATTGATTCTAACTAACCCAGTGGTTGCTTGATTGGTCTAAGGGGTCGAGCTGTCCCCAAGAGTAGAGATAAAGTGGTCGAATGACCTAGATCTTGATCGTGGCCCTCCTGTGAATCTGCAGCTGCGGCTGCGCTGGTTGTTGGAAGCGATACTTCTGGATGTGATTGGTCGGGAGGTGGAGCCGAGCCAGGAGGAAGCAAAGGCATAACCCGATCTAGTGCTTGGATTTCCACAGGCCGAAGATCAGTTACTGCCCCAGCCTCACCCGATGGAGGAATTGATGTTGAAGCATTAAATCCCTTTTCCATCCATGCGAGAAGGGGATCCATCAACTGTTATTGCCGTTCGAGGAATTTACCCTGAGATGTCATACGGCCTCTGAACTCGACCATAATCTTATCCATGTCATCCCGGGTAAGATATCGGGACACATCTTTATTAGAGGAGGCTTCCTGACTTACTTCTGCTGCATTTGTTTTGGATGCATCGGCATTTGTAGGGCAAGAAGATGTTGCATCTTTCTTTCGCTTGTTCACCGTGGATTGGAACTTGCTGAAGGTTGTAGAGTATGTCGGTATGTGCCCCCTACCTAGCGCACCAAAGTGTTGACGTCAAAAGTTGGTCACTAGTAATAGTCAACCCCTAATCATGGGGAGAGCACACGAATAATGATTATACAATGCAGTAAAGTAAAGAAAATAGGGAACATGCAAGACCTTTTGTAGTGGTTCGGCAGAGATGGTGTCTACATACACTTTATATGTATTGACTTACTTTTGATTACAAGTACATTGCTTTTTCTATCTTGAGAAAGAAGAAGAATTGGTTATTTTGAGACTTATCCGTGGAGAAGTATTGAATTAGGAGGAGAAATTCAGCCAAAAGTTGAAGTAGCTGAAAAAAGGTCCCTTTTCATTTTGAGTTTGGTTGTATTTATAGGTGAAGAAGCGGGCTGATCGGGCCGCCACGTGGATATCCCCTTTTTCGGAGCTTGGACACGTAGATCTCGATTATTGGAAGTAGTTGCGGTGGTGGGACCCGGTCCATTGCTGATTAATAGTATTCTCGAGAATTGTGGCTTATATGGCAACTGTGATGAGGTGTATCAAAAGTAGGGCTTTGGCTAGTAGCATTTGACCGCCTTTGTTGTCTTGAGAATCGATTTGAGTAATGAATGACTTAGTTGGATATTTCTTGATGAATCCATGACATTTGGTCGATCCGATTTTAGGGGAAGCGGTTAACTCGGTCGGATGAGAAGAGCGATTCTTCCGGGTTCGATGAGCCGTTGTTTGAAGGAGACTAATTTAAGTCAGCCTCGGTTCAGGCTGGTTTTAAAAGAAGCTTGTTTGGGACGAACCTTGCCTGGTCTTTCTAGAGTATGAGTTGTTCTGTCGACCAATCGACTAATACTGAAGAGAGTTTCTGGATATTGGGCTTCCATTTATTGAACCGTGACACCTTTTTTCTAAAAAGTTGGTCAACATATATACAAAAATTATTTAAAACCAAGTTAAAATAGACAAGATTTAAAATTCTAAACAAATTTCTTAATACAAAAATTAATTTCAATACTAAATCTAAATTAAATTTCATATTTTAAACGTCAAAATTTTTGGTTCGTTATAGCCGTCAATGGCTGGTAGCCGTTGGAAACCACTATTGTGGTTGTAGTACAAGTAGGAAGTCACAAACACTCATCAATCACCAAATTTAAGTAGAATTATAATTGACCAGATCCAAACAGCAGCAATTTGCACTTCAAAGCAAGTAAAATGATGAACAAACCTTTTAAATAAGGTTTAATCTCTTACTAGCCCATTAATGTAATTTAGGATAAAATTTTGGTGAGTTAATGGAAATCTAAGGTTTCAGGATAATTTAGAATCAGAGGGAAATCTTTATTCAACCACCTCAGTCTCTTTATATTCTACAACAATAGATTAATGAGCTTTCTAATCGGGACTAGTAGTTACACACTAATTTTAGCAAAAAAATTAAAAACATAAAACAATCAAAGCTTTCTAAGCTCAACTCCAATTTTTCTATATAATCAGACTATGAAAATAAAAGTCATCATCCCGAAGTAATGAAACAGGTAAAGCCTCTATTTCAATTTCTATTAAAAGCTAGAGTAAAAACAAGATTTCCAAGGTCAAAATGGCCACAAAGAAATTCAAAAAAAAAATCACAAGTGTATACAATCCCCTCAAAAGTTATTTCCATAATCATATTGTCATACAACATTATTTAAATTACATAAAATTATAATTACGGGTAGTTACAAAAGTTATGAAGTAAGAATGTGATCGAGTTATGAAATGTGAAGGCTGATAGCTAGAGTTGTGCAATATGAAAGTTACCAAAGTCATGACATAAGAGAGTTACTAAAGCAATGAAGTGTGGAAATCTATTCAAGCTATGAAATAAATAGAAAACTGCTTAAGTTATGAAATATGAAGGATAGAAGGATAATTAATTTATGATGTATGAAAGCTACTAAACTTATGAAACATGAAAGCCATCGAAGTTATAAAAAATGAAAAGCCTTCAAAGATATGAAATGGTAAAACCAAAGAAGTTATGAATTATGTAAGCAATAAAAGTTATGAAGTATGAAGCTATTGAAGTTATGAAGTATCAAAGCCATGAAAGAGAAGAGTTATCAAAATTATGAATCATGAAGACCACTGAAGCTAAAAAGTATGAAAGTTGTTGAAGTTACGAAATGTGAAATGCTATAAGAGTTATGGGATGCGAGCTGCTATTAAAAATATAAGAGAAATGTTTTGCGAAAGTTATGAATTATGGTGCATGTCAACATTTCATGGGACAACTTTAGCCATGTCAGCATAAAATGGAAGATGTTTAATGCTTTAGGAAACCATCTCAGAGAATGTCACTTTATGTGGGTGTCATGTCATCATATCAAGAAATCCCATTCCTTTCAAATCACCACATGACATCCGTGTCTCGCATTTTGCGATACAACATTATCATAAATATGGATGCATGGCATACCTACTTATAAGAATGGGTTTCTTTTTCTAAAATCTTTGTATTTGTAACCCAAATAAATTTTAGTGCAAATAAAATTTTAACAACCTCTTATATCTAGCTAACATCACCAGGTTGTAATTAAGGACAAAAGAAAATAATATTTGTGCATTTGATCATAAAGATTTTACATATAACTCGTTTTATTTTAGGATATTCGATCTGAATTTTGAATTAGTAGATGATAATGTGCCAAGGGCCGAGGGAATGTGGCTAAAAACAGAGACGTAATTGCAAATATTGCATGCTCAATTGGAAATGTTTTTATATCGGTACTATTAATAAAAAGAATTGAATGCAAATGTCTTTAGTGGCGTTCTTTTGAAATTTAGAAAATACCGCACTTATCAAAAGAATTTCACTATTGATTTGCAGTATTGACTGTCATTCCTCATCCAATTCTCCATAAACGGAATTCTATAACCAATTATTTCGTTTAATCAATTTGAGATCGATACCATTAAGCATTTTAAAATAAATTGGCTACCAAAACCATTTCTTTCTATTAAATAAAAGGTGTGTGTAAGCATGTATGTATGTATGTATGTATGTATGTATGTGTGTCTATACATATACATACATACATCCATATATACATATATATATATATACACACATGTACATATATATATATATATATATATATCTTAGGCCACATGATAGAAAAACAAAATTGAGATGAAACAATAGTTTATTATTGAAGAATCGTAATGCAAGATGATACAAATTGTATAGACGAGTCCTCTATTTATAATATAAGAAATAAGTGTAAATGTCTTGAATAATGGGCATCTAACCGTTGCTTGAATAATGGGCATGCGACCATTGCTTTGTTATATGTGGAAGTGTACAGTTGGATATGGATATAATACCATATACAAAAATGTACAACTGGATATAGATATAATACCATATACGAAATTTTTTCCATTATTCTTTCTTTCCTTTATTACCGCCCCTCAAATTAGGTTTAGGGTTTGCGACCCTAATTTGCCATTTCGTGGACTGGCGCTGGTAAATAGTAAGCAATTTCAATTCTTCGTCATACTAGTGAAGATACAGGTGAGATCCAGATATGAAAGTTCCATCTTTTACTGGGTAATTATTTGTAACTCTTTGATTCCAAGTGCATCTCTAAATCTTTGGAATTTTTTGGATGAGAGTGATTTTGTAAGCATGTCGGCCCTCTGGTAGTAAGCTGGAGTATGATTCACTTGTAAATTCTTCTTTTGAACTTGCTCTCGAAAAAAATAGATATTAATTTCTATGTGTTTGGTTCGGTTATGCTGAATAGGATCTGCTATTATGTAGACTGTGCTCAAATTGTCACACCAAATTATAGGATTTCTGTTAGATGATAGTTTTAGGTTCTGTAAAAATGATTGTAGCCGTGAAATTTCACCTATAGTACTAGAAACACTCTTATATTCCGCTTCTGTGCTTGATCTCTAGATGGTTGTTTGCTTTCTAGAGCACCAAGAAATAAGTCTTTCTCCTATATAAATGCAATAACCAGAAATTGATTTTCTATCATCTATGTCTGTATCCCAGTCTGCATTTGAATAAGTTGTAATGTTTAAGTCTTTGCTGCCTTTTAATGATATGCCAAAGTTGATAGTTGCTTTTAAGTATCTGAGTATTCTTTTCACTACTGTCCAAAGCTCACTTCTGGGTTCCTGCAAAAATTGAGATACTTTATTAACACTGAATGAAATATCAGGTCATGTTATAGTAGCATATTGTAATGCTCCTACAACACACTCCTATAATTGTTTGATATCTGAGATAGCTTCCCCCTGTTCTTTAACAAGTGTTGGTTTATAATAGGAGTTGGTTGGCAATTTACTTCAATCATGTTTGTCTTGTTTAGATGCTCTGTAATATACTTTCTTCGACAAAGATGAATTATTTTATCTGATTTTCTTGTAACTTCTATTCCAATGAAATAAGATAATTTACCCAAATCTTTTATTGAGAACTGATTGTTCAAATAATCGGCCAATTTTTTGATTTTATTTTCACTACTGCTTGTGATAATTAAATCATCTACATATATCAATATATAAGTGGTAAATGATTCACTGATTTTTGTGAACAGGGATGTGTTAGTCTAGTAGGTGAATAGCCTAGTGTTGTCAAACTTGCTTTAAGTCTTTCAAACCATACTCCGGGTGCTCGCTTCAGACCATAGATTGCTTTATTTAGTTTACATACTAATGTTTGGTCTTGTATATAGTCTTTTGGTTGTTGCATGAATATTTCTCCACATTGATTCCCATTTCAGAATGCATTGTTCACACAAAACTGCTTGATCTTCCAGTTGTTGCTTAATTCTATAGTCAATATAAGTCTAATAGTTGAGGGTTTTACCACCGGTGATAAAGTTTCATTATTATGAAAAATAAATTATGAATCCTTTTGCAACAAGTCTTGCTTTATATCTATTAACGGATCCATATGGATTCTTTTTCAGTCTGTATGTAACAAACTGAATTCCGACAGACCGACTTTTTTTTTAAATTTCAATCTATCGAAACTCATGTTGGTTTGCTTTGGTATCCCGCATAAAAGACAGAGACATAAAATATGTCAGATCTCAGAAAATATCTCACAGCGGAATAGATAAAATATAATGTAACCAAAATGTAGCCTTACCGTATTAATAATACTGGCTAACTAGCATCCAAAGCTATCATGTCTCTGCCACAAATCTAACCCGTGAGTATGTTATAAGGAAGGGGTCAGAACACAAGCTCTGGTGACTGGATTTAAACTATACACTTTGGATAATCCTATCTATATCGTTCAATCACATTTTCTTGTTTGTTAGGTTACTTGGGTTAACAGCACTCAAGGCTTACACACATGTCGTACCTGTTTATTTCCCAGTGGATTAACTTAACACTGTATATATGTAGCTACCTCCCAATATTGAGGTACACCCCATGGTACCCCACTCGCACGATCTCCACCATAATGTCATAGAAATGAACGCAGTCCCTCATCCTACGCCGTACGATTATCTACATAACAATGTTACATTCCGCATATATCTATCATTATTACGCTATGTAAGCGTACGGACTGCCACTGTCGATCGAATTAGATTTCATACCAAAGTAATGCCCTCAAGTCTACGATACACCAACCAGAGCCATCATGCATGTATCTAGACTGTCCAACGTACATATCGTCAATCGTATTCGATGGCTTAACCGCACATAATGTGCACCGAATTCTGTAGCAGGGCTAACAAGAAACACGGAACTCGATCGGGAGCTTTTCCATATCTGTACAGGCCTGCCTTTAAGAGCCTCAAAATACAGATATTCCTAGGGTCTGTTTTCATGGTGGTTATGGCCCCACCTCAGCCCCTCCCTCGACTAGTAAAGACTACAAGAGCTAAGCGACTTGCCTATAACAAACAATCTAAACATCCAGTTGGCATCTCCCCTCAACCACTGTACCACGATAGTGAAAGGTGAATAGTCTATTGGGTTTAGCTCTAGTTTTTGGCATCCCACTGGCTGCCATGATGGGTACCCGACGATCTACTATCCTAGTTGGTCCTGACCTCTGCCTCCCCATTGAGGCGATCGACAAATCACCCTAGTATCACCTCTTCAAAGCATTCTGACTGCAAATCTATTTTTGCAGTCAAGGCCCACCCACCTAGTAGTTACGTGCAGACCCAACCTCTGCGAGCACAACCTAAACATCTGCCACCGCACAGAGGACTCCAAGAGCACCTTACTATCTGAGGAAGCCACGTGCTTCCCCTTCCGGTCCTTCGGAGCTGACAAAATAATAAGATGAACATGCACCCCATTCGTGCCTCATGACACCATGATGATCTACCCCGTGGGGTTATTCACCTTTAAACGTACGGACTGGTCCAAGCGCCTTATTTTAAGGTGTCATTAGACCCTATGTCTGAACATTCATTTACGTGCTTGCTTTACCTCACCAGGTTTCCATTTAACTTGGTTATCCTCGTTCACATTGGCTTCTTATTCAGGTTGCCAAGTTTCTTTTGCTTATTAATTTCAGTCATATAACTTAACCCTTTTAAGTTTATTAATAAGCCCACAACATGTTATTCTCTAGATTGTGATCCAAGTTCTTTAATCCACAATCCCTTTATATTCTTGTTTGCTTTCATCGTTACAATAACATGTTCTACTTAATATGTACTTAAGTATATCTCAATTCACATGTTTTCTTTTTAACATATCAGTCATTATTTATGACTAAATATAACTTATTTCATTTTATAATTTTTCCTCATTCTTTCTTATTTAATCATAATTCCATTTTATACCGTCACTACAACTTATCGTTCTTTACTTATTAACTTAGTTCCCTTAACTAAGGTCCACTAATAAGTTTCTCTTCCCATAAATATAACTTATGTTGTCCTCATCCGTAGATTTCATATTCTTGTTCGTATAAGTAACTTAATTTACAATCAAGTACAAACTAATCCCTGTACATAAGTTATTCTATTTCCTTTATCGTTTATTATAACCTAAGTTATAATTTCCAATTGTCCCTAGGACAAGCCTAAACATATTATTCTTATCAGCAGATTTCATACCTCCAACTTAATAGATTACTTAATTAATAATTAAGTACAACTTCTTACATTTCATAAACTTTCCCCATTTCTTTACTTACTACAAACAACTGGTTTCAGGTTTTCCCCATTTACTGATTACTTAATTCTACAATTAAGTGTCACTTATCCCATTTCACCAGTTATCTCATGTCCTTACTAGTTTATAATAACCTAAGTATTTATCTTCACTTGTCCCTTGGACAAGTCTACCTATTACACAACATTCTTATTAATGTAATTTACTTATAATAGGTTATTATCATTCCCCGTTTGTTCCCTTCCTTTTTACTGTTGTAATTTTCTTTCAACTCCATTTATTTCCATTAATTACAATTCATGTTGTTTGTCAGTCCTACTATTTACATATATATATATATATATGCAATAGACCTCTCACATTAAGCCTACACTTGTGGATGATGGATTTGCCGTGCGTTTCCGGGCAGACTTCTTCCACAAGTTGACTTAACCTCGTGTCTTAGCACCATTACATGTTTTATTTATGCACTTAGACTCCTCACATTAGATTTACCACTTGTTGATGCTGGATGTGCCGGACGGTTCCGGGCAGACTTCTACCACTAGTGTAATCTAATCTCATGTCTAAGCACGGTTACAGTTTCCTATTTACTATAAATTTTAGGCATATTATCCTTTTCACATGTTACTGTAATCTAATTTACATGTCATCAAATTATGCTTATATTATGTCGCATGTCCTTTTTAACACGTATTTAATTCTATTCTGACATGTAATCATTTAATCGGGCAATTATTCAAATCTAACAACTTAACATGTCATTTCTCAATTCTACATCTAATAATTCAAATACATAATATGCTATAAGTGAATGACGTAATTATAACAATAGTAGTCGCTATTCATATCCAACAAGTTTGTTTTTCAACATGTAAACATTCAGTACTTTAACCGATTCAACATATGAAATTTTTCGATATATTCATATTAATATCTCAACTTGTTATCATAGCATCTTAACACTTTTAATTATTCTGGAAAATTCGCATTTCCTGATAACGGGGAATGCTAAACGATAATATATCATTATCTAAAATCGTATAACTTAAATCCACTCACCTCATATGCTTTCAAATCCTGGATCTGGTCCAGATCTATCATTCCAAGGTTTATCCCCTAATTGGATTCAGAACCTAACAACCATGGATTCATAATTTTTACTAAAAGAAAGAAAGAAAAAGAAGAAAGAGAAGAGAATTTAAAATAGACTAGATCTAAGAATTACCTCACTTCAATAAGAGATCAGAACACCCATTTACAAACATATGTTACTTTCCTTCAGATCCGAATTCAGAATTTTTCTTCAACTAATAATCTTAATTTTCTGAATAGATAAGAGGAGGAGGAAGAATGGCAGAACTTCTGCATTGTCTCAGAAATATGAGATCTAAGGTTGTCTCTACAGACTTATTTGTAGGTGTTCAGTAACGAATTTAGATCAGAAAACAGTCCAAGTTCAAATGGGTCGACGCCCATGTTGATGGGTCAACCCCTGGGTTGACCCCCAATGAGAAAATTTTCCGCTCTGTTTTCCCGCTTCTTGTTTTGATTTTCTGGATAAATTTATTTAATATATATACATATAAGTTCCTTATATGTATACAAACTTCCAACGGCCATAACTTCTTCATACGTTATCCATTTTACGCAAACCAGGGTGTCTATCTTGACCAGAATTCTGAGACGGACGCAATGCCACAGTCCGTTTTACTTAATTCTGAATATTTAACTAGGTTATTCTTATATTTTATTATATTAAAAATGCGGGGTGTTACATTCTCCCACCCTTATTAAATTTCGTCCAAGAAATTTGATAAGGGTAAAATAAAATAACCACTCGCATAATATCCATCCATCATGTGTGCATCCAATTTTTGCAAACATTGTGCACTTATGGAAAGTGAAATACAACATAATTTTGCATGTATGCCTAAGTAATACCTCCTATGTGTATGCAAGTTTTTCAAAAATCCTTTTAAAACATGATGCTCACATCCTAAACATACTGGCAGTTATACATGAATGTAATATTCTGAAAATCAAAATGCTTTTTCGTCTAAATTTTCCCACACTCTTACTGAGTAAGAGCGTAATTCATCCAATTGTTGCGTCCAAAATCCTACTAAACAACTTTATTTCTTGGATTTTAGAAAAATCTAATTTTCTAAATTTGATTTCTTACGTTATTAAATGGTGGAAAATGGAAAATTTCACATCTTTCGTTTTTCTTTTATATACCTTTTTCCAACCGTACTTGGATTTTATGTAACTGTTTATAAAGATTTCCTATTTTCCTATCCAAGCACAACCCATATAAGAAATTTTTTCTTTGTTATTGATTTTATTTTTCATCTTATCTTGGAAATTTTTATCTTTATCCATCTTTTCTCATAATTTATCATGTTTGTAGCTTTACTGAATTTGTTGTTTCCTTTTTAGTTATACCATTTCTCTTTTCTTAGCTTATTTAATTATCAGATCTAGGTTTAGTTTTCAAATAAGCCATCTTGTCTTTCAACTAAAACAGGAAAATAGACACTATACACAGCTACTACTAAGGGTCGGGACTATGACCCCTCTGATAGAAAAGTCCAAACCATGGGATCCACGATAAGTTTAGGTGTTACCCTAACTACCCAACAAGGACAAAATAACGGAACGATCCCAACAGAAATGTAGTAACGGGTTTTACCCTTAACACGAAAATTAGCAACAGGATCTAAACACTTACTTTCCCTTTACTATCTAGTAGTCACTACTAATTCTAGCTGTGTACCAAAAGTCATTTCAAGCAACACCTAGGCTTTTCAATGCTTACGCATTCTATGGGAACTTACCATTTTTTTCCAAGATAATTCTCGCTATTTACTTCATCGCCTCACAACTTTTCCTGTCTTCCCTAGGCACTAATCCTTTCCTACTCCATATTTTTTTTAAAACACGGTTTGGCCTTTTCATTTAAATTTTCTTCCAAAAATTTAAAAGTGTCAAAACTTTATTTTCCTCATGAAAACTTACTTTCGCCTAACCATAAAACATGTCATTTTATATATATAAATATAAATCATTTTTTTCTTCAAATCACAAAAACTGGAGTAGATAAGGATAACCATTTCTCAATTGGGTTTATAACTTGTTCTTGCCCATAAGGTCAGTTCAGTATCTTACTTGAGGTGCAACCGTCTACTCTATTCTTAATTTTACAACTTATATTGTCTACCCAACAAAATTATCTTGTCAAAATAATTTATCAAAAAGGATTGTTATAAGAATAGAGATTTCAAATCTTTCTTTACTGGAAATTCCAGTTTTCAATAAAATGCATCTTTTTCCAAGTGTTGCTTTTAAAACCTTCCATGTAATATAACAAGAAAACTTGTGAGCTATACATGCTCTATAATATGCAGCTTTACAAGGAGAATTTTAGTTTAGACAAAATTTTCTTAAGAAATCATTGCTTCTTAAACATACCCCATTTTACTTTAAAACTCAATATGTATATATTTTAAAACTATGACTTTTAAGATTAAAACTTGAAAACACAATGAACCCTTTTACCAAAACAATTACAATTTCAAGTTCTTAAAAGTTAACAATGGGGTTAGACTCAAAGCGGGTTTCCAATTTTCTAGGCTTTCCTAGACACTTCCCAAGGTCAATTTTCTCAACTATATATATTCCTAATCCATATTTCTCTTTTAACCTTTTCCAATTTATAAGATTTTACTACCAAGCCCACTAATCAGTAATACCAGCATATGGGATCCTCCTTTCTTTATTTCAAAATATATTGTACACTTCCTACCCAAATTTCCTAAGGGTCTCAGATTTACATATTCATTCCTTTAGTGTACAAAACAAACATCCCATTTCTTACCATATTAAATTCTTTCTATTTAGTGGGTCTCTCTATGAATCTAGGTATGTATATGTATATAATATTTTTTTTTAAAGTACAAATATGTTCACTCACTATTTATACAGGAATTCTAAACCTAAGCTCTGATACCAGATATAACAACCCAAATTCCAATAGACCGATTTTTTTTCAAAATTCCAACCTATCAAAACTTGTGTTGGTTTGCTCTGGTATCCAGCAGAAAAGACAGAGACATAAAATATGTCAGAGCTCAGAAAATATCTCACAGCGGAATGGATAAAATATAATGTAACCAAAATATAGCCTTATCGTATTACTAATACTGGCTAACTAGCATCCAAAGCTATCATGTTTCTGCCACAAATCTAACCTGCGAATATGTTATGAGGAGGGGGTCAGAACACAAGTTCTGGTGACTGGATTTAAACTATACACTTTGGATAATCCTACATATGTCATTCAATCACATTTTCTTATTATTATGTTACTTGGGTTAACAGCACTCAAGGCTTACACACACGTCGTACCCATTTACTTCCCAGTGGATTAACCTAATACTGTGTAGCTCCCCCTTAATATTGAGGTACACCCCATAGTACCTAACTCGCACAGTCTCCACCGTAATGCCACAGAAATGAACGCAACCCCACATCTTACGCCGGAGTGACATACGGATATCTACATAACAATGTTACGTTCCCCATATATCTATCATTACTATGCTACGTAAGCGTATGGACTGCCACCGTCAATTGAATCAGATTTCATACCAGAGTAATGCCCTCAAGTCTACGGTACATCATCCAGAGCCGACATGCATGTATCTAGACTGTCTCACATACATATCGTCAAACGTATTCGGTGCCTTAACCGCACATAATGTGCACCGAATTCTGTAACAGGGCTATACAAGAAACACAGAACTCGGTCGGGAGCTTTTCCATATTTGTACATGCCCACCTTTCAGAGCCTCAAAATACAGATATTCCTAGGGTTTGTTTTCATGGTAGCTATGGCCCCACCTTGGCTCCTCCCTCAACTAGTAAAGACTACAAGAGCTAAGTGACTTTCCCCTAACAAAAAATCTAAACATCCAGTTGGCGTCTCCCCTCAACCACTGTACCTTAATAGTGAAAGGTGAATGGTCAATTGGGTTTAGCTGTAGTCTTTTCGCATCCCATTGGCCACCGATGACGGGTACTCGACGATTTACTATCCTTGTTGGTCTAGACCACTGCCTCCCCGTTGAGGCGATCACCAAATCACCTTAGTGTCACCTCGTCACAACATTCTGACAGCAAATCTAATTTTGTAGTCAAGGCCCACCCACCTAGTAGTTACGTCCAGACCCAAACTCTGCGAGCACATCCTAAACATCTACCACCGCACATAGGACTACCAGGAGCACCTTACGTATCTCAGGAAGCCGCGTGCTTCCCCTTCCAGTCCTTCGGAGTGGACAGAATAATCAGATGAACGTGTGCTCCCCTCATGCCTCGTGACACCACGATGATCTACCATGTTGGGTTATTCACCTTCAAACGTACGGACCTGTCCAAGCGCCTCATTTAAATGTATCATTAGACCCTATGTCTAAACATTCTTTTACTTGCTTGCTTTACCTTACCAGGTTTCTATTTTACACCGTCACTACAACTTATCGTTGTTTACTTATTTTCTTAGTTCTCTTAACTAAGGTCCACTAATAAGTTTCTCTTCCCATAAATATAACTTATGTTGTCCGCATCCGTAGATTTCAGATTCTTGTTCTTATAAATAATTTAATTTACAATTAACCACAACTTATACCCTTACATAAGTTATTATATTTCCTTTATCGTTTATTATAACCTAAGTTATAATTTCCACTTGTCCCTAGGACAAGCCTAAACATATTATTCTTATCAGCAGATTTCATACTTCCAAGTTCACAGATTACTTAATTTATAATTAAGTATAACTTCTTACATTTCATAAACTTTCCCCTTTTCCCTACTTATTACGAACAATTGGTTTCTGGTTTTCCCCATTTACTGATTACTTAATTTTACAATTAAGTGTCACTTATCCCTTTTCACCAGTTATCTCATGCCCTTTCTAGTTTATTATAACCTAAGTTATATTCTTCACTTGACCCTAGGACAAGTCTACCTATTATACAACATTCTTATTAATGTAATTTATTTATAATAGGTTATTATCATTCCCCGTTCATTCCATTCCTTTCTACTATTGTAACTTTCTTTCAATTCCATTCATTTCCATTAATTACAATTCATGTTGTTTATCAGTCCTGCTATTTACATATATTTATGTATATATGTATATATTTATGCGCTAGACCTCTCACATTAAGCCTACACTTGTGGAAGCTGGATTTGTTGGGCGGTTCCGGGCAGACTTCTTCCACAAGTTGACTTAACCTCGTGTCTTAACACCATTACATGTTTTGTTTATGCACTTAGACCCCTTACATTAGATTTACCCCTTGTGGATGCTAGATATGCTGGGCGGTTCTTGGCTGACTTCTACCACAAATGTAATCCAACCTCATGTCTAAGCACGGTTACAGTTTCCTATTTACTGTAAATTTTAGGCACATTATCCTATTCACATGTTACTGTAATCTAATTTACATGTCATCAAATTATTCTTATATTATGTCGCATGTCCTTTTTAACACGTATTTAATTCTATCGTGACATGTAATCATTTAATCGGGTAATTGTTCAAATCTAACAAGTTAACATGTCATTTCTCAATTCTTCTTCTAATAATCCAAATACATAGTATGCTACAAGTGAATCGTGTAACTATATAACAAGTTTGTTTTTAAACATGTAAACATTCAACACTTTAACCGATTCAACATATGAATTTTCCAACATATTCATATTAATATCTGATCTTGTTATTACAGTATCTTAACCCTTTTAATTATTCTGGAAAATTCACATTTCGCGATAACGGGGAATGCTAAATGATAATATATCATTATCTAAAATGATATAACTTAAATCCACTCACATCATATGCTTTCCAAATCCCGAATCTGGTCTAGATCTATCATTCCATGGTTTTTCCCCTAATTTGATTCAGAACCTAACAACCATCGATTCATGATTTTTACTAAAAGAAATAAAGAAAAAGAAGAAAGAGAAGAGAATTGAAAATAAACCAGATCTAGTAATTACCTCTCTTCAATAAGAGATCTGAACACCCATTTACAAACATACGTTCCTTTCCTTCAGATCTGGATTTAGAATTTTTTCTAAACTAATAATCTTAAATTTCTATATAGATAAGAGAAGGAGGAAGAATGGAAGAGCTTCTGCGTTGTCTCAGAAATATGAGATCTAGGGTTGGCTCTACAGACTTATTTATATGTGTTAAGCAACAAATTTAGACCATAAAACAGTTCACTCCCAACAGGCAAAATTACAGCTCTGTTTTCCTGCTTCATGTTTTTATTTTATGGATAAATTTATTTAATATATACATATAAGTTCCATATATGTATACAAACCTCCAACACCCATAACTTCTTCATACGTTATCCGTTTTACGCAAACTAGGTGTCTACCTTGACCAGAATTCCGAGACAGACGTAATGGCACAATCCGTTTTACTTAATTTTGAATATTTAACTAAGTTATTCTTATATTTTATTATCTTAAAAATGCGGGGTGTTACACTATATACCCACTTACATTTGATTATATTCTTATTGTTTGGTGGACTCACTAGTTCCCATGTACAATTGTTCATTAGTGCTTGATATTCTTCATCCATTGCCTTTCTCTATTCTTTGTGTTTGACTGCTTGTTGATAAATATTTGGCTCTTCTTCAGTAGTGACTGCAGTGTAAGTCTTTGGTTTGAATATGCCTCTTTTTTATCTAGTTATCATTGGATGTCCAGTTTGCTGCTGTGATGGTTGAGTTGGTGAGTCATTTTGTCCACTACTAGAGTTTTGATTGCTATCATTGCTGGTTTCTTCTCTTATTTTTTTGGATTGTTTATAATTTGATTTTGTAGGTGATTGAATGGCGTGGCTAGTTTTCTCTGGAAGATCATCAATAATTTCATTATCACTATGGTGGCCTTCATAGTTACTAGTAGCCTTGTCACCATTCTCTTGATGCCATGTGTCAGCAATGTTGTGCAGGTCATTATACTAACCTTTGGATTATACATTTTGGTTGTGATTTGTATATCTGATCTGATATAAGGGAAAATATTTTCTTCAAAAATAACATGTCTGCTATTAAATATTCTGCTAGACTTGTCTATATATCTAAACCCTTTTTTATTATTACAATAACCTATGAAAGTGCAGGGTTTAGATCTACAATGAAGTTTATGATTATTATAAGATCTTAAATAAGGGAAACACGGACAACCAAATGTTTTTAATCTGTTGTAATAAAGTTTGACATTAAATAACTTTTTTAGAGGTGTTATGTCTTTCAGTACTTTAGTGGGCATTCTATTTATTAGATGCACAGTAGTACCGAAAGCATCAGACCAAAATTTAAGTAGCAAAGATGCTTGAGCTAACAAAGTTAAACCTGATTCAACTATGTGTCTATGTTTCCTCTTAACTATACCATTCTATTCAGAAGTATAGGGACATGTTACTCTATGTGTAATACCCTTACTTGTAAAATAATATGCCAGGGGTTTGTATTCTAATCCTATATCAGATTGCATGACTTTAGTTTGGCAGTTTATTTGGTTTTCAAACATATTGATAAAACTGATGACAACACTTTTAGTATCAGATTTAGCTTTTAAACTATATCTAGTGTAGGCATCAACAAATGTTATGTAGTATTTATATCCATAATATGAAAATATAGGAGATGGACCCCAAATATAAGTGGTAATTAATTGACCAGGTTTGGAATACACAGTTAATGAATCAGAGAATGTTAATTTGTGGCTTTTCCCATCTGGAAATAAGTACATACATAAGGTAATTTTGTAGGAATAAATTTTATTATCATTAAGAATTTTTGTTACAATGCTAGCACTAGGGTGTCCTAACTTATAATGTCATAAGCCAAAAGTACTTCTAGTTTGAACTTTATCAGTTGTATCCGTCAGATTACAATGTGGGTGATAATTGATAGTAGTATTGTGGTTGCTGAGATTGAATTCATAGAGTCCCTTCACAGCATTATCCTGTAGAAGAATTTTCCTAGTTATTATTTCTCTAACTACACAGTATTTAGAGAAAAATTCAAAGTATACATTATTATCTTTAGCAAATTAAGACACACTAATTAAGGTTTTCTTAATAGTGGGTACTCTTAGTAAATTATGCAAAAATAACTCTATTAGCAATGATACTACCAGTGCCAGCATGAGATATTTTAACACACTTACCATTGCCCTTGCTTATAGTTTGATTACCTCTGTATTATTTGATCCCAAGATTCAGGTTGTTCAGATTATTAGTGATATGATGGCTAGCTCCTGAGTCTTGGATACCATGATTCATCTTGAATATGACCAGCTCTGACTTGTTTATTGTGATTCCTTGTGTTGTCAGTATGATTAGTTGCATCTCCCTATCCTTCTACTAAATTGGTGTTTCTTTGACTGTTGTTGTTGGCTTAGCCTGCTGAGTAGTTTGAATTGTATCTGAAATAGCATTTGATAGCAGTATGACCAATCTTCTCACATATTTAACACTTTGGTCGATTGTTGTTGTTGTTACTCCACCATCCTCTTCCTCTACCACCTCTGCCTCTGGTGGTGGGGTCGCCCCTCTGAAAGGTTTGCTCATTTCTGTAATTATTACTTATCTGATTTCTGTTATTGTAATTACTTTTATTAACAACATAGTTAACAGAGAAGTCACTTTCTTGAGCTATCTTTCCTTCAAGCCTAGCTTCATGTGCTAATAAAATAGAGTGAACATCATCAAGAGATGAGAATTCCTTTTGTGAGGAAATTATGGCTTCTACAGCCTCATATGCTTCACTTAAGCCATTGAGAATAGTCAAAAAAATTTAGAATTTTGCACATTATGGGCATTAGCTTCTAACATGTCACAAACATATTTAATTTTGCTCAAGTACTCTCTCATGGTAATGTTGTCCTTATTTTTTGTAATTGTCTTTTATAAAACAAGACTTTAGCAGCTGACTAGTTGTTGAAGGATCTTTCTATTGTTGTCCATATCTCGTTAGCACTTTTGCAGCCAATCACTTGTGATAATAAGCTTTGATTAATAGAGGATAGTAGCAATGAACTGATTAAACGATCTTGCCTGTGGTATTTCATGTGTTCTTCATTACAGACTATTTTATTCTCTTGATCAGTAATGAATTTTAGTGGAATCGATAAAGTCCCCATGATGAATCCTTCAAGGCCATAACCTTGGATTGCAGTTTTGGTCTGAAGTTTCCAAAGCAAGTAATTGTTTTTGTCTAATTGCACTGTAATTAGTTGTGATTGAGGATTAATTACAGTTTTGGTGAGTTTGTCTACAACAATAAGGCTTTCAATTGTTCCAGTAGCATTTTCAGAAGCTGATGAAGTAGTACATTAGCCATGATGACTGCTAACCCCATCAAAACGCGGTTCAGAAAATAATATGTTGACGATATAATACACAATGGATCGGGCAGTTTCACAAAATAATGTTCTGACACCGTGGTTTTAAGTCGTTAGCATGACATGGTATTAAGGCGTTCAACCCGCCATTATTCCAAGCCACTCTCCACAATGTGGACTTAGTCCATTCCCTGCGACTCAAAGTCATAACAGATCACCGATTCAATACGCTGTGCGAAATGGTCTTGCGTTGTTCAATCCAGCGCGACATGACCCGAGATGACATGACTATACATGCCACTACAACAGTTCATATCCCAAGTCAATCATCTTGCAAAAGTATCCCGCATGTTGTCGGAACCTTCATGCCGCCAAGTCATGTTGTGCATGTCACAAGAATACCAAGGCGTATGGATTAGCTTTGAATACGCCATGACGCGAGTATTGCCAAACTGGAAAGGGAATCTTGAGGACACGTGAACATTATATTTGCAACCGGGAAACATCAGTATTTTTGCATCCCTTTAATTGTTTTAGACTACACACGTGGTGGACTGCATATGAACGCGGAAGCAACTCATGGCGCGAACATCATGCCAAGACATGCATAGATGGAATGGAGTCATGTCATTCTATATAAAGATATATCTAAAGGACTAGTTACGACATGATTTGGCTCGTATAAAGCTATGTAGTGATAGGTATACATTATGGAATTAATGCAATGTCCCGCATTTTTATCGATTTTTGTTTGAATATTTGAATTAGTTTAAATATCGAATTCATAATATAAATGGATTTATATATATTAATTAAATCGAAGTTTGAAATGAATAATGTATATTAAATAAAAATGAGCTCGTAAATGCTGCGGTAGTTCGTAATTTATGATTTGAACTTTAGTTGAGTGTACGTGATTCGTTATAAATCGGAATTTGCTGAAACAAGAAATATTTGAATCTGTTGAACTATAATTTTGTAATGGAAGAGAAAAAACAAGATTTCATGTTTTATATTGAGAGTTATGACCAAATCAAATTTTGAAATAGTCGATGTGGAATCATTTATAAACCATAATGATTTATTTAATAAAACAAACTGATTTTAAATCAATTTAATATTGGTTTAACTGGAAAATATAATATCGAGATTTATGTTCATTCTGAAAGTTGTATGAATTCAGTTGGAAAATATATATATGATAATGAGAATGTATTTTCAATAGAATTGTTCATATTTGAGTCAATATATATTTAAATCAAATTAAATGTTAAACTATCAATTTAATTTAATATCATCGGTATATGGTCAAATTAGACTGTGGAAATTGTTTCAGTGTGTTCAAAATGGTGGTTGAACGCTAGAAATATCGTTCGCTGCGCTCAAATAGGGGTTCGAAGCTGTAGAGTATTTTAATTAAAGACACCGCGTTAAAATAAATAAAATAAATAAAATAAAATAAAATAAAATAAATCAAAATAAAATTTAAATAGGAGACGACCTAATTCTTCTCTCATAGACTATTCTACAAACCTACCATTGTCCTCTCTTTTCATTTATCACGTCAAACTCCTTCCTTCTCCTCAAAGCATTCAGAAATGGTACGCTCTACCCCTGAATCTTCCTATGCCCATAGAAGCGACGTCGTTTCTATCCTAACCCCTTCGCATCTATATAAACAGCCTCCGCCTTTGTATTTCTATCCCATTCCAAAATCCAAGAAGTTCTCCGTTCAATTTTCTACTTGTTCATTCTCTCCTCATTCTAAATTAACGCAACTTAATTCGAGCTCTCTCTCTCTCTCTCGTTTGTTTTCTTCCAGTACAAAATCCACTGATAAAAATGGAAACCCAAAACCGATCCAAGCCTTTTCCATCCTTTGTTGTTTCCTTCCAAAAACCATTTCTCAGATCCGGTTTTAATTAAAAAAAAAGAGAAGTATAAATCAATATCGCGGTTCACGATAATAGGCCGGGATGCTTCCTGAAGCTCGAACGAATTCAAAGAAATCGAAGTAAGGGATTCGTAGTATGAAAGCCTGAGGGAGATCGCCAATTTCCTGAAGCCCTGGAACTCGAAGTTGTTCAGGGGGCGTTTGTGATGGACAGTGTTTTGGGGAGTTCGATTTATTTGGGCAATCTAGGGACGGGGTTGGTGGCATTGATGCAAGGAAGCACTGCAGGTTTCTAGAAGGGTCGATGCGTAGAAGTTGGCATCGATGTGGCAACTAGAATGGGAAATCTGAGTGTTCAACAGTAGAAGAAAAGGTGAGTTAAATCCTTTGTTTTCGAAATAGTTCGATTAATTTATGGGGAGTTGGATTCACTAAGTTGAACTGGGCACGGTGATGGAAATATATTAGTGAGTTTGGCATTTTTCTTAGGAAAAATGGTGAGATACTTTGATGTTGGAGTTGCAAAGTACTGTTAATGGACTAAGGATGAAGTAGTTCGTTCTGGGTTTTCTTGGAAAACTAGAGATTTTCAAATGATAAACTAATAGTGTTGAAGCAATGCTATGAACAATGATGATGGGGAGAGTTTTGAGTTTGATTTATTGATTTGAACTGGAAAGGAATCTCAGATGAATAAGAGTGGAGATCAAATGGGTGTGGTGCAAGTGATCTGATGGTTTAACCATGTTGAACATGAAGGTTGTGATAGTATGGTCTGAGATTTATTTAGGGAGATGGATGGCATGATAATTATTGACGTGGTAGGGTTGGATTTGCATTAATAATTGGGGGAGTTCAACCTGTGTTTTTTTTGGAGATTTATAAGCTGACATGAGAAAGAAATGGCCTCTTTATGAAGGAATTGAGATGAACAAATGAAGTTGATGGTTTGATGCTTTTGCAGTGAAGGTCAGGGCTTAGGATGTTGGTCCAATGACGATGGTTAGGAAGGCCGTATAGCGTTTTGTCGAAGACGATAAGGTATATTGTTTTAAAAAAAATTCAATTATGCATCGAATAAATTTTTTAATTATTGGTTTAAGTAAATAATTAATCGATAAAATTTAAATAACCCATAGGTGCTAAGTAAATTTATTTGAGACAATGCGTAGCTGAGACAATACGGAACTTTAGAACCGGGTATTCAGCACGGCAAATCGAGATGAGTTCAACTCACTCAGTGAATTTATTTGAACTATTTTAATAGTTCAAAATTTTATTTATTGCTTCTTGGCTGATAATTGATTGATATAAAGTGATAATACTATATAATAATAATATTATATAATAATGATATTGGTGATTGGAGAATTCCCGCAGTACCATTAGCGGATGCCCGCAGTACCACTAGCGGATGATTTCCCTATGCGCCCCACAATATATATAGTGGACAACCTTTATACCGCAATATCATGCCTCGAAGTAGGATGGGTATTATTATTGTTGATTAACATCTGTGGATGCAGGAAAAACAGGTTGGAATAATCCAACTGGATTCCTCAACATTTATTTAATTGTTTTTACATGTATACTGTTATATGACATGATTGGTAACCTATGATACTGTACGACAAGTTTGTATGTGTGTTAACATTTCACCTTGATTTTTGATATTCTTGAATGTCAAAAATAATAGATGAATTTTTAAAATAGAATTTAAATATATAAAAGTATTTTAAAAGAATTATTTTAAAAGCAGGAATGTTATTTAGAGATCGAATTATAAAATAGAATTGAAGTAAGTATTTATTTTAACAAGATGGGAAATCAATTTTATAAGCGACATTTATAATAAAATAAGACCATTATTATTGGAGTATTTGAGAAAGTTATAATTTGAGCATGTATTTGGGGAAGAAAGAGGGAATGTGGTTTGAAAACTAATATTTGAAATGGATTAGAATTTTCCAATTTGCAAAGGAAAATACAAAGGTGATTTGAATAAATAACTCAATGTAAGTTATAAATAGAGTTTAAACTTGAAATTGCAAGTATGGATTTGCATTGAGAAATATTATTCACAGGTGAGGTGAATAGGTGTTAAAGCAAATGAGTTGGCAATAGATTTTTGAGAAATATTTTCAAATAGAAATGGTTATTTAGAATTCGAATTGAATAGAATTTAAGAGTAAATATTTATTTAAAACAAATATTTTGAAGAGTCGATTTTATAAGGGACATTGATAAAAGAGGTAAAGGTATTGTTATTGGAGAATTTTAAAGAAATATATTTTGAGTGAGAATTTGGAAGAAAATTAGAAATCGCATTTAAAACCGGTATTTGAAATAGATGTGAAATTTCCAAGTGCAAAGGGAATATAAGATAACTCTATAATTAGAAGTTATAACTGAAACTTGAATTTTATATGTATGAAATATAATTGACTAAATGAGTCAAATATGAATTGCATTTTACATGAATAAAGGGTAAAGCAAATATTTGCTAATGAAGGAAGGTTAGGAAGAGTTGTTTTTAAATTATAAATTCTAATTGAATTTAAGTTAACTAATTTGAATAATATAATATATATTATATTAAAAATTTTAGATGATAAATGTTAATAGCAAGGAATTTAAAAATGATACTTATATACGTATATTTTAAATATAGAATGTAGTTTATTAAAATAAAGCTTAGATGAGTTGTAATTAAGATATAAAGATGTTTATGAAGGTTATTCGTATAAAACTTGGTTTAACAAAAGTTAAACTAAAATTTGAAGTTGATTAATGAAATGATATCATTATAAGAAAATCTTTGCTCCAGTTTAGAAATAAATTAATATTTAGCAAGCGTTTTGCAAACCATGTCTTTTAATGAAATATTCGATACTGGTCGTAATAAACATTTTGAAAATCATATTGGTAAATAATATATTTGAAATGATGATAAATTGGAGATAAAAATCTCGTTAGAAGTGATAATGAATAGTTGAGATTTTTTTCGTTAGAAGTCAAGAAATGGAGTTAAGAAAATTAGAAATTGACTAGAATTAGTGAGTTGAATGATTTTCAGAGTGTCGATCTGATTTTGGTTTCGGCCTTCAGGGTTGATACTTAGGAAATTATTCTCATACTAGTTTACGGTTAGGGACTAATGACCGAGATAAATAGAACATTCTTAAAAGTATTTTAGGATGATAAGGTTTTGAATATTCTTATATATTTATATAAGAACGGATGAGTATTTGAAATTTTGGGAAAATAGAGAAGTTTTAAATTAACGAATGGTTAATCAAAAGAGGATAAAATGATGGAGAATATTAAATCAATGAATTCAATTTTATTTTATGGATGAATGGATGTTTTTATTTGATAGTTAAATAATCGACTATCAAATCTGTCCTAATATGATGGTTAGTACGGAAAGACCGGGATCGAATTTATTTGAAAACCATTTCGAACTAACTAATACGTAAACGTAGAATATACGAATTGAAGACGTAGCAGTGAAGACCGTAGATCTTCATAAGCGAAAGGACCACTGGTCGAATTCTCTGGAGTCACGCCCAGAGAAATTTTGATGGTGATCCTGTCGTGATTGAAATCGACGGATTGCAAGGACTACTCGCCACTGATCCATAGGGTGATTCCTAGGATGCGGTAGGAGAATGCCTTTGGTTTGTCCAGTCCCAGGACAAATTGTATGGACGAATGTCTGACAGAGTATTTCTTAAAGAGTCACGTACATTGATTTTTACAAACGTACTTCTGTTGGTGCTAGCTAACACCCAGAGTATTTTTGTGGACGTCAATTAGTGATATCTGACGGATCTGATGATGTGACATTCAAAGTGAATGGTGGCCAAATGATCTGAAAGAGAATTTAAAACCTCAAGCCTCACAACCGGGAAATGACAAAAATCGGGCTGGCAGCATGACTATGTGGGTCGCACCCATTAGAGTGTATTGTCACCATCTAGAGAATATTCATATTTGTTACTTATTTTCGCTTCTATATCTCCCGGGAATGGTTATGTTGCTAGCAACCGTAGGTGACAATATATTCGATACACTCAAGAGAAATGAGTGGTCGGTCATGTATGGGCCGGGTTGCAAGACGTTCTTGTTGAACCCAGTGTATTCCTCTCTAGAGATACACTATCGGCAGGTGGTCCCATACCTTGTCATAGTTGGAAATTCAATCTCCAATAAGCGTCCGTGGTTTTGATTGTATACTATATATGTAGAGCATGAGATGCAAGCGTTCTGCTAGATTGATATTTATTTGTATTTAGACACTATTATAATATCATAAAAGATATTGATTTCAAAAATGTTTTGGGTTATCGTAAGGTAAAAACCGTCCGTGTTTATGTGTGGATTGGTCATACGATTATCATTTTCTTTCGAAATAATTTTTAACTTTAAAAATCAAGTTGGATGATACCAATAATTTAGTGGGGTTTTCTCACGTTGGTTCACCAGACTGACCTTGACGTTTGTAATGCTCGGGTCAGACCCAGTTGAGTCAGACTGAGTTGTACAGGTTCAAGGGAAAATGGTACAAATTTCAGGAGGTGAGCTGGAGGAGATCAAACATGTTATATATATTATTCCGGTGTGTATTGAAATTAAGGACAGACTGTTATAACCGTCGAGATGAATTGAATGACTGTTGTACTCTGATGAATTGTAAGTATTATTTCAAGTTTTTAAAAAGATTCATTTCTGTATTATATTTTATTCCGTTGTGATGTGAGACACTGATATTGTGGTTAGTTATTCTTCTTCTTTTTCTTCTATTATAATCTTTCTACCTTATCTTTTCTCACCCTCTAACTTCTTTCTATTAACATTCTGGACTTTCGGTACTTGAGTTGGACACGGAATGTATTTGTGTTGAAAACTCAAGCGTCGAATTTTCTGGTTCGTTGCTATTAAGACGTATGTTATCATATTGGACATGAAGCATTGCATATAAATCATCTTAAGCAAGATCTACTTTGGTCCTAAGTCTAAAATGAAGAAAGAAACGTTGGAGTCCAAGTTTACACTATCAAAATGCATTAGAAACCATGTCGTGTTTTATCCCATGACGTAAGATCTGATATAAAAAGCATGTCGTTCCTTGCTATGTAGACTTATGTCATTTCCAGGACCAAGTCTTATGAGTTACAGAATAAATATGGGGAGCTAAAGGCAATGACATGTGACACCAGTTGTCAAAATTTTCAAGGAAAAAACTGCTGAAGACTCAAACCGCAATACATTGAGCCACACTTTAGTCCATGCACCCCATTGCGCGTACAAACGACGTAGCTGCCAGCTGTTCTCATATGAAAGGGGGAACGCGTGGCGAAAGTAGAGGGTGCATGGTAATGTGGATTAAAGTAGAAATTACAACAACAACATGTGGTCCCATATCATGATAAACCGCAAGCTAAGACATAAGTCGTCAAACCCATGACATTAAGCCTATGCAATTCATACCGCAAGAGCATCCGGGTCTTTACAACCATGTCGTATACGAGATGCCTATTACGGACCAGTTGTCAAAAACTGTAAAGTACCCAACGCCAGTTGTTCCCGTGTAATTACAAGTGTGTCACTCCTCTACAATATCTCCTATAAATACCACCCATAGTTTACTTGGAGGTGGGGGCCGAATTCATTCCTACCATGAAGTGCCGCCAAATTTGAAGCTCTGTTCAAACTCCATTAATGGCTTCCAAGGATCAATCTACCTCTATGCAACAAAAAATGGATTAGATCTCCTTCAAACTCCATTAGAGTTCTCTCAAATTCAATCAAAGCTTCTCTAATCTACGCTAATCCTCTCTAAAGCCTAGATCTAACACTAAATCACTATGGAATCCACAAAGATTGTTCAATTGCTAAAGTGATCGAAGATTCATACATCCACCATCACAAAGCAAGAGATCTCTCCAATTCCTTTGCAAATACAAGTGTAATTTAGATCGTAAAAAGAGAGAAAACAAGAGATAAACAATATGAGAGAATTCATGTATTTTGTAAAGCAAAGTATGATAATGAGAAGTGATTAAAAAGCGGACGTGGATCTATTTTAGATCGAGCCACTATAAAAAGTACTTGTTCTTCATTTTTATGTTCTTTATTTTGTGATTACGTGGCTCCATATTCTAATCTAACCATTTGGTGAATTGTTTCCATAACACCTTTGGTGTTGAAATCAAATTTTGGTTTTAACATTTGGCGCCCACCGTAGGGCCGCACTCGCACTTATCTCAATCTTAAGAGCATACCATTGAAGTTTTAAGCCTACTTCTACCATATATTCTACAAGTCTAAGATCTAGGCCAATCGACAAACTCTCTTCCAAATTCAAAGACTTGTCCGAAATCATGGAAAAATCTAAGAAGACTACAAGAAAAATCATTGAAGAAACCAATAATGTTGCTAACAACAATGTTACACTGCTTACTAACCGCTTTGAAGTTGGCGAAAACTCGATAGGTGGAGTCGGTGTAACTAAGAATGAGTTAAACGCCGCTATTGCCAACATGAACCAAAGAATGGATGCCTCTACCAAAGCTATGATGGAGAAACTTAACGCCATCTTTAAAGCTCGATCAAATCCAGCTTGTCAGAAGGTCCATGTTGATCTCGAAGAAAATGACAATTCGTCCACCTCTGATCATAACCGCAACAATAACATGGAAGATGACAATGATTGGTTGAGCGACAAAGACGAAGCTAAAGTCAAAAGCTTGAAACCAAAAGCTAAAAATCATTCCAAAGGAAAAGCTCGAAGGGCTACCAGTACCGTCACGGGGGCACCTCCTCGTCAGGATGGCAAAGGACCTAAGCTATCTAATCAGGATCACATGCCTAGACGAACATTTTGTAACAACCCGGAATTTTGGGGCCAATTCAAAGTTTTTATTTTAGAAATTTTAAGGGAATTTTAATATTTAAAATAATTTACTTTAAATAATAATGACTAAAAATTTATTTTAAAATGAATAAATTTAATTTAATTATAAAAGGAGTTTAAAACAGCGCTGCAGTTTGAAAATTTGAATTTGAACTTTGACTGACTGTACAAGATTCATTTTAAATCAAAATTAAACGAAACAAGAAATATTTAAATCTGTTTAATCGTATCTTTCTAAAGAATCTGAAAAACTAAAATTTCACTTTATAAATCAAAAGTTATGGCCAGTTCAAAATTTAGAAAAGTCGTTGTAGAATTTATATATATTTTAATATAATATATTGGCCTTAAAAATAGCCATTTTGCAAACGACCTCGGTTTTCGACGAAACCACTTTTGTTGGAACCGGAATGTCAAATTATTGCTAGGTTCCAATTTTCAAAATTTTTCGAATTAATATGTGAGCGTGGCAGAAGAAAATGTGTTTTGTCGGTTTTAGTCAAATTTAATCGACTTGAAAAAGGCCATTTTTCAAACAGTCTCAGAATTCAACAAAATTAGTCTCGTTAGAACCGTATCGTCAAAACATAACTACAAATAATTTTTCTATAATTTTTAGAGTCAGTATGTGGCCCCGGTGAATTTAAATGTACATTCGTATTTATTAAATAAATAATTTAAATATTAAATTAAATAATTCAGGCCACAGACAGCCATTTGGGCTGACGGGACCTAACCCGTTGGATCCGGAACAGGGGTTATTTGGTAGGGCAGACTTCAGTTGGACTGAAATTGGTTTAGTTTGAAACATATGAATTTATTTGCAAAATTACATTAAAATATTATAAAAAGGATGGAAAAACATTTGAAAACCCTAACCTAAACACTACAGCAGACGCCACCTTGGGAATGGACGCACAAAACACTTCCAATTTCATTCCTCAATATCGTTCGTTTCAGCAAGAATCAATCCTCAACAAATAAACGTAAATCAAGAAATAATCAAGGCCTTTCGTTCTATATGGCGATGATGGGGTTTAGGGGCGCGAGTCGGTCGGAATTGGGTGGAAAAGGTGACGCATTGGGGGCGGATTTCCGGGCGGTGGTGAGGTGCGAGCTGGGGGTTCTTCTGGGCGATGGATGGCGGCTCGATGGCGGCCAGTGTGGTGGTCTAGGATCGAGGTCTAATGCCACATACGGCGTGCGCAAGTGGGGAGTTTGAGGTCGATGATGGGTTCTTTTCTGAGCGACGGAACAAAGAAGAAGATGACGGCCAAGTTTGTAATTAGAGGGTAATTAGTGAAATGGTAATAAATAATTATATTTAATTATTTCAATTAAAGTAGAATCTTGTAATGACGATATATTGGTCATAGTGAATCAGAATTCCACAAAACGAAATGTGTTGGAAACCTCTTGACAAACACTACAACATGAAGCTGACTAGATCTAAAACAGAGCAAACCAGAATTTGAAGAAAATTCAGATCTGATTTATTCTGAATTAAAATCGATGTGAGATATCCTTTTTAATTTTTTTTAAAAATAATTTATTATCGCATCATAGCAATGTCTGAGATCATGTTAGGAAATTATGTGGTTGTTATTCATGATTTGTTGTGTTAACTGATGTTATTGTATAGAATTGCTGATTTGATGAAATGATTGTGTTGAAAACATTAGAAACAAAAATAGAATTTGGTTCATATGACTTTAGTTTAAGAACATAAAGACTAGAATCTTATTCATATGTAAATTGTGATTAAAAAAATAGAAAATAAATATACATTTGCTCATGTGATTTTTATGGAAACAAAAATAACTCTTTTGTTAATAGTATTTTTGTTGAAACAAAAATAGCACTTTTAAAAATATGATATGTTAGTAGCGTCATCACCTTGTCAGTATAAAAAGAACACCGTTTATGTCAGAGTTGATAAATTAGTAAATGAACACCGTTTATGTTAGAATTGATAAATTAGTATAAAAACATCGTTTATGCTAGAATTGACACAAAAAACATTAATGTTAGAAATGATGCAACATAAAATTTATATTTTTATGTTAATCTAAATCATTAGAAAAGAATAGTTAATAAAAATTATATTTTTATTGAAATATGAACCATTAGGAAAAAGGTAGACAAAGAGGACATTTTTGTATATTAAAAATGAAATAGACAAAATGGACATTTTTGTATATTAAGAATGAATTAGAAAAATGATCATATTTTTACAAGCAGAATATGTTGACATTAAAATCTACTTTTTAATGCAAAATAGAATATTAGAGAAATGTTCATATTTTGACAAAGCAAAATATGTTAACAGTAAAATCTTATATTCAAAGAAATGTTCATAATTTTTACACATCGCCCAAGTGCACAGAAAATTTATTATTTGTTTGTTGGATGAAACCCCCACACGGGTGTTGGGATGATACTTGATCTACACTAGTCCCGATATTTAGTGTAGAATTCACTCTGGTTGTTATTTGGATGTTTGATAATTATTTATCATGATGGTTGATTTTATACAGTATATGGTTGTTGAATGAGTCACATTCCAATAAAGAATATTCTAGAAAAAGAATATTCTAGAAAATATCTTAGAAAAGAAATATATTTTGGGAAAATATATTTTTATTGAAATGAACTAGTTATTAACTAGAATAAATCATTAAATTAAGATTTGATGAAGTTTCCAATTTGTTGATATTTAATTTAAATTAAATAAATTGGATTTGGGTTTGTCGTGAATAGTGTCTTAAATAACACTGCTCTTAAACCCCATACGAAAGGAATAATCTTTAATTTAAGCTTATTAAAAGTTTTCAATTATATTTAGTAATTGGAATAAGATGAAATGTGAGTCGGGTTTATTGTGAACTGTGTTTTTAATCGACATCTGTTCTTTAACCCAACTGACAGTGAAAATATGATTTGGAATTTGTAAATCTTTATTTAAGGTTTAAATGGGAATTTTCCAAAAGCCAAGTTTTCCAATTTAATATATTAAATTGGAGTTGGACGGAATTCGAATTAATAATAACCGAGATAAGCTTCTGTAAAATAAAACCGATACTCCATATGGAATTTAAGAGGCTTTGCCGTTATTCCATTTATATTATTGGTCGGATACGGAAATTTATAACGCGTATATATTGATTTGATTTCTATGAAGATTCCATATTTTATGGAAGATGATTTTGGGTTTACCGTGAACTATGTTTTAAATGACATTAGTTCTTTAACCCAGGTAAAGTTAAGATTAATTTCTCAAATTTAAAAAATCATTGAATAATGATTTTTGGTATTTAAAACCCAATTGAAGTTTTGGTAAATCTTTAAAGAAAAGATTTAAGAATAATTTAAAGAATTTATCTTTGATATAATAATGCGAATATCTTATTAGAAGAATATTCTGAATTGGAATGAGACGTTGGATGTGTTTTTATAGTACTTGATTTTTAAGTATAAAATACGTGAGTTATTCAGGAAGACCGGGTTTAACCCATTCCGAATAATTACTAAGACGATGAAGAGTCGAAGATGAAGACGGTGGTTGAAGACCGACGATCTTCACATTGAATGGATGTGTTGCTACAGAGACCCTTGATGGGAGTAGCAACCTTGAAGGGGCTTCAGTAGTGGCCGTCCGGACTATTGTTGAATGTTCGGATTTGATTTTCGCTCAGACCCAGAGCATAAACTAATAAATGGATGCGTGTCTGACATTGGATTTCGTTCCATATGAATTAAATCGATTTCTGTTAATGTATGTCTGTTTGGTGGTGGAGGATTTATTCTCTGCTTAACACCCTGGTATGTATTAATAGTGATTGATCCCATGGCGTGAATTGTCAATGTGGCATGCCAAGATGCAAATGATCAAGGCTTTTGTTGAAAAACGGGGCCTTGTGGGATGATCAAAGTATAACCTATTACGGCATAACTTTGTGTATATCGTGACTTCGCGAGCCTCACACCCTGGTATGAGTCAAAACGGGATATGGACCGTAGGGAGTGCACACGTTTCTTTCTAGCTGGTGGTAGTGTCAGTGCTTAAACTGGATGGCATTTTACTTATGTGGATGATGGATTTTGAGGCGCCTCGGATTTTTATAGGCCGTTAGTGGTCATACTATAGGTTCAAAGGAACCGGGTAACGTGTGTTCAGGCATAACCAATCCACTGCCGATAGGCGGGGACCGACCCTACCGCTCCAAGGGTTCACTGCGGGGGATCCTGAGGCATTTGCTAGAGTGTCTCGAATCGGAGAGGAGCTTTCCCCTACCCTCGACTCATGATGGAAATCCAATTACCAATACGACCTTGCGGTTTTGATTGTAGAACTAGTATGGCGACATAGTAGGATGAGGTACTATGCCGTCTATGATTAATACATTATGATTGAAATTGTTTTTGAAATATATATACCCATGGATATACATACTAATACTAAATTCGTTTTATCGTATCAAGCATCTTTTGACCATTATAAGGTAAAACCCTATCCTCCGGTTTGCGTTGCATTGTGTGACGGGACTTGGGTCTTATAATGGTTTCATTTTTCTAAAAAGCATTACGTTGTTTAACGATTTACTTTAATTTATGCGCTGGCAATCCAATGGAGTAAACCCGTTCCGCGTTAGCAGCGTGGTCCTGTGATTAGCCATATTAATTAGATAAGTTAAGTTAAGATTTCTCGTACCAGTCCCATGACTGACCTGTAGTTTGTTTCACTGGCAAACTCGGGTGCCCATATTTTTCACACGGGCAGCCGAGTAGCTTTTGCAGATATATTTACAGGATCCTGGTTTACAGCTGAAGCGGTATTCAGAAAGCTCTATATCTGTGTGTTCCTTTCGGTTGTATATTTGTATTATTTTCCGCTGTTATTTAAGTGTAATTTAAAACTCTGATATTATTGTATTTCCAATGTATATTATTATTCATACTCTGGAAAATTCTTGTACTCTGATGTAATTGTTGAAATCAGCAATAAAAATGTTCTCCAGTTTGTGTTCTGATGTGTATCGTTCTCAAAGCAATCCAGGCTCTCCTTTACTAGGAAGTTTGGGTCGTTTCATTTTTTTTCTTGTTCGCCCTTTCGGACCAGAGCCTAAATCTGGCGCCTTAGACCACTCGACCAAACCGGCGGATAACCCACAGGTCCCAGGATTGAAACCTGGCTCAGATACCAAATGAAACGACCCAAACTTCCCAGTAAAGGAGAGCCTGGATTGCTTTGAGATGATACACATCAGAACACAAACTGGAGAGCATTTTTATTGCTGATTTCAACAATTACATCAGAGTACAAGAATTTTCCAGAGTATGAATAATAATATACATTGGAAATACAATAATATCAGAGTTTTAAATTACACTTAAATAGCAGCGGAAAATAATACAAATATACAACCGAAAGGAACACACAGATACAGAGCTTTCTGAATACCGCTTCAGCTGTAAACCAGGATCCTGTAAATATATCTACAAACGCTACTCGGCTGCCCGTGTGGAAAATATGAGCACCCGAGTTTGCCAGTGAAACAAACTACAGGTCAGTCATGGGACTGGTACGAGAAATCTTAACTTAACTTATCTAATCAATATATAATCGTTATAAATTTCTGTATCCGACCAATAATATAAATGGAATAACGGCAAAGCCTCTTAAATTCCATATGGAGTATCGGTTTTCTTTTACAGAAGCTTATCTCGGTTATTATTAATTCGAATTCCATCCAACTCCAATTTAATATATTAAATTGGAAAACTTGGCTTTTGGAAAATTCCCATTTAAACCTTAAATAAAGATTTACAAATTTCAAATCATATTTTCACTGTCAGTTGGGTTAAAGAACAGATGTCGATTAAAAACACAGTTCACAATAAACCCGACTCACATTTCATCTTATTCCAATTACTAAATATAATTGAAAACTTTTAATAAGCTTAAATTAAAGATTATTCCTTTCATATGGGGTTTAAGAACAGTGTTATTTAAGACACTATTCACGACAAACCCAAATCCAATTTATTTAATTTAAACTAAATATCAACAAATTGGAAACTTCATTAAATCTTAATTTAATGATTTATTCTAGTTAATAACTAGTTCATTTCAATAAAAATAAATTTTCCAAAAATAAATTTCTTTTCTAAGATATTTTCTAGAATATTCTTTTTCTAGAATATTCTTTATTGGAATGTGACTCACTCAACAACCATATACTGTATAAAATCAACCATTATGATAAATAATTATCAAACATCCAAATAACAACCAGAGTGAATTCTACACTAAATATCGGGACTAGTGTAGATCAAGTATCATCCCAACACCTGTGTGAGGTTTCATCCAACAAACAAATAATAAATTTTATGTGCACTTGGGCGATGTGTAAAAATTATCGACCCAATCACATAAACAAAGGATGACTTGTAAATGGAAGTGTAATATTCAAATGGAAATATACTAAACATTATATTTATCACATCAAACATTTCAACATCATAGACATATATTTCAATTCTTTTTATTGTGAACAAATGACAATAAAAATCTAGTCTTTTAATTCAACTCATTTTATTGTCAACAATGTTACAATAAAATATAATCCTTTAATTCTATAGGACAATAAAAACTAATCCTTTATTTCAATTGCCCTAAAGATGTTATCTTTATTTTCTAACCTTTTCATTGTAACCAAATGACTATAAATATATAATCCTTTTATTTTAAACTACATTGAAAATGTAATTTTTAATGTACAATCCTTTTATTGAAAACAAAGTGTCAATAAAAATATAATCTTTTATCTCAATCTTTTTATTGTAAACAAAATGACAGAATTGACTAATTCTTTTAATGTAAACAAAATATGATGATTTTGTTTAATCCTTTTTATGTAAACAAAATGTGAATATTGTTAAAATCCTTTTAATGTAAACCAAATGTAAAATTGTGTTATAATTCATTTTTTAAATAAACAAAAATGTGATAATTTTCTTCACTAATCATGTTTTACCCAAAAATGATATTTTCTCATAACATCCTTTTTATGTGAGTAAAATGTACATTTTGTTTAATTCTTTTTGATGAATATTAATTACATAGAAATGTAATTTTACATGGTAACACATTCTAACCAGGGTTTTATTCTTTTTAATAATTCATTTATATAACAATGTAAATTACATGTTTACAAGTTTCAAACAAAGATTCATTCTTTTTAATTAATTCTAATTATCATTAAAAATGTAAATTACATGTTAACAAGTTTTCAAACAAAGATTCATTCTTTCAAAATGACCAAAACTGATAATTTTGTTTAATTCTTTTAAATAAACAAAATGTTAATCTTGTCAAATTCTCTTAAATGAACAAAATGTTAATTTTGTCAAGTTTCTTTAAATGACCAAAAATGAATGTTTTCAACTCATTCTCTTTAATTTGCAAAAATGTATGTTTTAACACCAATAATAATATTTTATATCACTAACATGGTTAAACACAAAATGATATCTTACATTCTATAATTAAGTTTGTCAAAATGTTATTTTCCTATAATCCTTACTAAATGACAAAAATGTGTCTAATCCTTTTCAAGGTATAACAATGTTCACTTTTATCTAATTCTTTTCACTAATCAAGTTTTGACGGAAATGTTATTCTTTTTCATAAATCAAGTTTTGACAAAATGTCATTCTTTTAATGTATAAAATATACATTTTCTACTCATTCCTTTTTTAATGTATAAAAATATACATTTTCATTTGATAATCAAGTTTTGACCAAAAATGAATATTTTGGTTTCTTTCTAAAGGACGAAATGAATATTTTTAATATCACATAGCAATGAAATCTTTTATTTCTTTTACTACATGAAAATGTAACCTTTTCTTTTCATTCTTTGATTACATTAAAAATGTAATCTTTTTATTTCATTCTTTGATTACACACAAAAATTGTAATTTGTTATTCTTTTTTTTTTTTTTTGAATACATATAAAAATGTACTTTTCTATTCTTTTCTTTGAATATAAGATTTTAGTGTTAACATATTTTGCTTTGTCAAAATATGAACATTTCTCTAATATTCTATTTTACATTAAAAAGTAGATTTTAATGTCAACATATTCTGCTTGTAAAAATATGATCATTTTTCTAATTCATTCTTAATATACAAAAATGTCCATTTTGTCTAATTCATTTTTAATATACAAAAATGTCCTCTTTGTCTAATGCACTTTTGATATACAAAAATGTCCTCTTTGTCTACCTTTATCCTAATGGTTCATATTTCAATAAAAATATAATTTTTATTGACTATTCTTTTCTAATGATTTAGATTAACATAAAAATATAATTTTTATGTTGCATCATTTCTAACATTAATGTTTTTTTTTTCCTTTTGTCAATTCTAACATAAACGGTGTTTTTATACTAATTTATCAATTCTAACATAAACGGTGTTCTTTTACTAATTTATCAACTCTGACATAAACGGTGTTCTTTTTATACTGACAAGGTGATGACGCTACTAACATGTCATATTTTTAAAAGTGCTATTTTTGTTTCAACAAAAATACTATTAACAAAAGAGTTATTTTTGTTTCCACAAAAATCACATGAGAAAATGTATATATATACATATATATATATTTTTATCACAATTTACATATGAATAAGATTCTAGTCTTTATGTTCTTAAACTAAAGTCATATGAACCAAATTCAATTTTTGTTTCTAATGTTTTCAACACAATCATTTCATCAAATCAGCAATTCTATACAATAACATCAGTTAACACAACAAATCATGAATAACAACCACAGAATTTCCTAACATGATCTCAGACATTGCTATGATGCGATAATAAATTATTTTAAAAAAATTAAAAAGGATATCTCACATCGATTTTAATTCTGAATAAATCAGATCTGAATTTTCTTCAAATTCTGGTTTGCTCTGTTTCAGATCTAGTCAACTTCATGTTGTAGTGTTTGTCAAGAGGTTTCCAACACATTTCGTTTTGTGCAATTCTGATTCAGTATGACCAATATATCTTCAATACAAGATTCTACTTTAATTGAAATAATTAAATATAATTATTAATTACCATTTCACTAATTACGAACTTGGCCGTCATCTTCTTCTTTGTTCCGTCGCTCAGAAAAGAACCCATCATCGACCTCAAACTCCCCACTTGCGCACGTCGTATGAGGCATTAGACCTCGATCAGAGACCACCACACTGACCGCCATCGAGCCGCCATCCATCTCCCAGAAGGACCCCCAGGTCGCACCTCACCACTGCCAGGAAATCCACCCCCAATGCGCCGCCTTTTCCACCCAATTCCGACCGACTCGCGCCCCTAAACCCCATCATCACCATATAGAACGAAATGCCTTGATTAGTTCTTGATTTACGTATATTTGTTGAGGATTAATTCTTGCTGAAACGAACGAGATTGAGGAATGAAATTGGAAGTGTTTTGTGCGTCCATTCCCAAGGTGGCGGCTGCTGTAGTGTTTAGGTTAGGATTTTCAAATGTTTTTCCATCCTTTTTATAATATTTTAATGTAATTTTGCAAATAAATTCATATGTTTCAAACTAAACCAATTTCAGTCCAACTAAAGTCTACCCTACCCAATAACCCCTGTTCCGGATCCAACGGGTTAGGTCCCGTCAGCCTAAATGGCTGTCTGTGGCCTGAATTATTTAATTTAATATTTAAATTATTTATTTAATAAATACGAACGTACATTTAAATTCACCGAGGCCACATACTGACTCTAAAAATTATAGAAAAAATATTTCTAGTTATGTTTTGATGATACGGTTCTAACGAGACTAATTTTGTTGAATTCTGAGACTGTTTGAAAATGGCCTTTTTCAAGTCGATTAAATTTGACTGAAACTGACAAAACACATTTTCTTCTGCCACGCTCACATATTAATTCGAAAATTTTTGACAATTGAAACCAAGCAATAATTTGACATTCCACTTCCAACAAAAGTGGTTTCGTCGAAAACCAAGGTCGTTTGCAAAATGGCTATTTTTAAGGCCAATATATTATATTAAAATATATATAAATTCTACAGCGACTTTTCTAAATTTTGAACTGGCCATAACTTTTGATTTATAAAGTGAAATTTCAGTTTTTTCAGATTCGTTAGAAAGATATGATTAAACAGATTTAAATATTTCTTGTTTCGTTCAATTCTGATTTAAAATGAATCTTGTACAGTAAGTCAAAGTTCAAATTCAAATTTTCAAACTGCAGCGCTGTTTTAAACTCCTTTTATAATTAAATTAAATTAATTCATTTTAAAATAAATTTTTAGTCGTTATTATTTAAAGTAAATTATTTTAAATATTAAAATTCCCTTAAAATTTCTAAAATAAAAATTTTAAATTGGCCCCAAAATTCCGGGTTGTTACACATTTGGTAAAAAGCTCTGCTTCACAGAGAGACATAACACTGAAGAGTACATCTCGGATATGATAGAACAAATCATGAAGAAGAATCAAGCTGGCAATGGCGATGAAAGAGAATAGGACTTCTCTCCTGATAGGACTCCGTTCACCAAAAGAATCCTTGAAGCAGAATGTCCAAAGAAGTTCAATCCTCTATCTTTGCCTCCATACAATGACCTTGTTGATCCTAACTAATTCTGTTCAAATACAAGTGACATATGAGTGCGGCTAAGGCGACTGATGAGATGAGATGCACCTATTTTCCACTCTACTTAGAAGGTGCTGCATCATTATGGTTCACAAAGCTGCCACCTAAATCCATAGACCGGTTCTATGACCTGACCAAAAAGTTCAAAGAGAAGTTCCACTTGTATGCTACCAAAGTCAAGGATGCTATAACGCTCTCGGCAATGAAACAGAAGCCAGGAGAAAATAAGCGAATTCAGATCCACGTATGATTCTCATGGCTTTACTCGACACTATAGATAAAACAAGCGAATTCGGGAGGTGGATAAAGATGAAGGAACCAAATACGCTTGACAAGTTCTATAAGAAAGCAGAGGAGTACATGAGAGTGGATGATAATCCTGTGCCTCTTCAGATCATTAGTGGTAACCAACTTCTTGAGACTCCCAAATGTGCTGCTATTCAATGTACTCAACAGAAAATTCAGGGGCAGAAGTGAGCCAATGACGGGAACAACAACAAGGCTAATAAAAAAATTCGTCTTCTTGACTCATCGGAACTAACACCTCTGAATGACACTCCTCAAAACATCTGCCTTGCCACGAAGGATGCAGAAGATTACCCGGAGTTTAAGATGAATGACCGTCTAACCAAATCTGGGAAGTTCTGCAGGTTCCACAATTAGCTAGGCCACAATACCAATGAATGTAGGCATATGAAATCATTAATTGAAGAGCTGATTAGGAACAACCGCCTACAACAATGTGTAAAGAATCCCCAAAAGGCAAATCCTTGTGCAACTCCCCGGAGGCAAGGGGCATCAAATGACCAATCCGGTCCAAGCAACAGAGCTCCTGCTCAAACTAGTCCAAGGCCGATAATCAACTGACGACCGTTGATGATGATCTAATATATGTGGCTCAGAATAAGCGATCTCTTTCGCCTTTTCTTTACTTCTTGCTATGTTCTACTTTCTTGTAAAATGTCTGTAATGTTTTACATGCATTGTACCGAACAATAGCTTTACGAATGAAATCTTACTTGTCTGTATAAATCTCTTACTTGCAAAATATACAAAATTTGCTAAAGACGATTTTCTTATCATAGGCTCTTCCATAGGCGTTCGCTTCGTCAAATTCCGACTAAGTGAGACAGTCCTAGTAACATCAATTCAAATGTCAAATGCTATAACCATCGATATGCATAATGCAAGGATGAAAAGCACCACTTTGTAGAGTGAATAGGAAAAGTCCCAATGAGTCAAACAGAAAAGAGGGAAGCGAACAACCACGGATCCAAAATCCCAAAGGTTGCGGGAATTCGTTGGCGAAACGAAGCGTGGGATTCACTATAAGTGAAACGAAGAGTGAGAGTTTGTGGCACGAAGCGATGCAACCCTCCAAGGTCGCGGGAATTCGTTGCACGAAACGAAGGACAGAAGTTCACTATAAGTGAAACGAAGCATGAGAGTTCGTAGCACGAAGCGATGCAACCCTCCAAGGTCGCGGAAATTTGTTGCGCGCAACGAAGCGCGAGAGTCCACTATAAGTGAAACAAAGCGGGGGAGTTCGTGGCGATTAGCGATGCAACCCTCCAAGGTCGCGGGAATTCATTGCGCGAAATGAAGCGCGGAAGTTCACTATAAGTGAAACGAAGTGTGGGAGTTCGTGGCGCGAAGCGATGCAACACTTCAAGGTCACAGGAATTCGTTGTGCGAAACAAAGCGCGGGAGTTCACTATAAGTGAAACAAAGCGTGAGAGTTCGTGGCACGAAGAGATGCAACCTTCCAAGGTCATGGGACTTCATTGCGCGAAATTAAGCACGGGAGTTCACTATAAGTGAAAATAAGCATAGGAGTTCGTGGCGTGAAGTGATGCAACCCTCCAAGGTCATGGGAATTCGTTACACGAAACGAAACGCGGGAGTTCACTATAAGTGAATGAAGCGTGGGAGTTCGTGACACAAAGCAAGGCAATCTCATCTAAATCTCGCTGGAGTTTACACTACAAAACGATGCAACAGCCAAAAATCCTCTCCATAGAGAAAGCAACTTCGAGGAATCAACAATGTTCGATGAACTCTATAATGTTGGTTTAGTCGACAGGAGAAAATGAACGTTGGATTATAACGGCATCTCCAAAACACGGGGCATCCAATGGAGTCTCCGATATCAGAACTGGTCGATAAAGCAGACAAACATTGAGCTATATTGTCTTTCCCAAAAGTAAAGACTAATGATGATGACCTCCTAGGCTGGGGCACAAATCTTTAAATATTCAAAGGTTCTTCAAGAAGAAGCAGAAAATAAACCACAAATACATATTTCCTAAATACGAAATATCATACACTACCATATAACTCGATTAAAACTGTGACATTTGAAATCCACAGTTGGCTTTAGCCGATCAGTCGATTTTAAATGTTAACATGAATTCGAATTAGAATATCGTGTTTGTGTAAATAATATTCGATGAGTCTTAAGCCATTGAATTGAATAATCCTATGAAAACACTTTATTCAAATCAAAATAAAATTCGCCATAATCCATTTTCTAATGATTAAACTAATCTGTTATTGATGTGGACGATCAATAATAAAGTATAAGTCCAAAATCGTGCAAATACTTGTTTTAATTATAGTGTAGGTGGAGTAAAGCAATTTATGCTACAATGCAACGTCAAATGATAACAAACTAAGATGAAATTCTAGCAAATAATTAGCAGTGCAAAAATACATTGGAATTTATCATACCAGATCAAATAGCGTGAAGATGCGAACAAATCCAGATTGTAATTTGTTCTGTAAAGGTTATCAATTCCAATCAAGGAGAAGTTCAGCAGTTACAATGTTTATTTCGAAGCCTGCATTTCTCGCAAGCGAAAAAATACAAGCTTCGAGGGGCAAATGTTACCCATTAAAACGCGGTTCAGAAAATAATATGTTGACAATATAATATACAATGGACCGGGCAGTTTCACAAAATAATGTTCTGACGCGATGGTTTTAAGTCGTTAGCATGACATGGCATTAAGGCATTCAACTCGCCACTATCTTAAGCTGCTCTCCACGATGTGGACTTAGTCCATTCCGTACGGCTCAAAGTCATAACAGATCACCAGTTCAATACGCTGTGCGACATGGTCTTGCGTTGTTCAATCTAGAGCGACATGATCCGAGACGACATGACTATACGTGTCGCTACAACAGTTCATCACCCAAGCCAATCATCTCGCAAAAGCATGTCGCATGTCGTCGAAACCTTCATATCGTCAAGACATGTCTTGCATGTCACAGAAATACAAGGGCATATGGACTAGCTTTGAATATGCCATGACGCGAGTATTGCCAAACCAGAAAGGGAAGCTTGAGGACACGTGAACATTATATTTGCAATTGGGCAACATCAGTACATTTGCATACCTTTAATTGTTTTAGGATACACATGTGGCGGACTGCATATGAACGCGGAAGCAACACATGACGCGAACGACATGCCAAGACGTGCATAGATGGAATGGAGTCATGTCGCTCATATACAAGCATATATCTAAAGGACTAATTACGACATGATTTGGCTCGTATAAAGCTATGTAGTCATAACTGTACGTTATGGAATCAAGACATGTGTTATCATATTGGACATGGACCATTGCATATAAATCATCTTAAGCAAGATCTACTTTGATTCTAAGTCTAAAATGAAGAAAGAAACATTGGAGTCCAAGTTTACACTATCGAACTGCATTTGAAACCATGTCGTGTTTTATCCTATGACGCAAGATCTGATATGAAAAGCATGTTGTTCCCTACTATGTAAACTCATGCCGTTGCCAGGACCAAGTCGCATGAGTTACGGAATAAATATGGGCAGCTAAAGGCAATGGCATGTGACACCAGCTGTCAAAACTTTAAAGGCAAAAACAGTTGAAGACTCAAACGCAATACGTTGAGTCGCACTTTAGTCCATGCACTCTACGATGCGTACAAACGAAGTAGCTGCCAGCTATTCTCATATGAAAGGGGAGACGCGTGGCAAAAGTAAAGGGGGCATGGTAATGTGGATTCAGCTGTAATGGAGAAATTACAATAGCAGCGTATGGTCCCATATTATGATAAATCGCAAGCTAAGCCATAAGTCGTTGAAGCCACGACATTAAGCCTATGCAATTCATACTGTGAGATCATCCGGGTCTCCACAACTATGTCGTATACGAGATGCCTGTTATGTACCAGTTGTCAATAGTTGTAAAGTACCCATCGCCAGCTGTACCCGCTTAATTACAAGTGTGCCACTCCTCTACAACATCTCCTATAAATACCCCCATAATTCACTTGAAGGGGGAGGGGACCGAATTCATTCCTACCACGAAGTGCCACCAAATTTGAAGCTCTCTTCAAACTCCATTAATGACTTCCAAGGATCAATCTATCTTCATGCAACAACAAATGGTTCAAATCTCCCTCAAACTTCATTAGAGTTCTCTCAAATTCAATCAAAGCTTCTCTAATCTACGCTAATCCTCTCTAAAGCCTAGATTTAACACTAAATCACTATGGAATCCACGAAGATCGTTCCATTGCTAAAGTGATCGAAGATTCATACATCCACCATCACAAAGCAAGAGATCTCTCCAATTCCTTCGCAAATTCAAGTGTAATTTAGATCGTAAAAAGAGAGAAAAGCGAGAGATGAACAATATGAGAGAATTCATGTATTTTGTAAAGCAAAGTATGATAATGAGAAGTGATTCAAAAGTGGACGTAGATCTATTTTAGATCGAACCATTATAAAAATTCCTTGTTCTTTATTTTTATGTTCTTTATTTTGTGATTACGTGACTCCATATTCTAATCTAACCATTTGGTGAAGTGTTTTGTAACACCCCACGTCCATTAATGTCACTCACAAAGGGAATGCATTAACTTCCATGGAGGTTTTAAGTGAATATAGAACAGTAAAATTACAACAAGACAGATATAAAATAGTACTTGGAAATTCAAAAACTTTATTTCATTGTAGCAGAAGTCAAAACATGTTTGATTACATCATAACACCATATTCAATGTCAAGTACAATATCTATCTTGATAAAACGAGTACATAATCCCATTACATGAATAGCCATTAAAAAGAAAGATAACAAGCTGGACTTTACTTCAGCAGTCCAAGCTTTCCAGAAGATAAGCGATCCAACTAGACTCCACTAGAACTTGGCCCAACCTGCGGACCTGAAGGGAGAAAAAGGATGGAAAAGAGGGGGTCAGACATAAAGTCTGGTGAATATGATAATTCTACAATACTATTACCAAAATAACTGGACTAAGGCATAAGCTGGAAAACAAGAAAATGTCTATGTAGAGCAGATTAAGGACATAGACAATCGCTAAAGGCAACGTTATAGCCGCTCCTAAATACTAAAGGATAAACAATATACTGCACCACACCAGTCACCCTAAAGATTCATCCCACTTAGCTTCACTTAGAAACTTTCCCAATGGCTTTACGTACCCCTAGCTGACTACATAGGTGCCGCCTGCCCCTATCTCCACTAGGTGTACCCTACTTCCCATTATTCGATCGGCTCCCTAACTCGTAGATACCCGTGCTGGCCCCACAGTGGGGTGTATCACTCCCCTAAAGTGGCAACCTGATACAACGGACATGCACGGCTTATACCTACACGATGCAACAACGTCTTACCTACCAGCCCGGGTCCACACACGCATATGAAACCCGTTGGACTTGCGTTGCCACCGCTCCCTGTTTTGGCCTCTTATAGTCAAACCCAGTATGCGTGTCCCGTCCTCGACTTGGGTCGAGCCCACAAAGATACGTTTTGGGATACTGGTTGGAATGGGCCCCCACTATTTACCACAAGCATTCCACCTAAGCTTGTCCCCATTAGTCCATCCCACTTAACCCACTTAGTCATGTTCATTTACATGTGTGTTTGGTTAAGTCTAATCGTATTTCAAATGCCTCTAAAGGCAACCACCAAATTCCTCATGCCACCCAAGGCACCTACTTAACCCCCATGTCCCACCTTACATGATTATCTGGTTAAGTATTTCTTAGTTCATTAAGGTCATAACCTCATAAAGACCTCTCACATTAGACTGGCATTTATGGCAGCTGGATTTGTCGGGCGGGTCCGGGCAGTCTTACACCATAAAAGAGTCTAACCTCGTGTCTTTACAACTGTTATGCTTTAGTTTGGGCCTAGGACCTCTCACATTGGGCCGACATTTGTGACTACTGGATTTGCCGGGCGGGTCCGGGCAGGTTTACATCACAAACGGGTCCAACCTCGTGTCCTAAGCATTGATTATTAATAATAATCCACTTTCCCCAATTTTAATAATTCCCTACTTGAATTATTAATTACTTCCAATTTTTAACAATGTCCATAATTGACTCAATTATGGACATTCATTCATGGTATGCAACATCTTACAAAATTGCACCCAAATTTATTAATTCCTAATATTACCCCTACCCCACGTTTGAACGTTTATTCGCAAAATATATGTTAGACTCGAATAGCCTAACTCATAGCATAAAAGAGATTATCATAATAACAACATGTATATGTGACCAAATGAATCATAATAAGGGGTGAAACTTGCATATGTCCAACTTGCATAGATTATACATGTCATGGATCTAAAGGTGTCAACTTGTTCAAAATTCACCTAATATGATCTCAATCAATTTTCATAAACTTACATATGAACATGTGTGAATCAACATCATCTAATTTTTTAACAACATGGTTTTATATGGGTACACCTAACTCAATAGGCAAATTCCCATAATCAAGTTTTATTTAATTATAGTTTCAAGTTTATGGGTACACCTAACCTAATAGGCAAATTCCCATAAACAAGATCCATTTAAATTAAGAAAAAAAAAACATAACTTTAAGCATGATCCAACAACATCATGATTTTTCAACATAATATAGCATGATTTATAACATGGCATAGTATGATAGTATAACATAGCTTGACATGATTCTCAATATAGCACGACATAGCATAAGAGAATTTACAACATAGCATGACATAGCATATATAATTTACATCATACGACAACATAATAACATAATAAGAGATCCACAATATATAGAATTTACAATTACAAATCACATCACTTTCTTGTGATCCATTCATAACTGAGTCAAATTAGTTTGTAATAGTCTTGTGAGAATCATCATACTCACCAACAAAAGAAGAGAATTAGAGAGAGTTCTTTGGTTTGATTTGTTTTGTTGAGTAGAATTTAGTTGTAGTAGATTAGGCTTCCTCTTCTTAGTTTGTGACGGCTACGCTGAACTCCATGGCAGCAGCATGACGGTAGCTCTTCTAATTTCACAAGTGATTTAGGTTTAGGGACTACCCACTTATTTATAGATTTTAGAATGCGGTTAGGCCATTAGATTTAACCTAGAAATAACCGCAGCCGTTCAGACAAGATGGGGTTTATCTTGTTGACTCAGCAATGAGTCAGAAGTGACTCAGCAAACACTCAGCAAATTAATAAACTTCTATTCATGTTTGCATTAACTGCCCATATATATATATATATATATATACACATATATATATATATATATATTCTACAATGTACACATTAGATACATCCCCCCCCCTTTACACACTTATTATTGTTTTTATATACATATTAGATACATCCCCCCCTTTACTCACTTATTATTATTTTTATATATGCATATTAGATACATCCCCTCTTTTACACACTTATTAATATTTTTATATGCATATTAGATACATCCCCTCTTCTACACACTTATTATTATTTTAGCAACTTTAGTGTTAATAGAAAATTCGGGGTGTTACATTCTCCCCTCCTTTTAGGATTTCGTCCCCGAAATCTTCAAGTCTGGAAGAATGTATATCCTACCATCCAAACGTCCATCTACTCATCCATCATACACAGGCATCCATTGTCCTTAAAAGACTTCTAATGCTTTATGATCATATGCAAGTGTGTGTACATGTCCTTACCTAATGCGAAATCAGGCGGTCTACTGATTCAGTTGACCTCCTTAATGCAAATTATGTAAGTGTCATGAATCCATTATGTATGCAAAAGATCCTAATTGCTTACATACTACTTCTATATGCGTGCACACCCATTCAACCGAATGCAGCATCCATATGATGGTACAACCATTATACATCCATTATACTAAATACATCCATATATATGCAATATGCAATATGAAGTGACTGAGCCGATCTAGCGCCTAAAGTGTGTGTATATATGCATCCACGAGCAACCACTAGCAAACACTTGCATCCATTTTGCATCCATCATACATAACATGTCTCAAACACATGTTTCAACCATAGGATTATCCTAACTAAAGGTCAAAGATACTAATGAGAGGACATACTAAAGATAAGATAAGATAAGCTAAGCGATAAAGGAGAAATTAAAAGACATACCCTCAAAAAGAAAAGGGTACAACGAACGCATCTTCTCTTCTGTCTCCCAAGTTGCGTTGCTCTCATCATCTCCCCATTGCACTTTAACCAGTCTGACCTCTCGATTCCTCAACTTTTTGATCTCCGACCCAAGAATGCATGTAGGAGCTCGTCTAATTGTTGCATCACGCTCTATTTCCACCTCTTTAAGCAAGCTCGACTCTACCACCTCCGCGGTCTTGTGCAAACACTTCCTCAAATGTGATACATGGAATACGTCGTGTACTCCCCTAAGTTTCTCAGGCAACTCCACCCTATATGCCATCTTCCCAATCCTGTTTTTTACAGGAAACGGCCCTACAAACCTTGGTGCTAATTTCCCCACGGACCCAAAGCGAACAACATTCTGTAACGGAGATACTTTGATAAAAACCATGTCCCCAATGTCAAACTCCAGATCTGTCCTCCTCTTATCAGCATACGATTTTTGCCTATCTTGTGCTGCTTTCATCCTCCTTCGAATCAACTCAATCTTCTCCGAGGTTTCCCTAACCATATCGGGCCCAAGTAGGATTTTATCGGTAGATTCCCACCAACATGTAGGCGAACGGCAAGGCCTTCCATAAAGAGCTTCGAAAGGTGCCATGCCAATACTAGACTGAAAGCTATTATTATATGCGAATTCTACTAACGGAAGGTGCTCTTCCCATGTACCCCCAAAGTCTAGGATACAAAGCCTTAAAAGATCCTCTAGAATGCGATTCACCCTCTCGGTCTGGCCGTCTGTCTGAGGATGATATGCGGTGCTCAAACATAGCTGAGTCCCTACCACCTCTTGTAAACTCTTCCAAAATTCGCTAGTAAAGATGGGGTCACGGTCGCTTACTATACTAGAAGGAATACCGTGCAAACGAACTATCTCCTTAATGTATACAAAAGCCAACCACGGAGCAGTCCTCTTACTTTTCACGGGAATAAAATGGGCGCTTTTAGTAAGTCTATCTACTATAACCCAAATCCCCGTGTTACCCTTCCTTGATCTTGGTAATCCATCCACAAAATCCATTGAGATGCTTTCCCATTTCCATAGTGGAACTTCTAATGGGTGAAGCAACCCACCGGGTTTCTTTTGTTCTGCTTTAACTCGTTGGCACACCAAGCATCTAGCGACGTACTCGGCCACATCCTTTTTCATACCGGCCCAAAAGAAAACCCGCTTCATATCTTTGTACATCTTATCCCCGCCGGGATGAATGGTCATTTTTGAGCGATGAGCATCATCAAGAATGGCCTTCCTTAAGTCTTCGTCTTGTGGTACACAAAGTCTATTATCCCTTCGTAACCAACCCTTATCGTCTAGGGTATACCTACGAAGATGGCTTGACGACTCCCCCCCTTTGAGCTTTTCTACTATCTCAACCAACTGTGGGTCGTCTCGCTGTGCCTCACCAACCCGTCCTAGAAGTGTAGGTCTAACCTCCAAGGATGCTAACAGACCGGGTACTAAGTCAACGGAGGGTCTAAAGTCAAACATAGAGATGAATTCTAAGCTTTGTCGTTCAACAAACAACGGACTCAAGGACAACCTTTTCCTACTTAAGGCGTCTGCCACCACGTTACCCTTGCCCGGGGTATATACTATTTCAAAATCGTAGGAGGCTAAGAATTCCATCCACCGTTGCTGCCTTAAATTCAAATCCTTCTGAGAGAATAAGTATTTTAATGATTTGTGGTCAGTGAACAGTTCGAATTTCTCACCAAGAAGATAGTGACGCCAAGACTTAAGCGCGAAAACAATTGCGGCTAGCTCTAAGTCATGCGTGGGGTAATTCTTTTCATGAACCCTCAACTGCCTTCCACCATAGGCTATTACTCTTCCCTCTTGCATGAGGCCCGCGCCAAGTCCCGTCCCACAAGCATCAGTATAGATGGTAAACGGTTTATTCCCGTCTGGCAGCACTAAGACTGGGGCTGAAGTTAAGGCTCTCTTTAAACGTTGGAACGCATCATCGCAATCTTTGTCCCACGTAAAAACCAGGTTCTTCTTCGTTAACCGTGTTAATGGAGCTGATATTTTTGCGAAGTCTTTGATAAACTTCCTATAATAGCCAGCCAACCCCAAGAAACTTCTTACTTCAGTTGCATTTTTAGGGACCTTCCAATCTTGGATGGCCACCACCTTTGCGGGATCCACTGCTTTCCCTTCTTTGGAAACCACGTGCCCTAAGAACCGTACTTCCTTCCTCCAGAAGTGACACTTAGAAAATTTTGCCTTAAGGTTATGCACTCGAAGGGTTTCCAACACTTCCCTAAGATGTAGGGAGTGCTCTTCTTTATTCTTAGAAAAGACTAAGATGTCATCCACAAAGACTACCACGAATTTGTTAAGGTATTCCCTAAACACCCTACTCATCAAATCAACAAAATATGCAGGGGCGTTTGTCAAACCAAAGGGCATCACTAGCCATTCATAGAATCCGTCAGGAGTCCTAAAAGCAGTCTTATCTATACTATCCTCAGCCACTCTCAGTTGATGAAAGCCAGTGGCTAAGTCCAACTGCGAAAACACTGAGGCGCCAACTAACTGATCAAAGAGATCATCAATCCTCGGCAGTGGGTGTCGGTTCTTTTTAGTAAGCTTGTTTAGTTCTCTATAGTCCATACAAAGTCTAAGAGACCCATCCGCCTTTGTGGCAAAAACTACTGGAGCACCCCACTCCGATATACTACGTCTTATGAACCCCTTCTCAAGCAACTCCTTTACTTGCTTATTGAGTTCCCTCCTTTCACGAGGAGCCATGTGGCGCACTGGCAAAGATACGGGTTTAGCATTATCCACAAGATAAATTCGAAAGTCTATCTCCCGCTTTGGAGGTAAGCCCTTCACCTCCTCAAACACATCCGGATATTCCCGGACCACTTCTACCGATCGCAGGTTCTCTACAGACGCGTCAAGCGATTCAAGATAACTTAGCATAACGGAATTTATGGGATTACAAAAGATGTCGAGAGCATTACCAAGGCGAGTCACAAGCCTAACTACTCTCCTTTCACAATCAAGAATGGCCCTATTTCTAGACAACCAATCCATTCCTAAAATTAGCCCATAGCCCGTGAAGCCCAATACATAAGCATCACATCTAAATTCAACGCTAAGTATAGAGATTTTCAAATCCAAACATATCATGGTCAAATGAGCCGAACCCCCAATTGGATTTGAAACAACCAAGGGATCCTCTACTAAACTGGTGTTCAAGTGCAGTGATTCAACTAATGATGCAGAGATAAACGAATGAGATGCGCCAGAATCGAATAAGGTACGGACATGATGATCAAACAGAAAAACTAAGCTTTCAACAGAAATTGTTCTACCTCTTTCTTGCAGCGGTGGGGCCGCAATAGCCTGAACTTGCCCCCTTGCCTGCCCTGGTGCCATAAGAGCCTGCACCTGTCCTCCCGAGGTAGACCCTGCCCTCTGCCCCTTCTTTGGACAGTCCTTCACTAAATGTCCCGCATCTCCACAATGAAAACAACCAGTCTTCTTTTTCTTTCTACAATCTTTGCTGAGATGGCCAAGCGTCCCACAATTGAAGCATTTCTTCTTCCCTTTGCCATTATTGTTTTTACCACCCTTCTTATTTTGCTGTTGGGTTTCTTCTGATCCCCTTTGTTTTCAACTGCCTTATCTTCATGCATAAGTGTCATTTCTACTAGCTTTTCAAAGGTGGCTCCCATAGGGATGTGGGTTATAGCCAACCCTTGCAACGGTTCATTCAAGCCTTTAACGAACCTCAAAGCTTTCTTCTCTGGCGTGTTCACCAACTCCAAGCCAAACCTTGCTAACTGATTAAATTTATTGACATATTCCTTTACTGATGAGCTCCCTTGCTTTAGTGCCAGGAATTTTTCCATATTTAAGTTCTCCTCTGCCCTTGAAAGAAACTTTGCCTCAAACCTTCGTCTGAAATCCGCCCATGAATCAACTGGACGTTCCCCGTTAGTGACCTCCCACCAAAACGAGGCCTCTCCCTTCATTAACCAAGCAGCTAAACGGACTTTCCTCCCATCTTCCACTTCAAAGATATCCAACAATTCCTCAGTCTCCTTAAGCCAATCTCTGGCCTCCACAAACGTCTCAGTCCCTTGAAAAGTTTTTCCTCCCATAGCCTTGAATTCCTTGCACGTCTTTGCAAAAGTGTCAACACGAGGAGGAGGAGGAGGAGGAACGGGTGCAACTAGGGGTGGAGGAGTATCCGCTGGGCCTGCAGTGGTGGCCCTAGCCTCCAAGTATCTCCTAAACCACACTGGAATCGTCACACCTTCTGGGAGATTAAGATCTTCAGCCATGCTGAAACGAAAAAGGAAAGATTCAAAATGGAGAATTCGAAAGATAAAGATAAGGATATGGCTATTTGGGATTATGTTTTTCATAAAAACTCTCTTTAAATAACATGTTTTTTTTTTTTTTTGAAAGCACTTCTTCCAAAAATACTTTAGAAAAAAAAATATTTTTCTAAAATTTTTTTTTTATCTGTTCTGGTAACCTTATGCTCTGATACCACGTGTAACACCCCACGTCCATTAATGTCACTCACAAAGGGAATGCATTAACTTCCATGGAGGTTTTAAGTGAATATAGAACAGTAAAATTACAACAAGACAGATATAAAATAGTACTTGGAAATTCAAAAACTTTATTTCATTGTAGCAGAAGTCAAAACATGTTTGATTACATCATAACACCATATTCAATGTCAAGTACAATATCTATCTTGATAAAACGAGTACATAATCCCATTACATGAATAGCCATTAAAAAGAAAGATAACAAGCTGGACTTTACTTCAGCAGTCCAAGCTTTCCAGAAGATAAGCGATCCAACTAGACTCCACTAGAACTTGGCCCAACCTGCGGACCTGAAGGGAGAAAAAGGATGGAAAAGAGGGGGTCAGACATAAAGTCTGGTGAATATGATAATTCTACAATACTATTACCAAAATAACTGGACTAAGGCATAAGCTGGAAAACAAGAAAATGTCTATGTAGAGCAGATTAAGGACATAGACAATCGCTAAAGGCAACGTTATAGCCGCTCCTAAATACTAAAGGATAAACAATATACTGCACCACACCAGTCACCCTAAAGATTCATCCCACTTAGCTTCACTTAGAAACTTTCCCAATGGCTTTACGTACCCCTAGCTGACTACATAGGTGCCGCCTGCCCCTATCTCCACTAGGTGTACCCTACTTCCCATTATTCGATCGGCTCCCTAACTCGTAGATACCCGTGCTGGCCCCACAGTGGGGTGTATCACTCCCCTAAAGTGGCAACCTGATACAACGGACATGCACGGCTTATACCTACACGATGCAACAACGTCTTACCTACCAGCCCGGGTCCACACACGCATATGAAACCCGTTGGACTTGCGTTGCCACCGCTCCCTGTTTTGGCCTCTTATAGTCAAACCCAGTATGCGTGTCCCGTCCTCGACTTGGGTCGAGCCCACAAAGATACGTTTTGGGATATTGGTTGAAATGGGCCCCCACTATTTACCACAAGCATTCCACCTAAGCTTGTCCCCATTAGTCCATCCCACTTAACCCACTTAGTCATGTTCATTTACATGTGTGTTTGGTTAAGTCTAATCGTATTTCAAATGCCTCTAAAGGCAACCACCAAATTCCTCATGCCACCCAAGGCACCTACTTAACCCCCATGTCCCACCTTACATGATTATCTGGTTAAGTATTTCTTAGTTCATTAAGGCCATAACCTCATAAAGACCTCTCACATTAGACTGGCATTTATGGCAGCTGGATTTGCCGGGCGGGTCCGGGCAGTCTTACACCATAAAAGAGTCTAACCTCGTGTCTTTACAACTGTTATGCTTTAGTTTGGGCCTAGGACCTCTCACATTGGGCCGACATTTGTGACTACTGGATTTGCCGGGCGGGTCCGGGCAGGTTTACATCACAAACGAGTCCAACCTCGTGTCCTAAGCATTGATTATTAATAATAATCCACTTTCCCCCAATTTTAATAATTCCCTACTTGAATTATTAATTACTTCCAATTTTTAACAATGTCCATAATTGACTCAATTATGGACATTCATTCATGGTATGCAACATCTTACAAAATTGCACCCAAATTTATTAATTCCTAATATTACCCCTACCCCACGTTTGAACGTTTATTCGCAAAATATATGTTAGACTCGAATAGCCTAACTCATAGCATAAAAGAGATTATCATAATAACAACATGTATATGTGACCAAATGAATCATAATAAGGGGTGAAACTTGCATATGTCCAACTTGCATAGATTATACATGTCATGGATCTAAAGGTGTCAACTTGTTCAAAATTCACCTAATATGATCTCAATCAATTTTCATAAACTTACATATGAACATGTGTGAATCAACATCATCTAATTTTTTAACAACATGGTTTTATATGGGTACACCTAACTCAATAGGCAAATTCCCATAATCAAGTTTTATTTAATTATAGTTTCAAGTTTATGGGTACACCTAACCTAATAGGCAAATTCCCATAAACAAGATCCATTTAAATTAAGAAAAAAAAAACATAACTTTAAGCATGATCCAACAACATCATGATTTTTCAACATAATATAGCATGATTTATAACATGGCATAGTATGATAGTATAACATAGCTTGACATGATTCTCAACATAGCACGACATAGCATAAGAGAATTTACAACATAGCATGACATAGCATATATAATTTACATCATACGACAACATAATAACATAATAAGAGATCCACAATATATAGAATTTACAATTACAAATCACATCACTTTCTTGTGATCCATTCATAACTGAGTCAAATTAGTTTGTAATAGTCTTGTGAGAATCATCATACTCACCAACAAAAGAAGAGAATTAGATAGAGTTCTTTGGTTTGATTTGTTTTGTTGAGTAGAATTTAGTTGTAGTAGATTAGGCTTCCTCTTCTTAGTTTGTGACGGCTACGCTGAACTCCATGGCAGCAGCATGACGGTAGCTCTTCTAATTTCACAAGTGATTTAGGTTTAGGGACTACCCACTTATTTATAGATTTTAGAATGCGTTTAGGCCATTAGATTTAACCTAGAAATAACCGCAGCCGTTCAGACAAGATGGGGTTTATCTTGTTGACTCAGCAATGAGTCAGAAGTGACTCAGCAAACACTCAGCAAATTAATAAACTTCTATTCATGTTTGCATTAACTGCCCATATATATATATATATATATATATATATATATATATATATATATATATATATATATATATTCTACAATGTACACATTAGATACATCCCCCCCTTTACACACTTATTATTGTTTTTATATACATATTAGATACATCCCCCCCTTTACTCACTTATTATTATTTTTATATATGCATATTAGATACATCCCCTCTTTTACACACTTATTAATATTTTTATATGCATATTAGATACATCCCCTCTCTTACATACTTATTAATATTTTTATATTCATAATAGATACATCCCCTCTTCTACACACTTATTATTATTTTAGCAACTTTAGTGTTAATAGAAAATTCGGGGTGTTACATGTTTCCATAACACCTTTGGTGTTGAAATCAAATTTTGGTTTTAACAATGACCAAACGATGAATATGGATTGATGGCTGTTAAGCCTTAATGATGCTCTGATACCACGATAGAAAAACAAAATTGAGATGAAACAACATTTTATTACTGAAGAATTGAAATATAAGATGATACAGATTGCATAGAGGAGTCCTTTATTTATAATACAAGAAATAAATGTAAATGACTTAAATAATGGGCATGTGACCGTTGCTTGAATAATGAGCATGTGACTGTTACTTTGTTATATGCAGAAATATACAGCTGGATATGGATATAATACCATATATATGTATAGCTGGATATGGATATAATATCATATACGAAAACATTCTCATTATTCTTTCTTTCCTTTATTACAACAACTTTATCTTCTTCCAATAATTTCAACCACTTATTCCGATTTTAATATTCATTATTTCTCTTTTCGATTAAATTAAATAATATAGTGTAGTGATAAAAAAAAAATTAATATTATAATCGGAATGAATGGTTGGATTTCAAGGAAGGTAAAGGTGCAACCTAAGAGATATAACGGAACATTATATATATGTGTGTGATTCAGATACTTGTTGCATATAGTTGCGTCCTTCGCGAACCTACTTTATGGAACTTCTGCCCTAGAACAAATAGTAACGATTTACATGAAGTCCAGAGCTTGGCACAAATAACAGAGGAGAAGAAATAAACTCTATCTTTCAAGCTCGAACAACCAATCCAAGTTGGAAGGCAGAGGAAACCACGATCGCATTGAAGCAAAGGACATAATCTGGATTTTGGAGCGTGGGTTGACATATGCAACTCAACCGTCCAACAAATGAGCAGTAAATGCGCTGGTAAAATTCAGGGTTTCAAACTTTCACTTAGAATTAAAAAAATGATATGATAATAATAGCGCAGAGAAACCGAAGCAAGCATAGAAGAAGAATAGAAGAAGATGCAAATAAAAGAATGGGAAAACTCTCAAAGTCTGTGTACATTGCACGTGCAAATGGATCCCAAAACACGTTTCCTTACGTTCAAGGGGGACTCCTATGTTATTAGTTATTACTACAACACATTGATTTAATTAAACAAATAATTACTGGCTTTAATTGTTGAATGGGTTCTCATTACTACATGTAGATATCTCAATTGCTCCCGATACGAGTTTGTTGACCCCATTTCAACTAGGGTCACCATGATACCACTAACCGTATCTGTGGTGCGAGACTGTAATTGCCACCTGAATTTCTCCTATTAAATCTCGGCCATACACCACTGACACCGTTAGTGATGTCATGGTGACTTCAGTTAAATCAATAAACTAGCTCTCAATTGCTCCTGCTTCCCATTATTAACACTGTATATTTTTATTATTTTACCATAACCAGTTGGTCAAACACGCATCACTTATTATATTTACAGCCTACCAGATAGCCGGTATGTTTTCACGAGTACAGTGTGATCACTATTGCATTTGCAACATCAGCTTAGGCCGCTTTCATAATAAGAAAAACGTATTCATTTTCCAGTCAACTCAAGAGCTAGGTGGTGTGCATTTGGTAATATCAATGTGCCCCTGTAATGTTTTGGATAATGAGTGTAGGATCATGTTAAATAGATATAGAACTTAATCATAAGAATTCGCTGAACTTAACAAGTTAACATACAATAAGATTCAATGATCGACATCTTTTGTGTTTTCATTTTGTGTGTTAATCTCATATCTGTTTATTTTGATTAAAAACAATAAACTTTCTTTGTTTCCCTTTGACTGTTGTTCAGTTTTTTTTCTTATTTCAGATTTTGTTTGCAAGGAGATGAGCAATACTATGTTCGTATGGATTAATATTTTGGTTGAACTGACACCTGAAATAAAATAACAAAATTATTTTCTTTCATGTTAAATTCCTACACTTACAATGTATGGTTTTTTTTGTTATTGTCACATACTTCGTATGGATTAATATTTTGGTTGAACTGACACCTGAAATAAAATAACAAAATTATTTTCTTTCATGTTAAATTCCTACACTTACAATGTATGGTTTTTTTTTGTTATTGTCACATACTACTAGATATACCAACTCTGAATATTTAAACCCTAGGAATTGATGTGGTGTTGCACAAGAGGTGCTAACACTCATTTTCCTCTTTCACTTAATATTTAAACAACAATAATGTCGTAAATAAGTTAATCTTTGGTTGAACTGTGTATTTGAATTCATCTCAGCGTCTTCATAGAAATCACTAACCCCCAAACAAAGGCTCTGAAAGCATGGGGTTTCCTAAAAGTATCAAGAATAGTGCATTTACGGTCTAATTATGTCAAAAGAGATCTGTACTTGACTGGTATACGAGTTAAACAACCCTAAATTTCACTTAAACTAACGACTTGTGACCTATATAGCACACCTGAATAATTGAAATAATTAAAGCAATCACGGTTAGAAAAAATAAAATGAGATCAAGTGATCAACTTTAACAATGTATAAACTGTCAGATTTTTGAATCTGTACGATTCATTATTGTCAAACTAAACAGATAAGCAATAGCATTCTACTGAACAGTACAGCTCGAATAGTTCAGTTCAATATATTGACTACAAGAAATACAGTTTGCTGTCTGGCCACACACATGAGAATTATCCTCAAATAAAGAATTTACAACAAACTCCAAGAAGGGAATACAAGTAGTATTCAATTTCAGCCTTTTTCCTCGCCTTCATTTCTGTGTGCTTTGTCTCTTCTACATATTCTCTTATATAAATTTTCTTCAATAAATTCCTTTCCATCTATCATATTTGCATGCATATCCACTAAGCAAAACCATGCATACACTGAAATAAAAATAAGAATTATACATTTGATTTTATTTTTTATATGCATCAAAGTATCTCAGGAAAACTAGCTAGCTTGGGTTTCTGGCAAACTATGATACAATTATAATTGAAACTCGGTTCTTGTGCTTAATATTATTGTTTAAATGCTGTTAATTATAGTTGATCAAAACACATTACATTGAGTTGTGCTCACCTTTGCTTGCAAGCAAAGCTTTCCATGTATCGATTTTCTCCTTATTTGGCACAAACATTTTGTTATGTTTTGGTCATAGGGCAAATGCTTTGAGCTTATAATAAGAAACATTATGTGATCCAATTACTGTTACAATTAGCTAATTACACACTGTACTCTCAATTTTCACAATGGTAAATGTAAACATATATTGAATATGTACTTTCCTGACTCTGAAAACAAATTTTGTACACCAAGATCTTCAGTTTTAATGTAAATTCTGTACATTAAATTTAGCACAATTAGCAATTACACACCCTATTTTCACTTTTCACAAAGGTAAATGCAAGTATATAACGAATGTAATTACTAATTAATTCAATGCTTGTATTTTCTGACTCTCTGGAAACAAAATTAGTACAATGAAGGTCTTGATCAGTTTTAATGCACAAGCGTAACTAATTGGTTGGACTAATTAATATGGAATAGGTGAGATATCACGCACATACAAGCTCCCAGAATTCGATTATGTAAGACTAAAATATGAATGGCAAGTCTGTAAAATGAATCAAACCAAACATACTCAAAAATTAGCTAAGAGTTACAAATGATTAACTAGATATAATATTGATCAAGCACCGTTACTAGCTAGGTAGTCTACATAACATGGCCAACAGAAGATGCTTGACTGAGTTTTACGCGATCTTTACAAGTCTACGGCTATAATTCAATGCAACCACACACATTTCGATGTGTGCTACACATCGGGGACATGAAGCCTTATGCTAATGCTTCCTACATAAGCAAATACAACTAATTCGCTGTGTGTTTAGATGCCTCTCATTCTGTCATTGGATGAAATTTACCTAAACTATTAAATCATTTGCTTGTTTCCGACGAATGATATAGAAAATTCTATTGAAACGGTTGGTAGAACAACTGTGTTCATATGCCATGTTTATTCCTAATATAGCAGTGTGTCTACTAGCTCAATCCATGTATAAATGTATCTTATTTAATAATCGAGATTCAATATATATCATACAAAATTTTCTTTATATGTATAGGGGAGCGGCTAAATGCAAAGAAACAGATAATTCTTGATGCAATATATGGAATTAACTTTGGTTTGAAACTCCAAATAACATGCCAATGGTTAATCCGAAGGTGTGATATATAAGCATATAACGAGCCCCCAAGGAAGCTTTTTTCTACCAAAATGGGGAAAACCACATGGGAAAAAAACGGAATACTAACAAAAAGAAAAATGTAAAGAGCGTATGGTTTGTTTGAGCCAGGCGAAGTCGAATTCCCGCTGCCTCCTTGAAAGAGAGATGCCCTGAACTGCTAAATGATTGGGACATATTCGTCCGACCGTCATCATACTATGATGATAATATGAATAGTTTTTTGGAATTGTCAATATAATCTAATGGTATGGCTAGATTGGAACAGTCTTTTTATATTCTGATTATATAGGATTTGAATTTGAATTGAAGTTTTTTTCTTCTTCGATTTTAACAAAGGGTACAGGTGATTTGATCTGAAGGTTTTTTGTTGCCTGTATTGCCAGCCCAACTGCGGTTGAAAATTTAAAGGCCTAATAACGCGTTTAGGAATTAATAAGTTGGAAGGGGGCCTGTATATATAGGCAGTTAGAAAGTATAGAGGAGAAAAGCAAATTTTCATTCACCTCTTTCCAACAAGCCATACGGGCCAAGTTCTAATGAGAAAAGTAAAACGGGAGTATTTTACCAAACATATTAAAATTCACTCCGTTTAGTTTCACGAATCGTTTTATCCATTAACACCGATTCATTAAAATGCAACCGGAGGCCTAAAAATTGGCTACATGATCACATAGAATGAAGAAAAAAAATCAATGCAGGTATGAGCTAATCACTGTAACACCAATATTTATCACCGAAACAGATATATTTACAAGTAAAACCACAACTTAAAGAAGAAAATGAGGCCTAAAGAAGTCAGCGCCTGACGACTTTGGGCGAAGATCGATTTTTTTTTCATTCCATGCACCTTTCAAATTAAAAAGAATGATTAGTCAAAAGTATAAAACTGGAGCGGATAAGCAGGGGACGCCTGTAACCAGGTGCGATTGCCCCATGGGAATAGGCTCAATGAAGGGGTTAGAGTGCAATAATAAAAGTGTTATGATCAAAATCTTTCGCAAGTGCAAATATCAGCTTATCAATTATCAATTATAAGAACATTAACAACTTGATGTGACGACGACTTGGTTAGAATTAACTTCATCTTCTATATTTACTTCACATAACCAAACCTTTCCATATGCTTAGTGCATTTTATTATAACTGGCAAAACAATACAAATAAAGGATTGATAAATCGAATGGATTTCAAGAAAGCAAACCCAACAAGGAATCGATCGAACATGTTCGTATGCCCTAGCCGTGGAAGCATTCCACAGAGTAATAACAAATGACCTACATCGATTAATAAAGGGATTGCGGTGCCTACTCTTCTAAAATGAAATCTTAAGGAGAAAAGGATACTTTTTAGACTTAACCTGAACTAGGCATTTTCCATGGCTCTTGAGGTAGTTATAGGCCACCATACAATATATGTTATGGTCTAGAAAATATCGATCAGACGGTTTGTTTGGTAATTAGTATCCACCAGAATTTTTCATGGCCGCATAAAGAGTAGCAAAGCTGAGCAGATCAAATTTAAAAATTCTTAGGCCTACTTCGTAATAAGGTGGACTAAGGGGTCGTTTGGATGACAAGAAATAAGTTATTTTTTGCTTATGAAAAGCAAAAGTTAATAAGAACAAACAAAATATACCAACTTTTAAAAGTTACTTTTCAACCTACTTCAAAAGTAGTCTTTTTTGCTTCTCGGCTTATATAAATCGATTTTGTATGTGAAATTTTTTCAAAATTTTTGTATTTCAAAGTTTGAAATTTTGAATTTCAGAAATGAAACTTGAAATTTTAAAATTTCAAATTTCAAAAATTCCATATTCAAAATTTCAAGTTTCAAAATTACAAATTTTAAATTTCAATTCAATTTTCAATTTTAAATTTCAAATTTTCCATTTTCGAATTTTAGATTTTCAAATTTCATAATTTTAAATTTTCAAAATTTCAAAAAAAATTCAAAGTTAAAAGTTTCAAATTTTAAATTTGAAATTTTAAAATTCGAGTTTTTACAATTTAAATTCCCAAAATTTCAAATTTGAATTTTTATACCTTTTTTTTTCAATTTTGACTTGTAAGTCAAAAAAATTCCAAATATGTTTTTTTTTAAAAAAAAAAAGCAAAAGGACTTTTGAAATAAAGTCCTTTTGCTTGCCAAACGGGCCCTAAACAGGTTTTACAATAAGGGTTGAGGAAGCTACACTATGGTCAATCAGAACAGTAACCATTCATCAAAAGGCAAAACCAATTCCTATGTGGTCTCCATATCAGCAAAAAAAAAAAAACATTGTAATGGACAGAGAAAACAAACAGCTTCGGGATTACGAAGCAAGCTATTTGAAAGCCACAGATCGATCTTGTTGAAATATCTAAGAGTGGTAGGTGTGAAGGTAGGTCCGATTGGCAGGAAAACGATCAATGAAGCATACCAAGGGGGTAAGACCTAATTTACAAAGGGTGCCATGGTGTACCCCACATAAGGTGTCGTACCTGATCCTTCCTAAGGAGTCGGTACCAACATTTTTAAGGGTTACACGACCTCCATGTTAGGCCTCATTTTCTGTTTCTAGCTCCATAAGTTAACGTTCGTCGTTCTGATCTTCTGAGTTCAAGTTATTGATGATACTCTGATCAGTTGTTGAGTTCTGAAGTTACGAGTATCAGATATGTACCGATCCCGTACATAGCCATATTTTCAGTCCAATTCTATTTGGAAGTCTTACCGATCCCTAGTTCGGAGTCTTACCGATCTCATACTTCGCCAAATTTTGAGTGTTTTCCTAGCTTGTTCCAAAGCAATATTTCCATGAATCCAAATGATTGTGGGTTTCTGTAATCATCCGTACTCGATCCCGAGAAATCCAAATGTCTAAGTCCAAAGCGTAACGGCATTGTTAAATGTAGGTTAAAACTTGGCTCATAAAACATACCTTTCTGTGGAGGATGTGTTTTGTATGGATCTTGTATCTGCAATTTCTCTATATTGATTATGAGTTCCATGGCTGTTCTGAACCGTAATTGATGTTGACGATCTCACCGGATCATTCATACATCCAATAGCCTTTCCGAACTAGTGTTGATGGCTTTTCTAAGCCTTTGTAGGATTTCACAAATTCATCGGTTTGATTTTTAATGTCTAGGACCACTCCAGGTCGATCCCTTACTAAGTGCCATCTGCACTCAACGATCCATGTCTTTTCTAAATCAATTATGATCCACAACTGGCAATCTGAGCCTCTCAAGCTTCAGTTGAGCATAAGCCATGTTCATTGATTTAAAAATTCATCGAGCTCTTCTCGAGCACTAAAGCAGTCGACGTTCCAAGTTTTTTATCTTTAGCGATCCATAATCTCATCGGATTCTTGTCGATCACAATGATGATTGGCGATCTAAATTTCTTTGTGCCAAGTGCAATGGCACTTGATGATTCTAGCCACGTTGGGCTCTTGCCGATCATGACAGTGACTAACAATATAAAACCTATTTTAACACACCGTAAAACTCTTTTATATGCTTTATTTGGATTGTCACTGCCTTTCACAAATACACTACTGTTATATGCTAATTTTTCAGTACCATGGTCTTTGGTGTTGATTTAAATCTATTGCCAAAGAATATAAGATAAGTCTTGGCATTTATTTTTTGGATCGAGCACAAGATGTAGCAATCCTTCATCATCGACGCAGTTTATTGGATCGTAAATGTATTTCAAAAACCATATAGCAAAGTATTTACTGAGATCGCCTCACAGATGTTGTGATTCGTAAATACTGCAAACATAAATGAGTTTATTATTAGCTAACAATTGATGTAGATATAACTGAAATAAATATAAAAAACTTAACATCTAATAAATGGTGCAACTTCAGCACAATTTAAAAGAACATGTGTGTTTGCTACATGGTGATCTCTATCATCTAACCATATTTCCAAACACTTTCCAGCAGATCGTGCATGTTGTTTAAAAATAGATACCATTATCGAAAGAAAAAAATTGTTGAATGGCTTCACCATTAGAGGACCGCTTACAAATGATAAGTTCACATGATGAATGAAGTAATGAGAAAAAAAGAACGAAATTTTTTCTTCAAGATAAGATTTGGAAATCCAACATTCAACTCATGCTTTATGTCGGACTATTCTTTTAGATGATTTAAGTACATATTACAAAATTGAATCAGTTTAAATGTACTTGCGTCAGTTTGAATTTTTAACTAACATAAATTGTAATGATATTTTCTATTACCTCTCAAAAGAATACATCCATCCATATTTCAAAGATCTCAAATAATTGCTTCAAATGGAAGATGAACTGGTAAATACTCCATTACATTAAAGAAACGTAAAGGAAATATTTTCTCTAGTTTGCAAAGTAGTATTGAGATTTCTACTTCAAGTTTACGTAGATGATCGATTTTTAACATTGTCATACAAAGTTGAATATAAAACCAACTTAACTCTGTTATAACACTCCATACTTTTACAGGCGACATCTCTTTTGAATATCACTGGTAATAAATACTTCATCATGATATGACAATCATGACTTTTCATCCCATTTAATATATTATTTTTAAAGTCAACACATTTAAGAAGATTAGAAGAAATTCCCATCATGGCACTTTAGTCCCTCAACACATTTAAGTATGAGTTTTATTTGCTCGTTGTCTAGTTTATAGCATGCTTTGGGTTTTTTGTTGCCACTGGGCTTCATATGAAGTTTTGGAGTTTACAAAAGTGTTCTATGTCACGCCTTAATTTAAGATCGTCGTTTGTTTTTTCCTTACCATTTAAAATTGTATTAAACATGTTATCAAACATGTTTTTTCATTGTCATCACATCAATATTATGTCAAAGTATAAGATCTTTCCAATAAGGTAGCTCCCAAAATATACTTTGTTAGCACCAATTATGAATGTCGCATTTAGTGGAAATTTCAGTCTACACTGGGGTTTTATATATATTGGGATAGTCATTTACAATTTCAAAATTTTCTTCGCTTGATCAAATCTTTATAGCTTCCATATTCTCTTTTCTGTTAGCTTTGAAGTTTTTCTAAAAGTATGATTGAGATGGAGAAAATAATGATGACAATCAAACAAAGAAAATATCCTCCCATATCGTAAGAAAAATGCTCATGTTTCTTCCGTGCAATGAGGACAAGCTAGTTAACTGATCGTACTCCAACATAAAAGTGTCCCTTATACAAGGAAACTAACTAATTGTCCATAATAAAGAAGCGAACATAAAAAAATTCCTTTTTTGTTTGAAATATCATATGTTTCAACTCCTTCAACCTATGATGTTTTGATCTCTTCTGACATTGATATCTTGTGTTGGATCATCAGGGCTAGGAACGACAATACTGAAAAACATATATGAAATTTTCATATTCATCCATGGACGTAAATTGTAAGGAGTAATGATAATAGCCCAAGTTGAATATGTACTACCTAACTGAGAGAATGATGAAATACCATCCATACATAAAGCAAGTCTAACGTTACGGCTGTTTATGGCAAGTGTTGGATACATCCTATCAAAATGTTTTCATGCTTCTCCATCCGATGAATGTGTCAAAATTCCATTTTTGGTGTTCTCACACTATGACATTACATATGATATGCAGTGACTGAGGATGCATATAACCTTTGTAGTCTAGGTATGATGGGTCAATAATGCATTCTCTTGTATGGAACTTCCTTTCCTTGCTTTTTTCTTAGTTTGTATCTTTCCTCATTACATATTTTGCAGTTCCTACGACTAATATCATCTTTCCAATACAACATGCTACCTATTATAAAGTATTTATCTTCTAATACGCCAAACCGAAAGCCAACATTCAAGTTTTCACTTTGTAATGACTATCACACATCATATTATTGGGTAGCGTATGTCTTTTTCCAGCTTGTACAACCGTCGAAAATCTAGCTTTTGTAAGATTGAGTTTTTACTTCATAGTGATGTATTCAACGTTTATTAATAATTTAGTTCTACTTTTACAACCATCCTACACTGGCCTCTTTGCAGGAGCCAAAAAATCACATATTCTTTTGCTATCAAATTCTCAGTTCTTCTTCGATATTGATGCCACCATCGTCAACTTGATTGGTACGGAACATTGACCGTGCTGCATCTTCTACCATATCTTCTATTGAATTTGTAACGATCCGAACTTCCCCGTAAAGGAAAGACCGGATTGAGTTGAGAACACGACGAATCAGAAGACAAACGAAAGAACATTTCATTGCTTATTACAACAATTTACATCAGAGTACAAGAATATACAGAGTATGAACAAATAATATACATTTGATAAATATCAGAGATTTACAAATTACAATGCAGCGGAAAAATAATACAAAACACAAATAAAAGAGATACACAGATACAGAACTTTCCGAATATCATTTTAGCTGTGAACCAGGATCCTATGAATATAAATCTGCAAAACTAAAACTACTAGTTGTCCGTGTGGAAAATAGGGGCACCCAGAGTTTAGGTTAAAACAATAAACTCCAGGTCAGTCATGTGACTGATTTGAGAACTAAAACAGTTATTAAATCTTTACTTTAAAAACAAAGTAAATCCAAGGACCACGCCATATAACATGAAACGGGTTTCCTCCCAAGAATATCAGTGCATATAACAAAACAACGCAATGCTTTTTGGAAAAATGAAGCTATTATAAGACCCAGGTCCCATCACACAATGCAACGCAAGCCGGAGGATAGGGTTTTACCTTATAATAGCCAAACATGCTTGGTACGTTTAAAACAAATCGTTTGATACTATTATACGTGCGTAGTGCATAAAACAACTTCAAATATTAATGTATCAATCATAGGTGGCATGGGTACCATCTATCATGTCGCCAATACTAGGCTCTACAATCAAAACTGAAATGTCACGTATTGGAAATTGGATTTTCGTCATGAGTGTAGGCAAGGGATATACTCCTTTCCGCTTCGAGACACTTTAACAAGTGTCTCAGGACTACACACTCTGGGCAACCCTGGATCTTGCAGTGCCGGTCCACACTTACGTTAGTGGATTAGTTATTCATGAACACACGTTTTCCGGTCCTATAGGACCTATACATTGGCTCATAGAGACCGATATAACCGACGCGTCTTGCAATCCAACAACCACATAGATAAAAATATAACAATGTCAGGGCGTGCAAAACCCTGACACCACACATAGCTAGAAAGAAACGTTATGTTCTCACTACGTTCCTTTATCCCGTTTTTGACTCATACCGAGGTGTGAGGCTCATGAATTAACGCTATACACAAAGCTATGCTATATTAAAGCCGTGCTTTGATCATCAACCACAAGACCCTTCTTTTCAACAGAAGCCTTGATCATTTGCATCTCAACATGCCACACAGGCAATTCACGCCATGCGACTGATGTCTATCGATATATAACCTCTGAGCTCGTACGTCTCAGAGAAGGGCGTTAAGCAAGAGAATAAATTCTCCGCCGCCAAACAGATATATATTTAATAGAGATCAATCAACACAAAATAAAATCCAATGTTAGACACACATCCATTTACAAGTTCGTTCTGGGTATGAACGAAACCGGAGGCACCTTATTCCTCGTCCCGTATGTCCAATACATGATAGAGGTCCTCGCATATCCGGTCGATCTCCAAGTACGTCTGGACGATCACCACTTATTACCTCGTCTTGGGTGTACAACCCAATCAAGACATCGGTAATCATTCAAACGATGTGAAGATCTCCGGTCTTCAACCACCGTCTTCATCGTCGATTTATCGTCGAATCAATTATTTAGAATGGATATAAACCCGACATTTCTGAATAACTCGCGTATATAATAAACAAGTGTTATAAAAACACAATATATGCCTCATTCCAATTCTGAATATTCTTTTATTCAAATATTCACATTCTTTGGGAAAGGTTCCCATTAATTTTATCAAAGATAAATTCTTTTAAATTTATTCTTTAATCTTCCTTTGGATATCAATTCAAACCATATCAAGATTTTCCAAACAAGTCGGGATTAACACACCTTACTGAAGTAATCATTTGTTTAATTTCCCAATCCTAACCTATTCATCCCATGGAGCAAAACTGGTCATACTCCATATCTAACACCACGGTGTTATTGGTAAATTTAATTACCATTTCACGTTCAAATCTAATTAAAGATTTAACTATCGCTAGGAGCAAAACTGGTGATACTCCATTCTCGATCATTTCCCAAATTTGATAATTTAAATTATCAATTCCCATTTCAATCTAATTAAAGATTCATTAAAACTCCACGTACTTTTAATCTTCCCAAAAATCAATATTAATGATAATTTAACTTTGGAAGCACAAACATGTTGCATCGACAATCTAACCGTACTATTGATTTCTGCCGATATATAACCTTTGAGCTCGTACGTCTCAGAGAAGGGTGTTAAGCAAGAGAACAAATTCTCTGCCACCAAACAGATATATATTTAGCAGAGATTAACCATACAGTTCGAAATACAATGTTAAACATGTAATCCTGTCTTTAACTGGGTTAAAGAACTAATGTCATTTAAAACACAGTTCACGATAAACCCCAAATCACATTCAATTAATCATGGAATCTTCTTGGAAAAACAAATCAATATATAATCGGTATCAATTTCCGTATCCGACCAATAATATAAATGAAATAACGGCAAAGCCTTTTAAATTCCATATGTATTAACGGTCTTCCTCCACAGAAGTTTACTTCGATTATTATCAAATCGAATTCCAATCAATTCCAATTTAATATATTAAATTGGAAAAACTTTACTTTGGAAAATTCCCGTTAAATCTTAATAAAAAGATTTATAAATTCCAAATCTCATTTCACTGTAAATCGGGTTAAAGAACAAATGTCGTTAAAAACATAGTTCACAATAAACTCAATTCACATTCCATTTTCAGTTCCAATTAATATTAATTACTTGGTAATTCTTCTTTAAATCTTAATTAAAAGATTTATTCTTTTCACACTGGGTTTAAGAACAGTGTTACTGAAAACCCCATCCCATAGTCTCTAACCGTAAATCAGTAAGAGAAAAATTCCCTAAGTATTAATCCCGAAGGCCAAAACCAACATCAGATCAATACCCAGGAAACCATTCAGCTTAGCTAATTTCCAGTCAGTTTCTAAAATTCTTAACTCCATTGGGTTTAAGAATAGTATTATTAAAGATACCATTCACGACAAACCCAAAATCTCATTCCATTGTTAATCGGGTTAAAGAACAAGTGTTATTTAAAACACTATTCATGATAAACCCAAAAACCAATTTCAATTTAATCCCAATTAAATGTTAATTAATTGGTAAACTTCATTAAATCTTAATAAAATGATTTATATTTTTTCAACTAGGTTTAAGAACAGTGTTACTGAAAACACCGTTCACGACAAACCCAAAATCCCATTTGATATTAAATACAAGGCTCTAAATAGAAAATATATTGGCTTATATTCAATATCAAAATCTAAAATCAACAAATATCATATTGGAATAACGATATATATATCTTCCAAATTCCTCCATAATGTCTGTATAATCACGGAATCCAATATCGAAATATTCTGAAGATAATTTCGATTCAAATCCATTCGAATTCATATATTGGAAATTCCGGTTATTTTTAAAACCATTTCAAATCCAATTTATTTATTTAAAAATATTGAATTTATAATTCTAGTTCATAACTAGTGCATTTCGATAAAAATATATTTTTATCTTTTCAAATATGGAATTTTTCATCCCAATTCTTTCCAAATCATTTATTATGATTTTACACAAATTATTGATATTTTTAATAATTTTATCAAGGCCCGTACAATCGATTTCCATAAACGATCATCGAACTGCACTTACAGTAACCTTTTCCAAATTTGATTTGGACATAATTCCAAATCCAACCGTTAGATTTCATACCTTTATATTCATCGGAAAGCTCTTTTCGATACGAACCCAACGGTTCTGGTTTTAGGAGAATCTGACGGTCGGATCGCCCATAATGTCCGTTCGAAGTCGAAATTCGCGAACTACCGCGGCGCGATGCGTTTTATTCAGGCCATTATATATATATATATATATATACATATATATATATAATATTATATATATTTCATCGATTTCCATTTAAAACGTATTTTATAAATCATTTCAACTTCGTTTTCAAAACGATTTCAACTTCATATTCAATTTCAAATCAAAATTGAATATTCCATATCATTAATTTATAAATGATAATATTTTCAAAACATTAGATTTTGAAATCACTTCCTTTTCGATATTCATTATAAAAATGAATAAAATCGATATAAATATCGCTCACGTCAAAATGACGTTAATCTAATCAACACAGCTTTATATATTTAAATATTTCCGTGTCTATCCCAAATTGGACATCAAAATCAGATTTTGATCTTTACTGAATATTATTTTAAAATATTCTTCATTTTAAGATATTCGTTATTTTAAAATATTCGTTATTTTAAAATATTCAATATTTCTGATCTAGAATCAGACACAGTCAATTACCATATAATGAGATTTATATGGATTTCATACAACACATATATATATATAACAGTCATGATAAACAATCAACCATCATTCAGAGTGCATTCTACACTGTATAAGCATTAAATATAAATATTTAATGCTTACAACAGTCTGTCAACCTATTGACTGACATACAACTAAACAGTTGGGATTAGTGTACGTCAAATATCATCCCAACACCCGTGTGGGGTTTCAATCCACAAACACTGAATTTAATTTGTGCAGTTGGGCGATGTGTAAAATTTATCGTCTCAATCCATATCAGTCAAATGGGTGTACATAAACAAATCGTCTGATTTGTAAATGAATATTTATTTTATTCATATACACGTTAGAAATTATATTTTTAACGATAAAATATTTATTCAACACATGAATATTTTATACAGTTCATTTGTCTAATGAAAATGATATTTTTATTGTTCTAATATATTTTAGAATATTTTGGCGGCATAACGGCTGGATAAGGTCTAGCCTTATCCCTTGCCTAATAATGGCTCACGCCATACACAAACAAAATCTAATCAATTCATTTCACATCCCAAACCAAACTCAAACCAATACATCAATCAACACAACAAATCAAACAATCAAACAAGTCGTCCATGGTTTGTGGACGACGGGGAGCAGTTCATATATGCAGTTATAAAATAAATAACCATATAAGAATTTATAGTGAGAAGTTCTCATCTTGGGTTCCACTCTGCCAGTTTTATTTCTAAATTTCGGAACAGTCGGGATTTGCCTGACATTCCAACGCAGTCTTCTCTACGCTGTTCATGTTAAAAATCACATTTTTAATATGATGTTTATATATTTAAGTGTCGCTATTTTTATACCACTACATATATAAAAATTATATTTCTACACAACTAAAAATCGAATTTTTATATAACTAAAAATCGAATCTTTATATAAAGCCATTTACATAAAAATCACATTTTTATGATAAAACTTCATGTATAAAAATTATATTTTTATATCGCTATACATATAATAAAAATCGTATTTTTATACTTCTAAAGATCAAATCTTTATATCGTTAAAAATAAAATCTTTATAATTAAAAATGTAATCTTTTTATAATTAAAAATCTGATCTTTCTTACATTAAAAATCTGATCTTTCTTATTGTAAAAATCTAATCTTATCAAATAGAAATCATAACCTTTATCACGCTTTTCATATAAAAATCTTATCTTTTCTAACTATATTCAAAATAAATTTCTCGTCATTATTATTTAAAATAATTCATTTTAAATATTCAAAATTCATTAAAATTGCTAAAATAAAACTTTTAAATTGGTTCTGATTTTCCGGGTCGTCACATAATTCATCGTAACTAAATCGACCTCTACAAAATTTACTATAAGTGCAACAAGTCCTCATGACAATCACATAAAAAATAATCTGACACAAGCCCAGACTTATAAAAATGTAATTTAATTGTGTCTGGTTTTCAAAACCTCATCAGTTTGTACTTACTATGCGAACAACGAAGTTTCTCATAATTTCGTTTATTAGATACTGCAAATCTAATAAATTCGTTTACATCATTGTAAAAAATTTGCTTTTACCAAACCTTTTAGTCCATTTCTAACTTCATACATCCAACTATGGTTGATGCATATATGTTAGTAAACCCTTTTGGGACAAAAGGGTTCGCACACCACACTTCTGTCAAATTTCGACAGTGCTTCGCTACACTTCTCTTATACAAATTAGTTACATCCAAGGAGCATTTTTTTTTTGTATTCTAAAAATAAAGTAAAGCCTTTTGGGATTAAAGACTTTATACACCACATTGTCATATCACAGTAGTACTTCACTTTACTTCTCATTTACACACCACCTTCTGTCTAATTAATTTTAGAAGAATATTTGCTCATCTACATTCATTTTATGTAGAATATTTGTTGTTATGATAATCATTGCTAAATATTTTAGAAGATCAATTTAAGTAGAATATTTAAACTTGTATTTTTATTTTTTAACTTCGTAGAAATTCTATTTCTTTATAGTATTTTATGTTATTAAATATTTTTTCTGAACTGTTTACAAAATCAATTTTATTACAGTATTTTATGTTGTTATAATCAATTCAATTTTTTAAGAAAAACAAATTTAGTAGAATATTTGCTCTTATTTATTCACTTCTTGAATTCCTAAAAAGAACTATTTGACCAGAATATTTGTTGTTATATTAATATTCATTTCTTAAATTTCTCAGAAATATTTTTTGTAGAATATTTTTTGTTATCATAATTAATGCTTATTTTTTTAGAAAAATGATTTTAGAAGATTATTTGATCTTGTATACTTAATTTTTAACTTCTCACAAAAATCAATTTTATTACAATATTTATTGTTATTATATAAATTTTTGATTTGTTTACAGAATCAATTTCAGTATAGTATTTTATAATGTTATAAGCATTTCAATGTTTTATAAGAAAAAGGAATTTAGTAGGATATTTTCTCTCATCAAATTTGCTTCTAAATGTTCATGAAAATCGATTTCAATACAATAGTTGTCATTGTTAAAAAAAATTGTAACTTTTTAACAAAATTGTTTTAAGTATATAATATTTCTTAACCTTTTTATACTAAACTAGAAACTTTAAAATGTTTTTTAAAATTCATATACATGTTAACTTTTTCATGCAAATTATAACAAACATTATTTTGCGCTTAACATTTACGTTAACTTATCGATACGCATATTAATCAATAATTATAGTCCAATTTTTGGAATTTACACCAACCATAATTTTTATTCCATACTAAGAAAACAAACTACTAATTATCATCCTCAAATTAAATAACACAAAATATTTTCATCAAATTATTCATAATATTCATTGATTTTTAATCAATAATCAACAGATTTCCTATTTTAGGTTTAACTATATTCCCAAATCAATTACTAATCAATAATATCGTCTAATAATAGTTTCATTAACATATTTGAACATGCAAATATCAAAATCTATCAAAATAGGATTAAAAATCATACTTAAAGTGAAATAAACAAACAAGATTGGAGATGGATGACGGTCAGCGAAGGAAGTGTAATGGCCTGCAAATCCGTACCATCTGAGTTGACTAAAACAACAAACGTCCAACCCAAATTGCACAGAAATACGAGTCATTAGGGTTAAGAAAATAGAAATAAATAGAAGACGGAACAAAAGAAAACATCATAATCTCACAATAGAACTAAACAAAATATGTTGAATAACCTTTTGAAATACAAAAACGGTATTGTATATGCATATCATATCAGAGTACAACACATATACATCACAGTGGGAATAACTCTAAATAGCTAATGGTAAAGCCTCCTGCTTCAAGCTCCTCCAAGTGTATCTGTACAGCCCGAAACACTTGACTGTCCATACAAATTTTGGGCACCCAAGAGTTTAGGGTAAAACAAACAAAATAGACTCTAGGACTGGTGTGAGTAAACTCCAACCATTTTGTTTAACTTTGAAAAAAACATTTTGAAAGAAAGGATAATCGTAAGACCAATCCACTCATAAATACATGTGGTTTTTACCTTACGATAACCCAAACTACTTTTGATATCAAAATCTGGTGATATTATAATAATGTCTAATCAAATAAATAACCGTCTAGCAGAACACTTACATCTCACACTCCACATACATAGTATAAAATCAAAAACCGCAGGACACTTATTGGAGATTGGATTCCAATTATAACAAGGTATGAGACCACCTTCCGATCATTGTACTCTAGAGGGGATACATTGGGGTTCAACTAGAACATCTTGCAACTTGGTCACACATGACCAGTCATTCATTTAGCTTAAGTGGACCGAATGTATTATCAACCAGACAACCATGGTTGTCGGCCGTCCAATCGTAATCCATAAAATACAGAATCTGAAGAAGAAAAAGTGAATTTTCTCTAGATGGTGATAATACACCCTATTTGGGTGCGACCAAACTAGCCATGCTGTCTGCCCAATTTTTGTCATTTCCCGGTAGTGAGGCTTGAGGCTATGTTTACCTTTTTAGAACATCTGGCCATCATTTACTTTGAATGCCACATCGTCAAACATGTCAAATCACTAGTTGATCTTCCCAAATATATTATGGGTATAAAAAGCTAAGAGAAACGAATTCCTCCGCCACCAAACGTAATGCCTTAAAAAGATCGTCTTATGTGATCTGTTAGGCATACTCTATCAGACATTCGTCTAACACAAGTTCTGTGACTGGACAAACCGAAGGCACTATCCTGTAACAGAACAACCTTTGCATTTTACTCCATATTTAATTATCTTTAGCATAATCTAATTTGCAACCCCTATGTCTATACGTACTGGTTTTCGGATAATAAATCCAACCAACCTCTCCGAATTGACAATGATGGTCAAAAACTTCGATAGTCGGTTATTTAATTATCGAAGAAAAACAAAACATCCATCCAAATTTTCAATGGGAAATATTATTGACTAAACATCAAACAATCACTGGCCTTTTCTAATACTTCATTAATTAAACCATTTCCCAGATTCCTCCTAATATCTTTACTCCAATATTTTGAAAACTCTTTAGCCTCTTACGTTATTTGGAAAAATGTTCCATATCTCATCTTCTTTTATTTTCTTTATTTAGGTAATACCTTCTATTTATGATCGGAATTCATTCCAATTACTTCTCCCTTTCATGACCATTTACTTCTATACTTAGGAAATATTGATTAATTTCCAAAATCCATTTACTTGGGTTCAAACGAATGTTGTGTAAACCATTGTTACAACAACCCAAAATATTGCACTGAACTAAATCTTATTTGAACATTGATCTTCGAGACTAAATCTTTCTATTTATCGGTTAATAATAAAATTAATCAAGTTGGATTATAATTACCTCTCAGACCTTGACTGAATAACATTATTAACTGCAAAACTAACAAGACTGCTCATCTCAAATAATCAACATCATATAAAACCAATTATTCTTTTTTTTAAATGTGTATGCATTTCTCTTTTTATTCATACCAGATTTAAATTTATAGATTTCCTTTTTGTCTATAACATTCTATTATAAGTTTGTTTCCTTATCGAATTCTATATATATATATATTGATATATTGATTTCCAATTATCAAATTTTCTTAAAAACATACTAATTCCTTAAATTTCTGAAATTTTTTGTCAGCGTCTCCTTTGCACGGCTCAATCAGTACAACTACAACTCATCTCTCTAGGCCTTTTCCATTCAAAAAGAAAATAAAAAAGCCAAGCAGCTTGCCCAGCAGGCTTATAAAATCTCATATCAAACTTAAACATGTATCTTTTTGTCGGGTACTCAAATTATAATCTTTATTCTCTTCATTCCATACTTGTTTAACATATATATGCCCATTTCCAATTCATTTCAATCAATCCAATCATTTTTAACGAAATTCGCTAATTACTTTCTTAGTTAGCTCGTTGCCCAATGCACTTTTGATTTGAACATATCACGATCAATATATTTTTAATTCGCTTATACGTAAGCGAAAATCAAATTCTATGTTTGATTTCAAGTTTTATATTCAAATTTCCACTTCCATTCCACAGATTCAATTTCCTTAACCAAAGTTGAATTCAATCCAATCATTCTTTAACCAATTGCCTTTCTTATTAGTCAACTTCATTTCATAATGCAAGATCTGATTTTTATATCAAAAATCACTTCATTCACTCCACTTGAGTTCGTGTTTATTTCAGTGTTGTCAATAGCGAATAGCGCAAGGCCTGCGCTATGCGCTATAGCGCGCGCTATAATGTTTTTTTTTTTTTTTTTTTTTTTTGCTTACAGAAAAGAAGATCTTAAAAAAAACACAGGAAAAAGACACAAAAGGAAAAAAACTGTATGTTTAAAATCTCCAAAAAGGAAAAAAAAACGAAAATGCATGTTCAAAAAAGAAAAAGCAAAATAGCGCGCTATTCATGGCTGCGCTATGATAAAATAGCGCGCTATTTTTGCGCTACACGGGACCCCTGCGCTATAAGAACCAAAATAGCGCAACCTGTGCGCTATGCGCTATTTTGCGCTATAGCGCGCTATAGCGCTCGCTATGACAACTATGGTTTATTTTATAACTTAAATCAAGATTTTTCTAATTGAAATTCAGATTTTATTCAATCAAAACTCTTTTATTTTATTTAATAAACCGTTATGGTTTATAAATGATTTTACAACGACTTTTCTAAAATTTGATTTTGATATAACTCAAAACGTATAAGATAAAATCCATATTTTTCTCTTTCATTAGAAAACTATCATTCAATAAGTCCAAGTATTTCCTGTTTCATTGAATTTCGACTTATATTGCATTCTATAAACTCAATTGAAGTTCGAATCATCAATTTATGAACTATCAAGTTGTGGCGAGTTCGTTTTCAATTAAATTAAATTATAAATGTTTAAACTTCGTTATTTATAAATTTCAACTGAACTTCTCCACTATTTTAATATAAACTAACCCAATTTTCCAAAGCTAACTTAAAAACTCTGATTTTCTGCCATTGTCTATTTTTCAATCAAAATTCATAACTCGATTATGAATTTATTTTTAGAACTCACTTTACTAGATTGAATTCCCATTTTCCTTTAGAATAAATTATTAGATGAAATTCGGCAAAATCGGGTTCCAATTATAAATCCGTATGGATTTATTTCAATTCAATTTATATTTCGAACATCGGAATAAATTTCACCGTTTCCCTTTTTTAAACGATTCCCAGTCCCCTTTATTTTAAATTCATACTTGAATTTAAATTTTATAAATTATCTAATGATAATTTCTCTCTTTTATTTATAAATGATGTTTATAAATTTCACTTCTTGTTTTTAATATCGAAACAAGATACTATTTCAAATTCCATTTGAAATCCAATTTTCACTTTGGAAAATAATTTTTTCTTTTAAATCTGAGAATTTCTTTCATGATATTTTTAAACATCAGTATATATAGTTCCAGCGATATACAAACATCCGAATACACCAATCATCAATTCAATTCAACACATCATACATATATAAATATGTAAACAACAATAAATAAATTTTGAGGAATCCAGTTGGATCCCTCCAACCTTTTTCCCTGCATCTACAAATGTTAGTCAACATAAATAAGACACATCTCGCTTCAAGGCAGGATATCACGGTATAGAAGGTCATCCACAATATATATTGTGGGGCGCATAAGGAAATCATCCGCTAATGGTACTATGGGAATATCCAATCATCAATTATATATATATGGAATAACCAGTCATCAATTATATATATATATATATTCAACCACCAAGCCTAAATATAACTAATATATGTAATTGCCATAATAATATTTCAATGCATCCGAACAATCAACAAACAACATATAACATTATATTAAATAAATATTCGTTTATAATAAATTATAAACGAACTCAGAGAGTGAGTTTACTCACCTTGATTTTTGTTTGCCAAAATTCCATATCGTTGCTGCTATGAATCTACTCGAATGAATTTATCTTTTACCTACGATAATTTAATTTTAATTAATGTTTAAATGATTAATTATTTAATATTTAAATTAACTAATAAAATAATTAAATAATTATTCTATGTATTTTTAAATTTCATATAGGCATATATACCTCAATGCTTTTGCAGATAAGACGACTAATCCATAAAGCACTCTCGACTAGTTCCAAAATACGTCCATCAGCCCCAACACTGCCATCATCCATTACGGAAATTCCTCGGGCACTTTACTTTCAATCCTATGTCTCCTTTACTCACAACCAATCCATGCTGTAGCAACACCATCCACATGACTTCAATATCGCCACCGGACCGCCACTCGTTTAACCCAATAATAGTATTACGTTGCCTCACAAGTCACAACTGCTCAGCTCCATGTCCAGACAAGCTCTTCCATCTATAGTCCCTATACCCTGTCACGAGCATCCACATTACAGAGTTAGCATAGTCAACGTACTCCACTACCAAACTCACCAATTCAACCCAGTCCCTTCGCATCACTCCACCAGTTCAAACTCCTTTGAGAACGCCACCAATAACAGCTCTGAATTCCCTGAAATCCCAACACACAGCACTCAACCTCCATGCAAAACGCGTTGCCATTCACCATCTCTCCTAGGTCACAACATTTATTCACACAGAAGTTCACAAAAATCACACTGTAAGTTTCCATTTACCTCCACGAACACCGTACATTCTCCAACTGCAAATCAACACCTCACATCCAAGAAAACCAATGCCTTAAACCTAATCGAGCGATGTACGAAGTCGAGGACATCGCACCCTAATATGAATATACGAAATTAAAGTATAAGGCCATAGTATTTTAAATGTATTAAACAGCAGAAAGAAGGCGGCAATTTATGAAGTTTCGGTCGATTTGCTTTTGAATGAATTTGTGAGGAGTATGAGGTCGGCCATTTCGATTAGAGCTTCTGAAGCTTTTGGTTGATTTTGAAAAAAAATGAGGAGCTTCCATTTTTATTTACTTCTGAAGCTTCGATCGAATTGAAGAAAAATAAGAGGAGTTGTTATGTTTTTATAGATGAGGAGGAGATGGAATTTTTGGCTCAAGAAAAAACATTAGGTCTGCGCGATTTTAAATCATAGGGCGGCTTTGGGTAGGAGGATAGGTCGGCAGATAGGATAGTGAATTTGTATTGATTCGACTGTGAACTGACCTATTTAATTTTATAATCAAAATATCTCATGATTTCGAACTTCTATTTAAGCATAACAACCAGCATTTCTAAGGTTATAGCACTATTTCGATCACACTGGAATAGGTTTCGAAGCCTAATTCGATCGTATGGCAAAGATGTCAGATTAAATCGATGATTTAAATGTAATTTAATTATTTCTAAGCATTTTCTAACTGTACAATCAAATGATAAATCTAAACGTTACGAAAGTTGAAATCCAATAATAATACACTATTACAGACCTAGTGGAATGGGTTTCGTCAAAATTCTGAGATCGTTTGAAAAATCACTCTGTCTAATGCTTGAATTAAATCGATTAAAATATATATTGATTTCAAACAATTGCATTCATCAATAATAAATTGTTATTATCGTTGTAATTCAAATAGAATTTATATTAATTGATAAAATTATTTCGATCAGTTTTTAATTCTAAATTCAATTATTTGTTATTTTTGTATTACGGTAATTCAATATATTCGATATTAAATCATATACCGATTATTAAATCGATAAATTCAATATAAAAATCCATATTATTCCAATTCAACATTTAAAATAAATTTAAATGTTCAATATTAAATGACCAAAAATCTGGGATGTTGCACGAAGGGTCAACGATATCTCCAAGCAACGACAGTTCAGGGAGAGGCAACAAAATTTGGTGATTTATGTTGTCTGCGCTTGATTTTTTAGGGGTAGGGGTAGGGGAAGGGAAGGGGACAAAAGTGAGGCCTCAACGATGTGTTTCCAGTTTCATCGAATTAAGTTACAGTTAGTGAAAGATAGCATCAACCCTTTTTTTAGCCGACGTCGGCCGTCGCTAGTACCGTTAGTTATATGAGCTCTTCCTTGTAGTTTAAGTTTAACACGTTTATGATTAATCTTATCTGCGACATACCTTTGCTAACCAGCATGGCCATGACAATTGGATATTCCCTTGCATAGATGGAACATCAGAATCTACATATAAAACTTAGGTTACAGTTATTCGAATTAACTATAAAATTAAAAGAAAAATAATGCTGAACTAGTAATAATATTGATATATTGGGTGGATAGTGTGCTACTAAAGAAAACATCTATCATATTTCTTAATATAACTATCTATATGTTCAAAGAAGAGTAGAGAATTGATTTTTTTTCTTTGCTTTTCGAGTGCTTCAAATCAAACAATTCATCGTTGCAACGGGAATTACATTTATGACTGAACTAGAATGGTCCATCATTTACTGAAACAAGAAGGAATGGTATAGATTACTAGGGTAAAGAAATCTAAAAACATTTGAAAAACAGTTGGAATTAACAAAAAAATCAAGTTAAAATTGGTAGTTGGCAGAAACGATTATAACGCAGTCAAATATCCATATGTAAGTGATAGAGTTAAACTTTTGATATATGACCATATACATCCATTGTTTTTTTGATAAACTAAGAAATCATTCAGAGGTTTGTCTTATTTCTATTGTAACTTCATCGATAGAAAAACATATGTAGTAAGCAAATATATAACATGTTATCACTGGAAACCCAAGCTACATGTAGGAAAATCTAGCATTATTAATGAAACCATAAATAAATGAACACACACACACACACACACACACACACATATATATATATATATATATAATAGGATCGAGAGCACCCCCAAATAGTGCAACACCCCTATAGCCCCTGATTTCCACCACGCATTCTCGTTTCTGTCTCCTCCCACTAACTCTCTTTCCCACCACTAACTTATTTAATCATAAATGAGAGGCTATTAGTGAGGGGAAAAAGATGGCATATAATATGGGTGCTCTCGATCCTCCCTCCCTCTCTCTCTCTCTCTTTATATATATATATATATATATATATATATATATATATATATATTGGCTATTTGGACACAAATTTAAACAAAAAAGGAAAGACAAAAAGCCCCAACCGTTGGATCTTTTTGTTTTTCTATAGAGAAGTGGAATTCATGGGATGATCCAATGGTGCAAATCAATTGTGTCAAAGTCATGTGTGTAAATAGACTTTTCCTTTCTCTCACTCTCTCTCTATATATATACACAGAGAGAGAGAGAGAGAAGGGTTACAGGGCACCCCTGTTGTCCCTTATTGTGATCCATTCATTAAAAAAGTTAGTGGGGGAGCGAGTTAGTGGAAAGAGAGAGAAACGGGAATGCATGGTGAAAATTAATGGGCTATAAGGGTGTTGCACTTTTTTGGGATGCTCTTGATCCTATTATATATATATATATATATATATATATATATATGAAGAGCGTTTAATGACACCTCAACTGATGCAGTACCTCAAATGCCCTTGATTTCCACTATAAGTTCCCTCTTAATGGAAGGAGAGGGAGAGGTGGGTACTTGTAGTAGAAATCAAGGGACATTTGGGGTGCTGCACTGTTTGGGGAGCACCCCAAACAGTGCAACACACTTTTATCCCCTTGATTTCCACCACACATTCCCTATTCCCACTCTTCCCACTAACTTTCTATCTTCCCACTAACTTGTTTAATTATAAACAAGTGGCTATAATTCGGGTCCAAATGGAGTGCTAAAAAATTGGGTGCCTAGAGCGTGCCTATATATATGTATATATGTAGGGAGGTTATATGACACCCTTCCTTTTTTGGCACCCCTTTTGCACCTAAATCATAGCCACACATTTATAATAAAATAAGTTAGTGGGAGGAGTGAGAATTAGTGAGAAGAGAGAGAAACAAGAATGTGTGGTGGAAATCAGAGAGCTATAGGGGAGCTGCACTATTTGGGGTGCTCTTGATCCTCTCATATATATATATATATATATATATATATATATATATACACATATATATATATCACATACATAGGTATCTTTTAGTTAATGCAGGGAGAACATGTGCCAGGATCTAGAGATGGCTCCTTGAACATGTGGAACCTAAGATGCAAATATAATTCCAAAAATTCCTTTGGGGAACCATGTGGAGAATTTTGCTGTTTGATACTATTAGAGGAAGATGATTTTCGTTCTTGAAATTTTAAGGATCTATATAATAGATTCTTTCAGACTATAGATCAACCGACCAGGTACAAACTGATTATTGAACTATCGACTTTCAGGATTCAGTAAAGCCTTAGCACAACGAAATCGGATTCAAAATTTGTACGACTTTGATCCGACCAAGAACACTTTGAATTTAATTCTGATGATGCAAGAAAAGAATATAATGAAGAAAAGAAGAAGATCAACTTGCAACGCTTCTGAATTTGCAACACCTTGGCGGCATTACAAAACTGCAGCGTTTGAAACAATGTAATGGCGTTGCAAGTTAACAGTGGAGGAAGAAGTTGATTTCGGGTTTCTTCAAACAGTTTTCTGGCCTTGGTATTTATAGCCAGCGGAGGGGTATTCCTTTTCATGAATTGGTGTGACAGTTAGTAGCAGTCGTTTCTGTTTCAATTCAAATTAAGAAAATTTAGAAAAACAAACAAGAATAGTCTACTTGTAGTGTAGACAAATGTATTTGGAAATAAAGCAAAGGAGACAAATTTAGAAAAACATAGGACAAAATTTTAAATTGGCATTTCTCCATTTACTGCACATTCAAATGGTAATATTTTATTTATTTATTATATTATATAGTACTCAATGAGGTGCAACCAAATTAGATTGGGCATGCCAAAAAGGGGAGCAAAGCTAGTTTATAATCTTAGTTTTAAAGAATTAGGGTAAGCAAACATTTGCAATTAGTTTACAAACAACGGTTACAAATTCTAAATATCCTTAAAACAAAAATCCCACAAATCAGGGTTTTATAAACCATGTGGAAAATATATCGTGCAACAATGGTGGCAAATCCAGTACAGTGTAAATGGGTTAAATATATGTGTGTTTCGGTATTACAAAGCAAAAATTAAAAAAGAATGGAATGAAAAGCTGACATCAATTTCAGTTCGTTCAAAGTTCAAAAAACAAAGCAAGGATGGTGAGGGCATTCCCAATCCATGGTTGGGCTAGGATCCAATCGACCCCTAACAAAAGGTCGGTTGGTTACTAGGAGGTTGTTTTGACAACCCCCTGTATTGCCAGAACAACCGAACGGTTGTTTGGAACCATACCCTCCTTAGCTGGTTTTTATTTAGTCTGCTAAGAGAACCGATGTTTATGAAGTCCGTTATGCCCCATTTAGGGAAACGATAAAAAAAATGATCAATGCCTCTTAGGCGGCTAAATAAAGCCAGCTAAGGGCAATGACCATTTTTTAACCGTTGTCCCTCCCCTTCTTCTTTCTTCCTACTTCTTTTTCTCTCCTCCTCTTCTATATATATCGGACATCAAATTTTAACAAATTACACAACATTCTTCGATATTCATACTCTCTTCAACACTAAATATAAATAATGTCAAAAGAAAATAAAGAAAAATCAATTTCACAAACCCATTCTGATAATAAAATCCCAAACCAATGCAACCAAAATCAGTTTTAATAGCAACATAATCCAAACCAATATCAGCCTCACTATGGTAGCAATTTGTTTCAACCTCCACATAATCAGAATTACTACAATTCCCAACAGAATTTAAACCAATATCACTCAAAATTCAAATTACTCCCAACATACTTCTTTTCAGCAAAGTTGCAGCTTTGAACAAGAGTATGTTTCTCCTGATAGCCAACATCGAAAACTGGCTCCATATCCACCTCAAAATTTGAATAGAAACCTAAATAATCAATTCGGATATAGCGACTGGAGAATCGAAGAAACATAGTTCGAAAATGTTGAAGACACAGAAGAAGATAACATGAATGCTGATATTCTTTCAATGCCATCTAGAAGGAAGCAAACTTCTAGAATCAACATCGAAGAATTTTGTACCGAGAAATACAGATATCAAGCTCTTATTTCTTCAAAACTCCGTAATGGACGTCGAACGAGCAAGCTGAGCTTTCTTACTGTTGGGTTGAATGTTTCGAAGGATAAGACAAAAGGTACGAGCCAAAGTGAAAGCTCCTTCTGAAATTCTATTTGTAATTGGTTCAATGAACGACATTCAAATTATCTTTCTAGAATAGTTGATTTTTTGAAGCAGTCTTAGAAAAGGATAAATTTTTCTTGTCAACATTGAAAAGAAATAAATGCTGGTTTACATGCAACAACAAAGTGGGGCTAATAACATTGATGTGGTAATGCTCTTTTATTACTTCCTTTATATGTCTTGGTTTAATGAGTTAGTTGCGAAGTATTGCATCTAATACGACTTAACCAAGCACATGCATTATACTTGGCTGAGCACAACAATCATTATTTCAACATGCAAAATCGCTATGATATATTGTTGAAGGAAGACAAATTGTAAAGATTGCATCAAGAACACTCAGCATTGTGGTTCCTACCTAGGAAGATGGGTGATGAATTATGTCCCGGTAGTTCTAATGCTCACAAAGAGACCCCGGTCACAACTAGTACGGATGCTAGGCCATACGGGAAGTTCAAGGGGAAGAAAAAAAATCATCCACTCGTTATAGTAGACATTATGAACAAATAAGTGAGTCTTGCAACCACCAAACAAACTACACAGAAACACATTGAAGCAAAGGAAGCAAGGAGACTTGAGAGAGATATAAAAAGACAACGAGAGTGTGCTGACTTAAAGCGGGAATGATTTGAAGAATTAGAGTTAAGGAGACAAGAATTGGCTTGTCAACAAAATGCCGATGATTTGCTTCTATTGAGTTGCAACTTGAATAACCTCAATTCGGTGCAAAGAAGATGCATGGAAAAACGATTTAAGGAGTTTAATAAACGTAACGGAAATTTGTAGGAAACTACGTATGTACTAAGTATTTATTATCACTGCTTGTATTTATTGCTTATTGCTGCTTGTATTTGTAGGGAATTGTATCATTACTGTATATCCTATTATCATCGATTATATCCATTGCTTATTAGTAGTTGTATTTATAAGGATGTGTATATGTCTCGGTGTTGTTATAAGTAAGTACAACAATCATGCAAACCTGACTTAATTCAAATGATATTTGATATTCAGAAAAGAACACATATAACAACTTCACAACTTCCTAGTGCAATGGAAAAAAGACAAAAATGTTAAAAATGAAATAAGAAATTAACTAAAACGTCTAGTTTAGTTTACAGTTGACTTCCTAAATGTTCCCAGTAATTCTTCACTAGGTTTTCTCTTAGGTCAAGATGAGCCTATGGATCTCGAATATCTTCAATTCTCTGTATGTACTAGGCAAACGTATTAGGGTCTTTATATTTTTTTTTTAAATGAACATCAATGTATGGATAACTTTTAAGCTACAGCTCATATCCACCACGTTCTTCTTTAACAAACATATTATGTAAAATTATAAATAAAAAATGATATCTATAATACTGCACTGTCATGGTAGTTTACCTCCTTTCCTAATATATGAAACCTTCGTTGTAGCAATCCAAAAGCCCGTTCAACATCTTTACTCAAACTTTCTTGTTGTTTTGTGAACATCGCATCTTTAGCATTATTAGGCCTTTTATATGCTTGCACAAGAGTTATCCACATTGGATAAGTGTCATCCACCAGTAGTAACCCATGGTATAATCTATGCTCCTATTTTGTAGCTGCATGGAGATGCTACATCGTTGCATAAGTCGTTGAATAAATAAGATTATCGCAAAAACTTAATATCATTTAGAGAACCTGGTGCTCCGAAGAAACCCATGTCAAATATACAAATCGAACATTGCAATAGCCTCCAATATAAGAGTAGCTTTTTGTGATGTCCTGAGTATTGGTCTTACAATGCAATCATGATAATTTTTCCACCTCCAATGCATATAGTCTACGCTACCAAACATATCAAGGAAACCACGTTGTTCTCCATTTAAAAATAATCGATCAATATCATTCGGGTTTTGGGGACCGAAGATATTCATCGCTAAATTGGATAACAATGGTTTTGCAAAATTCTTTTATGCTCAATATTGATGTGGAGTCCTCCATTCATAATTTGTCACCTTCAGAATATCTAAGAGCACCTTACGATAACATACGAAGTACAGCCGCTACTTTCTGAAGGGGAGAAAGCCCAAGTTCATTGAGCCCATTAACTCTATGAGTAAAAAAGATGTTTGTTTCAATTAATTTGTCGAGAACTCTATTAAAGACGTTCTTCGACATGCAATACCTCCGTCTAAATTCAACTTCCCTATACATAGAATTTTCAACAAAATAATCCATTATAAGTTGGTTGTAACAAGCATCATAATCTCTCCTGTATCGCAGATCCAACCTTCCAAATACATTCCCTTCTTGAGTCGAATGATTGTTTTTGTAGTTTTCAAGAGCCATTACATCATCATTTGATGCTTAACTAATCTTTATTGATCTATACGAGTTTGAACGAATTCATCCGAAGAGGATGAATGAGACGACCCGAACTTCCCGTGAAGGAAAGCCCGGATTGAATTGAGAACACGACAAATCAGAACACAAACAGAAGAACATTTCATTGCTTATTACAACAATTTACATCAGAGTACAAGAATATACAGAGTATGAATAAATATTATACATCAGAAAAATTTCAGAGATTTAGAAATTACAATGTAGCGGAAAACAATACAAAACACAACTGAAAAGAATATACAGATACAGAGCTTTCCGAATATCATTCCAGCTGTAAACCAGGATCCTGTGAATATAAATCTGCAAAACCAAAACTGCTAGCTGCCCTTGTGGAAAATAGGGGCACCCAGAGTTTTGGTTAAAACAGTAAACTCCAGGTCAGTCATGTGACTGGTTTGAGAACTAAAACAGTTATTAAATCTTTACTTAAATCAGATATATCAAGGGACCACACCATATAACACGGAACGGGTTTCCTCCTATGAATACCAGTGCATATAACAAAACAACGCAATGCTTTTTGGAAAAATGAAGCTATTATAAGACCCAGATCCTATCACACAATGCAATGCAAGCCGGAGGATAGGGTTTTCCCTTATAATAGCCAAATATGCTTGGTACGTTAAAACAAATCACTTGATACTTATTATAAGAACATAGTGTTTAAAACAACATCAAATATAAATGTATCAATCCTAGACGGCATGGGTACCATATATCACGTCGCCAATACTAGGCTCTACAATCAAAACCGCAAATATCACGTATTGGAAGTTGGATTTCCGTCTGTGAACCAAGGCAAGGGATCGTCCTTACTGCTTCGATACAATCTAGCCCATGTCTCAGGCAAGCGCGCAGACAAGCCTTGGATCGTCAGGGCATGTCCACTCAATGCGGATTAAAATACCTGAACACTATGTTTCCCCGCCCTATGGTGCGAAAATTGGTCTGTATAATGACCATACCATCGGCCCCGTAGTGCCGATATATCTGAGGCGCCTCGCTATCCATCATCCACATAAGTAAAATGCCTGGGCATGCAAAACCCAGACACCACTCCTAGCTAGAAGGAAATGCATACCTTCCCTGAAGTCCTCTCCCGTTTTTGGTTCACACCGGGGTGCGAGGCTCGCGAATTAATGCTACACGAAGCTATGCTATATTAAAGTCGTGCTTTGGTCATCAACCACAAGACTCTGCTTTTCAATAGAAGCCTTGATCATTTGCATCTCAGCATGCCACACAGGCAATTCACACTATGCAACCGATGTATATCAATCACACAGAAGAAATCCAATGTAAACACACATCCATTTACAAGTTCGTTCTGGGTCTGAATGAAACCAGAGGCACCTTATTTCTCGTCCCGTATGTCCAATACAGGAGAGAGGCCCTCGCATATCCGGTCGATCTCCAAGTACGTTTGGAACGATCACCACTTATTACCTTATCTTGGGTGTATAGCCCAATCAAACATCAGTAATCATCCCAACGATGTGAAGACCTCCGGTCTTCAACCACCATCTTCATCATCGACACATCGTCGAATCAGTTATTCAGAATGGGATAAACCCGGTCTTCCTGAGTAACTCATGTATATAATAAACAAGTGCTATAAAAACACAACATACGCCTCATTCCAATCCAGAGTATTCCTTTATTCAAATATTCTTATACTTTGGGAAAGGTTCCCATTAATTTTATCAAAGATATATAAATTCTTTAATCTTCTTTTGGATTTCAATTCAAACCAAATTATGGTTTATCCAAACTAGTCGGGATTAGCGAACCTTACTGAAGTAATTATTTGTTTAATTTCCCAATCCCAACCTATTCATCCCATCAAGTAAAACTGGTAGTACTTCATATCTAACACCACGGTGTTATCGGTAAAATTAATTACCATTTCGCGTTCAAATCTAATTAAAGATTTAACTATCGCCCGGAGCAAAACTGGAGCTACTCCATTCTCGATCATTTCTTGAATTTGATAATTTTAGTTATCAAATTCACCTTTCAATCTATTAAAAATTCATTAAAACTCTAAATCAGTTTTAATTTCCAAAAATCATTACTTAATGATTATTCAAAGTTAAGAAATTAATAATATCTTTAACTGGGCCAAAGGACTAATGTCATTTAAAACACAACTCACGATAAACCCAAAATCACATTCCATTTACAATGGAAACTTCACGGAATATAGATCAATATATATAATCGATATGAACTTCTATATCCAACCGATAATATAAATGGAATAATGGCCGAGCCTTTTAAATTCCATATATATTAATAGTCTTCCTCCCCAAAGCTTACTTCGATAATTACCAAATCGAATTCCATTCAATTCCAATTTAATATGTTAAATTGGAAAACTTTACTTTGGAAGATCTCCTTTAAATCTTAACAAAAGATTTATAAATTCCAAATCACATTTCACTGTAAATCCGGTTAAAGAACGAATGTCGTTAAAAACACAGTTTACGATAAGCCCAAAATCACATTCCATTTTCTTCCGATTATCAAATATAATTGGAAACTCTAACAATCTTAATTAAAAAGATTTATTCTCTTCACATGAGGTTCAAGAACAGTGTTACTAAAGACGTCGTTCACGACAAACCCAAAATCCCATTTGATATTAAATACAAGACTCTGAATAGAAAATATATCGGCTTATATTCAATATCAAATTCTGAATTCAACAAACATCGTATTGGAATAACGATATATATATATATATATCTTCCAAATTCCTCCGCAATACCTGTATAATCACGGAATCCAATATCGAAATATTCCGAATATAATTTCGATTCAAATCCATTCCAATTCATATATTGGAAATTTTGGTTATTTTTAAAACCATTTCAAATCCAATTTATTTATTTAGAAATAATTGGATTATAATTCTAGTTCATAACTAGTTCATTTCGATAAAAATCTATTTTTATCTTTTCGAATATGGAATTTTTCATCCCAAATTCTTTCCAAATCATTTCTTATGATTTTACACTAATTATTGATATTTTTAATAATTTTATCAAGACCCGTACAGTCGATTTCCATAAACGGCCATCGAACTGCACTTACATCGTCCTTTTCCAAATTTGATTTGGACATAATTCCAAATCCAACCGTTAGATTCCAAATCTCTAATATTCTCTCTTTTCGATACGAACCCAACGGATCCAGTTTTAGGAGAATCCGACGGTCGGATCTCCCGTAATGTCCATTCGAAGTCAATGGTCAAAATTCGCGGATTGCCGCAGCGCGGCAGGTTCTATTCAGGCCATTATATTATATATATAATATATATTTCATCGATTTCCATTTAAAACGTATTTTATAAATCGTTTTAAATTTGTTTTCAAAATGATTTCAACTTCATATTCAATTTCAAATCAAAATTGAATATTCCATATCATTAATATATAAATGATAATATTTTCAAAACATTAGATTATTGAAATCAATTACTTTTCAATATTCATTATAAAAATGAATAAAATCGATTTAATATCATTCGCGTCAAAATAGCGCATATCTAATCAACATGGCTATATATATTTAAATATATTCGTGTCCATCCCAAATCGGACATCAAAATCAAATTTTGATCTTTTACTGAATAATATTTTTAAAATATTCGTTATTTGAAAATATTCGTTATTTTAAAGTATTCGTTCGTTCTGAATTGGAATCAGACACAATCAATTACCATATAATGTTATTTATATGGATTTCATACAACACACGTATATAACAACCATAATCAACAATCATCCATCATCCAGAGTGCATTCTACACTGCATAAGCATTAATTATAAAAATTTAATGCTTACAACAACCTGTCGATCAATCGATTGACATACCACTAAAAAGTTGGGATTAGTGTACGCCAAATATCATCCCAATATCCGTGTGGGGTTTCAATCCACATACACTAAATATTATTTGTGCAGTTGGGCGATGTGTAAAATATATCGTCCCAATCCATATCAGTAAAATGTGCGTTCATAAACAAATCGTCTGATTTGTAAATGAATATTTATTTTATTCATACCAACGTTAAAAATAATATTTTTAACGATAAAATATTTTATTTAACATATGAATATTCTTTTAAGTTCATTTACACAATAAAAATGATATTTTTATTGTTCTAACAAATTTTAGAAAATTTTGGCGGCATAACGGCGTGATATCAAAATCGGGTAATGTCTAGCATTACTCCTCTCCTGATATTGGCTCGCGCCATACACACATAATAATTCTAATCAATTCATTTCACCCAAACAACCAAATAATCTAATCAACCAAACAATCAAACATGTCGTCCATGGTCTGTGGACGACGGGGAACAGTTCATATATGCAGTTATAAAAATAAATAACTGTATAAGAAAATATGGTGAGGAGTTCTCACCTTTGGGATCCACTCCGCCATTCTTTGGTTGTCAATTTTAGATTTGTTTTTCCAGAACTCCAGCACATCTATTATACAAATAACATACATATGTTAAAAATCATATTTTTCTTCTAACGCTACACAGATAAAAATCACCTTTTTCTAACACGATGTTTATATTTTGAATCGATGTTTATATTTTAAATATCACATTTTTACAACGCCATTTTCTATATAAAAATTATATTTTTATATTACTACTTTTATAAAAATCAGATTTTTATATCGCTACTATAAAAATAAGAATCACATTTTCATATCGTTGTTATATATATAAAAATCATATTTTTACAATGCCCTTATATATATAAAAATCATATTTTTTTACTTCACTAAAAATCATATTTTTATTTCGCTACATATATATAAATCATATTTCTGCACCACTAAAAATCGAATTTTTATATAACTAAAAATCGAATCTTTATATAAAGCCATTTACATAAAAATCACATTTTTATGATAACGTTTCTTGTATAAAAATTATATTTTTGTTTCGCTTTCTTCAAAATAAAAATCATATTTTTTTATTTCGCTTAAAAGTCAAATTTTTAATCCCAATCTATATACATAAAAATCGTATTTTTATTCTCATATAAAGATCACATTTTTATATGCTTTTCATCTAAATAATAATCACACCTTTCTCTCGCTATTATATATATATATATCACTACTTTATACATTATATATATATAAGCAAAAACTGAATTTTATCATTATAAAACCTATTTACTTTAAATATATAAAAATAAATCACAAAATAAATACAAAAAGGAAATTACAGTAGGAAATGAGGAGGGTGGAGGATGGCGCCGGTGGTAGGGAGGCGGAGAGGAGCGGTAACACCCCATGTCCATTAATGTCACTCACGAAGGGATTGCATTAACTTCCATGGAGGTTATAAGTGAATATAGAACAGAAAAATTACAACAAGACAGATAGTAAATAGTACTTGGAAATCTAAAACTTCATTTTATTGCAGCGGAAATTAAACATGTTTGTTACATCATAAAACCATAGATCATAACCAAGTACAATATCCATCTTCATAAAAACAAAATACATAATCCCATTACATAAATAGCCATTAAAAAGATAACAAGCTGGACTTTACTTCAACGGTCCAAGCTTTCCAAAGAGAGATGAAGCAATTCAATCAAACTCCACTAGAGCTGGGCCCAACCTGAGGACCTGGAGGGGAAAAAGGATAGAAATAGAGGGGGTCAGACATAAAGTCTGGCGAGTATGATAATTCTAACAATACTATTATCAAAATAACTAGACTAAGGCATAAGCTGGAAGACAAGTAAATGTCTATGAACTCTTAGGAAGATAAAGATAGCGTTTAAGATAACGTTAAAGATAACGGTAAAGGCACACCTAATTACTAACGAATGATTACTACACTGCACCGCACATTACTACACTGCACCACACCAGTCACCCTATTGTTTGATCCCACTTGCTTCACACAGAAACTTTATAAATAGCCTTACGTACCCCTAGTTGACTACATAGGTGCCGTCTGCCCCTATCTCCACTAGGTGTACCCCACTACCCACTTTCGATCGGCTCCCTACTCGTAGATACCCGTGCTGGCCCCACAGTGGGGTGTATCACTCCCCTAAAGTGGCAACCCGATACAACTTGAGAATGCACGGCTTATACCTACACGATGCAACAACGTCTTACCTACCAGCCCGGGTCCACACACGCATACGAAACCCGTTGGACTTGCGTTGCCACCACTTCCCGTTTTGGCCTCTTATAGTCGAACCCAGCATGCGTGTCCCGTCCTCGACTTGGGTCGAGCCCACAAAGATACGTTTGGGATACTGGTCGAAATGGGCCCCCACAAGCTACCCACCTAAGCTTGTCACTAGTATATCTCACTTAACCCTCTTAGTCATGTTCATTTACATGTGTGTTTGGTTAAGTCTTACTAATCGTATTTCACATGCCACTAAGGGCACCCCCTAGATTCCTCATGCCACCCAAGGCACCTACTTAACCCCCATGTCCCACCTTACATGTTTATCTGGTTAAGTATTTCTTAATTCATTCAGGCCATAACCTCATAAAGACCTCTCACATTAGACTGGCATTTATGGCAGCTGGATTTGCCGGGCGGGTCCGGGCAGTCTTACACCATAAAAGAGTCTAACCTCGTGTCTTTACAACTGTTATGCTTTAGTTTAGGCCTAGGACCTCTCACATTGGGCTGACATTTGTGACCACTGGATTTGTCGGGCGGGTCCGGGCAGGTTTACGTCACAAACGAGTCCAACCTCGTGTCCTAAGCATTGATTAACACTTAAAATCTTTTACCCCAGTTTTAATAATTCCCTATTCAAATTATTAATTAAGTCAACTTTTAATGATGTCCATAATTGACTCAATTATGGCCATCCACTTATGGCATGCAAAATCATATCAATTGCACCCCAACTTTTTAATATTAAATCCTTAATATTACCCCTACCCCACGTTTATACGTTCGCTTATTCAACGCATAATATAGGCTAGACTTGTATAGTCTAACACCTAGCACAAAGATAAATTATCACAACATATAGACAATTAAAATAAATCTAATCATAATAGGGGTGAAACTTGCATAAACTACACATGTTAAGGATCAAAAGGTGTCAACTTGTTAAATGTCTCAATTTATATGATATGATCATAGCCCAAATCTATACATAAACTTGCATATGGGGTTTTTAGGCAACATAATGATGGTGTGAACTAGCATAGGATATCACATGTTTCATAGCATAATTCTAGATGTCATAATAGATGTCTTGGTATATGTTCATAACTTTTCTAATCAATCTAACTTGCATATGTGACTTGTCATATAGATCAACATAACCCAAACATGATGATTTAATTAATATGAACTAACTAGCATAGATGGTAACATCATGGCCTTTTTAACATGTATGATTCATCAAAACTTAGCATAGAAACTTTCAACATACATAACATCATCATAGCATGATTTACAACATATAAGATATCATCATCACATAACATTGGATTTACAATATACATGATAGCAAAAGGGGTTTACAACAACATATATGATAATTCACATCATCTACTCATAATCCATTCATAACTCAACCTAATTAAAATGATAATAATCTTGTTAAGATCATCATACTCACTATTTAGAGAAGAAAAGAGAGAGTTTTGCTTTGCTTTAGGGTTGAGAGAATTAGAATTGAATTTGCTTTTCTTCTTTCTTAGTTGGCGGCGGCTCCATTGATTTCCATGGTGACGGTATGACGGTAACTATTCTATTTTAATTAGGTTTAGGGTTAGCATTAGGATGTATTTATAGGTATAGGAAGTTATTTAGGACCATTAGATTAACCCTGAACCATGAGAACCAATCAAATGCAAAATCTGCATTTGAGCGAATCGGCCCACGGCTTGACAGCCAAACACCCTGGATTAACCCCTAGTCGACCCAGCGAGGCTCGGGTCGACCTCAAAAATGGGCCGGTTCGGTTATTCCCCCTCCCAACTCGCTGTTTTGAACTTTTTCGCATATTTATTTATTTAATTTTTAATATATATATATATATATATATCAATATATATATATATTTCTCTGCGCAACCCATTTCACTTAATTCTTTTCTAAAAATTAAGTATACTTTAATTTGTGAATTTTAATGTTATAAAATTACGGGGTGTTACATTCTCCCCTCCTTAAAGGATTTCGTCCCCGAAATCTCCAAGTCAAGAAGAATGTATATCCTACCATCTAATCGTCCATCTACTCAACCATCAAACACCAGCATCCATTGTCCTTAAAAGACTTCTAATGCTTTAATGTTTATATGCACAGTGTGTGTATATGTCCATATCTAATGCAAAATTAGGCGGTCCACTGATTCAGTTGACCTCCTTAATGCAAACCATGATAGTGCCATGCGTCCATTATGTATGCAAAAGTTCCCTAATGCTACATATTATTTCTACATGCGTGCACAACCATTCACCAAAATGCGGTATCAATATGATAGCACAACCATTATACATCCATTTTACTAAATACAACCATTTATATGCAATATGCAGTATGAAGTGACTGAGCCGATCTAGTGCCTAATAGTGTGTGTATATGCGTCCACGAGCAACCACTAGCAAACACTTGCATCCACTTTGCATCCATCATACATAACATGTCTCAAACACATGTTTCAACCATAGGATGATCCTAACTAAAGGTCAAGAATACTAGCGAGAGGATATACTAAAGATAAGATAAGTACAAGCTAAGCGATAAAGGAGAAATTTTAAAGACATACCCTAAAAAAGAAAAGGGTATCGTGAACGCATCTTCTTTTCCGTCTCCCAAGTAGCGTTGCTCTCCTCATCTCCCCATTGTACTTTGACCAGTCTGACCTCTCGATTTCTCAGCTTCTTAATCTCTGACCCAAGAATGCGCGTAGGAGCTCGTCGAATCGTCGCATCACGCTCTATCTCCACCTCTCTAAGCAAGCTCGGCTCTACCACTTCCGCGGTCTCGTGCAAGCACTTCCTCAAATGTGACACATGGAATACGTCGTGTACACCACTAAGTCTCTCGGGCAACTCCACTCTATACGCCATTTGCCCAATCTTCTCCTTAATAGGAAACGGTCCTACGAACCTTGGTGCTAATTTCCCAATGGACCCAAAGCGAACAACGTTTCATAATGGAGACACTTTGACAAAGACCATGTCCCCAACCTCAAATTCAAGATCCGTCCTTCTCTTATCCGCATATGATTTCCGCCTATCTTGCGCTGCTTTCATCCTCCTCCGAATCAAGTCGATCTTCTCCGAAGTCTCTCTAATCATATCGGGCCCAAGTAAGATCTTATCGGTAGATTCCCACCAACATGTAGGCGAACGACACGGCCGTCCATAAAGAGCTTCGAATGGTGCCATACCAATGCTAGACTGAAAGCTGTTATTATATGCGAACTCCACCAGTGGAAGATGCTCTTCCCATGTACCCCCAAAGTCTAGGATACATAGCCTCAAAAGATCCTCTAGAATGCGATTCACCCTCTCGGTCTGGCCGTCCGTCTGAGGATGATATGCGGTGCTCAAACATAACTGAGTCCCTACCGCCTCTTGTAAGCTTCTCCAAAATTCGCTAGTGAAAATAGGATCGTGGTCGCTCACTATGCTAGAAGGAACACCGTGCAAACGAACTATCTCTCGAACGTATACAGAAGCTAACCATGGAGCAGTCCTCTTACTCTTCACGGGAATGAAATGGGCGCTTTTAGTAAGTCTATCTACTATAACCCTAATTCCCGTATTACCCTTCCTTGATCGCGGTAACCCATCCACAAAATCCATCGAGACACTTTCCCACTTCTATAGTGGAACCTCCAATGGGTGAAGCAACCCACCGGGTTTCTTTTGCTCCGATTTTACTTGTTGGCACACCAAGCATCTAGCGACATACTCGGCTACGTCCTTCTTCATACCGGCCCAAAAGAAAACTCACTTCATGTCTTTGTACATCTTGTCCCCGCCGGGATGAATGGTCATCTTCGAACGATGTGCTTCGTCAAGAATAGTCTTCCTTAGGTCATCGTCTTTTGGTACACAAAGTCTACCGTCCCTACGTAACCAACCCTTATCATCTAGGGTATACCTACGGAGATGGCTTGATGACTCCCCTCCTTTGAGTTTTTCTACTAACTCAACCAACTGCAGGTCGTCTCGCTGTGCCTTGCCAATCCGTCCCAAAAGCGTAGGTCTGACCTCCAAGGATGCTAGCAAACCGGGTACGAAGTCAACGGAAGGTCTAAAGTCAAACATCGAAATGAATTCTAAACTTCGCCGCTCAACAAACAAAGGACTTAAGGATAATCTTTTTCTACTTAAGGCGTCTGCCACCACGTTACCCTTGCCAGGGGTATAGGCTATTTCGAAGTCGTAGGACGCTAAGAACTCCATCCACCTTTGCTGCCTTAAGTTCAAGTCCTTTTGAGAGAATAGGTATTTTAAAGACTTGTGGTCAGTGAATAATTCGAATTTCTCGCCAAGAAGATAATGACGCCAAGACTTAAGCGCGAAAACAATAGCGGCTAACTCTAGGTCATGTGTAGGGTAATTCTTCTCATGCGCTCTCAACTGCCTTCCACCATAGGCTATTACCCTACCCTCTTGCATTAAAACTGCGCCTAGTCCTATCCCACAAACATCAGTATAAATGGTAAACGGCTTACTCCCGTCTGGCAATACTAAGACTGGGGCTGAAGTCAAAGCTCTCTTCAAACGTTGGAACGCATCATCACAATCTACGTCCCATGTGAAAACTAGGTTCTTCTTCGTCAAGCGTGTCAATGGAGCTGATATCTTTGCGAAGTCTTTGATAAACTTCCTATAGTAGCCAGCCAACCCCAAGAAACTTCTCACTTCGGTAGCATTTTTAGGAACCTTCCAATCTTGGATGGCCACCACCTTCGCGGGATCTACAGCTATTCCTTCTTTGGAAACCACGTGTCCTAAGAACCGTACTTCCTTCCTCCAAAAGTGACACTTAGAAAATTTAGCTTTAAGCTTATGCGCTCGAAGAGTCTCCAACACTTCCCTAAGATGTAGGGCATGCTCTTCTTCATCCTTAGAAAAGATCAAGATGTCATCTACAAAGACTACCACGAATTTGTTAAGGTACTCCCTAAACACCCTACTCATCAAATCAACAAAGTATGTGGGGGCGTTTGTCAAACCGAAGGGCATCACTAGCCATTCATAGAAACCGTCTGGAGTCCTAAAGGCAGTCTTGTCAATGCTATCCTCAGCCACTCTCAACTGATGGAAACCAGTGGCTAAGTCCAACTGCGAAAACACTGAGGCGCCAACTAACTGATCGAAGAGATCGTCAATCCTCGGCAGTGGGTGTCTGTTCTTCTTAGTAAGCTTATTAAGTTCTCTATAGTCCACACAAAGTCTAAGGGACCCATCTGCCTTCGTGGAAAATACTACTGGAACACCCCACTCCGATATACTTCGTCTTATGAACCCCTTCTCAAGCAACTCCTTCACTTGCTTACCGAGTTCCCTCCTTTCACGTGGAGCCATGTGGCGTACTGGCAAAGATACTGGTTTCGCATTATCCACAAGATATATTCGAAAATCTATCTCCTGCTTCGGAGGCAAGCCCTTCACCTCCTCAAACACTTCTGAATATTCTCGGACCACTCTAACAGATCGTAGATTTTCCTCAGACGCGTCAAGCGATTCTAGATAACTTAGCATAACCGAATTTATGGGATTACAGAAGATTTCGAGAGTGTTGCCAAGGCGAGTCACGAGCCTAACTACTCTCCTTTCACAATCAAGAACGACCCCATTTCTGGATAACCAATCCATTCCTAAAATTAGCCCATAGCCCGTGAAGCCCAACACATAAGCATCACATCTAAATTCAACGCTAAGTATGGAAATTTTCAAATCCAAACACATCATGGACAAATAAGCTGAGCCCCCTATTGGATTCGAAACAACTAAGGGATCCTCTACTAAACTGGTGTTTAAGTGCAGTGATTCAACTAATGATGTAGAGATAAACGAATGTGATGCGCCCGAATCGAATAAGGTACGGACAGGATGATCAAACAGAAAAACTAAGCTTTCAACAGAAATGGTTCTACCTCGTTCTTGCAGCGGTGGGACCGCGAGAGCCTGAACTTGTCCCCTAGCCTGCCCTGGTGCCATAAGAGCATGCACCTGTCCTCCCGAGGTAGCTCCTGCCCTCTGCCCCTTCTTTGGGCAGTCCTTTACTAAATGTCCCGTATCGCCACAATGAAAACAACCAGTCTTTTTTTCTTTCGGCAATCCTTGCTGAGATGGCCTGGGGTTCCACAGTTAAAGCACTTCTTCTTTCCCTTGCCGTTATTGTCTTTTCCACCCTTCTTGTTTTGCTATTGTGGTTTCTTCTGATCCCCCTTCTTCTCGGGTGCCTTATCAGCTTTAGCACTTTTCTCCTCATACATGAGCGCCATTTCTACTAACTTCTCAAAGGTGGCCCCCATAGGGATGTGGGTCATAGCCAACCCTTGCAATGGTTCATTCAAGCCATTCACGAACCTCAGCGCCTTATTCTCCGGCGTGTTCACTAAGTCCAAGCCAAACCTTGCTAACTGATTAAATTTATTGACATATTCTTTCACTGATGAGGTTCCTTGCTTCAATGTCAAGAACCTTTCCATATATAGATTTTTTTCTGCCCTTGAGAGAAACTTCGCCTCGAACCTACGTCTAAAATCCGCCCGAGAGTCAACAGGACGCTCCCCATTAGTGACCTCCCACCAAAACGAGGCCTCTCCCTTCATCTACCAAGCTGCTAATCGAACTCTCCTCCCTTCTTCTACTTCAAAGATTTCTAGCAATTCTTCCACCTCCTTAAGCCAATCTCTAGCTTCCACAAACGTTTCTGACCCTTGAAATGGTTTTCCACCCATAGCCTTGAATTCCTTGCACGTCTTTGCAAAAGTATCTACGCGAGGAGGAGGAGGAGGAACGGGTGCAACTGGTGGTGGAGGAACATTGGCTGGACCTGCAGCGGCCCTAGCCTCCAATAGCCTCCTATACCATCCTGGTATCGTTACACCATCGGGTAGATTAAGATCTTCAGCCATGCTGAAACGAAAAAGGAAAGATTCAAAATGGAGAATTCGAAAGATAATGATATGTGGCTATTGGGGATTATGTTTTTCTTAAAAACTTTTCTCTTTAAATTTCTCATTAAAACATGTTTTTGAAAACACTTCTTCCAAAAATAACTATTTTTCTAAAGTATTTTTATCTGTTCTGGTAACCTTAAGCTCTTATACCACGTGTAACACCCCACGTCCATTAATGTCACTCACGAAGGGAATGCATTAACTTCCATGGAGGTTATAAGTGAATATAGAACAGAAAAATTACAACAAGACAGAAAGTAAATAGTACTTGGAAATCTAAAACTTCATTTTATTGCAGCGGAAATTAAACATGTTTGTTACATCATAAAACCATAGATCATAACCAAGTACAATATCCATCTTCATAAAAATAAAATACATAATCCCATTACATAAATAGCCATTAAAAAGATAACAAGCTGGACTTTACTTCAACGGTCCAAGCTTTCCAAAGAGAGATGAAGCAATTCAATCAAACTCCACTAGAGCTGGGCCCAACCTGAGGACCTGGAGGGGGAAAAAGGATAGAAATAGAGGGGGTCAGACATAAAGTCTGGCGAGTATGATAATTCTAACAATACTATTATCAAAATAACTAGACTAAGGCATAAGCTGGAAGACAAGTAAATGTCTATGAACTCTTAGGAAGATAAAGATAGCGTTTAAGATAATGTTAAAGATAACGGTAAAGGCACACCTAATTACTAACGAATGATTACTACACTGCACCGCACATTACTACACTGCACCACACCAGTCACCCTATTGTTTGATCCCACTTGCTTCACACAGAAACTTTATAAATAGCCTTACGTACCCCTAGCTGACTACATAGGTGCCGTCTGTCCCTATCTCCACTAGGTGTACCCCACTACCCACTTTCGATCGGCTCCTTACTCGTAGATACCCGTGCTGGCCCCACAGTGGGGTGTATCACTCCCCTAAAGTGGCAACCCGATACAACTTGAGAATGCACGGCTTATACCTACACGATGCAACAACGTCTTACCTACCAGCCCGGGTCCACACACGCATACGAAACCCTATTGGACTTGCGTTGCCACCGCTCCCCGTTTTGGCCTCTTACAGTCGAACCCAGCATGCGTGTCCCGTCCTCGACTTGGGTCGAGCCCACAAAGATACGTTTGGGATACTGGTCGAAATGGGCCCCCACAAGCTACCCACCTAAGCTTGTCACTAGTATATCCCACTTAACCCTCTTAGTCATGTTCATTTACATGTGTGTTTGGTTAAGTCTTACTAATCGTATTTCACATGCCACTAAGGGCACCCCCTAGATTCCTCATGCCACCCAAGGCACCTACTTAACCCCCATGTCCCACCTTACATGTTTATCTGGTTAAGTATTTCTTAATTCATTCAGGCCATAACCTCATAAAGATCTCTCACATTAGACTGGCATTTATGGCAGCTGGATTTGCCGGGCGGGTCCGGGCAGTCTTACACGATAAAAGAGTCTAACCTCGTGTCTTTACAACCGTTATGCTTTAGTTTAGGCCTAGGACCTCTCACATTGGGCTGACATTTGTGACCACTAGATTTGCCGGGCGGGTCCGGGCAGGTTTACGTCACAAACGAGTCCAACGTCGTGTCCTAAGCATTGATTAACACTTAAAATCTTTTACCCCACTTTTAATAATTCCCTGTTCAAATTATTAATTAAGTCAACTTTTAATGATGTCCATAATTGACTCAATTATGGCCATCCACTTATGGCATGCAAAATCATATCAATTGCACCCCAACTTTTTAATATTAAATCCTTAATATTACCCCTACCCCACGTTTATACGTTCGCTTATTCAACGCATAATATAGGCTAGACTTGTATAGTCTAACACCTAGCACAAAGATAAATTATCACAACATATAGACAATTAAAATAAATCTAATCATAATAGGGGTGAAACTTGCATAAACTACACATGTTAAGGATCAAAAGGTGTCAACTTGTTAAATGTCTCAATTTATATGATATGATCATAGCCCAAATTTATACATAAACTTGCATATGGGGTTTTTAGGCAACATAATGATGGTGTGAACTAGCATAGGATATCACATGTTTCATAGCATAATTCTAGATGTCATAATAGATGTCTTGGTATATGTTCATAACTTTTCTAATCAATCTAACTTGCATATGTGACTTGTCATATAGATCAACATAACCCAAACATGATGATTTAATTAATATGAACTAACTAGCATAGATGGTAACATCATGGCCTTTTTAACATGTATGATTCATCAAAACTTAGCATAGAAACTTTCAACATACATAACATCATCATAGCATGATTTACAACATATAAGATATCATCATCACATAACATTGGATTTACAATATACATGATAGCAAAAGGGGTTTACAACAACATATATGATAATTCACATCATCTACTCATAATCCATTCATAACTCAACCTAATTAAAATGATAATAATCTTGTTAAGATCATCATACTCACTATTTAGAGAAGAAAAGAGAGAGTTTTGCTTTGCTTTAGGGTTGAGAGAATTAGAATTGAATTTGCTTTTCTTCTTTCTTAGTTGGCGGCGGCTCCATTGATTTCCATGGCGACGGTATGACGGTAACTATTCTATTTTAATTAGGTTTAGGGTTAGCATTAGGATGTATTTATAGGTGTAGGAAGTTATTTAGGACCATTAGATTAACCCTGAACCATGAGAACCAATCAAATGCAAAATCTGCATTTGAGCGAATCGGCCCACGGGTTGACAGCCAAACACCCTGGATTAACCCCTAGTCGACCCAGCGAGGCTCGGGTCGACCTCAAAAATGGGCCGGTTCGGTTATTCCCCCTCCCAACTCGCTGTTTTGAACGTTTTCGCATATTTATTTATTTAATTTTTAATTTTTATATATATATATCAATATATATATATTTCTCTGCGCAACCCATTTCACTTAATTCTTTTCTAAAAATTAAGTATACTTTAATTTGTGAATTTTAATGTTATAAAATTATGGGGTGTTACAGGAGCAGCTGGCCGGGGGGTGGTGGCACATGGCCCAGCGTGGCCATTTGAAATGGGGGCCTGCGGGTTTTCTTTTGAAATGGCGTTTGAGAGGAGAGAGGGGATCGCGACTTGGGGTGGAGGGGAGGGGCTGCCGGTGGAGGGGTTGGTCGGCGTCAGGTGGCGGCGCGTTGCGGTGGGGCCGGAGGCGACTGGCGGCGGTCGATTTTCTTTTTAGGGTTTTTTTAATTTCTATCGTTCGATCTGGACAATGTATTAGGGGGAAGCGTTGACCAAGAGGGAGGGTAGGAGGAGGGAAATATATAATATTTTTTATTTAATTAATCCCATAATGTAACTTTTTATTTCGAACTCAAAATCGAACCCATCGACTATCGTCCCTAGCTAATTACCCCCATTCCGAATGCAATGGAATATGTTTCGTAAGCCAATTTGGCTGTTATGACAGGTTTTCATTAAATTTACAATATAAATTAATATTTTAGTCAATATTGAATTTAATGTACATTTTAATTTACGAGGACCACATACTGACTCTAAAAATTCCAAAAAAATTATTTCTAGCTTTGCATTGACGATACAGTCCTAACAAAACTAATTTCATCAAATTTGAAGACCGTTTAAAAATGGTCATTTTATGGTTGATCTGAATTGACTGAAACTGTTAAAACACGTTTTCTTCTGCCACGCTCACATATTGATTCCAAAAATTATGAATTTTGGAATCTAGCAATATCTTGACATCCCGGATCCAACAAAAATGGTTTCGTCGAAAACGGAGGTCATTTGCAAAATGGCTATTTTTAAGGGCTATATTTCCATAACGACTATTCTGAATTTTCAACTAGACATGACTTTTTATTCCCGCTATGAAATTTCATTTTTTCGTATTCGTTGGAAGGATATTTTCAAATAGATTCAAATATTTTTGGTTTCGCTAAAATTCGGTTATTTTGAATCTTGTATATTCATTTGAAATTTGAAATCGAATTTTCAAACTACCGCGCCACTTTCAATTCCTTATATAATTAAAATAAATATTTATATTCTAATGTCGATTCAAATAGATATATACGTTCTAATTCTATTCAAAATAAATTTCTCGTCGTTATTATTTAAAATAAATCATTTTAAATATTCAAAATTCATTAAAATTGCCAAAATAAAATTTTAAATTGGTTCTGATTTTCTGGGTTATTACAATCTCCCCCACTTAAAATCTTTTCGTCCTCAAAAAGGAACGAGCTGAATGTTGTTAAACTATCCAACTCAACTTTCAGTTTGGCTTTAATTCTTCAACTTTTCAGTTTCTAAGAATTTTCCAGTTCTTCAAAAATTTGGCTAACACCCTAAATTTTCGAAAAATTCCGCCATAACCTCCTTTGTACGGGAGCATCGGGAAAATCCCCAAACCGCCACATAGGCCCTCTCATCTCAAAAAGAAAAGAAAAAGCCAAGCGGCTAGCCAATTGGCTCATAAAATCATCCAAACCCAAAAAAGTAGTAAACGTGTAACTATTTGTCAGGCATACAATTTTATTCCTCTTCTCTTGCCTCCTTGCTATAACATGTTCAATGTATGTACACGTATATGCATGCAATCTCAAACAATTTTCAATTCATCTCAATATTTTTATTCAATTTGGCTAATGGTTCAAAATTTTAATTAATCAAACCTATAATTACACACAAACAGCAATCAATTAGTGGATTATCGTTTCAAACATATAACTTTAATACATGGTCAAAAATCATGTTTTTGATGCCAAATCACAACAAATAATCCTACTAGTTTTGGTTCTCACACCAGTCAATTGGAAATATATAAAAATATCACTTTTGAAACCAGAACATAAATGCTGATGATGCTCGAGCGATCATCAGAATCATCTCCGAGCGATAAAGTGTGATTCTATATCTATCCAGTATATTAAAACTTCGTATACACATGGATCAGACGTACATGCAAAATCTATATAATTGGATTGTCCAAATTCAGTACAAATAAATATCAAATACCTTGAATAAGGTTTAAATTTTCAAAACAATATTTGTTTTCATTTTAAAAATATACTCTTCCAGCTCGTTCTAGGACACTACTGATTCCATCTCTAATGAGTCATTCTTATTGGATATTGCTAATCCAATCTCTGATGAATTCTTTCATTTGGTTCTAATGTGCCTTGTTCTCGAGCTCTATAAACCAAAGCTCTAATACCAAAATGAGACGACCCGAACTTCCCGTGAAGGAAAGCCCGGATTGAATTGAGAACACGACAAATCATAACACAAACATAAGAACATTTCATTGCTTATTACAACAATTTACATCAGAGTACAAGAATATACAGAGTATGAATAAATATTATGCATCAGAAAAATATCAGAGATTTACAAATTACAATGCAGCGGAAAATAATACAAAACACAACTGAAAGGAATATACAGATATAGAGCTTTCCGAATATCATTCCAACTGTAAACCAGGATCTTGTGAATATAAATCTGCAAAACCAAAACTACTAACTGCTCGTGTGGAAAATAAGGGCACCCAGGGTTTAGGTTAAAACAATAAACTCCAGGTCGTTCATGTAACTGGTGTGAGAACTAAAACAGTTATTTAAAACTTTACTTTAAATCATATATATCAAGGGACCACGCCGTATAACACGGAACGGGTTCCCCCCAAGAATACTAGTGCATATAACAAAACAGCGCAATGCTTTTTGAAAAAATGAAGCTATTATAAGACCCAGGTCCCATCACACAATGCAACGCAAGCTGGAGGATAGAGTTTTCCCTTATAATAACCAAGCATGCTTGGTACTTTAAAACAAATCATTTGATACTTATTATAAGTGCATAGTGTTTAAAACAACTTCAAATATAAATGTATCAATCCTAGACGGCATGGGTACCATATATCATGTCACTAATACTAGGCTCTACAATCAAAACTGCAAATATCACGTATTGGAAGTTGGGTTTCCGTCTGTGAACTAAGGCAAGGGATCGTCCTTACCGCTTCGAGACAATCTAGCCCATGTCTCAGGCAAGCGTGCAGACAAGCCTTGGATCGTCAGGGCCGGTCCACTCGATGTGGATTAAAATGACTGAACACTATGTTTCCTCACCCTATGGGGCGTAAAATTGGTTTGTACAAAGACCATACCATCGGCCCCGTAGTGCCGATATTTCCGAGGCGCCTCGCTATCCATCATCCACATAAGTAAAACGCCTGGGCGTGCAAAACCCAGACACCACTCCCAGCTAGATGGAAACGCATGCCCTCCCTAAATTCCTCTCTCGTTTTTGGTTCACACCGGGGTGCGAGGCTCGTGAATTAACGCTACAGAAAGCTATGCTATATTAAAGCCATGCTTTGATCATCAACCACATGACTCTGCTTTTCAACAGAAGCCTTGATCATTTGCATCTCAGCATGCCGCACAGGCAATTCACGCTATACAACCGACATATATCAATCACACAGAAGAAATCCAATGTCAGACACACATCCATTTACAAGTTCGTTCTGGGTCTGAACGAAAATAGAGGCATCTTATTCCTCGTCCCGTATGTCCAATACAGGAGAGAGACCCTCGCATGTCCGGTCGATCTCCAAGTACGTCTGGAACGATCACCAGTTATTACCTTGTCTTGGGTGTACAACCCAATTAAGACATCAGTAATCATCCAAACGATGTGAAGACCTCCAGTCTTCAACCACCGTCTTCATCCTCGACACATCGTCGAATCAGTTATTCAAAATGGGATGAACCCGGTCTTCCTGAATAACTCGCATATATAATAAACAAGTGCTATAAAAACACAACATACGCCTCATTCCAATCCAGAATATTCCTTTATTCAAATATTCTTATACTTTGGGAAAGGTTCCCATTAATTTTATCAAAGATAAATTCGTTAAATTTATTCTTTAATATTCTTTTGGATTTCAATTCAAACCAAATTATGGTTTATCCAAACTAGTCGGGATTAGCGAACCTTACCGAAGTAATCATTTGTTTAATTTCTCAATCCCAACCTATTCATCCCATGAAGTAAAACTGGTAGTACTCATATCAAACACCACGGTGTTATCGGTAAAATTAGTTACCATTTCACGTTCAAATCTAATTAAAGATTTAACTACCGCATGGAGCAAAACTGGTGATACTCCATTCTCGATCATTTCTTGAATTTGATAATTTTAGTTATCAAATTCACCTTTCAATCTATTTAAAAATTCATTAAAACTCTAAATAATTTTTAATTTCCAAAAATCATTATTTAATGATTATTAAAAGTTAAGAAATTAATGTTCTCTTTAACTGGGTTAAAGGACTAATGTCATTTAAAACACAGCTCACGATAAACCCAAAATCACATTCCATTTACAATGGAAACTTCACGGAATATAGATCAATATATATAATCAATATGAACTTTCATATGCAACCGATAATATAAATGGAATAACGGCCATATATATTAACAGTCTTCCTCTATAGAAGCTCACTTCGATTATTACCAAATTGAATTCCATTCAATTCCAATTTAATATGTTAAATTGGAAAACTTTACTTTGGAAAATCTCCTTTAAATCTTAACAAAAGATTTATAAATTCCAAATCACATTTCACTGTAAATCGGGTTAACGAACGAATGTCATTAAAAACACAGTTCACGATAAACCCAAAATCACATTCCATTTTCTTCCGATTATCAAATATAATTAGAAACTCTAACAATCTTAATTAAAAAGATTTATTCTCTTCATATGGGTTTCAAGAACAGTGTCACTGAAGACACCATTCACGACAAACCCAAAATCCCATTTGATATTAAATACAAGACTCTGAATAGAAAATATATCAGCTTATATTTAATATCAAATTCTGAACTCAACAATCATCGTATTGGAATAGCGATATATATTTACACATACATATATATATATCTTCTAAATTCCTCCACAATGCCTGTATAATCACGGAATCCAATATCAGAATATTCCGAAGATAATTTCGATTCAAATCCATTCCAATTCATATATTGGAAATTCTGGTTATTTTTAAAACCATTTCAAATCCAATTTATTTATTTAGAAATAACTGGATTATAATTCTAGTTCATAACTACTTCATTTTGATAAAAATCTATTTTTATCTTTTCGAATATGGAAATTTTTATCCCAATTCTTTCCAAATCATTTCTTATGATTTTACACTAATTATTGATATTTTTAGTAATTTTATCAAGGCCCGTACAGTCGATTTCCATAAACTGCCATCGAACTGCACTTACAACGACCTTTTCCAAAATTGATTTGGACATAATTCCAAATCCATCAGTTAGATTTCAAATCTCTAATATTCCTTAGAAAGCACTTTTCGATACGAACCCAACGGTTCCGGTTTTAGATGAATCCGACGGTCGGATCTCCCGTAATGTCCATTCGAAGTCAATGGTCAAAATTCGCGAATTGCCGCAGCACGGCGCATTCTATTCAGGCTATTATATTATATATAATATATAAATCGTCGATTTCCATTTAAAATGTATTTTATAAATCGTTTTAAATCCGTTTTCAGAATGATTTCAATTTCATATTCAATTTCAAATCAAAATTGAATATTCCATATCATTAATATATAAATAATACTTTCAAAACATTAGATTTTTGAAATTAATTCCTTTTCAATATTCATTATAAAAATTAATAAAATCGATATAAATATCGTTCGCATCAAAGTAGCACATATCTAATCAACACAACTATATATATATATTTAAATATATTCATGTCCATCCCAAATTGGACATCAAAATCAAATTTTGATCTTTTACTGAATATTTTTTAAAAATATTCATTATTTGAAAATATTCGTTATTTTAAAGTATTCATTCGTTCTGAATTGGAATCATACACAGTCAATTACCATATAATGTTATTTATATGGATTTCATACAACATACGTATATAACAACCATAATCAACAATCATCCATCATCTAGCGTGCATTCTACATTGCATAAGCATTAAATATAAATATTTAACGCTTACAACAGCCTGTCGATCAATCGATTGACATACCACTAAACAGTTGGGATTAGTGTACGTCAAATACCATCCCAACACCCGTGTGGGGTTTCAATCCACAAACACTGAATATTATTTGTGCAGTTGGGTGATGTGTAAAATATATCATCCCAATCCATATCAGCAAAATGGGTGTTCATAAACAAATCGTCTGATTTGTAAATGAATATTTATTTTATTCATATCAACATTAAAAATTATATTTTTAACGATAAAATATTTATTCAACATATGAATATTCTGTTCAGTTCATTTATACAATAAAAATGATATTTTTATTGTTCTAACATATTATAGAAATTTTGGTGGCATAATGGCGCGATATCAAAATCGGGTAATGTCTAGCATTACCCCTCTCCTGATATTGGCTCGCGCCATACACACATAACAATTCTAATCAATTCATTTCACCCAAACAATTAAATTCAACCAAATAATCTAATCAACCAAACCAAACAATCAAACAAGTCGTCCATGGTCTGTGGACGACGGGGAAAAATTCATATTTGCAGTTGTAAAAATAAATAACTGTATAAGAAAATATGGTGAGGAGTTCTCACCATTGGGATCCACTCTGCCATTCTTTGATTGTCAATTTTAGTTTTGTTTTTCCAGAACTCTAGCACGTCTATTATATAAATAACATACATATGTTAAAAATCATATTTTTCTTCTAATGCTACACGGATAAAAATCACCTTTTTCTAACACGATGTTTATATTTTGAATCGATGTTTATATTTTAAATATCACATTTTTACAACGCCATTTTCAATATAAAAATTGTATTTTTATATTACTACTTATATAAAATCATATTTTTATATCGCTACTATAAAAATAAGAATCGCATTTTCGTATCGTTGTTATATATATATATATATTATTTTTACAACGCCCTTATATATATAAAAATCATATTTTTTACTTCACAAAAAATCATATTTTTATTTCGCTACATATATATAAATCATATTTTTAGTTATATAAAAATTGAATTTTTATATAACTAAAAATCGAATCTTTATATAAAGCCATTTACATAAAAATCACATTTTTATGATAACGCTTCTTGTATAAAAATTATATTTTTATTTCGCTTTCGTCAAAATAAAAATCATTTTTTTTATTTCGCTTAAAAATCAAATTTTTAATCCCAATCTATATACGTAAAAATCGTATTTTTATTCTCATATAAAGATCACATTTTTATGTGCTTTTCATCTAAATAAAAATCACACCTTTCTCTCGTTATTATATATATATATATATATCACTACTTTATACATTATATATACAAGCAAAAACTGAATTTTATCATTATAAAACCTATTTACTTTAAATATATAAAAATAAATCATAAAATAAATATAAAAAGGAACTTACAGTCGGAAATGAGGAGGGTGGAGGATGGCGCCGGTGGTAGGGGCGGAGAGGAGCGGAGCAGCTGGCCGGGGGGGGGGGGGGGGGGGGTGGTGGCATAAGGTTGGGCATGGCCATTTGAAATGGGGGCCTGCGGTTTTTTTTTTGAAATGGCGTTTGAGAGGAGAGAGGGGATCGCGACTAGGGAGGAGAGGCTGCCGGTGGAGGGGGTGGTCGGCGTCAGGTGGCGGCGCGTTGCGTTGGGGACGGAGGCGACTGGCGGCGGTCGATTTTCTTTTTAGGTTTTTTTATTTATTTCTATCGTTCGATCTGGACGATGTATTGGGGGGGAGCATTGACCAAGAGAGAGGGTAGGGGAGGGAAATATATAATATTATTTATTTAATTAATCCCATAAAGTTATCTTTTTATTTCGAACTCAAAATCGTACCCACCGACTGTCCTTCCTAGCTAATTACCCCTATTCCAAACGCAATGGCATATGTTTCATAAGCCAATTTGGCTGTTATGATGGGTTTTCATTAAATTTAAGATGTAAAATAATATTTCAGTCAATATTGAATTTAACGTACATTTTAATTTACTGGGACCACATACTTACTCTAAAAATTCCAGAAAAATTATTTCTAGCTTCGTACTGATGATTCGGTCCTAACAAAACTAATTTCGTGAAATTTGAAGACCGTTTGAAAAAAAGCTATTTTCTGGTCAATCCAAATTGACTAAAACTATTAAAACACGTTTTCTTTTGCCACACTCACATATTGATTCCAAAAATTATGAATTTTGGAATCTAACAATAACTTGACATCTCGGATCCAACAAAAGTGGTTTCGTTGAAAACGGAACTCATTTGCAAAATGGCTATTTTAAGGGCTATATTTCCATAGCGACTATTCTAAATTTTCAACTGGACATAACTTTTTATTCTCGCTATGAAATTTCAATTTTTCGGATTCGTTGGAAGGATATTTTCAAATAGATTCGAATATTTTTTGTTTTGCTAAAACACGGTTTATTTTGAATCTTTTGCATTCATTTGAAATCGAATTTTCAAACTACCGTGCCATTTTCAATTCCTTTTATAATTAAAATAAGTATTTTTATTCTAACGTCGATTCAAATAAATATATACGTTCTAATTCTATTCAAAATAAATTTCTCTTTGTTATTATTTAAAATATTTCATTTTAAATATTCAAAATTCATTAAAATTGCCAAAATAAAAATTTTAAATTGGTTCTAATTTTCCGGGTTGTTACAATGAAGATGACGACGAGTAACACCATAACCTTTTTAACTTATTCATTTTAGAATGGTTAGTGAATGATAGTAAAGAGGCAACTAGTCTTTACCTGTATTTATAATGAAGTTTCATTGGAATATACACTTGGTCAAAGTCATTGTAGTCATGATGAATTGTTTTCCACAATTGATTGATTGATGTTGACAGCACGCTGGTCTTAAATACTGTAGCCATGTATTAGTGAGTAAAGAAATCATAGAAAGTTACACTGTAGCCACGATACATTGTCTTCCATGGATGATTGATGTTGACAATACACTGGTCTACTATAGCCATGTTTTAATGATTTTTTATTCTAACTACAATGCTTAATGTCTAATCGAATAAAATAATACAACCATATGCATAGTACATTGATAAGAACCACTAAACAAGTAAAAATACAACACAAATAAACTACACGTTACATTGAATCTGCGGTTCTTCTAAAGCATTCCTAAGTCTCCTTTTCTCATGTTCCAACTCATTTGCGTAGACTATGCCCCAAACACATAAAAAATCATCCTTCCATTCTGAATAGTCGCAACCATTCGGTAAAAAAAAATTGTTGGATTATACGACCAATACTATGTCCATTAGCACTGACTACAACCTCCACCACATAACTGCAGTGGCAACAAACATGATATGAGTCAACTTCTTGATCATATGGAGGCTGAACAACTAAAGCTCAGTCCAACTCTTGTTCGTATAAAGGTTGAACAACCGAAAATTATAATGTTGCTTGTTGAATTGGAGGATGAGGAACTAAAGACTGATCAACCACTTGTTCATACGGAGGATCTAAAGGCTCTTGAAGTCATAGTTCGTCAAGATTTGGGAACTCACGATGGACATCCTCATAGTGCTGCTCTTGACACTTAATAAGCCGATCTTCATTGCTTCATGGGCTATTAGAAGGTCTGATAATTGGCCACTAATCGGAATCAATACATAAAGGCCATAACAACATTGTTGTTAGTATACAGAGGCGTGAGGAAGTAGGAGATTAACTAAGTAAAGAACTGTGAGGAAGATGTATATTGTATCTCAAATTTATGTATGTAAAGTTGTGTATTGAGGAGATTGCTATACTAATAGAAATGATATTGCACATTACACGCTGCTAAAGTTGTTAAATGGCTATATACTACACAATTATAAAGATTCATTGTTGGCAGTACATTTAAAACACTATAAAAACACAATAGAATGAAACTGTATTAATAGAGGATGACCTGAGTTTTCTAATTTATTCACAAGCTAAACAAAAACCTCATGCCTCAAATTCTTGTATTAAAATGCGGAGTTGACAACATCTTTGGTGTACACATCAATGGGAGACAATCTCACATGGATACAGTGATTGTCTTCCATGTTTGATTTGACAACACGTTGATCAAGTCATTGATGTAGATAATACCTTGCTTTGTGCATATATCCACGTTGTATTGAGTACAGTAAACAAAAAAGTCGATTTTGATAACGCATTGCTGTGTACAATATAGTCACGTTGTATGTAAAGAAAATGGACAAAGTTTCATTGTAGCCATGATGTATTATTTGCCAAGTAGCATGCTTGAGTCATTAATGTCAACAACACAAAGTTTTTGAATCCAAATTTATTTGGAAGTGTATGAGAGTAAATGAATAACTACTAATTTTAAAGAAAATTAAATGAATTATATATATTTAGTTAATTCGAGCTCGTCGCGTAGTAGTAATTCATAATTTTCCACTTCAAAGTTTAAACCAATATATTATATCCAATATACATTGGAATTCTTTGAAATAAGAATCTCTTGAGTCTATTTAACTAAGGTTTTTTGATAAAAGAGAAAATTAAAGATTTCGTCCTCTAGATTTTGAGATATTTCATATTTAATTTAAAAAAAATTATGGCATGGTAGTTCGTAACTTAAACCAAATATTATAATAAATATAAGATTTAGAATAGAATATACATCGAACAAGTTACACAACATAATAAAGTACAAATAAGAAATAAAAAGTATAATCAATTTAATATATTAAACTGGTGATGCATTGATTCAGTCCATTCTGATACCAAGTAGCGTGCTATTTTTGAGTTCTTAACGATTAATTTTGTCATCCAGTCATCGTACTGTGGCTTCCAATGTTCGAACTTTACCTTGCATCTCTTGGCCATATTTAACTCCCTTCAGGCAAATCTTAGGATCAACCCACTCTACATATTCATAGTAAGGAACATCTTTCAGGTTCTGATGTTTACCTTGGTACTCTGGAAAGCTGTAATGACAATGCTCAACATTTCTTCTATTCGTAGCCACAAACTTCAGGCACACATAGCCACAGTGACATATAGACAATGATGGATGTATAAATACATAGTCGTTACTTATTCGTTTTTCTATCCTTTGGGTTGACGAGTCTACACAAGCATGGCTTTCCAAATTAGAATCACTAATAGTGTTGACGCTATAATGAAATGTTCCGAACTGAGTTTCAGGAACAATTCCTGCTTCAACTTCCCATTGCTCAGCATGCTGAACTAATAGATCATCAGTGATCTCCTAATTATCCATACATGTCTAACTAGCAAATAAGCAAAAAAGGAAAAGAAAATGATTAAATCCAGATGTTTATGGATAAAATATATAAACGGAAAAAAATCCTGCCGAGATATTAAAGTGACACTGACTTATCACTAACATACTAAAGTATGCCTAACCTATTTATGTATCATTGGCATATTAAAGTGACATGTTGATCGAGTCGTTGATGTTGACAACATACTATTGTGTACACTATAGTATGAATTTATTGATTAAAGAAAAAATGAAGTTGATGTTGGCAACACGCTGTTGTGTACACCAAGTTGATGTTGACAACACAATGTTGTGTGCACTATAGTGAAGTTATATGGAGTAAAGAAAATGGTCCAAGTTGATGATGACAACATGCTGATGTGTACATTGTCATCACTTTATATTGAGTAAAGGAAATTAAATGAATTAATTATATTTAATTAATACGAGCTCATCGCGTAGCAGTAGTTCGTAATTTTCCAATTCGAAGTTCAAATTAATATATTGAATCTAATATACGTCGGAATTCTTTGAAATAAGAATATCTAAGGCCTATTAAAATAAAGTTTTGTAATAAATGAGAAAAATCAAGATTTCATCCTCTAGATTTTGAGACATGTCAAAATTAAATTTTAATGAAAATCATGGTATAGTAGTTCATAAACCGAAACCAAATATTATAACAAATAGAAGATTCAGAATAATGATTGTCACAAAAACGACCTAAACAATGAAAATTATTCACAATAAACATTGAGTAAATGGAATGCATATCACAAAAACAAATTATAATATTAAATTGGTACATGAATACATAAGAAAACCACATTACATTAAACAATAAAGCTTTTTCAGGCCCACAGCGTGTAAACCAACTATAACGATGTTCATAAGCTTCATGATCGATAAATTCCATTCCATATTCTAGTAGGTAACGCGAATCAAAAGTAAAAAACATCCCCTTCTTCAACAAGCTCGATAATCTTGCGATACCAACTACAAGCATTTGTAAAAGCGCTATGTGTTTTATGAATTTCTAAATAAGACATACCCCTAGGGCAGTCGGGATGGTTGTTGTACACTACTTGGACCATGTTCCAAAACATTTTGTAAAATCCTGAATTTTGGAACCAATTTAAAATTTATTTCTAATTGATTTTAAGGGAAATTAATATTTTAAATAATTTTTTTGAGAACAAAACGACTTAACATTAATTTAAAAATGAAGTTAGAACATATAAATTTAAACTTTAATTAAAACAACCACATAACATCGTGGTAGTTTGAAATTTTAGTTTTGAATTTCGACTGAATATACAAAATGCAATATAAATCGGATTTCAGTAAAACAAGAAAAGTTAGAATTTATTTAATTATACCATTCTAATGAATGTGAGAAATTTAGATTTCATGTTATAAATTGTATGTTTTGTTCAAGTTAAAATTTAAAATAGTCGCTATGGTATTTATTTATATTTTAATATTATATAAGCCCTTAAAAATAGCCATTTTGCAAACGACCTCCGTTTTTGGGGAAACCGATTTTGTTGGATTCGGAACATTAAATTATTGTCAGGTTTAAAATTTCAAGTCAACTGGAATTGTATGTAAGCGTGGTAAATTTAAACATTGTTCAATTTTAGTTATAATTTCAATAAGCTAGAAATAAAGTCATTTTTCGAATGGTCTCCAAATTCGACGAAACCAGGTCCATTAGAACCATATTTGTGAAACATAGCTCGATTTCAAATTTCATAATTTTTGAAGTCAATATGTGGTCGTGGCAAATTAAAGCATATGTTGAAAATTAATATTGAACGTTATATTTTAATTTTAATAAAAACCGATGAAAACGATCGAATCAGCTTAAGAAACATATTCCATTGAGTCCAGAATGGGGATATCTAGTTAGGGGTGAAATTCGTTTGGAGTTCGAGAGAAAAATTTCACTACAAAATAACATTAAAATAAAATAATAATTTAATATATACATACCCTTTTAAAATCGAAACCCTAATTCTCACTTCTGAAAACCCGCCGCCATCTCCTATTCAATGGCCATGAATCTTCAAATTTTCCTTCATGATTATTTCCCAATCGGCTGACCAAGTTCAAAAATCTCTAACTACAAAAATGAAGCGCTCAACGAGCTCGACAACATCAACTGATAAGATCATGTATAGTGGTGTGGTTAGTGAGAAATTGCAGCTCGAACTAGCGTCGTTCGAAGGCAATTTTAGGCCGTTGGGCCCCATCGAGTTCACCCAAGTTGAGGACGTTGGAAGGCGTGGCCAAGGCGTTGAAGGTGCCACTCTCCGATCGTTTCCAACGCGTTGTGGTGCGAATGGGTTCGAACCCTAGTTGCAAGCAAGGGTTTTTACAGTCCCTGGAAGAAAACAGAACGATGAAGGAGAAAGGTTTAATGGAGGGATTAAAGAAAATGGTAATTTATTAAAGTTTTAATTATCTCAGGTTAAGTTAATAATGTAATTAACATTTAAAATGTCATAACTTTTGCTAACAGAAACGAAATTGAATGATTTCAGATGCATTGGAATTGTATCGTCGAGATCTATGCTATGGAACTGACTGGAACAAGATTGGTTCTAGTGGGAAATATTTACTAAATTAAATGCACTATTTAATTTAATCAAGACAATTGTTTTATGACAATTTTAGAACCGATCGATGTGAGAACTCTCTCACTCAACTTATTTGTACAGTTATTCTATTTTATAACCGAATATATATTTATTGCCTGTGATTGCATTGTTTGTTTAGTGATTGATGGATGTGTACAGTTTTAATGTTATTTTCATTTAACTGTGAATACCAGTGATTTTAAATAAATTGATTATGTTATGAACATTGAATAAAAACCCACACAGATTTTGGGATGATAATTGACCCACACGTCTCCCAAATATGTAGATAAGTTCATATGGGTTGTGATATAAACCCCACACGAGTATTGGGACAATAATTTTACACATTGCCCAAGTATGCAAATCATAATCACTGTTTAATGGTTGAAAACCCCACACAGGTCTTAGGATGATAATTAATTCACACATCTCCCTTGTGTTTAGTTTATATGTCAATCAATTGATTGATAGACCGCTGTAAGTGTTATTTAATTATTTAATGCTTATACAGTTGTAGATGCATTCTAGATGTGAATTGGATTTTTAATAGTTGTTTATAACTATTGTTGAATACATGTAATGTATGAAATCCATATAATTAAAATTATATGGTAATTGATTGAGTCTCATTCCAATTTGAAAATAACGAATATTTTAATATAATATTCAATGAAAAATCAAAATACGATTTTGATGTCCGATTTTGGATGGATACAAAATATTGAAATGTGAAGCCAAGTTAAGTAAATAAACGTCATTTTAACTCGAATGGATTTTTCTATCGATCTTATTTATTTTATAATGAATATCGAGAAAATTGGATTTCAAAATCTGATATTTTAAAAATATTATAATAATATGATATGTTCAATTTTAATTTTAAAATTGAAGTGGAAGTTGAAATCATTTTTAAACGAGATATAAACGTTTTATAAAATACGTTTTGAATAGAAGTTGACTAAATACATTATATATAATATATTGGCTTAATATGACGATATTTGATTTCGAAAGGAATAGATTGAAATAGAATTTCAAATGGTAGTTGTGAATAATTTATAATATTTATAAATTATTTTTAAAGCATATTCGATTTTATATTTTAATTATAAATTGGCTCGGGCTTGAATAGGACGTGTCGCGCAGCGACGGCTCGTGAAGTTCAACTCGTAAGTTTGAATTAACGTAACGGGAGATCTTTCCGTCGGATTCTCCTAAAACTGGAACCATTGGGCTTGTATCGAGAAGATCTTTCGAATGATAATAAGAGAATTAAAATCTAACGGTTAAATTTTGTGAAATGTTCAACTCTAATTTGAATAAAAAACAACGTCAGTGTACTTAAATGACCCGAAATGTCATTTAACTAAAATGACCTATTTTTAAATGATTAAAAATAGGGAAACATTATGTTAAATCATAATAAATGATTTGAAAATATTTTGGATGAAGAATTCCAATTTTATAAAGATAAAAGATATTTTTATCTGAATAAGTTGTTTATCGACTTGAGTAAAGAACTGAAAGGAACTTAAATGGTTTTAATATAACCAGATGTATGAATAGGAATGGAAATAATCTTTGGATATTTGAATATTGGATTCCATGATTATACGGATATCGTTGAGGAATTTGGAAGATATAGATATCATTATTCCCAATACGATATCATTGGTTTTAGAATTTGATGTTGAATATAAGCCGATATAATTTCTAATCAAATCCTTGTATTTAATGTCAAATTGGATTTTGGGTTTGTCGTGAATGGTGTCTTCAATAACCCTATTCTTAAACCCAGTTGAGAAAGGAATAAATCTTTTATTTAAGATTAATGAAGTTTTCCAATTAATAAATATAATTGGAATTAAGTGGAAGTAGATTTTGGGTTCATTATGAACGATGTTTTAAATAATATTAGTTCTTAAACCCAGTTAACAGTAAAGTTATTTATGAAATTTATAAATCTTTTAATTAAGATTTAATGGAATTTTCCAAAGAGATTTTTTTACAATTTAATAAACTAAATTAGAATTGAGTGAGATTCTATTTAATATTAATCGAGATGAGCTTCTGTGAGGGAAGACCATATGGAATTAAAAAGGCTTTGCCGTTACTCCACTTATAGTATTAGTCTGATCAGAAATTTATATCGATTACGATTGATCTGATTTTCGTGAAGGTTCCGTATTAATTGAAAGATGATTTTGGGTTTATCGTGAATGATGTTTTAAATGACATTTGTTCTTTAACCTAATTAAAGATAGGATAAATTTCCTAAATTTGAATAATCAGTAAATAATGATTTTTTAGATTAAAACTAAGTTGGAGTTTTAATGAATCTTTAATTAGAATGAAATGTTAAATGGTAATTAAATTTACCGATAACACAATGGGTATTAGATATGGAGTAGTACCAGTTTTGCTCTATGGGATGAATAAGTTGGGATAATAAAATGAATGATTACTTCGGTAAGTCTCATTAATCCCGACTAGTTTTATAAACCTTAATCTGGTTTATATCGTGAAAAGATAATATAAAATCTTTTGCAATGGTTTCCAAGAGAAGATTTGAACAAGAAGTTCAAATGAAATAAATCTTTGATAAGATTAATGGGAACCTTTCCCATAATAAAGGATATTTGAATAAAAGAATACTCTAGATTGGAATGAGGCATATGATGTGTTTTTATATCACTTGATTATAAGATACACGAGTTATTTGGAAAGACCGGGTTTAACCCATTCTAAATAACCGTTACGACGAATAAAAGTCGAAGATATGATGACGGTGGTTGAAGACTGGATATCTTTACATCACTGGGATGATTACTGATATCTTGATTGGACTGTACACCTGAGACGAGGTAATAAGTGGTGGTCATCCAGACGTACTTAGAGATCGACCGGATATACGAGGGCCTCTCTCTTGTATTGGACATATGAAACAAGGAATAAGGTGCCTCTGGTTTCGTCGAGATCCAGAACGAACATACAAATGGATTATACGTCTGACATTGTACTTCACGCTATATTCGTTGATCTCTGCTAAATGTACATCTATTTGGTGGTGGAGAATTTATTCTCTTATCTTAACACCCTTCTCTGTGACGTACGAGCTCAGAGGTTATATATCAGTAGACATCAATGGTAAGGTATGGATTGCCAATTTGGCATGCTGAGATGCATAGATAAAAGCTTTTGTTGAAAAGAAGAGCTTTGTGGTTAATGATCAAAGCACCGCTTTAATATAGTACAGCTTTGTGTAGCATTAATTCGCGAGCTTCACTCTCCGGTATGAACCAAAAACAGGGTTAGGGACAATAGAGAAATGGACATACATTGCCTTCTAGCTATGAGTGATGCCATGGTAATAGAGCCCAGACATTTTAACCATGTGGATGTTGGATTATGGAAAGACAGGTACCTCGGATATGTCCATACAAAGGCCCTTGATGGTCGACTTACTGACCAAGTTTTAGGTCCGATAGGACCGGGGAACGTATTGTTTATGGTATAGCTAATCAATGACAACTAACCGACTCTGAAAGATCCAAGGGTTTCCCAGAGGTTTGATCCTAAGGCATGTGTTAAAGTATCTCGAATCGGAAAGGAAGATCCTTTGCCTTGGTTCATGATGGAAACCCAATTTCCAATACGCGACTTTTTGGTTTTAGTTATAAACCTATATGGCGACATAGTAAGATGTGGTACTATGCCATCTAAGATTGATACATTTATATTTGAAATTGATTTCTGCACTTACAATAATAATAAAAGATAAATTTTTCTTATCAAGCATGTTTGGCTATTATAAGGTAAAACTCTATCCTCCGGCTTGCGTTGCATTGTGTGATGGGACCTGAGTCTTATATAGCTTCATTTTTCTTTTTAGCGTTACATTGTTTGTTTTTATGCACTGGTATTCAAGGGAGAAAACCCTTTCTGTGTTATACGGCGTGGTCCCGTGATTTACCTAACTTTAAAATAAAGTTAATAACTGTTTTAGTTCTCACACCAGTCCCATGATTGACACGGAGTTTATTGTTTCCACCTAAACTCTAGGTGCCTATATTTTCCACACGGGCAGCTAGTAGTTTAGGTTTGCAGATATTTCTTTTCACTGGATTTTGATTTACGACTGGAGCTATACAATGGAATGCTTTGTATACGTGTATTTCTTTCAACTATGTTAGTTGATGTTTTCCGCTGCACATTACATTCATGCATTTTATTTCTGTTGTTATGTATTTTAAATCTTTGATATTAGATTTCATTGTATATTATTTATTAGTACTTTGATATCTTGTACTCTATGTAAGTTGTTGTAATAGCAATGAAATGTTCTCTTGTTCTGTGTCCTGATGCGTCATGTTCTCAAAGCAATCCACTTTCTTGTTCAGATTAAACCTATCGGGAAGTTTGGGTCGTTTCACATTTCATGGCTTACACCCCCATACGTTTGCAACATACCATCATGTCTGTGATCAACGTCAGTATATACTTTCACAACTACAAGTAACTCTGAAGAAGACCATTTTATGGTGGACATTTTTCTGTGGAAGTTTAAGTTTAATGTTATGACGAATGAAGGAAACTATTTATAAGCAATGATGTCCAAATAGAAACCATAATCACAGTAATGATAATCATCATCAACATATTCACCATTACTACATGTAATGATAATACAGTAGTAACATAATCACCATCAACAACATAATATCAACACCACTACATGTAATGATAATCCAACAATACCATATACAAAATATAAACAACAATGATAATAGAATAATGTATAAAGATAAAACGACAGCATCAACAATAACAATAACATAATCTGAAAGACAGTCAGTCTCCATATCATTATAGTCAATATCATCAAGACCAGCTATGTCCTCATCAAAACCTCCTCGAGACCTAGGATGGTACGCTCCTCATTAGAAGTTGTAAGTTCGTTAATATGAGCTGTCAAATCATCTATGCCACGTTGAAGCTCGGTGTACATAACCTATCTTAGCCCTAATTGCATCTGATATAAATCCTCATACGAAAAAGAAGTTGGATCTGGGTACTGAGTAACTGGTAAGCGAGGAATACCCACATATCTGTCACCACCAGTAACTGTAGGAATACCTACTGTTCAATTATAATCCCCTGCCTACGACATTGATGGAGGTTGATATAATTGCATGCTCCGAGTCAAGTCTGAAAGCACCTGGGGAATAATACCATTTCTAATAGCTGAGCATCCAACCAAATCAATAGCTGCAACATGAACCATAGGAGCCATATGCGCTGGAGTATAAAATCTATGCTAAAATGATGCATAATCCAAAGGAGGAATGACGAAATAATTAGCTGGCGACCACTCATGGTCTCGAGCTGCTGTCAAATTAGCAGTGTTATACACCACTAAGAAATGCGTATATGGATGTGGATCATCAAGCATGATAACACCTTCTAATATCTACCTCCAACAACATTCCTTAAGGAACTAGTAATAACCACCAATAGGAGGAGATGATGCAAAAGGTAGACGTCTCGTCAAAAGCAATGCAGCATGAACCATATCCTCATATGTCAAATAAGATGAACCCTCATAAGGATGTCAAATGATACTCTCCAGTGTGGTATGTAACTCGATATAATTACAAATGTTAATCCCGAAAACATCTATAAACACATTGAGTAAATAGTACAGAACGGACATCATCAGGGTCGATCGTGCGCAATGTTATCCGAGCCACTTAAATGGCCAAATATCAAACCCAAGACGAGTCAAGTCAACCAGTACGACCGAGGACGATGGCGCAATATGTAATGGGAATTGCGACCCAAAAAGGATAGAGGTCGTATATCCTGTAAAGACGCTCACTGATTTCTCGTCAAAAGACCAAGCCTAAAATGGAGCTGCAATACGAGCACTTGCAACATCTAATGTGACTATGTCTCCAACCAAAGTTAATCACGAATCGTGATTTAGGTGCGTAAGCCAAGGTCGGTCATTCATATTGAGACAAAGCTGCTCAAACACAGGAGCAAAGCAAGTCGTCCATTCAACATAGGTGGAAGTGACCTCATAGCATAACTGTAAGGACAAACAGCGCCATGTAAATGCAGCAAAAGGACGAGCGCCCTTGAACTAAGAAGGTCAGTCGCGCAAGGAACAGGGGAGAGTCAGGTCCAGTCCCGCGTTCCACTCTTATAAGAGTTTCTAAGTTTCCCAAAGCATTCACTCTTACAGGGAAGCCTGCTCCTATGGACCCGCTTAACTACTTAAGGCGCTCACTCCATTGAGTCACTCGCGCATGACAACTAAATACAAATCTGGATAGCTGGCTACAGCTAGCTGATGGTATGATTGTAATTAATAGAATGAACGATCCGTAGCCTGCATAAACGAATTTCAGATCATTTCCCAGGGGAAGCTCACTATAAATACACCATGGCTGCCAACATATAGGGGATCCAATCTTGAAAACCACGAAGTGCTGCTAAATTCTATCCTCAACCACTGATTCGGCCATGGCGTCAAGAACAATCTTGTAATCATGGAAGACGAAGACATCCTCCTTCTCAACGATTCATCCATCCTTCTTCTCCTCAAATTATACCATTCTCTTGTATAATTCCAAGATTGAAATATATAATTGAGGGTATATTGAGTGAATATAGAGATGTATGGAAAGAGAAAATTGATGTATTTTGTACTCCTCATTATAAGATTGAAAATCACCTTCACAGTGGATGTAGGCCTAAATATCGGCTGAACCACTATAAATCTCATCTCTACTTTACCTTTTTCTCGCATTTTTCATTTCTAATTGCCGATTAAACACGGTTCCATTTATTTCTTTCCAAATTGGTGAAGTACAGTTTAGTACCTTGGGTGTTTGGACCATTTTTGGTTTAAACAACAAGCCACTACAAATATGTGATGGGCCTGACCTCCTTGCACAGGTATCCGATTCTCACGAGTCTACACCCTCACTTGAGGAAAGATTAGGGATTAAGCTGGATCCAATGTCGGATAAGTCATATTGGGGAAGTACTCGTAGAATCTGTACTATAAAACCTACCAAAAACCTGTAATGGACATAGATCTCTCCCTATCAACACACTAACGGTCTAAGGAGTGATACAAATATGCTCCCATTGGAGTCCCCCAATCATATACAAGTGGACTATCAAATCATATTTACAACCGCTGTAACATGTCCATCCGCAATGTGTTAGATGTGTCCAAAAAAAAATAAGTTTTTCGTCAAATATAAAATAAATAGCTGTGCTATCTCTGAAAGGTGGTTTTATTCGCACGTACATGGATTAAATTTAGGATTGTTTGTCTAATATAACTATACCGCAACTGTATTCTAGTAGCCAACCCATTTCTAAAGACAAAATGAGGCAATAGAGATGATAAGAGGTTAGTGCGTTGAAAATCCTAATCGTAAGGTAATGACTCATCCAATCCTACTGAAATTTCGTTAAGCATAGTAAGGTCTAAAGGGGGTGATTCATAACTCTCCAAACCTAAAATGAAACGTATGGGTGGTCTTCCACCAACAAAAGGCTAATGCCCTGTCAACTGAACATTTAAATTTAAAAGAATCGTTATACCTTAAAAATTAATTTATAGCTAAATGAAGCTATTTAAAAATATGAAATAATTTGATGATAGTTAAGTTAACACGTACTAATGAAACTACAAAGTCCCATTTCATCGAGAAATGTATGTATAATGACTGATGTATCGTAATTGCATATCATGGCATACAACGAATAACCATTGGCCATGAGCCACGTGTTCTATCTCGATGCGACTAGTTATAAATGAGACAAAATTTAAATTTTTAACCTACAAAAAGTTACTATTACTGGTAAACAAAAAGTATATAACTTACAGAATCTTCAGCACACATGCTTATATTGTCTTCCTCGTTAGGAAGTACATGAAAATTACTCAAAACTTTGTCGCATCCTAAATTTTGATAAATATTCAGGTCCATCTCTACTTCCAATGGTGCTCGTTGTCGCCTAGGTACATCATGTCTTTCCAGAGGAGCGATGTTCTATTCAATCAGAACGTTATATTCTTGTACCAGTACATTTCCCGCTCTACGACTTCTGCTATCTTACGTTGATCTCCAAGCTCTTCCCTTCCTTTTTTTGGTTTGCAGAAATTGGTGGAGGATGGAAGGAGAATGGAGAAGAGAAATGGTTGTTCGATGTTCTCGCCCATAGCCGGCCTATATATAGCTGGCTATAGGCGGGAAAATAGATGCCTTTTATATAGTCGGCCATTTTAATTGCATGCATCATAGTCCACACCGTGGTGTGGATTATGATCCAGTGAATGTAGATCGTAATCCACACCATTTTCTTAGCTAACTTTATAAGGCCGACTAAGGCTTCCGTTGGGGGTGGTGCAGTCAACCTATCCGGATTGGACCTGTAACACCATGAATTTTTAACAATGCTAAAAGAGGATAAATTAAAGAATAATTAATTTAATATTAAGAATAAGGGAAACAGACTATGTCATTACGTCCGTCTCAAAATTCTGGTCAAGATAGACACCTAGTTTGCATAAAACGGATAACATATGAAGAAGTTATAGACGATAGAAGTTTGACAATCAAACCAGGGATTTGGCGCACTTCACAAGTGCGCCAAGGCAATTTTATACTGGTGCACCTACAAAGTGTGCCCATAGTGTTTTTTAGGTATTCGGGCCTTTTCCAGGTAGGTGGCGACCCGTGACCCGATTCACTCTAGGTCTGAGGTGGCATTCGAATTTTGGACATTGGCAGCTATAAATATACCTCAATTCTCTTGTTTTCTTCACAAAGAATCAATAACCGGATCCCTTATCTTCTACTATCAACTAAGGCAAATCAGTTGGAGATTCAAGATCCAATCTCTTCTAGTTCTATCTTCTAATCCAAACCTAGTGAGTATAGTTACTTTTAGAATTAAATATTTAAAAGAAAACTTGATAGGATTATAGTTTGGATTTGTTCATATATTATATTGGATCCATTGTAAATTCTGAACATATAACATTTTGGATTGATTATAACTTGGACCTAAATTTCTACGATGTAGATCTTAATCCCTATTTGTATTAGATCTACTTTTATCTATAGATCTGAATTATGCGGACATCTATGATGTAGATCTTAATTCCTATTTGTTTTAGATCTACTTTTATCTATAGACCTGAATTATGTGGACATTATAATGTAGATCTTAATCCCTATTTGGTTATATCTAATTTTATCTACAGATCTGAATTATGTGGACATTCTATGATGTAAAACTTAATCCCTATTTGTGTTAGATCTACTTTTATCTATGGATCTGAATTATGTGGACATTCTACGATGAAGACCATATCCCTATTTGTATTAGATCTACTTTTATCTATTAGATCTGAATTATGTGGACATTCTGTGATGTAGATCTTAATCCTTTTTTGTTAGATCTACTTTTGCCTATTAGATCTACTTATGACACGAGGTTAGGCTGCATTAGTGGTGGAAGTCTGCCCGGACACGACCGGCATATCCAGCAGCGACTAATGTTGAACATAATGTGAGAGGTCTAAGTGTGTGAATAAGAATCAGGCTAAGACACGAGGTTAGGCCCAACTTGTGGAATAAGACTGCTCGGACTCGATCAACATATCCAACATCCACAAGTTGTGGGCCTAATGTGGGATGTCTATCCCGTTGTAAACCATAAATGGACATGGTAATAAATTGGACTACTTAACCTAATCTAATCCATAAGGGATTGTATGAATATGAACTAAAGTTTGGGTTAAGTAGAATTGATCCGACAATAGGAGGTTTAAGTAAATCTTGGGTAGGTAGGTAATATTAGTATATATAGGCCCACAAACTTAACCATTAAATAAATATTTTTGAATCAGTGGGAGGGTTAAGTAAATCTTGGGTAGGTGAGTAATATTAGTATATATAGGCCCACAAACTTAACCGTTAAATAAACATGCTTGAATTAGTGGGAGGGTTAAGTAAATCTTGGGTAGGTGGGTAATATTAGTATATATAGGCCCACAAACTTAATCGTTAAATAAACATACTTGGATCGGTGGGAAGGTTAAGTAAATCTTGGGTAGGTGGGTAATATTTACATATAGGACCACAAACTTAACCCGATAAGGTTATGTAATTAAAGACACCTAGTGGTATACATAACCGGAGGAAAATATAAAAAGTTATATAATTAAAGAAACCTTTTAGGGTAAGCATTACTGATAGAAATGAATAGGGTTATGTAATTTAAGACACCTAGTGGTATACATAGTCAGTGAAAACCTAGTGGGGGATACAAGACAAAGGGGAGAGCTTGTATCATATTGTGTGGGATCCATTTCAGTCAGTAACCCGGAGTAGGTACCAAACAAAGTACTCCGTACTAAGCAGAGAAGGGGCACGCTTACTGACTGATTGTAAGAGATCCAAACATGGAGGACGGTGTGGCGGCGCAAACCGACCGGGCCATGTGCGTGCATGAGTCGGGCAAAGGGGGAAAAGACGATCGTGACACCTGTAGATATGGGGTTGTGCATATCAGTGAGGGGTTGCCACTTTAGGACATGATACATCCTATTGTGGGGCCGACACAGTATCTACGGAGTAAGGAGCCCATCTATTAAGGTAGTGGTTAGGGTACATTTGGACGTATGCCTAAGTCTACCACCTTGAAGTGTAAGGGATCATCTCATTCTGGTTATACTAGTAATAGTGCAAAGTAATCATTAGAAGCATATACACCTTATCTTGTCTACCTTCTCACACCTGCCATTTATGTAGTGATATCTCTTATCCACTTTATATGTCTGTCATGCTACTTTTATTTATTTACTTGCTAAAAGTTACTAGACTCGCCAGACTTTATGTCTGACCCTTTTTGCTTCTCCTTCTTTCTTCCGTTTCCCCCCAGGTTCTCAGGGAGGAAACACTCATGCTTGACCATGATTCTACTTACTTTTGCTAGAGTTGCTGATACGTATGGCTCAAGCTCCTGCCCTTATTGCTATGGCTATATTTTGTTCTTGGGGAATTTTACTTCTTTTATGTACTCTGGTATTTTTAAAGTACAAGACAATAACTTTTATGTTGTAATGGGCTTTTATGTTTCAGACATGTTGTTTTTTTGGACCATGGTATCTTATGATAAATAAAGTTTTTATTCCGCTGTTATTTTATATATCTGTCTTGTAATATTCTTTGTCTGTTTACATATAATGCTTCACGAAACTTAATGCATTCCCTTTGTGAGTAACATTAACGGACGTTGCGTGTCACACTTGGTATCAGAGCTGAAGGTTACCAGATTGGATAAAGTTTTTGAAAATTATTTTCAAAAAGTGTTTAAAAGAAAAAAATTCAAAAAGAAAAGTCTGTTTTGAAAAACATATTTCCCAAAGCCATATGTAATAACTCTCAATTCTCTGCTTGATTCCTTTTTCCTTTTTGTCTAGGGAATCGATTCTTCCCAAAAGGTGTCACCATTCCAACATAATGTCATAGGCGTGTTTAAACTACGGCACATGTCGAAGGGAAATGAAGTGCCTAACCTCCATCTATAGCCGCAGTAGTTTCACCTACGGCTAACTTTCTCGAGCTTCGTAAGGATTTTCGTGCGATGGAGGCAGCTTTCGAGAGACTTGTTAGCTTGTTACACAAATATGGTAAAAAGGAGAATAAGGGAGTTAGGGTTTAGGAGCACAGCCCAAGGATGAGAAAAATGATGGCCCAGGAGGGGAACATAGATAAAGTTCAAACGAAGGTGAAAAGGAAAAAGTTAAGGTTGAGGAAACACAAAATAAAAAGGTATGGCCCAAGAAATGTAGGCAACATCAACAGAAGAAGGGCGGAAAGAATGACAAGGCTAAGGGTAAGAGGAAGTGCCATAGTTGCGGGCAAGAGGATCACTTGGCCCAGGACTGCAGGAAAGGGAAGAATGCTTGCTTCGTTTGTGAAGGGGTTGGACACTATTCTAGGGAGTGCCCAAGGAAGCAAGGGCAAGGTCAAAGGACAGGAACCTCTGGAGGACAAACAAATGCTCTCGTGGCTAGTGCACCAGATAGAGGTAGGAAAGTTTCTATGGAAGGTTTGATTTCTCTTTCCAATCTTCCTATAAGAATTTTTTTTATTCTAGCGCTTCACATTCGTTTATATCTAGTTTTGTAGTTGAATCTCTACACTTAATCACTAGTATGGTAGTGGATCCCGTAGTTTTCTCAAACCCCATTGGTGGTTCGGCTCATTCATCTATGATTTGCCGGGGTTTGAGAATATCTGTGTTAGGCGTCGAGTTTGAGTGCGACGCACATCTTGTTTCATGGGCTATGGTTTGATTCTAGGGATAGGTTGGCTAGCCATGTATGGTGCCATTCTAGATTGTAAGAGGAGGGTCGTTAGACTGTTAACTTGCCAAGGGAGGACCCTCGAGATTTCTTGTGACCCCAAGGGGTCTGTTATGTTGAGATTCCTAGAGTCACTTGACGCATCTATCGATGATCTAAAATATGTTCCAGTAGTCCGTGAGTATCCTGAGGTCTTTGATGAAGTTCAAGGTTCACCACCAAGGTGCGAGATCGATTTCTGCATATATTTGGTGGACAATGCAAAGCCAGTTGCATAGCCCATGAGCCATATGGATCCAAGAGAAAGAAGGGAGCTCAGCAGATAAGTAGGGGAGCTACTTGAGAAAGGGTATTCTTTTGGGATGGGATGAAGAGAGATGTAGCGGATTTGTTTCTCAATGTCTGATTTGCCAACAAGTCAAAGCTGAGAAAAAGAAGCCCGATGGTTTACTTCATCCTTTGGAGGTTCCTCAGTGGAAATGGGAGAGCGTCTCTATGGATTTCATAGATGGTTTTCCTAGATCGAAGAAAGGCAATACCAGTATCTAGGTTGTGGTAGATAGACTCATAAGAGCGCTCACTTTATTCTAGTTAAAAGTAAGAGGACGACGCCATGGTTGGCATCAATTTATGTCCGAGAGATAGTTCGTCTTCATGGAGTACCTTCCAGCATCATAAGCGATCGTGACGCCACGTTCACCAATGAATTTTGGAGGAGCTTACAAGAACCATTATGTACACAATTGTGTTTAAGTACCGCTTATCATCCTTAGACCGATGGACAGATGGAGAGGGTGAATAGAATTCTTGAAGATCTTTTAAGGTTGTGTATCCTAAACTTCGGAGGGACTTGGGAAGAGCATCTTCCTTTAGTAGAGTTTGCCTATAATAACAGTTATTATGCTAGCATCGACATGGGAATCTTCAAAGCATTGTACGTACCACCCTGTAGATCACCAACTTGTTGGTGGGAATCTACAGAAAGACTATTACTTGGACCAGATATGGTTGGGGAAACGTCCGAGAATATTGACCTTATTTGATGGCGGATGAAGACAGCTCAAGATAGGCAAAAATCCTATGCAGACAAGAGAAGGAATGACATCGAATTTGAAGTGGGAGACTTAGTTTTTATCAAAGTATCACCTCTGAGGAATGTGGTTCGCTTCAAGTCAGTAGGGAAGTTGGCGCCTAGGTTTATGGGACCATTTCCCATAACCGAGAGGATTGGCCAAATGGCCTATAGAGTAAAGCTTCCAGAAAATCTATCCGGTGTTCATGATGTTTTCCATGTTTCTCATCTGTGGAAGTGCCTGCATGACACCGTAGAAGTTGTTGAGCCGAGTGTATTGGAAGAGGTGGAAGGGGAACGGGAGGTGATAGTTAGGCGAGTTCCTTCCCATATTCTTGGATGAGAAGTTAAAAAGTTACGCAATAAAGATATCAAGTTGCTAAAGGTTCAATGGGGAGATAACCCAGAGGATGCGACTTGGGAGATCGAAGGCAAGATTCGTGCTTTGTACTCTTTCCTTTTTGAGGGTATGTTCTTAACTTCTCTTTCGAAAGATTTTTATTCGTACTTGTTTCTATCATTCGTCTGTATCATATTGATCGAATCTTTGACCTTTAGGTAGGGAACCCATGGATGTAAACATGTGTTTGAGACATGTTATGTTTGATGGATGCAAGTGTTTTCTAGTGGTTGCCTGTGGATGCATACACACACACATTAGGCACTAGATCGGTTCAATCACTCTCATATTGCATATGGACGTGTGTGCATTTTTCTTTTCTTTAATGGACGAAAATGGATGTATCATCATATATATGTTGCATTTGGATGGATGATTGTGCACACATATAGAACTTACATGTTATAATAGGATTATCTGCATACATATTGGATAAATGGCACTAACATACATTGCATTAAGGAGGTTAACTGAATCAGTAGACCGCCTGATTTTCGCATTAATATTGGGGCATACACACACCTTTACATATGTTCATATAAGCATTAGAAAATTTTAAGGACAATGGATGCCAGTGATTGGTGGATGAGTAGATGGACGATGGATGGTAGGATACATTCTTTTCAACTTAGAGATTTCGAGGACGAAATCCTTTGAGTAGGGGAGAATGTAACACCCCGAATTTTTAATGACACTAAAAGAGGATAAATCAAAGAATAATTAATTTAATATTAATAACTAAGGGAAACAGACTACGTCATTACGTCCGTCTTGAAATTCTGGTCAATATTGACACCTGGTTTGCTTAAAACGGATAACATATGAAGAAGTAACGGATGATAGAAGTTTGACAATCAAACCAGGGATAACTGGCGCACTTCACAAGTGCGCCAAGGCAATTTTACACTGGCGTGCCTGTAAAGTGCGCCCATAGTGTTTTTTAGGGTATTCGGGCCTTTTCAGGTGGGTGGCGACCCGTGACCTGATTCACTCTAGGGCTGAGGTGACATACGAATTCTGGACATTGGCAGCTATAAATATACCTCAATTCTCTTGTTTTCTTCACAAAGAATCAATGGCGGCCAAACTCTACCGGTGTCTGAATTGAACAGGATCCCTTATCTTCTATTATCAACTAAGGCAAATCAATTGGAGATTCAAGATCCAATCTCTTCTAGTTCTATCTTCTAATCCAAACCTAGTGAGTATAGTTACTTTTAGAATTAAATTTTTGAAAGTAAACTTGATAGGATTATAGTTTGGATTTGTTCATATATTATATTGGATCCATTGTAAATTATGAACATATAAAGTTTTGGATTGATTATAACTTGGATCTAAATTTCTATGATGTAGATTTTAATCCCTATTTGTGTTAGATCTACTTTTATCTATAGATCTGAATTATGTGGACATTCTATTATGTAGATCTTAATCCTTATTTGTGTTAGATTTACTTTTATCAATAGACCTGAATTATGTGGACATTCTATGATGTAGATCTTAATCCCTATTTGTGTTAGATCTACTTTTACCTATAGATTTGAATTATGTGGACATTCTATGATGTAGATCTTAATCCCTATTTGTGTTAGATATACTTTTATCTATAAATCTGAATTATGTGGACATTCTACGATGAAGATCGTATCCCTATTTGTATTAGATCTACTTTTATCTATTAGATCTAAATTATGTGGACATTCTGTGATGTAGATCTTAATCCTTATTTGTTAGATCTACTTTTACCTATTAGATCTGTAGTATGTGGACACCTAAATCATTAATTAGATCTAGTTTATTATTTGGATCCCCTTGTGCTTCTCATATTAGATCTGAACTTGTTGAACTTCTAAATTAAAATTTAGATCTTATCATGTTCATCTTATCACCTTTGCTATGTTACAACTAGTTAACTGCCACAAGTTCATTAGATCTATGCTTATATTTTCACCATGTTAGTATATTTTATGACTAGTTATGTTAGAACATTCACCATTATCATATTTCCATTACCTTCCCTGTTTATCGTTTATGATTAGGCTATTATTTAGCCTATACATGCTGCAAATTATGAACATGTTAGTTAGGGAATAGGGAGGGAAAAAGGTTAATATTGGCATAATTTGAATGTGAACGTGAGTTGGAAGTATAATTCAATAATTGGGTAAATGGGAATAAATACCTAATAAGACATAGGTATAATTAATTGGACATATAATTCAAAAAGGGGGAAAGTGGGGACATAATTACCTATAAAGATATAGGTAAGAATTAGATAAAAATGGAATGTTTAATAGTTACAATTAGAAATTGTAATTGCACTTATGACACGAGGTTAGGTTGCACTGAAATCTGCTTGGACCCGATCGGCATATCCAACGGCCACTAATGTTGAACCTAATGTGAGAGGTCTAAGTGCGTGAATACGAGTCAGGCTAAGACACGAGGTTCGGCCCAACTTGTGGAATAAGACTGCCCGGACCTGACCGACATATCCAGCATCCACAATTTGTAGGCCTAATGTGGGAGGTCTAGCCCATTATAAACCATAAATGGATATGGTAATAAATTGGAGTACTTAACCTAGTCTAATCCATAAGGGATTGTATGAATATGACTAAAGATAGGGTTAAGTAAAATTGATTGGACAGTGGGAGGGTTAAGTAAATCTTGGGTAGGTGGGTAATATTAGTATATATTGGCCCACAAACTTAACCGTTAAATAAACATGCTTGAATCAGTGGGAGGGTTAAGTAAATCTTGGATAGGTGGGTAATATTAGTATATATATGCCCACAAACTTAACCATTAAATAAACATGATTGAATCAGTGGGAGCGTTAAGTAAATCTTGGGTAGGTGGGTAATATTAGTATATATAGGCCCACAAACTTAACCGTTAAATAAACATGCTTGGATCGGTGGGAGGGTTAAGTAAATCTTGGGTAGGTGGGTAATATTTACATATAGGCCCACAAATTTAACTCGATAAGGTTATGTAATTAAAGACACCTAGTGGTATACATAACCGGAGGAAAATATAAAAAGTTATGTAATTAAAGAAACCTTTTAGAGTAAGCATAACTAATAGAAATGAATAGGGCTATGTAATTAAAGACACCTAATGGTATACATAGTCAGTGAAAACCTAGTGGGTGATACAAGACAAAGGGGAGAGCTTCTATCATATTGTGTGGGACCCATTACAGTCAGTAACCAGGAGTAGGTATCAAACAAACTACTCCGTACTAGGCGGAGAAGGGGCACGCTTACTGACTGATTGTAAGAGATCCAAACGTGGAGGACGGTGTGGGTGGCGCAAACCGACCGGGCCATGTGCGTGCATGAACCGTGCAAAGGGGGATAAGACGACCGTGACACCTGTAGTAATGGGGATGTGCATATCAGTGAGGGGTTGCCACTTTAGGACGTGATACATCCTACTGTGGGGCCGACACAGAGTTTCTACGGAGTAGGGAGCCGATCGATTAGGGTAGTGGTTAGGGTACATTTGGACGTATGCCTAAGTCTACCACCTTGAAGTGTAAGGGATCATCTCATTCTGGTTATACTAGTAATAGTGCAGAGTAATCATTAGAAGCCTATACACCTTATCTTGTCTACCTTGTCACACCTGCCATTTAGGTAGTGATCTCTCTTATCCACTTTATATGCCTGTCATGCAACTTTTAAATTTACTTGCTAAAAGTCACTAGACTTGCCAGACTTTATGTCTGACCCTTTTTGTTTCTCCTTCTTTCTTCCGTTCCCCCCAGGTTCTCAGGGAGGAAACACTCAGGCTTGACCATGATTCTGCTTACTTTTGCTAGAGCTGCTGATATGTATGGCTCAAGCTCTTATCCTTATTTCTATGGCTATATTTTGTTTTTGGGGAATTTTACTTCTTTTATGTACTCTGATATTTTGGAAGTACAAGACAGTAACTTTTATGTTGTAATGGGCTTTTATGTTTCAGACATGTGATGTTTTTGGACGACGATATCTTATGATAAATAAAGTTTTTATTCCGCTGTTATTCTATATACCTGTCTTGTAATATTTTGTATCTGTTTACCTATAACGCTTCACGAAACTTAATGCATTCCCTTTGTGAGTGACATTAACGATGTGGGTTTGACTCGTCGATTCGATGCTTTGAATCTGATGTGGGTTCTGACATCTCCTTCTCTTTGGAAAAATATAAATATGGCGGCTCCTAGGGTTTTTTAGTTTTGCTCACAACCGTGGCTTTGACTTGTCGATTCGATGCTTTGAATCTGATGTGTTCCTCTTCGTCATAGATTGACAACTCTGATGTCTCGCGATCGAAACTCCGCAAACTAGAAGCTCTCTGAATTTTAGTGTTTGGCTGCTTGAATTGATTTTGTTAGTTTCGATAATCAATTATCGGTGATGATGGGTGCAATTTATAGGAATAAATCCGTAAATATCTATGATTTCATATGACGATTTGGTTGTGATATATGAGTAAATTTTGGCTTGATATTTTCTCGACTTTGAATTGTTCTTGGGTATTTCGGCTCTGAGTTAATCCCTTAATTTCTGGAATTAATTTGTGAGATAAATCCTGGAAAATTCTTGTGCGATAAATTCCGGACTCTAAACCTTCCTAATATATTTCATAAATACTCCCAGAAGTAAACTCTAACTTCTGGAAATTTTGAGTGACATCCCTGACTTTGAATTTCTTAGAAAAAATTGAACATTTTATCATCCCTTTCTCTGGCATTCTGGAGATAAGAATTAAACAGATTTTATACTTGATTTGCCAAAAACTAAAACTTGTGCTATTCTTTGATTGTTGTGAATAGTCGATCTTGATAAGAACATATACTACCCATGAACATTTTTGGTAACTTGATATCGCCTTAAACAGATACTATGCTTGACATTGCCTTGCATATTTGACTTTGAACTGATGTTATTCTTGACTTGTTAAAAATTGTACTGGCTTTTGTGTCGACTTTGAAATTTTTCTTTGAATTGATCCAATACTGAACTTGTAATATGAATTTTGACTTTGTATTGTTCATACACACTATGACCTGTTTGTGCACTTCCACACTTGTACCTTGGCAATGTTTATGCTGTATGCATTGTTTGTATGCTAGCTTGACCATAACTGTTTTTTGCATATGTTTTACTACTGTTTCACTTGTATACATGCAGTATCATATCCCATTGCACTTCCATGTTGACTCACTATACTTGTTGCACAGTTTCCCTTGTATGTGTATGTGTATGTGGTGCACCGTAATTTTCAGTTGACATCCATTATTTGGCCACTTTCACATTGTGATTTCTATGACATTGATCACAAAGTATGTTGCATTCATCACCATGCTGCCATAATTTTGTACCTGTGCTTCTTGATATAAGTTGCACACACTTTGCACTTGTATGTTGGTTGTCCCATTGCTGAACTTGTTAACTTGAGCTAGAATTTGATTATGCTGCCATATACTTCTTGTTGTGCCGCATACTGTCCAGACTTTTAATTTTACTTGTAAAGTGCTCATGTGCCTATGTTCATGTTGTTGCATATATGTTTGGCATTTGACCTTGTATATATGAATTCATGTAAGCTTATAGGACTTTGTTCCGTGTAAAAAAAATTGAAAAGAACAGATACAATTCTTGATTTTAGTTTGACCATGTTTGAGTTTGGTACATTCAAGTATTCGGCTTTCTTGATATACTTGATCCTTTCTGATCTTGTATAGTATTGTGCTATATTTGTATATCATAAAAAAAAATCAGACCAAGTCAAAAAAATGATGAGAAACACACCAAAATTCTGAGGCAAATGAAATTTAGAATAAATTAATGCACTCAAATTTATTTTTATTGCAGAATACTATTGTGTTTCCGTATATGTCAGGTGTGCAGATGACTGGTCAAATAGCTGGACAGAATCTGGAGTACATGAAGACAAGTATAAGGTTGAAATAAATATTTGTTGATTGAAAAAAATATTTTTAACATGTATATGAACTGTTAAAAATAAGCAGAGGTTGAAATAAATATTTGTTGATTGAAAATAATATTTTAAACATGTGTATGAACTGATAAAAATAACCAAAGGTTGAAATAAATATTTGTTGATTGAAAATAATTTTTTTAACAAGTATATGAACTGTTAAAAAAACATAGCTTGAAATAAATTTTTGTTGATTGAAAATAATATTTTCAATACATGAAGACAAGTATACGTGTCAATGAAAAGAATTGTATGAGCCTGTATATGAGTGAAGGAGTGTAACTGTAATGAGGCAATGAATGTACTGGGCGATGAGAGTTGTAAATGTACAGAATAAGAAAATTGTACTAAAATTTTGTAACAGACAAATTTGATTGAAATAAAATATTATTTTATTGTGTTCAAATAAAATTGTCTTTAGTATTCAATTAATTCAGTAGTACAATTCCATGTAAAATATTATAACTGTGAATATACAATAGTGGAGTTAGAATGTTGTACTGTTTCAGATTTTGAAATAAAATATTTAATTGAATAAATATACTGTGAATTGTGTGTAATAATATATTATTCAATAAATATTTATTTCTATGAAATGAAATATAAAATAGTACAATTACAAACACATTTAAATAATATTATATGTTTGTTATCGTTAAACAAAAATCATACAACACATTGTTGTACCCAACAATAATAACATATTACATCATTTGCTACAACTACGACTGATAAATTGAGTGTTACCTAAATAGTTGTTTTTTCGCGATTACTTTACCCGTACTTTCGGGCAATGCTAGCTGTTCAGAATTAACAAATGGAAGCTAAAGCTGAGCAATTGAGGCCAAAAAGATAATCAGATGTAGATAGGGGGAAAATCGATGGTAAATGTAACAACCTGGAAAATTAGAACAAATTTAAAAATATTAATTTGGTTATTTTAGTGAATTTTGAATATTTAAAATAAAATATTTTAAATAATAACGACCAAAAATCTATTTGAATCGAAATTATAGTGAATATATTTATTTTAATAATAAACCATGGCCTGAAATGGCGCGACAGTTTGAAAATTTGAATTCGAACTTTGACTAACAGTACTGGGTGCAAAATAAAATAGATTTTAGTGAAACCAAAAGTATTTAAATCTGTTTATGAATATCTTTCTAACGAATTTGAAAAATCGAAATTTCATAGCGGGAATCTAAAGTTATGGCCAAATGAATTTTCAGAAATGTCGCTATGGAGTTTATATAGCTCTTGAAAATAGACATTTTGCAAACGACCTCCGTTTTCGACGAACCACTTTTGTTGGATCCGGGATGTCAAATTATTGGTAGATTCCAAATTCCATAATTTTTGGAGTTAATATGTGAGTGTGGCAAAGGAAAATGTGTTTGGTTAATTTCAGTCAATTTGGATCGACCAGAAAATGGCCATTTTTCAAACGGTCTCCAAATTTGATGAAATCAGTTTTGTTGGGACCGTATCATCCAAACATAGCTAGATTTATTTTTCTGGAATTTTTGGGATCAGTATGTGGCCCCGACAAATTATAATGTACGTTCAAATCAGAATTTGAATGTTTTATATTGTAATTTGAAGAATAACTGACTGAAACAGTCGAATGGGCCTACGAAACGTATTCCATTGTGTTCAAAATGGGAGTAATTAGCTAGGGATGACACTCGTTGGGTTCGAAATGGAGGTCGTATGGAGAAACACTAATTTTTGAATTAATATATATATATATATATATATATATATATATATATCGACCAATGGAATAAATTCATTCATTAATTAAAATTATAAAAAAAATCTCACAAACCTGCCCCTTCTCGTAACCGACGGCGAAACATTTTTCCGATCTTTCCAGCCAATTTCAGGCCAAACCGCTCACCATTACACCTCGCCCCTTTGCAACTTTTTGAAGCTCTCCTCCTCCTCTTCAAATCTATACCTAGTACAACCCCTATCGTCGCTCCTACTTAGAGAAACACCTCTCCAAGCATCCGGTCTTCAAGCCGCCGCCCAGCCTTGGATGCACCACCAGACCTGACCGCGCCACCCTCGTTTTGCGCGCCTCATGGAGGTCTTCGACGTGGTATAACTTGATCTAAACGAAGCGCTTCGGTTTTGGAGTTAAATTCAACCCTAGTTTCGAAGGGTTAGCTGAAAGGTGCGACCTTTATTTTTAAAATTGATTATAACTCTCTTAAGCGTTGTTAATCATGATTTTCATATAAAAATCGTATCTTTAATATATGTTAATGGAATTTGATGAAACATGAGACATCGGACTCGTGTGGACGTCTTCTACATTGTAGAAGAGACCGGAGAATTTTTGGAGCTTCCTACCATTTTGAAGGAGTGAAACCCAATGTGAGATTTCTAAATTATAAACGATTTGGAATGGCGATGTATAAATTATATAATCGATGTATAAGTTATGTAAGCGTTGTATACCTCATGTATAAGCGTTGTATAAATTATATGTGCGATGTATAAGTTATATATATGTTGTATAAATTATATGTGCGTTGAATGAAGTTGAAATGAAATTGAAATGGAAATATATTTATATACGTATATCTATATATATATATATATACTCCCCTCATCCACAGACCATGGACGATATATATTGGTTGTGATTGTTTGGATTTTTGTTGACGTGAAATTTGGTTGATAAATGTGAATGGTTGATAATGATTGTTTGTGGTTGAAATGAAATTGGGATTGTTTGTGGGAAAATACGTTGGGATATGAAAATGATCGAAATATTTAGATTATAAGGATAAGCCCCTTAGGGAATGCTGTGAGGGTAAGGTAGTGCGAGGAGCCATACTTGGGATGGTGTCGGTTTTTAACCCCCTGCCGTTATGCTGCCGAAATTTTCTGAAATATTCATGTGCTTGATTTATATTCATGTATTGAAATATATTCATGTGTTGGAAAAATATTTATATGACGAATAAAATGGTTGAACAATAAAATTCACATTTTTATCATGTATGTGAAGTATATAAAATATTCATGTTTGAAATAAATTGTTTTATCAATAAAAATCACATTTTTATTACATATAGGAATTGCTAAAAATATCCATGTTTGAAATAAATCATTTTAACAATAAAAATCACAATTTTATTACATATACGAATCGCTAAAAATATTCATGTTTGAAATAAAATGGTTGAACAATAAAAATCACATTTTTATTACATATACGAATTGCTAAAAATATTCATGTTTGAAATAAATTGTTTTAACAATAAAAATCACATTTTTATTACATATACGAATCGCTAAAAATATTCACGTTTGAAATAAAATGGTTGAACAATAAAAATCACATTTTTATTACATATACGAATCGCTAAAAATATTCATGTTTGAAATAAATTGTTTTAACAATAAAAATCACATTTTTATTACATATGCGAATCGCTAAAAATATTCTTGTTTGAAATAAATTGTTTTAACAATAAAAATCACATTTTTATTACATATACAGATCGCTAAAAATATTCATGTTTGAAATAAATTATTTTAACAATAAAAAGCACATTTTTATTATACATACAACTCGCTAAATATATTCATGTTCGAAATAAATTGTATTAACAATAAAAAACTCATTTTTATTATATATAGAATCGCTAAAAATATACATGTTTTAAATAAATCATTTTAACAATAAAAAAAATCACATATATATATATATGAAGTGTTAAAAATAGTCATGTGTTGAAATAGATATTTGTTGAATAAAAATATTATTTTTCTCACATATATGAAATGAAATGGTATGGAAATCGAAGAACGGATTTTATATATATATATAATTAAAATAAATCGAATAACGAAGCTGTAGTTCGTATTTTGAAACCGTTATTTTAAACGATCATTGTGGGAGATCCGACCATCGAATTTTCCCGAAACCGAAACCGTTGGGTCCACTTTGGAAATATCTTTCCAACCAAACTAAATTTGTAAAGATCCAACGGTTAGATTTTTGTGAAATGTTAAATTCAAATCTGAATGAAAACAATGCTAGAATGGATTATATTAATATATATAAATATAATTAAATTAAATCGAATAACGATGCTGCAGTTTGTATTTTGAAATTGTAACTTTAAACGATTGTACCGGAATATCCGACCGTCGGATTTTCCCAAAACTGAAACCGTTGGGTCCGCTTTGAAAAGAAATTTCCAATGATATAAAATATATAAAGATCCAACGGTTAGATTTTCATATATGTGTAAATAAAATCTGGAGGAAAACATCGCCATGGCGCGTTATGGCCTGAAGCGTCGTTCGAATAAATTGGCTATATTTAAATAAATAAAAATAGCGACAAATTGTTATAAAATATTATAAACGATATGGAATGGAAATAAACTAAATTTACTTGGTTTATAGGATATTTGATGGTTGAATGTGTTTGACATGAAAATTACATTAATGAACTGAATTATGGATGTCAGAAAATTTAACCATTGAAATGAATTGATTTGAAATTCTAAATATACGTGAATTATTTGAAAAGACCGAGTTAATTCTCATTTCAAATAATTGATTGATGGTTTGAAGTCGAAGATACGAAGACGGTGCAAGACCGAGGATCTTCACATCGAATGGATGGCTACTGATGCCTTTGATGGGAGTTGCTGCCCTGATGGGGTTACAGTGGTGGTCGTTCGGACGTACTTGTTGATCGTTCGGATGTGCGAGGGCCTCTCTCCTGTATTGGACATACGGGAAGAAATAAGGTGCCTCTGGTTTCGGTCAGACCCAAAACGGACTTGTAAATGGATGTGTGTCTGACGTTGTAAATTGACAACGTGGCATGCAGAGATGTTGTGATCATGGCTTTTGCTGAAAAGAAGAGTCTAGTAGTTGATGATCAAAGCACGACTTCGATATAGCTAGCTTTGTGTTTAGCGTTGATTCGCGAGCCTCACTTCCCGGTATGGACCAGAAACGGGAGAGGACTGTAGGAAGAGCATGCGTTTCCTTCTAGCTAGGAGTGGTGTTTTGGGTTTGACACGCTCAGACATTTTACTTATGTGGATGATAGATAGCGAGGCGCCTCGGTTAGTTCGGTCTCTTCGGAGTAGATGGTCTGGTCGGGATATGACCAGTTTGACGCCCCATAGGGCGGGGAAACACAACGTTCAGGCATTTTAATTCACTCCGTGTGGACCGGCCCTGAAGATCCAAGGGTCGATGCGTTCTAATCCTGAGACACGGGCTAAAGCGTCTCGAAGCGATGATCCCTTGCCTTGGTTCATGACGGAAATCCAATTTCCAAATACGACATTGTGCGGTTTTGATTGTATACCTATATACGGCGACATGATATATGGTACCCATGCCATCTATGATTGATTCTTGTGATTGAAATTGTTTTTGAAACATATAAACACTAGTAATAATATCAAATGCTTTTGTTTTATTCGTATCAAGCATATTTTGGCCATTATAACGTAAAACTCTATCCTCTGGTTTGCGTTGCATTGTGTGATGGGAACTGGGTCTTATAATGGCTTCAATTTTGTAAAAAGCATTGCGATGTTTAAACGATTGACTTGTTTTAAAGCATTGGCAATCCAATGGAGTAAACACGTTCCGTGTTAGCAGCGTGGTCCTGTGATTGGCCTTTTTGTAAAAAAGTTAAGTAGATTTCTCATACTAGTCCCATGACTGACTCATAGTTTGTTTCACTTGCAAACTCGGGTGCCCTATTTTCTACACAGGCAGCCTTGTATTCAAGTTTTAGCAGGCTCTTTCTGGATAGCTATGGAGCTGAATAGGGATTCTATCAATTCTTTCCTTTTATGTTGTTCAGCTCCTGTTGTACATATTATGTTTTGATTCCGCTGTAGACATTTTATGTAAAGATGAACTGCATTTTGTACTAAGTATGATCCTGTATACTGTGTAACTCTGGTGATTATTATTTCCGGTGTAATTTGATGTACATTATCTGATGTATTTATATATTTTTGTTCTGTTGTTATTTGTTTATGTGTTATATTCCAAAGATTACCTTTGCCACCGTGGAACGGAGGTTTGGGTCGTCACACGTGGTATCAGAGCTTTGGTTAAGCTTAGTTATGGAATATAACATATTAACGAATTCATCAGAAATAGAACCAGTAGTGTTTCTAAGATGAATTACTTGTTATAGAAAGGATCAGTATTATCCTTGAATGAGTGTAGCAGAATTGGGAACCAAACCGAACTTGAGCACCGCATATCATCCTCAAACAGATAGTCAAACTGAGAGGGTGAATCGTATTCTAGAAGATTTATTGCGGGCTTGTGTTATTAATTTTGGCGGATCATGGGAAGACCACTTGCATTTGGCCAAGTTCTCATACAACAATAGCTACCAAGCGAGCCTAAAAATGTCACCATTCGATGCAATGTATGGTAGACCGTGCAGATCTCCCGCTTGTTAGGTAGAACCTGGCAATTGACTTGTATTGGGACCAGATATGATTTGCGAAGCTGCGGATAAAGTCGATTTCATTAAGAAACGATTACTAGCCGCTCAAAGCTGACAGAAAGCTATGCAGATTAGAGAAGAAGAGATTTGTCTTTTTCTGTTGGTGACTATGTGTATCTGAGAGTTTCTCCAATGAGAGGAGTAGTCCGATTTGGTAAAACAAGGAAGTTGGCACCCAGATTTATTGGTCCATTTCCTGTGCTTGAAAAAATTCGAACTCTCGCTTATAGAGTTCAATTGTCTGACTGGTTGCCTGGAGTACATGATGTGTTTCTCGTATCTCAACTTCGAAAGCATCAATATGATCCAGACTTGGTCGTGGAAGATGTCGTGCAACAAGATTTGGAAATTACTCCAGAATTAGCTGCGAGAAGAGAGCCGATCAAGATTATTGGCAAAGAAACTAAAGAGCTGAGGAACAAGAAGGTTCACTTAGTCAAAGTGCAATGGAGTGGAGATCCGCGAGACTGTACTTGGGAAACTGAGGAAAGCATTAAGAAAGCCTATCCCAATTGCTGGGTGGATATCTCTGATTAACTCTGGTGCAAGGTGCATTTACCATACTTTACATTTCCGTATTGTTTTCTACTTGGTTGTTGTTCCCTTTCCATGGATTTAAAATTTTAGTTTATATAGTCTGAATGATTTTAAAAGAGTATATGAATTAATTAGTATATTTTTGAAAAGTTAATCAATAAATTGATTGTTGTTTGTGTTGTGTGATTACGAATTTGATTAATCAAATTATTGGAATAATAATTAATTTAATCAATAAGAGAATGAAGGTTAAATTTATGCAAAGTGAATCAAATATTAAACTGATTTGAAATTGATTGAAATACGTGCATGTACATTATATATGTTTGAACAGGTAAATGGATATGCTGTTAAGTAAAGAATTTATTTGCGTGCCCGATAAATAGGTAAACCTTAACGAGTTGGATGCACACTTTTATTATTATATCAACTCCTGTGAATGCCATTGGATGCGGAGCGTTGGTTGTTCTGTGTGTAATAATAAACGTCACCATAGGATAGTAACAATTAATTCTGAACTACACTACATGGCATACTTCTTGAAGATAGCATACTTTATCATATACCACATAAGCATTTGGAGCTTATGTGACAAGGTTGAAGATTTACCGTACGCGCGAGAGGCTTGTATGGCGATGACTATATTACAGGTTGAACCTAAGGCCGACATGGACTATATAAAATGTAACGATAAATTGCCAGATTAATAAAAACCCCACATGGGTTTGGAGATGACAATAAGCACGTCTCTCTTGTCATTAAGGCACAAAAACCATTTATAGGGTGACGAGAATTTATTCTCTGGAGTTAGGATCTGTACACACTCCCCTGTGGACACTGGAATATATCACTATAAATATGTGTATGCTTATTAGGATTTATTGGGTACCTAATACGGCCCAATAAATTTCCAAACCCCTCCCCGTACAAAGGAGGTTATGGAGAAATTTTTCAAAAAATTTAGGGTGTTAGCCAAATTTTTGAAGAATTAGAAAATTCTTAGAAACTACAAAGTTAGAGAATGAAAGTTGAGTTGGTTAATTAAACAACTTTCAGCTTCGTTCCTTTTCGGGGACGAAAAGATTTTAAGTGGGGGAGATTGTAACAACCCAGAAAATCAGAACCAATTATTATTTTTATAATTTGGCTATTTTAGATAATTTTGAATATTTAAAATAAATTATTTTAAATAATAATGACCAAAAATCTATTTGGATTGAAGTTATAGCGAATATGTTTATTTTAATTATAAAACAAGAGGCCTAAAATGGCGCGACAGTTTGAAAATTTGAATTCGAACTTTGACTGACTGTACGGGGTGCAAATAAAACGGATTTTAGTGAAACCAAAAGTATTTAAATCTATTTATGAATATCTTTCTAAGGAATCTGAAAAATAAAAATTTCATAGCGGGGATCAAAAGTTATGGCCAAATGAATTTTCAAAAAGGTCGCTATGGAGTTTAAATAGCCCTTGAAAATAGACATTTTGCAAACGACTTCCGTTTTTGACGAAACCAATTTTGTTGGATCCGGGATGTCAAATTATTTCTAGATTCCAAATTCCATAATTTTTGGAGTTAATATGCGAGTGTGGCAAAAGAAAACGTGTTTGATTAATTTCAGTCAATTTGGATCGCCCAGAAAATGGCCATTTTTCAAACGGTCTCCAAATTTAACGAAATCAGTTTGTTGGGACCATATCGTCCGAACATAGCTAGATTTATTTTTCTGGAATTTTTAGGATCAGTATGTGGCCCTAGCAAATTAAAATGTACGTTCAAATCAGAATTTGAATGTTTTATATTTTAATTTGAAGAATAACTAACTGAAACAGTCGAATGGTCCTACGAAACATATTCCATTGTGTTCAGAATGGGGGTAATTAGCTAGGGACAATAGTTGTTGGGTTTTAAATGGAGTTCGTATGGAGAAACACTAATTTTTGAATTAGTATATATATCGACCAATGGAATAAATTCATTCATTAATTAAAATTATCAAAAAATCTCAAAAAACCTGCCTCTTCTCGTATCCGACGGCGAAACAGTTTTTCGACCTTCCCGGCCTATTTCCGGCCAAACCGCTCACCATTACACCTCGCCCCTTTGCAACTTTTTGAAGCTCTCCTCCTCCTCTTCAAATCTATACCTGGTACACCCCCTATCGTCGCTCCTACTTCGAGAGCCACCTCTCCAAACATCCGGTCTTCAAGCCGCCGCCCAGCCTTGGATGCGTCACCGGACCTGACCATGCCACCCTTGTTTTGCGAGCCTCACGGAGGTCTTCGACGTGGTATAACCTAATCTGAACGAAGCACTTCGGATTTGGAGTTAAATTCAACCCTAGTTTCGAAGGGTTAGCTGAAAGGTACGACCTTTATTTTTAAAACTGATTATAACACTCTTAAGCGTTGTTAATCATGATTTTCAAATAAAAATTGTATCTTTAACATATGTTAACGGAATTCGATGATACAGGAGACATCGGACTCGTGTGGATGTCTTCTACATTCTGGAAGAGACCGCAGAATTTTTGGAGCTTCCTACCATTTTGAATGACTGGAACCCAATGTGAGATTTCTAAATTATAAACGATATAGAATGGCGATGTATAAATTATATAACCGATGTATAAGTTATATAAGTGTTGTACACCTCATGTATAAGCGCTGTATAAATTATATGTGCGATGTATAAGTTATATATACGTTGTATAAATTATATGTGCGTTGAATAAAGTTGAAATGAAATTGAAATGAAATGGAAATATATTTATATACGTATATCTATAAATATTCTCCCCTCGTCCACAGACCATGGACGATATATATTGGTTGTGATTGTTTGGATTTTGGTTGACGTGAAATTTGGTTGATAAATGCGAATGGTTGATAATGATTGTTTGTGGTTGAAACAAAATTGAGATTGTTTGTGGGAAAATCCGTTGGGATATGAAAATGATCAAAATATTTAGATTATAAGAATAAGCCCCTTAGGGAACGCTGCGAGGCATTAGGTAGTGCGAGGAGCCGTACTCGGGACGGTGCCGGTTTTTAACCCCCTGTCGTTATGCTGCCGAAATTTTCTGAAATATTCCTGTGTTTGATTTATATTCATGTATTGAAATATATTCATGAGTTAAAGAATATTTATATGACAAATAAAATGGTTGAACAATAAAAATCACATTTTTATCATGTATTTGAAGTATATAAAATATTCATGTTTTAAATAAATTGTTTTAACAATAAAAATCACATTTTTATTACATATAGGAATCGCTAAAAATATTCATGTTTGAAATAAATCGTTTTAACAACAAAAATCACATTTTTATTACATATATGAATCGATAAAAATATTCATGTTTGAAATAAAATGGTTGAACAATTAAAATCACATTTTTATTACATATACGAATCGCTAAAAATATTCATGTTTGAAATAAATTGTTTTAACAATAAAAATCACAATTTTATTACATATACGAATTGCTAAAAATATTCATGTTTGAAATAAAATGGTTGAACAATAAAAATCACATTTTTATTACATATACGAATCGCTGAAAATATTCATGTTTGAAATAAATTGTTTTAACAACAAAAATCACATTTATATTACGTACATATACGAATTGCTAAAAATATTTATGTTTGAAATAAATTGTTTTAACAATAAAAATCACATTTTTATTAAATATACGAATCGCTAAAAATATTCATGTTTGAAATAAATTGTTTTAACAATAAAAAGCACATCTTTATTATATATACGAATCGCTAAAAATATTCATGTTTGAAATATATTGTTTTAACAATAAAAAACTCATTTTTATTATATATAGGAATCGCTAAAAATATACATATTTTAAATAAATCGTTTTAACAATAAAAAAATCACATATATATATATGAAGTGTTAAAAATAGTCATGAGTTGAAATAGATATTTGTTGGATAAAAATATTATTTTTATCACATATATGAAAAGAAATGGTGTGGAAATCAAAGAACGGGTTATATTTATATATATATACATATAAATATAATTAAAATAAATCGAATATCGAAGCTGCAGTTCATATTTTGAAACCTTGATTTTAAACGATTATTGCGGGAGATCCAACCATCGGATTTTCCCGAAACCGAAACCGTTGGGTCCGCTTTGGAAATATCTTTCCAACGACACCCAATTTGTAAAGATCCAACGGTTAGATTTTGTGAAATGTTAAATTCAAATCTGAATGAAAATAGCGCCAAAATGGATTATATTAATATATATAATTAAATTAAATCGAATAACGACGCTGCAGTTCGTATTTTGAAATCATAACTTCAAACGATTGTACCTGGAGATCAGACCGTCGGATTTTCCCAAAATTGGAACCGTTGGGTCCGCTTTGAAAAGATCTTTCCAATGTTATAAAATATGTAAAGATCCAATGGTTAGATTTTTAGATATGCGTAAATCAAATCTGGAGAAAAACAGCGTCATGGCCGCGTTATGGCCTGAAGCGTCATTTGAATAAATTGGCTATATTTAAATAAATAAAAATAGCGATAAATCATTATAAAATATTATAAACAATATGGAATGGAAATAAACTGAATTTACTAAGTTTATAGGATATCTGATGGTTGAATGTGTTTGACATGAAAATTACATTAATGAACTGAATTATGGATGTCAGATAATTTAACCATTGAAATGAATTGATTTGAAATTCTAAATATACGTGAATTATTTGAAAATGCCGAGTTAATTCTCATTTCAAATAATTGATCGACGGTTAGAAGTCGAAGATATGAAGACGGTGCAAGACCGAGGATCTTCGCATCGAATGGATGGCTATTGATGCCTTTGATGGGAGTTGCTTCCCTGAAGGGGTTACAGTGGTAGCCATCCGGACGTACTTGTTGATCGTTCAGATGTGCGAGGGCCTCTCTCCTGTATTGGACATACGGGAGAGGAATAAGGTGCCTCCGTTTTCGTTCAGACCCAGAATGGACTTGTAAATGGATGTGTGTCTGACGTTGTAGATTAACAACGTAGCATGCGAAGATGCTGTGATCAAGGCTTCTGTTGAAAAGCAGAGTCTTGTTGTTGATGATCAAAGCACGACTTTGATATAGCTAGCTTTGTGTTTAGCGTTGATCCGCGAGCATCACACCCCGGTATGGACCAGAAACGGGAGAGGACTGCAGGGAGAGCATGAGTTTCCTTCTAGCTAGGAGTGGTGTTTTGGGTTTGACACGCCTGGACATTTTACTTGTGTGGATGATGGATAGCGAGGCGCCTCGGTTAGTTCGGTCTCTTCGGAGCCGATGGTCTAGTCGGGATATGACCAGTTTGACGCCCCATAGGGCGAAGAAACGTAGTGTTCATGCATTTTAATCCACTCCTTGTGGACCGGCCCTGAAGATCCAAGGGTCGATGCATTTTGATCCTGAGACACGGGCTAGAGCATCTCGAAGCGGTAAGGACGGTCCCTTGCCTTGGTTCATGATGGAAATCCAATTTCCAAATACGACATCGTGCGGTTTTGATTGTATACCTATATATGGCGACATGATATATGGTTCTCATGTCGTCTATGAGTGATACTTATGATTGAAATTGTTTTTGAAACATATAAACACTAGTAATAATATCAAATGCTTTTTTTACTCGTATTAAGCATATTTTGGCCATTACAAGGTAAAACTCCATCCTCCGGTTTGCGTTGCATTGTGTGATGGGAACTGAGTCTTATAATGGCTTCATTTTTGTAAAAAGCATTGCGATGTTTAAATGATTTACTTGTTTTAAAGCACTAGCAATCCAATGGAGTAAACCCGTTCCGTGTCAGCGGCGTGGTCCTGTGATTGGCCTTTTGTAAATAAGTTAAGTAGATTTCTCATACCAGTCCCATGACTGACTCGTAGTTTGTTTCAATTGCAAACTCAAGTGCCTTATTTTCTACATGGGCAGCCTTATATTCAGGTTTTAGCAAGTTCTTTCTGGATAGCTATGGAGCTGAAGAGGGATTCTATCAATTCTTTCCTTTTACGTTGTTCAGCTCCTGTTGTACATATTATGTTTTGAATGTGCAGTAGACATTTTATGTATAGATGATCTGTATTTTGTACTAAGTATGATCCTGTATACTATGGAACTCTGATGATTATTATTTCCAGTGTAATTTGATGTACATTATCTGCTGTATTTATATATTTCTATTCTGCTGTTATTTGTTTATGTGTTATATTCCAACGATTACCCTTGCTACCGTGGAATGGGGGTTTGGGGTCGTCACAGTAAATAAATGGGAGAAAATTTGTACGTGAATAACTTAGTGTATGGAAGATAACTTAGTCAGGGAAGTGGGATGAAAAGAAAGATAAAATCAGTTAATCGGTCATGCATGTTTATATTTTGGTAGCGTTTGAGAGCCTTAAACGGCTAGGTGTGTTATTGACGTCTGACTACGCCAAAGCTCATTTTAAAGTTATTTGCCTCGTTTTTAGCCTAATTTCCCTCTATTTAAGTTAATTAATTATCTACACTTAATTTAATTATAAATCATAATTTATTACTTCGTTCAACTTCTCTGATTGATGCTGCAAGCACATTATATCCTGTTTAATTTTTAATCTTGCTTAAACACCCCGTTAAAATGCTTCCATATCACTTACTAATGGCACACCCTTTGTATGGAAAAAAATTATGAGACACAGGTGTGGAGTATATTTTGAAATGTCAAGCAAATAAGGGGACACATAAGCAACGAGGAGTTCATGTATTAAATCTAAGTAATGGGCAGATTACTTGAAATTTACTAGTTTATTTATATTAGAAATTTATCGGCTTAATTACTCTTACAGTAATTTATATTTGAGTTTTGTTTTCCTAATTAATGTTTTATTAATCCCTACATGTTCAGTTAAAATGATATAGTGTGTTGCTAAGGGCACTCGGTTTTTCTGTTTCCAATATTATAAATAAAAATAATAAGCACAACAAATTTCATGAACTTCCTTATACTAAGAACATTTCACATGATAATCAACTGCCGTGTAAAATCATTTTTCAGGATAGATAATCGCCGACCAATTTCGTTTTCCATAGTGATTATTACTGAATATTGTTGTTTTGTGGTTGATCGTCATGAAAAATGGTTTTGGTCGGCAATTGTTGGCCATACGAAACAAAATTCAAATGATTATTTGGTAGCCACTTAAAAAGTTTCGTCTTACGAATTGCATGGTCTGATATTTTATGCTATTTTTTAGTACTAGTATTAGAAAAAAGAAAATATGGTGTCCTTAACATCACAAATGATATATGTATCATGGCTAGGAAGAAAAATTAAGCTTCTAAAGGACTATCAAGTGCTCTAAGCACACGAACCCCTCTAAGGAGAATTTTTTACCAATTGTCAATCCTTCTTCTCACGGCTAGATGACATCAACTCCATATTGCAACATATTGATATTTTTGAAGTTGGAACTATAGTTCTAGGTCCTTCCGGTAGGATCGTCACACTTTCTGATGGATTCTTTGCTTTCGCTCCTATCCATAACTAGCATTTTTGGTGTATGTCATTCAATACTTTTATCATCAACGTCTTTCCTTTTCACAAAATCGTGCTTGTTATGTTGAATACAAAATTTGAAATTTAAATTGTTTCTTTATTCGTGGCATTCGAAGAATTTTATTAGAAGATATAGCTTCGATTTATTCTCGTTGCCACCCTCAAAAATGTTAAGTATTAGCTTGAAGCCACTGTATATTATTTTTGCCCTGCTTACATCGGGTTGATTTCTTGCACGATCAATAAAATAAGGGATTGGATCCATCAGCTCTTCCGCATAAAATACTTCTCTCTAGAAATTTTCTAAAATAATAATCCCTTATATGTTACGTTGCCTTATAATCCTTTTCTTTAATAATTGTTTTACAATAATTCTTATCATTTTATTTTTGTTATTATATTCAACTTCTTCCATAGAAGACATCGATTCTAAGGTTATAGTTAAAATGTGATGCTAAGAGCACCCAGTTTACACTTCCTAATACCATATACAAAAATAATAAACACAATAAATTTATGTACTTTCTAATACTAAACACATTTCACATGACAATCAACCACTGTGCAAAATCATTTTGCACAACAAACAATCACCGACCAACATTGTTTTGCATGGTTATCAACCACCGGACTATTGTTGTTCGGTGGTTAATTGCCATGGAAAATGGTATTGGTCGACTATTGTTTGTCGTGTAAATAAAATAAAAATGATGTATTTGGTAGCCCCTTAAAATGTTTGGTATTTGGAAGAGTGTAGCATAAAATTATTTGGTATTTTTTAGTAATGATATTGGGAAAAATAAAATGGGGTGTTATTAGCAATACACTAGTTAAATTTGATTACCTTAGATATGTCACCAAGTTTTCAAGGAGTCGATCAAGGCTTCTTAATGAAGAGAAATCAAGGAAATATTATTTTATTCCACCACCCCCATTGAATTTTTCTTTATCCCTCATGATAAAAAGAAATGGATTTAATTCTTCGACAGTTGTTGCGACCAAATTATTGACATCAATTTTGAAGTTTTTCTGCAAACTTCTCAGTCCAACAGACATCCGCTAACAATCTTAATATTCCTTGTTTTCCATGCCTTTGCTTTTCGTGTTAAGAAAAAAATTACCTTATCTAACATTCTTCATGTTGTACTTGTGCACCTTGTCAACCAAATTCCTTGTCATTGGGTAATGTAACGACCCGGGTGATACGATGTCCGAATTCCAACAATAATACATAAACCCGTATTACTTGCTAGAACTCAAGTATGAAAACACCAGATAGTTAATGAAAGAAAATAGAGGGTGAGATAAGAAAGAAAGAAATATTAGAATAGAAGAAGAAGGATAACTAGAACAACATCAGAGACTCACATCGCAGCGGAATAAAATATAATAGAAACAAAACTTTATTGAGAGATTTGAAATAAAAAATTACAATCATCATGGTATAGCAATACATCAGGACAGTTATCATAATCTGTCCTCATATACAACACACAACAGAATAAAACTAAATATATACGTTTGAACTCTTCTAGCTTATCTTCGGACTTCACCGCATCTGATAACCAGAACCTTTACAACCCGGTCTTACCCGAGCATTTACAAAATGTCGGATCAGTCTGGTGAACCAGAGTGAGAAAACTCGCTAAATTAAAAACATCACCCAACTTGATTTTAAAGTCAACTCATTTCTTTTTGAAATCACATCTTATTCTGATATTATAATAGTGTCTAAACACAAACAAATTTCAATCTAGCGGAATGCTTTCATCTCACGTTCCACATATATAGTATATAATCAATAACTGCGGGCTCTTATTGGAGATTGGATTTCCAACTGGTAAGGTATGGGACCACCTTCCAACAATGTATCTCTAGAAAGGAATACATTGGGTTCAACAACAACATCTTGCAACCCAGGTAAAGCATGACCAACCACTCATTTCTCTTGAGTGTGCCGAATGTATATCACCAATGGTTGGGCTCAAACCACCGCTTCCCGAAATGGGATAGCAAAGAAATAGATTAAAGAATGAAATGGATTCGCTCTAAATAGGTAATTATACACCCTAATTGGGTGCGACCCACTTAATCATGCGACCTACCTGATTTTATACAATTTCCCAATTATAGAGGCTTGAGGTTTAACACTACCTTTAGAACATCACATCACCAACACTTTGAGTGCCACGTCCCCAAATCCATCAAATCACTAATTGACGTCCATAAATATACTCTGGATATAAAAGAAGAGACATTCTTTGCTACCAACTCGGTATATTTGTAAAAATCAACGTATGTGACTCTTAAGAAATACTCCGTCAGACATTTGTTCGTACAAGTCATCCAGGAACAGGATGAACCAATGGTATCCTTCTACCAATCCTAAGTATCATCCCAGAGATCAGTAGCAAGTAGTCCTTGCAAAACCGTAGATTTCAACCATGATAGAACCCGAGTATATCTCTGGGTCGAATCAGGGATTTTAAGTTGTTATTCCATTTTATGAAGATCTATGGTCTCCGATTTCTCTCACTCAGTTAGCATCTGATATTTTCAACATTTTCGTATTTGCTGGTCAGAATGGTATTTGAATATAAATTCGATCCCGGTCTTTCCGTACCAACAATCATATGGGCTAGATTTGATAGTCAGTTATTTAATTATCAAATAAACAACCATTCAACCATAAAATAAAAATATACTTACTGGTTCAGCGCTCAGCATTACTTGACTTCTTTAATTAAAGATATTCGTTTAATAAACTCAAAATCTTTTAATAATTCAAATATAGTTTTTTTCACTTCTTATTTCCTATATTTTGGAAATATCATTATATACATATATATATACACACATTCTTGAGTCCTTTCATTTCCGTTACTTGGAAACCACTATATATATTCTCAAATCCTTAAACTTAAACATTTATTAGACCCTAACTGTAAATTGGTAACCGAACAATTCCCTAAGTATAAACCCCGAAGACCAAAATCAACATCAGATTAATATTCAGAAAATCAATCAACTCAATCAATCCCAGTTAGGTTCTAATTCTTATCTTAACTCCTTATCCACCCATACTATTCCGTTCTAATTCATTTGACCATTTTCACTTTGAAAATCTCATTTCAATTCCATTCATTTAAGTTAATCTCGTTATTAAGTCTCACTTATTTAAAATTGACTTTTTAACTCCATATCTCTTTTATAAATCTTATTTATAAACTTAGGTTTAATATAAACCCTTTATATCTCGATTTCTTTTTTACTTAATTTAAATATTAAGTAAACAATTATTTTAAGCTATCGTATTCGCTTAAAAATCCTTTTATAACTTCATTACCAAAAATTCTGGTTTTAAATATATACCCCATTATAAACTCTTTCACATTTTAACTATATTTCTTTACTCTTGATTACTTAAATCATTTTCCATTTTATAAAAGTAATCTCTAAATTTTAAGTAATAATTTATTTCAACATTAACTATTGTAAAATTATTTAATTGCTTTATTAACGAAAATAAATAATAAATTTCCTTTTTAAAGTTTTATTAAAATTTAACTCTTTGTTACTATTCCATTTGATTAGTTAAAAGTAAATAAATCAAATAAACAATTCCAAATAAAATATTTGAATTAGTTAAACTCAACCCATGATTATCTCGTTAATCAATTCCAAATAAATACTTTCTTTAAATTAATAATAATATAATTAATTTAAATAAATTACATTAAATCGTCTCATGGAAACAATATGTCCCAATTGTTAACCCTTGGGTTAGTTTCTACTCAATATCTTATAAATGTTATCATCATATGAATTTACTTTATAAACCGTTTCATAATTACTTAAAATTCAATAATAATAAATATTAATTTCCTTTCCAATCAACTCTGATTAAAAACCCATCTTCAATTATAACATAAATTTTATAACGTTATTCCAGTCGATTTACCTAATGGTAAATCCTTATTTATAAAACGATTGATTTTGTATCAACTGATGCCAATTACTCAACCAATATGTTCCATTGGTTAAAAACAAACATTTGTTGAATTTCAGTTCAACAGTTAACAACTCAATCAATTGTCCAATCCACATTGGTGAAACAGTTCATATAATTGTAATATGAAAATAACAATAAATTTGAGGAATCCATTTGGATCCCTCCAACCTGTTTTTCCATACATCAAATATGTTATCTCAGATAATATTATTCAATTCAATAAACTGATATAATATTTAACTGTAAATAATAACTGTAATCCAATCACCAATATTTCAATTTAAAACGTTTATATCATTATAAACGTAACCAACAAGATAATTACCTTGTTTGGAAATAAATCGTTAAAATAATGATTTGATTTCGTTTGAAATAAACGAACATTTAATTCAACCAATTCATTTAATATATAAATATTATTCAGCATGTAGCAAAAAATTATCAACCATAGCATACAAATTAAAAACCTAACTTATATGAAATATAAGTGGGATAAAAACCGAGTGATTTAAACTCATTTTGATTTATTCGTTGAATGGTTCGGTTACAGTTAAATTAAACAGTCGTTTAATTTAACTGTAAATTCCAGTTGTCTCCTGCACTATCCAGATCAGTTCCATAATGTTCCGTTCTCTAATACGGTTCTAGCATCCCTGATTTGGCCCAATTCTGATAACATATCAGTACATTAGTAACATTTCAATTTAACGATTTAAACAATATAACTAACTTTCTAATTAAATTATAAATTAACAAATCTTGTTTTATTTAAATTTTAAAACCATCGGTCAACCGTCGGAGAAAAGAAAAACTTGGGCCCGAGTGTTTCTTTCCATTTGCACCGTGTAAATTTATTTCCTTGGCCGACTTTTGTTCCCAGATTACATACTCATGTTTTACGTTTTGAATCTAATGTCCAGACCTTTTGTTTCTTTCTCCACGTCTTTATTTCCATTCATACCTGGACACTTCTTCTTCACTATACTTCTTTTGTACATAGCTCTCTTCACGTTTTGCCCCATCATTCTTTCATGTATACTGCTTTTCGTTCAAACTATGCTTCTTCAATTTATGTCCAATACTTCTCTCACAAGGCCACATTTCATCTGTGTTATGACCCGCATTCTATGCATCAAGGTATCATAGAATATTTATTTCTTTCTCATGCGAAGTCGTATAGCCATGTAATTTTGGAAGACGACTAATGGGGCCATTTCTCATGTTCATGATTTTTGCCAATTTTTAAATGACTGTTTTTCCCCTAGCTGGTCTTGTTTCGGCCATAACTCTTGATTGGTAAGGAGTTTTGACCTAAAACCACTTCCATTAGATTTGGATGATGGTCTACCTTTCCGTAGAGTGGTCACATTAGCCAAACGGACTCAGCGTTTGGGAGATATGGCTGAAACAAGGTTTAGAAGGTGAAAAACAGCTTAACCGGGCCTAATTAGGGTGATTAGCAAGAAGGCCCATAACCCATTTTGGGATTAGGGTTATGGAGAGGCTGAGAACAGTAGGAAAACCAATTTTGTTTCATTTTTCAGCCACCTAAAACATTTCTCTAACCCTAGCCATGGCCTCCACCTTCTAATTTCATCCCAAATCGCTCCTAATCGCTTCCTAATTGAAGATTAAGCCAAGCTACATCAAATCAAGGCAAATTAGCATCAAATTGGGAATACAGCTACTGTTTTTCATAGAGATTCAACTGAAATCAGATAATATTTCAGATCTATAGTTTATTTGTGGCCAAGGTGAGTGATTAGCATTGTTTTTACACTAATTACAGTTAATTAGGATGATTAGTGCTAATTAACGAAATTATACATGTTAAAAATCTGGAAAAATGTCTAGAAACTCTTAAATATTATTGTAAGCCTCTGTTAGAAGTTTGGGTTAATTTGGTTAAGTTTTGCTAATCCTATCATTAGATTTTCTTAAATATGCTTAAGGGGAAAATATGGGTTTTGGGTATGTTTGATCCATTTTAATACATCATATTGTTGTTTTGGTGTCTGTGGTTGATTATACATGTTGCTATGACTATATGGTATGCTTTGTGACTGATTAGAAGAGTTAGAATGGTCGGAAACGCCGTCGTATGGCGTAAAACAGTCGCTGAAAATGCTACAGGGATCCAGATCGGATCAAATGGGGGGATCGGGTCGGTTAGCCGAACCGAACCAAGGAGATGGCATCTTCAGCAGGGTAAATGGAAAGAGAAAAAAGGAAGGCCTGGACCGGATCGAATCGGGGTGAAACAAGTAATATCGAAGTGAATGGGAATTGGGGATTTCGAACCGAACCTAGGGAGCTTGAAGGACCCGAACCGAACAGCCTCAGGAGTATCGAACTGATCCTGACGGGCGGCACCAAACCGAACATTGACCAGGATGGAGCATCATGACCGAACCGAATCATGCAGCTTAGGCGTGAGAAATGAGCTATGAACCAAATGAAGACTAATCCATAGGAGACCAAAACCCGAGATGCAAAGGTAGTCCAAATAGAAAGTAGAACTCAGGATCCAATTGGGAACCAACGAGTTGACTTCATGAGTTGGGCTTTGATGCGGGACATGTGCAAAGAGGTTATCGACGTCTATAGCTTTGATTCACCACCAAGACGGATGTTAGGCTACGTATCAGTGCAGTGGGGTAGTTATTACTCCATGGGGCAGAGTGATCGTAGCATAGTTATGAGCCAGTGCAGTGGAGTCGTCATGACTTCATGGGGCAGAGTGGGCATAGCAACGATTAGTGGCTATGGATTAGTGCAGTGGAGTCATCGTGACTCCATGGGGCAGTGTGATCATAGCAAGGATTTGGGTGGTCAAAGTAGTGGATATAGTATGCTTTATGCACTGAGTGAGAGATATGAGGATGGTTGCTATGCTCGATTGTTTGCCATCATTATGACATGCACACCCCCACCCTCGTATCTTTACACCATATGTTAGTGTCACCTTAGGGTATTGTGCATCTTGTTGTGCTAACTCTTTGGTTGCAGGTTCAGGTATGGTTTAGTATACCTGTTATTGTTCTGTTTTGCTGCTTATCGCTCATATCAGACTTTTGTCTGACCCAGAGTTTTATGTCTCTTCTTATTACTCTGAGTGCTCTTAAATGGGCAGACCAGAGAAAGGTTAGCTGGTTATGCACGAGTAGCCGATCTGAAGACGAGCAGGAGGCTCCCACGTAAGATATATATATATATATATATATGTATTCTCCCTGTGTCACTAATGGTCACTACTTTGGGCATTAGTAGTGTGCTCTTCCTTTAATTTGCTTTAGAGACAGCTTGAAAGGTTGTAATAGCGATGATGTGAAACATAAGCTGTATTTGATTTTTCCGCTGCTATTGTGGTTTAGTTTTCAGCTTATGCACTATCTCGCCTGTTTTATGTCAAGTATGTTATTATTATATTTTATTCCATGCGCTGTGAGATATTCTACAGGTTCCTTGCTATTTCAAATTCCCTTCTTCCCTTTCTTTGGCGACCATCCCGTGCTGGTTGGACAACGCCACAACGCACTTTCGTTGGAAATGTCAGCTGGTGCGGGGCGAGCCGTCACATTTGGTATCAGAGCTCTAGGTTGCGTAGTTAACCTAGGGAAGACACCAGAGAGAGATAGTACGTATATGAGAGCGCGTATTTTTGATATTTTGGTTTTCAAAAGCTATATATATACTATTAGTCTATTTAAGGATGAAGTCGCACTGCACTGGCCCCACTGAAGAGATGGTTAATCGTTTCTCCTTACAGATTGAACGATGAGCCGATATACTAGGGGTACTGGTAGAGGGGCTAATAATGGGAATGCTCCTGATATGAGGACGATGTTCATTGACCTCATGAGAGAGATGCTTAAGGATATTCAGAGGGCAGCTCCTAATGCTGCAAATGGTGGTGGTGTAGTGGTGCAGGTGCCTAGAGCCGATTTCGCCAAGCTTTGCAAGGATTACACTAGTCTTGGTGGGAAGCCGTTCCATGGAATGGAATCGGCTACAGAAGTTCAGGATTGGTTGGATAGCTGTGAGCATATCTTCAAAGACTTAGGTATCGAGGATGCAACGAAGAGAAAGCGGGCATCCCGTCAGCTGCAAGGACGGGCGATGAATTAGTGGAATGCTATTAAGGCAGCTACTCTAGAGGATCAAGTTACATGGGATCGGTTTAAGGCCCGATTCAGTGATAAGTTTATCCCAGCTGCTCAGAAATCATAATTGTTTAGGAAGTTCTTGGAACTTAAGCAGAATGGTAGAGCAGTCTCGCAGTATATTGCTGAGTTCGATACTTTATCGAAGTATGGATTATCTCTTATTGACACTCCCGAGAAGAAGAATGAGAAGTTCATAACAGGCACAGATCAATACTTGGGGGAAAGGCTTATTAACCACATCGATGAGACGTTTAAATCGATTGTGGGAAAAGCTTTGAGATCAAAGAGTCTATACCCTAAGTCGAAGACTGAGGTTGCATCTGTAGAGGAACCAAAACCGCAAGCAAGCGGTGGAGGCAAGAATGGTTCTCAGAATAAGAGAAAGCAGAATCAGACCAAGGATGGCCAGAAGGAAAAAAAATAAGAAAGACGTTGAGTGCTTTAGCTATGGCAAGAAGGGCTATTATGCTAAAGAATGTCCAACAAAGCTAGCGGACAGGAAGTGCTACAACTGCGGCCAGATGGGACATCACAAGGATAAATGTCTGCAACGCCCTAAAGAGAAGCAGATTGTGAAAGCATATGCTCTTAATGTTGTTCCTTCTTCGTCGAATGCCCCAACTGCGACGGAGAAAGGAAAGAATGTCATCATTCAAGGTATGCTTTCTGTTTATGATGTTCCTGTTCGAGTATTGTTTGATACCGAAGCTTCCCGTTCCTTCATATCTAGTGACCTGGTAGATAGGTTGGGATTGGAACCCGAGATAGTCGATAGACCTTTAGCGGTGACGAACCCGATTGGTGGTTCAGCTAGCCTTAACATGATTTGTCGTAATGTGGACTTATTGAGTCCTGGATGCATGTTTGTGATTGCTTTGTTTTGGGCTTTACTGGGTTTGGCATTATTTTCGGAGGTTATTGGCCCCAAAGATACGGGGTGGTGGTAGACTGTGAGGGCTTTTTGGTGACAGTTAGAGCGGATGATGGGCGGAGGGTAGTGTTTGGTGGTCTACCTAGTAATGGGGTAATGGCTAGTTTTCTAAATTCCCTCGACATCCCGCATGATGAGTTGTCAGATGTGCCCATGGCTGGCCAGTATCCGGACGTCTTCGAGGAAGTGACCGGACTTCCACCACACTGAGAGATTGAGTTTCGTATTAATTTAGTGAAAGATGCCAGGCCTATAGTGATGCCACTTCGTCGTATGGAGCCAAGGGAGCAGCGAGAGTTGGGGTGCAAGTAAGCGATCTGTTGAAGAAGGAATTTATCAGAAGAAGTGTCTCCGAGTGGGGAGCACCAATTTTGTTTGCTACCAAGGCAAATGGTTCCCTTCGATTGTGTGTGGACTACTGCGAGTTGAATAAGGTGACGAGGAAGAATAAGTATCCTCTACCGCGGATAGATGATTTGTTTTATCGGTTGAGTGACGCGAGAGTGTTCTCTCAGTTGGATCTCGTGACAGGTTTTCATCAGCTTAGGGTGGAAGCTGAGAGTATAGCTTAAACGGCCTTTCGGACGCCATCTGGGTTCTATGAGTGGTTGGTCATGCCATTCGCGTTGACCAATGCACCAGCATATTTTGTGGATCTTATGAATAGAGTATTCCGAGATCAATTGAATAAGTTTGTTCTTGTGTTCGTGGATGACATACTTGTCTACTTGAGAACAGAGGAAGAACACAAAGAACATTTGAAGATAGTAATGGAGGTGTTGAGAAAACACCAATTGAAAGCAAAATTTTCTAAGTGTCACTTCTAGAAGAGGGAAATGAGATTCTTGGGCCATGTTGTTTCAGAGAATGGTATTGCCGTGGATCCTGCGAAGGTGGCTACGGTACAAGATTGGTTTACGCCCAAGAATGCAACAGACGTAAGAAGTTTCTTGGGATTGGAAGGATATTATCGTAAGTTTATCCAAGACTTCTCCAAGATAGCAGCACCGTTGACTTTGTTGACTAAGAAGAATCAAGCTTTCGTCTGGGACGAAAAGTGCGAGAATGCATTCAAGAGTCTAAAGAAAAAGTTGACATGCGCACCAATGTTAGTCATTCCTAAAGGAAATGAAGAGATGACGGTATACACAGATGCCTGTGGTACCGGACTAGGTGCTATATTGAAGCAAGGAGGTAGGGTTGTGGCTTATGCTAATCGGCAACTGAAACCGCATGAGAAAAGGTATCCTACCCATGATTTGGAATTGGCAGCGATCGTGTTCGCATTGAAGATGTAGAGACATTATCTCTTGGGAGAAAGATTCGAGTTGTTTACCGATCATAAATTATTGAAGTATCTTTTCTCTCAGAAGGATCTAAGTCTACGACAGCAAAAATGGTTAGAATTCTTGGCTTCCTACGATTTCGATATCGCATATACACCAGGAAAGGGCAATGCGGTAGCTGATGCATTGAGTAGAAGACATGTCAGTTTAGGGGCTATGTTTCTAGAATGGAAGCAACTGGAGTACATCGCTGGGTATGATTTTAGACCAAAGTGCAAATTGGATCCAGAAGAATTAGCAAGTTTGATGATCAGACCCACTTTGATTGAGAGGATTGGTTCCAGTCAGAGAGACGATCCTAACCTATTGGAAATCATCTCCAAGTTAGAGACGGGTATCGACGAGGAGATGAACAAGTATGGGCTTGATCGAGATGGATGGCTTAGAAAGAATGGAAGACAAGTTGTGCCCAAGGTCAATGGATTGAGAGATGAAGTGCTTAGAGAATGTCATCACTCAAAACTGACTATACATCCTGGTGGAAATAAAATGTATCGAGACATGAAGCAGACCTACTACTGGGAAAGAATCAAAAGAGACGTTGGGAAGTTTATATCCAAATGCATGAATTTCCAGCTAGTTAAAGCTGAGCAAAAGAAGCCTAGTGGTTTGTTGCAACCATTAGAAATTCCTGAATGGAAATGAGAACAAGTCTCAATGGATTTCATTGATGGGCTGCCAAGAACTAGATCGGACCATGATAGCATCTGGGTGATTGGGGACCGATTGACTAAGAGTGCAAGGTTTATACCCGTCAAGACGAATAGAACGATAGCTAAGTTAGCGGAACTATATATGAAGTGGGTAGTGAGATTTCATGGAGTACCTAAAAGCATTGTGAGTGACCGAGACCCGTTGTTTACTAGTGGGTTTTGGAAGAACTTACAAGAGGCTCTAGGGTCAAAATTATATCTCAGTACCGCGTACCACCCTCAAAACGACGGTCAGACAGAAAGGGTGAATCGAGTATTAGAAGATATCTTAAGAGCTTGCATATTAGATTTTGGTGGATCATGGGATGACCAATTGCATCTAGTAGAGTTTGCATATAATAATAGTTATCAGTCCAGTATTGGTATGGCTTCATATGAAGCTTTGTACGAAAGACCGTGCAACTCACCGTCATGTTGGTTAGAAACTGGTGAGAAGTTTTGCATGGGCCAGATGTGATAAGAGAAACCTCATATAAGATCAAGGTTATCTGACAACGAATGAAGGCTGCCCAAGATAGGCAGAAGAGTTATGCTGATAAGAGGAGAAGAGATTTAAAATTCTCCATTGGCGACATGGTGTTTGTCAAGATTTCTCCATTAAAGAGCGGATACGATTTGGTAGGAGAGGCAAGTTAACACCAAGATTTGTTGGTCCATTCCCAATCCTCGAGCAAGTTGGGAATTTGGCATATAAAGTTGAATTACCAGAGAAGATGACAGGAGTTCATAACATATTTCATGTTTCCCAGTTAAGGAAATTCATGCACGACCCCGATATGACTATTTCACCTGATCAGTTGGATGATATCGAAGTAGAACCCGAGGCGGTTGGGAACCGCAAGACGATTCGTATTGTTGAGCACGATATGAAGCAGCTTCGAAGGAAAGCAGTGAATCTAGTCAAGGTTCAGTGGGGGCGAGGATGAGAATGACTGTACTTGGGAGACAGATGAGACATTAGGAAGATGTATCCAGAACTCTTTGCCTGGTAAGATTATAATTGCAATTTAGTTTTCCGCATGCTAGGATAGACTTGTTTGTTTGTTTTTGTATGTTTGATTGTTGTGAATGGTTGGTAGGCATGCAGGATCCTTTACTTGTTTCTTAGTTAAGGAATTTTCGGGGGCGAAATTTCTTAAGGGGGGGGGGGGAAGGAATGTAACGACCCGCATTCTACGCATCAAGGGATCGTAGAATATTTATTTCTTTCTCATGTGAAGTCGTATAGCCATGTAACTTTGGGAGACGACTATTAGGGTCATTTCTCATGTTCATGATTTTTGCCAATTTTTAAATGACCGTTTTACCCCTAGCCGATCTTGTTTCGACCATAACTTTTGATTGGTAAGGAGTTTTGACCTGAAACCACTTCCATTAGATCTGTATGATGGCCTATCTTTCCGTAGGGGTCACATTAGCTAAACGGACTCACCGTTTGGGAGATACGGCTGAAACAAGGTTTAGAAGGTGAAAAACAGCTTTACCAGGCGTAATTAGGGTGATTAGCAAGAGGGCCCATAACCCATTTCAGGATTAGGGTTATGGGCAGGCTGAGAACAGTAGGAAAACAAATTTATTTCATTTTTCAGCTGCCTAAAACATTTCTCTAACCCTAGTCATGGCCTCCACTGTAACAACCCGTATTTTCAATAACCTGTTATAACATAAATCGAGGCAGAAATTAATTCTAAAATCTGAATTAAGGGAAACGGGCTATGCCATTGCGTTTGTCTCGGAAAAATACGCGAAATAGAGTCCGAGTTTTCGAAAATCGGAGTCCGTATGACCCAGTTAAGGCCCATTGAAGTTTTCAGAAATTCCTAAGTAAAAACAGATTTAAATTTTAAATTAAAAACAAGGATTAGGGCTAACTGGCGTCAGGCGGGAAAACTCCCGCCTAGACCCCCATGTCGACAGGCATGTCGACAGGGGTCTAAGGGTGTCGACTGCCCTGTCGACAGCCCTGTCGACACGGGGTGGCCGGGCAGTTTTGCCTGGTGCACCATTTGTGATTTGGGCTTGGTCTTGTGGCTTGGTTCTAGAGAATTCCTAAATCTGACGGACCTAAACTAACCTAGGGTTAATCCTAGGGCTAAAAACACTCTAATCTTCTATAAATAAGCCCCTAATCCTACCCTAAAACCTCATTATTCATTCTAGCAACCAAACTATGTCAAATTGAATTCTCAAATGGCCTCCACCTAAAAACCCTAGCCTCCAACCTCTTCATGAATCATTCCTATGAAGTTATGATGTTCATACAAGCATTTCTAAGTTGTATGAATGATCATTAGCTTGCATACATCATCAAGTTGCAAGCTTTATTTGCTAAGCTAGAGTTTTTGGGATTTTTGTTAATTGGAGCTTTGTTTTGGGTTTTTATATGCTTGCATAAAGGGCTTCTCAATCTTTATTAGTAGATTTGTGTCTTCATAATATTTGTAAGCCCTCTTACCTTCATTTTAGAAACTCTAAGGTTAATATGTGATGAAAGTTGGGATTATGCATGTTTAATAAGTTATGCATGCTTATGCGAGTTCACTATGCTATGATATGCATGTTTAATAAGTTATGCATGTTTATGCAAGTTCACTATGCCATGATATGCATGTTTAATAAGTTATGCATGTTTATGCAAGTTCACTATGCCATGATTTGCAAGTTTAATAAGTTATGCATGTTTATGCAAGTTCACTATGCCATGATATGCATGTTTAATAAGTTATGCATGTTTATGCAAGTTCACTATGCCATGATTTGCAAGTTTAATAAGTTATGCATGTTTATGCAAGTTCACTATGCCATGATTTGCAAGTTTAACAAGTTATGCATGTTTATGCAAGTTCACTATGCTAAGTTATGCAAGTCTAACATGTTATGCATGTTTAGTATGATATGTAAGATTTATCATGTATGTTGTGCCAAGTTCCCTCTTTCTATCCTTTATGCGTTATGACGAATATGTAAGCGATAGAATGACGTTGGGGGGTTTTGGGTAAAACTTAAAATACATGAAAATATAAGATTGGGAATTTACCTATTAAGTTAGGTCTACCCCTTGGGAATTTACCTATTAAGTTAGGTCTACCCAAGTATTTGTTAAACTTGTAATTATGTTTTGAAATTAAAGTGGACATGACACTTAGAAAACATAAGTGTGGCCAACTCGAGGTTGGGTTGAGTTTGTAGCGTAAACCTACCCGGAACCGACCGGCTTAACTAGTTGCTACAAACAATAGGACCCAATGTGAGAAGTTGGTCATGTTTACCTTGGACCCGAGGTTAGACTAAGTTGTGGTGTAAAGCTACCCGGACCCGCCCGGCTTAACTAGTAACCGCAACAAAGTCTAATGTGAGAGGTTAAGGCACAATTAAATTAATTAATGCCTCATGATTAGGGTTAAGTCATGGCCCACTAATACTTAACCAATTTTGGGGATACGAGGGATTAAATGGGGTTAAGTGGTGAACTGTTGGTTACACTTAACTAATTTAATCCATGATTAGTGAGGGGTTAAACCACACTTAACCCTCTTAGAAAACCCTAGCAACGTGGTCTGTTCCAGCAGTAATCCCAGTTTGGTATCATTCACAACCCTAGAGGCTAGGTTAGGGCGGGGCACGATTACTGGACTGATGTAAGCGACCAAAACGACGGCTGAGTGGTACAGCGGTGCGGGTCCAGGCGGGCTACGGACGTGCACGTAGTCCGGTGTTGGACAAACTCGAGGCACGGGTACCAGTAGGTTTAGACTGTGCATTATTTGCTTAGGTGTCTGGGGTTGACACCCGAGGGCTTGATACACCCGAAGGTGGACCCAGCACAGTCTGACTACAACAATATGTGGGCCGTATGGACACCAACACTTGACGTGTTAGGTTTATAGGGAGCCGATCGACTAGACCGTTGGGCTGGACCTTGTATTAAGGTCATCTCATGAAATTGGGCCAAAGTTTGGGCTGAGGGATCAATACCTGTTATGTTAGTTTGCTAGTACACTATGGTGCAAAACTTAATCTTCTTTATGTGATGACACCTTTATCTATTGCCAGTATGTTCATCTCAGTTTCCATCATGATGTTAGCTTTACTAGTTTATAGACTGATCGTAGTAGGGCTTACCAGTCTTTTTGACTGACCTGTTTTCTTTCGCTTCTTTTCTTCCGTTTCCCCCCCGGGTTCTCAGGGAGGGAACAGTGGTGCTTAGCTTGGATCGCTTGCTTGTTTGCTGGATAGCTCATGTATGCTTGGACATTGAGCTCGCTATGGTTTATAATCTTTATTTTGGGGATAGCACTATGTATTTCAGTATTTCTGTTTATGATGTACTAGACATGTTTATTTTGGCAGTTGACTTTATGATGTACTAAGACTTGTTTTGAGATGGTTTGAAATATTCCGCTGTTTTACTCTGTTTTACATATATATTTATGTTCTTGTTCTGCCTTGATATATCATTATGCATGCTTACCTAGTTCTAACGCCCCCCAGAAGCTAGTGCCCCCAAAAGAGTGACCCTAGCGGAGGTGGGGTGTTACAAATTGGTATCAGAGCATATGGTTTACAAGAAAGAACAAAAAGTTTTTAAAAGACTTTTGAAAAACTATTTTCAAAACAAGTATAAAGTATTTTCCAAAGAAAAGTCTAGTATTTTAAAAGGCTATTCCCCAAAAAGCCATTAGCGTTATCGTTTGTTCCCTTGACCTAATCTTATCTTATCTTTCGTTTCAGTATGGCTGAGAATCTTGCCATCCCGGATGGAGTAAATGTACCACTCTGGTATAGGAGACTTCTTGAAGCTAGGGCGGTAGCTGGCCCCGCAAACCCTACTCCCACTCCTCCTCCTGTAGTTGAGAATCCTCCCCCTAATGTCCCTCCTCCGGTGGTTCCTGTTCCTCCTCCCATTGCTAATGTTCCTCCTCCTCCAGTTGCTGAGGCTCCTCTTCCTCCTCCTCCCCCTCAGCATCCTCAGGTTGAGTTCACGAAGGTTTGTAAAGACTTCAAGGCGATGGGAGGCAAGAATTTCCTAGGCACGGAATCTTTTGTTGAAGCTAGGAATTGGCTGAAAGACACTGAGGACTTATTTGCTATCTTTGGGATTGATGACGAGAGGAAAATCTTATTGACAGTGTGGCTTTTGAAGGATGAAGCGGCCTATTGGTGGGAGGTCACCAATGGGACGAGACCCGTTGAGACTTGGGCCGATTTGAGGGCTAGATTTGTGGCCAAGTTTCTATCTTCTGCTGAGGCGAATTTACAGATGGAGAAGTTCATTGCATTAAAGCAAGGTGATATGTCTGTCAAGGAGTATGTGAACAAGTTTAATCAGCTGGCCCGTTTTGGTTTGGATATGGTGAACACTCCTGAGAAGAAGGCTCTTCGATTTGCTAGAGGGTTGAATGAGCCGCTGCAGGGTTTGGCGATGTCACATATTCCGCATGGGGCTACTTTTGAGAGTTTGGTCAATATGGCTCTACTTCAGGGAGATGGAAAGAAAGAGGTCAAGTCGAGTGATACTCAAGCAAAGAAGACTGATTCTCAAGGTAAAGGCAATCAAGGTGGTCAAAGCAGTCAGGGGAATCAGAGCAAGAACAAGAAGGGAAACAACAACAAAGGCAAGGGAAAGTGCAATTACTGTGGTGCGCCTGGACACTTTGCTAAGGATTGTAGGAAGAAGAAAAGGAAGCTTAGTGGTGGATGTTTTTCCTGTGGTGAGACTGGACACTTCAGCAAGGAATGCCCGAAGAAGAAAGGACAGGCTGGACCTTCAGGAGGGCAAGTTCATGCTCTCAATACCGCTCCAGTTCCCGATCGAGGTAGTGTTTCTGTTGAGAACCTTGTTTATGTTTCTGATCTTCCAGTTCGTACCTTGTTTGATTCTGGTGCATCACATAGCTTTATTTCATCTGATCTGGTTGATAGTTTGCACCTTAGTACTAGCTTAGTGGATGATCCCGTTTGTGTTTCGAATCCCATTGGGGGTTCTGCTCATCTATCTATGATATGTGAGGATCTGAGGATCTCTATACTCAGTGTAGAGTTCTTGTGTAGTGCGTATGTTCTTGGTTTCAGGGGATACGGATTGATTTTGGGCATGGATTGGCTGTCTAGACATGGAGCCATTCTTGATTGTGAGCATAGGGTTGTGAGGCTTGTGACTCGCCTTGGCAACACCTTAGAGATTTCATGCAATCCGAAGAATCCCGTCATGTTGTGCTATCTTGAATCTCTCGACTCGTCAGAGGAAGCCCTTCAGTCTGTAAGGGTGGTCCGAGATTATCCAGATGTTTTTGAAGAAGTTAAGGGGTTGCCCCCTAAACGAGAGATTGATTTTCGCATTTATCTGGTGGATAATGCTAAGCCTGTTTCTTTGCCCGTTCGGCACATGGCTCCGCGTGAGAGACGGGAGCTCAGCAAACAAGTAAAGGAGTTGCTTGAGAAGAACTTCATCAGACGAAGTATATCCGAATGGGGAGCGCCTGTGGTGTTTGCTACTAAGGCAGATGGTTCTCTTCGACTCTGTGTGGACTATAGAGAATTAAATAAGCTGACTAAGAAGAACAGACACCCGTTACCGAGGATCGATGATCTCTTTGACCAGTTTGTTGGTGCTTCTGTTTTCTCTCAGCTTGATCTTGCTACTGGATTTCATCAGCTCAGAGTGGCTGAAGATAGTATAGACAAGACTGCATTCAGAACTCCAGATGGATTCTTTGAATGGCTTGTTATGCCGTTCGGTTTGACGAATGCACCCGCGTATTTCGTGGACTTGATGAGTAGGGTGTTTCGAGAGTTCTTGAACAAGTTTGTCGTGGTCTTTGTGGATGATATTCTGATCTTCTCCAAGGATGAAGAAGAGCACGCGAGGCATCTTGTAGAGGTGTTGGGTACGCTTAGAGCGCATCAGTTAAAGGCCAAGTTCTCCAAGTGTCACTTTTGGAGAAGGGAAGTTAGATTCCTTGGGCATATCGTATCCAAGCAAGGCTTAGCGGTGGATCCCGCTAAGGTGGTTGCAGTTCAGGATTGGAAGACTCCAAGGAATGCAACCGAGGTGAGAAGTTTTCTAGGTCTTGCGGGTTTCTACCGGAAGTTCATCAAGGACTTCGCGAAGATATCCGCTCCTCTTACTAAGTTGACGAAAAAGAACTTAGTTTTTGCTTGGGATATGGACTGTGAGCTTGCTTTTCAAAGACTCAAGAGAGCCCTTACCTCAGCACCAGTTCTAGCTTTACCCGATGGTGGTAAGATGTTTACCGTGTACACTGATGCTTGTGGCACGGGATTGGGCGCCGTTCTGATGCAAGAGGGCAGAGCTATATGTTTTGGTGGAAGGCAACTTAAGGTGCATGACAAGAATTATCCCACTCATGATCTAGAGCTGGCAGCGATAGTGTATGCACTCAAGGCTTGGCGTCATTATCTTCTGGGAGAGAGATTCGAGCTGTATACTGATCATAAGTCTTTGAAGTATCTCTTTTCGCAGAAGGATCTGAACTTAAGGCAGCAAAGATAGATGGAATTCCTGGCGTCCTATGATTTTGATATAGCCTATACCCCTGGCAAGGGGAATGTTGTAGCGGATGCGTTGAGTAGAAAAAGGTTGACACTAAGTCCTCTATTTGTTGAGATGAAGAATTTAGAGTTCTTGGCAACCTTTGATTTTTCTTTGACAGTTGAGTCGATGACCGGTTCTTTAGCGTCTCTTGAGCTCAGACCTACCCTTCTAGAATAAGTTGGGGCTTCGCAGAAGGAAGACCCTAAGATAATTGAGATCATGGATAAGCTGATTCGAGGGGAGACATCTAGTCACCTTGCTCGGTATTCTATAGATGATAAGGGTTGGCTGAGGAGAGACGGAAGGCTTTGTGTTCCGATGGTAGAAGACTTGGTGAGGAAAGTTCTTGATGAAGCACATCGCTCCAAGTTGACTATACATCCGGGTGGAGATAAGATGTATAAGGATATGAAGCGCATTTTCTTCTGGCCTGGAATGAAGAAGGATGTGGCAGAGTTTGTCGCTAGATGTGTTGTTTGTCAGAGAGTAAAAGCCGAGTCGAAGAAGCCCGGTGGGCTATTGCATCCTCTAGAGGTCCCGCTATGGAAGTGGGAGAGTATTTCTATGGACTTTATTGATGGGCTCCCAAGGTCAAGGAAAGGGAATACGAGCATTTGGGTCATTGTAGATAGGCTTACGAAGAGTGCTCATTTCATTCCGGTGAAGAGCAAGAGGACCGCATCTTGGCTAGCGTCCGTATATCTTCGTGAGATAGTACGACTACATGGAGTCCCTTCCAGCATAGTCAGTGACCGAGACCCCATCTTTACTAGTCAGTTCTGGAACAGTTTGCAGGAAGCTATGGGCACGAGATTGAACTTGAGTACGGCTTATCACCCACAAACGGACGGTCAGACAGAAAGGGTGAATAGGGTACTTGAGGACTTGTTGAGGCTTTGCATTCTGGATTTTGGTGGTACTTGGGAAGACCATCTTCCTCTTGTTGAGTTTGCATATAATAACAGTTATCGGGCAAGCATAGGGATGGCACCATTTGAAGCTTTATATGGGAGGCCGTGCAAGTCGCCTACATGTTGGTGGGAGACTACAGAGAAGCTCATACTTGGGCCTGACATGATTAGAGATACATCCGAGAAGGTCGAGTTGATTAGAAGACGGATGAAAGCGGCCCAAGACCGACAGAAATCTTATGCTGATAAGCGAAGATCCGATTTGGAGTTTGATGTTGGGGATATGGTTTTCGTAAAGGTTTCTCCTTTGCGGAATGTGGTCCGATTTGGAGCTGTTGGGAAGTTAGCACCGAGATTTGTTGGACCCTTCCCTATCATAGAGAGAATTAGGAAGATGGCTTATAAAGTGCAATTGCCCGAGAAGCTGTCCGGAGTGCATAATGTCTTCCATGTCTCGCATCTCCGAAAGTGCCTACATGAGTCCGCTGAGGTGGTTGAACCTAGCATTCTTGAAGACGTGGAAGTAGAGAAAGAGGCAACTTTGAGGAGAGCTCCGATTCGTATCTTGGGGACAGAGACCAAGAAGCTAAGGAGTCGAGAGGTCAAGCTGGTGAAGGTTCAATGGGGTGAAGCCGAAGAAGACGCAACTTGGGAAACCGAGGAGAAGATGCTTGGGCTTTATCCATTCCTTTTTGAGGGTACACTCTCAATCTCTTTCCTTTGTTAGCATATCTTTCTCTTTGCTATCCATGTTTATCTAGTTATCGTGCTAATCTTGTCATGAGAACCTTAGGAAGAAACCCTTTGGATGAAACATGTGTTTGAGACATGTTATGTTTGATGGTTGCAAGTGGTTGCAAGTGTTTGCAAGTGGTTACTCGTGGATGCATGATACACATTAGGCACTAGATCGGCTCACACACTCCTCATATTGCATGTGCATGAGTGTTTATGCTTATTCTTGGATGAAATTTGTATGCCATCACATGGATGTTGCATATGGATGTATGATTGAGCACGCATGTAGATATTATACATTATGTTAGGGATTTGCATACATATGGATACATTTCACTAACATATTTTGCATTGATCTTTGCATTAGATAAGTACATATACACACACTTTTGCATATGTTCATACAGCATTTAGAATCTTTTAAGGACAATGATTGCTCGTGGATGATGCTTTGAGTAGATGGATGATTGGATGGTAGGATACGTTCTTCCTAACTTAAAGATTTCGGGGACGAAATCCTTTAAGGAGGGGAGAATGTAACAACCCGTATTTTCAATAACCTGTTATAACATAAATCGAGGCAGAAATTAATTCTAAAATCTGAATTAAGGGAAACAGGCTATGCCATTGCGTTTGTCTCGGAAAAATACGCGAAATAGAGTCCGAGTTTTCGAAAATCGGAGTCCGTATGACCCAGTTAAGGCCCATTGAAGTTTTCAGAAATTCCTAAGTAAAAACAGATTTAAATTTTAAATTAAAAACAAGGATTAGGGCTAACTGGCGTCAGGCGGGAAAACTCCCGCCTAGACCCCCATGTCGACAGGCATGTCGACAGGGGTCTAAGGGTGTCGACTGCCCTGTCGACAGCCCTGTCGACACGGGGTGGCCGGGCAGTTTTGCCTGGTGCACCATTTGTGATTTGGGCTTGGTCTTGTGGCTTGGTTCTAGAGAATTCCTAAATCTGACGGACCTAAACTAACCTAGGGTTAATCCTAGGGCTAAAAACACTCTAATCTTCTATAAATAAGCCCCTAATCCTACCCTAAAACCTCATTATTCATTCTAGCAACCAAACTATGTCAAATTGAATTCTCAAATGGCCTCCACCTAAAAACCCTAGCCTCCAACCTCTTCATGAATCATTCCTATGAAGATTATGATGTTCATACAAGCATTTCTAAGTTGTATGAATGATCATTAGCTTGCATACATCATCAAGTTGCAAGCTTTATTTGCTAAGCTAGAGTTTTTGGGATTTTTGTTAATTGGAGCTTTGTTTTGGGTTTTTATATGCTTGCATAAAGGGCTTCTCAATCTTTATTAGTAGATTTGTGTCTTCATAATATTTGTAAGCCCTCTTACCTTCATTTTAGAAACTCTAAGGTTAATATGTGATGAAAGTTGGGATTTATGCATGTTTAATAAGTTATGCATGCTTATGCGAGTTCACTATGCTATGATATGCATGTTTAATAAGTTATGCATGTTTATGCAAGTTCACTATGCCATGATATGCATGTTTAATAAGTTATGCATGTTTATGCAAGTTCACTATGCCATGATTTGCAAGTTTAATAAGTTATGCATGTTTATGCAAGTTCACTATGCCATGATATGCATGTTTAATAAGTTATGCATGTTTATGCAAGTTCACTATGCCATGATTTGCAAGTTTAATAAGTTATGCATGTTTATGCAAGTTCACTATGCCATGATTTGCAAGTTTAACAAATTATGCATGTTTATGCAAGTTCACTATGCTAAGTTATGCAAGTCTAACATGTTATGCATGTTTAGTATGATATGTAAGATTTATCATGTATGTTGTGCCAAGTTCCCTCTTTCTATCCTTTATGCGTTATGACGAATATGTAAGCGATAGAATGACGTTGGGGGGTTTTGGGTAAAACTTAAAATACATGAAAATATAAGATTGGGAATTTACCTATTAAGTTAGGTCTACCCCTTGGGAATTTACCTATTAAGTTAGGTCTACCCAAGTATTTGTTAAACTTGTAATTATGTTTTGAAATTAAAGTGGACATGACACTTAGAAAACATAAGTGTGGCCAACTCGAGGTTGGGTTGAGTTTGTAGCGTAAACCTACCCGGAACCGACCGGCTTAACTAGTTGCTACAAACAATAGGACCCAATGTGAGAAGTTGGTCATGTTTACCTTGGACCCGAGGTTAGACTAAGTTGTGGTGTAAAGCTACCCGGACCCGCCCGGCTTAACTAGTAACCGCAACAAAGTCTAATGTGAGAGGTTAAGGCACAATTAAATTAATTAATGCCTCATGATTAGGGTTAAGTCATGGCCCACTAATACTTAACCAATTTTGGGGATACGAGGGATTAAATGGGGTTAAGTGGTGAACTGTTGGTTACACTTAACTAATTTAATCCATGATTAGTGAGGGGTTAAACCACACTTAACCCTCTTAGAAAACCCTAGCAACGTGGTCTGTTCCAGCAGTAATCCCAGTTTGGTATCATTCACAACCCTAGAGGCTAGGTTAGGGCGGGGCACGATTACTGGACTGATGTAAGCGACCAAAACGACGGCTGAGTGGTACAGCGGTGCGGGTCCAGGCGGGCTACGGACGTGCACGTAGTCCGGTGTTGGACAAACTCGAGGCACGGGTACAAGTAGGTTTAGACTGTGCATTATTTGCTTAGGTGTCTGGGGTTGACACCCGAGGGCTTGATACACCCGAAGGTGGACCCAGCACAGTCTGACTACAACAATATGTGGGTCGTATGGACACCAACACTTGACGTGTTAGGTTTATAGGGAGCCGATCGACTAGACCGTTGGGCTGGACCTTGTATTAAGGTCATCTCATGAAATTGGGCCAAAGTTTGGGCTGAGGGATCAATACCTGTTATGTTAGTTTGCTAGTACACTATGGTGCAAAACTTAATCTTCTTTATGTGATGACACCTTTATCTATTGCCAGTATGTTCATCTCAGTTTCCATCATGATGTTAGCTTTACTAGTTTATAGACTGATCGTAGTAGGGCTTACCAGTCTTTTTGACTGACCTGTTTTCTTTCGCTTCTTTTCTTCCGTTTCCCCCCCCAGGTTCTCAGGGAGGGAACAGTGGTGCTTAGCTTGGATCGCTTGCTTGTTTGCTGGATAGCTCATGTATGCTTGGACATTGAGCTCGCTATGGTTTATAATCTTTATTTTGGGGATAGCACTATGTATTTCAGTATTTCTGTTTATGATGTACTAGACATGTTTATTTTGGCAGTTGACTTTATGATGTACTAAGACTTGTTTTGAGATGGTTTGAAATATTCCGCTGTTTTACTCTGTTTTACATATATATTTATGTTCTTGTTCTGCCTTGATATATCATTATGCATGCTTACCTAGTTCTAACGCCCCCCAGAAGCTAGTGCCCCCAAAAGAGTGACCCTAGCGGAGGTGGGGTGTTACATCCACCTTCTAATTTCATCCCAAATCGCTCCTAATCGCTTCCTAATTGAAGATTAAGCCAAGCTATATCAAATCAAGAAAAATTAGCATCAAATTGGGAATAGAGCTGCTGTGTTGCATAGAGATTAAAGCCAAATCAGATAATATTTCAAATCTATAGTTTGTTTGTGGCAAAGGTGAGTGATTAACATTGTTTTTACACTAATTACAGTTAATTAGGGTGATTAGTGCTAATTAACGAAATTATACATGTTAAAAATCTGGAAAAATGTCTAGAAGCTCTTAAATATTATTTTAAGCCTCTATTAGAAGTTTGGGTTAATTTGGTTAAGTTTTGCTAATCCTATCATTAGATTTGCTTAAATATGCTTAAGGGGAAAACATGGGTTTTGGGTATGTTTGATCCATTTTAATACACCGTATTGTTGTTTTGGTGTTTGTGGTTGATTATACATGTTGCTATGACTGTATGGTATGCTTTGTGATTGATTAGAAGAGTTAGAATGGTCGGAAACGCCGTCGTATGGCGTAAAATAGTCATTGGAAAAGTTGTTGGAAATGCTACAGGGATCCGGATCGGATCGAATAGAGGGGATCGGGTCGGTTAGCCGAATCGAACCAAGGAGATGGCATCTTCAGCAGCGTAGATAGCAAGGGCAACAAGGAAGGCCCAGACCAGATCGAATTGGGGTGAAACAAGTAAGATCGGAGTGAATGGGAATTGGGGATTTCGAACCGAAGCGAGGGAGCTTGAAGGACCCGAACCGAACCGCCTCAGGAGTATCAAACCGATCCAGAAGGGAGGGAGGGGCACCAAACTGAACGTCGACCTGGATGGAGCATCACGACCGAACCAAATCAAGCAACTTGGATGCGAGGAATGAGTTACGAACCAGATGAAGACCGATCCGGAGGAGACCAAAACCCAAGATGCAAAGGTAGTCCAATTAGGAAGTAGAACTCAGGATCCAGTTGGGAACCAACGAGTTAACTTCATGAGTCGGGCTTTGCTGCGGGACGTGTGCAAAGGGGTTATCAACGTCTATAGCTTTGATTCACCACCAAGACGGATGTTAGGCTACGTATCAGCGTAGTGGGGTAGTTATTACTCCATTGGGCATAGTGATTGTAGCATGGCTATGAGCCAGTGCAGTGGAGTCGTCATGACTTCATGGGGAAGAGTGGACATAGCAACGATTAGTGGCTATGGATCAGTGCAGTGGAGTCATCATGACTCCTTGGGGCAGAGTGATCATAGCAAGGATTTGGGTGGTCAAAGTAGTGGATATCGTATGCTTTACGCACTGAGTGAGAGATGTGAGGATAGTTGCTATGCTCGATTGTTTGCCATCATTATGACATGCGCACCCCCACCCCCATATCTTTACACCATATGTTAGTGTCACCTTAGAGTATTTTGTATCTTGGTATGCTAACTCTTTGGTTGCAGGTCCAGGTTCAGGTATGGTTTAGTATACCTGTTATTGTTCTTTTTTGCTACTTATCGCTCATACCATACTTTTGTCTGACCCAGAGTTTTATGTCTCTTCTTATTACTCTAAGTGCTCTTGAATGGGCAAACTAGAGACATGTTAGCTGGTAATGCGCGAGTAGTCGATCCAGAGACGAGCAGGAGGCTCCCACGTAAGATATATATATATATATATGTATGTATTCTCCCTGTGTCGCTGATGGTCACTACTTTGGGCATTAATAGTGCACTCTTCCTTTACTTTGCTTTAGAGACAGCTTGAAAGGTTATAATAGTGATGATGTGAAACATAAGCTGTATTTGAATTTTTCCGCTGCTATTGTGGTTTAGTTTTCAGCTTATGCACTGTCTCACCTGTTTTATGTCAAGTATGTTATTATTATATTTTATTCCATGCGCTGTGAGACATTCTACAGGTTCCTTGCTAGTTCAAATTCCCTTCTTCCCTTTCTTTGGCGACCGTCCCGTGTTGGTTGGACAGCGGCACAACGCACTTTCTTTGGAAATGTCGGCTGGTGCGGGGTGGGCCATCACAATCTGCTCCTTCGTTATGTTCATCATGTTTAATGCTGATCCTTTTTAAACTACTACCTCACTTCGTTAATTCCTTCCCAATACGCAACATTTCCAGAATAATATGGGACCACCTGGTGCCACGTCAAAGGATAAACTTGCCAACCCTTTCTTTGTTACATGCTAGGATGATTTCTTTTTGCAAACAAGAACCCACTACTTTTTTTAAATTTACCTGCTCCTTCTTGAATGCCAACTTCCTCACGAAAATCCACTAACGGCTAAAACACTTTTAAATAATCCATCTTCAGTCTCTAGAAACAAACGCGCCTGACTTAATTTTATGCTCTTCGTTCTTTGAACTTCACTACTGTTTGGTTCCTTCCCACTGAGCTGTCATCGCCATTTCTTCGCGGCCATCCACGCAGGCTTTGTTTTTCACGTACTTCGTTCCAAAATGCCTGATAGTTCAGAACGCAACTTTTCCTATTCAAAACTTCCCCAGGCAAAACTTTATCACTACCGCTACCATGTTAAAACATGTATTACGTCCCAAATAAAATGCCCAAAAATTTCACTGTTTCGAAAATCCCTTTTTTGCATGTATTTTTCCACCACGTCAGTTCCTTTTGTTCAATTACTGTCTTTTGGTTCCATCGCATCTTGCATTCCATACTTCTTCACTGACTTCCTTCAACCTTCTAATGCCTGATTAATTCTTCACGTAATAACATACCACAGTAATCACGAAAGCATCCAACTACATCTCCCTCAATTCCACAACATACGACGTCTTCCTTCTCACAAACAATCTCCACATCACCACTGTCTTTACACTGCTTCGTGCCTGACTTCCAATTCCTAAAATGAGATCACGGCTTCCACGAAAACCCCACGCTGCAAACACACCACCTCGTTAATATTGCCTTCTAGTTTCTGCCCACATACGCATGCTGTACTTTGTCAGCAAATGCACTCAACCCCGACGATCTGATGCTAATCGGAGACCGACCATTGATGCAACTCACCATCCCTCACCTCTGCCCAAAGCCGTAGGCATCTCGACATCGTCCTTCAACTATAAACAGCCATTAACCGACTCTACCTTTCGGCAAGATTTTGACCATCACAAGACGTAATTACAGATCGTAGCCGTCTAGATAGAAAAGCTCGAAGAGCTTGCTGTTTTCCTAGTTATGAGCTTACTGAGATGATATGTGGAATTTGAGATCAAGAAGGAAGAAAGTGTTCACGTTTCAGCCATTGATTTAAGTATACTGGCGGTAGATAATGTTTTGACCAAACGCAAGAATGATTTAGGATTTTGTTGTTATGCCTTTTATATAGGGAAGGAGTATTAATATTATATTATTAATCAATTACTTCACTCTGAAGTAATGCGATAAAACCACCACAAACAATCTCCGATCAAAATGAAAATTCCTAAACTTAGCATAGAAAAATATTTCGGACACGATGGGACAAGTTTCGTCGGATACCAATATCATTTGTGAAAAGTCCTTTATAAATCATAAGCGAAAAACATGCGTTTAAATTTCCTATGGTCACAAAATAAATTCAAATAACTTGAAACTTGAAACATTACAAGACCTCATCATTACGGATGCAATAAAATTAGTTTCACTGAAAATAGAGTTCGTTTGATAATCCGTTATTCAAATCTACGCGTAAAACACCTTATTTTGGACACCCAAAATATCCGGTCTCAAAAAATGACAAACTATATATCTATTCTAACTCTAAACATTAATACGAACTCAATGGAATTCGTTTCGTGGCTTAATTCGATCGATGACTTAAGTTATGGTCAAAAACCCTTTTTAAAACAAATTAAATTATAAATAAATCACTATAATTTATAATTAATTCCATAGCGACTTTTCTAAATCTGAATTGGATATAAATAACAAACTATAACATGAAATCTCCATTTTTCTCTTTCATTAGAAAATTATTACCAATCGATTCCAATGTTTCTTGTTTCACGGAGTTCCAACTTATATCGGATTCTGTATATTCAATTGAAGTTCAAAACTCAATATTACTAACTACCGCGCCATTTCGAGCTCGATTTACAATTATATATAAATTAAACGTTTAAACTTCATTATAAAAACGAAATATATATTTTAAACACATTTGTAATTCCAAATTAATATAATAAATTAAATTAAATATCAAACTGCCGAAAATACGAGATGTTACATTCTTCCCCTCTTAAAAGATTTTCATCCCCGAAATTACTAAGTTTGGAAAAATGTTACAACCCATTAACTTTTCAAACTTCAATTTATTTTAAATCGAAAACCAGTCCACTATTGAAAATAAAACTTTTCAAAAATACCAAAAATTTTCTAACATATTAAATTTCTGGAAAAATTCGGCAAAGTCTCCCCTATACGGAGTGACTTCTGCGATATCGCAGGATCAAATAATATATATACATCTACCCACACGGTCGGAAAACAAAATTTAAAACCCAAAAATTATATTTTCATGTAAGCGTACCTTATGCGAGCGCTATTGAGCATACTAGCTCAACTTATTGCGATGTACTCAACCAAAAGCAACCACAAAGCCTTCTGGCACCTATACTCAACTCAATTCATCATATAAGTAACAAATACATGAAATTCTTCAATAATACTCCATTAATTAACAGATTAACTAACCAATTTCCAAAATTCTGCATACAATCAACAAACGGTACACAATCAACATGAGCCAATCATTTAAGTGAATTCATATTCAATATTAATATTTACTTATATTCACTGGTTTTAATATCAATCGATTTATATCAGATTGATTCCACTTTCATTATTATTGAATCTGTTTCTAATTTATCTTTACTTAACCAAGTTAATTTCACTTTCATATTCGATTTACTAATAAGTTTTCAAAACTAGTTTATTGCCATATCAAAATTCAAATTCTAATTCATTTTAATTCCAAATTAAAATTCTAATTCACAAATCCCATATGTGAATTCTCTTTTGATTATATTATACCATTCAAATTTTTAATTCAACTTTAAATTCTATTCAAATCAATCAAACAAACAACCAATATCTCAATAATTTGTTAAAAATTATTTCCTTCATATACAAAAATATACTTTGGGCAAAATTATTTCATTTACCCTCTTTACAAAACAATATAGTGTCAATTTGCCAGTTGAAAATCAAACTAGTCAAATAAAACAATACAAAACATTTATATATAAAATATACAATTACGCGCTCTTATATATATACACTCATCTCAATCTAGGGCATTACTAACCCTATCTCTATTGAATTATACCACAGAGCTAAGGTAATTACTAAACCAATAGCTCTGATACCACTGTAATGACCCGGGGGATTCGACGCCCGAATTCCAACAATAATACATAAACCCGTATTACTTGCTAGAACTCAAGTATCAAAAACACCAGATAGTTAATGAAAGAAAATAGAGAGTAAGATAAGAAAGAAAGAAATATTAGAATAGAAGAAGAAGAAGGATAACTACGACAACATCAGAGTCTCACATCATAGCTCAATAAAATATAATAGAAACAAAACTTTATTGAGAGCTTTCAAATAAAAATTTGCAATCATCATGGTACAGCAATACATCTGGACAGTTATCATAATCTGTCCTCATATACGACACACAGTGGAATAAAACTAGATATATACATCTGAACTCTTCCATCTTATCTTCGGACTTCACATCATCTGATAACCTGAACCTGTATAACACGGACTTGCCCGAGCATTTACAAAACACCGGATTAGTCTGGTGAACCAGAGTGAGAAAACTCGCTAAGTTTAAAAACATCACCCAACTTGATTTTAAAGTCAAATCACTTCTTTTTGAAATAATAGCTTATTCTGATATTATAATAGTGTCCAAACACAAATAAATATCAATCTAGCGGAATGTTTTCATCTCACGTTACACATATATAGTATATAATCAAAAACTGCGGGCTCTTATTGGAGAATGGATTTCCAACTGGCAAGGTATGGGACCACCTTCCAACAGTGTATCTCTAGGGAGGAATACACCGGGTTCAACAAGAACATCCTGCAATCCAGGCTAAGCATGACCGGACACTCATTTCACTTGAGTGTGCCGAATGTATATCACCAACGGTTAGGCTCAAACCACCGTTTCCCAAAAAGGGACAGCACTGACGTAGATTAAAGAATGAAATGGATTTGCTCTAGATAGGTGATTATACACCCTACTTACGTGCGACCCACTTAGCCATGCGACCTACATGATTTTGTACCATTTCCCAGTTGTAGAGGCTTGAGGTTTAACACTACCTTTAGAACATCACATCAACAACACTTTGAATGCCACATCCTCAGATCCATCAAATCACTAATTGATGTCCACAAATATACTCTGGATGTAAAAGAAGGGCCTTTCTTTGCCACCAACATGGTATATTTGTAAAAATCAACGTACGTGACTCTTAAGAAATACTCTGTCAAACATTCGTCCGTACAAGTCATCCAGGAACAGGATGAAACGAAGGTACCCTCCTACCACATCCTAAGTATCACCCAAGATATCAGTAGCGAGTAGTTCTTGCAAATCCGTAGATTTCAACCATGACAGACCCCAGTATATCTCCGGGTCGAATCAGAGATTTTAAGTGGTTATTCCATTTTATGAAGATTTACGGTCTTCGATTTCTCCATCTCGATCAGCATTTGATATTTTCAACATTTTCGTATTTGCTAGTCGGAATGATATTCAAATATAAATTCGATCGCGGTCTTTCCATACCAACAATCGTATGGGCCAGATTTGATAGTCGGTTATTTAACTATTAAATAAACAACCATTCAACCATAAAATAAAAATAAACTTACTGGTTCAGTACTCAACATCACTTTTCTTCTTTAATTAAAAATATTTGTTTAATAAATCTCAAAATCTTTTAATGATTCAAATATAGTTTTTTTCACTTCTTATTTCCTATATTTTGGAAATATCATCATATACGTACATATATATATATGTATGTATACACACACACATTCTCAATCCTTTCATTTCCGTTACTTGGAAACCTCTATATATATTCTCAAATCCTTAAACTTCAACATTTGTTAGACCCTGACCGTAAATCAGTAAGCGAACAATTCCCTAAGTATCAACCCCGAAGACCAAAATCAACATCAGAATAATATTCAGAAAATCACTCAACTTAACCAATCCCGGTTAGGTTCTAATTCTTATCTTAACTCCTTATCAACCCATACTATTCCATTCTAATTCATTTGACCATTTTCACTTTGAAAATCTCATTTCAATTCCATTCATTTCACTTAATCTCGTTATTAAGTCTCACTTATTTAAAATTGACTTTTTAACTCCACATCTCTTTTATAAATCTTATTTATAAACTCAGGTTTAATATAAACCCTTTATATCTCGATTTCTTTTTACTTAATTTAAATATTAAGTAAACATTTATTTTAAGCTGTCATATTCGCATAAAAATCCTTTTATAACTTCATTCCTAAAAAATCTAGTTTTAAATATATACCCAATTATAAACTCTTTCACATTTTTACTATATTTCATTACTCTCGATTACTTAAATCATTTTCCATTTAATAAAAGTAATCTCTAAATTTTAAGTAATAATTTATTTCAACATTAACTATTGTAAAATTAGATAACTGCTTTATTAACTAAAATAAATAATAAATTTCCTTTTTAAAGTCTTATTAAAATTTAACTCTTCGTCACTATTCCATTTGATTAATTAAAAGTAAATACATCAAATAACCAATTCCAAATAAAATATTTGAATTAGTTAAACTCAACTCATGATTATCTCGTTAATCAATTCCAAATAAACACTTTCATTAAATTAATTAATAATATAATTAATTTAAATAAATTCCTTTAAATCGTCTCGTGGAAACAATATGTCCCAACCGTTAACCCTTGGGTTAATTTCTACTCAATATCTTATAAATGTTATCATCATACAAATTTACTTTATAAACCATTTCATAATTACTTAAAATTCAATTAATAATAAACATTAATTTCCTTTTTAATAAACTCTGATTAAAAACCCATCTTCAGTTATAACATAAATTTTATAACTTTAATTCAGTCGATTTACCTAATGGTAAATCCTTATTTATAAAACGATTGATTTTGAGTCAGTTAATGCCAATTACTCAAGCAATATTATACATTGGTTAAAAACAAACAATTGTTGAATTTCAGTTCAACGGTTAACAACTTAATCAATTGTCCAATCCACATTTGTAACACCCCGCCTTCGCCAGGGTGTCTCTTGCAAGCACTCTGACTTTGGAGGGGCGTTTGAATCAGGTAAACATGCATAATGATATATCAAGGCAGAACAAGAACATATGTATATATGTAAACATAGTAAATAAGATAAGTAAAACAGCGGAAGATTTCAAACTATTTCAAAACAAGTCTGATACAACATAATGTCAACTTTCCAAATACACAAGTCTAGATAAAAACAACATCACTGAAAAACTGAAATACACAAGTACTATCCCCAAAATAAGCGATAACCATAGCTAGCTTCATGTCAAGACCGTACATGAGCTAAAATCCCACAAGCAAGCGAATCAGAAATCCAAGCTAAGCTCCAATATTCCCACCCTGAGAACCTGGGGGGGGGGGGGGGGGGTGGGAAACGGAAGAAAAGAGGCGAAAGAAAACAGGTCAGTCAAAAAGACTGAGTAAGCCCTACTACAATCAATGTAAACTGATAAAGTTAACTGGCATGAGAAGTCGGGATAAACATAAGGATAACAACATACTAGCATGATGATTAACTAACAAGGTAGATAAAGGTATCCTCGCATACTCAGGTTTAAGGTTTTCACCACGGGTGTACTAGCATTCTAACATGTCATGTATAAACAAGAATTTATCCCTTGGCCCAAGCTTGGCCCAATATCAGGTGTTGACCTAAGTCAAGATCCAACTTCTTAGTACCAATACTAGTATAACATGATTAGGTGTTACCCTAATGTCTACATCGAAACAGGACGGAACAGAATGGTCCATAGATAGAGTTCGGGAAAAATGGGCTTTTACCACCCTAACAGATGGTACCACGCAGAAACAGACGGGTGTTACCACCCAACAAAACAGACGGTACCAACAGAATCAGACAGAGCTAAGTGTACCCTAAATCCTACCCAAGCGATCGACTCCCTAATACATAAATACCCTGTGTCGGCCCTACGATAGGGTGTATCACTCCTTAAAGTGGCAACCAATAGGCACAGGCATATTTACAGATGTCACGGCGTCTTACATCCTAAGAGGCAGACCGGGATCCATGCACGCACATGACCCGGTTGGAACGCACCATCAACACCCATCGCCATTATCAGAGTGAACCACTTATAATTAGATCAGTAAGCGTGCCCGGACCCTACCTACAGTTGGGTCAAAGTTTTGATACCAGAAAGGGTTACTGACTAATATGGGTCCCAAACAACAAATGACACAAGTATATCCCCTTGTGTCCCCAGATTAGCAGATTCAGATTAACTTATTAACAGGGTTCAGACATACAAAGTTCAGACGATCAGTTTCCAGACTAACGGATCAGATAACAGATTTTCAGACTTGACTAACCTGGTATGGGTCCTACAGATCCACAAAACAGGTTTGTTTAATTTATCAATCAAGTTAGCTTATCCAGACCAGGTATCCAATTGGTTCTTAGCCTTATCAAATTACTGAGTTGGATTGGTTAAGTATAGTTCAACTTAACCCCGTTAAATTACCGAGTTCAGATTGGTTAAGTGTAGGTTAACTTAACCCTAACCACTAGTCGTATTTTACGGTTAAGTGTCATTAAGAAATCAAGCCCGGTTCCACTTAACCTACCCATTCATGTCAAGTTGGCTAAGTGTCATGAATCAAATTTACTTAACCTTATCATGTAGCATTAATTAATTTAATGCACCTTAACCTCTCACATTAGACCTCGTTGTGGTTACTAGTTAAGCCGGGCGGGTCCGGGTAGCTTTACACCACAACCTAGTCTAACCTCGGGTTCAAGCACAACTTGACCAACTTCTCACATTGAGTCCTATTGTTTGTAGCCACTAGTTAAGCCGGTTGGTTCCGGGTAGATTTATGCTACAAACTCAACCCAACCTCGAGTTGGCCACACTTATATTTTCTAAGTGTCATGTCCATTATGTTTCCAAAACATATTACAAGTTTTCAAGCATTTGGGTAGACCTAACTTAATAGGTAAATTCCCAATGGGTAGACCTAACTTAATAGGTAAATTCCCAATCTTATGTTTTCATGTCTTTTAAGTTTACCCAACCCCAAACGCAATCCCATCGCTTACATAATCGCAATAGCGCATAAAGGATAGAAAGAGGGAACTTGGCATAAAGATGACAAAAGGTGTTGAAGTCACAAGTTTAACATGGTGGCATATGAAATGTACATATGTTCATATACTTGCATATTACATTTTTAGGCCTCAAAAGCATGCATAAAACCAAACTTAGCATATTGGTGATACATGGTGATAAATGACATGTAGAAATGGCCATAAGTTCGCATTTAGCCTCACATGCAAGTTATCATAAGAGATATGATAACTTACATGTTGCCAAAATGCAACCTTTAGCATAAAGCTTGAAGCTTTATGTTCATATACTCAAGATAAGCTTGCATAACATGATAACATGAGCAAAATGATCAACCCAAACTTGCATAACATAACTTGCATATCATATGGCAAACTTGCATATCATAACCTAGCAAACTTGCATAACATAACATGATAAACTTGCATATCATAACCTAGCAAACTTGCATAACATAACATGATAAACTTGCATATCATAACATAGCAAACTTGCATAACATAACATGATAAACTTGCATATCATAACATAGCAAACTTGCATAACATGATAAACTTGCATATCATATCATAATGATCAAACACAACTTGCATCATTCATTAACTTTAGAGTTTAAATATGAAAGTAGAAAAGGGCTTACAATGCTTATGAAGACACAAAAATATGACAAAGCCCTTATGCAATCAATTAAACCCAAAATGCAAGCTCCAATAGAAAAACCCTTGAGCAAAAATGATCAAAACCCTTGCTTTATGATGCAAATATAGAAACTTGACTTGAATGAAAGCTAATGATGCTCATACAAGCTTGAAAACACTTGTATGCATGGAAAATCTCTCATAGAAATGACTTAGGAATTTTATGAAGAGAGTGGAGGCCATGAGAGGAATGATTTTGCCATAGTTTAGTTGTATGAATGAATAATGATGATTTAGGGTTAGGTTAGGGCCTTATTTATAGAGATTAGGACTAGTTTTAGCCTTAGGATTAAACCCTAGTTCCAATCTCAACCCTCAAAACCGAATCTGGCCCCCAAGCTCAACACAACCCCAAAATGGTGCACCAGGCAAAACTGCCCGGCTGGACCAAGTCGACAGCCAAGTCGACAGGGCTGTCGACTTGGGTCCAACCAAGTCGACTCCCAAGTCGACAGGGCTGTCGACTTGGGTGCTCTGGCGGGAATTTTCCCGCCTGGCCCAATCTGACCCTAATTTCCAAATTCAAACTTGAATTTGAAATCTGTTTTTACTTTGAAATTTTCTGAAAACTTCGTTGGGCCTTAATCGGGTCATACGGACTCCGGTTTTCGAAAACTCGGACTCTATTTCGCGTATTTTTCCGAGACGAACGCAATGGCATAGCCCGTTTCCCTTGATTCAGATTTATAAATTAAGTTCTGCCTCGATTTACGTTATAACAGGTTATTGAAAATACGGGTTGTTACAACATTGGCGAAGCAGTTCATATAATTGTAATATGAAAATAACAATAAACTTGAGGAATCCAGTTAGATCCCTCCAACCTGTTTTAACCTGCATCAAATACGCTATCTCAGATAATACTATTCGATTCAATAAACAGATATAATATTTAACAATAAATAATAATAGTAATCCAATCACCCATATTTTAATTTAAAATGTTTATATCATTATAAACGTAACCAACAAGATAATTACCTCGTTTGGAAATAAATCGTTAAAATAACGATTTGATTTTGTTTGAAATAAAAGAATGTTTAATTCAGCCAATTCATTTAATATATAAATATTATTTAGCACACAACAAACAATTATCAACTATATCACACAAATTAAAAACCCAACCTATTAGAAATATAAGTGGGATAAAAACTGAGTGAGTTAAGCTCACTTTGATTTGTTCATTGAGCGGTTCAATTATAGATAAATTAAACAATCATTTAATTTAACTGTAAATTCGAGTTGTCTCCTGCATATCCAGATCAGTTCCATAATGTTCCGTTCTCCAATACGGTTCTAGCGTCTCTGGTTTGGCCCAATTCTGATAACATATCAATATGTTATTAACATTTCAATTTAACAATTTAAACAATATAATTAACTTTATAATTATACTATAAATCAACAAATCTTGTTTTAATTAAATTTTAAAACCAACGGTCAACCTTCGAAGAAAAGAAAATGTTGGGCCCAGGTGTTTCTTTCCATTTGCACGGTTTAAATTTATTTCCTTGGCCAACTTTTGTTTCCAGATTACAAACTCATGTTTTATGATTTGAATTTAATGTCCAAACCTTTTATTTCTTTCTCCATGTCTTTATTTCCATTCACACCTGGACACTTCTTCTTCACCATACTTCTTTTGTACATAGCTCTCTTCACGTTTTGCCCCATCGTTCTTTCATGTATACTGCTTTTTGTTCAAACTATGCTTCTTCGATTTATGTCCAAGACTTCTCTCATAAGGCCACGTTTCATATGCTTCTTCATTTTGTTCATCACGTTCAATGCTGATCCTTTTTAAACTACTTCCCCACTTCGTTAAATCCTTCCCAATACGCAGCATTTCCAAAATAATATAGGACCACCAAGTGCCACGTCAAAGGATAAACTTGCCAACCCTTTCTATGTTACATGCCCAGGACGATTTCTTTTTGCAAACAAGAACCCGCTACTTTTGTTAAATTTACCTGCTCCTTCTTGAGTGCCAACATCCTGTCTTTGTTTCATAATTTGCATCACAACCAACCCAACTCAAGAAAATCCACTAACGGCTAAAACACTTTTAAATAATCCATCTTAACCTCCAGAAACAAATGCACCTGACTTTATTGTCTGCTCTTCATTCTTTCAACTTCACTACTATGTTGTGCTTTGTTTGGTTCCTCTTCCACTGAGCAGTCATTGCGATTGCTTCGTGCCCATCCACGCAGGCTTTGTTTTTCACGTACTTCGTTCCAAAATGCCTGATAGTTCAGAATGCAACTTTTCCTCTTCAAAACTTCCCCAGGAAAACTTTTTCACTATCGCCGCTACGTTAACACATGTATCACGTCCCAAATAAAATGCCCAAAAATTTCACTGTTTCAAAAATCCCCTTTTCGCATGTATTTTTCCACCACATCAGTTCCTTTTGTTCAATTACTGTCTTTTGATTCCATCGCGTCTTTCAGTACATACCTCTTCGCTGATTCCTTCAACCTTCTAATGCCTGATTAATTCTTCACGTATTAACATACCACAATGATCACGAAAGTACCCAACTACTCCTCCCTCCATTCCACAACATATCGCGTATTCCTTCTCGCAAGCAGTCTCCACGTCATCACTGTCTTTACACTGCTTAGTGCCTGACTTCCAATTCATGAAATGAGATCACGGCTTCCACGAAAACCCCACGCTGCAAACACACCACCTCGTTAATATTGCCTTCTAGTTTCTGCCCACATACGCATTCTGTACTTTGTCAGCAAATGCACTCAACCCCGACGATCTGGTGCTAATCGGAGACCGACCATTGATGCAACTCACCATCCCTCACCTCTGCCCAAAGCCGCAGGCATCTCGATGCTGTCCTTCACCTATAAACCGCCATGAACTGACTCTGCCTTTCGACAAGATTCTGACCGTCACAAGACGTAATTCCAGATCGTAGCCGTCCAGATAGAAAAGCTCGAAGAGCTTGCTGTTTTCCTAGTTATGAGCTTACTGAGATGATATGTGGAATTTGAGATCAAAATGGAAGAAAGTGTTCGCATTTCAGCCATTGATTTAAGTATAACGGCAGCAGATAATGTTTTGACCAAATGCAAGAATGATTTAGGGTTTTGCTATTATGTCTTTTATACAGGGAAGGAGTATTAATATTATATTATTAATCGATTACTTCACTCCGAAGTAACGCGATAAAACCACCACAAACAATCTCCGATTGAAATGAAAATTCCTAATCTTAGCATAGAAAAATATTCCGGACACGATGGGGCAGGTTTCGTCGGATTCCGATATCATTTGTGAAAAGTCCTTTATAAATCACAAGCGAAAAACAGGCGTTTAAATTTCCTACAGTCACAAAATAAATTCAAATAACTTGAAACTTGAAACACTACAAGACCTCATCATTACAGATTCAATAAAATTAGTTTTGCTGAAAATGGTGTTCGTTTGATAATCCGTTATTCAAATTTACACGTAAAACAACGTTGTTTTGGACACTCGAAATACCCGGTCTCCAAAAATAACAAACTATATATCTATTCTGACTCGAATCATCAATATGAACTCAACAGGATTCGTTTTGTCGTGTAATTCGATCGTTGTCTCGAGTTATGGTCAAAAAACCTTTTTAAAACTATAATGACCCGCATTCCATGTATCATAGGATTGTAGATATTTATTTTCGTATTGGAGGTTTGGAAGTTGAAAAACTGCTTAAGCAAGCTTAATAGAGTAATTAGTGAATGGGCCGATAACCCATTTCAGGACTAATGTTATGGGGAGGCTGAAATGAGATAGGAAACCATCTCATTTCAATTCTCGGCCGCCACTTTCATTTGTTCAAACCTAGTAATGGCCTCCACCTTCTAAGCTACCTCCTAATCACATTCTAATCCAATATTAGGCTAATCTACATCAAATAAAGGCTAATTAACATCAAATTGGAGTTAGAGCTGCTGTGTTGCATTAGGATTCAAACAAAATCATAGATATTTTCAGATTTGAGGTTTATTTGTGGCTAAGGTGAGTGATTTGCACTTATATTCACTAATTATGGCTAATTAGGGGTGATTAGTGATAGCGAAATTTTGCATCATAAAAATCTGGAAAAAGAAGTAGAAATTCTTTAATATTATTATATGCCTCTATTAGAAATTTGGGTTAATTTGGACAAATTTTGCTAATCCTATAGTTAAATCTTGGTTAAGGGGATTAAGGGGAAAACATGGGTTTTGAGTACGTTTGGTCTATATTAACATGTTACATTGTTGTTTTGGAGTTTATGGTTGATTATACATGTTGCTATTACTGTTTGGTATGCTTTGTGATTGTATAGTAAAGTTAGAATGGTCGAAAACATCATCGTATGGCATAAATAGCTCGCTGGAAAAGTTGCAGGAAATTGGTCATAACCCCATCGTGAGGCACATACCACGACCCGACCCGATCATGAGCTGCCATCACGAGCCGCCTTCATGAGCTATTGTGTCCTCCATAAGTCTAGTAGAGCACCACAAAGCGGATCTGAGTCTTGACCACGAGACGCGAATGGAGGATCACGAACCAAAAGGAGTCCATGAGCAGGTCACGAACCGGAGCATCATCACGATCCGCCAGGGTGAGGACCACGAGCCGGGCTGGAGTCACGAACCGCGAATCGGACTGGAGGGTCATGAGCTGAACTAAGAAGAATACCATGAGTCATTTTAAAGGTCATGAACCGAAGTGTCACGAACCAGGATGATGACTAAAAACCCGAGATGCAAAGGTTGTCCAAATAGGAAGTTAGAACTCAGGATCCGAACGGGAACCAACGAGTTAACTTCATGAGTTGGACTTTGCTGCGGGATGTGTGCAAAGGGGTTATCGATATCTATAGCTTTGGTTCACCACTGAGAAGGATTACTGGCTATGGATCAGTGTAATGGGACCGTTAAGACTCCCAAGGGAAAAGTGATCTTAGCATGGCTATGATCAGCGCAATGGGACCATTAGGACTCCAAAGGGCAAAGTGATTGTAGCGAAGGATTAGTGGCTATGAACCAGCGTAATGGGGTCATTAGGACACCTAAGGGAAAAGTGGTCGTAGCAAAGGATTTGGTGATCAAAATGGTGGATATCGTATGCTTTAAGCACTGAGTGAGAGATGTAAGAATGATTGTTATGTTTGATGTTTGTTATCACCATGATATGTGCACTTCCACTTTACACTTTATTTTAGTGTTACGTTAGAGAACTGTACATCTTGTTGTGCTAACTCTTTGGTTGCAGGTCCAGGTTCAGGTATGATTATTTATACCTGTTATTTTTACTTTGTTGTTATCGCTCATACCAGACTTTTGTCTGGCCCATCATTTTATATCTCTTCTTATTACTCTGGGTGCTCCTAAACGAGCAAACTAGAGACATGCTAGGTGATTATGCGCGAGTAGTTTCCCAGAGACGAGAAGGAGGCTTCCATGTACTATTTACATATATTCTCCCTGTGTTGTAGCTGGTCTCTGCTTTGGGCATTAGTAGTGTACCTTTTCTATTTTGCTTTAGGAACAGTATTTTGAAGTTGTAATAATGGTTTGGATCATAAGCTGTATTTTGAATTCTACTGCTATGTTGATTTATCTGAAGTTTGGTTAAATATTATTTTATTTAGAGAGGAAAAGTTTGGTTAAATATTATTTTATTATATTATAATATTAGCTTGATGTCTATTACCATTTCTATCTGATGTTTATCTATTCCTACGACCACATACGAACTCCGTTTATGGTGAAAATGGACCTCTAATACAATTCGACATTCCAGACCCAATGAAACTTGTTTTATTGAATTCCGAGTCCATTTGTAAAAAGGCGCTGGTTTAAGCTCAAATGATCTATTTATTTATATCTAATTTGCGTATACTCATAATATAACTACAATTGGCGCGAAATTCAATATCTAGCAATGATAATCCATTGCGGATTTCAATAAAAAAATTGTTGAAAACGCAAGTCATTTGATTAATAGCCCTTTTTGTTGGAGAATGGAGTTTTGATGACAACAACATTATTTCAATTATCATTGGTTATAGAATATATACTAACATCTCTATTTTAGAATATATATATACATATGCAGAATTTGTATATAGGACTTAAATACTGAACACTGTACAGTTTTAGAGTTTCAAGAGATTCAGGATTTAGAGGAATTTCAGGACTCATGAGTAATCAAGCTATCAAGAGTTCGAGAAACATATAGTAATATAGTCTAGTTTATATGTAAGACTCTGAATAGCACTCAAGGTTCAAATTCTGCTTTTCAAATTTCAAATTTTGATTTTCAAATTTTGATTTCAAGTTATTTTATCTTACTTATGATTTCAAACATAAATGTTTAAAGTTTTAATGTATATATAAGTTTATATAGTTATATAGTTTTTATAGTTTTATAAGTTTTAAACCTTATAACTTTATAAATATGTTTATATAACATATTATTATGATTTCATATGATTTTACAATTTATAATACTCATTTATATCACTAAGTTTTGATTTAAAGAATTTCCAGAATAATATATATGGTTAAACACTTGAAAAAAAAAATAGTTTTAAAAAATAAAAATACATAACATATGTCGACATACATAATTGGCTATGTTGACATACAACTGTCAGAAATTCAATTTTCAAAGGAAGTGTCTTTTCACTATTTGTAACGTTTCTGAAACATTGCAACCATTCAAATCTTATAAATAGGGGTTGATTTCTAATTTTTTTTCGTACTTCATCTTCTCTATCTTCACCCCTCCTCGTACCACAATTAATATTTCATATTTTATTGATTTCGACACTTCTACTTTATCGATTTCTAATCAAATCACATTAAACTTCATCTTTTCTCAATCTCTCCCTACTACTCTCTGAATTGAAGTGCAATTGAATTATAGGGTTGTTGTAATCATTTGGGAATTGTTTGGGAAAGGGTGTGTTCCTTGTAGCCCTGAAATCAAGGAAAGAGAGCGGTGTTAACCTTGTAGCCATGAAATTAAGGGTGTATGAAGCGGTGTTAACCTTGTAGCATGAAAAAGGGATTGTACTTGGATATTGATAATAATCTGATTTTTGGAAATATTAACTGGCAAATTTTGAAATGATTATTAACACTAGTGTTGATTCATGCATTGCATCAATGTCAAAAGAGTTTGCATTCAATTATATTGAAAATTCAAGTGATCTACTGAATTATTGTACAATATAGGAAAATAAGTGTTATTTGGAAACTGGAAATTCGAAATTTGAAAAGGTGGGTTATGTGGCTGTTGAAAATTCAAATTCCGAAACGGTGTGTTACATGACTATTGAGAATTCAAATTCTGGTGAACAAATAGTGGAAATCAAAAAGGACAAATGGATATTGGATTATGGCTGTTCAAGACATATGACGACAAATCCAGAATAACTGAATAATCTAGTGTATGAAGATGGTGGAATGGTCAACTTTGGTGATAGCTCTAAAGGATATATTGTTGGCATCGGAAATGTCGTTAATTCTGAAACTCCTACTATTTCTGATGTTTTATTAGTTTGTAATCTAAAACATAATTTACTAAGTATAAGTCAACTTTGCGATAAAGGCTATAAAATAATCTTTGAAAAAGATAAATGCTTTATATAATATAGGAATTCAAAAATAATATTCGAAGGAGATATAAAGAAAAATATCTATATATTATGTATGAAAATCTCCAACGATAATCTATGTATTATGGCCATTAAAAGTGACCCTTGGATCTGGCATAAGAGATTTGGTCATATAAATTTCAAATACATCTCCAGGATTTCAAAGTTAGATTCAATTAGGGGATTACCCAAAATGAAATTCAAAGTAAATAATTTATTTGACGCTTGTCAGTTTGGAAAGTTGAAAAGGAGTTCATTCAAATCAAAGAGGAAATTACAACCTCGAAACCATTAGAGTTAATTCACATGGATCTATTCGGTCCATCCCAAATTCAATCATTAAATCATAATAGATATGTTTATGTAATAGTTGATGATTTTTCTAGATATACTTGGACTTTGTTTTGAAAGGAAATTAAACTTTTATTTACACTAAACAATTACAAGTTCTTTCAAATGTCACCAGAATTAGTACAAATCTGTACAACATTCTCTTATTACTTGACTATACAGTAATGAAAAAATATATGATAAAATACAAAATGAAACCCAAAAAACTCAAAACTTTATGTTACAAATACTCTGTCATCAGCAAACTAGTAGCATGAAACTGAGAATCAACTTCAAGTCAAACCGAGACTTCCATTCCATTAGCAACAACTGCTTCTTCATAAAAAGCAATGAACAGAAACAAGCTAACACTCAAAGATTACCTGGACTTTTTTTCTTAAAAACAAAAGTGATGCTTTTGATCAATTTAAAACCTTTTTTAAAAGAATTCAAAATTATTATCTAAAAAAAAATGTACTAACCATGGTGGAGAATTCGAAAATGAAAACTTTGAAAAATTTTGTAATAAAAAGAGAATAATCTATAATTTTTCTTTCCCTAGATGCCATTAACAAAATGGAGTAGTTGAACGTAAAAGTAGGTCGATACAAACTATGTTATCTGATAGTAACTTACCAAGGAATTTCTGGGCTGAGGAAGTTGCAATAGCCTGTTATATTTTAAATAGAATTTCAATAAGACCCTTAACTCATAAAACACCATATGACCTTTTATTTAATAAGAAACCAAAAGTATCATATTTTAATATATTTGGAAGTAAATGTTTTATTCTCTATACTAAAGAAAATTTTGACAAATTAGACTCGAAATCCGATAAAGGAAAATTTATTTATTCAGAGAGAAGTAAGGCATATACGGTTTTTAACTTAAGAACTAATACCATCGAAGAAACATTAGACATATCCTTTGATGAAAATTATAAAAATATATCAAAACATAACGAAAATGAAATTGATGAAATAAATGATGAAATAAATTAACCAAATAAACGTATAAGATTACTTAGAGATCACCCTATAAAATTATCTTAGGAGATATTGAATCCTTTGTTCGAACCCAATTAAATAATATGAGTAATTTAGCGTTTATTTCAACTATTAAACCTAAGAATCCAAAGGAAGCATCATCCGATGATTCATGGGTCCTTACTATGTAAGAAGAATTGAATCAATTCACCAGGAATGATGTATGGGAACTTGTTCCTAGAATAGAGGATAAAAATGTAATTGGAACTAAATGGGTTTATAAAAATAAAATGAATGAACACAGTGAGGTCTAAGAAATAAGGTATGTTTAGTAGCACAAGGTTATATCAAGAAGAAGGAATAGATTATGACGAAATGTTTGCCCCTGTAGAAAGATTGGAAGCAATTAAAATATTATTAGCCTTTGATAATCATAATAATTTTAAATTATATCAGATGGATGTTAAAAGTGCTTTTCTAAATGGATATGTTAAAGAAGACATATACGTAGAGAAATCGCCTCTTTTTTAAGATGGAAAATTACCAAATCATGTATATAAATTAAAGGAAGTGTCATATGGATTAAAACAGGCTCCAAGAGCTTGGTATGATAGATTAAGAAATTATTTATTACATTCTAACTTCAAAATTGGTAAAATAGGTAATAAACTTTTTATTAAGGGAAATAAGAATGATAGACAATTAGTAAAAATATATGTTGACGATATAATCTTCTAATCAACCAATAACCAAATGAATAAAGAATTTTCAGATATTATGACCCAAGAATTTGAGATAAGTCATATGGGAGAATTCTTCTTAGGCTTACAAATTCGTCAATTAAAGAATGGAATATTTATTAATTAAGAAAAATACGCAAGAGATTTACTTAATAAATATAATTTGACAACAACTAATGGGAGACCAACACAAATGGCAACTAATATAGCCTTAAGTAAAGATGATACATCAAAAGACATTGATCAAAAATTATATAAAGGTATGACAGGATCATTACAATATATAACCGTTAGTAGACCAGATATATTCCATAGTGTATTTCTCTGTGCAAGATATCAGTCACAACGTAAGGAAACACATTTGAAATTCGTAAAACCTATTCTTAGATATGCAAAACATACATTAGATTTTGGATTATTTTATCCTAAGGAAGATTCGTTCGATTTAATCTCTTATTGTGACGTTGATTATGTGGGATGTAAATCCGATCGTAAAAGCACTAGTGGAACATGTCATTTCTTAGGACATTCACTAGTTTCTTGGTTTAGTAAAAAGCAAAATACAGTATCCTTTTTAACAACTGAAGCAGAATATATATTAGCTGCTCTGGCTTGTTCACAAGTAATATATATGCAACAAACTTTAAATGATTTTGTATTAAATATAAATAAATCACCAATATACTGTGATAATACAAGCACTATGAATATATCTAAAAATCCGACTCATCATTCAAGAACTAAGATGTTGATATATGACATCATTTTCTAAGAGATAACGTAACTAAAAAGAAAATTTCACTCGAATTTATAGAAATAGAAAAACAAATAGCAGAATATTAACAAAACCATTAAACGAAGCAACATTCACTAAATTTAGAAGAGAATTAGGTATTTGTTCATTAAGTGAATTAGAGTAATTAAATTTATTAATATATAAAAATAAAAAAATGAAGAAAAATTAAATTAAAAGCACATGTTTGTCAACATACATTTTTAGACATGTCGACATATAACTGCCAAATTTCAAAAATTAATTCCCACCAAAAGTTAGTTATAACAACTATTTAAACTTTCTATTTTGAATTTTCATCTACATTCTCTCATTTCATTTCTGGAAAAGCTCAAAACTAAATTAACCAATGGCCTCCACTAATTATAATGATCAAATCAATTAAGAATCGTCCGCTGGACCATCCGAAGGTCCACTTCAATGTCTACTCTCACTTGTGTGATAAAATTAAAAGAGAAAATGGAGTATGTACTCCAAATGCACGCCAAAATCCAAGTTCTACAAATTAGGATGAATAAAGAGCATGTGAAGTAAGGAAAAATCATGAGAAACCTACAAAAATTTGTTATGGATAATCAAACAAATCCGATTATCATCGAAGATGACAATCTAATAGTAGAAGAGGAAGAGATGATAGAGGAGGAGGACCAAGAAGAGTCACAAAATGAAGGTATGGAGGAGGACAATCAAGTCGTATGCATTGGCGAAGTTTATTTCCATCGAGAAGGGAATAAAATTGAGAAAAACGGGGAATTTTGTCTCTATTATTCCAATTGTCCAATTCATAAGATTCGTATCGTGAAGAATCATTAGACGTTAGGTTTCCAGTTTATTCGATGTAATACGTACATAGTATTTCGTGCTTTCGTAAAATGTTGTAATTTTCTTCGCTTTGTATTGTTTGACGTGTAAAACAATTATTAAATTATTTAGTTCATGCAATATTTTTTTCTAATAGATTTCAGAATTAGTATTAGAATATTTATAGAATAAGAATATAATGTTGGCATAAATTTAGATGGAGTCATGTATACTTTAGTATAGTATCAAATATTATAATCGTAGAATATATAGTTAGATATAGGATTTAGTGGGAGTATATTTAGAATTTCTTTTCGTTGATGACAAGTGGGAGAAATTATAAAATAAGATTTTGTTAGGCTTAGTTTAAGGGAAAGTATGTAGGATTCATGGTGAAAGGAGGAGTAATAGAAGGATCAGATCAAAAAGTATCAACAGTTATGAACCTGTATGAATATTTTATAAATCAAGGTTGTCATCATCAAAAAGGGGTAGATTTTTCGAGAATGGAGTTTTGATGACAACAACCTAATTTTAGTTATCATTGATTATAAAATATATACCAACATGTCTATTTAGAATATATATATATATACATATGTAGGATTTGTGTACAGGACTTAAATACTGAAGACTATACGGTTTTAGAGTTTCAAGAGATTCAGGATTCAGAAGAATTTCAAGACTCATGAATTATCAAGCTATCAAGTTATCAAGAGTTCAAGAAAAATATAGTAATAGAGTCTAGTTTATATGTAAGACTCTGAATAAGACTGTAGGTTCAAATTCTATTTTTCAAATTTTGATTTTGTAACAACCCGGAAAATCAGAACTAGTTAAAAAAATTTAATTTGGCTATATAAGTGGATTTTAAATATTTAAAATAAATTATTTTAAATAATAACAATGAAAAGTATGTTTGAATCGATGTTTGAAAATAAATATAACTATTTTTAATTATAAACAAGGCCTGAGATGGCGCGGTAGTTTCAAAATTTGAATTCGAACTTTGACTAATTGTACCAGGTGCAAAATAAAACGGATTTTAGTGAAACTAAAAATATTTAAATCTGTTTATGAATATCTTTCTAACGAATCTGAAAAATCGAAGTTTCATAGCGAGAATCAAAAGTTATGGCCAAATGAATTTTCAGAAAGGTCGCTATAGAATTTATATAGCCCGTGAAAATAGCCATTTTGCAAACGGCCTCAGAATTCGACGAAAACACTTTTGTTGGATCCGGGATGTCAAATTATTGCTAGGTTTCAAATTCCATAATTTTTGAAGTTAATATGTGCGCGTGGCGAAGGAAAATGTGTTTGGTTGATTTCAGTTAAATTGGATCGACCAGAAAATGGCCATTTTCAAACGGTCTCAGAATTCGACGAAACTAGTTTTGTTGGGACCGTATCGTCAAAACATAGCTAGATTTATTTTTCTGGGATTTTTGGGATCAATTTGTGGCCCCGGCAAATTGAAATGTACATTCAAATCAAATATTGAATGTTTTATACTTTAATTTGAAGAATAACTGACTGTAACAGTCGAATGGGCCTACGGAACATATACCATTGGGTTCGGAATGGGGTTATTTAGCTAGGGGCGGCAGACGTTGGGTTTGAATTAGTGTTCGTATGGAGAAAGGGGTATTTTCGGATTTAAAGAGATAAAAAATAATTATAAAATAAATGGGCCAATCACGTTCAGCCTCACATTCTCTCTCCCCGATAATCAACCCAGGCGCACAGCGGAAAATAGCTTCCACCTTCTCTCCTCCATAACTCCAAATCCACACAATAAATTCGAGTGCTCCAATTAGGGATATTTAAGAACTCTTCTTCCTCTTCAGATCCATCTAAAGTACACCCTCTATCATTGAGTATTTTGGGAGAATCACCTCGAGGAAGGCGTCGACTTTCCACCACCGTAACTCCTTCGATCTAACAGCGAGTTGACCGCGATTGGTACCCTCCGACGCGTGACTCCAAGCTCCTCGATGTGGTATGGTTCGATCCTCCTCAAAGTCAACGGATTTGCCTGAAAACCTAACCCTAGTTTCGAACCAAACAGAAAGGTAACGGCTTTATATATTTTAAACTGTTCTATAGCACTTTAAAATGCTATGGTTTATGATTTTACAATAAAAATCATATATTTTTCGTATGTTGTCGAAATCCAGTGAAACAAGAGACACCGGGACCGTGAGGACGTCTTCTACATTCTAGAAGGGATCGGATATTTTTCTGAGCCTTCTACAATTTTGGAGGAGTGGAACCCAATGTGAGATTTCTGAATTATAAATGATATGGAAATAACGATGTATAAATCATATAGTCGATGTATGAGTTATATAAGCGTTGTACACCTCATGTATAAGCGTTGTATAAGTTGTATGTTCGATGTACAAGTTATATATGCATTGTAAAAATTATATATGCGTTGATATGATATTGAAATGAATTGAAATAAAATCGAAATATATTTATGTACGTATATATATATATATATATATATATATACTCCCCTCGTCCACAGACCATGGACGATATATATTGGTTGTGATATTGTTTGGATTATTGGTTGATGTGAAATCTGGTGAATATCATGAATGGTTGATTGGTAATGATTGATTGTCGTTGAAATCCCAATAGGATTAGTATATGGGAAAATTCGTCTGCATACGAACTAGATATTGAAATACCATTATCAAAAGCTGCGAGGCTTTAAGGTAGAGCGAGGAGCCATACTCGGGACGGTGCCGGTTTTAACTACCCTGCCGTTATGCTGCCGAAATTTTCAATAATATTTGTGTGTTAGAATTATTTTCATGTGTTGAAACCATATTCATGTGTTGAAACTATATTCATGTATTGAATAGAAATTCATGTGTTGAATAAAATTCATGTGTTGAATGACATTCATGTATTGAATAAATTCTTTGAAAGATAAAAATAACATTTTTATCATATATAGACTATATAAAATATTAAAGTTTTAAATAAATTGTTTTACAATAAGAATAACATTTTTACCTTATGTTTAACTATATAAAATAATTGTGTTTTGAAATAAATTGTTCTACAATAAAAATCACATTTTTATTATATATATGAATTGTTAAAAATAGTGATGTGTTGAAGTAAATATCTGTTGGAAAAAATATCATTTTTGTCAAATATATGAAGTGAATATGGTTTTGAAATTGAAGAATGGATTATATATATATATATAAATATAACTAAAATAAATCGAATAACGACGCTGCAGTTCGTATTTTGAAATCGTAATTTCAAACGATTGTACCGGGAGATCCGACCGTCGGATTTTTCCAAAACTTGAACCGTTGGATTCGTTTTGAAAATATCTTTCTAATGATATAAAATTTGTAAAGATCCAACATTTAGATTTTCAGATATGTGTAAATCAAATTTGAAGAAAAACAACGCTACGGCCGTGTTATGGCCTGAAGCGTCGTTTGAATGAATTGGCTATTTTTAAATAAATAAAAATAGTGATAAATCGTTATAAAATATTATAAACGATATGGAATGGAAATAAACTGAATTTACTCGGGTTATTGGATATTTGATGGTTGAATGTGTTTGACGTGAAAATACATTAAAGAACAGAATTATTGAAGTCGAATAATTTAACCATTGAAATGAATTGATTTGAAATTCTAAATATACATGAATTATTTGAAAAGGCCGAGTTAATTCTCATATAATTGATCGACGGTTAGAAGTCGAAGATATGAAGACGGTGCAAGACCAACAATCTTCACATCGAATGGATGGGTGCTACTGATGCTCACGATGGGAGTAGCTACCTTGAAGGGGGCTAAAGTGGTAGCCGTCCGGACGTACTTGTTGATTGTACGGATATGCGAGGTATAAGGTGCCTCCGGTTTCGTTTAGACCCAGAACGGACTTGTAAATGGATGTGTGTCTGACGTTGTATATTGACAACGTGGCATGTAGAGATACTGTGATCAAAGCTTTTGTTGAAAAGCAGAGCTTTGTGGTTGAAGATCAAAGCACGGTTTTGAATAGCTAGCTTTGTGTTTAGCGTTGTTTCATGAGCCTCACACCCCGGTATGAGCCAGAAACGAGAGAGGACCTCAGGGGGGACCTGCGTTCTTTCTAGTTAGGAGTGGTGCTTTGGGTTTTACACGCCCGGGCATTTTACTTATGTGGATGATGGATAGCGAGGAGCCTCGGTTAGTTTGGTCTCTTCAGAGCCGATGGTGTGGTCAGATATGACCAATTTTACACCCTATGGGGTGGGGAAACACAGTGTTCAGGCATTTTAATCCACATCGAGTGGACCAGCCCTGACGATCCAAGGGCCTACCTGTGTCTGGGTCCTGAGACTCGGACTAGACAGTCTCGAAGAGGTAAGGACGATCCCTTGCCTGGTTCATGACGGAAATCCAATTTCCAAATACGACATCATGCGGTTTTGATTGTATACCTATATATGGCGACATAGTGGTATGGGGCATTAATGTCGTCTATGATTGATACTTATGATTTGAAATTGTTTTTGAAACATATAAACACTAGTAATAAAATCAAATGCTTTTTTTTTTATTCGTATCAAGCATATTTTGGCCATTATAAGGTAAAACTCTATCCTCCGGTTTGCGTTGCATTGTGTGATGGGAACTGAGTCTTATATTGGCTTCATTTTTATAAAAAGCATTGCGATGTTTAAAAGATTTACTTGTTTTAAAGCACTGGCAATCCAACGGAGTAAACCCGTTCCGCGTTAGCGGCGTGGTCCTGTGATTGGTCATATTGTAAAGTATGTTAAGTAGATTTCTCATGCCAGTCCCATGATTGACTCGTAGTTTGTTTCACTTGCAAACTTGGGTGCCCCTATTTCTATACGGGCAGCCTTGTATTCAGGTTTTAGCAGGCTCTTTCTGGATAGCTGGAGCTGGATTCTATCACTTCTTTCTTTTTATGTTGTTCAGCTCCTATTGTACATATTATGTTTTGTTTTCCGCTGTAGACATTTTATGTAAAGCTGAACTGTATTTTGTACTAAGTATGATCCTGTATACTTGTAACTCCGATGTTTATATTTATCCAGTGTATTTTGTTGTACATTATCTGGTGTATTTATTTATTTATTTCTGTTTTGTTGTTATTTGTTTATGTGCTATATTCCAAAGATTACCCTTGCCACCGTGGAACAGGGTTTGGGATCATCACAAATTTTCAACTTTCAAATTCTGATTTCAAGTTATTTTATCTTGCTTATGATTTCAAACATATAAGTTCCAAGCTTTAATATATATATATATATATATAAGTTTATATAGTTATATAGTTTTTACAGTTTTATAGTTTTATAAATTTTAAACCTTATAACTTTATAAATATGTTTATATAGTATATTATTATGATTTCATGTGATTTTAAACTTCAGAATACTCATTTATATCACTAAGTTTTGATTCAAAAATTTCCAGAATAATATATATGATTAAACACTTGAAAGAAATAGTTTTAAAAAATAAAACTACATGACATGTGTTGACATACATAATTGGCTATGTCAATATACAACTGTCAGAAATTCAATTTTCAAAGGAAGCGTCTTTTCACTATTTGTAACATTTTTGAAACATTGCAACCATTCAAATCTTATAAATAGGTGCTGATTTCGAAATTTTTTCATAGTTCTTCTTCTCCATCTATACCCTTCTTCATACCACCATTAATATTTCATATTTTATTGATTTATACATGTCTACTTTGCCAATTTCTAATCAAATCACATCAAACTTCGTCTTTTCTCAATCTCTATATACTACTCTCTGAATTGAAGTGCTATTGAAGAGTTATAGGATTGTTGTAATCATTTGGTAATTGTTTGGGAAAGGATGTGTTTCTCGTAGCCCTGAAATCAAGGAAAGAGAGCGGTGTTAACCTTGTAGCCGTGAAATCAAGGGTGTTTGGAGTGGTGTTAACCTTGCAGTCTTGAAATCAAGGGTGTTTGGAGCGGTGTTAACCTTGTACTCTTGAAATCAAGGGATTCCATAAAAATTTCATATCGTACCAAAATAAAATAGTTTGGGTTGAGTTCTAAGCCAAAACGATATTCAATAAAATAAAAACCCTTTTATCTATAAATTAAAACGTTATGTTTTGTAAACGAATTCCATAACAACTATTTAAAAGTTTGATTTGGATATAAAACAAAATCTACATTATTAAAACTCTAATTTTCTCATCCATTAGAAAATTATTATCCAATAGAGTTGGACGTTTCTTGTTTCAAAGAAATCCGACTTATTTTGGATCCTGCACAATCATTTAAAGTTAAAAATGTAATATTACGAACTACCGCGATGTTACGAGCTCGTTTATAATTAAATTATAAATTATGCGTTCAAACGTCGTTTATTAAAAAAATACGGTAATATAATTCAACTATAAACTGAATTAAATTCTTTTATATCGCCCATTCATATAAAACTGCAAATCCAATATTTTCCCATATATTTTGGAATAAATTGTTATTTTATTATTTATATTAATAAAATATTCAAAACAAATGAATTCAAGTTATTCATATTCAAAATCGACATTTAAAAATAATTTTTAAATATCTAATTAGACAGTTAAAAATCTGGGCTGTTATGCTTTTCCAGGTTATAGTTTCTTCCGACTAAAAAATAAATATAGCGTAACGTAGAATTTCTACTATCTTGTCTTCAAAATGATATGATATTTATAAGTAAGCATGTAATCTTTGTTAGAGCTGAGGATCATGTGTCTTTAAGGCAAAACAAATACTAGAGGGGAGGGGGTAAATAGTGTTTTAAAGAATTTATAGAAATCTTAACTAATTATCAATTACTCAAACTACTATATGAATCGTAGAATGAATGTTATAACTGTAACAACCCAAAATTTTGGAACCAATTTAATTTTTTTAATTGATTTTAATGAAAATTAAATATTTTATATTTTTTATTTTGAGAATAAATGACGAAAAATTTATTTAAAACGAAGTTTGACATATATATATATTTATACATATATATATATATATTTATATTAATAATAAAATGAGCTTGAAATGGCGCAATAGTTTGAAAATTTGGTTTTAAATTTTAAACGAGTATACAGAACTCGTTATAAGTCAGAATTTGATGAAACAAGAAAGTTAACTAGAAAGAAACTCAAGCACTCCCTGCTATCCCTAATCCCGTTTTTGACTCATACTAGGGTGTCAGGCTCGCGAATTAACGTTATACACAAAGCAGTGCTATATGAAAGCAGTGCTTTGATCATCATCCACAAGACCCTGCTTTTCAACAAAAGCCTTGATCATTGCATCTTAGCATGCCACATTGACAATTAATGCCATACAACTGGAATCTATCAATATATAACCTCTAAGCTCATATGTCTCAGAGAAGGGTGTTAAGGAAGAGAATAAATTCTCTGCCCAACAAATAAGTATTTAATAGAGATCAATCAATACGGAATGAAATACAATGTTAGACATAAGATCCATTTACAAGTTCGTTCTGGGTCTGAACAAAATTGGAGGCACCTTATTCCTTATCGCGTATGTCCAATACAGGAGAGAGGTCCTCGCATATCCGGTCGATTTCCAAGTATGTCTGGACGACCACCACATATAACCTCTACTTGGGTGTACTTTCCAAGTGAGACATCAGCAATAGCCCAAACGATGTAAAGATCTCCAATCTTCAACCACCGTCTTCATCTTCGACTTTTAATCATCATAACAGTTATTCAAAATGGGTTAAACCCGGTCTTTCTGAAAAACTAGCGCATCTTCATAATCATGTGATAAATACACAAAGATAGCACACATCTCATTCCAATCAGGAATATTCTTTTATTCAAATATCCATATCTTTGGTGAAAGGTTACCATTAATTTTATCAAAGATAAATTCTTTTGTTATAGTTTAATCTTCCTTTGTATATCATTTTCCAAAGATATTTTATTATATAACCAGTCAGGATTATCGAGCCTTACCAAAGTAATCATTCATTTTATTATCTAATCCCAACCTATTCATCCCATGGAGCAAAATTGGTAATACTCCATATCTAACACCCATTGTGTTATTGGTAAAATTAATTACCATCTAACGTTTAAATCTAATTAAAGTTTTAACAATCGCATGGAGTAAAACTGGTGGTACTCCATCTTGATCATTTCTCGAATTTGGTAAATTTACTTGCCTCCTTTTTACAATTCAATCTAATTAAAGATTCATTAAAACACTAGTTAAGTTTTAGTCTCAAAAATCATTATTTAATGTTTATTAAACTTTTTTGGAAATTAATTGATCCTATCTTGAACTGGGTTAAAGAAAAAATTTCATTTGAACATTGTCCACAATAAACCCAAAATCATCTTCCATTAATATGGGATCTTCACGGAAATCTGAACAATTCAAATCGATATAAATTTCCGTATCCGACCAATATTATAAGTGGAATAACAACAAGGTCTTTTAAATTCCATAAATAGTAAACGCCTTCCTTTACAGAAGCTCATCTCGATTCTTATTAATCGAATCCCATTCAATTCCAATTTAATTAAATAAACTGGAAAATTTCTTTAAATATTAATTAAAAGATTTATTACTTTTACAAGTGGGTTCAAGAACAGTATTAATTAAGATACCATTCACAACGAACCCAAAATCTAATTTGATATTAAATATAAGATCTTAAATGGAAATCACATCGAATTACATTCAATATCACATTCGGAAACTAACATATATCGTTTTGTATTAATGATATCAATATCTTCTGAATTTCCACCATAATATCCGTATAATCACGGAATCCAATATCGAAATATCCGAAGATAATTTCCATTCCAATTTATTAATTTGAAATCATTAGATTATTACTCTAGTTGTTAACTAGTTCATTTAGATAAAAATATCTTTTATCTTTTCAAATATGGAATATTTAATACAAAATCTTTCCAAATCATTAATTATGATTTTTCATAATTTATCCATATTTTTAATAAATTTATTAAGGCCTTACGGTCGGTTTTCTATATCGGTCACTAAACTACATCCATAGCGACCTTTTTTGAAATTGATTTGGACATATTTTAAAATATAACCGTTTAAAATTAAATATCATATATTCATTTGAAAGATCTTTTTGATACGAACTCAACGGTTCCGATTGTAGGAGAATCCGACGGTCAGATCTCATGTTACATCCATTCAAAGTTAATGGTTGAAATTTGCAAACGGTCGTTGCGCGACACGTTTTATTCAAGCCATTTAAATGTGTGTGTGTATATATATAATATTGTCAATTTCCATTCAAAAACATATTTTATAAAACATTTATAAATTCATTTAAAAACGATTTCAACCTCTATTTAAATTTTAAATTAAAATTGAACATCTTATTTTATTATGATCTCAGAATAATAATATTTTCAAAATGTCATATTTCGAAATCTAGTCTTCTCGATATTTATTATAAAAATGATTAAAATCGACATAAAAATCAGTTCGAGTTAAAATAGCGTATATCTACTTAACTTGGCTTCATATATTTCAATATTTTCATGTCCATTCAAAATCAAACATCAAAACCAAATTTCAGTGAATATTATATTATTAAACTTTTCATGTTTTATTCCGGATTGGATAGTATTCAACCAACATCCATAAAAATAAATTTATAAGGATATCATTCTTCATATGCATCCAACAATAGTTTTAAACAACTATTAACATCCAAGATAACATCTAGTCCACATATATATCGTGGTACATACTGTATAAGTATTAAACAGTTAAGGCTTATCTGAGTTCATTAATCAATAAATTAACCGCAATATCAATCAATAATTCATCCATTACCATTTACGGCGCCACAATGTGTCCATCCGCATTGAAATACGAGTGTCATATATTCAAACAATGCTTCTAATAACAAATAACTTGTGAATAGTTCATGTGTTGAACTCAAGGAATATCGCATGTAGCAGATAAAAATCAGGATAGAAAATCCATATATTTTTAAATATGATATAATAACATCACAAAATATTTGAGTGAGAGAGTTCTCACCGAGATTTTTGATCGTTATAATAACAATCGCTTTTGAGTTAAATTAAACGCGAGTTTAATTTAATCCAAATTTCCAACTTGCTCCAAATTTGACCAAATTAGTTTTGTTGCGAAGCTCCCGACCTCACGATCGCAATGGATCCAGTTTCTCACGATTTTGGGTTCGTAGCAAAATGATATTAACATACGAACGTGTAATATCATAAACATTAAAATCACTATTCACCTTCTTTTCCAAACGACACCCTCAACTTTGAATGCTAGCCACGGCCAAACCGTAACTCGTAATTGTACGAAGCCAGCGCCATTGTCTCCGGAATCTCCCCCATTTTCCACTCTGGGTGGCCCCTCCTCTAGTTCGCCACGTAGGCCCCGTAGTCCTGAGTTGATCGAAAAATATTGTTTTTCGTTTATCTTGGTGCTGCGGCCACCATGGTGCTCCAAATGCAACCAAATTTTACCATTAGCTCGCTCTTGACCTCTTGGACAACTTTCCCATTGGGTAATTTGCCTGAAATTGCACGAATCGATGAGAAATTGCTCATTTTCGTGACTTCCTCGTTATTCAGCACCCCTTCGATCGACTCGACATTCCGGCCAACTTCGGCCACCTGGGACATTACCACCACTGCCAAAATCTTCGTATGCTTCCCTTCTACCAAGCCTTAAAGTTGATCAGCCTGATACTCTACATGGGGCCCGTAGCAAGCCATAAACCGGAAATGAAAATTTTTTGTTCATCCCCCATAACTCACGCCTCATACAACTAATTACCCTCAAATTTTGGATGTGGGTATCTCTCCCCAAGATCTACAAACCCAATAAATTTCATGGCCTAACTCCTTACGGTTTTTGGAGATATAAATGATTTTGTTTAAGTTTAAGGGGGTTTTTTGCAAAATATTTTAAAAAGAGAAAAAGTGGTGGCTTCCATTTCAGTGAAGAGAAGAGGAAGAATAGAGTTATGAGGAGGAAGAGAAAAAATATTATATAGGAGGGGTTTATTATTTTATTAATTATTTAGTTAACGCTCTCTCCGTTCAACGTTTAGCGATGTCTCGGTCACACACGAACTCCGTAGACGATGAAAATCGACACATAGCTATGTTTTAACGATATTGTCCTAACAAAAAAATCGTCGAGTTCCGATTCCGTTTGCTAAAAAGACTATTTCGAGCTCAAATGACTAATCAATTTGCAATTTGTTGCACATAGCCACATATTAGCTTCAAAAATTACGAAATTTGGAATCTAGAAATAATTTAATGTTCGGGGTCCAACAAAATTAGTTTTGTCGAAAACGGAGGTCATCTGCAAAATGGCTATTTTTAAGGGTTAAATATAATATTAAAATATATATAAATTGCATAACGACTATTTGAAATTTTAGTTTCGGCATAACTTACAATTTATAAAATGAAATCTCAATTTCTAACATTTGTTAGAAAGATATAGTTTAGTAGATCCTAGAAGTGTTATCATGGTATGAAGCCCAGACATTTTTACTTATGTGGATAATGGATTGCAAGGCGCCTCAGATATGATTGGTTGACATACTGACCAGGTGATAGGTCTGATAGGACCAAGAAACGTATTGTTCAGGAATAACTAGTCCACAAACATTAGGTGTTGACCGACCCTGCAAGATCCAGTGTTGCCCATAGGTGTGATCCTGGGTAATCTTGCTAGTGGTGACCCGAATCGGTAAGGAGCCATCTCTTGCCTTAACTCATGATGGAAACCTAATTTCTGATACGATATTACGACTTTAGTTGTAAACCTATATGTCAACATAGTAGGATGGGGAATTATGCCTTCTATGATTGTTACATTTATATTCGAAGTTGTTTTCTACACTAAGCACTTATAGTAATATCAAAATGATTTGTTTTAAAGCGTATCAAGCATGTTGCTATTACAAGGTAAAACTTCATCCTCCATCTTGCGTTGCATTATGTGATGGGACCTGAGTCTTATAATAGGTTCATTTTTTAAAAAGCATTGCGTTGTTTTATTTTAAACTGATATTCATGTGGAGTAAACCCGTTCGTGTCATATGGCGTGGTCCCATGATTTTTCCAACCTTTTTATATAAAGTTCTAATAATTGTTTTAGTTCTCACACCAGTCCCATAATTGACCTGAAGTTTATTGTTTTCTCCTTATTTTATAGATATTTATTAAACAGGATCCTAGTTTAAAGTTGGAGCTATATTCGGAAAGCTTTGTATCTGTGTATTTCTTTCAGTTGTGTTAGTTGATGTGTTTCTGCTACTCATTGTATTTATACATTTTTATTTCAATTTCTATGTATTATATTCTCTGATAATTGTATTTTTCCACTGTGTAATATTTATTTGTACTCTGATATTCTTGTACTCTGATGTAATATTTTTGTAATAGCAATGAAATGTTATATCATTTTATGTTCCAAAGCATCGTGTTCTCAACCAATCCGCATTCTCGTACGGTCTTGGTCGGTTTAGCGATCGATTCAGACCAGGCAGAGTTCGGTGCGTAACAGCATAGTATCAGAGATTTGGTTTACAAAGTCGAGAACAAGACACATCGGAACCAAATGAAAGAACTCATCAAATATAGGGTTAGCAATATTCTATTGAAGAATCCTCATTAGAGATAGGATCAGCAGTATCCTAGAATGAGTAACTCATTAGAAATGGGGTTATTAACGCCCTAGAATGAGTTGGAAGAGTATATATAGCAAAGAATAAATTTGTTTATTTATAAAGATAAATTTAATTATGAAAAATTATATTTTATAATATGATTATTTTTACATCGAAGTTAGACTATCGTGTATAAGAAGATTCTGCATATACGCCTGGCTAGCATATACTCGAAGTCTTGAATATAGTTGATTGATATAGCATCACATTCTAGTCGCTTGGGGATGACTCTGATGATTAATCGAGTATCATCAGTGTTTATTTTCGAGTTTCGAAAGTCAGATGACTATATGATTCCAATTTAAATGTCGAAATATACTTAAACTAATTTAAGTAAGTATTTAGAAATAATTTTAAATTTAAATTTAACTTATATTAGTTGAATTGATTGAAAAAAACGAAAGTAAATCAAACGAATTAAATTTTAACTCAAGTAAAGTTAATTAAGATTGGAATAATAAAACCAATATGAGTATTGAAGCTAAATTGAGAAGAAAAAAGAATTAATGTTGAATTAACTTAGAATTAGTTGCAATTGGATATATATATATATATATATATATATATACATACATACATATATATGTTGAATAGGTTATTGTATGCAAGCTGAGTAGAGAAATAAATTGTGTGCTCGACAAATCGGAGCACCCTATTTAGTTTGTTGCGCAATTTTATTATTATATTGTTGTAAGTGAATTGGATGCGCTATGTTGGATTCTTGTGTGAAATTAACAATACACCATAGGATAGTAAACAGGTATGGACTACACCGCATAACATATTATGGACTGCATAGCATAGCAAATTCCATATAAACATGCAATTATTTTATGACTATATGACGAGGTTTTGATTACCATATAAGCATGCACTTGTTTGATGTTGTTATGGCGATGAATGAATTACAGGTTGGACCGAACACTAATTATAGACTTAGTAACCTATAACGGAAATGCTGGATTAATAATAGACCCCATCACTAGGGCTTGAGATGACAAAAATATACACATCTCTCATGTTGTAGATTCGACACATGGATTATGACTAATTCTCATCATTGGGTCAAGGAATGATCTTTCACACATCTCCTTTGAGCATAGATAAGTCATAATTGATTTGTATGCAATTTATTAATTTATTGGGTGTCTGATAAGGCCATATATATTTGTTCAGATCAACCCGTACAAAGGAGGTTACGGCGAAATTTTCTAAAAATTTAAGGCGTTAGCTAAATTTCAGGGAAATTTGAAAGTTCTTAGAAACTGAAAAGTTGAAGAACTCAAGCCAGAATGAAAGTTGAGTTGGTTAGTTAAACGACCTTCAGCTCCGTTCCTTTTTCGAGGACAAAAAAGTTTTAAGTGAGGGAGATTATAACAACCCAGAATTTTAGCACCAATTTAAAATTTATTTTTAATTGATTTTAATGAAAAATAAATACTTTATACAATTTATTTTTAGAATAAATGAAGAAAACTTTATTTCAAACGAAATTTGAACGTACATATTTATATTAATTATAAAACGAGCTTGAAATGACGCGATAGTTTGAAATTTTGGTTTTATAATTTAAACGAGTATACAGAATTCGTTATAAGTCAGAATTTGATGAAACAAGAAACGTTATGATCTATTTAACAATATCTTTCTAACAAATGTAAGAAATTAAGATTTCACTCTATAAATTGTAAGTTATGCCCCAATTTAAAATTCAAATAGTCGCTATATGGAATTTGTGTATACATATATATTAATATTATATGTAGCCCTTCAAAATAGCCATTTTGCAAACGACCTCCATTTCGACGAACTAATTTTGTTGGATCTGGAATATTAAATTATTGATAGATTCTAAATTTCATAGTTTTTGGAGCTAGTATGTGACCATGCGCAATAAATTGTGAATCGATTAGTCATTTGAGCCCGAAATAGATTTTTTGGAGCTAACAGGCTCAGAATTCGATGAATTTTTTTTAGGACCGCATCATCAAAACATAGCTGTCTATTAATTTTCATTGCCAACAGAGTTCGTGTGTGACCGGGTATCGCTAAACGTTGAATGGAGAGAGCATTGAGTAAAGAATTAATAAAATAATAAACCCCGCCTATATAATATCTTTTTCTCTTCCCCCTCATAACCCTATTCTCCCTCTTCTTTCCATCGAAATGGCAGCCACCTCTATTTCTCTTCTAAAAATATTTTGCAAAAAATCCCCTTAAACTAAATAATTTATATCTCCTAAACCGTAAGGAGTTATGCCATGAAATTTATTGGGTTTGTAGAAATTGGGGAGAGCTACCCACAACCATAATTTGGGGGTCATTGGTGATCAGAACCGTGAGATATGGGGATGAACGGAAAATGTTCATCTTCGGTTTATGGCTCGCTGCGGGACCTACGTACAGAATTAGGCCGAGCGACTTTAGAAAATGGTAGAGGGGAAGCATATAAAGATTTTGGCAAGGTCTCAGGTGGGAGGATTTGGCCGTATTGTCGAGTCGATCAAAGGGGTGCTAATAAACTAAGCAGTCACGAAATGAGCAATTTCCCATCAATCCATGTAATTTCAGGCAAAGTGCCCGAAGGGAAAGTTGTCTGAGAGGTCGAGACCGAGCTACCGGTAAAATTTGGTGGCATTTGGAGAAACGTGGTGGCCGCATCACCATGATAAACAGAAAATGGTATTTCCGGTCAACCCTGGAGTGCGGAGTCCACATGGCAAACTAGAGGGGGACTACCTAGCATAGGAAGATGGGGAGATGTCGGAAACAATGGCGTTGGTTTCGTGTAATTTTGAATTACGGTTTGGCCATGGTGAGCGTTCAAAGTTGAGGGTGTTGTTTGGAGAAGAAGGTGAATAGTGATTTTATTGTTTAAATGATATTCCATGTTCGTATATTAATACGTTTTTGCTACGAATTCAGAATCGCGAGAAACGGGATTCGTTGCGATAGTGAGGTCGAGAGCTTTGCAACAAAACTAATGGTCAAGTTTGAAGCTTGTTGGAAATTTGGGTTTAATTAAACCCAGTTTAATTTAACTCAAAAGTGATTGTTATTATAATGATCAAAAATCTCGGTGAGAACTCTCTCACTCAAATATTTCGTTATGTTATTATTATATCACATATAAAAATATATTGATTATATATGCTGATTTTTATCTGCTACATGTGATATTCCTTGAGTTCGACACTCGTATTTCAAACAATGCGGATGCGCTGCAAATGGCTGGATGAATTATTAATTGATATTGCAGTTAATTTATTGATAGACGAACCCATTTAAGCATTAACTGCTTAGTGGTTATATGGTTTGTACCACGATATGTGGACTGGATGTTATCTTAGATGTTGTTAGTTGTTTACAACAATTATTGGATGCATTTGAAGAATGAAATACCTATAAATTTGTTTGTATGAATATTGGTTGAATATTATTCCAATCCATAATAAAACATAAATAGATTAATAATATAGTATTCAATGAAATTTGAAATTTGGTTTTGATGTCCGTTTTTGGATGGAAACGAAAATATTGAAATATATGAAGCCAAGTTAAATAGATATACGCTATTTTAACTTGACCGGATTTTTATATCGATTTTATTCATTTTTTAATGAATATCGAGAAGACTGAATTTCAAAATCTGACATTTTGAAAATATTATTATTTTGAGATCATAATAAAATGAGATGTTTAAATTTAATTTAAAATTGAAATATAGGTTGAAATCGTTTTTAAAAGAATTTATAAACGTTTTATAAAATACATTTTTAAATGGTAATCGACGATATATATATATATATATATATATATATATATATATATATATATATATAAATGGCTTGAATAGAACGTGTCGCGCAACGACTATTCGCGAATTTCGACCATTAATTTTGAATGGACATAACGGGAGATCCGACCATCGGATTCTCTAAAATCGGAACCATTGGGTTCGTATCGTAAAGATCTTTCAAATGAATATACGAGATTTAAATTTGAATGGTTATATTTTAACATATATCCAAATCAATTTCAGAAAAGGTCGCTATAGATGCATTTCAGTGGCTGATATTGGAAATCGACTGTAAAGGCCTTAATAAAATTATTAAAAATATAGAAAAATTATGTAAAATCATAACTAATGATTTGGAAACATTTTGGAATAAGTATTCCATGTTTGAAAAGATAAAAGAAATTTTTGTCTAAATGAACAAGTTAACAACTAGAGTAATAATCTAATGATTTCAAATTAATAAATTGAAATGGAAATTATCTTCAGATATTTTAATACTGGATTCCATGATGATATAGATATTGTGGTGGGAATTTGTAAGATATTGATATTGTATGAGCATAGAGGTTATTTATTGATAGGTATCAGTTGTATGGTATGAATTGTCGATGTGGCATGTTAAGATGCAATGATCAAGGCTTTTGTTGAAAAGCAGTATTTTGTGGATGATGATCAAAGCACTGCTTTCATATAGAACCGCTTTGTGTATAACATTAATTCGTGAGCCTCACACCCTGGTATGAGTCAAAAACGGGATTAGGGGCAACAGAGAGTGTATGCGTTATCCATATGTGTGATCCTGGGTCATCTCGCTAGAGGTGACCCAAATCAGTAAGGATCCATCCCTTGTCTTAGCGTGATATTTACATAGTTACTAATTGTTTTAAATTGTAATTATTTTACATTCTAGTCCAAACTAATGGCTAGAACAATCGTTTTGTGTTCAGTCTTGTGAATTCAAAACCTTATAAAAGAATATTTACTATATGTTAGTTTTGCCAAAATAATTTAAAAGAGGAAATATTGTTATATTCAGAATCATAAGGAATAAGTAATATTTTATTTGGAATAGATGATATAAACAATGTACTAAATACATGAATCTACACATCTCTTCTCGTAAATTTTATTAATATTCCTTATAAATTTCAAATAATGATTTTTTATAGAAAAGGAACAAAAAGGGCTAATTTACAAAAATCAAGCAAAATCCCAAAAAATCCAAAATAAAAATAGATTTACAATCCAAAATTGTAATTTACACAATTCTTATAAATTACACCCAATCCTACAAATTTGAAATAAACAATTGCACAAACCTCAATAGTATTTAAGGACCGATTTCCAGATTTAAGGTGTAACCAATAACTATAAGTCACAAGAAAGAATTGTAGGCAAAATATGAATATTATAACTGAAAAGCCTATAAAATGATATCAGATTATAGACATATAGATTCATAATAACGCAAAAAAATAAATTTGATACTAGAAACAATGAATAGATTTCCCACTCATTTGGAAGCTATTCCAAAAATCCAAATCTAAGCACAACTTTTAGGCTTATATTTCCAAATCCATATAGATCTATAATATATATAATGGGATATGTATACATATTAAGAGCAAAAGAATTGGAAAAGGAAAAAGGAACAAAAGTTTACCTAATACTAAGAACCATTGCTCATTGTAATAACCCGGAAAATGTGAACCAATTTAAAATTTTTAAAATTGGTTATTGTCAAAGAATTTGAACAATTGAAATAGCATATTTCAATAAAATAATGAATTGGGAATAGTAAGGCAGTTTGAAAATTTGAATACAAACTTTGTCTGACTGTACCGGGTGGAAAATATAACGGATTTTAGCGAAACTGAAAATATTTAAATCTGTTTATGAATACCTTTCTAACGAATCTGAAAAATCGAAGTTTCATTACGGGAATCAAAAGTTATGGCCAAATGAATTTTCAGAAAGGTCGCTATATAGCATATATAGCCCTTGAAAATAGATATTTTGCATACGACCTCGGAATTCGACGAAACCACTTTTGTTGGGTCCGGGATGTCAAATTATTGCTAGGTTTCAAATTTCATAATTTTTGAAGCTAGTATGTGAGCGGGGCAAAAGAAAATGTGATTGTTCAATTTCTGTTAAAATGGATCGACCTGAAAATGGACATTTTGCATATGAGCTCAGAATTCGACGAAACTGGTTTTGTTGGGACCGTATCGTCAAAACAAAGCAAGATTTAGTTTTCTGGAATTTTTTGATTCAGTTTGTGGCCCTGGCAAATTGAAATGTACGTTCAAATTGAATATAAAATGTTTTATACTTTAATTTGAAAAATAACTGACTGTAATAGTCGAATTGGCCAACGAAACATATCCCATTGTGTCCGGAATGGGGGTATTTGGCTAGGGGCGACAGTCGTTGGGTTGAAATTGGTGTACGTTGGCTAGAAGGGGTATTATAGGAATTTAAAAATATAATATATTAGAAAATATCTTCTATTTTCTCTCACTTCAGAAAAATCGATCGACCCCCTGAAACGAACGACGTAAATCGTTCAGACCTTCCCACCCCGATCGCCGCCGCCACAGTCAATATCGCCGCCGCCTCCAGTTGACAATTCTGATCGCCTTCCTCCCCTCTTAAAATCAAAACAACCCTCGACAAAAATCGTGTTGTATTCGCGTCGTTCTACCTCGAGGAAGTTCGCCCCTTTGAAGCGCCGCCGTGCCTCGCTGGAGCCTCCGAGTTCGCTGCCACCACCGTCGATAGGAAGCCAGTTCGAAGCCCTTCGACGCCGTATAGTCTGATCGGGACAACGAGGTACGGTTTTGATTTAAAATCAAAACCTAGTTTTGAAGCTTTGCAAACCCTTCTGCTTTGAATTTCTGAATTGAAAATAACACTTTTAAGTGTTGCAAAACTTTGAAAAATCATATCTTTTTAGTGTGTTAACGAAATTCGATGAAACAGGAAACATCGGGACCGTAGGGAGGCTCTCTACCATCTAGCAGAAGCCGCGGATTTTTCTGATCTTCCTACGATTTTTAGCAGTACAAAAACCAATGTGAGGAATCTAAACTAAATTGTGTGAATGGAATCGTGTTGTATAAATTATATAAGCGAAGTGTAAATTATATACGCATTGTATACCTCATGTACATGTGTTGTATAAGTTATATTAGCGATGTATAAATTATACAAGCGTTGTATGAAACATATATGCTTTGAATCGTGATGAAATGCAAGTGAATTATAGAAATAATATATATATATACTCCCCTCGTCCACAGACCATGGACGATATTTATTGCTTGTGATTGACGTGATATTATATGGTATGACGAATGGTTGGAAATAATTGTTTGTGGTTGATATTGTGATTGAAAAATACCTTTGTGGTTGGAAAATACCCTCTTGTGGTTGAAACAAATTAGAATAGTATTGTGGAATTGAAAATAAAACATGCCGCCTACGTGCGAACTAGATGCATGATCCCTATTGTCAAAAACCGCGAGGTTTTAAGGTAGAGCAAGGAGCCGTACTAGGGACGGTCCCGGTTTTAACTACCCTGCCGTTATGCTGCCGAAATTTTCTGAAATATTCATGTGTTAGAATAATTTTCATTTGTTGAAATTAATTACATATGTTGAAACCAATGTTCATGTGTTGAATTGAAATTCATTCGTTGAGTTGAAATTCATGTGTTGAATATTATTCGAATTTAAACAAATAGATTTAGCGATAAAAATCACATTTATATATATATACAAACTATAGAGAATATTCATGTGTTGAATATTATTCGAATTTAAATAAATAGATTTAACGATAAAAATCACATTTTTATATATATACAAACTATAGAGAATATTCATGTGTTGAATTGAAATTCATTCGTTGAGTTGAAATTCATGTGTTGAATATTATTCGAATTTAAACAAATAGATTTAACGATAAAAATCACATTTTTATATATATACAAACTATAGAGAATATTCATGTGTTGAATTGAGATTCGTTCGTCGAGTTGAAATTCATGTGTTGAATGTTATCGTATTTTAAAATAAAATGAATAGACAATAAAAACTACATTTTTATTGTGAATATGAAGGGTTAAAAACATTCACGTGTTGAATAAATATTTTTGATGATAAAAAATATTTCTTTTATCATGTATACGCTTTGATAAAAATACACACGTGTTGAAATAAATAATAGTTTGCTAGAAATATTATTATTAGCTTTGTTCTGCATATATATACATGTGTTGAACAGGGAAAAATGGATTAGCTGTAGAGTAAAGAAATTATTTGCGTGCCCGACAAATAGGTAAGCCTTGATGAGTTGGCTGCGCAATTTTAATTTTATATCAACTCCTGTGAATGCCATTGGATGCGGAGTGCTGGTTATTCTGTGTGAAATAATAAACATCGCCATAGGATAGTAACAATTAATTTTGAACTACACTACATGGCATACTTCTTGACGATAGGCATACTTCATCATATTCCACATAAGCATTTGGAGCTTGTGTGACGAGGTGGAAGATTTACCATATGAGCGAGAGGCTTGTATGGCGATGATTTTATACTACAGGTTGAACTGATGACTGATATGGACTATATAAAATATAACGATAAATTGCCAGATTAATAAAAACCCCACACGGGTCTAGAGTTGACAATAATCACGTCTCTCTAGTCATTAGATACGGCACATGGACTATTTATTTCCACACGGAACGGGGTGACGAGAATTTATTCTCTGGAGTTATTATCTATACACGCTCCCCCGTAAACACCAGAATATATCACTTTAAATATGTGGATGCTTTATAGGATTTATTGGGTACCTAACACGGCCCAATAAATTTCCAAACCCCTTCCCGTACAAAGGAGGTTATGGCGAAATTTTTCGAAATATTAAGGCGTTAGTGAAATATTTGAAGTGAAAACGAAGTTGAAATTAATGAATGAACTATATTTGAAATTATAGAATGAACTATATTTATAAATATAAATATAAATAGAATTAAAAGGAATCGAAGCCGTGCAGTTCATGTTTTGGAATCGTAAATTGAAATGATTAGTACGAGAAATCCGACCATCGGATTTTCCCGAAACCGCAACCGCTGGGTTCGCCTTGGAAATATCTTTCCAACGGCACCAACCTTGTAAAAATCCAACGGTTGGATTGTCTAGAATGTTTAATTCAAATCTGAAGAAAAACAGTGCCAGAATCGTTTATATATATATATATATAAATATAAATATAAATAAATTAAATCGAATAACGACGCTGCAGTTCGAATTTTGAAACCGTAACTTCAAACGACTAGTGTGGATGATCCGACCGTCGGATTTTCACGAAACTGGAACCGCTGGGTTCGCTTTGGGAATATTTTCCCACTGATATAGACTTTGTATAAATCCAACGGTTAGATTTTCCGATATGTGTAAAACAAATTAGGGGAAAAACAGCGCCAATGCCACGGCACGACCTGAAACGTCGTTTAATTGGATATGGCCATTTTTAAATAAATAAAAATGGCGAAAAATCGTTATAAAATATTATAAGCAACATAGATTGGAAATAAACCAATTTGGCTTGATCTGTTTGATATCCGATGGTTGTATGTGTTTGACACGAAAATAATACTAAAGAACTGAAATATGGATGTCGAATAATATAACCATAGAAAGAATTGATTTGAATTCTAATTACGTGAATTATTTGAAAAGGCCGAGCTAACCCTCATTTCAAATAATTGATCGAACGATTCGAATTGGAAAATACAAAGACGATTCAAGACCGACGATCTTCGTATCGGTTGGATGGGCACTGCTGAGGTTCCTGACTGGAGTAGCTACCGTGAAGGAACGGAAGTAGTAGCCGTCTGAACATATGTGTTGATTGGACGGATATACGAGGAATTTGACGCCTCCGGTTTCGTTCAGACCCAGAATGGACTTGTAAATGGACTGTGTGTCTGACATTGGATTTTGTTCTATACTGATTGATCTCTGTTAAATATATATCTGTTTGGCGGCGGAGAATTTATTCTTTTGCTTAACGCCTTTCTCTGAGACGTACGAGCTCGGAGGTTATATATCGATAGAAATCAGTCATATGGAGTGGATTGCCTATGTGGCATGCCAAGATGCTATGATCAAGGCTTCTGTTGCAAAGCAAAGTCTTGTGGTTGATGATCAAAGCATGGTCTACGTGGCCTGGCTTTGTGTATAGCGTGGATTCGCGAGCCTCACACCTCGGTATGAGTTAAAAACGGGATAAGGACTACAGGGAGAGCACGACGTTTCTTTCTAGCTATGGTGGTGTCAGTGACTTACCAGCCCTGACATTTATATCTATTTTTCACCTATGTGGTTGTTGGAATGCGAGGCGCCTCGATTATAGGTCTATAAGGACCGGGAAACGTGTGTTCAGGAATAACTAATCCTCAAACGTAAGAGAAGACCGGTACTGAAGTATCCAGGGGTTACCCAAAATGTGTAGTCCTGAGGCATTTGCTAGAATGTCTCGAAGCGGAGAGGAGCTTTCCCATTGCCTCGACTCATGACGGAAATCCATTTTCCAATACGAAATAACAGATTTGATTGTAGAACTAGTATGGCGACATAGTAGATGGTAGTTATGCCGCCTATGATTGATATTTATGATGCTATTCGTTTTTGAAACATATATGCACTAGAAATAATATCAAATGATTTTGCTTTACACGTATTAAGCATATTTGGCCATTATAAGGTAAAACTCTATCCTCCGGCTTGCGTTGCATTGTATGATGGGACTTGAGTCTTATAATGGCTTCATTCTTTTTAAAAGCATTGCGTCATTTCCAAAGAATTTACTTTGTTTTAAATGCACTAGCAATCACTGGAGTAAACCCGTTCCGCGAAAGTGGTGTGGTTCTATGATTTTCTTATTACTGTTGTTTAAACTGTTAAATAGATTTCTCATACCAGTCCCCATGACTGACTCGTTGTTTGTTTCACTTTGCAAATGCAGGTGCCCTTATTTTCACACGGGCAGCCTAGTTCACAGATGACAGGTTGTTTTTGGCTCTGCACTGTTGCATAGAGTGCATTTTGGCTCATGGCGAGGCTGATTTCACAGAGATGACTTTGGCATTTTCCGCCATTATTGTATCTATATTATGATTCCGCCACTGGCGATGCAGACTGTTTTACTTCCAGTACTTATTATCGTATGTATATGTACCGCCTTCGGCGATGTAGACTGATACCCTTATTATGTCTCACTGCATGTATATATTCCGCCTCTGGCGGTGGTGACTGATCATTCCCCCTTTATTTACTAAGTTATATCATACGTTGTGCTATTCTGATGTTGTTACATGTTGTGATTCCGCTGTCATATCCATGTAAAATTATTCTATTTATTGTTTTTGCTTTTATCTGTTCTCTGCTATGATGATTGATGTGTTATATTCCAATGATTATCCTTAATACCGTCACACGGATTTTGGGATCATCACAGTTGGTATCAGAGCTTTGGTTAACCTTAGTTCCGGGATCTAACACATTAAACACCTCGTCAAAATAGAATCAGTAGTGTTCTAAGGCGAGTAGCTCATTAGAGATAGGATTAGCAATGTCCTAGAATGAGCTAAGCAGATTAGCAAAACAATTTGATCAGTACATCATTACCTTTCCTTATGTTCCCCTGCTTTATCATTTATGAAAGTTATCAATTCTGTGAGCTTGACTCTTTTCTTGCTTATACAGTACTCTCTCTGATGGCTACACGAGCAGCAGCAGCCAGAGGTGGCCGTGGAAGCCGAGCAGGAGTAGCAGGAGGACGGGGGAATATCCCCGTAGTTGAGGAGGGCCCTATTATTCAGCCACCAACACCCCAGGACTTTGAGCTAGACAGAGTAGCGAAGAGGTATAGGAACCTAGGGGAAAACCCTTTTCTGGCCTTGGTACAGTGATAGAGGCTATTGCTTGGTTGAAGACTTGTGAAAAGATCTTTGAAGGCATGGGATTGGGGACCAATAACAAAGCACGACTAGGTATCTGGCTCTTACAGGAGGAAGCAGAGTTGTGGTGGGATGCCATCACCTCAGAAGATGCAGCAGTTACTGTTAGGACCTGGGAGCAATTCAAGACCATGTTCAACGAGAAGTTTGTACCTGAGCTGGCCTTAGAGAGGATGCGAGAGCAGTTTGCTAATCTCCAGCAGGGAGATCTCTCTATCCAAGATTACCTCAATAAATTCACTCAACTGTCGCGCTATGCTCCAGAGCTTATTATGACCAACAAAGCTAAGAACAAGAGGTTTATATTTGGGCTAAGGCGCAAGTACCATGACAGATCCATGAGCAACATCAAACTCTCATTCTCAGAATTAGTAGAAATGGCTTGCAATTATGAAGATATGGATGAAAGACACTCCAACCAAGACCGCGCCAAAAGCCAAGCTGGAAATAAGCGCAAAGCTTCAGCAGATCAGCCAGAGTCTAGCATTACAGCGGCCGCTACTCAGAAATCTGGAAAGATACCGAAAGGGAGTTGCTACAACTACGGGAAGACAGGACATTTTTCTAATGTGTGCAAAGCCCCGAGGAAACCAAAGGCAAATCCAGACCATAGTTCAGCCGAATGCTACAACTGCCATAAGAAGGGGCACTATAGCAGGAATTGTCCTCTGAAGCAGAATGCACAAGTGGCTCATGTGTATGACGGGGAGACCCCGCCAGCTATCACCGATGGATCAGGTAAACCCGACGTCTTGGGAGGTACCCTTACCATTAAAAATATTCCTGTTTCTGTACTTTTTGATACTGGTGCATCACGTAGCTTCATTTCTGGTAACACCGTTCACAAGTTAAAATTGAAACAAAGAAAGCTTAAAGAACCAATTAAAGTTCAAAACCCGATAGGAGGTTCTGTTGGTCTCCGTTCATATTGTAGAGTACCTGTCTCTTATTCTTGCTACAAGTTCTCTTTTAAAGTGATTGTTATGGACCTTTCCGAATTCGATATTATTCTGGGACTTGATTGGTTGACAAAATATAAGGCCGAAGTTAGATGTGCCGAAAGAATCGTTAAAGTCGAAACGAAGCTTGGACCTATATATATACCATGCCATGGCTCAGAAATTAATAGAGAAGAATTTTGGTCTTCTTTAGAAGTTACTCCCACTTCATTAGAAAAGATACCGGTCGTTAAAAACTTTGCGGATGTGTTTGAAGAAGTAGAAAACTTACCGCCGCAAAGAGAAATTGAATTCAGAATAGATCTAGTTCCTAACGCCCGACCAGTAGTACATCCAATTAGAAGAATGGCCCCGAAAGAAAAAGAAGAGTTAGGTAGTCAAACCCGAGAATTGCTTTGGAAAGGTCTGATCAGACCGAGCTTCTCAGCTTGGGGAGCAGCAGTAGTATTTGTCCTGAAATCAGACGGTACTCTAAGACTTTGTGTTGATTACCGAGATCTCAATAAACAGACACTGAAGAACAAATATCCCTTGCCTCATATAGACGATCTGTTAGATCAATTAAATGGGGCAACAGTGTTCTCCAGGATGGACCTAGCTACAGGTTTCCACCAATTACGTATAGCCGAAGACTTTGTACCTTTGACAGCCTTCAGGGGTCCCGATTTATTCTACGAATGGTTAGTAATGCCGTTCGGCTTGTGTAACGCTCCGGCATACTTCGTCGATCTTATGAACAGAGTGTTCCGTGGTGTATTGAATAAATTTGTGCTAGTCTTCATCGATGACATTTTAATATACTCCAAGTCAGAAGGCGAGCATGCAAAGCATTTAGAACAAGTGTTGAAAATTCTAAGGAGAAATGTCTTGAAAGCTAAATTTTCTAAGTGTGTCTTCTGGCAGGATGAAGTTAAGTTCCTAGGCCATGTCGTATCAAAGGAAGGGATTGTTGTAGATTCAAGCAAAATTACAGCGATTCAGAACTGGAAGCAACCTACTACCCCCACAGAAGTTCGAAGTTTCCTTGGATTGGCTAGTTACTATCGGAAATTCGTTCAGGATTTTTCAAAGATATCAGGTGTATTGACAAAGCTTACAAAGAAGCATGAGAAATTCAAATGGACTCCCGAATGTGAAGAAGCTTTCCAGGAGCTGAAACTGAAATTGACAACTGCACCAGTATTGACCATTATAGAAGGCAACCAAGACTTGACTGTATGGACAGACGCTTCTATTAGAGGGCTAGGCGCAGTATTAATGCAAAAAGGCCAAGTGGTCGCTTATGCCAGCCGTCAGCTGAAGCCGCATGAAAGAAACTATGCGACTCATGATCTTGAGTTGTTAGCTATCGTGTTTGCTTTGAGAATCTGGAGGCATTATTTATTGGGCGAGAAGTTCGAACTATTTACCGATCATCAATCCTTGAAATATCTATTCACTCAGAAAGATCTAAACTTGAGACAACAGCGTTGGTTAGAATTCCTTGCAGCATACGATTTTGAGATTCTATACACTCCAGGGAAAGCCAATGTTGTCGCAGATGCGCTTAGCAGAAAGAATGAAATCATTGCCAGTTTTATCATTACGTCTTCATTAATTGACAGGATCTCAACCCTTCAGAAAGACGATGAATTTATTCAGAGAATCAGTCAGAGTGTTAAGGGAGGTGAATCCACAAGTTTCCGACTCGATGACAAAGGAGTTCTTAGATTAAAGGGCAGAATTTGCATCCCAAATCTTCCAGAACTTCGAAGGGAAATACTTGATGAATGCCACAAGTACAAACTAAGCATCCATCCCGGTGTGAGCAAAATGTATAACGATATCAAACGCACATTCTGGTGGAGGGCTTTGAAAAGAGATATTTCATTATATGTTAGCAGATGCTCCACTTGTCAGCTAGTTAAGAGCGATCAGCAGAAATTAGCTGGACTATTACAACCATTAGAAATCCCAGGATGGAAGTGGGAGCAGATTTCGATGGACTTCATTGATGGCTTGCCTCGAACTAGGAAGGGAGACGACAGTATATGGGTGATCGTAGATCGCTTCACGAAGACTGCCCATTTCATACCTGTCCGATCCAACAGAACGGCTCAAAGTTTAGCACAGATTTACTTCAAAGAAATAGTTAAACTACATGGAGTGCCGCTCAATATAGTCAGTGATAGAGATCCCCTATTTACTAGCAAATTCTGGGAAGCATTCCAGATAGAATTGGGAACCAAATTGAATCTAAGCACCGCTTATCACCCTCAGACAGACGGCCAAACTGAGCGGGTGAATAGAATTCAAGAAGATTTACTGCGGGCTTGCGTTATCGATTTTGGAGGCTCATGGGAAGATCACTTACATTTGGTCGAATTCTCTTATAACAATAGCTATCAAGCAAGTTTGGGAATGTCTCCATTTGAAGCAGTATACGGTAGACCGTGCAGATCTCCCGCATGTTGGGTAGAACCTGGCAACAGACTTGTGTTAGGGCCCGATATGATTCGAGAAGCATCTGATAAAGTCGATTTCATTAAGAAGCGATTGAAAACCGCGCAAAGCCGACAGAAAAGTTATGCTGATGCGAGAAGGAGAGATTTACCGTTTGCCGTTGGCGATTATGTTTATTTAAGAGTTTCTCCGATGCGGGGAGTAATCATATTTGGCAAAACTGGGAAGTTGGCACCGAGATTTATTGGTCCCTTTCCTATACTCGAACGGATTGGAACTTTAGCATATAGGGTTTCATTACCTGATTGATTACCTGGAGTGCATGATGTATTCCACGTGTCTCAACTCAGAAAACATGTTCATGATCCGGATCTTGTTGTAGAAGAAGCAGCGCAACAGGATATAGACATAACTCTAGAATTAGCGCTCAGAAGAGAGCCATTAAAGATTGTTGGCAAAGAAACTAGAGAGCTAAGGAGCAAAAAGATTCATTTAGTTAAAGTGCAGTGGAGTAGTGATCCTAGAGACTGTACTTGGGAGACTGAGGAAAGCATTAAACAAGCCTACCCCAAATGTAGAGTGGACATCTCTGACTAACTCCGGTGCAAGGTACCTTTACAATATTTTGCATTTAAACTTTGTTTCCTACTTTGCTGTTATTTCCTTTTCGAGGACGAAAAGTTTTAAGTGGGGGAGATTGTAATAACCCGGAAAATGTGAACCAATTTAAAATTTTTAAAATTGGTTATTGTCAAAGAATTTGAACAATTGAAATAGCATATTTCAATAAAATAATGAATTGGGAATAGTAAGGCAGTTTGAAAATTTGAATACAAACTTTGTCTGACTGTACCGGGTGGAAAATATAACGGATTTTAGCGAAACTGAAAATATTTAAATTTGTTTATGAATACCTTTCTAACGAATCTGAAAAATCGAAGTTTCATAACGGGAATCAAAAGTTATGGCCAAATGAATTTTCAGAAAGGTCGCTATATAGCATATATAGCCCTTGAAAATAGATATTTTGCATACGACCTCGGAATTCGACGAAACCACTTTTGTTGGGTCCGTGATGTCAAATTATTGCTAGGTTTCAAATTTCATAATTTTTGAAGCTAGTATGTGAGCGGGGCAATGTGATTGTTCAATTTTTGTTAAAATGGATCGACCTGAAAATGGACATTTTGCATATGAGCTCAAAATTCGACGAAACTGGTTTTGTTGGGACCGTATCGTCAAAACAAAGCTAGATTTATTTTTCTGGAATATTTCGATTCAGTTTGTGGGCCTGGCAAATTGAAATGTACGTTCAAATTGAATATAAAATGTTTTATACTTTAATTTGAAAAATAACTGACTGTAACAGTCGAATTGGCCAACGAAACATATCACATTGTGTCCGGAATGGGGGTATCTGGCTAAGGGCGACAGTCGTTGGGTTGAAATTGGTGTACGTTGGCTAGAAGGGGTATTATAGGAATTTAAAAATGTAATATATTAGAAAATATCTTCTATTTTCTCACTTCAGAAAAATCGATCGACCCCCTGAAACGAACGACGTAAATCATTCAGACCTTCCCACCCCGATCGCCGCCACCACAGTCAATATCGCCGCCGCCTCCAGTTGACAATTCTGATCGCCTTCCTCCCCTCTTCAAATCAAAACAACCCTCAATAGAAATCGTGTTGTATTCGCGTCGTTCTACCTCGAGGAAGTTCGCGCCTTTGAAGCGCCGCCGTGCCTCGCTGGAGCCGTCGAGTTCGCTGCCACCACCGTCGATAGGAAGCCAGTTCGAAGCCCTTCGACGCCGTATAGTCTGATCGGGACAACGAGGTACGGTTTTGATTTAAAATCAAAACCTAGTTTTGAAGCTTTGCAAACCCTTCTGCTTTGAATTTCTGAATTGAAAATAACACTTTTAAGTGTTGCAAAACTTTGAAAAATCATATCTTTTTAGTGTGTTAACGAAATTCGATGAAACAGGAAACATCGGGACCGCAGGGAGGATCTCTACCATCTAGAAGAAGCCACGAATTTTTCTGATCTTCCTACGATTTTTAGCACTACAAAAACCAATGTGAGGAATCTAAACTAAATTGTGTGAATGGAATCGTGTTGTATAAATTATATAAGCGAAGTGTAAATTATATACGCATTGTATACCTCATGTACATGTGTTGTATAAGTTATATTAGCGATGTATAAATTATACAAGCGTTGTATGAAACATATATGCTTTGAATCGTGATGAAATGCAAGTGAATTATAGAAATAATATATATATATATATATATACTCCCCTCGTCCACAGACCATGGACGATATTTATTGCTTGTGATTGGCGTGATATTATATGGTATGACGAATGGTTGGAAATAATTGTTTGTGGTTGATATTGTGATTGAAAAATACCTTTGTGGTTGAAAAATACCTTTGTGGTTGGAAAATACCCTCTTGTGGTTGAAACAAATTAGAATAGGATTGTGGAATTGAAAATAAAACATGCCGCCTGCGTGCGAACTAGATGCATGATCCCCATTGTCAAAAACCACGAGGTTTTAAGGTAGAGCGAGGAGCCGTACTAGGGACGGTCCCAGTTTTAACTACCCTGCCGTTATGCTGCCGAAATTTTCTGAAATATTCATGTGTTAGAATAATTTTCATTTGTTGAAATTAATTACATATGTTGAAACCAATGTTCATGTGTTGAATTGAAATCCATTCGTTGAGTTGAAATTCATGTGTTGAATATTATTCAAATTTAAACAAATAGATTTAGCGATAAAAATCACATTTTTATATATATACAAACTATAGAGAATATTCATGTGTTGAATATTATTCGAATTTAAACAAATAGATTTAACGATAAAAATCACATTTTTATATATATACAAACTATAGAGAATATTCATGTGTTGAATTGAAATTCATTCGTTAAGTTGAAATTCATGTGTTGAATATTATTCGAATTTAAACAAATAGATTTAACGATAAAAATCACATTTTTATATATATACAAACTATAGAGAATATTCATGTGTTGAATTGAGATTCGTTCGTCGAGTTGAAATTCATGTGTTGAATGTTATCGTATTTTAAAATAAAATGAATAGACAATAAAAACTACATTTTTATTGTGAATATGAAGGGTTAAAAACATTCACGTGTTGAATAAATATTTTTGATGATAAAAAATATTTCTTTTATCATGTATACGCTTTGATAAAAATACACACGTGTTGAAATAAATAATAGTTTGCTAGAAATATTATTATTAGCTTTGTTCTGCATATATATACATGTGTTGAACAGGGAAAAATGGATTAGCTGTAGAGTAAAGAAATTATTTGCATGCCCGACAAATAGGTAAGCTTTGATGAGTTGGCTGCGCAATTTTAATTTTATATCAACTCCTGTGAATGCCATTGGATGCGGAGTGCTGGTTATTCTGTGTGAAATAATAAACATCGCCATAGGATAGTAACAATTAATTTAGAACTACACTACATGGCATACTTCTTGACGATAGGCATACTTCATCATATTCCACATAAGCATTTGGAGCTTATGTGACGAGGTGGAAGATTTACCATACGAGCGAGAGACTTGTATGGCGATGATTTTATACTACAGGTTGAACTGATAACTGATATGGACTATATAAAATATAACGATAAATTGCCAGATTAATAAAAACCCCACACGGGTCTAGAGTTGACAATAATCACGTCTCTCTAGTCATTAGATACGGCACATGGACTATTTATTTCCACACGGAACGGGGTGACGAGAATTTATTCTCTGGAGTTATTATCTATACACGCTCCCCCGTAAACACCAGAATATATCACTATAAATATGTGGATGCTTTATAGGTTTTATTGGGTACCTAACACGGCCCAATAAATTTCCAAACCCCTTCCCAAACAAAGGAGGTTATGGCGAAATTTTTCGAAATATTAAGGCGTTAGTGAAATATTTGAAGTGAAAACGAAGTTGAAATTAATGAATGAACTATATTTGAAATTATAGAATGAACTATATTTATATATATAAATATAAATAGAATTAAAAGGAATCGAAGCCGTGCAGTTCGTGTTTTGGAATCGTAAATTGAAACGATTAGTACGAGAAATCCGACCATCGGATTTTCCCGAAACTGCAACCGTTGGGTTCGCCTTGGAAATATCTTTCCAACGGCACCAACCTTGTAAAAATCCAACGGTTGGATTGTCTGGAATGTTTAATTCAAATCTGAAGAAAAACAGCGCCAGAATCGTTTATATTTATATATAAATATGATTAAATTAAATCGAATAACGACGCTGCTGTTCGAATTTTGAAACCGTAACTTCAAACGACTAGTGTGGATGATCCGACCGTTGGATTTTCACGAAACTGGAACCGTTGGGTTCGCTTTGGGAATATTTTCCCACTGATATAGACTTTGTAGAAATCCAACGGTTAGATTTTCCGATATGTGTAAAACAAATTAGGGGAAAAACAGCGCCAGTGCCACGGCACGACCTGAAACGTCGTTTAATTGGATATGGCCATTTTTAAATAAATAAAAATGGCGAAAAATCGTTATAAAATATTATAAGCAACATAGATTGGAAATAAACCAATTTGGCTTGATCTGTTTCATATCTGATGGTTGTATGTGTTTGACACGAAAATAATACTAAAGAACTGAAATATGGATGTCGAATAATATAACCATAGAAAGAATTGATTTGAATTCTAATTACGTGAATTATTTGAAAAGGCCGAGCTAACCCTCATTTCAAATAATTGATCGAACGATTCAAATTGGAAAATACAAAGATGATTCAAGACCGACGATCTTCGTATCGGTTGGATGGGCGCTGCTGAGGTTCCTGACTGGAGTAGCTACCGTGAAGGAACGAAAGTAGTAGCCGTCTGAGCGTATGTGTTGATTGGACGGATATACGAGGAATTTGACGCCTCCGGTTTCGTTCAGACCCAGAACGGACTTGTAAATGGACTGTGTGTCTGACATTGGATTTTGTTCTTTACTGATTGATCTCTGTTAAATATATATCTGTTTGGCGGCGGAGAATTTATTCTTTTGCTTAACGCCCTTCTCTGAGATGTACGAGCTCAGAGGTTATATATCGATAGAAATCAGTCGTATGGAGTGGATTGCCTATGTGGCATGCCAAGATGCTATGATCAAGGCTTCTTTTGCAAAGCAAAGTCTTTTGGTTGATGATCAAAGCACGGTCTACGTGGCTTGGCTTTGTGTATAGCGTGGATTCTCGAGCCTCACACCTCGGTATGAGTTAAAAACGGGATAAGGACTACAGGGAGAGCACGACGTTTCTTTCTAGCTATGGTGGTGTCAGTGACTTACCAGCCCTGACATTTATATCTATTTTTCACCTATGTGGTTGTTGGAATGCGAGGCGCCTCGATTATAGGTCTATAAGGACCGGGAAACGTGTGTTCAGGAATAACTAATCCTCAAACGTAAGAGAGGACCGGCCCTGAAGCATCCAGGTGTTACCCAGAGTGTGTAGTCCTGAGGCATTTGCTAGAATGTCTCGAAGTGGAGAGGAGCTTGCCCCTTGCCTCGACTCATGACGGAAATCCAATTTCCAATACGAAATAACAGATTTGATTGTAGAACTAGTATGGCGACATAGTAGATGGTAGCTATGCCGCTTATGATTGATGTTTATGATGCTATTCGTTTTTGAAACATATATGCACTAGAAATAATATCAAATGATTTTGCTTTACACGTATTAAGCATATTTGGCCATTATAAGGTAAAACTCTATCCTCCGGCTTGCGTTGCATTGTATGATGGGACTTGAGTCTTATAATGGCTTCATTCTTTTTAAAAGCATTGCGTCGTTTCCAAAGAATTTACTTTGTTTTAAATGCACTAGCAATCACTGGAGTAGACCCGTTCTGCGAAAGTGGCGTGGTCCTATGATTTGCTTATTACTGTTGTTTAAACTGTTAAATAGATTTCTCATACCAGTCCCCATGACTGACTCGTTGTTTGTTTCACTTTGCAAACGCGGGTGCCCTTATTTTCACAAGGGCAGCCTAGTTCACAGGTGACAGGTTGTTTTTGGCTCTGCACTGTTGCATAGAGTGCATTTTGTCTCATGGCGAGGCTGACTTCACAGAGATGACTTTGACATTTTCCACCATTATTGTATCTATATTATGATTCCGCCACTGGCGATGCAGACTTTTTTACTTCCAGTACTTATTATCGTATGTATATGTACCGCCTTCGGCGATGTAGACTGATACCCTTATTATGTCTCACTGCATGTATATATTCCGCCTTTGGCGATGGTGACTGATCATTCCCCCTTTATTTACTAAGTTATATCTTACGTTGTGCTATTCTGATGTTGTTACATGTTGTGATTCCGCTGTCATATCCATGTAAAATTATTCTATTTATTGTTTTTGCTATTATCTGTTCTCTGCTATGATGATTGATGTGTTATATTCCAATGATTATCCTTAATACCGTCACACGGATTTTGGGATCGTCACACTCATACTTCCAGATTCATCTTCTCCAATTCCCATTTGTTTGATTTGAAAACTGACTTATTTTATAAGATTTAGAAGAGACTGGAGAATTGGAAATAAAAGAGCTTCGTTGCTGGCTCTAGGAAATATGAGAAAAGAGTTGGAGGTCTAGGCCTTCGTTTATAGGCTCTTTATTGAACCAGAACCGTTAGACTTAAATAAAACATGTCCACCGATATAAATATATAATAGTTAAAACCTAACAGCCATGAGAAGTGGCAACCAACAGGTCGCCTGGGGAGATTAACCCCCTTGTCGACCGTGTGGGTCGACTAGCCTCCTATGGAGGCAAGATATTTATAGTATAATTCAATCACTATATTTATTAATACGCCTGAATTATCATTTTTCATCCGTTTTTATAAATCGTCCATAACTATTTCATACAGACTCCATTCGTGAAGTTCCAAACATGAAAGTTGACCAAAATTCCGTCACAAATATAATGATGTAAGTTTCATAGTTAAATTCCCTTATGTGCTCAAGTTCCATTTTTGCAACCTAGTTAAATAATTAATTTAACTAATGCCAAATTCTGGGGTGTTGCATTGTTCGTTCCTCTAAAGAAATTTTGTCCCAAATTGACTATTGATTAAGTAAGGATTTAGCACCTAATTATCCTGTACTACATATCTAGTTTGTGTACATTTAATTTTGCAACCAAATGTGTGCATGTGCATAGTATACATAATGAGTCACAATCATAAATATGTATGCATAATGATTTCAAATCGGATCCTCCGATATGTATACATTTTGTTTTGAAAACTTTTCTGAAAGCATGAAGCAAACATCCAAAAATATACTAGTAGCTCTATATGAATAAAGTTTTTTTGATAACATCTTTCATCTGAAACCCTCACACGACTACGAATATAAGTGTGAAGCAACCAATTTTGCATTCAAATCCTAACATCCAACACTTTAATGCACCTAAAATCACTTCCGACTAATTTCTTCTACGCCAAAAAAAGAAAATTAAGTCTCGGAATTTAACATTCTTACCGCTCATAAATCTTCCAATCCCCTTCGTATAATGGAATTTTACCACTTTTGCTCTAAAAGTTTCAAAATTTTCCATATGTAAACTACAATAGAAGCTTTAAACAAGCCCTAAAATGTAAACAAGTTAAATAATAACTCGCGAACATTGTTGACAAGGTATGGAAAAAATGTCACCAAGGCTAAAACATCTTTTCCCTTGTTACTGTTAATGTTTTTGACACATCCTTGCTTCAAATGCACTGCTAAAATCGCAAAACTTACTACCCAAAACCTTCCTTATGCTTTACGCATGACCATGAAAGTCATAATTTCCATAACAGTAAATTTTTGGTTCTTATTATACATGTCTATTCAGTAAAAATTTGTTTAAAATTCGCAAACACGCATTCATTTTCAAAAATAACCGAATTTGAAAGAAAAATTAAATTTAAAAATCCTTTTTCTTTTATTTCTAATGAGAATAAAAATACTTTCAAAAATTAATTTGTGGAAATTTAAATGATTCAAGTCACATTTCAGCATAGACGGAAGTCGATCAAATGGAAAGCGCGCAAATCGAAGCCACACACAAAACTGGAAAATTGGGCATTTATAGAAAATGTCCATACCAAAATTAAATTTTAGCTTCTAAGGAACAAATGAAAAATAATAGTAATGCCCATAATAAAAAAATGTGTAATCTTTCCTCTGCTAAAATTTACTACCACGAAAACTTGTTATTTCTAACTCTAACATAACTACTAGTTTGACAATAAATATGAGATTTCACTTCCAATTCAAATCTCAAATAAGTGCGAATGATATACACAATCTTTTCCAAAGGATAAAAATATCATAACATCATCATTCGATATAATAAGGATAATCCATACTAATAGTCGCAAACACAACTAGCACAAAGACAAGAAATAAATGTCGGAAAGAGAAAAGAACAAAGACAACTACCCCAAAAACATTGCCTGTAAAAAAGGAGACATCTTGCTTTACGATTGGAGCCTGAACCATTTCCACGACCTTTGACAAGTCGTATCATGATAGCTAAATGCTAAATCTCATATTATAGAAAAAAACTGGTGTTGTTGGAGGTTTCCACGTCACCACCTCTCCCAAGAGAGAGTTTGCGATGAGAAATTAAATCTACTATAAAACTGATTTCCATGGAGATTCACCTAGCATTACCTAAAGAAAAAGTGGATAGGTGAATATACAAAAAGTAACTCCGTAAAATAGCACACATAAATAACAAACTAAATCAAATATGATGTGGTATCAAATGATAGTTTTGCTACCGATTGAAGCAAAGATTGATTTCCGTATCATAGAACTAATCATGTCGTAACTTCCCATTTTTAGAATAATGTGCTAAATGAGTCACACATCTACATTGGCAGTTTGGGCATACATTATCCCACTCAAATGCCAACTTATAGGCAAAAGAGATCTGCTGCAAAATCTCCAATGTCGATAAAACCAAAGATAATTCGTGTCCATGTGTAACACGGAGGCCTCTAAAACCTTCACCAGATTCTCGCTAGAAAGACCATTAGAAGACAGCTCAATCTTCACCTCCGAAATAAGAATTACCTTCACCAAAATCTATTACAATGAGATATGGCAAAAGGAGGATGCAATACGGGCAATAGTCCCATTCAAAAATATCGAAGCAAAGGACCAGTGCAAACCCTACTGCCAACACTATTCTTTTAGTCTAAAGCAATGGAACGTTATGCTCATTCCAGTCTAACCAAATGGAATCTTTAGGGATGAGATCTAAATGACACAAGGAAATTCGGATAGTGCATGCTGGTGTTATGAGATAAGAAATAAATGAAGAGAAGAAATTGGGTCTAGATCTTGAAGCAATATTGGGGTGAGATCTAATGCACAAAATAGTGCGGAAAAAGGAGGCGAGGCAGCTACAAAGGAAGAGGAATAAAAATAAAGATATGGTAGGAAATATGCATGTAGATTTTATAGTTGAGTTCTAAGTTCAACTTGTACCAAAACTCATCCATTAGTTGACTATCATACGTATAATGCTAGACGATCAACTACTAAATGGACTTTGGATGGATGTTGAACCTTGACCCTATTAGGGTCAGATGAAATACTATTCCTACGTTATCTCTTATGATTAGACACGATCCAAAAAAAACTTTTTTTCATCGTAGGGGTATCAAAAACCGTTATCAAATTCCAAACTGTCTCCCTAGATTCAAAGTAATCTCAACAAAAGGCTACGACTGCAAAATCCCAAGAATACCCAAAAAGATTTTAGCTAGTATTTCGTAGTGAATTTAATACGAACTTATCACCTTTTCTAGTTAATGGGTCAACCAATGATTCTAGGAAATTAAATACCCTAAGCTAAACAGAATTTGCCTTGGTCTTATCAAAAGAAATTTTTGGAAAACCCTTTTGAAATTCAAATCTATTTATAAACTAAAGGTCTCATACTATAAGTTTGTATAATTATTATTTCTTTGAAAACCAAATCTTATTTGCGTAAAAATGAATTTTCTCAAAAAAATAATTTGAAATCTTCAAATCCCCTTTTATATTTTTCTAAGCAAGTTTTAAAAAATTTAAATTTCTCCTGACTATAAAACCAACAACTCAAACGAATAATTACAAACAAAAAAATATCTGGAATGCCTTAACAAAGTATCGTATGAATATACTTCACTAATGTGCTTACGAGCTAATATGATATATTAATATGAATTTCCCTTTAACTAAAAACCAAGAAAAGGTCTTCGATTGAAACTTCCAAGCAAAACAAAAAATCTTGACTATATCAGTTATAGCTAAATTTTTCATCATCCTAAATCTCACGTCCACGGGATTCACCATATGCAATTCTCATGATCTTCAAGACAATCACCGAGTGCACCATAAGGTAGATCGGGGTTGGCAAGAAAATTAAACTCTAAAAATATTTCTAACTCCTAGTATCTGTTGAGTGTAAAGATATGATTTTTGTTTGATAATAACAAACATATACAAATAATATAAATGTGTTTGAAAATAGTATTATTCTACACTACACAAATAGAAATAAATATTTAAGTTGAATAAAATGCTAACTACATAAAATTTGATAAATCAATTTGTTATTCAAATAAATATTTTATTTCTTCATTTGATGTAGTACAATTTTTAAACTCGACTATTTACAAAATTCACTATCAAAAAATATACAAAAACTCCTCATTACATAACACTCACACTCAGTTCTTGTTCATACTCAGTCATAAAAACATTCATTGACACAATCTTCACATGCTTCAAAACAAGTCCTGTCTCTTCATACCTGTCACAAGAAGCACACGTAGTAAACTGGAACAAAGAATAAAATACTAGCAAATATAAATTTATTTTAATTTTTTTGCCTTAGAATTTTGGAGCGTTTCTCATCATTTTCTAGATCTAGTATGAATTCTCGAATACATACTGCTTGTGATATTCGTAGTGATACACTATAAATACCACAAGACAGACTGATTTCTAGTGCCCACATATCAGCCCCGTACAACCACACTGGTCTGCTGACCAGAATCAACATTACCTGATTCTGAACAGCCCCAACACAGTGTAGTAGGACAACTGATTACAAAAATATACTTCTGTCATCCGAATATCCCACAAATATAAAGTTACACATACAAGACACATGTATACACAAACAATTGTTTGCATATACACATGAGAATATGCAAGTAAAAGCCCAAATCAGAAATACACAATCTTGAGTCAACCTAGTAGTTTATTTAAGGTGCCAAAATAACAAGTCCAAGGAACTCAAATTCAAATACAAATAAATGGTCAAGCTAGTGTAAAGTTCAAGTACAATATAGTACAAATCAAGACAGTGAGCAACAAAATGGAGCATGGGTGCATTCAGGTGTGAAATCAACATGAATGGTGCAACAATAATATACATGGCCAAGAAGTTTCACAAGTTGACAAACACTTAGGATAACATTAAAATCGGGTGTGCTAACATGGCAGATCAGCTCAAATACAATTGATAGAGTTCATAGTAGAATATACAAGCATCAAGATCAATGCACCATGAATTTCATGTTGCAATAGACATAGCAGCAATTTTATAATGGTGCACAGCAAACTGGATAAGCAAGAGTTTAATGTTCATTTAATCAACATAAGGTGGAGAAACAGAATTCAACTCACACAACAGCAAATTCATGTGACAAAGTGGTCCAGATTCACATATACATGTGCACTATCAAGCAATACACAAATGATGGTGCTAATTCATGTATAGGATTAGCATGAATGTGTACACAACATCTTTACATCAACTACATGGATCACAACAGCTACAAGTGATCAAGTCAGTTAAATGGTGAACTACACAATTGGTCGAGATGGCAAAGCAAAAACTGTATACACAGTAATTACATATGTACACAACAATACATGCAAACAAAAGAGTTTAGATGAATGGCACAAGTGCATGACACTAAACAAACAGTAAGGCCATAAACAATAAAACAAGGGTTGGATTGCAACACTAGTCAAGGCAGATGTTTCAGGTTCAAATGTCATATATGCACTGGGTCAAAAAGCAGTTCAATACAACAATGTAACAATAAAAAAATAAAAAAAGGAATAAAGTGATCAAATGAAGCATCTGTATATATCAGTTCAAAATTGATCAAGTTCAAGATTTCAAGCGCAGTACCAGTTCAAGGATGAATACCATTTTTTAAATCGATATGTTTAATGGAGGAAGCCAGAAAAATTCAAAGTCAAGCTACCATTCACACGCTTGCTGTTTTTTGGAGATTTCATATGACTTGATCAATGTTCCAAAAGCTACAATTATACATGCAGAGTTAAAATTCAATAACAGTCTGAATATTTCAAACTCCAAAATTTCAAAGCGGAAATCCACGCAATATCTCAATCAAATCCAAGAGAAATTCAAGTAAACGATTAATCTAGAATCATAGTTTTTAGGGATATTTAACCCTATAAATACACACAGATTCATCATTAGCATTAAAACAGAAAATAAAATCGAAAATCAAGCTTAAATAAAAGAGGATAAGGGTGTAAATCTCGTTCAAATTTTTCTAGAGCAATCAACATTGAATCGGAATCCATTGGAGTATCATTTCGATCGCATAAATCATTGGAGGAAGATCGATTCCAGAGGAACCCTAGGGAAGCCGTCGTCACCATAAAAATAAAAGAGAAAGCATCGGGAAAAAGTGCAAAAGGATGACCGACCTAGTTTCCAAAAGGGCCTAAGTCCTTTTTATTTTGTTCCTAGGGTTTTATTTTGTTTTTAAATTTGTTTTTAAAGGTTTTTTAATTGTTTGTTTTAATTTTGTAATCGAATCTAGAGTTTTCTAGTTTGTCTCTAATACTAGGGAGACGAATTACGGGGTTGTAATTCAGGGAAATCTGGTTTCAGGGATAGAAACCAGTGCAGGGTTTTGAGCGTAGGGTTAAGAATAGTTAGGAGCGAGTGTCACGAGTTTACAGGGGATTGTAAGCGTAGAGATTGTTTTAACTCCTAGAAGAAACCTTGGGGAATGCAGCAGTAGGTAGAGTTTTGTCGAAGCTGGGTATATTTGTGTGTTGTTTATTTTCCGCATTTACTCTGATTATTATCTGTGATTGTTATTATTTAATTATTTGGCAAAAATTGCAATAAACCCTATTCAACCCCCCCTCTAGGGTTAATTTAGATCCTAAAGTATCTTAAATCCATCTTTAATAAATAGGCTCACGACTACTTCATCATCAAAATTATTTTAGAGTCAAGCGCTAAGGACCAAAGAAAAAAGTAGAAAAAATGTTCAAATACGTTGTCTCGCTAAATCCTAATTTATTAATTCCTCTAATCGTCTAAACCTAGCTTTGATACAAATGTAACAACCTACACTTTTTTGAGATCGAGTTTCGACAAAAATCAAAACTCTAACACATCCAAGCACATAGCATGTAAATCTAGTACATGCAAATGATGCGAACGAGCAAAATTAGAGTATAATAAAATTAACTCACAGTGGAAACAAGATGTGATAATAATATTAACTATGGCAACTACCTTAATACTGATTCGTCACATAAATACCGAGAATGAGAGAATAAGAACGAAAAAACAAACTTGTATACTTGCAAAGACCTTCCTTCCTTAAGATAAACCTGGGAGTTATTATGAAGAGGGGGGTCAAAACAACAATTCCTATGAGTAGAAAATGTACAGCACTGTACATAATATATAAATGCATCCTATTTGGCTTCACTTGAATTTTGTATCTAACAAGGCTAGTGATTCTAACCTAACCTTGCTAAGATTACACACGATGATTGGCTACCATACCCAATGTAGTGCTTCCCGAAGGCAGATTATTGTAATATACTAAAATAGGACTTTTACGTGTGCGTATATGTATAAAGCCTTTGAACTACCATACAAATAGATATTAAGACCAATAGGTTGGGTTTCAACTACTTAATAACCTACTAATAAAGGAGATGGGTTTTTATACCATATATAGCCTCACTCACAATATATATATAAGGCGGATCCCTACGATCACTCAAAGCCTAAGGTGGATCCATTGATCACTTAGTACCTTATTAGATGTTTTACCAACATCAGATTATAAATTAAATGACATTAGCTACTAAGTCCTAATTTAAGGCTTCCGTTATTCATGTATATCCCAGCCCCGCATAAGGAGATAGATTGTAAGTGTTCACTTATTATTTATTAGATATATTGATGACTAACCACCATTTAAGACCTTTCCCCAGTAGAACCCTATGTGTCTACTAGCTAATCTTATTAGATAACCACATAATACGTTCCGCAAAATATACATACTTATGGTACCCCTGTAGCAGTCATTTAATACCATATCCCAGGTCGTACTCTAATCAAGTCACTTACTACCTAGAGAAAGGGAAATTTCCTGGAGATTACCGATTTCATACCCGGTTAGCCATTTAATATTTCTTATTTATAGGGAGGTGAGCTATCTGATCACTTAGTACATGATAAGGATGGACCCTGTGATTCTCCCCTTACCCTAAAGGAAAAGGGTGAATTCAATGTAGTGATAAAACTAGACATGGCCAAAGCATATGACCGACTGTCTTGGTTTTTCATCATTCAGGTTCTAAGAACTTTTGGTTTCCCGAGCCTCTTATAGATTTGGTCTGTAGGCTCATCTCCAACTGTAGATTTTCTATTTTCATTATTGGAGCTGCCAAAGGGTTCTTTCCTTCGAGAAGGTGTCTTCGTCAAGGCAATCCAATATCCCATTCAATGTTTGTCATTCCCGCCGAGTCCCTCATCAGAGGGGTCCACTCGCTCACTATTATGGGGTAGATTCACCGTTTTGGAATTCCAAGCGGTTACCCAGTGATCTCCTCTCTATCATTCATCGATGACATCTTTATTTTCACTAATAGGAATCGATGCTTCTTTTGTCGTCATATATATTTTCTCCATCATTACGAACAGTGTTCGGGAGCAGCTAATTAAAGCTTCAAAGAGTTGTTTTGTCCCCGCCAGCTCCATGGACTTAAGTAGGATTTCATGAATTGGAAATTTTTTGGGTTTTCTGGTTTCTTCGCTTCCTCTTTCGTATCTCAGCATTGTCCTTTATCGAGGTAGTAAAAACAACACGATTCTCAATCCCCGGACTGATAAGGATATGGGAAAGATCTTTCGTTGGAACTCTACTCTTATATCCTAAGCTAGAAGGCTTGTTCTCATCAAGTCGGTGCTCAACTTTATTGAGTCTCTTGTATTTGCATCCATGATGCCAAAGTCGACTTTCTTTCGGTCTTATCACTCTTCGAAATTGTATTTCTTCTAGGGGGAAAAGATGATGCAAATAGACACTGTTGGATTTCCTGGGTACCATTTGTCATCCTAGGCAAGAGGGCGGTTTTGTCTGAGGAATCCAGGGATGTCTACAAGGCATATGCCTACAAGCTCAGGGTTAGGTTCCATTCTAACGACTCCCTCTGGGTGTCATTTCTTCATGCTAAGTACCACCACCTTTTGACCTCTGACTTCAAAGGTACTCCATCTTATGCTAATGAGACATGGAAGCGGATGCAGTCGGTCAAGACCTTTTCTGATCTTTAAGGAAGGGGTTTCGACTGGAAAAGGAGTCCTTTCTCTCTTCGTATGCCTTGGAACTCTGCGAGAATTCCAATTCCCTGCATTTTGGCCTTCCCTTTCATTTAGGATAAGCTTACTCCTCCCAAGGTTTTCCATTCTTATGTGGAAGGTCCTTCACGAAGGCCCCCCTTAGATGCTAACGCCATGAGGATTGCTGTCTTCCTTGTGTCTCAGTATCGATGTTGCTGATATGTTTCAATTGAATCGGTAGCACATTTATTTAATAAGGGTGAATATGCTTTTGCGGTTTTGTCCTTCTTCGGAAATTGGTTCGACATCGGGAAGGGCATCCCCTCGATTCTTGACAAGCTTCGCATTTCGTGGGATGGGGACATGGAAAGGATTTTGGGTCAATCCTTTTTAGGCTTCTTCCCTGTCTCATTTGTTGACACCTTTGGTGCTTCTGGAATAAGGCTATCTTCGAGGATTCCCCTATGCTGTCGTCATCTATCATCCGAAAAGTATTGAACGATGTTTTCTTTGCATTCAAAGGTCAACCATTCTTTGGAAATTAACTAAGCCTCCTCTCATATTTATTTAGTTAGGATCATCACGATTTTTCGTGGAACCTATCCCCATGAGGCTATTGGGTAGTGGTTTTTTCTTAAGGCTTTGTATTAAGCTGGGATTTTCCATATGATTTAGATCCAACCTTCCTTGGATTCTCTCGTCTTGGTTTGCTCGTCGATGGAGCTGGTCTTGGAGCTTTAGATGTGGGAGCTAGTGATAGATGGCTTTCTTAGCTTCAGATTGTGGAGAGGACTATCATAGTTGCTCTTGAGGACTAGAAGGGTTTTTGTAATGACTTTTGGTTTAGCATGCTGCTAGGTTTCGGGAATGTGCTTTGCTTTTTTCATCCAATAGGGGATAGCTTCTGGATTTTGTTAGATCAGTTGATTTGTTTAGGCTTTTCGATTATTCTTTTGTTTTTGTAATGTCTTACATTTTTAACAATTGAATGATTTATTTATTTAATTATCTGAATAGTGACTTGGCAATTCAAATAACAATTTTGATTACTTAATTAATATGAATAGTGAAATAATATGTTTAATTCCAAAATAGTCGGAAATATATGAATTTGCAATATTTTGTGAATTGGATAATATAAGAAATTCAGTTGAGTTAGATTTGAGTTATAATAACGAATTTATTTAATAAACAACATTTGAACGTATTAATTATAATATAATTTAAAATGAGCTCGTAACGTCGTGGTAGTTTGTAGTTTTAAGTTTTGAACTTTAAATGAATGTATAGGATTCGTTATAAGTCGGAATTCTTTGAAATAAGAAACATTCGAATCTATTGAACTATATATTTCTATTAAAAGTGAAAAATAGAGATTTCGTATTATAGATTGTAAGTTATGTCAAAATTAAATTTTCAGAAAGTGGCTATGGAATCGTTTATAAAATATAACGATTTATTTAAATAAACAAAAAGAATTTTTAATATAGATTGAACATCGTTTTAACCTGAAATTGAAACGTCAAGTATAAATCTGTATTATATTTATTTCTGAAGCTGTATGAATTTTTTTGAATATATATAAGATAATAATATTTTATTATTAATAGATTTGTTTATATTGGAATCAATTTAATATGGAATTATATATTAACCGATTTTCAAATGACCTCCGTTTTCTATAGAACGAATTTTATTAAATCCGTGGTGATTTATTATTGTAAGATTTTTAATTTCGTGTCTATTGAAGTTATTTTGTGACCGAGTGCAGTTTAAATGCACATTATTTAACTATTTGAATTTAAAAAAAACTTTTACAAATGGACTCAGAATTCCATAAAACCAGTTCCATCGTGCTCAAAATATTAAATTATTGTAAGATTACAATTTTTATCGCGAACATAGATTTTATATGATAGTTTTTTATGTTACTTCATGTGTATGTTTCGCGTATATACATATATATATATATATATAATCAAATCATAATCTTTAAAAATCTAACCTAAGTCAAATCGATATAAAAACTTCAAGCCTAAGGAAGCAAGCCAACCTAACCTAATGTAAATTATTTATGCAGACCAACTTTAGCTAACCTATCCTAAATTCTACAACTGACCTATGCATGTACCCCACACTTCCTTGGCCTCTAAGTGTTTCCCTGTATATAAACTCCAACGCAGGCTCCTTCATTTCTTTTGTTTTTCTTTAGGAAATTTTCATCTTGACTTTAATGGAAAATAAAAATCAAATTCAAATCAAACTCTCCTCTAAAAAATCCAAAGAATATAAATTTGTGTCCTGAGATAGAGAGCTTTAGACTGATGTTCTTGTTGTTGCATGCGATCGAGATTTAAGGATTTTGAAATTTGTATAACATGTTCTGGGTTCGAATTCTAGGCAAATGGGTGTGGTGTTTGGCGAATTGAAGTTCAGGTCCCTTATCCTAGGATCGAGTAGCATCTTCATGCATCTGTTTTTGGATTTTCAAGAAGAAAACGATCTCAGCTGGATGCTTGGCGTGGAGGTCGGATCTAACTTGATGCGTGCAAGTGTCAGAAGGAGTTGATAGGGAGGTTGAGCTTGTGGAGGAGAAGGACATGGTGGTTATGGTTTTGGAAATGGCAAAGAGATGAGGGTGAATGAGGCCTTCAAACAATCGGCAATGGAAACATAACACTGGAACTTGCGTTCGAAATTGTAAAGAAGGAAAAGACATTGTTGAGGGCGGGTGCAGTAGGGATTGGGCCAGATTTAAAGTGTAAGGCCTAAATAATTAAATATAACTAAGTTAATTCAATTTAAATAAGTGTGTTAACTTATAATTTCATATTTCGTCCATACATGATCGGATTTACGAACGGTCTATCATGTTGGAATCGTATGGATGCAGGCTACACAATGGAACTAGTTTGGAGCGATTTGGAGCTTGATACAAATTATGGTAGAATAAAATGCCTAATTTAATCAACTGCCATTAATCGTTATTCAATGATTAACAACCAATGTGACTAAACTCGCTAACTCTGTCCAGATTATAATTTTATAAACATATTTTTGATTTGATAAATGATGATTGAATATTATGTGGTGGTTGTTTGGATGAATTGCTAACAAATTGGTTGAGATAATCTACATACATATATATATATATAATTATATATACAAATTGTTGGTTGAATACTGATTCTATTTACTATAATATTTCATATTCTATTTACAAAGCTATATCACGAATCCTTGCTAGAAGACTTAAAGCTGTGCTTCCGAGTATCATATCTCCTAACCAAGCTGCCTTTTTGCCTAACAGAAGTATTTTGGACAATGTGCTGTTATCTCACGAACTATTGAATGGGTACTCCAGATCAAATATATCCCCTAGAGCAACGCTTAAGATTGATATAAAAAAGGCTTTCGACTCGGTCAACTGGAACTCTTTGATAAGAATTATGGTGAAGATGCATTTTCCGGCCCAATTTGTCAAATGGATAACTTTGTGTATTTCCTCAGTTAGATATACTCTTGTTTTTAATGCTCATACTGTTGGTTTTTTCAAAGGTTGCAATGGTTTGAGGCAAGGAGACCCTATCTCTGCCTATTTATTCATAATAATTATGGAGACGCTCACATTATCCTTAAACAGGCAAGTTCTGCTTAAAAATTTCCACCTCCACCCAAAATGTAGAAACCCGCAAATCACTTCATTAGCCTTTGCGGATGATCTTCTTATTTTCACAAAACCTACTGCTCTATCCCTCCATACTATTATGAACACGCTGAAATCATTCCATGCTTTCTCTGGTCTAGGCATCAATCTTAACAAATCCAAAGTCCTTCTTGCTGGCCTATCCCCTCTTCAATACCATGATAGTCTTGCCATAACTGGTATGTCTACTCTAGAACCTGATGCTTCATACCTTGGTATTCCTCTGGCTACGAAAAGAATCACCTCGTCGCAATGTATGCCACTCTATGAAAGTATCACGTCTGTGTTCTCTAGATGGGAGAATAGATTTATATCTCAGGCTGGTAGACTGGTCGTATTGAATGCGGTTATATTCTCTATGACGGTATACTGGAGTAGAACCTTCTTGTTGCCTCTAAACCTAATTGTCATGATCAAGTCTGCCATGAGAAATTTCCTTTGGTTTGGAAATATACACTCAAAAAAAATGACTCCTATAGCATATAGTAAATTGGAGAAACCCAAGAACAAGGGTGGCCTTGGAATCAAAAATATAAAACATTGGAATGCGGCTGCAATCACGCGTCACTTTCAAGACTTAGTCATGGATAAGCCTACACCTTGGGTCATCTGGTGTAAGAAATACAATCTAAAAACTGAACAGATATGGGCTCTGAATTCCAAACAGCACCAGAGCTGGGTTTGGAAAATGATCATCAAAATACGTGATAAGGTAATGTGCCATTCGAAGATCAAAATATCAGTGGGTAGTAATGCGGAGTTCTGGTGTGCTCCTTGGATTCAGAAAGGACTGGTTTTGCGAAACGTTCTGACATATGATGCTATACAACGCAGTGGAATACCTATACACGCCAAAGCGCGCGCTTATATCTGTAATGGGAAAATAAACATTCCATATACCTCATGCAATGATATTAATGATGTATGGAGAAAATATAATGGCAAAACATATGCTCAGCCAATTGAGGATGAATTAGTATGGTCTGATGATGAGAGAAATTATACTACAGCTGTAGTATATGCGGAAATAACAGGTGAGAAAAGGATGAGAAGATGTGCTTGGTATAAAAGGATTTGGAGTTGGCACAACAGTGAAAGGTTGAATTACATGATGTGGAAAGTGTATGTTAATGCTTTGCATACACTCAAAAAGCTAACACACAGAGGCATTAATGTTTCGGTTAACTGCCACTTATGTCTCAATGGAGATGAAGACACCAATCATTTATTCTTCAAGTGTCCTTTTTCGAATTATATTTGGAGGAAAATAAAGAACCGAGGAGGGTTTGCAAAGCCGCACGTGAATAACAAAGAAGAGTGGATGAGCATCTACAAAGCAACAAGATGGAAAGCATCAACAACGTATGAGCTTCTCATAATGCTCAAAGTGGTACTAAATGAAATTTGGTGTGAACGGAATGCTAGAGTTTTTGAACGGATCCAGAAATCAAGAACAAGTATATATTATGCTGCATGTACTAATATAAGCAAACAAATATGTATGTCTTCTTTTGGGTTTGATACTTCAGTCAAACTCAAATGGAATTGACTCCTTTCCTGTTCTTTATGTATGCTTTGTATGATGCGCGATATAGAAGCGCTACTCACTTTGTAAGACCTTCTTATGATTTGAATATAAGGTAGGGGACTTCTCCCCGCTGGCTTTGCCAAAAAAAAAAAACAAAAAAACAAAAAAACAAAAAAAAAAAAATTGTTGTTATTTTTGTTAATTAACATATGTGGATGGAGGGAGCTGGATTCCTCAACAATTATATTGTTGTTTTTCATACATTACGTTATTGATGCAACAAATAATCTATGGTTTATTATTATGTGTTTGGGATGTTTGGATAACAATGACCCTAAATAATTGGTATTTAAATACTGTCAAAATATATTTGAATGAAATGGAAATTGATTTGGGTTTTTAAAATGGAAAGAATAAACTATTTTTACAAAATAAAAATTTAATTTCAAATGGGCTAGGGAATAATAACTTGGTTTAATTATATAAAAACAAGTAATTTGATTTAAAAACGTTGTTTATAAATGAGATGAAATAATAATTATTAAATAATTTGGAAATGTGAAATTAAGAAATCATTTAAAAAAGGAAATGATGAAATTTAGTCCAATGTTTGGAACTTGAGAAGAATTGAATAAATCCATAAGGATTTATAATGAGAACTCAACTATGTCGAACGTAAAACAATAATAATTTATCTTTAGAAATTATATATTATATAATTCCGAATTTAATAAGATAATTAATATTTGGTTTGAACCTAATTTATAATTGAATATAAAATCGAGATTAAGTTATAAACTTGATATATAATTATCAAGAAGTTGACTTGTAAATGAAGTTTATGAAGTGGAAAATGAATATGAATTTATAAAATAACTCAATAAATTGATTTTTAGCTTGCAATAGTATTTTCAACTAAAAATGGATTTTTTTTGATAAAATGAGTCCAGGTTTCCATGAAGAAATAATATTCGCATTTTGAAGTGAACAATGGTTTTAAAAAAAAGTTTTGCAGATTGAAATGGTTATAAAGAGAAATTGTTAAAGATTTGGAAGTGATAAATTCAAAAGTGAATTTAGAATGAAAATCGAAATTGAGTCTGCCTGAAATGGTAAATTATTCTGAAGTTCAGTACGTTAATCAAATATAGATTATTCGAAAGAAAGTTATTGAATAGAGATTATTCGAAAGAGAATTATATATTGGAATTCGACTATATCGAATTTAGTAAAGTACTATTTACTTTCCAATTTAATCAAGTTTTAATTATTTTTTAATTAATTAATTATTATTTTATTTATTCAAATTAACGAATAAAAGTTATATTTTAAGGGTTTATATCATAGACGTGGATTATAACACTATTCTTATAATCAATCATTTCTGTTAAAGAAGTGGATTGGTAAACTGAATCTGAGCATTGCGTAAGCAATATTTTTAATTGAAGTTATGAAATTTCTCTGTTTCGATGTTAAGAAAGTTTTTCAATTAAAGTCTTTGAGAGGTAATTATACCGCAACTTGATTGATTTCATTTTTGACCAAGAAATGGTTAAGATTCGGTAGCAAGGATTGGTTAGAGATTCAATTAGTTAATGTGTAATTAATGGTTTGAGTTATCATTACAATGTTCTATACAACGTTTATTTAAATCCAAGTAAATGAGTTTTGGAAATGTTTTCCATAATCAGAGATTTTTCCTAGAATAGAAAATAAAATGATTTGGTTGATGGTAAGTTAAGTAATGGAGTAAGGAAATTAGAAACTGACTGGAGGTTTGTCGAGTCGAATTGTTTTTTAAATATCAATCTGATATTGTTTTCGGCCTTTGGAATTGATACTTAGAGAATTATTCTCTTATTAATTTACGTTCAGGGACTGATGAATGTGGAAGAATAGTGACGCGTGAATAAGAGATGGAAATGTTTCCCGATGCTAATAAGAGATATTTTCTTGAATACAGAAAATAAATGGTTATGATAGATGGAAATGTCTTCCAAGAATCGCGAGAGGTCAAACAAGTTTTGAAGAATATCTAGGTAAAGATATTAAAAAGGAAAATGCGGAAACGGATAAATTAATAAGAAATTAATTCAAAGGGCTCATTGTTGCTTGATGCTTGATCGGAAGAATTTCCATTTGGAAATAGGATTGTTGATTTATGGATGTTTCCTTTGATAGTTAAATAACCGACTATCGTAGTTTTGGCCCATTTTATATTTCTGTTGATAATACGGAGAGACCAAGATCAGGTTTATTATCTGAAAACCACTACGTATGGGTATAGGTGTTGCGAATCAAATATGCTGAAGATAATTGAAGACAGAGTAAAGTGCAAGGGATGTTCTATTAATCATAGGTAGAAATTTCCTAAGATTGATTGATGTGATGTTGCCTTCGGTTTGTCCAGTCCTAGGACAACTTATATGGACGAATTTCTGATAGAGTAGGACTAACAAATTGTATACATTGCACTCTTCAAACATATTTACGTTTGGTGATGGAGGAATTCGTTTCTCTTAGCTTTATGCCCATTATATTTTTGGGGAAATCAATAAATGACTTTGGCGTGTTTGACGATGTGGCATTCAAAGTGAATGATGTAGTGGTATCAAAAAAGGTAAGTATGGACTCAAGCCTCACAACCGGGAAATGGTTATAAAATTGGGAAGGTCGCATGTGTATGTGGGTCTCTCCCATTAGGGGGTATTGTCACATAATCTAGAGAAAATCCATTTGCATCCTTATTTTATCACTGTTGTATGCTTCAGTAATGGTTGTTGATCCCAACCATTGTTGTTAGTACATTCAGAACACTCAAGCGAAGTGAGTGGCTGGTCATGTTTAGCCTGGGTTACAAGATGTTCTTGTTAAACCTTGTGTATTCGTCCTGTAACGACCCAGATTTTTAGCCATTTAATTTTGAACATTTAAATTGTTTAAATGTTGTATTGGAAATATGAAATGATTTTGATAAGTAATTTATTTATTAAAAACGACGCTATAACTATAATTTAAAATGAGCTCGTAATGTCGTGGTAGTTCGTAATATTACGATTTGAACTTCTATTAAATATATAGGATCCAATATAAGTCAGATTTCTTTGAAACAAGAAACGCTTGAATCTATTAAGCTATATTTTTCTAATGAAGGTGAAAATCCAAGATTTCATCTTGTAGGTGTTGAATTATGTCCAAAACAAATTTTCAAATAGTTGTTATGGAATTGTTTATAAATTATAGCGATTTATTATATAAATAAATTGATTTTGAATAATCTGAACATCGTTTTGATTTGTATTATCAATTTATGAATTCAAACATGTTTATTTTGGAGTTATATGACATTTTATTTGGATATGAACGATAATAATAATTTAATATTATTAAATAATTGTTTATGAATTTATTTATATTTTATCGATTTATTTAAGTGAATATTAGGCACATCAAACTTAATTAGGCTCACGTCCCTTATGTTTTTAAAATGCAAACCCAGTCCCTATTTTTCCAACTTCCGTAATTTACGTTTTCTTGCCAAAAAAACGCGCTGCTCAGTAAGAAAATTCAAAAATCTGCAAATATTCTGAGAAGTTTACGGAAATTAAAAAAGGTTGCATACATGTATGCAAATATTACCAATAGTGGCATGCATGTATGCAACTTTTGCATAAGTTGTTTTCATTGAAAATCTGGACAGAAACTTACATGCATGTGTGCAACTATTTGAAATACTTGCACATGTATGCAAGTATTTCATGAGGAAAACTTAACTAAAATTACGCCTGCAGATTGTTGCATACATGCGTGCTACTTTTCAAAAATTATTGCACACTTGAATGCAAATAAATTTGAAATGATTTGCACGGCTATCAATTATTGCACACTTGTATGCAAGAATTATGCAATACTTGCACATATGTATGATAGAAAACAAACACAGAGATGCATCGCTGAAATACTTGCTCGGATGTATGCATGAAAATTCAAATATGTTCATACTATTATGCATTTAACTGCAATTTCGTTGTTTTTTGTTTTTTACTTTTAACATGTTTTTCGGTGGTTTTTTATCTGATTTTTTTTATGTTTATGTGTTTTATTTAAATAAGAATTTAAGTGTTTATATATATATATATATACTGAATTTTCGAAAAATAGGGATGCAATTTACAATACGTTTTGGACCGGACCTGAGCCTAATTTTAAAATAGCCCTTTTACAAATGACCTCTGTTTTCGATGAAATCAGTTTCATTGGATCCGAAGTATTAAATTATTGCATGAAAATAAGTTACATGGCGATTTGATATCATATGTGACTGTGGTAACCATGAACGCCTAGATTTTTATTTAATCGTTTTTTTGATTTAATATGGAACTTAAGAATAACCAATTTTCAAACAATCTTCAATTTCAACGTAACCAATTTTATTAAATTCGTAATGGTTAATTATTTTAAGATTTCCAGTTTATGGTCAATTGGATTTATTCTGTAATCATACATAATTTAAACGTGTATTATTTAACCAGTTGAAATTATAAAGGAGATTTTACAAACGATCTCGGAATTGGACAAAACCTGTTCCATTATGTCCGGAATATTTTATTTTGCTAGGATTTCAATTTTCGTTGTGACTGGAAGACCTATGTGGTGGTTTTAAAATGAAACTTCGGCCTTAAGTTTTAGAAAATTATTAAAATAATATAGAATCCTATATATTTATATAACACCCTTCCTCTTTTAAACCTAAGTCAACAGCTGCCGTGGTCAAAATATAGTGCGTCTTCATCCTTAAAATCAACAACTGATACTTGTCCGTTTTCCTCCTTAAATTCCTCTAAATTCATGCGATGTTAGGAAGAATCTTCAAAATCAATATTGTAGAGAGAATCAAGCCCGACAATATGAACGGTGGAGATGTTTTATTTCAAGCCAATCGTCAGGAATTAATACCTAAAGCTGTTGATTTCTTGAAATTTTTGGAGCCAAGCGTTGATGAGGTGGTTTCGCACCATGGATGGTTGGCGGCATGTGGAAGGAGGGTAGGCGTAAGCCAGGTTGATGGTGTTCTGGTGGGCCACTATGGCGGAGCTAATGGAGGAGATGATTTGGTCTTTGTTCGATTTATTACAGGAGAAAGGGGTTCATGTTTCATGGTATGAGACGTTGTTCTGGTTGATGGTGGACGGAGTTAGCGGGGTCGATGGGAAGAGGGAGTTCGGGGCTTGACTTGCATGGAATGGGGTGAGGCTTGGTGGTCTCAGGTGCCGCCAATAATCGTTCAAAGGAGGGGAGTTTGTTCTCGTCTGTGACATCGCGAACTAGAAGTAAGGAATGGAGGAAAAATCAAATAACAGCCGTAAATTTCTGTTAATTAAGTAATTAAAGAATTAATAATTTAATTTGTGAATTTATAGTTAATTTAAATCGTATAAACTGAAATATGGATAAGTTTTTATTTTATAAGCAGAATTGGACCAAACAGGTCATATTGGAATCGTAGCAACAAGATATAGTTATGAAACCGACGTGGTTGAGAACAAAGCAACTGCAATTTCATGATAGTTGTTTGATTTTAATGAAACAAAGGCAAAACCATCAACTGCGAAACAATGTGAGTAAACTCACTAACTCTGGCTCATTTATATTTTTATATAAACAAGTTTTAAATTTATATAGTAATTCTATACTGTGCGATGGATGTTTGGATGAATGGTTGATAAATTGGTTGAAATGGTTGATTGGTTGTATATATATTCAATTGTTGGATGAAATATTGATTTGGTTTACCATAAAATCTTATATTGAAGTGAGATTAATGTTATCTACGTTGATTAACATCTGCGGATGCAGGTTGGAGGGATCCAACTGGATTCCTCAACATTCAGTTACTGTTTTTATTTATTGTGATATATAATTGGTGATCGATTATGTTGTGTTTGAATTACACTAGCCCTAGAATTTTGGTATTTAAATACAATAAAGTATTTTTTGAATGTATAAAAGGAATTTGATAATTTAAAAGGAAATTTATTTCCAAAATAGAAATTTAATTTCAAATGGACTTGAAAATAGTAACTTGCTTTAATGAATAAACAAGGAGTTGATTTATAAATGACGTTATAAATTTAGTATAATATTTATCATTTGATAAACTGGAATATAAGTTTAAGTTGGAATTTATATTGAAAAGTGGGAATCAGTTTTGAAACCAATATTTGTGGTTAGGTTTGAACTTAGCCATCATAAACGGGATTATAAATAGTGGGAAAAACAATGAGATCTTTCCTGAATAGCTTTAACAATAAAAGATAATGGATTTTGAAATATTATTTAGAGATATGAAATCAAACTGATTTGGTCGTAAAAAGAAATATTATTCACGATTAAAGTGAATAATGGTTTAAAACGGATATTTTGCAAATAAGAGCATCCATAAAAGAATTTGGGTTGGAAATGAAAATTGAAAAGGATATTTGAATGGGAACGGAAATGAGAAATCAATTTTACAAAGGAAACAATGGGTTTTAATTCCAAGTTTGGAATATAAAATAAATTGAGACAAGTCCAAGAGATTTTTATTTAGAATTCGACTATGTCGAATCTTATTAAAAATATTTATTTTAGAAAAGATATTTAAACTCTATCTAGTGTGAATCTGAGACGACCCGAACTTCCTCGGTAAGGAAAGCACGGGTTGAATTGAGAATAAGCCACATCGGGACACAAACAGAAGAACATTTCATTGTATATTACAACAATTCCATCAGAATACAAGAATATACAGAGTATGAATAAATATTACGCATTATAAAATATCAGAGATCACAATACATTACATAGCAGCGGAAAATAATACAATACACAACTAGAAGTAATACACGGATATAGAGCTTTCCGGGTATCGTTCCAGCTGTAAATCAGGATCCTATGAATATAAATCTGCAAAACCAAAACTACTAGCTGCCCGTGTCAAAATAAGGGCACCAAGAGTTTAGGTTAAAACAATAAACTCCAGGTCAGTCATGTGACTGGTGAAAGAACTAAAACATTTATTAATCTTTATTTTAAAGTTAGGTAAATCAAGGGACCACGCCATATAATACGGAACGGGTTTCCTTCCAAGAATACCAGTGCATAAAACAACAGCGCAATGCTAAATAAATAACAATGAAGCTATTATAAGACCCAGGTCCCATCACACAATGAAACGCAAGCCGGAGGATAGGGTTTTTACCTTATAATAGCCAAAGAATGCTTGATACGCTAAATTTCATGTTTTAATTCTTAAACAGACTCCAACCGCAAATTAGTAAGAGAACGATTCCGTAAGTATTAACCCCGAAGGCCGAAACCAACATCAGACTAATACCCAGGAAACCACCCATCTTAGCTCGTTTCCAGTTAGTTTCTGATTTTATATACAATCATAAATATCAATCATAGGCGGCATGAGCGCCCCATCCCACTATGTCGCCATATAGGAGATTACAACTAAAACCGAAACGTCACGTATTGGAAGTTGGATTTCCATCTGTGAACCGAGGCAAGGGATCGTCCTCACCGGCTTCGAGACTCTCTAGCCCGAGCCTCAGGATCAGAGCTTGAGTGACCCTTGGAGCGACAAGCTTTGGTTTTGCAGATTTATATTCACAGGATCCTGATTTACAACTGGAACGATACTCGGAAAGCTCTGTATCCGTGTATTACTTCTAGTTGTGTTTTGTATTATCTTCCGCTGTGATGTATTTAAATGTAATTTAAATCTCTGATATATTCTGTGTAATTTTGATTTATACTTTGTATGTTCTTGTATTCTGATGGATTGTTGTAATAAGCAATGAAATGTTCTTCTGTCTGCGTTCTTTTGTGTGTTGTTCTCATAGTATCCGCTCTTTCCTTACCGGGGAAGTTACGGGTCCTTACAGAATCTATAAACTATGTCAAGAAACTAATATTAAAATATTTATAGCTATGTATAGAATTATATGTTTTGAGATAATTTAATATTATTTTAAATTAAAATTAATAAATAAGAAGGAAATTATATAAATCAAATAAAGTTGATTTAAGAAGTTATGGAATGTATAATTTGTATATATGTTTAAAAAGGAAAATTGAATTGTTTGTTATAGATAGAAACGTGTTAGTAGTCGTTTTATAAACGGAATTTATAAAAATGATGTGGTTTTACAAAGTAACTAGATTTGAATATGAAAGTATATAGCCAAATAAAAATCAAGATGGTTTGATAAACGAGCCTAGATTCCTATTAAGGAATAATATTCTTGTTTGAAAATGAATAATGATTTCAAAGCAAATGTTCTGCAAATTGAATAATTATAAGATAATCTGAGTTAACCTGAAATGGTAGATTTATTTTGAAGTTCGGAATATTAATCGAGTATAGAATATTTGAAAGAGAGTTATTTATTGAAATTCGATTCTATCGAATCCCGTCAAGTACTTTTACCTTCCGTTTTTGAACACGATTTATTTATCTATTAATTAAGTTATTTATTTATTTAAAGCCAACGAATAAAAATTATATTTTATAATTAAATATTTCAAAAGTAGGGATTATAACGTTATCATTGCAATCAATGTATTCTGTAAAAAGAAATGGATTCTTAAATTGAATCCAAGAATTGCATAAGCAATGTTGTAACAACCCGGAAAATCAGAACCAATTTAAAATTTTTATTTTTGCAATTTTAATGAATTTTAGATATTTAAAATGATTTATTCTAAATAATAATGACTAGAAATTTATTTTGAATACAATTAGAACTTATAAATTTATTTAAATCGAAATTAGAATATAAATATTTATTTTAATTATAAAAGGAATTGAAAATGGCGCGGTAGTTTGAAATTTCGATTTCAAATTTCAAATGAATGTACAGGATTCAAAATAAACCGGGTTTTAGCTGTTTGAAAATATCTTTCCAAAGAACGTGAAAAATCCAGATTTCATAGCGGGAAAAAAGTTATATCTAGTTGAAAATTCAGAATAGTCGCTATGGAATTTATAAAAAATATAGCCTTTAAAAATAGCGATTTTGCAAACGACCTCCGTTTTCAATGAGACCACTTTTGTTGGATCCGGAATGTCAAGTTATTTCTAGATTCCAATTTTCAGAATTTTTGGAATTAATATGTGAGCGTGACGGATTTAAATGCATTTGGTCAATTAAGTTTAAATTTAATCGACTGGAAAATGACCGTTTTTCAAACGGTCTCCAAATTCGATCAAATTAGTTTTGTTAGGACCGTATCATCAAAACATAGCTAAATTTATTTTACGGAAATTTTTGGAGTCTGAATGTGGCCCCAATAAATTGAAATGTACATTTAAATTAAATATATATTGATTTATATTATAATTTAAATTAAAATTGATCGTAACGGTCGAATTAGCTTGCGATACATATCCCATTGTATTCAGAATGGGGGTAATTAGCGAGGGACGACAGTCGTCTGGTCTCGTTTGAAGTTCAAAAGAAAAGTCAACGTTTTTGGAAATATATAATAAATAAAAAAAATTATATATACACTTAACACCCCTCCTTCCGTCAAAATTCTCAAATCGAAATAAAAAAAATAACCCCCCTCGTTGCTCGATCCCCCCCCCCCCCGTTGCTCGACCCCCCCCCCCATTTGTGACCGCTGCCTTCTTCCCCCTCCTGCGTCGATCATCGCCGCCGCCCTGAACGGACCCCACCCACCCCCAACCCCCACTTCAAAGCTCCTCCTTCCTCTCCTCTTACTTCTTCTCCACTTCAAAACACCCAATCCGCCCCGAAACCCCACACCGCCACCAACTAAGACTGTCGCCGCCGCCCAGAACGGACCCTACCCACCTTTGCGCCATCCTCCACCTTGCCTCTCTCTCCTTCTTCATGCGACAGAGACTTTTCTTTTATTTATTATTTATTTTTCAATTTTTATATATAATATTAATAAAAAGTTTTTTTATTGATTTAATTTAGCAACAGTGAGTTTTTTGATATAGAATTTTCTTTTTAGTTTTTTTTATGTAGAGAAAAATATGATTTTTATTTATTTAAAAGATTATATTTTTATATAAGGGAAGATTATATTTTTATATAAGGAAAGATTATATTTTTATATAAGGAAAGATTATATTTTTATATAAGAAAATATAATATTTTTAAATATAGAAAAGATCAGATTTTTACCAATGAATAGCGATATAAAAATATTATTTTTAGATTAGATAAAAATATAAATTTTATCGTATGTATGAAATAATATTTTGAATAGGATAAAAATAGAATTTTTATATATGTAGCGAAATAAAAATCTGATTTTTTTTATTATATAAATAGCGATATAAAAATGTGATTTTTTATATATATTGTAGCAAGATAAAAATGTGATTTTTAAATATAAATATCGTTGATTAAAAATATGATTTTTAGTGTATAAATATCATATTAAAAATGTGATTTTTTCTATGAATAGCATGAACAAGAATTGCGTTGACATTACGTGAAAATCCAAAATGTCCAGAAATTCAAAAATAAAACTGGAGGAGTGGATCCCAAAGGTGAGAACTTCTCACTTTAATTTATTTTCCAGTTAATTATATATACTAGGATGCAGACAGTGCTTAGTAGCACCCGACACCTTTGTTTGAAACCATGTTTGTTTGGTTGTTTGGTTGCTTGGTTGATTGGATTATTTGGTTGAATTTGGTTTGGGAAATAAAATGAATTGATTAGAATTTGGGTTGTATATGGCGCGAGCCATTATTAGGCGAGGGATAAGGTTAGATCTTATTCCGGTTCTATCGCGTTGTTATGCTGCCGAAATTTTCCAAAAATATTAGATCAATAAAAATATCATTTTTATTGTATAAATGAACTGTATAAAATATTCATGAGATGAAATAAATGTTTTATAGTTAAAAATATAATTTTTAATGAGTATATGAATAAAATATATATTCATTTATAAATCGTACGATTTGTTTATGTACACACATTTGACTGACATTGATTGGGACGATATATTTTACACATCTCCCAACTGCACAAATAATAATCAGTGTTTGTTTTTTGAAAACCCCACATGGGTATTGGGATGATATTGGACATACACTAATCCCAATATTTAGTTGTATGTCAATCGATGGGTTGACAGACTGTTGTAAGCATTAATTATTCATATTTAACGCTTATGCAGTTGTGTAACGCACTCTGGATGATGGTTGACTGTGTCTGGTTATGGTTGTGTACACGTATGTATGAAATCCATATAAATAAAATTATATGGTAACTGACTGTGTCTGATTCCAATTCGGAAAGAACGAATATTTTAAATTAACGAATATTTTGAAATGACGAGTAATGAATATTTTAAAATAACTAATATTCCAAAATAATATTCAGTAATGGATCAAAATATGATTTTTGATGTCCGATTTGGGATGGACACGAAAATATTGAAATATATGAAGCCGTGTTGATTAGATTAACGCCATTTTGACGTGAACGATATTTATACCGATTTTATTCATTTTTATAATGAATATCGAAAAGGAAGTGATTTCAAAATCTAATGTTTTGAAAATATCATCATTTATATATTAATGATATGGAATATTCAATTTTGATTTAAAATTGAATATGAAGTTGAAATCATTTTGAAAACGAATTTAAAATGATTTATAAAACACGTTTTAAATGGAAATCGACGAAATATATATAATATATATATTATATATATTTAATGGCCTGAAAAGAATGCGCCGTGCCGTGGCAGTTCGCGGATTTGGGTGAAATCATATTAAATGATTTGGAAAGAATTTGGGTGAAAACTTCCACGTTTGTAAAGATAAAAAATATATTTTTATCAAAATGAACTAGTAATAAACTAAAATTATAATCCAATATTTTTAAATAAATAGACTGGATTTGAAATGGTTTTAAAAATAACCAAAATTTCCAATATATGAATTGGAATGGATTTGAATCGAAATCATCTTCAGAATATTTGGATATTGGATTCCGTGATCATACAGATATTGTGGGGAATTTGGAAGATATATATATAGTTATTCCCAGTAAGATATTTGTTGATTTCAGAATTTGATATTGAATATAGGCCAATATAATTTCTATTCAGAGCCTTGTATTTAGTATTTAATATTTAATTGGATTTTGGGTTTGTCGTGAATGGTGTCTTAAATAACAGTGTTCTTAAACCCCATGTGAAAAGAATAAATCTTTTAATTAAGATTATTAGAGTTTTCCAGTTAATTAACATTTAATTGGAATAAGATGGAATGTGAATGGGGTTTATTGTGAACTGTGATTTTAACGACATTCGTTCTTTAACCCGATTTACAGTGAAATGTGATTTGGAATTTATAAATCTTTTTACTAAGATTTAACGAGAATTTTCCAAAGTAAAGTTTTCCAATTTAATATATTGAATTGGAATTGAATGGAATTCGATTTGGTAATATTCGAAGTGAACTTCTGTGGAGGAAGACTATTAATATATATGGAATTTAAAAGGCTTTGTCATTTTTCCATTTATATTATTAGTCGGATACGGAAATTGATATAGATTGTATATTGATCTATTTTCTGTGAAGATTCCATTTTTATGGAAGAGGATTTGGGTTTATCGTGAACAGTGTTTAAATGACATTAGTTCTTTAACTCGGTTAAAGATAAGATTAATTTCTTAACTTTGAAGAAAATAATTAAGTAATGATTTTTGGAGATTAAAACTGAATTAGAGTTTTAATGAATCTTTAGTTAGATTGAAATGTGAATCTGATAACTAAAATTATTAAATTCAAGAAATGATTGAGAATGGAGTAACACCGATGACACCGTGGGATGAGTAGGTTAAGATATGGAGTAATATATTTTACCGTGGGATGACACCGTGGGATTGAGAATGGAGTATCTTTAATTAGATTTGAATGTGAAATGGTAATATATTTTACCGATGACACCGTGGTGTTAGATATGGATTACTACCAGTTTTGCTCCATGGGATGAGTAGGTTAAGATTGGGAAATTAAACAAATGATTACTTCGGTAAGGTGCGCTAATCCCGACTAGTTTGGATAAACCTTAATTTGGTTTGGATTGAAATCCAAAAGAAGATTAAAGAATAAATTTAAAGAATTTATCTTTGATAAAATTAATGGGAACCTTTTCCAAAGGATATGAATATTTAAATAAAAGAATATTCAGAATTGGAATGAGGCGTATGTTGTGTTTTTATAGCACTTGTTTATTATATACGCGAGTTATTCGAAAAGACCGGGTTTATCCCATTCTGAATAACTGAATCGGCGATGAGTCGACGATGAAGACAGTGGTTGAAGACCAGAGGTCTTCACATCGTTTGGATGATTACTGATATCTTGATTGGGCTGTACACCCAAGACGAGGTAATAAGTGGTGATCGTCCAGACGTACTTGGAGATCGACTGGATATGCGAGGGCCTCTCTCCCGTATTGGACATATGGGACGAGGAATAAGGTGGCTCCAGTTTCGTTCAGACCCAGAACGAACTTGTAAATGGATGTATGTCTGACATTGGATTTTATTCCGTGTTGATTGATCTCTGTTAAATATATATATGTTTGACAGTGGAGAATTTATTCTCTTGCTTAATGCCCTTCTCTGAGACGTACGAGCTCAGATGTTATATATCGATAGACATCAGTCGCATGGCGTGAATTGCCTGTATGGCATGCTGAGATGCAAATGATCAAGGCTTCTGTTGAAAAGAAGTGTCTTGTGCTTGATGATCAAAGCACGACTTTAATATAGCATAGCTTTATGTATAGCGTTAATTCGCGAGCCTCACACCCCGACGTGAACCAGAAACGGGAGAGGACCTCAGGGAGGGCATGCGTTTCTTTCTAGCTTGGAGTGATGTCAGGGTTTTGCAAGCCCAAACGTTTTACTTATGTGGATGATGGATAGCGAGGCGCCTCGGTTATATCGGTCATTACGGGGCCGATGGATGGTTTGGTCGATATACTGACCAGTTTTACGCCCCATAGGGCGGGAAAACGCATTGTTCAAGCATTTCAATCCACTCCGTGTGGACCGGCCCTGAAGATCCAAGGGGCAGTTGCGGTTGTTCCTGAGGCTCGGGCTAGAGAGTCTCGATGCGGTGAGGACGATCCCTTGCCTTGGTTCACAGATGGAAATCCAACTTCTAATACGTGACATTTCGGTTTTGATTGTAGAGCCAAGTATGGGCGACATGATGGATGGTACCCATGCCGCCTATGATTGATACATTTATATTTGAAGTTGTTTTGTACACTATGCACTTATAATAGTATCAAAATGATTTGTTTTAAACGTACCAAGCATGTTTGGCTATTATAAGGGAAAACCCTATCCTCCGGCTTGCGTTGCATTGTGTGATGGGACCTGGGTCTTATAATAGCTTCATTTTTCCAAAAATCATTGCGCTATTTGTTTTATGCACTGGTATTCTTAGAAGGAAACCCGTTTCGTGTTATACGGCGTGGTCCCTTGATTTACTTTATTTGAAAGTAAAGTTTTAAATAACTGTTTTAGTTCTCACACCAGTCACATGACTGACCTGGAGTTTATTGTTTTAGCCTGAACTCTAGGTGCCCCTATTTTCCACACGGGCAGCTAGTAGTTTTGGTTTTGCGGATATTATATTCACAGGATCCTGGTTTACAGCTGGAATGATATTCGAAAAGCTCTGTTTCTGTGTATCCCTTTCAGTTGTGTTTTGTATTATTTTCCGCTGCATTGTAATCTGTAAATCTCTGAAATGTTCTTTTGTTTGTGTTCTGGTTTGTCGTGTTCTCAGACAATTCGTTCTTTCTCTTCTCTTCGGAGATCGGGGAAGTTCGGGTCATTACAAATGTTTTATTGAAATTTGAAGTTGTGAGCCTTGTCTATTTTGAAGTTGAGAATGTTGTTCAGTTAAGGTCTGACAGATAATTATACCCCAACTTGACTGACTTCATGATTGACTAAGGAATGGTTGAGGTTCGGTAGCAAAAATTATTTAGTAATACAGTTAGTTAATAAATAATTAATGGATTGAGTTGTAATAAGGATGTTTGTACATAACATTAGTTTACTTCAATAAAACGATTTTGGAAACATTTTCCAAATAAAACCAGAGATATTTTCTAGGTATTCGAAATAAAATGAATTGGTTAATGAGAAGGTAAGAAATGGAATATGGAAATGTTTTCCTATATTAATAACGTATATTTTCCGAATATATAAAATAAGAAGTTAAGGGTATATTTGGAAATATTTTCCACTTGTGATAAGGGATATTTTAGGAATATGGAAAAATAGAATTTAAAATATTTTTAAATGTTTTCCAAGAAATCGTGTAAGGTCTAAGCAGGGTTTTGAAGAATATCAAGGTAAAGATATTAAAGGGAATTGGGAAACGATAATTTAATATGAAATTAATTGAAAAAAGGATAATGTTGTTTAATGGTTAATCGGTAGAAATTTCCATTTGGAAATAGGATCGTTGGTTGTATGGATGTTTCCTTTTATAGTTAAATAACCGACTATCAAGTTTTTAGTTTATTATAGACCTCCGTTGTCAATACAGAGAGACTGGGATCATATTTATTTTCTGAAAACAACTTCGTACAGGCATAAGCGTTGCGAATCGAAATATGCTGAAGATGATTGAAAACAGAATATAATGCAAGGGCTATCCTATTAATCCTAGGTAGAAATTTCCTATGATGGATTGATAGACTTGTACCTTTTGTTTTCTCAGTCCTAGGACAACTTGTATGGACAAATATCTGACAGAGTATTTCCAAACGATCATGTATGTTGATTTTTAAAATATACCAAGTTTGGTGGTGGGGAATTTATTCTTTTAGCTTAACACCCATAGTGTATTTGTGGACGTTAGTTAGTGATTTGACGGATCTAACGATGTGGCATTCAAAATAAATGGAGGCAAGATGTTCTAAAAAGATAATCGTGACCTCAAGCCTCATCAACCGGGAAATGAAAGAAATCGGGCAGGCAACATGGCTAAGTGGGTCATTCCCATTAGGGGTATTATCACCTGATCTAGAGAAATTCCATTTGCTTCTTATTTTATTCGTTGTTGTATGCTTTCAGTAACGGTTGTTGATCACAACCGCGGGTGATAATATGCTCAGTACATTCAAGTTAAATGAGTGGCCAGTCATGTGTGGCCGGATTGCAAAATGTTCTTATTGAACCCAGTGTATTCCTCTCTAGAGATACACTATCAGAAGCTGGTCCTATACCTTGTCACAGTTGGAAATCCATTCTCCAATAAGCGCCCTGCGGTTTTTTATTTTATATTATATGTGGAGCGTGAGATGCAAGCGTTCTGCTAGATTGCTATTTATTTGATTTAGACACTATTATAATTTCACTGGATTTGATATCAAAAATATTTTTGGTTATCGTAAGGTAAAACCCATCCGTGTTTATGTGTCGATCGATCTTACAGTTATCATTTCTTTCAAAAGGATTTTGAAAGTTTAATCAAATGGTTGGAGTTTACTCACATTAGTGCCACGACTAACCCAGAGTTTATTTTGTTTTTTAGCCCTAAACTCTTGGGTGTCCAAATTTATACGGGCAGTCATGTAGTCAGGATTTTACAGATTCACTTGAAGGATCTTGAAGAAGGAGGCTTCACCAAATGGCTATCGACTATCCTATTTTCCGCTGTGTACTATGTTTGTATCTGGAAACAGGTGTTTATAACTGTTCCAGAAATAGTTGTTGTGCTCTGATGATTATACATACAGGTATTGATTTGTATTTCAAAAGTTATGTTATTTAATATATTTTATTCGTTCCGCTGTGAGGTTTGTGTTCTTCGTTTTCTTATATTCTAACTTTTCTTTCTATTTCTCACCCTCTAACTTTTTTCTATTAATGATCCGCTAATTTCTAATGCGTGGTTAGTTGACATGGTGTTTTGTGTCGATGACTAGGATCGGGAATTGGTCGGTTCATTATACATCTCTAGAGATACTGTCGGAAGGTGGTCCCATACCTTGCCATACTTGGAATCCGTTCTCGAATAAGCTCCCGTGGTTTAGATTATATACTATGTATGTGGAGCATGAGATTCAAGCATTCTACTTGATCGATATTTACTTTTTTTAGACACTATTGTAATATCATAATAGTATTGATTTTAAAGAATGTTTTGGGTTATAGTAAGGTAAAAATCATCTGTATTTATGTGTGGATCGGTCTTACAATTATACTTTCTTTTAAAAGGTTTTTTTTAAAGCTAAACTAAGTGGTTGGAATTTACTGTCACCAGTCCCATGATTGACCCAAAGTTTATTTAGTTTTGTTTTACCCTAAACTCTTGGGTGCCTAAATTTGTACAGGCAACCAAATAGTCGGGATTTCACAGATACACTTAGAAGAGCTTGGAGAGGGAGGCTTCAGTATTAGATAACTATTGTTTATTTTTGCTGTGTTGAAAGTGATGTACTTTGATAATGGTATGTATATATAGACAGATTTGTATTTCAAAAGTTATGTTATATTATATATTTTATTTCGTTCTCTTTTGAGATTGTATATGTTCTTTTGTGATCTTCTTTTCTAACTTTCTTTCTTTTTGTCACCATCTAACTTCTTTATATTAATGATCTGGTGTTTCTGGTACGAAGGTCGGCATGTTATATAGAGGAAGTGTTTATGTCGATTTTTGAGGTCGAAAATCTCCCGGTTCGTTGCATTTTTGCTTTTGAGCTGTTGTTTATTTCGCATGGGTATTACTTTTGCGAGTGGTCTCGTTTTTCTATCATAGACCCACCTACGAGTTTCTGTTTTTCGAGCCACCAAAGAGATACGTTTTTTCTCCTGTATGCCTATATATGCTTTTTTAAATAAATTTTTAGAAGCATTTGCATTACGTAAAATAATTGTTGTCACGGGTTCCCATGGTTAATGATATTTCACATTAGTCGTACATATACCCGATTGTTGGAAAGTACAGACTTTTGTCGAATAACAAAACTGACTTCGCATCATTAACGTACTAAGTCAATCTCTTATTTTAGTTAGAGATACTATTTCTAGGATTAAACTAGAGATAAGATAAGGATGATTTTCCGAATATAAGATTCACAACTCTAAGTTTATATATTCATTGGACTTATATTAACTACGGTAATTACTACTTGATTTCCCAATAAAATAATTAATTACCATAATAGTCACACGAGATTAATGACCATAACGATCATTGTCACTAAGGAAATGGAAACGCTATTAACCCAATCAATTACTATAATGGTACCATGCCATTAATGACCATAATAGTCACTTTTCCTAAGGTAATGGACACCCTATTAAATACCATTAATGTCAATCCTAATTAATCACATTTCTTTTATTTATTGTATCTCCCATTTATTTTACTATCGTTATTTAATCTAATAATTCTTATACACACACATAATATATGTAAGTTTATTATATTAATTTCCCTAATTGGATTTACAACATTTATTCCCTATTCATTTTGAATTGTAACCTTTTGACATTTATTTCCCTATTTATTTCCTATAACAGTTAAGGTTACAATATTAATTATCTTTCAAGTTAATTGTTGTCTTTTAAATTTCATCAACTAACACCACATTTATTGATAATTGATATAATGGTTACAAACATTTATTTTCATTCAATACGGGAAACATAACCATATATCCATAATAAATGGAAAGCATTCAAATTCACACCTATTATTTGCGTTTACCTATTTAATAATAACGGTCTCGTTATTTATGTACATTTTGAATGGATAGATTTATATTATAATTATATATATGTATATATATTAGCAAAATATTTACGTAGTCACTAATTATTTAAAATTCTAATTATTTTACATTAGTCCATACTAATGACCAGAATAATCTTTTTGTGTTCAGTCTTAGGAGATTCAATATCTCATAAAAGGTTATTTACCATAATTCTTGTAAGTTTTGCCCAAATAATTAAAAAGAGGAAATATTGACATGTTCAAAATCACAAGGAATAAGTAATATTCTTATTTAGAATAGATAATATAAACCATATACAAATTATGTGAATTTACACATTTTTACCTGTATGTTAAGTTAATGTTCCTTGTAAATTTCAAATAATGCCTTTTTACATAAAAATAATAAAAAGGGATAATTTACAAAAATCAAGAAAAATTCGAAACACGGATAGTTTAACAATTCAAAACAGTAGTTTATACAATTCTTACAAATTACACTCAATCCTACAAATCTGGAATAAACAACTACACAAACCTCAATAATATTTAGGGACTGATTTCCAGATTTGTGGTGTAACTAATAACTACAAGATATAATAAAGAATTATAGGCAAGATATGAATATTAAAACTGAAAGGCCTACAAACGGATATCATGTTTTAGGCATATAGATTCAAATTAACGAAAATGAAATAAATCTTATATTAGAAACAATAAGTAGATTTCACACTTAACTCAAAGCTATTCCAAAAATCCAAATCTAAACACGGATTTACGTTTACATTTCCAAACTCCTACATATCTATAACATGCATAAAGGGGGACATGCATACATATTTAGATTTATAATTATGGAAAAGAATTAAAAAAGGAATAGAAGTTTACCTAATACGTAAAACCAATCCTCATTCATACTTCCAAATTCGTCTTCTCCAATTCTTATTTGTTTGATTCGAAAACTGATTTATTTAAGAAAATTTAGAATAGATTGGAGAATTGGAAACTTAGCTGCCATAGGAAGTGGCGACCAGCAGGTCGCATGTGGCGGTCGACCTCCCGGTGGGCCCCCATGTCAACTTCCTGGGTTGAATTTATTAATGAATGATCAAAAAGTAACGTTCTGGAGGAAATTCCTCTTGGGCTCGACCCTAAAAGCGGGATTGACCTACCCTCTAGGAGGGGTGCTGATCGCACTACTATGAGGTGTGACTACCGTCCTCATGTAGGGAATGCTAATGAGGGTTGTTTTATATAGGGACTTATTTATAATTTATATCAAATGGACTGCTTGGATTTAATCAAACTAATCTAATGGTCCATACACATGATGTCAACTATAAATAGACCCTCAAACCCACATTCCAAACCCTACAACCATTTCTCTCAGTACCTCCATGATGTCTTTCTTCCATCTTTAATTCCAGAAGCGTTAAAGGATTTAAAATTCTACTATTTCTCTAAATCTATTTATCTTCCCTATATTATTCTAATATAGATTTAAGATTAATCTAAAATTTACATTCATATGTATATATATAATATTCTAATGGGGATTCTATATATATATACACACACACACACACACAAATATATATATATATATAAGGATTGGAGAAGACGTTCATTCTTGAAGGCCAAATCCAAATCTTGTTATATTCAATCTTGATTTTACTCTTCCTAATAGCTATATGAGTGGAATCAATCTGAGCTACTATTTTTTGTAGTTTGATAGTTTTGAATATTGATTGTTGTGCCTAGGTGGATTTGGGATATTACGAAAAGAAAACATGATTAAACCCCTCAAATCCTCCGTTTATTTAATTGTTCGCAAAAATGATCAATCTAGTCGTATTTGTGGTTTTAGGTTGTTGTAATAATAAAAGAAAAACCTGATTCTTATTGTATGATTTTCGATATTGTTTGGATTTCTTTACATTTTATTCTCATGTAAATGCATACATTTGATTTTAGGCAAAAGGTTAAGATTTTGATAGATTTGTAAATCTAGTACATTTAAATCTCTATTTTTATAAATAGAGAATTTGAACATATTATTTATAATATATCTAATTTGTGAGGTTTTGCGTTTAAACAAACATAATAAAGGAATCTATTCAAAATATGAATTATAGAAATATATGTATACTTGATATATAATGTTATGTTTATCTTTTATTGTTGCAATAATCAAGCCAAAATTTGGGTTGCCAGTTTATATGTTGTTATGATTGTTTTCCCCATTTTATTGTCATTTGTTAATATGTACATTTATTCTTCGGTTGAGGAAAATATGGTAAATGACTTGTACACCTTTAAAATTGGATTGGGATTGACATTTTGAAAACGTGGTAAGGAAGCTAATCTCATTCACTTAATTTACGTCTTATATATTATATATATAACATAATCAACGTAATGTTAATGTATATTAATTGTGTAATAAATATGATTAAATTAGGAATAGAATTTGAATGTCTCCATGGGGATTTGTATGTTTGTATGTGTGTGAGATAAGGGCTTAATTAATATTAATAACACATAGACATGAGGATAACCATTACTTGAAGTAGAAGTTTGCCTGAAACCAACTGGCACATCCAGCACCTATAAGTAAATATGGATAATGTGAGGGGTCTAGGCTCCATGGTCCATTATAATTAGCACATTATGATTCGAGATTAGGCTCGACTTATAGTTAAAGCCTACTCTGAACCACCCGACAAATCCAACATCTACAAGTGGTAGGCCTAATATGAGATGTCTAGTGTGTGTATATACATATATTGTGTGTAGAGTAGGCCTGCCTTGGCAAAAAGGTATTAAGTGGATAACCAATCTCTTATTGGGTATTAAGTGGTTAGGACTAGGTTCTTTCCTAAGGTTCACTCCTTGGTTCAGGACCCAAATCATTAGGCCCGCCCTTCGAGAATTAAACGGTTATTGGGTCCACCTTTCTCATATAAGGTATCAAATGGTCCTAGTAAACGATAACGTATGTAGGGTAGTTCTTCAAGTAATGTCCGCTTCTTATCAAGGGGCTGGTGAGGGCTGCCTAGGGACAAATTATGCATACATGGCCTAAGGAACCACGGCCTAGGGAAGTGTTACATAACTAGGAGTTCACCCATGGGGATAGCTAGATAGTAACAAGAGGGTTCGCCAGAAGGGTTCTTCTTAAAAGAAGTCGTTTTCCTGACCCAATCCTCGTAGTATGTGACTGTTACTATTTCTCGATCTATAAGGAGAGTTATCATATATAATGTTAACATTAGAACTGGGTCTTAAGTGATTTGAGTTCCACCATTTGGTATTTAGTGACTGGAGGGATGTCCGCACTAAATAGGCTAAGATATGGTATTGAGTGACCGTAGGAATCCCCGCCTTGGATTAGCTTTAGGGTATTAAGTGATTTCTAAGACGTATGCCTCTTGTTGTATTATGTGTTTATTATGTAGACATAACTTGAAAATTTTATAGCTTCAAATTTAGGAAATAGCCTTCTTAACTTACATGTATTTCATTCCCCTTTTTTATGTTATGACATCCCTCCTCTTAACATTAATAGGACAATAGGTGAGACATTTGACTAAGGATGGAGAACCATCGCTTGGTGGTGGAGGAGCCTCTTGAAGATCTAGTTATTATGGCTATTGCTTAATTACTATTATTGCTATGTAATTGGGATATACAATGATGAACCTTTTTATTCTGCAAGACATGTTGTAATTGGCAATTTTGGTTTTTAATAATGGTACATATTATATTTATATTATTATGTTTTGTCCCTTTAAGTGTGTAAGATTCTGATTTTCGTTTTAAACTACTCTGTATATCTGCTTAAGTAAATCCTTATAGGATCCAACGATCTGTTTAGAGTGCCTCTAAGTTCCAATAGGCCTTTTTTGGGTTGGAATATAGGCCCATTCCGGGCGGGTTGTTACATTTGGTATCATAGCATAGGTTACCCAGTTACGGAGAAATATACATATGAGAAACATATTTTTTGTATGAAAAGGTTTTCAGAACTATGTATTTATATATGCAGGTATTATACCCTAAAACTAACGCAATGATACTAGGAAACTTTATTTCTCTCTCCCTTTTGGGCATTGATACTATTGTAGGAAGTCCACTAAAGGGTTTTTCCTTTTTCAGATAGAAGATATGGCCGACAATCAGCCAAAATTAGGAAACCCGCCAAGGCCTCGTTACTTGCCAGAATGGTTTCAAAAGTATCTAAGGACCATGGAACAAGTCCCTATTTCCAATCCTTCCCTTACGGAACCAGCCACTGAGACTGCTAAATATGCCCTCAATTTCCCGCGCCTTTGCAAAAAATAATAATAATAAGATTAGGAGGCAAGAACTTTTCAAGAACTGAGAAGTTCATAGAAGTGAAAGCGTGGATCTCTGAGTGTGAAAGTATTTTTGACCCTACCCGATGGGAAGATGAACTAAAGCGTAGGGTAGCCACTTGGCATTTGAAGGGGGAGGCCATTGAATGGTGGAACCTAATTTCACCAGAGAATGTAGGTAGGGTGTTTACATAGGTAGATTTTAGTCCTAACTAATGCAGAGAAGTCCCTACAGCTAGAAAAGTTTATCCATTTAAAGTAATGACAGCTTGATTTGAAAGAGTATCTGACAAAGTTTATTGAGTTATCTAAGTTTGGTAAGCAGTTAGTAGATACCCCAACGGACAAAGTCCTTAGGATTTCTAAGGGATTGAATTCACCTTTGAAGGAGATGCTTTTGGCCCAAGTCATTTTTGGAGCTACGTTTGAAGCCTTGGTTAAGGCAGATATCTTATATTTAGCTGAGAATGTTAAGGAAGTTAAACTGCTAATAAGGGAGAAGGTACTTCGGGTGATAGGAAGAATAAGAAAAAGAATTTATGGCTCAAAAAGAAGAAGGGCGGCAAATTCAATAAGGAGGCCAAGACATGTTCTAGATGCCACAAGAAAGGGAACAAAGCGAAGGACTACAAAGTCAACTTGGCAAAGGTAGAGTTCAAAGGAAAATGCTTTAACTGTTACGAAGATGAACACTTAGCAAGGAACTTCCCTAAGCCGAGAGTAGTGCAAAGTAACTAAAACTATGCCTTGGAAGTAGCACTGATTCATAGTCAGCCCTATAGGGATCAGGGACAACATGCACGAGAAGGTATAATTTCTATTCTAGGGAATTATATGTGTATGTTATTTGATTTGGGAGCTACCTAATCTTTCATTTCTAGGAAGATAGTTGATTCTTTGAAACTTCCCTTATCCTTTTCTAGTCACCCGATAGAGGTGTCTAACCTTATCAGAGGGACTATGCATCTTTCTTTTGTTTTCAAACATGTAGTATTGGACATCGGTGATGTCGACTTCTTTTGTGATGTGTATTTATTTGAATTTGAGGGGTATGGTCTTATTTTAGGAATATACTGGCTAACATTTTATGGAGCTATCCTTAACTGCGATAGGAGAGTGGTTTATTTGAGAAGCTGTGGAGGCCGCATCATTGAAATTCCTAGTAGGACAAGGAGTAGGAATTTGACCCTATTTTCCTTATCTTCTGATTTTGATGGACCATCCTCGATACCGATTGTATATGAGTTTCTAGATATTTTTATGGAGGTCGTAGGACTCCGACCCCCACAGAGAGATCATTTAGGATAGACCTTGAAAAGGATGCGAGGCCTGTAGCATTGCCTTTGAGGCACACGACTCCTAAGGAAAGGAGAGAGCCAGACAAACAAATCTCAAAATTGTTGCAAAATGGTTTTATTCGTAGGAGTACCTCACAATGGGGTGCGCTAGTAGTATCTGCCATAAATTCGGACGGATCTTTAAGGTTATGTGTGGACTATAGGGAACTTAACAAGCTAATCAAAAAGAATTGATATCCTTTACCAAGAATTTATGACTTACTTGACAATTTGGGAGGAGCCAAAATATTTTCCCAATTAGACTTGGCTACTGAATTTCACCAATTAAAGATTTCAGAGGAGAGTAAGCCAAAGACAACATTTAGGATGCCTATTCGAGTGGGAAGTTATGCCCTCTGGGTTGACAAATGCCCCTGCTTTCTTTGTAGACCTGATGAGTATGGTATTTTGAGGCATGCTTAATAAGATCATGGTAGTATTTATGGATGGCATCCTTATCTTTTCCAAGAACCACACGGAACAAGAGGCTCACTTGAGAAGGGTCCTAGGAATTCTAAGGGAGAACTAACTTAAAGCCAAATTCTCGAAATGCCACTTTTAGAGAAAAGAATTCAAGTATTTAGGACATATTGTTTTGGGGAAAGGATTAGCAGTAGATCTTGCTGAGGTAGAAGCTATCCACGAATAGATGATACCTCGTAATATGATTGAGGTTTGGAGTTTCCTTAGGTTAGCAGGCTATTATCAGATTTATTAAGGACTTCGCAAAGATTGTGACCCTCTAACCTAATTGACAAAGAAGTGTGGGTGCCTTTAAGGGATTGAAAGAACCTCTCACAAGTGCACCTATTGTTATTATCCCAAATGGAACCAAAATTTTTATTGTTTTTACGGAGTAAGGACGCATATGGGACTAGTTTGGGAGCGGTAATCATGTAACAGGGTAGGGTAGTTTCCTACGCAAGTAGACAACTCAAGGATCATGAGAAAAGATACCCATTCATTATTTGGAGTTAGCAGCAATAGCTTTTGCTCTCAAGATGTAGAGGCATTATCTTCTTGGAAAGAAGTTCGAGTTATTCACTGATCATAAGTCTCTTAGGTATTTTTTTTCCTCAGAAGAATATGAATCTTTGGTAGCAGAGATAGATGGAATATCTTTCATCTTTTGATCTTGCCATTCAGTATACCCATCGAAAGGGTAACATCGTGGCCGACTCTTTGAGTCGGAAGCACGTTATCCTTAGTGCGATTACCGAGTGGAGGCAATTAGAGTTTCTCTCTAGTTTCAATTTGCAACCACTATATGAGGCAGCTCAAGGATTTATTAGAGCTATGGAGATAAGACCAGTTCCAATGGAAAGGATCATGAGAGAGCAAGACCATAATGATAATTGAGGGAGTTAAAGGAAAAAGTTTATAGGGAAGAATCTTTCCTTTATTCTAGTAGATATTTTGTTGATAGTAGTGGCAACTTGAGGAAAGATGGCCGGATTTTTGTCCCTAGGAGTATGGATCTTAGGAAGGAGATCCTGGAAGAATGTCATATGTCAAGGATGACCATTCACCCCAGATGTGAAAAAATGTTTAGGGACATAAAGAGAAGTTTCTGTTGGGAAGGAATGAAGAAAGTCGTGGCAGAGTTTGTTACTAGATGCTTAAATTGCCAAAGTGAAGGCAAAACAAGGGAAGCCTAAAGGATTTTTGCTACCCTTGGAAATCCCCACTTGGAATCGGGAACACATTTCTGTGGACTTTATTGATGGGCCTCCTACAAGTAAGAAGGGGAATGAAGTCATTTGGATTATAGTGGTCCGGTTAACGAAGAGTACCCATTTTATTCCCATCAAGAAGAACATGACTGCCTCCTTGTTAGCCCAGTTGTATGTTAAGGAGATTGTCAAGCTACATGGGATTCCAACTACTATAGTTAGTGACCGAGACTCATTATTTACTAGTGATTTTGGAAGAGTCTTCAAGAAGCAATTAGAATGGCCCTAAGTTTTAGTACAGCATATCATCCGCAAACTGACAATCAGACAGAGAGATTTAATAGTCTTGAAGGATCTTCTCAGAGTATTCATAGTCGACTTCAGAGGAGCATGGGAGCAACACTTATCTATGGTTGAATTTTCATATAATAACAATTACCAAGCGACGATTGGTATGGCCCCTTACGAAGCTTTATATGGGTGGCCATGCAAATTGCCAACTTGTTGGTGGGAAACTGCGAATAAGGTTTTAATTGGACCAGACCTTATCCGTGAGTCCAGAGAGATCATCGTTTTGATTCGGCAGAGAATGAAGGTTGCCCAAGACTGATAGAAGTCATACGCAGAAAGGAAGAGTATAGAGTTCGAATTTGATGTTGGAGATTTGGTATTTATTAAGGTTTTTCTTCTCAAAAAGACAGTTCGGTTTGGGAAGGCTGGGAAGTTGGCTTCTAGGTTTATCGGGTCTTTTTGGATTTTGGATAGGATTAGGAAGACATCTTACCGAGTGGATCTCCTCGAGCACTTGTCGGGAGTCCACAACGTTTTCCTTGTTTCTCCTTCGCAAATGCCTTCATGATTTGGTTGACAGACTCGAGCTTGATGATATTGGGAATATAGAAAGCTTCAAGTTGGATTCTAGGGTTCGCCATGTCACCACAAAGATTATGGAGTAAGGAATAAAATGACTCTATTACAAATCTATTTGACTAGTCCGAGTTCAGAGGGGAGATAACCCTACGGGGAGAACGTGGGAAGCCGAGGAGAAGATTAGACTTACTCATCCTGAGCTTTTCTCAGGTAATTATGTTGCCCCAATTTATCATTTTTGGTTGCATTGTGGTTTCAAGATTGGATGGTAGGATATGTATGCAACACAGATGCATTGTGCACCCATATAGAATTAAATGCATTTTAGGATATTTTGTATACATACTGCATTACTTATTACATTTACACGCTAGGACTGAGCTCAATATTTGCAAGTCTGTAGTCCATAATCACTATAAGTTATGGATGTTTTGAAATAACATGGGTGTACAACATGGTTGTTTAGAGCGAATTATGTTCTTCGCCCATTCAAAAGATTTCGAAATGAAATCTCTAATAAGAGGGGAGAATGTAACACCCTGTAAAGTATACTTAATTTAGACATAAGTAAATTTAATTTAAAATAAACAACAGTAATTAACAATAATTCAATGGGCTAAAATTGGAATTTTGAACAATTAAAAATTTGGCAACAAAAGTATTGTAGTTGCATTCGTGGCGAAATTCTAATCTGTTTTCATATTTTATTTTCTAAAAACAGAGTATGTATGCAGAAGTTATTAATAATTTAAGTTGTATGTATATATTAACGTATAAAGTTTGAGTTTCAAATAAATATATATACAAGCTGGGAATATATTAAATTGGATAAGCATGAAAAGAATATTCCTTCTAATTTCAAACTTGTGTATATATCCATACATAGTAGGGAAAGAATATTATAGATAATGCAAGAAATAAACTGAATTAATTCATGAATGGTTAAAAAGTAACGTTCTGGAGGGAATTCTTCCTGGGCTCAACCCTGAAAGGGGGTTGACCGCCCCTCTAGGAGGGGTGTCGACTGCCTAGGTCGACCGCCCTCCTATGGAGTGTGTTAACCACCCTCCTGTAAGGAAGCCCAATAAGGGTTGTTTTACATAGGGAGTTATTTATAATTTATATCAAATGGACTGCTTAGATTTAATCAAACTAATCTAACGATCCATACACGCAATGTCAACTATAAACAGACCCTCAAACCCACATTCTGAACCACATTACTATTTCACTCAGTGCCTACATGATGCCATTCTTCCGTCTCTAATTCCAGAAAGGTTAAAGGATTTAGATTTCTTCTATTTCTCTAAGAAAATATTTGAAACTTGGTACGCTTTTATTTATATATCATAAAGTACAAACATAATATATACATATTTCCATACAAATGGAAAACAAGGAAAAAAACAAAATAAAGTACAATATGCAATTGCTTAATAATCTAAATCTGGAGCAAGGTCCAGATACACTATGTGCGATCCCTCCTTGCACGAACTACTTCACTGCTTTCCCTTTCACAAACTCTTGCAAACTAGTTTTGTGCAGTAAGAATGTGTTCTTAAATTCGAAACATATCTGCACAGGTTGAAATTGTTATTCGAATTGGTCGTTTAAGGTGTTATTGTCGTATAAACAGACCACTTTTCTCTACAATGCTACATCTCAAATCAATAAATATGGATGTGCATCAGCATCCATCAGTGCCACAATCTTCCATGTTTGTGACAAACCAATGCAAAAACCATTACAACTTGTGACAAACATCTGCAACGCCTCCCTAAACCCATCAAAAGGGTACGCATGAATTTGAAGAAGGAGAAGTAAATGTCATCCGTCATATAAATGGATTTCTTCGTCAAATGCCAGACATAGAAAAATCGGACACTTATTTATTGATCCAGCAGATCCACTATGCTGTACAGACTTTGAGATCAACAAGCAAAGAGAATCAGCAAGTAAACACAATGGCCAATGAATCACCAGTATTGTTTACATCCAACAAGATGTAATTCAATTGCAATAAAGAAAACTATGAACAATTCAAAACTTATGTCTTCGATTTGCAGTCATCAAAAGGGGAAAATCGAGTTGTAGAATGGAATACACAAAGAACTATTATGCATTAGATCATATGTCTCGTTAACACCATGAGGTGTAAAACATTTTTTCAATATATTATTCTTTTACCCAATTAATCCAGATCTCCATAATAAAAAAACAACCCAAGAACAAATAGCAGCCGGAAATATTTGAGTATAAATCACAAACTTAAATCCAAGAAAATATTATACTTTTCTTAAATAGGATCGAAATCAACTAGTCTTCCAGATTAAAGAAGATCGGTTGAAGGACATTAGAAGAAGTGGTTACGAGATGCATTTGAATCGGGTTCACCAAATCTCACCCGTCCACGGATTGCTTGATCTTCTGTGAGACGACTTCAATTCGATTTTGGAAGTGGAAGATTACGGTTTGCGTTTGTGTAGATTGAACCTACCTACTATGAGTTGGGGGATGATGCCGAAATGATGTGATTTTCATCCAGATTTTTATTGGAGAAGTGGATGTATGAGGTGGTTATTAGAAAGTGCGTTTCTCCATCCCCTCCCCATGGGAGAGAGGAAGCAAATTTTTTTATTCAAGCAATTTTCCTCTAAATATATTCTATCTACTCAATATATATTTAGATTTGAAAGGATTGGAACACACGTTCGTTCTTGAAGGCCAAATCCAAATCCTGTTCTATTCAATCTAGATTTTACTCTTCCGAATAGTTATGTGAGTGGAATCCATCCGAGTTACTATATTCTGTAGTTTGATAGTTTTGAATTTGGATTGTTGTGCCTAGGAGGATTTGGGATACTATGAAAAGAAACGATAATTAAACCCCTTAAATCCTACGTTTATTTAATTGTTCGCAGAAATTATCAATCCAGTCGTACTTGTGGTTTTGGGTTGTTGTAATAATAAAAGAAAAATATGATTCTTGTTGTATGATTTTCTATATTGTTTGGATTCCTTTTTTCTGTTCTCAAGTAGACGCATATGTTTGATTTTGGGCAAAAGTTTAAGGTTTGGATAGATTCGTAAATATAATAGGTTTAAATTTCTATTTTTTTAAATAGAGAATTTGAACGTATTATTTACAATATATCTAAATATTAAGGATATGCATATAAGCAAACATAAGAGAGGAATCTATTCAAAATAGGAATTATACACATATATGTATATTTGATATGTGATGTTATGTTTATCTTTTATTGTTGCAATAATCAAGTCAAAACCTGGTTTGCAAGTTTATATGTTGCTATGATTGTTTTTCCCATTTTATTGTCATATGTTAATATGTACATTTATGCTTTGGTTGAGGAAAATATTGGAAATGACTTGTACACCTTTAAAATTGGATAGGGATTGACATTTCTAAAACGTGGTAAGGATGCTAATCTCGTTCGCTTAATTTACGTCCTACATATGTAACGTAATTAACGTAATATTAATACGTATTAAGTGCATAATAAATACAATTATATTAGGAACAGAATTTGAACGTCCCTATAGGATTTTGTATATTTGTATGTGTGAGTTAATGGCTTAATTAATATATATGACACATAGACTTGAGATTAACAGTTACTTGTAGTAGAAGTCTGCCTTGAACTAATCTGCACATGAAGTGTCTACAAATAAATTTGGTTAATTCAAGAGGCCTAGGTTCCATGGGCCATTATAATTAGTACATTATGATGCGAGGTTAAACCCAACTAGTAGTAGAAGACTGCCCAGAACCTCCCGGCAAATCCAGTACCTACAAGTAGCAGGCCTAATGTGAGATGTTTGGTGCATATACATACATACATACATACATACATATATATATATTGTGTAAAGTAGGCATGCCTTGGGAAAAAGGTATTAGGTGGCTAACCTATCTATTGTTGTGTATTATGTGGTTTGAACTAGGTTCATTCCTAAGGTTCAATCCTTGTTTCAGGACCCAATTCATTGGGCTCTCCGTTCGAGAATTAAATGGTTATTAGGATCGCCTTTCTCCTATAAGGTATTAGATGGTCCTAGTAGACAATGATGTGTAGGGTAGTTCTCCAAGTAATGTCCGCTTCTTATTTGCGGTCTAGTGAGGGCTGACCTAGGGATGGATTATGTATTCATAGCCTAAGGAGCCACCATCTAAGGGAAGTACTAAATGACTAGGAGTTCACTCATAGGAAAAGCTACATAGTAACAAGAAGGTTCGCCAAAAGGGTTCTTCTTAAAAGAAGTCGTGTTCCTGACCCAAATCTTGGCAGCAAGTGATTGTTACTATTTGTCGACCTACAAAGAGAGTTATCATTTATAACATTAACGTTATAATGGGGCCTTAAGTGGTTTGAGGTCTATCATTGTGTATTAAGTGACTGTAGGGATATCCGCCCTAAATAAATAACATATGGTATTAAGTGACTAAAATGATGCCCGCCCTTAGATTAGCTTTGGGGTATTAAGTGACTTCCAGGATTCCGCCTCATATGTTGTATTGTGCGTTTGTAACATAGACATAACTTGAAAAGTTTACAACTGCCAAATATAGGAAATAGCCTTCTTAACATACATGTATTTCATTCATTAGAAGTTTATATTCTGACCTCCCTCCTCTTAACATTAACAGGACAATAGGTGAGACTGTTGACTAAGGATGGAGAATGATCTCTCGGAGGAGGACCCTCTTGAAGATATAGTTATTATGGCTATTTCTTTATTATTATTATTGTTATATAGTTGGGATGAACGATGATGTACTATTTTATTCTGGGATACATGTCGTAATTTACAATTCTGGTTTTTATTAATGGTACATCTTATATTTATTATATTATATTTTGTCCCTTCCGCTGTGTGAGATTCTGATTTTCGTTTTAGACTGCTTTGTATATCTATTTAAGTAAATCCTTATTAGAGCCAATGATCCGTTTAGAGTGGCTCTAAGTTCTAATGGGACTTTTCTAGGTCAGAGTTTAGGCCCATTTCGGGTAGTTTGTTATAGAGTCATAAGTAATCGGGAGTAATTTCCATGATGCTTGCTGAATGGAACATCTTAAAGACTCTTTCTTACTATGGCATTTGCGATCATGCTCCATCTTAAGATTTTCCAGTTTTATTATTCAGTAGGAATGCATGACCCAGTCTATTGGATCATATTGTTGAGGAACAACGGCACAATCTAAATAGTGTATCTCTTATTCAGCGTTGTCAGGCTGAGTCCTATGATGAGGAATGGAGGGATTTCAGTGTCTATATGCATAGTTGTCCTCATAGTGAGAATCTCTTAGTCATACCTTCTATTCCTGACCTTAAGCGGGACATTCTATATGAGTTTCACTGTACTAAAATATACTATCTATCCTAATAGTAGCAAGATGTATGTTGATATGCATCGCTTATATATATGGGATGACATGAAGTGAGAGGTGGAAAATTATGCAAGTAATTTCATGACTGTCAACTCGTGAGGTCGAGTATTAGTGAGCCATTGGTCTCCTTCAACCCTCAAAAGTCCTGTAGTGGAAGTGGTATAAGATATTTATGGATTTCATTGACAGTTTACCTCGTTTGAGGTTAGGCAACAACAACATTTGGGTTATCGTCCACTGCCTTACCATTCCTATTAAAGTTAGTAAGATGACTTCTCTTCTTCAAAGTATATATTAAGGAAGTCGTGTGATTTCATGGTATTCCTTGGTCCATTTTATGTGATCATGATCTGCTCTTCACAAGTCACTTTTGGAAGAGCCTTCAGCAGGCTTTGGGCATGAATCTAAATTTCAGCACAACATACCACATAAAGTCTGATGGACAGACTGAGCGGGTGAAACATATATAAGAGGATCTACTTCAAACTTGTATTTTCGACTTAGGTGGTTCTTGGGAAGATTGTCTTCTTCTTGTTGAGTTTTCTTATAATAACAGTTACTGATCTAGCATTGGCATGTCTCCTTTTGAAGCCCTTTGTGGATGGCCATATCTAATTCCTTCGTGTTGGCTAGAGTTTGTGGAAAAGCTAATATCGGTCCTCAATGCCATTTGTGAGGCATCTAAGATGATCGTTCTGATTCAAGAAAGGACGAGAGAGGCTCAAAGTCATAAGAAATCCTATGCAGACAATCATAGGATACCTCTCGAATTCTTAATCGGTGATAGTGCATGTACCAGTTCATCTCCTCTGAAACGCTTCAGTTTTACTAGAAAATTGGCTCCCCGGTTCATAGGGCCATTTCCTATCATTGAGTGTATTGATCCTATAGCTTATCGAGAAGCACTTACAGTCCATTTTTTGGGTGTTCACGACGTGCTTCACATCTCTTAGTTATGGAAGTATCAATGTGATTTGGATTTTATGATTGGTAACCCTGTATTAGAAGAGCTTGAGGTCTCACCTAAACTTTCTTATGTACAACGTTCCATGCGTGTTCTTTCTTGGGAGGTTAAACGGCTTCGAAACAAGAATGTGTTGCTCATGAAGATTAAATGGTCTAATGATCCCAATGACTACAGTTGGGGAATAGAGAATTCATTGAATGATCATATCTTGATTTCCTATCATCCCATGGTGGGGTTGTGAAATTATAAATCAAGCTTGTCTATTTTCTTACCTATTTCCTTATTGATGGGATGAACCAAGTTGAGTACAACTCTCCTCTAATGAAATTAAGGAGATGCATTTAATGGGGAGTTTGCAACTACCCTAGATTTGCAATTATATGTAATAAAGATAATCAAGATGTTAACTTGTTGATTAAGAACTAAATATTGTTATAGAGATAATTTGAAAAACCATTTAGGTTAGATTTTATTTTGGGCTTGTGCTAGATTGTATAACTTTGAAGGAAATGATCTATTTAATAATTAAAGTGGTTAAATAGTGATCTTAATGAAAATATATTAAATGTGTGGTCAAATAGAAAAATAGTAGTAAAAGATAAATAAATTTGGTTTGTGATAAAATTAAACTTTAATATGCAAGAATGAATTGAGAACACTTTATAATGTAAAATTTTTGATCAAATGAAGGTTTATAAAATTTATACTATGCATGTTGCAACAAATTGCAATATAAACGTGTGTACAATGATCTTAGCATAAAATCATGTGTTCTAAATGTATTAATGTTGAAAATAAAATGGAAAATGGAAATATTGACGAAAAATCAATTCTTATGTATCAAAATAATTTTTATATATACATTATTTATGCCAAAATAATGAAGTTCATATAATTTTAGAGTTAAAAAGGTATGTTTCGTACACAAAAGTTCAAAACGTACAATTTAGTTGAAAATGTAAAATTTTGTGTTAACATATTAATTTTTTGTTAAAACCCATTAAACATGTTGTATAATCATTAACATGGATAAAACAATGTTAAGTTGTGTATTTATGTGTTGAAATAGTAAAAGATGATGTTTATTAAGAAATTTGGGTGGTTAATAGCCTATTTAACTTAATATGGCTTAATTAGTTAACACTAAAGCCTTACAGTTTATCATTAATCCCAAACCAATGTTTAGCCAAGAGGAAAGGCCTGGAAACTAATTTTCTAGCACGTACAATTTCATAAAAAAAGAAAATTCTTCTCCTTCCTAAAAAAAGAAAACGTATAGTAAAAAGCTTCCCCTTCTCAAACTTAATTCCCACTTCAAAACTGAAATTAGAATCTAAAATTAAAAGCTGGAAAGTTATAGGTAATCACAACTATTCCATAGGTTTATCTCCATTTTATTTCAGAAACTTTCTCTAATCTATGAATTCATGCTTGTTGTGTCTTGCATGTCTCTGTAATGATGTTTGAAGCTGCTGAGGCTACTTAACAGGCCTAAAAAGCTTTATTTTTGCAACAAAATCAATGTTTTTAAGTGCCAATTGCTGCCTTGAAGAGTTATCTCATGCTTTCTAATTTTCTTTGTGTTGAATCTATGAATTATTTGTGCATTTTGATTTACTATAAACAAAATTTCTGTTAAAATTTTTGTTTACAATAAATAGTGCTTGAGTCCACATTTGAGAGCTTATATCTCCTTCATGCAATCTCAGAATCATGCCAAATTTCTTTTAATCTATAGTCCGCATGTTTCTCTGCGTATGTGCTTAAATTTGAGCCTGTATATCACCTGAATTTGATCAGAAAAGTCATTGGAAGTTGCATACGAGAGACAAAAATATTTCTTGAAGAATTATTAAGCTACTGGGATTCGACCCCTGAGTGTGCAAGTTTCGTAGCTAAGTCGAGCCCTTTACCCTGTTTTGGTGCTTGTTTTTTTTCTTATAAGCTATGATTTTTTTGTTCAAATTTTCTTAATATCAAGAGTTAATGTATCTACACATAAATATTTGGGTGCTGATTTCGTGAGTTCTTCCACCATTTTGTGTACGTACTACACGTTACGTTTTAAAAAGAGGTTTTATATATTTTCAAGTATCATTTAAAGGAGACATCTTTCTACCTATTTTATAATTATAAATATTTCGAGGCCATGAATTTGCCAATATTTTTATTATGAAAAGATTTTCAAAGTCAATGATTTCCAAATAGTTTCCAAAATCATTTTAATAATCCTAATTTCCCCAAGGATATTTTGTTATCCATAACCACATGTTTTTGTAACTTTAAGAAGATGAGATTGAGATTTTAATGATGTAGTAAATCATGTGGTATGAGAAACATTGGTTTGTTACATCGGATAATTCCAAATATGACCTATCGAAGCTTTTATTCTGAGATTGATTTAGCTACTTTAATGTGGAATAGGCTAACGGGTAGTAAACTGACAACTGAGAACTTATGGTATGGGACGTACCATTATCACTGTTTGGTTTACTGTTTGTAAATTTGTGATAAATTATGAGATATCACCAATAGTAGACCTTAGGGTCATCTGAGGCATTTAGACCTTTAGGTCATTTGAGACATTTATGACCTTTGGATCATTTAAGAAAGGTACCTTCTACATATATTGACTAGTACTGGTACGCCCGACCATCTTAGATTTGCATGTGTGGCATTGCTTCTGCTTCCCATCTGAGCCATTAATCCATCCTAATTTATTTATTAGATTTCACTATTTATGATTTATAGATTTTGAGATTACTTTATGATTTCACAATTTTATGCTGATTATGTATATATATATATATATAGTGAAGAGCTATCTGAGGATTTATTTATATAAGGTGATTTCATTTTTGTGTTTTGAACTCTTAATCGAATTCTTCAGTTCTGTGGTTCGTGAGGTTTCTGTAATTTTTGTGGTTTCCATTTTGTGTTTTATATGATTTTAAATCTTATAAATTGTAGAATCATAACCAGAGGAATCTCAATTGATTGAAACATCTGAGTTAATATGTTTAAATCGCATGAAATGGTTATAAGATGATTCAGTGATCCTTCCTCATAAATTGTAGGAAATCAGAGTTTATAAGATTCCATTATTTATTAGAGGAATTATTTCCTTGTGCGACAGCATACCTTACTTATCACATACTAATTACCTTGTTTAAGGTAGACTAACCTGTGTATTGTATGTATTCGAGTCAGATGGAGTTGCAGGTTAGGTTATCACTAGTCCTTGCTCAGCTTTATCCTTATGGACAACTCTATCGACCTATTAGACTCTTTGGCATAGTTTGTGTGTTGCTAATTCTATAGTTTTATGTACTTTGACATATGTACATATTATTTTTGGGGGACTTAATGTTGTATATATATTATTGTTTGTAAAGCCACTATGCATGTCACTTCGTAGTGTATTTGGTGTATATGTACATGTGATTGTGTTTGTTGTTATGTGATTTAAGATGTTTGTTATTATTATGTTTTGTTCTGAATTGATTATGTAGCCATCGTAGTAATGTGTTTGGAATGAATTAAGTATGTCGATCCATTTAAGAAAAGAAAAAAAAACCACATTGTCGACATATTTAATACTTGTTAAATACAAGACTTACAGATGGTTGCTCCTAACTAGTCGTATTCTCTGTATTAGTAGACGATGTTACTCGTTAATGATCTTTGTTAATATGGGTCTCGGGGTAGGGCATCACAGACCCAACAATCCTTAATTAAGACCCAATAGCCTAATAAATATGTTAAAAGACCCAACAGTTTCATCTAATTCTCCAAAAGCTTTATATATACATTATGTAAGAGCCAATAGCCTTAATAACCGGTTAGAGATCCAACAGCCTCCATTAATTACCCTACACAACTTTATATGTATATAGATATACATATAAGACCCAACAGCCCTAAGTATTGGACACATCAAACAATAATCATATGTTATAGACTTCGTATAGTAATCCAAAAAGTGAGAATAATATGTGCTATACCGCACGTTCCATGAATCAATTAGTTAAAATAGCCTACACTACTCTCCAAAAAACTTCAATCGACGAGTTTGGAATTAACCAGTATACTATACTTCGTGTATATACCACGAGGTTTGCTATATCATTTAAGTCACACCATTATCTTCTCAAAGAATGCAAAAACACACACACACACATATATATATATATACATATATATATATATATATATTGAATACACTTATTTTTATAAATTGATATTGTAATCATTTAGAATTGTTTCCTTGAAATATCCATACATTGGACAATATTGTATACTATATAGCTTCGGGATGATTCGGTCTTAAAAAAATCAAGAAACATTTGTCTTAAAACGATTATTTCATAGATATAATTTCTTTAAAAATTGGTTTATATAAATGTGCATAGTATGAAAAAATTCATGAGATAATTCATGAAAATGACACAAAAAATTCATATAAAAACTCTTCAATCCGAATACATATTTGCTGTAATGTTGGATTTTGAGTAAGACTTTATAAATCAATTAATTAGGCTATCAAAACTTAATGAAATCATAAAAGAAAATTGAACTAATAGTGCTAAAACCACTTAAGATCATAGTTGGGATGCAAAAGTGAAAAGCTCAGCAATGCCCAGGAACCATGCAAGCTAGGTCAAACCTAATTTGTGCTCGATCCACCTTAGGGTCGACCTACCTGGATGCGAATTCCAAATAGAGTCTGAGTGTCTAAACCGCATTTTTGATTGATTTTTCACCATGTTTCAAGTCAAACGAAGCTATGAAATTCTGTATAACACAAGTTTAACATGTAATCTATAAGCCGAAAAAAGAATGACATGATTACGACAAAAAATGAAAAAGCTACATGCTCCTAAAGTAGGATAAACACACTGTTTTACTATAAACTTGTCAAAAGTTGAAAAACTAAGTTTAAAGTAACCAAAAATCAATATTTCAACATGATTTTCATTTTTTAGCTAGAAAATGTGAGAATTCTCACTACTACGGTGAATTCAAGGATTTGCAGCAAGAATCGAATGCAAAATAAGATAGTTAGGCTCGAGGAAGCTTCTGAATACCTGTAGATTGCTTACTATAACATGCAAACTGTAATAATAAGATATAGTAAATAGAAATGAGAAACTGGTGAATAAGTTCCTAATTTTAGAAGAGCTTACCTATAATAATGTAGATTAACCACTACCTTCTAATCTTGATTGATATTTGGAGTCTTCATAAATTTTCACTGCTGTAACATAAGAGGAGGAAGAGAAGAAGAAGCCTTTCTCTCATAAACAAGGTATGCATTATGTATTTTGAACTATCCAGATATTTTTCCCTTAATTTTTTTGGGTTAATAGGCTTAAGTTAAGCATGACTAGTTTAAGTTAATTAAATTTAGGCCTTAACTAATCATTATGTCAATTTTAACACATGTTAACACATATTTTCATCGTTTTAGCATTTTGTGTTAACACATTGAGATTAATGCAACCTGTAAATACTATATAACAATTCCACCAAGGTTTACATTTTTGTTCAAATATTCGTTTTATACTTTTTCTTGTACAAATCTAGCAATTTTAATACTGAAATTGTACAAATTGTATTATTTTGACATCAATAAAGTCACAACTATGTTATAACTATTTTATACTTCAATATTGTTTTTTAACCACCGTATACATTTTATATTTTCATTTAACTCGATAAATCTAGAAAACACGCTTACTCCAAAATTCATACTTAATTATAAATTGAATGTATTATGATAAAACACATGTAAATCTTTTAAACACAAATTTACACATTATAAAGTTTCCTAACCTTATTTTCCATATCAAAATTTTACTCACAACTTGATATTGAATTGAATCCTTTCATGGCTTTATTCAATTCATTACAAGTCTTAAATTCAACATCTTTAGATTTTAGATAACTAAAACTTCTCTAATATGCAAGCTAACGTGAATCTTAAACTTGTATAATCTTCCAATTTACATATATTTCCACAACTAATGGATTACAATATCATTATAATCTGTTTCACTCGAGTACCCAAAACCAAGGTTTTTAAAACAGACTTCTTAAAATACCCAAAGGCAAAAGATTTCCTATAGTATTTGAGCTTTTGTAACGATATTTAATCGTTAAAGGATAATTGGTTGTATCCTAAGAAGAGTCTAACAATCACTATCATGGGAACCAAACCCGTGTTCATTTAAGTACTAGTGATGGAAATGCCGCAATAGCCCAGTGTAACACCCTGCATTTTTAATTAACGATAATAAGATGAAAATAACTTAATTAAATATTCAGAATTAAGTGGAACCGACATCATCATTGCGTTCGTCTCGGAATTATGGTTTAGGTAGACCCCAAGTTTGCGTAAAATGGATAACGTATGAAGAAGTTATGAGCATTAGAAATTTGTGTACACATAAGGTTTATATATATATACACACACACAAATAAATAAAATCAGAAAATCAAATTAATCAACGTGGAAAGTCTGGGCGGGAAAAAGACCCATTAGGGGTCGACCCCTCTGGATCTGGAGCAGATTCATTTGTGCGAACATAGACTATTTTCTGGACCAAATTCGTTGCTAAGCACATATAAATAAGCTTGTAGAGCCTAGCCTAAATCTCACATTTTCTGAGGGGCCGCCTAAGCTCCGTCATTGTTCTCCTTCCTCAAAACTCTTCAAGAAAATAAAATAATTAGTTTAGGAAAATTTTGATTCAAGATCTGGAGGAAAAGAATGAATATTAATAAAAGATGGTGTTCAGAATTCTACTCGAAGTAAGGTAATTTCTTGGATCTGGTCTATTTGAATTTCTCCTCTTTCTTCCCATATTCTTTTAGTTAAGAATTGTGAATCCATGGTTAAATAAGGTCTAAATCTAGTTAGGGGAACCATGGAATGCTAGATCTGGACCAGATTCAGGATTTGGAAAGCAATTAGGTGAGTGGATTTAAAATATACCTTTTTGATAATGGTATATTTATCGTTTAACATTCCCCGTTAATATGCAATGAATGACTGATATGTTTAAACATTAATATGTTGAAATGTTAATATGCTGAAATGTACAAACTTGTTAAAATATGTGCAAACGATTACTATTGTATACATACGTGTTCTAATTACATGTTAATCTGTGCCATAATATGTACTTGAATTCTTAACTACAGAATTGAGATAATTACATGTTAATTTGTTAGATTGGAATAATTAGATGATTAAATGATTACATGTTAGAACAGAATTAATTACATGTTAGAAAGAATATGTGAAATGATAATCCGCAAATGGATTTAATACGATATTAAGTATGACATGTAAAATGGATTACAATAAAATTTGGAAAGAATAATTATGCCTGAATTTACAGTAAATAGAAAATTGTAAATTCAATTTGTGGTGGAAGTCTTCCCAGAACCACCCGGCAAATCCAGTATCCACAAGTTGTTAATTTAATGTGAGGGGTCTAATGCGTAAATATGCATGTAACGGTGCTAAGACACGAGGTTAAGTCCAACTTATGTTAAAGGTCTGCCCAGAACCGCCCGATAAATCCATCATCGACAAGTGGTCGGCTTAATGTGAGAGGTATAGTGCATAAACATATATAAAAATATATGTATGTAAAAGGATAGAAATAAATGGCACTAATTGTGATTAATGGAAATGAATAGGAAATGAATGAAATTAACAATAGTAAAAGAAGTGGAATGAACGGGGAATCATAATAACATATTATAAATAAATTACATGTGACGACCACAAAACCCCGTACGACGGTGGCAAGGGTAATCTTTGGAATATAACACATAAACAGATAATAGCAGAACAAAATTAAATAAATACACCAGATAATGTACAAATAATACACTGGATAAACATAATCATCAGAGTTACACAGTATACAGGATCATACTTAGTACAAATACACTTCAGCTATGCATAAATGTCTACAGCTGAAAACAAACATAATATGTACAATAGGAGCTGAACGACATAAAAAGAGATAAATGATAGAATCCATCTTCAGCTCCAGCTATCCAGAAAGAGCTTGTTAAACCTGAATACAAGGCTGCCCGTGTAGAAAGAGGGGCACCCGAGTTTGCAAGTGAAACAAACTACGAGTCAGTCATGGGACTGGTATGAGAAATCTACTTAACACATTTTATAATATGGCTAATCACAGGACCACGCCACTTTCACGGAACGGGTTTACTCCATTGGATTGCTAGTGCTTTAAAACAAGTAAATCTTTTAAACATCGCAATGCTTTTTATAAAAATGAAGTCATTATAAGACTCACTTCCCATCACACAATGCAACGCAAACCGGAGGATAGAGTTTTTACCATATAATGGCCAAAATATGCTTGATACGAATTAAAACAAAAGCATTTGATATTATTACTAGTGTTTATATGTTTCAAAAACAACTTCAAATCATAAGTATCAATCATAGACGGCATTAATGCCCCATACCACTATGTCGCCATATATAGGTATACAATCAAAACCGCACATATCGTATTTGGAAATTGGATTTCCGTCATGAACCAAGGCAAAAGATAGTCCTTACTGACTTCGAGACTCTCTAGCCCGAGCCTCAGGACCCAGACTCAGATGGGCCTTTGGATCGTCAGGGCCGGTCCACTGATGTGGATTAAAATGCCAGAACACTGGGTTTCCCCACCCTTTGGGGCGTAAATGAGCCAAATGACTCCATCGGCTCCACATACTCACCGATATATCCGAGGCGCCTCGCAACAGCAACAACCACACAGGTGAAAATAATATATATGTCAGCCAGTTTAAGCACTGACACCACCTCTAGCTAGAAAGAAACGCACGTCCTCCCTGAGGTCCTCTCCCGTTTCTGGCTCGTACCGGGGTGTGACTCTCGCGAATCCACGCTATACACAAAGCTATGCCATACAGGCAGTGCTTTGATCATCAACCATAAGACTTTGCTTTTCAACAGAAGCCTTGATCATCTGCCACTTAGTCGTGCCACACAGGCAATTCACGCTATGCGACTGATTTCTATCCATATATAACCTCTGAGCTCATATGTAACACCCCACATCCGTTAGTGTCACTCACAAAGGGAATGCACTAAGTTTTGTGAAGCATTATAGGTAAAAGATGCAGATAAATTACAAGACAGACAAAATTAAAACAGCGGAAAAAATAAAACTTTACTTTATTGATAAAATAGTCTGTACAACAATTGTTTTCCAATACCAGAGTATCTGTCTTACAAAATAAAGAAGCATAACATAACTTTTATATTCCCCAATGTAGCATGAGCCAGCTATAGCAATGGAAAAGTGAATCCCAGGAAAACTTCGACTAATCTTCAAGCTTGGAAAGAAAACTGAGCTAAGTAGTAACATTCCCTCCCTGCGAACTTGGGGGGGGGGGAGGAGAACGAAAGACAAGAAAGCAAAAGAAAACAGAGTCGGACATAAAGTCTGGTAAGTTCAGTGACTTTCAGCATGTGAACAGGAAAAACAACATGACATGAACTTAACTGAATACAAGACAATACCATGATGATAGGGCTAACAAGATAACGCAAGATATGCTAAGGCAAGATAAAATTGAATGTACTGATAAACTGGATCTACCGACAAGCTGAATATACTGATAAACTGAATATGCTTCCATACTTTCTCTGCTTCGTGATTACCTTGTTATTCTGGTTTCTATTTCTCTGCACCACCTAACTAGTGACCCAACTAGTGATCTTTATAAAATGGTAACGTGCTCCCAATCCCTGTAATTGTGGTTGCCTTCAGGTGCACATTTATTATTTATTACCTAGATCTAATCTAGGGTTTTTCTATCGAGTGCTTCCTAGATTCCACTAGGGTTTTCGCAACTTATCCAATGCTTCTCGGATTTTAGGGTTTACGCGACCTAGGTCCAACTAGGGATTATGCTACCTATCGAACGACGCCCCTACTCTAGGACACAATACCCAGAGTGGTATATGTTCTTAGACTTTCCCTACGTATGTGTCGTGGATCGTTATCACTGTCTAGATGCACATGTCCTCTATATGTGTGACCCGAGTCTCATGGCAGGGCAAATTAAGAAACATGGAACTCGGTCGGGAGCTTTCAGATATCTGCCGATGCAGATGCTAAGGTCTGTTTTTCCAGTGGCTATGGTCCCACCTGACCCCTCCCTCAACTAATGAAAGGCACACCTTGAAAAATGAGAACTATACGCAGGCGCCCCCTATGCCCCACTAACCTACGGCCCTCCGCAACCATAACTAGATAGCAAGTATATGGTCTGTTAGAGTTCTCCTCCTTTCCGCTTCACGTATCTCGGTTGACTCAAGATGGTAGGTACAGGGCTACTGGTCTCGCCGAATCACGCTGGCCCATCCTAGTCTTTAGGTTGCCTTATATTGCAACCAAGGCATACCCTTTGTTCTTCTAACACAGACCTTAACCTCTGTGAGCCCAGGCGGATCATCTGCAGCCTCACTGAGGGATACCAAAAGTACCCTCACATCCCTTCGAAGCAGCGGGCTTCGCCCCCCCAGTTCGTTGGAGCCTTCTTTAAGATCAGATAGATGTTCGCTCCTTCTCGTGTCGTACTAAGGTTTATACTTAGTCCCCTTAACTAAGGTTTACTACTTAGTCCCCGAACCGTCGTTTTCTTAACTAAGGTTTACAACTTAGTCCTTTTAACTAAGGTTTACTACTTAGTTCTCTTTTTCTCGTCAAGTTGGATTGGTTAAGTGTCATTAGTCAATTCAAGTGAACTTAACCCATTCATTTTTCATGTTAAACTGGTTAAGTGTTATCAGTAGTCCATGATTGGCTTAACCCTACCACAAATCAAGTTATATTGGTTAAGTATTTCTTATTACTTAACCCTACCCCTTCATCTTGAATTGGTTAAGTGTTCCCTTAGTAAACTTAACCCTAACACCTGTTTGATTCACATGTTCTAATGGTTAAGTGTTGCCGCTTCATCTTTTAACTCAACCTTGTTCGTTTGTCACACTATGATGGCTAAGTATTCTAAGCTTACTTAACTCCACCTTCTAGTCTAGTTAACATGTTAAGTTGGCTAAGTGTATTTTACTTAACCCCACCTTCTAGTCTAGTTAACATGTCATAATGGTTAAACCTTTTCTTATCCTCACCCACTTGTCTAGTCAACATGTCATAACGGTTATTTAACCCCTACAAGTCTTTTTAACATGTCAACTTGGTTAAGTATTCCTATGGACTTAACCCTCCCATTCTAGCTTAACCGTTTCTTAGCTTTAAATTATTCATTTAAAGCACCAACCACTCACATTAGGTAGATATTGTTGCGGTCACTGGATGTGCCGGTCGGTTCCGAGCAGATTTACACCGCAACTCAATCTAACCTCGGGTCCTGTTTGGGCTCAATGCTCTAACCACCCACATTAGATAGGTATTGTTACGGTTGCTGGATTTGCCGGGCGGTTCCGGGCAGGCTTATACCGTAACTCAATCTAACCTCGGGTTAGGCATATTCGTCTAGGATAGAATTACATATTTATCCTTTTTGTCTATATGTAAATTGTTAACAGCTCATTTAAACAAATTTGGCCTATATCATATTTATTTGTCATGCCCACTAACATACTTATATTCTAGGCCCAAATCTTGATTTACCTATCAATTAACCCAACTTGCAATTTATGCCAAATTAGATCAGTTCATGTCAAAACTAGATTTAATATTCCAGTTTATAGTTTATATCCAAACTTGGCTTACATGCCAATTACATACTTTGCGGTCAATTAACAATTTACCATTTTACACCCAAGTCTAATATGCATGTAATATTTACTATTATAGCCAATTCAGATTATGCCAACATATTTGTTATGCCAATCATCTTAATTAAGCTACGCCCAAATTCCCCCACCGTAGTCGTACGTATAACATGATTTCACAAGTTTCTAGGTACTCATGAAATGAAACTAACAAAAGGAACAGGGGATAAGCACGAGAATTGACATAAGAGAATAGGCATGAAAAAGCGAACCAAAATACACAAATACAAAGATAATGGATCCAGTGGGTTTGCTGTACATAATAGAGAACCGGAATAAACTAGGAAAATTACACCCTAAGTATGAGATCCAACAAAATCAAGGGAGACATAGGTGATTTGATCCAACATAATGCTCGTTCGGTATACAATCATGATTTGTAACTATAATGTTATGGGCATAAGCAACTAACCATAGTAGTCATAGGCAATTAACCACAATAGTCCTAGGCAATTAACCAGAATAGTCATAGTCATGGTCTCATAGTTATGAATCTTAGCCATAGGCAATAGTCTTATGTTCATATTCATAGGCATAGTCTTATGTTCGTAGTCATAGGCAATAGTTTCATGTTCGTAATCATAGGCAATAGTTTCATGGGCCACGGTTTCATAGTCATAGTCTTAGGCAAAAAGTCCCATAATCATAGTCATTGAGAAATTGCCACAATAATTTCTAGGCCATAATCGAGAATCAGATCCAGAGGCATATACAAGCACCGATTCAAACGAAAGGATTAGGCATATTCTCATATCCATTTAATTACATGTCACAAATAGATCTAGGCGTTCAAATCTAAAAAGTAACTGACTTACATTGATCGGTTTTAGAAAAGAATAATAAGATAACGTTGAGGTGATTTGCTTTGATTCGCGCGACGTTGCTCGAAGCCGTTGAATTAGCCTTTGCTTCCCTTCTTGAAGCTTTAACTTTATTTGAATCTCCAATATGCAATTCCTAGCCGTAGTCTTCAAGAATAGTATTCGTGTTTTATTTTAATTTATTTATTTCAATTATTCCAGAGGCAGCATAAGGAGAGAATAAAATGGTGTAAAGAGAATGGCGCTAGGGGGCTGTTTATATAGGATTAGGCGGATGAATCTAGACTGAAAACGAGACTAGAAACATCAGAATGAACTCAGGCTCAAAATTGGGCTACAGTACCGGGTCGACCCCCAGGTCGACACCATGGTCGACCTGGTCCCTGGTAGGTCGACACTATCGTCGACCCCCAGGTCGACACTATGGTCGACCTGGTCCCTGGTAGGTCGACACTATCGTCGACCCCCAGGTCGACCTGGTCCCTAGGAGGGAAATTTCCCGCCCAGCCTATTCTGGGTTTTGAATTCGAATTTCGAGCTGTTTTTCTGTTCTGAAAATCCTTGAAACTTCGGAGGGTCATATCTCCCTCATACGGACTCCGCTTCTCGAAAACTCGGACTCGTTTCCAAGCAAAATTTCGAGATGAACGCAATGGCATAACCTGTTTCCCTTGATTCGTATTTTAATATTTAATTCTGCCTTGATTTATGGTTTTAACATGTTATAAAAATACGGGGTGTTACATCGTACGTCTCAGAGAAGGGCGTTAAGCAAGAGAATAAATTCTCCGCCGCCAAACAGATATATATTTAATAGAGATCAATCAGCACAGAACAAAATCCAATGTCGGACACACAGTCCATTTGCAAGTTCGTTCTGGGTCTGAACGAAACCGGAGGCATTATATACCTCGCATGCCCATCGATCTCCACGTACGTCTGGACGATCACCACTTATTATCTATATTTCAGGATGCCTCCCAATCAAGACATCAGTTATCATCCAACCGAGGTGAAGATCTCCGGTCTTCAACCACCGTCTTCATCATCAACTTCTTATCGCCGATTAATTATTTGAAATGAGATTTAACTCGGCCTTTTCAAATAATTCACGTATATTTAGAATTTAAATCAATTCATTTCAATGGTTAAATTATTCGACAACAATTCACGCCAAACACATTCAACCATCAAATATCCACTAAACCGGGTAAATTCGGTTTATTCCCATTCCATATCGTTTATAATATTTTATAATGATTTATCGCTATTTTTATTTATTTAAAAATAGCCATTTCATTCAAACGACGCTTCAGGCCATAACGCGGCCGTGGCGCTATTTTTCTTTAGATTTGATTTACACATATCTGAAAATCTAACTGTTTGATTTTCACAAATTTTATATCATTAGAAAGATCTTTTCAAAACGAATCCAACGGTTTTAGTTTTGGGAAAATCCGACGGTCGGATCTCCCGGTATAATCGTTTGAATTTACGATTTCAAAATACGAACTACAGCGTCGTTATTCGATTTAATTTATTTATATTTATATATATAAATATAATCGATTCTGGCTCTGTTTTTCTTCAGATTTAAATTGAATATTCCAGACAATCCAATCGTTGGATTTTCACAAAGTGGGTATCCTTGGAAAGATATTTCCAAAGCGAACCCAACGGTTTCGGTTTTGGGAAAATCCGATGGTCGGATCTCCCGCACTAATCGTTTGAAATCACGGTTTCAAAATACGAACTGCAGCTTCGTTATTCGACATATTTTAATTATATATATATATAATCGATTCTTCGACTTCAAAACCATTTTCACTTCGTATATTTGATAAAAATGATATTTTTTTTCCAACAGATATTTATTTTAATACATGAATTTTGTTTATTTTATTTCAACACAGGAATTTCTATTCAACACATGAATTTCTATTCAATACATGAATTTTATTTCAACATTCAACACATGAATAATTTCCATAGTTTATATATATAATAAAAATGTGATTTTTATTACAAAACAATTTATTTCAAAACGTGATTACTTTATATAGTTTATATATATAATAAAAATGTTGTTTGTATTGCAAAACAATTTATTTAAAACACTAATATTTTATATAGTCTATATATATGATAAAAATGTTGTTTTTATCTTTCAAAGAATTTATTCAATACACGAACTCCATTTAACACATGAATTTTGTTTCAACATTCAACACATGAATTTAATATCAACGTTCAACACATGAATTTAATTTCAACATTCAACACATGAATAATTTAATTTCAACATTCAACACATGAATATAAATCTAACACAGAAATATTTCAGAAATTTCGGCAGCATAACGGCAGGGTAGTTAAAACTGGCACCGTCCCTAGTACGGCTCCTCGCTCTATCTTAAAGCCTCGCAGCTTTTGACAATGGGGATTTTCAATATCTAGTTCGTACGCAAACGAATTTTCCCATATACTAATCCTATTGGGATTTCAACCACAATTAATCATTTCAAATCAACCATTCATGATATTCACCAAATTTTCACATCAACCAATAATCCAAACAATATCACAACCTATATATATCGTCCATGGTCTGTGGACGAGGGGAGTATATATATATATATATACGTATATAACTATATTTCAATTTCATTTCAATATCATTTCAATTTACTTCAATGCATATATCACTTCTACAACACATATATAACTTATACATCGACATACAACTTATACAACGCTTATACATGAGGTGTACAATGCTTATATAACTCATACTTCGAATATATAATTTATACATCGTCATTTCCATCGTTTATAATTTAGAAATCTCACATTGGGTTCCACTCCACCAAAAATTGTAGAAGGCTCAGAAAAATATGCGGTCTCTTCTAGAATGTAGAAGACGTCCGCACAAGTCCACTGTCTCTTGTTTCACTGAATTTCGTCCACATAGCAAAAAGATATGATTTTTAGAAGTTAATCATAATCCACGACGGTTTTAAACTGTTAAAATCAGTTTAAAATATATAAACCGAACCTTTCAGCAAACCCCTCCAAACTAGGTTTGCGATTTCTGGTCAAACTGAAGCACGATACGACGATCGGCCCACACCACAAGGAAGAGCCTGGAAAGGCGCAGGCGCACAGGGGGGTGCGGTGGCATTCGATCCACTGTAGCGGCGGCAGCAGCGAAGTGAAGTGGTCAACTTCGTGGCGGTAGATCTAGACGGTGGAGCGATGGTAAGTGGTCAACTTTGAAGCCCTCGACGAGTACTACAAAAGCTTCAACTGGGTCGAGGTGTAATGGTGAGGGGTTTGGCCGGAAATCGGCCAGGAAGCATGGAACTCTTTTCCGTCGTCGATCAGAGGGTTGTCGGGGAGAGAGAGGGTTTGACTGGCTAATAGAATTTTTCCTTTTATTTATATATTTTTAAAATTTCGAAAACACCCTTTATGTCACATGAACTCCAATCCAAACCCAACGACTGTCGTCCCTAGCTGAATACCCCTATTCCGAACACAATGGGATATGTTTCGTAGGCCCATTCGACTGTTTCAGTCAGTTTCTCTTCAAATTAAAATATAAAACATTCAATATTTGATTTGAACGTACATTTCAATTTGCCGAGGCCACATACTGATCCCAAAAATTCCAGAAAAATAATTCTAGCTATGTTTTGACGATACGGTCCCAACAAAACTGGTTTCATCGAATTCTGAGACCGTTTGAAAAATGGCCCTTTTCTGGTCGATCCAATTTAACAGAAATCGACCAAACACATTTTCCTTTGCCACGCTCACATACTAACTTCAAAAAATATGAAATTTGAAACCTAGCAATAATTTGAAATCCCGGATCCAACAAAAGTTGTTTCATCGAATTCTGATGTCGTTTGCAAAATGGCCTTTTTCACGGGCTATATAAACTCCATAGCGACCTTTCTAAAAATTCATTTAGCCATAACTTTTGATTTCCGCTATGAAACTTCGATTTTTCAGATTCGTTACAAAGATATTCACTAACAGATTTAAATATTTTTGGTTTCACTAAAATCCGTTTTGTTTTGCACCCGGTACAGTCAGTCAAAGTTTGAATTGAAATTTTGAAATTACCGCGCCATTTCAGGCCTTGTTTATAATTAAAAATAATTATATTCATTTTCAAACATCGATTCAAACACACTTTTCGTCATTATTATTTAAAATATTTATTTAAAATATTTAAAATTCACTGAAATAGCCAAATTAAAAAATTTAAATTGGCTCAGATTTTCCGGGTTGTTACATTACATTAATGGGAATGTTATGTAATAAGTAGGCTTGTCCTAAGGACAAGTGGAAATTATAACTTAGGTTATAATAAAAGAGAAAGAAAATTGAATAACTTATGTAATGAGATAAGTTGTCCTTAATTATGTGAGAACGAGAATTTGAAATCTACTGATAAGGACAACATAAGTTATATTTATGGAAAGGAAACTTATTAGTAAACCTTAGTTAAGAGAAGCAAGTTAATAAGTAAACAATGATAAGTTGTAGTGATAGTGTAAGATGAAATTATGATTAAATAATAAAGAATTAGGCAAACTTATGAAATGAAGTAAGTTACGTTTAATCATAAATAATAAGTGACATGTTAAATAGAAAACATGTGAATTGAGATATACTTAATTACATATTAAGTAGAACACTTTATTGCAACTATGGAATCAGACAATGAATAATATAAAGAGATTGTAGATTACAGACCTTGAGTTACAATCTAGAGAATAACATTTTAATGGGCTTATTAATAAACTTAAATGGGTTAAGTTATATGACTGAAATTAATAAGCAAGAGGGGTTCATCCCTTAGATATATAAGGGGCTCGGAAAGAACTTGGTAACCTGGATAAGAAGTTAATATGATTTGAGATAACCAAGTTAAAACTGGAAATTTGATGAGGTAGAGCATGTGCATAATTGAATGTTTAGACATAGGGTCTAATAACACATTAAAATGAGGCGCTTGGACTAGTTCGTATGTTTGAGGATGAATAACCCAACAGGGTAGATCATTGTGGTGTCATGAGGCACGAGGGGAGCGCATGTCCATCTGTTTATTCTATTATTCTGCTGGCTCCGAAGGACTGGAAAGGGAAGCACGCGGCTTCTTGGGATATGGAGGGTACTCTTGGTAGCCCTTTGTGTTGTGACAGCGTTCTACTGTGCTCACATAGGTTAGGTCTGCGTGTTTCTACCCGGTGAGTATGCCTTGATTGCTACGATAATGGGCAATCAGAAGACTGTAGGGTGGCATAGGTGATTCGATGATCCCGTTGCCTGATTTGGCTAGGTTACGACCACCCTTGTGCACTGACAGGTCTAACCATTTGATAGCAGAGTCGTCGAATACCTACCATCGACAGTCAGCTTGATACGTGATGCACGATGCGGAAAGGCGGAGAGCTAAACTAACAGACCATAGACCTTTTGCTATCAAGGCTATGGGTGAGGGACATGCCAATTAAGATTTTTTGTTTGCTCTTGGGCTAGGTCATTAGTTCTCAATCTTGTTCGTCTTTCACTAGTTGAGGGAGGGATCAAGTGGGACCATAACCATTGAAAATGCAGACCTTAGCATCTGTGTAAACAGATATCTGAAATGCTCACAACCGAGTTCTGTGTTTCTTGTACAGCCCTGCCACCGGACTCGATGCACAATTATGACGGCCCGTCCTGCATCAGCCAGCATTTCCTCTGAAAGCGCGCTGTACACATGCCCGACTAGCACGAAACGGTTTCCAAAGAAAGGAAAGAAGAGAATGAACAAATTGAAAACCTGTAGAATGTCTCACAGCGCATGGAACAAAATATAATAATAATATACTTGACATAAAACAGGCGAGACAGTGCATAAGCTGATAACTAAAACCAACATCATCATCGGAGTAGCGGAAATTCAAATACAGCTTATTACAACTTTCCAAATTACTATCTCTAAACAAAAGAAAGAAAGGGTACACCACTAATGCCCAAAGTAGTGACCGCAACAACACAGGGAGAATATCTATATATCATACGTGGAAGCCTCCTGCTCGTCTCCGGTACAGCTACTCGTGCATTACCAGCTAACCTGTCTCTAGTCTGCTCGTGAGAGCACCCAGAGTAATAAGAAGAGACATAAAACTCTGGGTCAGACAAAAAGTCTGGTATGAGCGATAAGAAGCAAAATAGAACAATAACAGGTATACTAAACCATATCTGAACCTGGACCTATAACCAAAGAGTTAGCACTACATACCATACAATACTCTAAGGTGCCACTAAACAGATGGTGTAAAGATAATGGGGGAGGGGGTGTGCATGTCATAATGAAGGCAAACAATCAAACATAGCGACCATCCTCACATCTCTCACTCAGTGCGTAAAGCATACGATGTCCACCACTGTCAATCACTAGACCCATAGAAGTGGTGATGGAGTTCGACTTGTACAACTACTGCTACTACCAAGCTTACCCCATGGAGTCATGACCAAATCTTTACAAATGACCCCACTTCATTGGTCTATAGCTCTTTAGTCGTACCTAGGCCACAATGGCCCTGAATCCGCTCACGTACCCCCTACACATAGTGATCTAAAGTTACAGACATCGACAACCCCTTGGCACACGTCCCGCAGCAAAGCCCAACTCATGAAGTCGACTCGCTGGTTCCCAACTGGATCCTGAGTACAAACTTCCCATTTGGACTGCCTTTGCATCTCGGGTTTTGGTCTTCTCCGGATCGGTTCTTCACTTAAGTTTATACTTCCTGTTCGGATCGTCACGCTTCAAGTCCAAGCATCTCGGTTCGGATCAGGTTGCTCGGGAACGGGTCAGCTTCACTACTTCGCTTCGATTCGTGGGCTCCTGTCCACCTCGGTTCGGTTCGTGGGTGGTTCCAGCTTCGGGTCGGATCGTGGTGATGCCTCGGTTCGGGGTCAAGCTTCCTTGGTCGGCAGATGGATCAGTTCGGAGAGTAATGCCCCCATCGGATTGGATTTTGCTACCATTCACGAGAGGGTTGGATCTTAGAGCTTCAGATTCAAGCGGTCGGATCGTGGAATGCTCCACGAGCGGTTCGGTTCGTCCTCACCGATCCGATCCGGTTCGGTCATAGCCTGCACTTTTCCTGCAACTTCCAACGACTGTTTATACGCCACTCGACGGCGTTTTCGACCATTCTAACTATTCTAAACAATCACAATTCATACCAAACAGTCATAGCAACATATAACATCAACCACAAACACCAAAATGACAACTTGATAGGTTAAAATGGATCAAACATAGCCAAAATCCCATATTTTCCCTTAAGCATGTTTAAGTAAATCTAATGATATGATTAGCAAAACTTAACCAAATCAATCCAAATTTTTAACAGAGGTATAAAACATCATTTCGAATTTTATAAATATTTTTCCAGAATTTATTATTGTATAAATCCGCTAATCAACACTAATTACCCCTAATTAACCGTAATTAGTGAAAAACCTTGCAAATCACTCACCTTTGCCACAAATAAATTACCAAATCTGAAATGATTCTCTGTTTGGAGCTGTACCCAATGCAACACAGCAGTCCTAACCTTGCTTTGGTGCTATTCCTCCTTAATTTGATGTTGATTAGGCTAATCTTCAATTAGAAAGTGGTTTGGGGATGTTTTAGATGTTGGAGGCCATGGCTAGGTTAAGAGGAATGAATAGTGACGGCTGAAAAATGAGAAAAAGGTATTCTCCAAACCCTAACAACCCTTTTAAACTCCTAATCCCGAAATTCCCCTTTGGGCCTAGCTGTTAATCACCCGGTTAAGCCCAATTAAGCTGTTTTTCACCATTTGAAACTTGTTTCAGCCATATCTCCCAAACGGTCAGTCCGTTTGGCTAATGTGACCACTCTACGGAAAGGTAAACCATCATCCGGATCAAATGGAAGTGGTTTCAGGTCAAAATTCCTTTTCATTTAAAATTTATGGTCAAAACAAGATCAGCTAGGGGAAAAACGGTCATTTAAAAATGGCAAAAATGATGAATATGGGAAATGACCCCAACAGTCGTCTCCCAAAGTTACATGACCATACGGCTTCGTATGTGAAAGAAATAAATATCCTATGATCCTTCGATACGTAGAATGTGGGTCGTTACACTCTCCCCCCCTTAAGAAATTTCGTCCCCGAAATTCCTTAACCCAAAACATACAAAGGATCCTGCATGCCTACCAGCCACATACAACAATCAAAACAAGCCTATCCTAGCATGCAGAAAGACTAAATCGAAACTGAAATCTTACCAGGCGAAGAGTTCTTGATACGTCTTCCTAATGCTCTCCTCTGTCTCCCAAGTACAGTCATTCTCATTCTCGCCCTACTGAACTTTGACTAGATTCACCGCTTTCCTCCGAAGTTGTTTCGTATCGTTCCCGACAATACGCATAGGCTTGCGGTTCCCAACCGCCTCGGGCTCAACTTCGATATCATCCAATTGATCAGGTGTAATAGCCACATCTGGGTCGTGCATGAACTTCCTTAACTGGGAAACATGAGATACATTATGAACTCCTACCATCTTCTCTGGTAACTCAACTTTATACGCCAAATTCCCAATTTGCTCAAGAACTGGGAATGGACCAACAAACCTTGGTGCTAACTTGCCTCTCCTACCAAATCGTATCACGCTCTTCAACGGAGATATCTTAACAAACACCAAGTCGCCAATTTAGAACTTTAAATCACTTCTCCTCTTATCGGCATAACTCTTCCTCCTATCCTAGGCAGCCTTCATTCGCTGTTGGATAACCTTAATCTTGTCTGATATTTCTCTTATCACATCTGGTCCAAGCATAAACTTCTCACCAGTTTCTAACCAACATAACGGTGAGTTGCACGGTCTTCCGTATAAAGCTTCAAATGAAGCCATACCAATACTGGATTGATAACTGTTATTATATGCAAACTCTACTAGATGCAAATGGTTATCCCATGATCCACCAAAATCCAATATACAGGCTCTCAAAAGATCTTCTAACACTTGATTCACCCTCTCTGTCTGCCCATCGGTTTGAGGATGATACGCGGTACTGAGATGTAATTCTGATCCTAACGCCTCTTTTAGGCTCTTCCAAAATCCACTAGTGAACAACGGATCCTGGTCAGTCACAATGCCTTTGGGTATTCCATGAAATCTCACTACCCGCTTTACATATAGTTCAGCTAACTTAGTTGTTGTCCTGTTTGACTTGACGGGTATAAACCTTGCACTCTTAGTCAATCGGTCCAAAATCACCCAAATGCTATCATGGCCCGATCTAGTCCTTGGTAACCCATCAATGAAATCCATTGACACTTGTTCCCATTTCCATTCTGGAATTCCTAATGGTTGTAACAAACCACTAGGCTTCTTTTGCTCAGCTTTAACTAGCTGTCAATTCATGCATTTGGATATAAACATCCCAATGTCTCTTTTCATCCCTTCCCACTAGTAGGTCTGCTTCATGTCTCGATACACCTTGTTACCACCGGGGTGTACAGTCAGTTTTGAGTGATGACATTCTCTAAGCACTTCATCTCTCAATCCATTGACATTGGGTACAACTAGTCTTCCATTCTTTCTAAGCCATCCATCTCGATCAAGCCCATACTTGTTCATCTCTCCGTCGATTCCCATCTCTAACTTTGATATGATTTCCAATAGGTTAGGATCGTCCCTCTGACTGGAACCAATCCTCTCAATCAAAGTGGGTCTGATCGTCAAACTTGCTAACATTTCTGGATCCAACTCGCACTTTGGTCCGAAATCATACCCAGCGATGTACTCCAGTTGCTTCCATTCTACAAACATAGCTCCTAAACTTGCATGTCTTCTACTCAATGCATCAGCTACCGCATTGCCCTTTCCTGGTGTGTATGCGATATTGAAATCATAGGAAGCTAAGAATTCTAAACATCTTTGTTGTTGGAGATTTAGATCTTTCTGAGAGAAGAGATACTTTAACGATTTATGATCGGTAAACAACTCGAATCTTTCTCCCAAGGGATAATGTCTCCACATCTTCAATGCGAACACGATCGCTGCTAATTCCAAGTCATGGGTAGGGTATCTTTTCTCATGCGGTTTTAGTTGCCGACTTGCATAAGCTACAACCCTACCTCCTTGCATCAACACATCACCTAGTCCGGTACCACATGCATCCATATACACCGTCATCTCTTCATTCCCCTTTGGAATGACTAACACTGGTGCACATGTCAACTTTTCCTTTAGACTCTTGAATGCATTTTCACACTTTTCGTCCCAGACGAAAGCTTGATTCTTCTTGGTCAACTGAGTCAACGGTGCTGCTATCTTGGAGAAGTCTTGGATAAACTTACGATAATATCCAGCTAACTCCAAGAAACTTCTTATGTCTGTTGCATTCTTGGGCGTAGACCAATCTTGTATTGTAGCTACCTTCGCAGGATCCACGGCGATACCATTTTCTGAAGCAACATGGCCCAAGAATCACACTTCTCTCCTCCAGAAGTGACACTTAGCAAACTTTGCTTTCAATTGGTGTTTTCTCAACACCTCCATCACTATCCTCAAATGTTCCTTATGTTCTTCCTCCGTCCTCGAATAAACAAGTATATCATCCATGAACACAAGAACAAACTTATTCAACTGATCTCTGAACACCATATTCATAAGATCCACAAATTATTCTGGTGCATTGGTCAGACCGAATGGCATGACCAACCACTCATAAAATCCAGACGGCGTCCGAAATGTCGTTTTAGCTATACTCTCAGCTTCCACTCTAAACTGATGAAAACTGTAACAACCCGGATTTTTACAACATGCTAAGACGAGAATCAAGGCAGAATTTAATTATAAAATCTGAATCAAGGGAAACGGGCTGTGCCATTGCGTTTGTCTCGGAAAAATACGCGAAATAGAGTCCGAGTTTTCGAAAAACGGAGTCCGTATGACCAAGTTATGGCCCAACGAAGTTTCAGAAAATTCCAAGTCCGAAAAACAGTTCAAAATTCAAATCTGGAGCCGAAAAGACTGGGCGGGAAAATTTCCCGCCCAGCACCCAAGTCGACATGGGTGTCGACTTGGGTGTCGACACACCCAAGGTGGTGTCGACTTGCAAGTCGACACCCCTGTCGACCAGGGTGGTCGAGCCCAGGCCACCTGGGTGCGCCTGCTTGTGTCTCTGGTCCTGTTCTGGAAGCTTCCGACAGAATTTGATGGCTCAGATCTGATTTGGGGTTAATCCTATGGTTTAAACTACCCCTAATCTCTATAAAAAGACCCCTAGACCTAGCCTAAACCCTCATTAATTCATTCCTACAACGAAGTTATGCCAAAATGCTCCCTCACCATGGCCTCCACCTTCATATCATGGCCTCCATCTTCATCTCCAAAGGCTTGAGCATCCAAAGCTAGATCCATGAAGAAGGTGCAAGCTTTCTACACCAAATCGAGGAGGGGTCAACGTTGCTACGCAAGTTTCATGAAGATTCTTCAACAAAGGAGCCACCTTACTTCGTCACGACGATGCATAATCCTTCCCTAAGCCTCGCTATGTAAGTTCTAGCTACTTGTAGATTCTAACGGTGGTTCTAATGTGACATGGGATAAAATGCGATGAAACATAAGCATGCTAGCTTATGTGAAACTAGTTTTGCCCCTTTCTATGATCTATGACCTTGGGCTAAGTTGTAGCGACTTAATCATGCCACTCATGTTATGTTTAACCTAGTATATCTTGCAAGTTTGAATCTTTATCTATGGAATGTTAGCATGAACCTTTGGGAACCACTTGACTTGTGAAACATGGGCAAAGACTTGACTTTGGGGCTTATGCATGTAAATGAAACCCCTTATGTATCATGCATGTTTGTGGCCAAATTCACTTATGATACTATGCATGGTTATGGCCAAATTCCCTTATGATACTATGCATGTTTGTGGCCAATATGTTGGCATAATACCCTACTATGTGACTCGCTTCCACTTGGGTTGGAAATACGTTTGGATAGCTTAGGAAAAACGTGGGTATGACATGAAAAACTTGACATGGGGTTTACATGAGAACATGACATTCATGATACATTTAAATATGGTCATGACACGTAGGAAAACATGAAACTTGAACTAGACATGGGTGGGTTGTAAGTGTAATAAGACACTAGACCAAACATGAAGGCGGCCAACTCGAGGTTGGGTTGAGTTTGTAGCATAAATCTACCCGGACCCGCCCGACTTAACTAGTGGCTACAAACAATAGGACCCAATGTGAGTAACTGGTCACATAGCACTTAAAACCCGAGGTTAGACTAGGTTGTGGTGTAAATCTACCCGGACCCGCCCGGCTTAACTAGTAACCACAACAAAGTCTAATGTGAGAGGTTGGGGGTGCATTAATCTAATTAATGCCACATGAAAAGGTTAAGTAATTTTGACTAATGATACTTAACCGATATGACACGAATGGGTAGGTTAAGTGGAACCGGACTTGATTTCTTAATGACACTTAACCATATAAGACAATTAGGGGATGGGGTTAAGTAATTTACACTTAACTAATCCGACTTGGTAATTAGATGGGGTTAAGTAACCTACACTTAACTAATCTAAACATGGTAATTAAATGGGGTTAAGTAATCCATACTTAACTAATCTAACGCGGTAATTCGATGGGGTTAAGTAATTTACACTTAACTAATCCGACTTGGTAATTAGATGGGGTTAAGTAACTTAGACTCAACTAATCTAAACACGATAATTAGATGGGGTTAAGTAACTTTCACTTAACTAATCTAAGCACGGCAATTCGATGGGGTTAAGTTAAACACTTAACCAATCTAAACTTGGTAATTCAATGAGGTTAAGTAACCAATACTTAACCAACTTAACATGATAATTTAATGGGGTTAAGTAACTTATACTTAACCAATTATACATGATGATTTGATGAGGTTAAGTAACCTACACTTAACCAATCTAATAGGTGGATCTGATAGGGTTAAGTCACAAGACCTTTTAAAATTAGGCTTAACCATTGTAATACGATTAGTGGATGGGGTTAAGCTAACCCATACTTAACCAATCCGACTCGATAATCTGATGGGATTAAGATAATCTATGCTTAATCAATCTAACATGATAATCTGATAGGGTTAAGACAAATAAATACTTAACCAATTTGACTTGATAGGGTTAAGTCATGAGCTTCTTGGTACACTTAACCAACTTGTAGGGCTAAGCCTTGAACTTGAGTACTTAGCCAATCTTGACATGATTCATAGGCGGGTTAAGTCATGAACTTGGATAACAACACTTAACCCATTTGACAAAACCCTAGCTCAGGGGACTAGGTTGAAAATCGTAGTTAACAAGAATAGCGGAAAGAGGAGCTAAGTGTTAACCTTAGTTAAGGATAACTAAGTAATAATTCTTAGCCAAGGACATGGGACTAGTTCATAAAGAGATGAGTAACCTGATACGGTAGGTCATCGCTTAGTATACGAGGAGGAGCAACTTATCTTTTTTGGATAAAAAGCTCCAGCGAACTGGGTGACGAAGCGGTAGCTTCGGGGTACGTGAGGGTACTCTTGGTATCCCTCTGTGAGGTGGTAGGTGGTCCATGAAACCCGGCCTCACAGAGGTTAAGGTCTGCGGTAGAAGAGCCAAGAGTATGCCTTGGTTGCTATGCGAGCGACCTAAAGGCTGGGATGGATTAGCGTAGAGTCGACGATACTTGTTTTTGCCCTGGATAGCACGTCGCCGACTACCTACCATCTTTAGTCAATCGTGTACGAACGGAAAGGCAAAGAACTCCCAACAGACCATGTTCTTGCTATCGAGTCATGGGTGAGGTTGGCCCATAGGAAAGTGGGGCTATAGTGGGGCCGGGATGTAGTTCTCAAACATGATTTTTCTTGGATTGCCTTTCAGTAGTTGAGGAAGGGGTCACGTGGGACCATAGCCACGGATACAAAAACAGACCTTGATATCTGCATCAGCAGACGACTTAAAGCTCCCGACCGAGTTTCGTATTTCTTGATTTGCCCTGGCACGGAACTCGGATGGCACATTGGGATACATGTGCGTCTAGACATGGAAAACGATCCACGATACATACGTGGGATAAAGGGCGCGGTTGACGGGTGGCATAATCCCTAGTGGCCCTAGGTGGCTTGAACCCAAACTGAGACACGGAAACATTCATTAGGTAGCATAATCCCTAGTGGTCCTAGGTGGCATAAATCCTAAGTGAACACGCGATAGTTCATGGTAAGAAAACATAACCAGATCAAGGGTAGCAGTCCAAAATAACCTCAAGGATAAAACGTTTACATGGGAAAGCCCGTATGGCCTATGGCAAAGGACTGAACTTATACATGGAAAGAAACATACGAGTTGGGAAAACCTACATATGCTATATATTAGGTTGACGTGGACCATTACATGACATTGGGCAAGGGACATTCATAGTTGACACATGACGCGGGTTGGGATACTAGTACAAGAGGTGCAGAGCAAATATACATGATAAATACCTTGGGATGGTATACATGATAGACACCATGGGATGGTATACATGATAGATACCTTGGGATAGTATACTTGACAGAAACCTGACGATGTGATACCTTGATTTATCATGACACCGTAGTTTATCATGATATCTTAGTTTATCTTGCTACAGTAGTTCAGCCTGTTACCCTGGTTTAGTTTATCTATCTTGTAGTCATCCTTATGTTTACTTTCAGTTTATGCATGTCATGTTACCTTTACCTGTTTTTATACTGGAAGTAGATAGGACTTACCAGTCTTTATGACTGACCCCGTTTTGTTTCGCATCTTTGTCTTCCGTTTCCCCCCTAGGTTTCAGGGAGGAAACACTGTTATCTAGTTCGGACTTCTTCTGCTTGAAGGTCATCACGCATGGCTTGGACTTTTCTTGGCTATGGCTACTTTACTGTTTTACTTGGGGAATAATTTATGAAATGGTTTTATGCTTCTTTACTATTGCAAGATAGGTTTTGATGTATTCTGATGTAAAAGGCCTTAGACCTTATTTTATAAGGTAATGAAATTTATTTTACTTCCGCTGTTTTATATATGTTCTGTCTTGTAATATTTCTGTGTATGTTTACCTCGATAATGCTTCACCAAACCTAGTGCATTCCCTTTGTGAGTGACCCTAGCTGTAACGACCCGGATTTTCGGCGACTTTGGTTATCGACATAAGCACGATGTCGATAACCAAAACATCGAAAAATCCTGGTAATTTAGTGAAAGAAATTAGAGGGTGAGAAAAGATAAGATAGAAACTTAGAATAGAAGAAGAAGAAGAACACAATATCAGAGTAACACGAATCTCACAGCGGAACGAATAAATATATTTCATAACATAACTTTGAAATACAAATCTGTACTTGCATATACATATCATTATCAAAGTACAGCACTTACAACACAGCGGAAATAACTATAGCTATATGATCCTGAAGCCCCATGCTCCAGCTCTTCAACTATATCTGTAAAATCCCGACTACTTGACTGCCCATACAAATTTAGGCACCCAAGAGTTTAGGGAAAACAACAAAGTAAACTCCGGGTCAGTCATGGGACTGGTGTGAGTAAAACAGTTTAAAACAGTTATACAGGTATATGATATCTCATAAGACCACGCCGCATAACGGAACGGGTTTTTCCCTTATGAGAATCCAAAATATCTTTATATCAAAAACCCTTTTGATATTATAATAATGTCTATCAACCACAGTATATATATAATCATCTAGCATAAACGCTTTCATCTCACGTTCTACATATATAGTATACAATCAAAACCGCAAGCACGTATTGGGTAATGGATTTCCAACTATGACAAGGTATGGAATCACCTTTCGCTCGTGTACCTCTTGAGAGGAATACACTGGGTTCAACAAGAACATCTTGCAACCCGGCCACACATGACCGACCACTCATTTCGCTTGAGTGTATCGAATGTATATCACCAACGGTTGGGATCAGCAACCGTTTCCCGAATGGGACAGCATCAACAATAGATTTTTAGAAATGAATGAAACTCTAGATCAGGTGATTATACACCCTACTTCGGTGCGACCGACTTAGCCATGCTGCCTGCCCGATTTCTGTCATTTACCGGATGATGAGGCTAGAAGCTACGCTTTATCATCACCCCAGATTCACTTTGAATGCCACATCATCAAATCCATCAAATCACCGATTGACGTCCTCAACAATACATTATGTGTTAGCTAAAAGAAGTTTCCTTCTTCGCTTCCAATCTTGGTACAGTTGGAGAAATCAATATACGTGATCGTCTGGACATACTCTGTCAGACATCCGTCCATACAAGTCATCCAGGAACAGGATGAACCGAAGGCACTATTCTGTAAACAGGATAGCCCTTGCATAACTCCGTCTTCAATTATCTTTGGCATATATGATTCGCAACGCTTATGCCAATACAGAGTGGTTCTTTGGATAATAATCCAACCGGTCTCTCCATATTAACAACGTTAAAATGGTCAAAACTTCGATAGTCTGTGATTTAACTATCGAATAAAAACAAGTGTGCAAACAACGATATTATTTCCAAATGGAAATTATATCGATCAAACATCATTCAACATTTCTTATTTTCTAAATTTAGAAAATATACGTTATTAACAATGGAAAACATTTCCATTTCTCGTTTTCTTTATTAGAAAACATTTCTGGTTTCTTATTTGGAAAACATTTCCAAAGCTTCTTCATTGGACTTAGACAGATGTTTAAACAAACCATCGTGATGCCAACTCAAACCATTTCCTTTTACTGCCGAACATTAACTATTCCTTATTTAAAACGAAGCCAATTAAGTTGGGGTAGAACTACCTCTCAGACCTTAACTGAACAACATTTCTAACTTTGAAATGGGCAAAGTTCACTTTATTTTCCTTTAACTAACTTCCTTACTTAACCCTCCTTCGAATAACTATATTCGATTTACTCTTTTCACTTAACTCTATTCGATTAACCCTTATCAATTAACTCTATTGGACTAACATTATTGGATTAACTCTATTTGACTAACGCTATTGATTTACTCATTTCACTTAACTCCTTTCGAATAAACTATATTCGATAACTCCTTTTACTTTTTATTCGAATAACTATATTCGATTAACTCATTTTCTTCTACTCTAATCGATTTAAACTAACATCGATTAACTCTTTTGCTTTAACTCTAATCGACTAAACTAACATCGATTAGCTTCCTTTCACTTTCTATTCGAATAAACTATGCATTTATAAAGATTTACTTTTAGTAACAATTCTTCACTTTACAAATGATTTCCCTTTTTATTTCGTTTACTTACCGTTACAAATATATCCTATTTATAAATTCTATTTACCGTTACAAATATTTCCTATTTATAACTTCTATTTACCGTTACAAATATTTCCTATTTATAACTTCTATTTACCGTTACAAATATTCCTTTTCTATTTCTATTTATTTTCTAAATAAATATCCCTTTTATAAAACCGTGTTCGTTTTATAAATAATTCCTTTTATAAAATCCTGTGATTTTATAAAATTCCTTTATTTCAATATACATTGAAATACTTCTTTTTACATCCCAGGGTCTTTTATGATATTTACAATATCGAATAACAATGATCAACATCATTCCAACACACATAATCCATAACAGATTATATAACACATCATATATCACAATATATGAAAACAGTAAAATAAATGTTGAGGAATCCCGTCGGATTCCTCCAACCTGTTTCCCTGCATCACAGATGTTAAACAATATAGATAACATCACTTTCAGTTCCATATGATATATTCTGTTAAATAGAATCAATATAGAAATTAAATCAACTGACTAGCAGTTCAATCAAACAGTCAACATACAGTAAATCAGCCAATATCTAACAGTTCTAAAAATACAACATGAAATTATAAACTGTTCAGAGTTAGTGAGATTTACTCACATTGGCAGTTCATCGTTAAAGAACGATAAACTGTCTGTTTGATTTGAATCAAACAATTTATTTCGCCATAAATTCGAACGAGCACCAATCCACTCCCGGTCAGTCTCATTGTGTTGCTCCCGTCCATACGATCCCAACGCAACTTACGGTTCTCAATTCTGATACAGTATGGCCAAGATATTGATTATATAAATTTATACACTTTAAAATAAATAAACTTGAATATTTCTATTTGGGCTTACTTCATCCTTTTGGCCCATTACCCCTCAAGTTACTAGGCCCGCACCATATACTCTTCTTCCCCAAATCGGATTTGATCACGTCGCTCCAGTATTTCTTAACACCTCAAATGGCCGACGGATTCTTGCTTCCATCTCCTACTTCTCTTCATTAAAATTCAAACTAAGAACATCACTCCACTCCTCTTCGAAAACATTCCGTCCCCATTCTAATTTGATCGAACTCGATCATCACGAGGTACTCGCGATTTCAGAAATCCGAACCCCACTCCTACCATACATCGATGCAAATGGGGATCGGATCCTCCCAGAATTGGTACGCAAGTTCCGTTCAACTTCCTGAATCACACTACAACCTCAAAATCAGGTATTGATGCTTCCATTTGGCGAAACGAAGAACCCTAGACCAACGCTGATCAATTCCAACGACAGAAAAGGGAGCTCGAACTTCCTAAAAACCACACAGAACGTAGAGAATTTCTTCACGATCTCAAATACATTTGATCTGTGATTTATATAGTTTAACTTGGATTTTCATTGATTTTCTTTTGAGGTAGTTTTTTTGTTGTTGTTGGAACCCTTTGTGGCGGCCTGGAAACTTGGTTTTAAACCAATGGTTTGTGGCTTAGAATACATGATACGTGGCCAAGGACGTGGATGTGGGATGAACACACAAGCATGCGGACCACGATTGGACAAGAGGTGTTGATATTTTCAACATATAGCTGGGAATAGCTATATTGGTTCAACAAATGTTGTAAACTTCTTTTATCACTTAATAACAAATGAAGATAATACCTCATCAATATTTTTAAGTTTACAGAAAATAATCTATAAGTTTTGAATAACACTTTACTTACTAAATGTTAAGTTGAGTAACAGTAAATCATCACCTTTTAGTTCAACCTAAATAAAAACTAAAATGTGCAAAATTACGTAATCATAATATTTGTTGAATAAACGCTAATATGATTGTCGGGCAAACAAACTAAATAACGTTATTTACCAAATATATATATATGGTTTCTGGACGAAACAAGATTGTTGCTTCTAATCCTAAATTTCCTCTGACTTGTTTGGTTCCATTGTAGTTTTAAAAAGTGGCACCATTAACTAGCTTAATATCGTAGTGGGAGTAGGGAAATGAAATTATTTAATTATTATATTAATTAAATATTCACCATTATTTAATTAAACCAACATTTAATTCACTATATCACTATCTATATAATCAAATAAATTAATCATAATACCTCTGCAAATGCGGGTCATTACATTCTTCCCCACTTAAAATAATTTCGTCCTCGAAATTGCTAAGGTAGAGAACAACCCTATCGACTGGTTAGAACATATTTGTTCACTTCTTAACTTCAGTTTCAACTGAACCAATTTAATTTCAATTAAATTATTAATTAATTCTTATCAACGAAAATTTCCAAAAATCCTGAAAATTTTCTAACTCCTTAACTTTTCAAAAAATTTCGCCAGCACCTCCTTTGTACTGGTCAATCGGTCAAATTCCAACTCGCCTCTCTGGGCCATCTCCAACCTAAAAGAAAATTAAACAGCCAAGCAGCTTGCCAATTCGGCTCATAAATCTTATATCCAATAGAAATATAAACTTGTACCTTTTTGTCGGCATATCATTATATCCTTTCCACCTGTTATTAAATTCAGCGGATACAAGGGTCATCCCAATCAAATCCCCATCTGCTTTTATCCACGACACACCCATTCGCTTATATCCTAAGTCGAATTTTCATTTCAACTCGAGTTTTCTTCTCGATTCCCAACTCTTAACTTGATTATCACATCACACTTCAAATTTGAATCTCACAATCCAATTTGTCTTGATATCATTCTAATTCAATCTCAGTTACCACTTTACTGGCTTTACTTTAATTCAAATTTTGCTTTCACAAATTTCTGTTAAATTTGTTTTTAATTCAAACAGTCTTTCTCAGGGAGTTTTCAAACAGTTTACTCTTTTCAAAAAATCAAATTTTCCTTTTTGAAATTCAACTGAGCCCATATTCAATATTCCATTAGTTAAATCACTTCTCTATTTCTTTATCAATATTTGTTAACAAAATATTTTCAATAACCATATTGGCCTTTTATGTTATTTGGAAAACGTTTCCGAATATCGCCTTCCTTTATTTTCTAAACTTTAGAAAATATATGCCATTTATAATTGGAAAATATTCCAATTACTTATCTCTTTTTCGATCTCGTTTATTTCTATACTTAGGAAATGTTTAACATCTATTTCCAAGCTTACACTTATTTGGGTTAAAACGGATGTTGTGTAAAACATCGTTACGACAACCCAAATACTATATTCAACTAACTCTTATTCAACATTGATCTTCGAGCCTGAAATCTTACTATTTATTTGTTAATAATGAAATCAATCAAGTTGGGGTATAACTACCTCTCAGACCTTGACTGAATAACATTTATAACGTCAAAACAGATATGACTACTTACTCGAATAATCAATACCATACAACTACTTATTCACCTTTAAACATGTATACACTTTCTCTTTCTATTCTTACTAGATTTTATTCTTAGTCTTCCTTTTTGATTTTACTATTCTATTTCTAAGTTCATTTCCTTATCGACTTCTATATATATCGATACGTTGATTTCTAACTATCAAATTATCTTAAAAATATTCTAACTCCTTAAATTCCCGGGAAAATTCGCCATAACTTCCTTTGTACTAGGAGCATCGGGATATTTCAAATAGCCTCCCATGGCCCTCACCAATCCAAAAGAAAAAGAGAAAAACCAAGCGGCTAGCCGATTCGGCGCATAAAATCTCATATATGAATTAAATACATACCTTTTGTCGAGCATTCTATTTATATACCTTCATACTTTATCCATACATATCTCATGTATATTTATACATTTCTAATTCATTTCAACTTAATCCAATCATTTTAACTTAGTCCGTTAAGTGATTTTCAAATTACTTGGTTTGCCCATTTCACCTTTTTATTTGAATATACATGTTCAAATATATTTTAACTTGTTTATCAACTAATTGAATTCCATTTCAATTCTATTTGAATTTCCTATATTCAAATTCCATTACAATTTCTTATTCAAATTCTATACTTGAATTTCATTTCAATTCTATTTGAATCTTCTATATTCAAATTTCATTTTCACTTTCGATATTCAAATCCTATATTTGAATTCCTTTATATTTTCTATATTCAAATTCTATATTTGAATTCCATTTGAATTTCTATATTCAAATTCCATATTTGAATTCCATTTGAATTTCTATATTCAAATTCCATATTTGAATTCCATTTGAATTTCTATATTCAAATTCCATTTCAATCTATTTGAATTCTATATTCAAATTTCATTATTACTCTATATGAATTCTATATTCAATTTTCTTATTTCAAATTCTATTTTGAAATTCTATATTCACGTTTCCATTATTTAAATCTTCTTTATTCAAATCTCATTTGAATTTCTATATTCAAATCCCCTTTGAATTTTCTATATTCAAATCCCCTTTTGAATTTTCTTATTTAAATTTTATTTCAATTCCATTGAATTTCATATATTCAAACTCCCTTTGAATTTTTATATTCAACTTCTACTTGAATTCTCTTTATTCAAATTCTATATTCAAATCTATTTGAATTCTCTTTATTCAAACTCTATATTCAAATCTATTTGAATTTTCTTTATTCAAACTCCTTTTAGTAAGTCTCGATTTCAATTCCTTTTGAAATCGATATTTCTACCTTTGGAAGATAGATTTCCCTTCCAATTTCACACTTGTATTTTTATTTCTGAGTTATCCAATGATAATTCTTTTCACTTCATTTCTAAACTTTGTTTATAAAAGAACTATTTATAAACTTTGTTTATAAAGGAACTTCTCGTTTTATTTCTTTTAAACAAGTTAATATTTCAAATCTATTTAAAAATTCAAATTCTATATTTTAAATTCTATTTTGAAATTCAACACACTTGTCTTTCCCAAAACAAATTCAAAACAGTATCTTTGGTAGTAATTCGTCACTTATAACTCGAAAAGGAATACTGATGATGCAGCTGTCATCATCAGAATCTATTTTCCAGCGATCGAAGTGAGTTCAATACTATAAAACCATTTTTAAACATTTCCACTTTGAAATTCATTTCAAAATATAATTCACACTGCTTGTAAAACAATTTAAAATCTCCCAGGATCTTAAATTTTTCTTATTTTTAATCCAAATCCATTTACAAACACTTATCCAATTTTCCAGAAATTTTAATTCAATTTCTGGTCTAAAATTTTAGATTCAACTCGTCTGATTTCACGTATTTCACTTATATGAATTCTGATTGGTTATTTACATAACCATTTAATTTATAATCTTACTCGATTATAATAACAACCAATATATCCACTATATTATAATTTTGATATATATATATATCTCCTCTACATCAAGATATACCTTGGGTAAACTATTTTAATTTACCCTCCTTTCAAAACATATCGTGACGACCCATCGTACTCGAGTGTTTAGTAACTCCTACCGATACAGTGGATCAAACTGATCGACCAGAACTCATAAACGACTCAACCAATGAATCTCCACAATATAAAACAATTTTTATATCAATAACAAATACGTTTACTCGTATATATACACTCAACTCAATCTAGGGTGTTACTAACCCTATCTCTACCGAGTCACGCCACAGAGCCAAGTAATTCTTAACTTAAGCTCTGATACCAACTGTAACGACCCGGATTTTCGGCGACTTTGGTTATCGACATAAGCACGATGTCGACAACCAAAACATCGAAAAATCATGGTAATTTAGTGAAAGAAATTAGAGGGTGAGAAAAGATAAGATAGAAACTTAGAATAGAAGAAGAAGAAGAACACAATATCAGAGTAACACGAATCTCACAGCGGAACGAATAAATATATTTCATAACATAACTTTGAAATACAAATCTGTACTTGCATATACATATCATTATCAAAGTACAGCACTTACAACACAGCGGAAATAACTATAGCTATATGATCCTGAAGCCCCCTGCTCCAGCTCTTCAACTATATCTGTAAAATCCCGACTACTTGACTGCCCATACAAATTTAGGCACCCAAGAGTTTAGGGAAAACAACAAAGTAAACTCCGGGTCAGTCATGGGACTGGTGTGAGTAAAACAGTTTAAAACAGTTATACAGGTATATGATATCTCATAAGACCACGCCGCATAACGGAACGGGTTTTTCCCTTATGAGAATCCAAAATATCTTTATATCAAAAACCCTTTTGATATTATAATAATGTCTATCAACCACAGTATATATATAATCATCTAGCAGAAACGCTTTCATCTCACGTTCTACATATATAGTATACAATCAAAACCGCAAGCACGTATTGGGTAATGGATTTCCAACTATGACAAGGTATGGAATCACCTTTCGCTCGTGTACCTCTTGAGAGGAATACACTGGGTTCAACAAGAACATCTTGCAACCCGGCCACACATGACCGACCACTCATTTCGCTTGAGTGTATCGAATGTATATCACCAACGGTTGGGATCAGCAACCGTTTCCCGAATGGGACAGCATCAACAATAGATTTTTAGAAATGAATGAAACTCTAGATCAGGTGATTATACACCCTACTTCGGTGCGACCGACTTAGCCATGCTGCCTGCCCGATTTCTGTCATTTACCGGATGATGAGGCTAGAAGCTACGCTTTATCATCACCCCAGATTCACTTTGAATGCCACATCATCAAATCCATCAAATCACCGATTGACGTCCTCAACAATACATTATGTGTTAGCTAAAAGAAGTTTCCTTCTTCGCTTCCAATCTTGGTACAGTTGGAGAAATCAATATACGTGATCGTCTGGACATACTCTGTCAGACATCCGTCCATACAAGTCATCCAGGAACAGGATGAACCGAAGGCACTATTCTGTAAACAGGATAGCCCTTGCATAACTCCGTCTTCAATTATCTTTGGCATATATGATTCGCAACGCTTATGCCAATACAGAGTGGTTCTTTGGATAATAATCCAACCGGTCTCTCCATATTAACAACGTTAAAATGGTCAAAACTTCGATAGTCTGTGATTTAACTATCGAATAAAAACAAGTGTGCAAACAACGATATTATTTCCAAATGGAAATTATATCGATCAAACATCATTCAACATTTCTTATTTTCTAAATTTAGAAAATATACGTTATTAACAATGGAAAACATTTCCATTTCTCGTTTTCTTTATTAGAAAACATTTCTGGTTTCTTATTTGGAAAACATTTCCAAAGCTTCTTCATTGGACTTAGACAGATGTTTAAACAAACCATCGTGATGCCAACTCAAACCATTTCCTTTTACTGCCGAACATTAACTATTCCTTATTTAAAACGAAGCCAATTAAGTTGGGGTAGAACTACCTCTCAGACCTTAACTGAACAACATTTCTAACTTTGAAATGGGCAAAGTTCACTTTATTTTCCTTTAACTAACTTCCTTACTTAACCCTCCTTCGAATAACTATATTCGATTTACTCTTTTCACTTAACTCTATTCGATTAACCCTTATCAATTAACTCTATTGGACTAACATTATTGGATTAACTCTATTTGACTAACGCTATTGATTTACTCATTTCACTTAACTCCTTTCGAATAAACTATATTCGATAACTCCTTTTACTTTTTATTCGAATAACTATATTCGATTAACTCATTTTCTTCTACTCTAATCGATTTAAACTAACATCGATTAACTCTTTTGCTTTAACTCTAATCGACTAAACTAACATCGATTAGCTTCCTTTCACTTTCTATTCGAATAAACTATGCATTTATAAAGATTTACTTTTAGTAACAATTCTTCACTTTACAAATGATTTCCCTTTTTATTTCGTTTACTTACCGTTACAAATATATCCTATTTATAAATTCTATTTACCGTTACAAATATTTCCTATTTATAACTTCTATTTACCGTTACAAATATTTCCTATTTATAACTTCTATTTACCGTTACAAATATTCCTTTTCTATTTCTATTTATTTTCTAAATAAATATCCCTTTTATAAAACTGTGTTCGTTTTATAAATAATTCCTTTTATAAAATCCTGTGATTTTATAAAATTCCTTTATTTCAATATACATTGAAATACTTCTTTTTACATCCCAGGGTCTTTTATGATATTTACAATATCGAATAACAATGATCAACATCATTCCAACACACATAATCCATAACAGATTATATAACACATCATATATCACAATATATGAAAATAGTAAAATAAATGTTGAGGAATCCCGTCGGATTCCTCCAACCTGTTTCCCTGCATCACAGATGTTAAACAATATAGATAACATCACTTTCAGTTCCATATGATATATTCTGTTAAACAGAATCAATATAGAAATTAAATCAACTGACTAGCAGTTCAATCAAACAGTCAACATACAGTAAATCAGCCAATATCTAACAGTTCTAAAAATACAACATGAAATTATAAACTGTTCAGAGTTAGTGAGATTTACTCACATTGGCAGTTCATTGTTAAAGAACGATAAAATGTCTGTTTGATTTGAATCAAACAATTTATTTCGCCATAAATTCGAACGAGCACCAATCCACTCCCGGTCAGTCTCATTGTGTTGCTCCCGTCCATACGATCCCAACGCAACTTACGGTTCTCAATTCTGATACAGTATGGCCAAGATATTGATTATATAAATTTATACACTTTAAAATAAATAAACTTGAATATTTCTATTTGCGCTTACTTCATCCTTTTGGCCCATTACCCCTCAAGTTACTAGGCCCGCACCATATACTCTTCTTCCCCAAATCGGATTTGATCACGTCGCTCCAGTATTTCTTAACACCTCAAATGGCCGACGGATTCTTGCTTCCATCTCCTCCTTCTCTTCATTAAAATTCAAACTAAGAACATCACTCCACTCCTCTTCGAAAACATTCCGTCCCCATTCTAATTTGATCGAACTCGATCATCACGAGGTACTCGCGATTTCAGAAATCCGAACCCCACTCCTACCATACATCGATGCAAATGGGGATCGGATCCTCCCAGAATTGGTACGCAAGTTCCGTTCAACTTCCTGAATCACACTACAACCTCAAAATCAGGTATTGATGCTTCCATTTGGCGAAACGAAGAACCCTAGACCAACGCTGATCAATTCCAACGACAGAAAAGGGAGCTCGAACTTCCTAAAAACCACACAGAACGTAGAGAATTTCTTCACGATCTCAAATACATTTGATCTGTGATTTATATAGTTTAACTTGGATTTTCATTGATTTTCTTTTGAGGTAGTTTTTTTGTTGTTGTTGGAACCCTTTGTGGCGGCCTGGAAACTTGGTTTTAAACCAATGGTTTGTGGCTTAGAATACATGATACGTGGCCAAGGACGTGGATGTGGGATGAACACACAAGCATGCGGACCACGATTGGACAAGAGGTGTTGATATTTTCAACATATAGCTGGGAATAGCTATATTGGTTCAACAAATGTTGTAAACTTCTTTTATCACTTAATAACAAATGAAGATAATACCTCATCAATATTTTTAAGTTTACAGAAAATAATCTATAAGTTTTGAATAACACTTTACTTACTAAATGTTAAGTTGAGTAACAGTAAATCATCACCTTTTAGTTCAACCTAAATAAAAACTAAAATGTGCAAAATTACGTAATCATAATATTTGTTGAATAAACGCTAATATGATTGTCTGGCAAACAAACTAAATAACGTTATTTACCAAATATATATATATATGGTTTCTGGACGAAACAAGATTGTTGCTTCTAATCCTAAATTTCCTCTGACTTGTTTGGTTCCATTGTAGTTTTAAAAAGTGGCACCATTAACTAGCTTAATATCGTAGTGGGAGTAGGGAAATGAAATTATTTAATTATTATATTAATTAAATATTCACCATTATTTAATTAAACCAACATTTAATTCACTATATCACTATCTATATAATCAAATAAATTAATCATAATACCTCTGCAAATGCGGGTCATTACACTAGCGGAGGTGGGGTGTTACAAAAACCTGTCGCAAGATCCAACTGAGAGAATACTCTCGCGCCACTCAACTGATCAAACAAATCATCTATCCGCGGTAGAGGATACTTGTTCTTCCTCGTCACCTTATTCAACTCGCGGTAGTCTACACACAACCGAAGGGAACCATCCGCCTTGGTAGCAAACACAACTGGTGCTCCCCATTTAGAAACACTCCTTCTGATAAATCTCTTCTTCAAAAGATCGCTGACTTGCACCCCAAGCTCTCGCTGCTCCCTTGGTACCATACGACGAAGTGGCACCATTATAGGTCTGGCATCTTTCACTAAATCAATACGGAACTCAATCTCTCGGTGTGGTGGAAGCCCGATCACTTCCTCGAAGACGTCCGGATACTGGCCAACCACGTGCAAACCTGACAACTCACCATGCGGGATGTCGAGGGAATTTAGAAAACTAGCTATTACCCCATCACTAGGTAGACTACCAAACACTACCCTCCGCCCATCATCCGCTCTAGCTGTCACTAGAAAGCCCTCACATTCTACCACCATCCCGTATCTTTGGAGCTAATCGACTCCCAAAATAATGCCAAACCCAGTAAAGCCCAAACAAAGCAATCACAAACAAACATACATCCATGACTCGATAAGACCACATTACGACAAATCATACTAAGGCTAGTCGAACCACCAATCGGGTTCATCACTATTAAATGTCTATCGACAATCTCGTTCTCCAATCCCAACCTATCTACCAAGTCACTAGATATGAAAGAACTGGAAGCTCCGGTATCAAATAAAACTCTAACAGGAACATCGTAAACAGATAGCATACCTTGAATAATGACATTCTTTCCTTTATCCGCTACAGTTGGGGCATTCGACGAAGAAGGAATAGCATTAAGGGCATATGCTTTCACCATCTGCCTTTCTTTAGGGGGTTGCAGACAATTGTCCTTGTGATGTCCCACTTGGCCACGGTTGAAGCACTTCCTGTCTGCGGCTTCGCTCGACAATTACTAGCATAGTGACCCTTTTTGCCACAGCTAAAGCACTCAACATCTTTCTTCTTCTTATAGCCATCCTTTTTCTGGTTCTGCTTCCTCTTATTCTGAGAACCACTCTTGCCTCCACCGCTTGCTTGCGGTTTTGGCTCCTCTGCAGATGCGACCTCAGCCTTCGACTTAGGGTAAAGACTTTCCGATCTTAAAGTTTTCTCCACAATTGATTCAAACGTCTCATCGATGTGGTTAATAAGCCTTTCCCCCAAGTATCCATCCAAGCCAGTTATGAACTTCTCGTTCTTCTTCTCGGCAGTATCTATTAGGGATAACCCATATTTCGACAAAGTGTCGAATTCGGCAGTATACTCCGAGACAGCTTGAGACGACCCGATTTCCCGTTCTCACGGAAACAAGGTTATCTTTGGAATATAACACAGAAACAGATAATAGCAGAACAGAATTAAATAAATACACCAGAATGAACAACAAAATATACTGGATAAAAGTAATCATCAGAGTTACACAGTATACAGGATCTTACTTAGTACAGATACAGTTCAGCTATACATAAATGTCTACAGCGGAAATAAACAAAATATGTACAATAGGAGCTGAACAGCATAAAAAGAAATAGATGATAGAATCCATCTTCAGCTCCAGCTATCCAGAAAGAACCAGCTAAACCTGAATACAAGGCTGCCCGTGTAGAAAAAGGGGCACCCGAGTTTGAGAGTGAAACAAACTACGAGTCAGTCATGGGACTGGTATGAGAAATCCACTCAACACATATATAATTGGCTAATCACAGGACCACGCCACTTTCGTGGAACGGGTTTACTCCATTGGATTGCCAGTGCTTTAAAACAAATCTTTCTTTTAAACATCGCTATGCTTTTATAAAAATGAAACCGTTATAAGACTCAGTTCCCATCACACAATGCAACGCAAACCGGAGGATAGAGTTTTTACCTTATAACGGCCAAAATATGCTTGATACGAATAAAACAAAGGCATTTGATATTATTGCTAGTGTTTATATGTTTCGAAAACAATTTCAAATCATAACTATCAATCATAGACGACATGAGCGTCCCATGCCACTATGTCGCCAAATGTATATATATACAATCGAAACCGCATCGTCACGTATTTGGAAATTGGATTTCCGTCATGAACCAAGGCAAAAGATAGTCCTTACCGAATTCGAGACAATCTAGCCCATGTCTCCGGAACAGCCGCAACTGCCCCTTGGATCGTCAGGGCCGGTCCACACGGAGTGGATTATAGTGCCTGAACAATACGTTCCTCCGCCCTTTGGGGCGTAAATGAGCCAACGAATGACTCCATCGGACCCGGATCGTCCGACCAAACCGAGGCGCCTCGCAACAGCAACAACCACATAGGTGAAAAGTATATAAATGTCAGGGCTGGTAGGTCACTGACACCACCCTAGCTAGAAAGAAACGCATGTCCTCCCTGATGTCCTCTCCCGTTTTAGGTTCATACCGGGGTGTGAGGCTCGCGAATTCACGTTATACACAAAGCTACGCCACACAGGCGGTGCTTTGATCATCACCACAAGACTTTGCTTTTCAACAGAAGTCCTGATCACTGCATCTTATCATGCCACACAGAATAAATCCTATGTCAGACACACAGTCCATTTACAAGTCCGTTCTGGGTCTGAACGAAACCGGAGGCACTAAATACCTCGCAAACCCTTCGATCAACACGTACGTCTGAACGATCACCACTCATTATCCATATTTCGGGATGCCTCCCAATCAGGACCTCGGTTACCATCCAAACGAGGTGAAGATCTCCGGTCTTCGACCATCGTCTTCATCTTCGAATTTCAATCGTCGGTCGATTATTCGAAATGAGAATTAACTCGGCCTTTTCAAATAATTCACGTATATTTAGAATTTCAAATCGATTTATTTCAATGGTTAAATTATTCGACAACACCAATTGTGTTCTTTAATATAGTTTTCACACCAAACACATTCAACCATCAAACATCACATAAATCAAGCAAATTCAGTTTATTTCCATTCCATATCGCTTACGATATTTTATAACTATTTATCGCTATTTTTATTTATTTTAAAATAGCCATTTTATTCAAAACGACGCTTCGGGCCATAAGGCGGCCGTGGCGCTGTTTTTCTTCAAATTTGATTTACACATATCTGAAAATCTAACCGTTGGATCTTTACAAAATTTACATCATTAGAAAGGTCTTTTCAAAACGAACCCAACGGTTCCAGTTTCGGGAAAATCCGACGGTCGGATCTCCCGGTACAATCGTTTGAATTTTCGATTTCAAAATACGAACTGCAGCGTCGTTATTCGATTAAATATAATTTTATATATATAAATAAATATAATCGTTTCTGGCGCTGTTTTTCTTCAGATTTGAATTAAACATTCCAGACAATCCAACCGTTGGATTTTGACAAGGTTGGTGCCGTTGGAAAGATTATTCCAAGGCGAACCCGACGGTTGAGGTTTCGGGAAAATCCAATGGTCGGATTTCCCGTACTAGTCGTTTGAAATCACGGTTTCAAAATACGAACTGCACGGCCTCGTTTCGTTTTAATTTTATTTATATTTATATAGTTATATAAATATAGTTCATTCAACAATTTCAATATCGTTTTCACTTTAAAATTTTTTCTAACACCTTAAATTTTGGAAAAATTTCGCCATAACCTCCCCTGCACCGGGAGCGTCGGGAAATCGCAAATAGCGTCCCGGTCCTTCTAATCTCAAAAAGAAAAAGAAAAAGCCAAGCGGCTAGCCAACAGGCTCAAAATCATCACCCAAACAAATCAGTAAATGTGTACCTATTTGTCGGGCACAAAATTTTATTCCTCTTCTCTAGCCCCTTTGCTATAACCTGTTCAATGAATATTGCATGTACATATATATACAGTTCTTATCATTTATCAATTTCTATTCGACTTCATATTTGATTTCTATTTGGTTTTAAAAACTCCATTCATTCTAATGTTACATAAATAGGTGCAAATCATTTCATTAGCTAATTAATGAATATTTCAACTCATATATGTTTATTTTGAACAAGTGGCTATTTTTAACACTTCACATTTCAACGATTTATGCATACAATAAAAATGCGATTTTTATTGTAAAACGATTTATTTCAAAACACTATTTTTCTATATAGTTCAAGTTGGTGATAAAAATGGGATTTTTATCATAAAACAATTTATTTCAAAATATGAATACCATTCAACACATGAATTTCTAAACAACGAATGAATATCAATTCAACACATGAATGTTTTCAATAGTTTTTTTTTATATAGATAAAAATGTGATTTTTATTGTTAAACGATTCATTTCAAAATATGAATACCATTCAACACATGAATTTCTAAACAACGAATGAATATCAATTCAACACATGAATGTTTTCAATAGTTTTTTTATATATAGATAAAAATGTGATTTTTATTATCGAACAATTTATTTCAAAATATGAATACCATTCAACACAAGAATTTCTAAACAACGAATGAATATCAATTCAACACATGAATGTTTTCAATAGTTTTTATATATAGATAAAAAATGTGATTTTTATTATCGAACAATTTATTTCAACATATGAATACCATTCAACACATGAATTTCTAAACAACGAATGAATATCAATTCAACACATGAATGTTTTCTATACAATGAATAAATATAGTTTAAGCATATGAAAATAATTCAAACACACAAATATTATTCAAAATTTCGGCAGCATAACGGCAGGGTAGTTACACCGGCACCGTCCCTAGTACGGCTCCTCGCTCTACCTTAAAACCTCGCGGTTTTTGACAATGGGGTTCATGCATCTAGTTCGCACGCAGGCGGCATATATATATTTATTTCATTTCCACAAACTAATCCTAAGTGGTTTCAACCAAATATTTCACAACCACCCATGGGTATTTTTCAACCACAATCAACCAATATCAATCACAAACAATCCCAAACAATCATTCGCTATCAATCAAATTTCCACAACAATTTCAACCAATAAATATCGTCCATGGTTTGTGGACGAGGGGCGTATATATATATATATATATATTTATATATAGCAATTCACTTTTACTTCACACATATATATATATAAATTTTAAATCAGAAATCTCACAAATAGCTATCCAACTGCACGACACTTCCTTGTATAAAATCTTCGCCTCTTGTCGCTTTCGCCCGTATTCTCTACACATGTAAAAATAGAATTTTTACTATGCTATTCAATATATAAAAATATGATTTTTACTTTTGCTTTCAACATATAAAAATATGATTTTCACTTTTGCTTTCAACATATAAAAATATGATTTTTACTTTTATAAAAATGCAGTTTTTATCTTTATAAAAAAATGCAGTTTTTATTTTTTTATTTCAAAAACAGGTTTTTATACTTTTTTAAAATTCAGTTTTATAACTTTAAGAAAATTCAGTTTTATTCTTTTCGAAAATGCAGTTTTATTCTTTAAGAAAATGCAGTTTTATTCTTTAAGAAAATTCAGTTTTATTCTTTAAGAAAATGCAGTTTTATTCTTTAAGAAAATTCAGTTTTATTCTTTAAGAAAATTCAGTTTTATTCTTTTCGAAAATGCAGTTTTATTCTTTAAGAAAATGCAGTTTTATTCTTTAAGAAAATGCAGTTTTATTCTTTTAAAAAAAAAAGTTTTAAAGTTTTTAACATATTCAGTTCTTTAAAATCCTTTTAAAAATCAGTTTTACTTTCTTTTTTTTTTTTTTAAATCCAGTTTTAAATTGCTTTTAAAAATAACAGTTTTAACTAAAAAAAAATTCAGTTTTTATTTTATAAAAATTTCTGTTTTAAACTTTAACAAAATCGGTTTTTAAATTTTTTTAAAAACAAAACAGTTTTTATCTTTCTAAAATAAAATCAGTTTTAAATTTTTATAAAATTCAGTTTTTTTTTTAAAAACATAAAACAGTTTTAACTTTAAAACCTAAAACAGTTTTATCAGAATAAAATAAAAAAGAAAATAAATTAAATAAATAAAAAAATAGGGGATGCTCACCGAGGTAGCTGCGAAAAAGGGGGGGGGGGAAATCGAAGAAGGCGTCGGCACTTCAGGGGGGGTACTTCGTCGTCTTCGATCGTCGGAGGGGGGGAGCGGCTGCGTCGTTCGCTTGAGGGGGGGCTCTTCGTCGCGCTCGTGCGGTCGGGGAAGGGGGGGCTGCTCTGCTCCAGTCGGCGTTCGCCTGAGGGGGGGGTCTGTCGATCGTCCTAGGGTTTTCCTCTTCTTTTTTTTTTTTTTTTTTTTTGTTTAACTGAAGAATGAAATCGGGGGGGGGGGGGCAGGAAGAAGATAAAGGGGAGGGAGGAATTAATTTTTTTTTTTTTTATTATTTTATTATTTAAATTTGCAAAAGGGTTGACTTTTACACACGACCTCGAAACGAGGCCCACCGCCTGTCGTCCATAGCGTTTTACCCCCATTCCGAACACAATGGGATATGTATCGCAAGCTGATTTGATCGTTACAATCAGTTTCCTTTTGAATTTTCATTTAAATCATTATATTGAATTTTAAACGTACATTTCAAATTACCGGGGCCACATACTAACTAGAAAAATTCCTGAAAAATATTTTCTAGCTTCGTATTGACGATACGGTCCTAACAAAACTAGTTTCGTCGAGTTCTGAGACCGTTTACAAAATGGCCAATTTCCAGTCGATTAAAATCAACTGAAACTGGTCAAACGCGTTTTCCTTAGCCACGCTCACATATTGATTCGAAAAATTATGAAATTTGAAACCTAGCAATAACTTGACACTGCGGATCTAACAAAAGTGGTTTCGTCGAAATCCGAGGTCATTTGCAAAATGTCCATTTTTAAGGGCCTGAATTCTATAGCGACTATTCAGAATTTTCAACTGGACATATCTTTTGATTCCCGCTATCAAATTTCGATTGGTCGGATTCGTTAGAAAGATATCATCAATTAGATTCCATTATTTTTGGTCTCACTAAAATCCAGATTGTTTTGCACCCGGTATATTCAATTGAAGTTTGAAATCGAATTATCGAACTACCGCGCCATTTTCAATTCTATATATAATTATAATTAATTATATTCGTTTTCAAATGTCGATTCAAACTCAGTTTTCATCGCCATTATCTAAAATATTTATTTTAAATATTCAAAATCCATTATTTTAGCCAATTTAAAAAAAATTAAATTGGTTCAGATTTTCTGGGTCGTTACAATCTCCCCCACTTAAAACTTTTCGTCCCCGAAAAGGAATAAAGTCGAAAGTGGTTTGATAAATCTACAATCATACAACACAACAACCAATTTGTTTCTAATATTCAGAGTATAGAATAAACAATGCACATCCATGGGAAGAAAATAGCAACAGAATAGAGAATTAAACGGTAATGCAAAGTAGGGTAAATGTACCTTGCACCAGAGTCAATCAGAGATATCTACTCGGCAACTAGGATAAGCTTTCTGAATGCTCTCCTCTGTTTCCCAAGTACAATCTCGCGGATCTCCACTCCATTGCACCTTGACTAAGTGAACCTTCTTGTTCCTCAGCTCTTTGGTTTCTTTGCCGATAATCTTTAGCGGCTCACGCCTCACAGCTAGTTCTGGAGTAATTTCAATATCCTGCTGAGCTGCTTCTTCCACGATCAAGTCTGGATCATGAACGTGCTTTCGAAGTTGAGATATGTGAAATACATCATGAACTCCAGGCAACCAGTCAGGCAGTTTGACCCTATAAGCGAGAGTTCCAATCCGTTCCAGAATAGGAAACGGACCAATGAATTTAGGCGCTAACTTTCCAGTTTTACCGAACCTGATAACTCCTCTCATCGGCGATACTTTCAAATATACATAGTCGCCAACTTCAAAGGATATATCTCTTCTTCTTTTATCGGCGTAGCTCTTTTGTCGGCTTTGAGCGGCGAGTAATCGCTTCTTAATAAAATCGACTTTGTCGGCAGCTTCTCGAATCATATCGGGACCCAACACAAGTCTATTTCCAGGCTCGACCCAACAAGCAGGAGATCGGCACGGTCTACCATACAATGCTTCGAATGGCGACATTGTCAGACTTGCCTGATAGCTGTTGTTATAAGAGAATTCAGCCAAATGTAGATGGTCTTCCCATGATCCACCGAAATCTATAATACAAGCCCGCAATAGATCTTCTAAAATGTGATTCACCCTCTCAGTCTGACCGTCTGTCTGAGGATGATAAGCGGTGCTCATGTTTAACTTTGTCCCTAGCTCGACTTGAAATGCTTCCCAGAATTTACTAGTGAATATTGTATCTCTATCACTTACTATACTGAGCGGCACTCCATGTAGTCTAACTATTTCCCTGAAGTATATCTGCGCCAGACTCTGAGCGGTTCTATTTGATCTGACAGGTATGAAATGGGCGGTCTTCGTGAAGCGATCTACGATCACCCAAATACTGTCATTTCCCTTTCTGGTCCTGGGCAGACCATCAATAAAATCCATAGAAATATGTTCCCACTTCCAGCCAGGAACTTCTAGTGGTTGTAATAATCCAGCCAATTTCTGTTGGTCGCTTTTGACTAGCTGGCAAGTAGGGCATCGGCTAACATATATTGAGATGTCTCTTTTTAGCGACTTCCACCAGAATGTGCGTTTGATATCGTTATACATTTTATTCACACCTGGATGGATACTGAGCTTAGATTTGTGGCATTCATCAAGCACCTCTCTTCTGAGTTCAGGAATTTCTGGAACGCAAATTCGTCCTTCCAACCTCAGAATCCCTTCGCTGTCTAACTGGAAATCCGAAGCATTGCCTTCACGAATTCGCTGACTTATTCCTTTGATAAATTGGTCGTCCTTTTGGAGAGCCGATATCTTATCAATCAATGAAGTCGCAATGATGAAACTGGCGATCATTACATTCTTTCGGCTTAACGCATCAGCCACGACATTGGCTTTTCCTGGAGTGTATATAATTTCAAAGTCATATGCTGCAAGAAACTCCAGCCAACGCTGCTGCCTCAAATTTAAATCCTTCTGAGTGAACAGATACTTTAACGACTGGTGATCTGTAAACAGTTCAAATCTCTCGCCCAGAAGATAGTGTCTCCAGATTTTCAAAGCGAACACAATAGCTAATAACTCAAGATCATGAGTCACGTAGTTCTTCTCGTGCGGCTTCAATTGACGGCTAGCATAAGCAATCACTTGGCCTCTTTGCATTAACACTGCGCCAAGGCCTTCTCTAGAAGCATCGGTCCAGACTTTTAGATCTTGGTTGCCATCGATGATGGTTAACACTGGAGCAGTTGTTAATCTCAACTTTAGCTCTTCAAAAGCCTCCTCATTTTCTGAAGTCCATTTGAATTTAGAATGCTTCTTTGTAAGCTTCGTTAAGTGACCAGATATCTTCGAAAAGTCTTTAACGAACTTCCGGTAATAGCTAGCCAATCCGAGAAAGCTGCGGACTTCAGTGGGAGTACTGGGCTGTTTCCAATTCTGAATAGCCGTGATTTTACTTGGATCCACCGCAATTCCTTCTTTCGATACAACATGGCCCAGAAATTTCACTTCATCTTGCCAGAAGATACATTTGGAAAACTTGGCTTTCAATACATTCCGTCTCAGAATTTCTAACACTTGTTCCAGATGCTTTTCATGTTCGGCCTTTGATTTTGAGAAGATTAGAATATCATCAATAAAAACAAGAACAAATTTATTCAATACTCCCCTAAATACTCGGTTCATTAGATCGACGAAGTAAGCTGGAGCGTTACATAAGCCGAACGGCATTACTAACCACTCGTAGAATAAGTCGGGGCCTCTGAACCCTGTCATTGGAACACACTCTTCGGCAATTCGAAGTTGATGGAAACCTGTAGCTAGGTCCATTCGTGAGAATACTTGTGCTCCATTTAATCGATCCAACAAATCATCGATCCGCGGCAATGGATATTTGTTCTTTATTGTTTGTTTGTTCAAATCACGATAATCCACACATAGACGTAGAGTACCATCAGATTTTGGGACAAATACCACGGCTGCACCCCAATCAGAGAAACTAGGTCTGATTAGACCCTTCCATACTAGCTGTCGTGTTTGATTGTCTAATTCCTCCTTCTCTTTCAAGGACATTCTTCGAATAGCGTGAACTACCGGCCTTGCATTTGGAATTAAAGCAATTTTGAAATCTATTTCTCTCTGCGGAGGTAAGCGAACAACTTCTTCGAACACATCCGCATAATTCTTGATGACAGGAATGTCTTTGATGAGGTCAGGAATATTCTCTGTAACTTCAGGGATATTTTCAATTTGGGCTGGAGAAACATCGAGAGCTGACCAGAAATCTTTTCTATTTGAAGTCTGACCTTCACACGGTATGGTTATATAACCCCCTGTTTTAATCTTAGCTCTAACGACTCTCTCGGCGCATCTAACCTCTGCTTCATATTTGGTTAACCAATCCAATCCCAAAATAAGATCGAATTCATCAAAATTCATGACGACAGAGATAATAGGGAATTTATAGCAAGAAAAAGAGACGGGTACTGCACAAACCCAACTAAGATTGATGGAACCTCCAACTGGATTTCGGACAGTCATTGGCTCTTTGAGCTTCTTCAAATTCAAATCCAACTTCTTGACTGCACTCTTTGCAATAAAGCTTCGCGACGCGCCTGTGTCAAACAGTACTTTAACTGGAATGTTTTTGACATTGAGCGTGCCTTCTAAAACGTCGGCCCTTTCTTGACTAGCTGAGGGCTCAGAAGTTTCTGCTACTTCATTTATTTGAGCCTCCTTGGTTGGCTTTAACAGCCGGCAATCCTGTCTTACATGGCCAAACCGATGGCAAATGCTGCATTCTCTAGTCTCCTGAAACTTCTTCTTTGACTTCGGTTCACTCTTCTTTAGTTTCTTCAAAGATCTACATTTTCCTTGCAAATGCCCTCGCTTATGGCAGTTATTGCATGTGGCGGTCGTTACTAGTTCTTTTCCGGATCTGGCCCTTTTTCGGTTTGCCTTGGGCTTCTTACTGACGTCAGACCTCTTACTGGCTTCAGGAATATCAGTTTCTGACTCTGTTTTGTCACTAGAATAGACTCCTTCTTCGTCGCATAACATTCCTTTCTTATCTAGATCTTCATATTGATAAGCCATATAAATCATTTCTGAGAAAGGAAGCTTCACATGCCCCAATACCTTATTCTGGTATTTCCTTTGAAGCCCGTGAATAAATCTCATATTTTTACTCTTCGGATTTTGAATCAGATGAGGAGCAAAGTGAGAAAGTTCATTGAATTTCTTATGATATTCGGGAATGGTCATATCACCTTGTATTAGATAAGAAAATTCATCACATAGTCGTTCGGTTGCTTCGGGAGGGGTAAATCTTTCTAAGAAAATTACTTTGAATCTGTCCCAGGTGATATCACCTTCTGGATTATCCTTAACAACAGAATCCCACCAGAACAAAGCTTCATCTTCGAGTGCCCAGGAGGCCAGTAATCTTTTCTGGTCATCTCTAAGCTTTAATGCTTCGAATATTTTCTCAACCGAACGAATCCAAGCTTGGGTTCTCATAATAGATTCTTCGCCCGAGAACGGCTTTCCACCCAGATTTCTATATTTCATGAATAGAGCTTCTATATCCGGGTCAGTATTACTTCTGTTCCTGGCACTCATTTTCTAGTTCTTCTGCAAATAGCAGATCAAGTGTCAGGTCAACAGAAAAGATATTTCAAAATATAGAGACAAATACTTGAATGTAAATGTGTCTATCGAGGTGTAATTTCATTCTGCTTTACTCATACTAGGATATTACTGATCCTATCTGTATTGAGTTACCCGTCCTAGAACACTACTGGTTCTATTTCTGACGAGTTCGTTCAAATGTTATATTCCAGAACTAAGCTTAACCAAAGCTCTGATACAACGATGAGACGACCCGATTTCCCGTTCTCACGGAAACAAGGTTATCTTTGGAATATAACACAGAAACAGATAATAGCAGAACAGAATTAAATAAATACACCAGAATGAACAACAAAATATACTGGATAAAAGTAATCATCAGAGTTACACAGTATACAGGATCTTACTTAGTACAGATACAGTTCAGCTATACATAAATGTCTACAGCGGAAATAAACAAAATATGTACAATAGGAGCTGAACAGCATAAAAAGAAATAGATGATAGAATCCATCTTCAGCTCCAGCTATCCAGAAAGAACCAGCTAAACCTGAATACAAGGCTGCCCGTGTAGAAAAAGGGGCACCCGAGTTTGAGAGTGAAACAAACTACGAGTCAGTCATGGGACTGGTATGAGAAATCCACTCAACACATATATAATTGGCTAATCACAGGACCACGCCACTTTCGTGGAACGGGTTTACTCCATTGGATTGCCAGTGCTTTAAAACAAATCTTTCTTTTAAACATCGCTATGCTTTTATAAAAATGAAACCGTTATAAGACTCAGTTCCCATCACACAATGCAACGCAAACCGGAGGATAGAGTTTTTACCTTATAACGGCCAAAATATGCTTGATACGAATAAAACAAAGGCATTTGATATTATTGCTAGTGTTTATATGTTTCGAAAACAATTTCAAATCATAACTATCAATCATAGACGACATGAGCGTCCCATGCCACTATGTCGCCAAATGTATATATATACAATCGAAACCGCATCGTCACGTATTTGGAAATTGGATTTCCGTCATGAACCAAGGCAAAAGATAGTCCTTACCGAATTCGAGACAATCTAGCCCATGTCTCCGGAACAGCCGCAACTGCCCCTTGGATCGTCAGGGCCGGTCCACACGGAGTGGATTATAGTGCCTGAACAATACGTTCCTCCGCCCTTTGGGGCGTAAATGAGCCAACGAATGACTCCATCGGACCCGGATCGTCCGACCAAACCGAGGCGCCTCGCAACAGCAACAACCACATAGGTGAAAAGTATATAAATGTCAGGGCTGGTAGGTCACTGACACCACCCTAGCTAGAAAGAAACGCATGTCCTCCCTGATGTCCTCTCCCGTTTTAGGTTCATACCGGGGTGTGAGGCTCGCGAATTCACGTTATACACAAAGCTACGCCACACAGGCGGTGCTTTGATCATCACCACAAGACTTTGCTTTTCAACAGAAGTCCTGATCACTGCATCTTAGCATGCCACACAGAATAAATCCTATGTCAGACACACAGTCCATTTACAAGTCCGTTCTGGGTCTGAACGAAACCGGAGGCACTAAATACCTCGCAAACCCTTCGATCAACACGTACGTCTGAACGATCACCACTCATTATCCATATTTCGGGATGCCTCCCAATCAGGACCTCGGTTACCATCCAAACGAGGTGAAGATCTCCGGTCTTCGACCATCGTCTTCATCTTCGAATTTCAATCGTCGGTCGATTATTCGAAATGAGAATTAACTCGGCCTTTTCAAATAATTCACGTATATTTAGAATTTCAAATCGATTTATTTCAATGGTTAAATTATTCGACAACACCAATTGTGTTCTTTAATATAGTTTTCACACCAAACACATTCAACCATCAAACATCACATAAATCAAGCAAATTCAGTTTATTTCCATTCCATATCGCTTACGATATTTTATAACTATTTATCGCTATTTTTATTTATTTTAAAATAGCCATTTTATTCAAAACGACGCTTCGGGCCATAAGGCGGCCGTGGCGCTGTTTTTCTTCAAATTTGATTTACACATATCTGAAAATCTAACCGTTGGATCTTTACAAAATTTACATCATTAGAAAGGTCTTTTCAAAACGAACCCAACGGTTCCAGTTTCGGGAAAATCCGACGGTCGGATCTCCCGGTACAATCGTTTGAATTTTCGATTTCAAAATACGAACTGCAGCGTCGTTATTCGATTAAATATAATTTTATATATATAAATAAATATAATCGTTTCTGGCGCTGTTTTTCTTCAGATTTGAATTAAACATTCCAGACAATCCAACCGTTGGATTTTGACAAGGTTGGTGCCGTTGGAAAGATTATTCCAAGGCGAACCCGACGGTTGAGGTTTCGGGAAAATCCAATGGTCGGATTTCCCGTACTAGTCGTTTGAAATCACGGTTTCAAAATACGAACTGCACGGCCTCGTTTCGTTTTAATTTTATTTATATTTATATAGTTATATAAATATAGTTCATTCAACAATTTCAATATCGTTTTCACTTTAAAAAAATTTCTAACACCTTAAATTTTGGAAAAATTTCGCCATAACCTCCCCTGCACCGGGAGCGTCGGGAAATCGCAAATAGCGTCCCGGTCCTTCTAATCTCAAAAAGAAAAAGAAAAAGCCAAGAGGCTAGCCAACAGGCTCAAAATCATCACCCAAACAAATCAGTAAATGTGTACCTATTTGTCGGGCACAAAATTTTATTCCTCTTCTCTAGCCCCTTTGCTATAACCTGTTCAATGAATATTGCATGTACATATATATACAGTTCTTATCATTTATCAATTTCTATTCGACTTCATATTTGATTTCTATTTGGTTTTAAAAACTCCATTCATTCTAATGTTACATAAATAGGTGCAAATCATTTCATTAGCTAATTAATGAATATTTCAACTCATATATGTTTATTTTGAACAAGTGGCTATTTTTAACACTTCACATTTCAACGATTTATGCATACAATAAAAATGCGATTTTTATTGTAAAACGATTTATTTCAAAACACTATTTTTCTATATAGTTCAAGTTGGTGATAAAAATGGGATTTTTATCATAAAACAATTTATTTCAAAATATGAATACCATTCAACACATGAATTTCTAAACAACGAATGAATATCAATTCAACACATGAATGTTTTCAATAGTTTTTTTTTATATAGATAAAAATGTGATTTTTATTGTTAAACGATTCATTTCAAAATATGAATACCATTCAACACATGAATTTCTAAACAACGAATGAATATCAATTCAACACATGAATGTTTTCAATAGTTTTTTTATATATAGATAAAAATGTGATTTTTATTATCGAACAATTTATTTCAAAATATGAATACCATTCAACACAAGAATTTCTAAACAACGAATGAATATCAATTCAACACATGAATGTTTTCAATAGTTTTTATATATAGATAAAAAATGTGATTTTTATTATCGAACAATTTATTTCAACATATGAATACCATTCAACACATGAATTTCTAAACAACGAATGAATATCAATTCAACACATGAATGTTTTTTATACAATGAATAAATATAGTTTAAGCATATGAAAATAATTCAAACACACAAATATTATTCAAAATTTCGGCAGCATAACGGCAGGGTAGTTACACCGGCACCGTCCCTAGTACGGCTCCTCGCTCTACCTTAAAACCTCGCGGTTTTTGACAATGGGGTTCATGCATCTAGTTCGCACGCAGGCGGCATGTATATATTTATTTCATTTCCACAAACTAATCCTAAGTGGTTTCAACCAAATATTTCACAACCACCCATGGGTATTTTTCAACCACAATCAACCAATATCAATCACAAACAATCCCAAACAATCATTCGCTATCAATCAAATTTCCACAACAATTTCAACCAATAAATATCGTCCATGGTTTGTGGACGAGGGGCGTATATATATATATATATTTATATATAGCAATTCACTTTTACTTCACACATATATATATATAAATTTTAAATCAGAAATCTCACAAATAGCTATCCAACTGCACGACACTTCCTTGTATAAAATCTTCGCCTCTTGTCGCTTTCGCCCGTATTCTCTACACATGTAAAAATAGAATTTTTACTATGCTATTCAATATATAAAAATATGATTTTTACTTTTGCTTTCAACATATAAAAATATGATTTTCACTTTTGCTTTCAACATATAAAAATATGATTTTTACTTTTATAAAAATGCAGTTTTTATTTTTTTATTTCAAAAACAGGTTTTTATACTTTTTTAAAATTCAGTTTTATAACTTTAAGAAAATTCAGTTTTATTCTTTTCGAAAATGCAGTTTTATTCTTTAAGAAAATGCAGTTTTATTCTTTAAGAAAATTCAGTTTTATTCTTTAAGAAAATGCAGTTTTATTCTTTAAGAAAATTCAGTTTTATTCTTTAAGAAAATTCAGTTTTATTCTTTAAGAAAATTCAGTTTTATTCTTTTCGAAAATGCAGTTTTATTCTTTAAGAAAATGCAGTTTTATTCTTTAAGAAAATGCAGTTTTATTCTTTTAAAAAAAAAAAAGTTTTAAAGTTTTTAACATATTCAGTTCTTTAAAATCCTTTTAAAAATCAGTTTTACTTTCTTTTTTTTTTTTTTTTTTAAAATCCAGTTTTAAATTGCTTTTAAAAATAACAGTTTTAACTAAAAAAAATTCAGTTTTTATTTTATAAAAATTTCTGTTTTAAACTTTAACAAAATCGGTTTTTAAATTTTTTTAAAAACAAAACAGTTTTTATCTTTCTAAAATAAAATCAGTTTTAAATTTTTATAAAATTCAGTTTTTTTTTTAAAAACATAAAACAGTTTTAACTTTAAAACCTAAAACAGTTTTATCAGAATAAAATAAAAAAGAAAATAAATTAAATAAATAAAAAAAATAGGGGATGCTCACCGAGGTAGCTGCGAAAAAGGGGGGAAATCGAAGAAGGCGTCGGCACTTCAGGGGGGGGGGGGGGGGTACTTCGTCGTCTTCGATCGTCGGAGGGGGGGAGCGGCTGCGTCGTTCGCTTGAGGGGGGGGGGCTCTTCGTCGCGCTCGTGCGGTCGGGGAAGGGGGGGCTGCTCTGCTCCAGTCGGCGTTCGCCTGAGGGGGGGGTCTGTCGATCGTCCTAGGGTTTTCCTCTTCTTTTTTTTTTTTTTTTTTTGTTTAACTGAAGAATGAAATCGGGGGGGGCCAGGAAGAAGATAAAGGGGAGGGAGGAATTAAAAATTATTATTTTTTTATTATTTTATTATTTAAATTTGCAAAAGGGTTGACTTTTACACACGACCTCGAAACGAGGCCCACCGCCTGTCGTCCATAGCGTTTTACCCCCATTCCGAACACAATGGGATATGTATCGCAAGCTGATTTGATCGTTACAATCAGTTTCCTTTTGAATTTTCATTTAAATCATTATATTGAATTTTAAACGTACATTTCAAATTACCGGGGCCACATACTAACTAGAAAAATTCCTGAAAAATATTTTCTAGCTTCGTATTGACGATACGGTCCTAACAAAACTAGTTTCGTCGAGTTCTGAGACCGTTTACAAAATGGCCAATTTCCAGTCGATTAAAATCAACTGAAACTGGTCAAACGCGTTTTCCTTTGCCACGCTCACATATTGATTCGAAAAATTATGAAATTTGAAACCTAGCAATAACTTGACACTGCGGATCTAACAAAAGTGGTTTCGTCGAAATCCGAGGTCATTTGCAAAATGTCCATTTTTAAGGGCCTGAATTCTATAGCGACTATTCAGAATTTTCAACTGGACATATCTTTTGATTCCCGCTATCAAATTTCGATTGGTCGGATTCGTTAGAAAGATATCATCAATTAGATTCCATTATTTTTGGTCTCACTAAAATCCAGATTGTTTTGCACCCGGTATATTCAATTGAAGTTTGAAATCGAATTATCGAACTACCGCGCCATTTTCAATTCTATATATAATTATAATTAATTATATTCGTTTTCAAATGTCGATTCAAACTCAGTTTTCATCGCCATTATCTAAAATATTTATTTTAAATATTCAAAATCCATTATTTTAGCCAATTTAAAAAATTTTAAATTGGTTCAGATTTTCTGGGTCGTTACACAGCTCTTCCATTTTGCTTAAGCTCTAAGAATCTCTTAAACAACACTGACTTCTGAGCAGCTGGAATGAACTTATCGCTAAAGCAAACCTTAAACTGATCCCAAGTAATCCGATCTTCGGGAGTAGCTGCCTTTATAGCATTCCACCAATTCATTGCCCGTCCTTGCAGCTGACGGGATGCTAGCCTTCTCTTCATCGCATCCTCGATATCCAAGTCTTCGAAGATACGCTCGCAGCTATCCAACCAATCCTAAACATCCGTAGCCGATTCTGTTCCGTGTAATGGCTTCCCACCAAGACTAGTATAATCCTTGTTCAGCTTAGCGAAATCGGCCCTAGGGGCCTGCACTATTGGGCCACCACCATTACTAGCATTGGGAGCTGCCCTCTGAACATCTCTAAGCATCTCTCCCACGAGGTCAGTAAACATCGTCCTCATCTCGGCAGCATTCCCATTATTGGCTCCCCTACCAATACCCCTTGCATATCAGCTCATCATTCAATCTATATAGAGAAAACGATTAACCATCCTCTTTGTGGTGTTAGTGCAGTGCGACTTCATCCTTAGCTATACTAATGATATATATATATATAGCTTTTGAAAACCAAAATAATCACAAATACACGCTCTCATATACGTATTATCTCTCCCTGCTGTCTTTCCCTAGGTTAACTACGCAACCTAGAGCTCTGAACCAAGTGTGACGGCCCGTCCCGCATCAGCCGACATTTCCTCCAAAAGTGCACTGCACACATGCCCGACTAGCACAGAACGGTCGCCAAAGAAAGGAAAGAAGAGAATGAACTAATTGAAAACCTGTAGAATGTCTCACAACGCATGGAACAAAATATAATAATAATATACTTGACATAAAACAGGCGAGACAGTGCATAAGCTGATAACTAAAACCAACATCATCATCGGAGTAGCGGAAATCCAAATACAGCTTATTACAACTTTCCAAATTACAGTCTCTAAACAAAAGAAAGAAAGGGTACACCACTAATTCCCAAAGTAGTGACCGCAGCAAAACAGGGAGAATATCTATATATCATACGTGGAAGCCTCTTGCTCGTCTCCGGTACAGCTACTCGTGCATTACCAGCTAACTTGTCTCTAGTCTGCTCGTGAGAGCACCCAGAATAATAAGAAGAGACATAAAACTCTGGGTCAGACAAAAATTCTGGTATGAGCGATAAGCAGCAAAACAGAACAATAACAGGTATACTAAACCATACTTGAACCTAGACCTGCAACCAAAGAGTTAGCACTACATACCATACAACACTCTAAGGTGCCACTAAACAGATGGTGTAAAGATAACGGGGGAGGGGGTGTGCATGTCATAATGAAGGAAAACAATCAAACATAGCGACCATCCTCACATCTCTCACTCAGTGCGTAAAGCATACGATGTCCACCACTGTCAATCACTAGACCCATCGAAGTAGTGACGGGGTTCGACTTGTACAACTACTGCTACTACCAAGCTTACCCCATGGAGTCATGACCAAATCTTTACAAATGACCCCACTTCATTGGTCTATAGCTCTTTAGTCGAACCTAGGCCACTATGGCCTTGAATCCGTTCACGTACCCCCTACACATAGTGATCTAAAGTTACGGACATCGACAATCCCTTAGCACACGTCCTGCAGCAAAGCCCAACTCATGAAGTCGACTCGTTGGTTCCCAACTGGATCCTGTGTAATTGCCCGCACCTCCGTTCGTGCAAGATATTGTCCCCAACTTAGCCACCGTATAGGTATGGCGTTTTGGTCCTCAAATGGCCTCGGCGTTAGTAAGAGATGGGGATCTACTATATAAGTACCCACTTCACACAGGCTTCCACGATGTGGGACTTAGGGGTGTTACTTTTTCCCCTCCTACAGAGCCCAATGTCCCCATTGGCTCACAAACACCTCACCCAGACGTTGTGGTCCACGCAGGAGCCACAATTCCGGCTGGGTATTGGCTCTGATACCACTGTAACAGCCCGCACCTCCATTCGTGCAAGATATTGTCCCCAACATAGCCACCGTATAGGTATGGGGTTTTGTTCCTCAAAAGGCCTCGGTATTAGTAAGAGATGGGGATCTACTATATAAGTACCCACTTCACACAGGCTTCCACGATGTGGGACTTAGTGGTGTTACAATATGATTTCTCATACCAGTGCTTGTTTGACACGCCTGGTAATAGGACGCAGCATGATGGGGGGGTTCTCGCTTCGCGGTTTGGTGGCGAACGGGAGACTCTTACCCCCACATGTCCCTTTTTAGGGTTGGTAGGCCGCGACCGGGGGATCCCGAAAGGGTCGCCGTAAAACAAGGTGTCTGGGGTACCACTGTAAGCCACGATGGGTTTTACCTACTGTACTGGAGGGTGAAGGGATGGTTGCAACGCCTACCGGATTTCGCGGTGTTGTTACATCCTGAGTACAAACTTCCCATTTGGACTGCCTTTGCATCTCGGATTTTGGTCTTCTCCGGATTGGTTCTTCACTTCAGTTTATACTTCCTGTTCGGATCGTCACGCTTCAAGTCCAAGCATCTCGGTTCGGATCGGATTGCTCGGGTCAGGTCGGCTTCACCACTTCTCTTCGGTTCGTGGGCTCCTGTCCACCTCGGTTCGGTTCATGGGTGGTTCCAGCTTCGGGTCGGATCGTGGTGATGCCTCGGTTCGGGGTCAAGCTTCCTTGGTCTGGCAGACGGATCAGTTCGGAGAGTAATGCCCCCATCGGATCGGATTTTGCCACCATTCACGAGAGGGTCGGATCTTAGAGCTTCATATGCAAGCGGTCGGATCGTTGAATGCTCCACGAGCGGTTCGGTTCGTCCCCACCGATCCGATTCGGTTCGGTCACAGCCTGCACTTTTCCTGCAACTTCCAGCGACTGTTTATACGCCACTCGACGGCGTTTTCGACCATTCTAAATATTCTAAACAATCAAAATTTATACCAAATAGTCATAGCAACATATAACATCAACCACAAACACCAAAATGATAACTTGATAGGTTAAAATGGATCAAACATAGCCAAAATCCCAAAATTTCCCTTAAGAATGTTTAAGTAAATCTAGTGATATGATTAACAAAACTTAACCAAATCAACCCAAATTTTTAACAGAGGTATAAAACATCATTTCGAATTTTATAAATATTTTTCCAGAATTTATTAATGTATAAATTCGCTAATCAACACTAATTACCCCTAATTAACCGTAATTAGAGAGAAACCTTGCAAATCACTCACCTTTGCCACAAATAAATTACCAAATCTGAAATGATTCTCTGTTTGGCGTTGTTCCCAATGCAACACAGCAGTCCTAACCTTACTTTGGTGCTATTCCTCCTTAGTTTGATGTTGATTAGGCTAATCTTCAATTAGAAAGTGGTTTGGGGATGTTTTAGATGTTGGAGGCCATGGCTAGGTTAAGAGGAATGAATAGTGACAGCTGGAAAATAAGAAAAAGGTATTTTCCAAACCCTAACAACCATTTTAAACTCCTAATCCCGAAATTCCCCTTTGGGCCTAGCTGTTAATCACCCGATTAAGCCCAATTAAGCTGTTTTTCATCATCTGAAACTTGTTTCAGCCATATCTCCCAAACGGTGAGCCCGTTTGGCTAATGTGACCACTCTACAGAAAGGTAAACCATCATCCGAATCCAATGGAAGTGGTTTTAGGTCAAAATTCCATTTCAATCAAAAGTTATGGTCAAAACAAGATCAGCCAGGGGCAAAATGGTCATTTAAAAATCGGCAAAAATCATGAACATGGGAAATGACCCCATTAGTCGTCTCCCAAAGTTACATGACCATTCGGCTTCGTATGTGAAAGAAATAAATATCCTATGATCCTTCGATATGTAAAATGCGGGTCGTTACACTCATAGGGCATTACTATGTGATCTGATTCGATCAAAGGTGACAGTTCATATGTTTACGTAGTATTGCGATGGCAGATCTATGCAGAACGTAGCATTGTTATATAAAGATCCGTACATCACTCCGGCGTAGGATAAGGGACTGTGTATTTTTTTGAGGTGTTACAGCGAAGATCGTGCGAGTGGGGTACTATGGGGTGTACCTTAATATTGGGGGTAACTACATATATAATGTATTATTTTAATCCATTATGAAGTTGATGGGTATGACATGTGTGTAAGCCTTGAGTGCTGTTAACCCAAGTAACCTATAAATAAGAAAATATAACTGAACGGTATATGTAGAATTATCCCAGATGTGTAGTTTAAACCCAGTCACCAGGTCTTGTGTTCTGACCCCCTCCTCATAACATACTTGCAGGTTAGATTTGTGGTAGAGATGTGGTAGCTTTGGTCACTGGTTAGGAAGCATTATTACTATGGTAAGGCTATATTTTGGTTATATTTCATTTTGTCCATTCCACTGTGAGATATTTTCCGAGCTCTGATATATTCTATATCTCTGTCTTTTATGTAGGATACTAGAGCACCAACATGAGTTTTGATAGATTAGAATTTTGAAAATAAAAAATTCGGTCTGTCGAAATTCGGGTTGTTACTTCTGGTATTAGAGCCTAGGTTTAAGATTCCAGTATAGATAGAGAGTGAACACGTTTGTATTTTTAAAATATAAATATCTATTACTATATACTTAGATCCATAGAGGAACCCACTAAATAGAAAGAGTGTAATATGGTAAGAATTGGGATATCTATTTTGTACACAAAAGGAATAAATATAAAGATCTGAGACACTTAGGTAATTTGGGAAGGAAGTGTACAATATACTTTGTATGGGAGAAAGGTGAATCCCATGTGTTAGTATTTCAGATTAGTGGGTTTGGCAGAAGAACCTTATAAATTGGAAAAAGGTTAAGAATAGAAAATGGATCAGGAATATATATACAGTCAAGAGAATTCACTTTGTAGAGGTGTATAGGAAATATTAGCCCTCCTAAACCACTGGAATTTAAAGGATTTTTAGAACGACCATGTAGCGGAAATAGGCATTTTAGAACATTCGAGTGGTTGACCAGCCTTTTTCTTTCTTTGGGTTCGTGTGCAAGAATGGTGGAAGGAAAAAAAGAAAAGGGGTCGGGTCGACCCCAGTGTCGGCCTAGGGGTCGACACACAAGGCAAGGGGTTTACCCCTCGACGTAGGAACGAAAAAAAATAAAAGGAGATAAAGCCGAAGCCTTCATCCCCATTTCATGCCCCCACCCAGCACCAAAACACACTATTTTTCCCCACTCCCCAAGCCTACCACCACCTAAAATCTCTACCGTTTCGCGCAATTTTGGTGGCAAATCGAAGCCATCTTCGCTCTCTACACGGATCTACTAAAGCTTCCCTCCGATTTAAAGGAAAATCGCCATGCAACCGCAATCTTCCCTTACCGCCGCTTTCTCCCAATTAAACCCTCAAGAAATTGCATGATGCAACAATCCAAGACACATAGTGGAAGCATACACAAGCACCATAGGACACAGTATTCTGCTCGAGAGACCGGTCAACTTTAGAGACTTTATAGGCACGAATTTGGAGGCGTTGTTCAACACAATAGGACTGGACAACATTTTAGACCATAACATAGTAGAGAGAAGGGGTTTTCCAAGGTTACTACGTTTTTTTATGCTAACCTAGTAGTTAGTGAAGAGCATGATATAATAGTTTATTACTCTGAGGTAAAAAGGGTGCATATCTGATTTATTGAGGTACAGTTTGTGGCTATGCTTCGTATAAGGGGATGGGGACAAAATTTTGAAGATGGGGAAATGAAAATTCTAGCAATTTTGCGTAAGATTTTTATAAATGAAGACCAAAGACATTGGGATATGACACATCTATGCACACTAGCTAGGGTGGTTATACGTATACTGCAATATAACCTAGTTGACAAGACATGTGGCTTTGATAAGATTTCTTCTACAATTAAGATTGCTACTTATGCAGTCTTCGCAGGACTCGAGGTGAATTGGGTCCGCTTGATCTTATAGTATTATAGCTCCTCCAGGGAAGTAAGACGGACCAACGTCTCTTTTGGACATATTTGGATGACAGTTTTTGTATAGTTACAAGTCCCCTTAGCCAGAGAAAATCACATATCACATCATGGACACGTTATAGACCTAGCCATGTTGACTAGGATGCAAATTGAGTTTCAAGAGTTGTTGTTTGTGGACCCATAGCAAATGGAGCATGACGAAGGGGTTGGAGTAGGCGGAGGAGAGGGAGGATCCCCATAATATGTTGGGGTAGGTGAAGGTCAGTTAAACGAGGGGGACCAACAGGACCTAGGAGTACAGCCCTATGGGGATATGGCTGGGTATCAGCCCATGCCAGAGGAGGAGCTTCTGCATTCACCAGCAGTAGAACAGCCGTAGTATCAGTATTTTAACGCCTCAGGGGACTACCAATATGCGGGTGCAGAATAACAATGGGTAGGTGCAGGGTCCTCCCAGACCTCTAGATGGGACACATGGCCATGTAGAGAACGCGGGGACCTAAGAGCTAAGGTTAGGACCATCTCGGATAGACGGGCCCAGCTAGCTAGGGAACATCAGGACATCTTGCGGAGACATCAATAGATGATTCGAGCATAGATAGAGACTGCCCAGACACAGCAGCAGAGCTTACAGGAGATCTACGCCGCATAGTAGCGATTTGATCAGATGCAGGTCGATATGCTGGACATGTAGCTAGAGGTTAGAGACGGAACTAGATGAAAGGAGGAGCGTCTAGGTAGAGTGGAGGATACTAATGGTGGATTGGATTCTCTCATCTGCGGCTTCTTTGGGCAGGGACCAAGGCCTCCATTCTAGCGGTGATCTTTTTGACCGCATGTGCCAAATCTTGACTATCATAATTTAACCTTGTTGTAGCAGAATCTGTGTTTTAGATCTACTTTATGGTAGTAGGGCTTGTGTTTATATTTAGTTTGATGTAGAAAAACCTAAGCTTTAGATTTTCTTTGGTTTAGCAGTGTGTTGTTTATTATGTGTAAAACTCTATTATCTAGTAAGAAAAATTTCTGCTATACCAAATTATTATGGGATACCAGTACGAAAAGTAAAATCTATAATATAGAAAGTTTTCTTATGTGGACTGTGCTTGAATAGGAAAATAGGGAATATAGTAGTTATATCAAGTCTAAGTACAGATAAAAAAGGTGCATTAAAGAAAAGCAGAGGACGTGATTTTTTTTCGTTTTTCTACCTTTTGTAACATAAGAAATCAGATTTAGAAAACAAGATTATTTTGAAATTCAAAAAATAAAGTTGCTTGGTAGGGTATTGAATGCAAAAATTGTATGAGCTTCACTCTTGTTTTGCAAGAGTATGGAAAATTTTGGATGAAAATGTATTTCTATTTTCAAAATATTGCATTCATATGAAATTGCTAGTATACTTAGGATGTGTGCATCATATTTTCAAGGAGATTTTCAAGAAAAATTGCATTCATATAGAAGGTACCACTTAAGCATTCATTTCAGTCATGTATTATTTTGTTGAATTACACTTTGCATGAATGCACAGATGTTTGCAAAAATTGGATGCACACATGATGAATGTATATTGTGTGCGGGATTACTAAATTTTACCCTTATAAAATTTCGTGGACAAAATTTCCTAAGGGTAGGAGAATGTAACACCTCGCATTTTTAATTAAAGATAATAAGATGAGAATAACTTAATTAAATAATCAGAATTAAGCGAAACTGGCATCACCATTGCGTTCGTTACGGAATTCTGGTTCAGGTAGACCCTAAGTTTGTGGAAAATGGATAACGTATGAAGAGGTTATGAGCACTAGAAGTTTGTATACAAATAAGGCTTATTATCTATGTGTATATATATATATATAAGTGTATATATTTATATATATAGATTCAGAAAATAAAATTTATCAACGCGGAAAGTCTGGGCGGGAAAAAGACCCATTAGGGGTCAACCACCTCCCCCATCCCCGGATCTGAAGCAGATTCATTTGTGCGAACATAGACTGTTTTCTGGACCAAATTCGCTGCTGAGCACCTATTAATAAGCTTGTAGAGCTTAGCCTAAATCTCACATTTCTTGAGGGTCTGCCTAAGCAATGCCATTGTTCTTCCTCCTCAAAACTCTTCAGGAAAATAAAATAATTAGTTTAGGAAAATTCTGATTCAAGATCTGGAGAAAAAGAATGAATATTAATAAAGATGGTGTTCAGAATTCTACTCAAAGTAAGGTAATTTCTTGGATCTGGTCTATTTGAATTTATCCTCTTTCTTCCCTTCTTCTTTAGTTAAGAATTGTGAATCCATCGTTAAATAAGGTCTAAATCCAGTTAGGGAAACCATGGAATGCTAGATCTGGACCAGATTCAGGATTTGGAAAGCAATTAGGTGAGTGGATTTAAAATATATCTTTCTGATAATGGTATACTTATCGTTTAACATTCCCCGTTAATATGCAATGAATGATTGATATGTTTAAACATTAATATGTTGAAATGTTAATTTGATATGTTTAAACATTAATATGTTGAAATGTTAATATGCTGAAATGTACAAACTTGTTAAAATATGTGCAAACAATCACTGTTGTATACATACGTGTTCTAATTACACATTAATATGTGCCATATTATGTACTTGAATTCTTAACTGTAGAACTGAAATAATTACATGTTAATTTTTTATATTGGAATAATTACATGATTAAATGATTACATGTTAGAATAGAATTAATTACATGTTAGAAAGAATATGCGACAGGATAATCATAAAATGGACTTAATATGCTATTAAGTATGACATGTTAAATGGATTACAGTAAAATTTGGAAAGAATAAGTACGCCTAAATTTATAGTAAATAGAAAACTGTAAATTCAATTTGTGGTAGAAGTCTGCTCGGAACCACCCGACAAATCCAGCATCCACAAGTTGTTATTTTAATGTGAGGGGTCTAGTATGTAAATATGCATGTAACAGTGCTAAGGCACGAGATTAAGTCCAACTTATGGTGGAAGTATGCCCAGAACTATGACACCCCACGTCCGCTAATGTCACTCACTAAGGGAACGCATTAAGTTTCGTGAAGCGTTATATGCTTAACAGAAACATTACAAGACAGATATAAAATAGCAGTGGAATTAAAAAATTTATTAATCATAAAGCATGGTTACACCATATGTTTGAAAATACATAAACTCAGTACATCATTAAAACTTCTGTCTTGTACTTTAAATAGCAGAGTACAATAACAAAGAAAGCATAATCCCCAGATCATAAGCCATAGTAGCATAGATAAAAGCTTGAGCAATACATCTAGAAGCTCCAAGCAAGACGATAGCAGAATCCTGACTAAGCCTAAGAATTTCCTCTCTTGAGAACCTGGGGGGAAACAGAAGAAAGAAGGAGAAAAAAAGGGTCAGACATAAAGTATGGCAAGTCTAGTTACTTTTAGCCAGTAAATAAAAGTAACACGATAGGCATATAAAGTGGATAAGAGATATCACTACATAAATGGCAGGTGTGACAAGGTAGACAGGATTAGGTGTATGTGCCTCACTAAATGGCAGGTGTGACAAGGTAGACCTAGGGCATACGTCCGAGTGTACCCTAACCACTACCCTAATCGATCGGCTCCCTACCCCCTAGATATCCTGTGTTGGCCCCACAGTAGGAGGTATCACTTCCTAAAGTGGCAACCCAAGATGTGCACAACCATATCTACTGGTGTCACGGTCGTCTTAGCCCCCTCTGCCCGGCCCATGCACACACATGTCCCCGGTCGGTTTGCGCCGCCCACACCATCCATCGCGTTTGGATCTCTTACAATCAATCAGTAAGCGTGCCCCTTCTCCGCCTAGTACGGAGTTCTTTACTTGATACCAACTCCGGGTTACTGACTGAAATGGGTCCCACACAATATGATACAAGCTTTCCCCCTTGTCTTGTATCCCCACTAGGTTTTCCACTAACTATGTATACCCTTAGGTGTATTTAATTACATAGCCATATACCAGTTATGCTTACCCTAAAGGGGTGTCTTTAATTACATAACTCCAATCTTTCTACCGGTTATGCTTACCTATAGGTGTCTTTAATACATAATCCCCAATCTTTCTACCGGTTATGCTTACCTATAGGTGTCTTTAATACATAACCCTATCATTTCTACAAGTTATGTTAACCCTAAAAGGTGTCTTTTAATTACATATCTTTATTATTTCCACCGATTATGTATACCACTAGGTGTCTTTAATTACATAACCTTATCAGGTTAAGTTTGTGGGCCTATATATACTAATATTACCCACCTACCCAAGATTTCCTTAACCCTCCCACTGATCCAAGCATGTTTGTTTAATGGTTAAGTTATGGGCTTATATATACTAATATTACCCACCTACCCAAGACTTACTTAACCTCCCACTAATCCAAGCATGTTTATTTAATGGTAAAATTTGTGGGCCTATATATATTAATATTACCCACCTACCCAAGATTTACTTAACCTCCCATTGGTCCAATCAATTTTACTTAACCCTAACTTCAGTTCTATATCATACAATCCATATGCATTAGATTTGGTTAAGTAGTCCAATTCATTACCATGTCCATTTATGGTTTATAATGGGCTAGACCTCCCACATTAGGCCTACAACGTGTGGATGCTGGATATGCTAGTCGGGTCCGGGCAGTCTTATTCCACAGTTGGGCCGAATCTCATGTCTTAGCCCAATTCGTATTTGCGTACTTAGACCTCCCACATTAGGTTCAACATTAGTGGCTGCTAGATATGCCGGTCAAGTCCGGGCAGACTTCCACCACTAATGCAACCTAACCTCGTGTCATAAGTACAATTACAATTCCTAATTGTGATTACTAGACATTCCATTTTTAATTAATTTACCAATTAATTAATCCTTTACTTTTATAGATGTCAATACCTATTTTACCTAATAATTTGAATTACATGTCCAAAAATGTTCATATTCAAATTATGCCATTTTTAACCCTTTTTCCCATGTTCCTTAACTAGCACCCTCACAAAATTGGCAACATGCCTAGGCTAAACAATAGCCTAGTCATAAACAATAATAGGGAAAATAATGGGAATGTAACAAAAGTGACCATCTTGGCATAAATATAAACTTAGCATGATAATGTGAACATACATACTAGCATGGACATGTAATTATCATCATAACAAGATAAACACAAAACTAGTGGATATAACATGAAGCATAGTAAGATCTAAATTAGCAGTTTAGATGTCCAATTTGTTTAGATCTAACATGATAACACATGGTGATAGATTAGATCACATGATTTAGATCTAGAGTTAAAAATAGATCTAACATGATAACACAAGGTGATAAATTAGATCACATAAAAGAGATCTAACATGATAACACAAGGTGATAATTTAGATCTGACTAACAGTATAAGTGTCCACATAAATTAGATCTACTAGTTTAGATATAGATCTACACAAATTCACATCATAGCATGTCGTAGAAGTTACAATTTAGATAAATATTTAGATCCAATCCTAACCAATTCAAGGTGGCATATGTTCATGATTTACATAACTGATTAGATCTATCCAATGATATAACTATTCAAACTAATAGATTTATATTAACCACAATATAGTTACAAACCAAGATCCACAATAATACATAGTAGAATAATCACAATTGAATTGGATCTAAAGAAATAGATCTATCATGACATAGCAGAATAATCACAATTGAATTGGATCTAAAGAAATAGATCTATCATGACATAGTATCAGATATGTTAATAGCATAGATTTATGTTTACACATATCCAAATCACAGTCTTTCATAATTTACTTTTATTTATCTAAACCTAAAAGCAACTAGAACTCACAGCGTTAGTTTTAGAGAATAGAGAGAATGGATCTTTAATTTTTGGATTTGATTTGCAAAGTACGTTGTTGTAGAAAATGGTTCTGTCTTAGTTCGCACTCCGACAGCATATGGCTCCCATAGTTTTCAATGAAGAAATAGGAGAATTGAGAACATATTTATAGCTACAGAACCCTCTGAAACCGAATGCCACCTCAGCCCTATGGGTGTCGACACCCCTATAGGTGGGTCGACCCATAGGTCGACACCCGTTCAGGGGGGTCGACCCCCTAGAGTGAGAATTTTGCCGCTTTGACGAATTTTTCGAATTTGATTCTTTCTGGATAGAATTCTGACTCATCTCTGACTCATACATATGTATATAATTTTTCTGCGCGTATACAAACTTAAAACCCTCATAACTTCCTCATACGATGTTCGTTTTACGCAAACCAAATGTCTGTCTTGACCAGAATTTCGAGACGGACGAAATTGTGCAGTCTGTTTCCTATAATTCTGAGTATTAAATTAATTATTAATTAATTTATCCTCTTTAATGTCTTTAAAAATTCGGGGTGTTACATTCTCCCTTACTCAAAGGATTTCGTCCCAAAATCTCTAAGTTGAGAAGAATGCATATCCTACCATCCATCATCCATCTACTCATCCACCAACCACTAGCATCCATTGTCCTTAAAGATTTCTAATGCTTATATGATTATATGCAAAGGTATGTGCATATGTCCCAACACTAATGCGAAGATTAGGCGGTCTACTGATTCAGTTGACCTCCTTAATGCAATGTATATTAGTGACATGAATCCAATATGTATGCGAACAAACCTATTATATCATATAAGTTCTATATGTGTGCACATTCATTCGTCCAAATGAAACATCCATATGCTAACTCATCCATTTCCATTCATAAGAGAAAAGAAAATGCACACACATCCATATGCAGTATGAGAGTGATTGAGCCGATCTTAGTGCCTAATGTGTGTGTATATGCGTCCACAGGCAACCACTAGTAAACATTTGCATCCACTTGCATCCATCAAACATAACATGTTTCAAACACATGTTTACATCCATAGGATTCCTATCTAAAGGTCGAAAATACGAGGTATAAGATATATTCTATTGATAGAAACACGCACCGATAAAATTTAGGAAAGGAGTTAAGAACATACCCTTGAAAAGAAAAGGGTACGAAGCATAAATCTTGTCTTCGGTCTCCTAAGTCGTATCATCTGGGTTATCTCCCCATTGAACCTTTAGCAACCTGATCTCCTTATTGCGCATCTTCTTAACCTCTGACCCAAGAATTATAGGTAGGGACTCATTTGACTATTGCCTCCCGTTCCACTTCGACTTCTTCCAGCATACTCGGCTCAACAACTTCCGCGGTGTCATGCAGGCACTTCCGCAGATCAGAGACGTGGAATACGTCATGAACACCAAATAGATTTTCTGGGAGCTTTACTCGGTAGGCCATTTGGCCAATCCTATCGGTTATGGGAAATGGTCCCACAAACCTAGGTGCCATGCGGATGCTGGCATGATAATTGTTATTATAGGCAAACTCTACTAAAGGAAAATTCTCTTCCCAAGTCCCTCCGAAGTATAGGATACACAGCCTTAAAAGATCTTCAAGAATCATGTTTACCCTCTCTGTTTGTCCGTCAATCTGAGGATGATAAGCCGTGCTCAAATGCAACTGTGTACCTAATGCTTCTTGCAAGATCCTCCAAAATTCGCTGGTAAAGATGGGGTCATGATCACTCACGATGCTGGAAGGTACTCCATGAAGATGAACTATCTTATGAACTTAAAGTGCTGTCAACCATGCTACCGTCCTCTTGTTCTTAACGGGAATAAAATGGGTGCTCTTAGTAAGTCTATCTACTACCACCTGAATGCTGGTGTTGCCCTCATTGATCTAGGCAAACCAACTATGAAATCCATGGAGACGCTCTCCCACTTCCAGTGCGGGCCCTCTGAAGGATGGAATAAGCCACCAAGCTTCCTTTACCCAACTTTGAATTGTTGGCAAATCAGACCTTGAGAACCGACGCTACTACATCTTTCTTCTTCCCATCCCAAAGAAAACCCTTTCTCAAGTAGCTCCCCTACTTTCTTAATCAGCTCCCTCCTTTCCCTTGGAGCCATATGACGCACTGGTAATGCAACAGGCTTTGCATTGTCCACCAGATATATACGAAAATCAATCTCGCGCCTCGGAGGTAAGTCCCGTACCTCATCAAAAATGTCAGAATAATCTCGAACCACTGGAACAGATTGCAAACCATTGACAGATGCATTAAGAGACTCTAGGAAACTAAGCATAACCGACCTTTGTTGGTCACAAGAAATCTCGAGGGTCTTCCCATGACAAGTAAGAGGCCTAATGACCCTCCTCTCACAATCCAGAATGGCACCATATGTGGTAAGCCAGTCCATTCCTAGAATTAACCCATAGCCCATGAACCCGGTCTTTCCAAAATAACCATCGCATTTTTTAAATCAAGTGATATATAAACATATCGTAAGTTTTATTCCATTTTGGAATATTCGTCTCACCCAAATCTTCTTTTACATTGGGAATTATTCCCAAAAATCTTATCAAAGATTTACATCATTAAACTTCTTGTTTAAATCTTTCTTTGGAAATCATTTCAAAAGATTGTATAAAATATTTTCACGAACTTAACTCAAATCAAGGTTTATAAGCCTTATCGGGCTATTGAGCCTTACAAAAAGGGTAATCTCTCGTATCGTTATCCCATTCCCATCCTGTTCATCCCATGGAGAAAAACTGGTGGTACTCCATATCTAACACCCCTCGTGTTTCGGTAAGTTTAATTACTACCTTTCATTTTATTTCAAATCTAATTAAATATTCATTAAAACTCTAATGTAGTTTTGATCACCAGTTCATCCATTCAAATCTTTGTTAAAAGATTTATTAAAAGTATAACTTAGTTTTAATATCCATTTCATCCAATAAAATATTTGTTGAAAGATTTATTAAAACTCAAAACTTAGTTTAATATCCATTTCATCAAATCAAATCTTTGTTGACAGATTTATTAAAACTCTAACTTAGTTTTAATATACATTTCATCCAATCGAATCTTTGTTGAAGGATTTATTAACATTCAAACTTGAGAAATTATCTTCCCTTTTACTGGGTTAAAGAACAAATGTTATTTAAAACATCGTTCACGATAAACCCAAAATCAAATTTCCATTCAATTCCAATTAAATTTATTAGTTGGAAAACTTCATTAATCTTAATTAATAGATTTATTCCATAAACTTGATTTTCAACTAGGTTTAAGAACAGTGTTATTGAAGACCCCATTCACGACAAACCCCAAACTCATTTGATATCAAATATAAGGTTCCGAATAGAAATCATATCGACTTATATTCAACATCAAATTCTGAAATCAACATATACTGTATAGGGAATAACGATATTTATATCTTCCAAATTCCTCAAATAGTATCCGTATAATTACAGATTCCAATATCTAAATATATGAAGATTATTTCCATTCAAATCCAATATCCATACATTAAAAAAACTTAACTTGGTTAAGTATTTATTCATTTTAAACAGTTTCAATCACTTTTGTCAAAATAACTAATTTTCACAAAATAGATTTGTTTTATCCAAAACTGAATATATTCAGTCCAAATCACTTTTATATCATTTATCATGATTTATCAAAAAAATCCCTATTATAAATAATTTAAAAATGGCATATTTCTTTAAAATCCATTTTCTAGTTATTTATAGCACTATCTGTTTTTATTCCAATTTGATTTGAATTTATCTCAAAATATATCCTTTGGATTTTAAATCTCCACATATAATTGAAAAGCTCTTTTCATTCTAAACTAAACGTTTTTTGTTTCGGAAGAATCAGACGATCGGATCTTCCGGTACGGCCGTTTGAAGTTAATGGTCGAAATATGCGAACGGTCACTAAGTGATCGTCCTATTCAAACCATTTATTGCTTGTAATAAAACTCATTAATTCTGTCCAAATGTATATTATAAAGCATTTATTAACTCGTCTAAAAACGATTTCAATTTCCAATTCAATTTTAAATCAAAATTGAATATTTCATATTATTATAATATTAAAATAATAATATTTCAAAAATATAATATTTTGAAATCCCAACTTTTTTGACATCCATTATAAAAATAAATAAGATCAATGGAAAAATCCATTCGAGATAAAAAATGTCGTTTATATCCTAACTTGAGTTAACATTTTGAATTTACTATTCAAAATCAAATTTGAATTGACTATTCAAAATCAAATTTGAATTAAAACAAGTTGTTTTTAATCCAAATTTCCTTCAAATCCATTTCAATAATTTCAATAGTTGTTTGAAATTATAACAACTTTATTTTCAAATCAGCTTGGATATAAAAATCCAATTTCTATTTTTCTGTCAAATTTAACTTAAATGAATGTAAAATTCATTTAAAATCCCAATAGATTGAAATTAAATCAATTTCCAAATTTCATATTCATTGTATAAATTTTGTGTCAACCATACAAATATATCCATATCAACTACCATCCATTAACCAATAATTATAACATAAGTGTTTATATCGACAATGGTTATATTCGCAGTTTAATAATATTAACAATAATAATTGTAAATATCATCCATCAACCACGAAGAAAACATTGCAAACACAGGCAATCAATACATATTCAGATATGAATATAATAACTGTAAAAATCAATTGAGTGAGAGTTCTTACATTGGTCGTTTATCATTAAATAATGATAAATGTCAGTTGATTCGAATCAGGCGTTTTATCTCACCATAAATTGCAGCTAGCACCAAATCGCTCCAAACCAGTTTTTTCATGAAGCTGTCATCTATATGATTCCAACGGATCCTGTTTCGCTGAAATCTAAAACGTATGTATGAGATATAAATTTTACAGGTCTGAATAAAATAAAAAAAGTAAGTGATTTATATAATTATTTCATTAAAAAACTTAATCACGTTTAGATCCTTAATCTCCCTCCTCTAATCACCTTCTCCATCGAACTACGGGAAACCCATATGTTTTTTCCACGGCTGCACCTTTTCTCAACCACAACTCCTTCCCCATTCCACCATTAATCAAACTAAAATCGCCTAAATACATCTCCTTCTGTCTTCTATCACCTCAACCCAAAATCATCAAATTTGAAGCATTCATACGAAACGCGTCGACCAACTTCTGGTCGCCATCACAGTGCAGGTGCGATCGGTATTTTCTTTGTTTTTCACTAAATGTTGCCAACCAATGACATTCGATCCCAAGAACTCAAAAACAATCTCCAATTCGTGAATCGAAACTTCCAATCTTCGAATACTCTAATCCTAAACAGTGTTCGAAAATATCGATTTATGGGAAATGGAACTGCATATAGTCAAATGGATACAGAAAAGAAGTGTAAGCTTCTAGGAACTCAAAGAAATTTGTTTGAGGATTTATAGGTTTTTTGTTGGAATTTATACAATTTTCAAACTCTTGAATTCTATGGTTTGGTGAAAAACGATGGCGGCGATGAAATTGTGTTGACTGTCAAATGGGGTATATTGGGGTTAGGGTATATGTGTATTTATATGTAGAGTATATAATTTTATATTCGATTTTTATTTTAATATTTATTGAATCGTTACCTCCGTTCAGCGTTTAAAAATTCGTGTGATAACATATGAATCCCGTTTTTGAAGAAAATGGACATACACCTTTAGTTTGACATTACGGACCCAACGAAACTTGTTTTGTCGAATTCCGAGTCCATTTGCTCCAACGGAGTATTTTTGTAGTCAAATTGTTGATCGGTTCGCATTTAAATCCCGACGGTCACATACTAACTCCGATTGTCATGAAATTTGAAATATAGCAATAATTTAATATTCCGGATCCGATAAAATTGGTTTCGTCAAAAACGGAGGTTTTTGCAAAATGGCTATTCCTAAGGCTTAAATAAAACCAACAAAATATAAATAAATTTGAAAACATTTCAAAAAATAATAATAAATTAATATTATCATATATATCGAAATAGAATATCATATAGTGCCAAATCAAACATACTTGGGTTTATAACTCAATGTTTTCAAAATCCAGGTTAAATCAATATTCAATTTTATATTAAATCCTTTTATTTTATTTAACAAATCGTTATAATTTATAAACGATTCTACAGCGACTATTTGAAAATTTGATTTGAACATAACTTACAATTTATAACATGAAATCTCGAATTTTTCACTTTTAATAGAAAAATATAATTAAATAAATTCTAATTTTTGTGTTGCACTGAATTCTGTCTTACATCGAATTTTGTACATTCAATTGAAGTTCAAAACTAATTATTTCGAACCACCGTGACATTATGAGTTCATTTTATAATTAATATAAACTTATACGTTCAAACTTCATTTTGAAACAAATTCTAAGTCGTTAATTCTCATAAAAAATCATTTTAAATATTTAATTTCCATAAAATATTTCTTAATAGATTTTGGGTTGTTACAATCTTCCCCACTTAAAAGGATTTCGTCCTCGAAATCGAAGACAACGTTGAAGGTCGTTTACTTAACCAACTCAGGCTTCGTTCTACTAACTTAAGTCCTTAAGTTTTTAGTTTTTAAAAACTTCCCAATTTCTTGAAATTTGGCTAGTGCCTTAAATTTTCAAACTTTTTGCCATAAACTACTTTGTACGGGTTGATCGGTACAATTACAACTTTCCTCTCTAGACCCTTATCAATAAAAAAAGAAAATCCAAAAGCCAATCGGCTAATAAAATCATCAAACCCAATCAATACAATAAATATGTACCTTTTTGTCGGACATTCAATTTTATTTCTCTTCTTGGCTTCTATAACCTGTCCAACACACATATATATATCCAATTCCAACTACATTCAAATCAATTCAACTTTAAATTTGATTTAACCCAATTTAATTTTCATTCTTACATTGGTTTTATCATTCCAATATTATTTAACTTCACTTGAGTTAAATTTCCGTTTATTTGATTTACTTTTATATTTTCAATCAATTTAATTTGTGTTAGTTAAATTTAAAGCTCAAATCATTTCCAAATACTTACTTAAATTAGTTTAAGTATATTTTGACGTTTCAATTGGAATTATATAGCCATCTCACTTTCGAAACTCGAAAATAAACACTGATAATGATCGATCAATCAAGAGAATAATTATCTTCCAGCAACTAGAATATGATTCTATATCAGCCTAGTATATTTGAGACTTCATATATACATCGGCCAGGTGTATATATCAAAAATCTTCTTATACTCGATAGTCCAACCTCGACGTTGAAATAAACACTCAAACTCTTATTATAAGTTATAATCTTTCATAATCAAATTCATTATTATTTTTAGAATACACAAATTGATTCATTTCTATATATATATATATATACTCTTCAAACTCATTGTTGGGCATTACTAACCCTATCTCTAATGAGTTACTCTTATAGGATGTTACTAATCCTATCTCTGATGAGTTCTTTCTTCCTGTTCAAACAAGTCGTATCCCAAAGCTTTGAATAAACCAAAGCCTGATACCATTGTAACGACCCAAGAATACCCGCCTTTTGAATCGACCGTAAGCCGCACAGGTCTGATCTAAAACGGTATAAATTCTTAAAACGTTAACTTTGGGCATACAACACATCCGAAAAAAACACAAAAGAATTTTATTAACATCATTACAATGTTATATCAGAGTATAGAATATCAGAGTACAAATAAACACAGAGTAAAATGCTTACAATGCATAGCGGAAACACAAAATTACATTCAGCGGAAGACTTATCGATGCTCTGGACACAGCTTTAAGCTTCTATCCAGAATCCTACTCAAAATATCTGCAGAACAAACTACCTGACTGCTTATATGGAAATAATGGGCACACGAGTTTGCAAGGGAAAAACAAACTACGGGTCAGTCAAGGGACTGGTGTGAGAACCAAAACAGTCATTATACTTTATTTAAAGTTGGGTAAATCACGGGACCACGTCGTATAATACGGAACAGGTTTTCTCCACGTGGACTCTAGTCATAAATACTTGCAATGTTTTTAAAATAATGAAGCTAATATAAGACTCAAGTCCCATCACATAATGCAAGCGCCAACCGGAGGAAAGATTTTTACCTTATAATAGCCAAACATGCTTAATAGCAAAATTTCTCTTTTATTATCACTAGTGCATAGTGTGAAAATCAATTTCGAAAATAAATGTGTCAATCATAGACAACATAATACCCCATCCTATTATCTTTCCATATAAGTTTACAACTGAAAACAAAAAGATTTTATTGGAAGTTGGATTTCATCATGATGGCTCCTGATTCGAAAGATCCATCGCGGAAGTGTGCATCTCCACGGTTAAGTCCAGGATTTCGAAAGCACCGTAATACACATCCACACTACATGGCAGGAATCAGGTATCATGCCCCGCGGCTTTAATCTAGGCTCGGAACACCACTATACCCTATCCCTCCAAGCATGGAGCGACCACAACCCGAATCACCTCGGTTGACTGAACCCATTACAACTTGTATTGAGGTTGTTCAATCTCAACTTGAAAGTTATACTGATCTAACCATCATTTCACCATCATACTGGTGTGTGAAGCTTTTTGAAGTCTCGTTACACAAAGCTACGCTATATCAGCCATGTTTTGATCATCATACATAAAGCTATGCTTTTCAACAAAATCTTTGATCTATCTGCCAACAGCACTCAGCATGCCACATTGTCAATTCTCACATATGATCAGTTTTTATTAATAATATAACTTTTGAGTTCATACGTCTCAAAGAAGAGTTTTAAGTTAAGAAAATAAACTCTCCAATAACACAAATATATCATTAATAATAACTAATTGGTTATGTTATGAAATATAACGTCAAACACACATTCATTTACAAGTCTATTCTGGGTCTGAACAAAACCGAAGGCACCTTAATCCTCGTCCAATAAAGGAGAGAGGCCATTGCATATCCGGTCGATCTCTAAGTATGTCTGGTCGACCGCCACTTATAACCTCATCTTGGGTTGTACACCCCAATCGAGACATCATTAATAATTCAAACGATGTGAAAATATATGGTCTTGAACTATCATATTCAAGTATATTCAATACTCATCATACTAGTTATTCAGAAAGGGTTAGAACACGGTCTTTCCAAGATAACCATCATATTCTTCGAATCAAGTGATATATAAACATATCATAAGTTTAAATCCATTTTGGAATATTCATCTCACCCAAATCTTCTTTTACATTGGGAATTACTCCCAAAAATCTTATCACAGATTTACATCATTTAAACTTATTGTTTAAATCTTTCTTTGGAAATCATTTCAAAAGATTTTATAAACTCTTTTCACCAACTTAACTCAAATCGAGGTTTATAAGCCTTATCGGGGCTATCGAGCCTTAAAAAAGGGTAATCTCTTGTATCGTTATCTCATTCCCATCCTATTCATCCCATGGAGAAAAAGCGGTGGTACTCCATATCTAACACCCCTCGTGTTTCGGTATGTTTAATTACCGCCTTTCATTTCATTTCAAATCTAATTAAATATTCATTAAAACACTAACGTAGTATTAATCACCAGTTCATCCACTCAAATCTTTGTTGAAAGATTTATTAAAAGTCTAAGTTAGTTTTAATATCCATTTCGTCTAGTCAAATATTTGTTGAAAGATTTATTAAAACTCAAAACTTATTTTTAATATCCATTTCATCCAATCAAATCTTTGTTGAAAGATTTATGAACTCTAACTTAGTTTTAATATACATTTCATCCAATTAAATCTTTGTTGAAAGATTTATTAACATTCAAACTTGAGAAATTATCTTCCCTTTTACTGGGTTAAAGAACAAATGTTATTTAAAATACCATTCACGATCAACCCAAAATCAAATTTCCATTCAATTCCAATTAAATTTATCAATTGGAAAACTTCACTTTGGAAAACTTCACTAATCTTAATTAAAAGATTTATTCCATGAACTTGATTTTCAACTGGGTTTAAGAATAGTGTTATTGAAGACGCCATCCACGATAATCCCCAAACCCATTTGATATCAAATATAAGGCTCCGAATAGAAATCATATCGACTTATATTCAACATCAAATTCTGAAATAAACAGAAACCGTATAGAGAATAACGATATTTATATCTTCTAAATTCCTTAAATAGTATCCATACAATAACAGAATCCAATATTGGAATATCCGAAGATTATTTCCTTTCAAATCCAATATTCATATATTGGAAAAACATAACTTGGTAAAGTATTTACTAACATCAAACCGTTTCAATCACTTTTGTCAAAATAACTAATTTTCACAAAATAGCTTTATTTTATCCAAAACTGAATGTATTTAGTCCAAATCACTTTTAAAACATTTATTTGGATTTTTCAAAAAAAACCCTATTTATAATAATTTAAAAATAGCATATTTCTTTAAAATCCATATTCTAGTCATTTACAACATTAGCATTGTTTTTATTCCAATTTGATTTGAATTCATCTCAAATTCTAGCCATTGGATTTCAAATCTCCACATATCATTGAAAAGCTCTTTTCATTTTGAACCAGATGTTTTTTGTTTTCTCGGTACGTCCATTTGAAGTTAACGGTCGAAATTTGTGAATGGTCACTACGCGATCATCCTATTCAAACCATTTTTTGTTTATAATAAAGCTCATCAATTCTATCCAAACGTATATTATAAAACGTTTATTAACTCATTCAAAAATGATTTCAATTTCCAATTCAATTTTAAATCAAAATTGAATATTCCATATTATTATAATATTAAAATAATAATATTTTGAAATTCCAACTTTTCAGACATCCATTATAAAAATAAATAAAATCAATGGAAAACCCCTTCGAGTTAAAAATGTCGTTTATATACCTAACTCGAATTCACGTTTTGAATTTATAATTCAAAATCCAATTTGAATTAATCAAGTCGTTTTTAATCCAAATTTCAGATCCATTTCAATAGTTGTTTGAAATTATAACAACTCCATTTTCAAATCAGTTCGGATTTAAAATTCTAGTTTCTATTTTTCTATCAAATTTCACTTAAATGAATGTGAAATTCATTTAAAATCCCAATAGATTGAAATTCAATCAATTTCCAAATTTCATATTCGTTGTGTAAATTTAGTGTCAACCATACACACATATCCATGTCAACTACCATCCATCAACCAATAATTACAATATAAGTGTTTCTATTGACAACACTTATATTCACAGTTTAATAATATTAACAATAATAATTGTAAATATCATCCATCAACCACAAAGAAAACATTGCAAACACAGGAATCAATGCATATTTAGATATGAATATAATAACTATAAAAATCAATTGAGTGAGAGTTCTCACATTGGTCGTTTATCATTAAATATAAACGTCAAATTATTCAAATCAGGCGTTTTATCTCGCCATAAATTGCAACTAACTCTAAATCGCTCCAAACCAGTTTTGTTGTGAAGACCTCATCCATTCGGTTCCAACATATCCTGTTTCACTGAATTCTGATAACGTATGTATGAGATATAAATTTTGCAGGTCTGAATAAAATAAAAAGTAAGTAATTTAAATAATTATTTCATTAAAAATTACCTTAATCACGTTTAGATCCTTAATCTCCCTCCTCTAATCACCTTCTCCTCCATCGAACTACGGGAAACCCATATGTTTTTCCCACGGTCGTACCTCTGCTCAACCGCAAATCCTTCCCCAATCCACCTTAAATCAAACTAAAATCGCCTAATTATATCCTCTTCCATCCTCTATCACCTCAATGCAAACTCATCAAACTTGAAGCATTCATACAAAATGCGTTGATCAACTCCTACTCGCCATCATAATGCAGGTACGATCAGTATTTTCTTCGTTCTTTGCCAAATGTTGCCAACCAATGCCATCCGATCCCATGAACTAAAAAACACTCTCTAATTCGTGAATCGAAGCTTCTAATCGTCGATTACTCGAACCCTAAACCGCATTTGAAAATATCGAACTACAAGAAATGGAACCGCATATAGTCAAATAGGTATAGAAAAGAAGAGTAAGCTTCCAGGAACTCAAACAAATTTGTTTGGGGATTTACAGATTTTTGAAATAATTTATAACAATTTTCAAACCCTCTAATTATATGGTTTGGTGAAAAACAATGGCAACGGTGAAATTGTGTTAACTGTCAAATGGGGGATATTATGGTAAGGGTATATGTGTATTTATAGGTAGAGTACATAACTTTATATTTGATTTTATATTAATATTTATTGAATCGTTATCTCCGTTCATCGTTTAAAAATTCGTATGATCACATACGAATCTCGTTTTTGATGAAAATGGACATACACCTATAGTTTGACATTACGGACCCAATGAAACTTGTTTTTTCGAATTCCGAGTCCGTTTGCTACAACAACGTATTTTTAAAGTCAAATTGTTAATCGATTCACAATGAACTTTTAAACGATTCCATAACTACTTTTTTGAAAATTTGATTTGGATAACTTTCAATTTATAACACGAAATCTTGATTTTTACTTTCATTAGAAAAATATAATTAAATAGATTCTGACGTTTCTTGTTTCTATGAATTATGATTTATATTGAATTATGTACATTCAATTGAATTTCAAAACTAAATATTTCGAACTACCGCGATGTTATGAGTTCATTTTATAATTAATATAAACTTATACGTTCAAACTTCACTTTAAAATAAACTCTAAGTCGTTAATTCTCACTATAAATCAATTTAAAGATTTAATTTCCATTAAATATTTATTAGTAAATTTTGGGTCGTTACATTCATACACCTCTAAATCAATTGAATCCATACACCTCTAAATCAAATATACGAGGGGTTGCATCAATTTGCACCTCGACTACATAGGACTGACATTATCCCTTATTGGATACCACAGAATATGATCATCCTGATTGATAAACAACCATTAGTGTAATGGCCAAAATTTCTGTACACTTTGAGTCGACTGATAACACCACACGTCCAACCCAAATTGCACAGAAATATGAATCATTAGTAGAAAGAAGTTAGAGGATGAGAAATAGAAAGAAAGAAATATTACAATAGAAGAAAATGAAGATCACAAACTCACAGCGGAACAAATAAAATATATTAGACAACATAAACTTTGAAATATAATTCAGTAACTTTAAATACATACCATCATTAGAGCACAACAGTTATTCCTGGAACAGTTATAAACACATGTTTCCAGATACAACATAGTACATAGCGGAAAATATGATAGTCTAAAGCTAACTGACGAGCCTCCTGCTTCAAACTCCTCCAAGTGAATCTGTAAAATCCCGACTACTTGATTGCCCGTACAAATTTGGGCACCCAAGAGTTTAGGGAAAACAAACAAATAAACTCTGGGTCATTCATGGGACTGGTGTGAGTAAACTCCAACCATTTGTTTAACTTTCAAAATCCTTTCGAAAGAAATGATAATCGTAAGACCGATCCACACATAAACACGGATGGCTTTTACCTTACGATAACGCAAAACATTTTGATATCAAAATCTGGTGATATTATAATAGTGACAAAATCAAATAAATAGAATCTAGTGAAACGCTTGCATCTCACGCTCCATATATAATATAAAACCGAAAACCGCAGGGCGCTTATTGGAGATTGGATTTCCAACATGACAAGGTATGGAATCACTTTCCATAGTGTATCCCTAGAGGGGATAAACTGGGGTTCAACAAGAATGTCTTGCAACCCGGCCCACACATGACCGACTACTCATTTCGCTTGAGTGTATCGAATGTATATCACCAACGGTTGGGATCAACAACTGTTTCCCGAAAGGGACAACATTGATAGATTAAAGAAGCAATTGGAATTTATCTAGATATGTGATTATACGTCCTAATGGGAGCGACCCACATAGCCATGCTACTTGCCCGATTTTTGTCAATTCCCAGTAGTGAGGCTTGAGGTTTGAATTATCTACCAGAATATCTAGCCACCATTCACTTTGAATGCCACATCGTCAGATCCATCAGAAATCACTAATTGATTCCCACAAAAATACTCAGATTGTTAGTCTAAATAAGTTTCCCTTCTTTGCCACCAACTTCGTACGTTTGAAGGAATCAACGTACGTAATCCCTTTGGAAATACTCTGTCAGACACTCGTCCTTACATGTTGTCCTGGGTCTGGACAAACCGAAGGCATCGTTCTATTAATCCATCTTGGGCAATTTCTACCTAAGGTTAACAGAACAGCCCTTGCATTTTATTCCGTCTTCAATTATCTTCAACGTAAGTTGATTCATAACGCTTATACCAATACGGAGTGGTTTTCAGATATTAAATCTGATCTCAGTCTCTCCATATTGACAACGGAGGTATAAAATAAATCAAAACTTTGATAATCGGTGATTTAACTATCAAAGAAACATCCATACAATCAACGGTCCTATTTCCAAATGGAAATTCTATCGATCAAACATCAAACAACATTGGGCCCTTTTAAATCAGTTCCTGATTATATTATTATTTCAAATTCCTATTTCTCTATCTTTCGTATCCTTTTGAAGCTCGATTTCCCCTCTCGATTCTTTGAAAAACATTTCCAATATCTAATTTCTCTATTAGAGAAAATATCTCTTATTCCAATTAGAAAACCTTTCTATATATATCAACGAATCCTTATTTTCTATATTTAGAAAGTATACCGCATTAATATTGGAAAATATTTCCAAATTCCTTTTCTTAATTCCTTGTTGACTAATTCATTTCATTCTCTATACGTAGAAAATATCTCTCATTATTGGGAAAAACATTTCAAATTCTTTTAAATTAATGCGATGTTATAAAACATCGTTATTATAACTCAAAACATTAACCAATTATTAACTAACCAGAATGTTAACCAATCTTCACTATCGAACATTAACCATTCCTCCATCAATCATGAAGTCAATCAAGTTGGGGTATATTTACCTATCAGACCTTAACTGAACAACATTATCAACTTTAAAATAGTCAAAACTCACAAGTTTAAACAAAACAACGCTTACGTGACTTTTGGATCCAATCTAAGAACAGGCCTCTTTTATGGAAAAACTTTGATTATAACGGTAGCGTTATAATCGCTGTTACCAAATATTTGATTTATAAAACATTACTTTTAACAACAGCGTTACAATCGCTGTTTAGAATTATTATTATAACCATAGCGTTAAGATCGCTGTTTAGATTTACAAAATAGTTATTATAACGGCAGCGTTAAAATTGCTATTTAGATTTACCAAAAAAAGTATTATAACGGCAGCGTTTAAAATCGCTATTTACAAATATTTGGTTTATAAAAATGCAACTTGTATTTAATTATTTCAATAAATAAATTGATAAGTAAATAAATAAATAATCAAATTACTAAATTTGATTCAAACGGAAAGTAAAATAACTACTTCCCTAAATTCGATATAATCGAATTCCAATAAATAATTCCCTCAATAATCTATATTCGATTTACATTCCGAACTTTGGAATAAATCTATCTTTTCCAGTTAATTCCAATTTCCTTATAATTATTCCCATTTGCAAATTATTTGCTTTTAAATCGTTATTCATTTCAAATATTGATATTATTCCTTAATAGGAATCTAGACTCGTTTATCAATCAACTTGATTTTATTAGTAAATATCATATGCAGGTTCAAACCGAGTTACTTTATACGCCACAACATATCTATACATTCTGTTAATAAAACTACTACTAACACCTTTATGGTTATATTTGTATTTCCTTATTAAATGCATTTATAAGCTATTCGTTTTATAACTTCTGAAATCAGCTTTATTTGATTTCTACAGTCCTCTACTCGTTTAAAGGTTCTAATTTAAAAATAATATTAAATTATCTCAAAACGTATAATTTTTGTTGTTTAAATAGTCATAAGCCTTCAAATATTAGTTTCTTATCAAATTTCATTTAAAATATAGATTTACACTAAATATAGTTTAAATGTCTTTTCTAACATAAATTGCTTTAACAAGATTCGACATTTGTCGAATTTCTAAATATAAATCACTTGGATTTATCTATATTCCAATCTTTGGAATAAAACACATCGTTTCCTTCGAAAACGATTTTTCACTTCCCTTCTCATTCAAATTTCCATTTGAATTTATTTTTCCCAACTCAAATCTTTTTTTTCAACTAATGCGTTTAAATCCCGCTTTAAATATCGGTGTCAACACTGATTTCCATTTTGCTTATATTAATTAAACTTTAATTTATATGTTAATCTATCCTGTGATAATTATTTCATTTAATTTATAGATATTGTAATAATCAGTTTCTTCTTCAATCCATATAAACAAGTTTCTATTTCAAGTTCACTTGAAATTTAAATTTTAGAAATATTTTCTTTTCTTCAAAAAACTCAAATTCTTTTCTACATTATAAAATATTGTACAGTATTATTTATAGGGCCAGTGTAATTCAACATAACCTAACAATCACACTGTGTATATATATATATATATCACAGTAGATATCACAACAAATGACAACAATAATATAAATGTAAAGGAATCTAGTTGGATCCCTCCAACCTGTTTCCCTGCATCCACAGATGTTAATCGACATCAATAATAAAATTTTAAACCAATGAGACATGTAATAGTAAAGAGGATTAATAATCGATCAATGGTTTATGTATAACTAGATCAACCATTTCAACCAATTTTACCAACCATTCATCCAAACAACCATCACACAGTATAAAATTACTATAAATAAATTTAAAACTCGTTTATATAAAAATATAAACGAAGCACAGTTAGTGAGGTTACTCACCTGGTTTTGCAGTTGACGATTCTGCTTTTGTTTCCATTTAAAATCAAATGAGCTTTTGATTTCATTACGGCATTCCAGCGGCTTTGTTCTCCGACACTCCACTACCATCACGTAAACCTTGTCGTTATGATTCCAACGTGACTGGTTTGGTCCGATTCTGTTCACGTACGAATAAAATATCTGCGTTATAATTTTTGATTCAACTTAAGGATTATTTTAATTTACTAATTAATTACATTTTAATCCCCTAATTACCATTTAACTAGTTTACCATGTTTTAATACCTTAGCCATCTTCTCCTTTGTCCAGCTCAAACCCGTTTACTATTTTTTCCAAATGCCACCACTGTTTTTCCTTTAAGTCTTCTTCCCTACAGGAGCAAAACCGTAAACTTCAATTGCTATTTTCACTACTTCGTCCTTCACATCCCCTGAACGCCACACTTGAACTGTTCATTTCCACCAGGGACTTGACCAATCGCGCACACCCTATAGTGCCACATGCAAACAAGCATACTACCAAATCCATCCAAACATTGCTATTCAATGCTAGCTTCCCACGCTCAACTTACATAGCCTGCTTTTGAAAAATTCCATTTAAAGGTATACGATTTAAAATAAGTTAGTAATCTTATTAAATTAATTAACTATATACAAATCGTTATTACGTGTTAATTAACTCACGCAATCCTCCTTCTTCCCTTCTAAATTATGGTGACTTTCTGAACCAAAACACCCATCACAGCACGTCCTCTCTCCTCCTAACTTCCCTTTTTTCTTCCTTCTTGTTCAAACAACAAAAGCCAATGTTCCCCACAACGATCTTTACCTGCTGTTGACTGCCAACACTGCTTCCAAAAATTCAAAACAAATTACCAACCTCACCAAAAATTCAAACAGCACTTCGGAACCCCAGTTAAACGAACTGCTTCTCTTTCCCATACCTTAATTCATGCATAAACAGTAAAGTGTTATTATACCCATTCACCTCGTTGAAAACTCCTCCTAGCCATCCCCATCATTCACAGTAAAACCCATATATTAACTTAATTAACCATCGTTAGAGCATTTAATCCATCTTCTAGGCTGTAAAAATCACGGGATTAGCCCACTTGGAATACGCACAACTTCAACCCATCCACCTCACCGTCGCCGTCTACAATAACCGGACCCCACATTGTGCTCTGCGCCTTCCTGAACCCAACTTCGGCAACAACCATACTTGGCCAACGATGCTTAAAAATGTGTGAACCCAATACACTGGAAACCTCCTCAACTTCCGGCCATCGCCAATCACCATCCATCGCCAAAATCAATTACCCTAACTCGGTCGAAATGAACTGGAGCAAGTTGGTTATCGCCGAAAAAAATTTAGACAAAGGAATTTGAGGTAGGAGGAATTAGGGTGCCAACGAACCACCATTTGTTCGATTTCATGTAGATTTTAATTTTCAAAGTCATGATTTTTTTTCTTTTGTTAACACTTTACTAGAAGAGGAATTTTCGGTTTAGGGAAGAACGGGACTGAGAATATTTGGGCTTAGGGATTGGGAAGCACGGGTTATGTTATAGGAGAAAGAAAATGATATTTCATCGGATTTCTTTACAATGGCCATTTTCGTTGTTCACTGAAGGACGAGCAAAAGGAAACGAAAATGGGTGTACGTGTATTTAAAGATGAAGAAGTTTGGGAAACACGACAAGTAATAACTTGGCACGCACGGCTGTCCGAGAGTTTGGCACCCACGGCATGTAATAGCTGCAGCTTTTCGGAAATGGTAGGTTTGTACTTTAATTAATTTTTCTTTTCTTTGTAGGCAAGGAGTTAAATTACAACAGTTTGGCATTGTACAAAAATTTTGAGGCTAATGCGTGTTCATGGTAGAAAGGACACTGTTGCTCCAGGATAGAGCATAAAGCCTACGATTTGAAATTACATTTCTGGGTTTATGGACATTATTTTGTCTCATGTGAGTTTGATTTTGACTTCTTTTCGAACTGAACAGTCATATTGTTAAGAACAATGACATATATACTACTAAAAAAATGATATTACCTACTCAAATAATTCATTCAAAAATAGCTGTTAATTGCTTTTAAATACTTAACAAACTAACTCAACTTGCCGAGATTTTGGATAGGGATACGCTGGAATTTCACAAAGAATTTTGAAGACATTTCGACAGAGATTTATATGATTTGACGTTTCCTTCTTTTATAAATTGTCTCACAGTTCCGGTTTCCAATCAAAATACTGTAACTGACATTTTTTATTTTATTCCATTATTTATTAATTAAATATTCAAAATAATTGAATTCAAATCATTTAAATCTCCAAATTACCATTTAAATAATTAAAGAAATTAATTATATGATCGCTAAAAATCCGGGACGTTACATTCCTTTCCCTTAAAATAATTTCGTCCTCGAAATTGCTAAGTAGTAGAAATGCTATAGCTCCAACTCCTCATAATCTACTTAGTTAAATCTTATATTTCATATCCTCATAACCATGTTCTTACCCGACCTTCGGATTCCCATACCAATACTCGACATTCATAATTCCTTCTAAGTGATCCGTCCACCATTTTTGGTCAATCCATCATCACATTCTTATCTTCAATCCATATGCTTTCCCAAATATCCACACATACACAGTTTGATTTTTAATTTGTTTATCATTTCGCTTAACCATTCGGGTTTTATAATCTCTTATACAATCGGTAAGTCGATTTCAATTATCAATTTTTTTTCTAACTCTTTAAATTTTGAAAATTTTTGCCAGCATCTCCTCTGCACGGCTCAATCGGTACAACCACAACTCATCTTTCTAGGCGTTTTCCAATCCAAAAGAAAATCAAAAAGCCAAGTGGCTTGCCCCAGAGGCTCATAAAACCATCAAACCCAAGTAATATTGTAAACATGTACCTTTTTGTCCGGCATAATTCTATCTCTTGCATTTGCTTCCATTCAATATTTTCTCAGCATACATATATCCATTTCCAGTTGGTTTCAGATCAATCCAACTTCCCATTTTTTTACTCTCTAATCAACTTCTGATTAGTTCACTTCCATTCTACCCATTCAAATCTGATTTCTATTTAAGTCAATCCACTTATTATACTTGAATCCAAATTTATCACAATTCAATTTCAATTAACAACATCCAATATATATTCAACTTGCTTATAAGTCGAATTCATATTAATTCGAATCTAAATATTTCTTTTTATTTAATTCCATTCGGAATTATTTCTAATTCAATCCAATTTTATTAATCTTAACTTAAGTTAAATTTCAATTCATTTGATATATTTTACCATTTCAACCTATTCAACTTATATAAGTTAAATTTTAATTTCAGAATTCAAATTCTTGGGTTTTATTCCAAATTAGTTTGAAATCATACGTATACTTATACCCATATTTATAATCAACTCAATTCGAAACATTTGAATTTCTAAAACATCTTGTCCTTTTCAAACAAATTATTCATTCCCAAATTACTATGTGTAACGACCCGGAATTTTGGGGCCAATTTAAAATTTTTATTTTAGAAATTTTAATGGATTTTTAATACTTAAAATAATTTATTTTAACTAATAACGACTAAAAATTTATTTTAAAATGAATCAATTTAATTTAATTCAAAACGGAGTTTAAAACAGCGCTGCAGTTTGAGAATTTGAACTTTGACTGACTGTACAAGATTCATTTTAAATCAGAATTGAGCAAAACCAGAAATATTTAAATCTGTTTAATCATATCTTTCCAAAGAATCTGAAAAATCTAAATTTCACTTTAAAAATCAAAAGTTATGGCCAGTTCAAAATTTAGAAAAGTCGCTGTAGAATTTATATATATTTTAATATAATATATTGGCTTTAAAAATAGCCATTTTGCAAACGACCTCGGTTTTCGATGAAACCACTTTTGTTGGAACCAGAATGTCAAATTATTGCTAAGTTTCAATTTTCATAATTTTTCGAATTAATATGTGAGTGTGGTGAAAGAAAATGTGTTTTGACTGTTTTAGTAAAATTTAATCGACTAGAAAAAGGCCATTTTTCAAAAGTCTCAGAATTCGACGAAATTAGTCTCGTAAGAACCGTATCATCAAAACATAACTAGAAATAATTTTTCTATAATTTTTAGAGTCCGTATGTGGCCCCGGTAATTTAAATGGTACGTTCAAATTAAATATAAATTGATTTATATTTTTAAATTAAAGGAAAACATATCGTAACAGCCGAAATGGGTTACGAAACATATTCCATTATGTCCGGGACGGGGGTTATTAGCTAGGGGCGACACTCGTTGGGTTTGATTTGGAGTTGGTAGCAACATACAGATAAATTTGGAAATTAAATAAATTAAAATAAAATATGCGTCACATACGGTATAAATACATCGTACTATACCCAACCCTAATTCTAATTTGTCCAGCCGCCGTTCTTTGCCAACGAATGGCCGAAATGCTCCCTCTTTAATTCATTAAAATATCACGATCCATTATAAATTGAAACACGAATCCAAAGAAAAATCAAAAAGAAAGATCATATCTTCATTTCTATACGAACGAGATCAATTATAGTGGAGAATTCTCTTCGTTTTGGACGCTCAAAGTTAGCGTGTTCACATGGATTTTCGTCAGCCCAGAGGAGGCCGAATTGGCCGAGTTCATCGGCGATGGGAGAGTCGACGGAGGCGGATCCGGTGGGCATTTCTGATCGGCGGCAGGAGGTATGAGGTGGCGTGCGTTCTGGTGGCTAGAAGTTCGGTGTTGGGTTCTGTTTTCCTGAGCGAGAGACGATGATGAGGAAAAGATTAAGGGAAAGGTTAAACTAATCACTAATTAATTAATTTGTATAATGTTTAAACAATGATAACTTTTGCAAACAGAGGCGAAATCGAACGAAACGAAAAGCGTTAGACTCGTATCAGGAAACTCTACAACATAAAGTTGACCAGAGCTTGAACAGAACACTTTGAAATTTCAGATCTAATTGGTTTGGTGAGATTTCTAGTTTTAAATTAAATAAACCAATTATTTATTTTATGGTGAAGTCCATATTAATTCAGTATAAAGTTCATGTGATGTTGTATATATTTATTTTAATGTTGATTGTGCTGTGATTGTGATGAACAATTGATTGTGATGGTGTATTCATGTTTGTTAGGATTTAGTGTATACAATAGAACCATTATATATAAAATATATTATATTCACGTGTGTCAAAAATTTATGTATAAAGAAAAATCATATTTTTATTTTTATTTTATAAAGGTGACCCCGTTTGGTTTGATAAAACGAATGAAAAAATAAAAATAACATTTGTGTTAAAATCTGTTTATTGAATTGAAGATAACATTTTTATCAATACATGATTATTGAATTTAAAACATAGATTTTGTCAAAACATGACTATCGAGTTAAAAATATATTATTTTCAATATAAAAGAAGTAGTGACAAATTCATATTTTGGTCAATATAAAAGAAGTAGCGACAAATTCATATTTCTGTCAATATAAAGTAGTAGCGACAAAATTCACGACAAATTCATATTTCTGTCAATACAAAGTAGTAGCGACAAAATTCACAGGCACGTTTACGCATATAACATTATTTTATATGATATCAAAATTCACAGAAATGTTTACATATAAAATGTTATTTTGTATAATATTAGAATTCACAAGAGATTTGAACAAAATCACATTCTGATTACGTAAGAAGGATTTGAACAAAAAAATCATATTGTTTACAATGAAAGAATTAAACAAGATTTTCACTTTTGTTAACATTAAAAGAATTGTACAAGAATTAACATTTTTGTTAACATCAAAAGGATTTGATTAAATTAACATTTTTGTTAAAGAATAAAATTGAAACAAAAATTCACATTCTTTTGTTAAAGAATATAATTGAAACAAAAGTTACATTTTTTGTTAATAAAGAACCAAAGTTACATTTTTGTTTAAATGTAATAAAATGACAAAGGTTACATTTTCTTGTGAATAAGAACAAGAGTTACATTTTTTTTTTGTTATAAAGAATAAGATTAACATTTTTGTTAATTAGATTATAAAGAACAAAATAACATTTTTGTTATGAAATGTTACACTAGACATAAAATAACATTTTGTGATAAAATGTTTATTGGATTAAAATTTGTTATTTTTTTGTTAAATTAGAAATGCATATTTTGTACATTAAAAAGGAATGAACCAGAAATGCATTTTTATATATTATAAGAAAGAATTAGAAAAGGACATTTTTGTCATATTATAAAGAAAGAAAATAAAAAGGGCATTTTGATTATAAAATGTTAATGAAAATAAAAAGGACATTTTTATTATAAAATGTTAATGTGATTAAAAAGGGACATTTTGTTTATAAAATGTTAAAATGAGTTAAAATTGCCTTTTTGTCAAAAGAATGATTTGTGGAATAAAATTACATTTTTGTCAAAAGAATGATTTGTGGAATAAAATTACATTTTTGTCAAGAGAATGATTATGAAAATAAAAATAACGAAATGATCATATTTTGTTCATTGAAAAGAGTCAAACAAAATTATCATATTTTGTTCATTTAAAAGAGTCAAACAAAATGATCATATTTTATTCATTGGAAAGAGTCAAACAAAATTATCTTATTTGTTCACTGAAAGGAGTTAAAAATGTATATTTTCATACATTAAAGAAAAGGAGTTAAAAATGTATATTTTCAAACATTAAAGAAAAGGAGTTAAAAATGTATATTTTCATACATTAAAGATAAGGAGTTAAAAATGTATATTTGTATACATTAAAAAGGAGTAAGTTAAAAATGTATATTTTTATACACTAAAAAGGAGTAAGTTAGAAATGTATAATTTTTTACATTAAAAAGAATGAAGCAAAACATTCATTTTGTCATTAAAATGAATGAGACCAAAAATATGCATTTTGGTAAATAAATGGAAGTTAAAAATTTTATTGTCATTTGTTCATAATAAAAAGAATTGAAATATTTGCCTGTGATGTTGTATTTTGATGTGTTAAATATAATGTAAGTATATTCACATTGAATATTACACTTCCATTTACAAGTCATCCGACTTGTTTATGTGATTGGGACGATTACTTTTACACATCGCCCAAGTGCACAAATATATTATTATTTGTTTGATGGATGAAACCCCACACGGGTATTGGGATGATATTGGACACACACCAATCCCAATATTTAGTTATCTGTCAATCGATGGATTGACAGTCTGTGATGAGCATTATTTATTTACTTTAATGCTCACACAGATATAAATTCCACTTTGGTCGTCATTTGGATGTTTGATAATTATTTATCATGATTGTTGATTACATACAATATATGGTTGTTGATTGAGTCACATTCCAATAAAGAATATTCTAGAAAAATAATATTTTAGAAAATGTCTTAGAAAAAGAATATCTTAGAAAAGGAGTATATTTTAGAAAAATATATTTTTATTGAAATGAACTAGTTATTAACTAGAATAAATCATTAAATTAAGATTTAATGATGTTTTCCAATTAGTGAATATTTAATTGAAATTAAATTAAATAAATTGGATTTTGGGTTTGTCGTGAACGGTGTTTTAGAATGACATTAGTTCTTTAATCCAGTTAAAGATAAGATTAATTTCTTAAATTTAATTAATCACTGAATAATGATTTGTGATATTTAGAACCAAATTGGGTTCTTAATAAATCTTTAAAAGAAAGATTTAAGAATAAATGTAAAGGATTTATCTTTGATAAGAAAATGTGGATATTTTATTTAGAAGAATATTCTAAATTGGAATGTGGCATTGGATGTGTTTGATTTTTAATTATAAAATACGTGAGTTATTAGGGACGACCGGGTTTAACCCATTCCGAATAATTTCTACGACGATGAAGAGTCGAAGATGAAGACGGTGGTTGAAGACCGACGATCTTCACATCGAATGGATGTGTTGCTACAGAGACCCTTGATGGGAGTAGCTACCCTAAAGGGGCTTCAGTGGTGGTCGTCCGGACTATGGTTGATTGATCGGATTTGGTTTTCGCTCAGACCCAGAGCATAAGCTAGTAAATGGATGCGTGTCTGACATTGGACTTCGTTCCATGTGAATTAAATTGATTGTTATTAATGTATGTCTGTTTGGTGGTGGAGGATTTATTCTCTACTTAACACCCTGATATATATTAATAGTGATTGATCGCATGGCGTGAATGTCAATGTGGCACGCCAAGATGCAACTGATCAAGGCTTTTGTTGAAAAGCAGGGCCTTGTGGGATGATCAAAGCATAGCCCATTACGGCATAGCTTTGTATATATCGTGACTTCGCGAGCCTCACACCCCGGTATGAGTCAAAAACGGGATATGGACCGTAGGGAGTGCACACGTTTCTTTCTAGCTAGAAGTGGTGTCAGTGCTTAAACTGGCTGGCATTTTACTTATGTGGATGATGGATTTTGAGGCGCCTCGGATTTTTATAGGCCGTTAGTGGTCATACTATAGGTTCAAAGGAACCGGGAAGCGTGTGTTCAGGCATAACTAATCCACTGCCAATAGGCGGGGACCGGCCCTACCGCTCCAAGGGTTCACTACGGGGGATCCTGAGGCATTTGCTAGAGTGTCTCGAATCGGAGAGGAGCTTGCCCCTAGCCTCGACTCATGATGGAAATCCAATTTCCAATACGACCTTGTGGTTTTGATTTTAGAACTAGTATGGCGACATGATATATGGTACCCATGTCGTCTATGATTAATACATTATGATTGAAATTGTTTTTGAAGACATATATACACTAATGATAATATCAAATCCGTTTTTATCGTATCAAGCATTTTTTGACCATTATAAGGTAAAACCTTATCCTCCGGTTTGCGTTGCATTGTGTGATGGGACTTGGGTCTTATAATGGTTTCATTTTTCCAAAAAGCATTGCGTTGTTTAACGTTTTACTTTATTTTATGCACTGGCAATCCAATGGAGTAAACCCGTTCCGCGTTAGCGGCGTGGTCCTGTGATTAGCCTTATTATTAGATAGTTAAGTTAGATTTCTCACACCTGTCCTTGTTTGGCATGCCTGGTAATAGGATGCAGCATGATGGGGGATTCTCGCTTCGCGGTTTGGTGGCGAACGGGAGACTCTTACCCCCACATGTCCCTTTTTAAGGTTGGTAGGCTGCGGCCGGGGGATCCCGAAAGGGTCGCCGTAAAACAAGGTGTCTGGGGTACAATTGTAAGCCACGGTGGGTTTTACCTGCTGCACTGGGGGATGAAGGGATGGTTCCAAAGCCTACCGGATTTCGGGGTGCCGTTACAGTTCGTATCAGAGCTTTGGTTTACACAGCTCGAGAACAAGACACATTAGAACCAAACGAAAGAATTCACCAGAGATTGGGTTAGTAATATCTAATAAGAGTAACTCGTTAGAGATGGGATCAGTAGTGTCCTAGAACGAGTGTGAAGAGTATTATTGTAACAACCCGTATTTTCAATAACCTGTAATAACATAAATCGAAGCAGAATTTAATTAAAAAATCTGAATCAAGGGAAACGGGCTATGCCATTGCGTTCGTCTCGGAAAAATACGCGAAATAGAGTCCGATTTTTCGAAAATCGGAGTCCGTATGACCCGATTAAGGCCCAACGAAGTTTTCAGAAAAATTCAAAGTAAAAACAGATTTCAAATTCAAGTTTGAATTTGAAAATTTGGGCCAGTTTGGGCCAGGCGGGAGAATTCCCGCCAGAACACCCAAGTCGACAGCCCTGTCGACTTGGGAGTCGACTTGGTTGGACCCAAGTCGACAGCCCTGTCGACTTGGCTGTCGACTTGGTCCAGCCGGGCTGTTTAGCCTGGTGCACCATTTAGAGATTGTGTTGAGCTTGGGGGCCAGATTCGGTTTTGAGGGCTGAGATTGGAACTAGGGTTTAATCCTAGGGTTGAAACTAGTCCTAATCTCTATAAATAAGGCTCTAACCTAACCCTAAATCATCATTATTCATTCTAGTAACTAAACTATGGCAAAATCAATCCTCTCATGGCCTCCACTCTCTTCATAAAATTCCTAAATAAATTTCTAAGTGATTTTCCATGCATACAAGTGTTTTCAAACTTGTATGAGCAACATTAGCTTGCATTCAAGTCAAGTTTCTATATTTGCATCATAAAGAAAGATTTTTGATCATTTTGGCTCAAGGGTTTTGCTTGCATTTTGGGTTTAATTGATTTCATAAGGGCTTTGTCATATTTTTGTGACTTCCTAAGCATGGTAAGCCCTATTCTACTTTCATACTTAAACTCTAAAGTTAAATGTATGATATGCAAGTTTACTATGCTATGATATGCAAGTTTATCATGTTGTAATATGCAAGTTTATATGCAAGTTTACTATGCTATGATATGCAAGTTTATCATGTTGTAATATGCAAGTTTATATGCAAGTTTACTATGCTATGAAATGCAAGTTTATCATGTTGTGATATGCAAGTTTATATGCAAGTTTATCATGTTGTGATATGCAAGTTTATATGCAAGTATGCCAAGTTATGATATGCAAGTTTATATGCAAGTATGCCAAGTTATGTTATGCAAGTTTGGGTTGAACACGTTGTTCATACTATCATGTTATGCAAGCTTATCTTGAGTATGAGAACATAAAGCTTCAAGCTTTATGCCAAAGGTTGCATTTTGGCAACATGTAAGTTATCATATCTCTTATGATAACTTGCATGTGAGGCTAAATGCGAACTTATGGCCATGTCTACATGTCATTTAGCACCATGTATCACCAATATGCCAAGTTTGGTTTTATGCATGCTTTTGAGGCCTAAAAATGTAATATGCAAGTATATGAACATATGTACATTTCATATGCCACCATGTTGAACTTGTGGCTTCAACACCTTTATGTCATGATTGTGCCAAGTTCCCTCTTTCTATCCTTTATGCGCTATTGCGATATGTAAGCGATGGGATTGCGTTTGGGGTTGGGTAAACTTAAAAGACATAAAAACATAAGCTTGGGAATTTACCTATTAAGTTAGGTCTACCCATTGGGAATTTACCTATTAAGTTAGGTCTACCCAATTGCTTGAAAATTTGTAACATGTTTTGGAAACATGATGGACATGACACTTAGAAAAGATAAGTGTGACAAACTCGAGGTTGGGTTGAGTTTGTAGTTTAAACCTACCCGGAACCGACCGGCTTAACTAGTTGCTACAAACAATAGGACCCAATGTGAGAAGTTGGCCATGTTGTACCTTGAACCCGAGGTTAGACCAAGTTGTGGTGTAAAGCTACCCGGACCCGCCCGGCTTAACTAGTAACCACAACAAGGTCTAATGTGAGAGGTTAAGGCGCATTAAATTAATTAATGCCTCGTGATTAGGGTTAAGTCATGGTCCACTTAATACTTAACCAATTTGGGCTTGGTAGATTAATCAGGGTTAAGTCGTGAACTCATCGTTACACTTAACCAAGTTAGTCCATGATTAGCAAGAGGGTTAAACCGTACTTAACCCACTAGAAAATACTAGCAATGGGGGCCCACTCCGCAGTAACCCCAAAATTTGTATCATTAAGGCCCTAGGGGCTAGGCTAGGGAGGGGGCACGATTACTGGGCTGGAGGTAAGCGACCAAATAAACGACGGTCGGGTGGTACGCCGATGTAGTTCCGGACGGATTATGGTCGTGCACGTAGTCCGTATTTGGAGAAGTCACCCATGGGTACCAGTAGATCGAGACTGTGCACTCATGTTTATGGTGTCCAGGGGTTGGCACCCTAAGGGCTTGATACACCCGAAGGGTGGACCCGGCACAGTTCGACTACAATTATGTTATTGGGCCGTATTGACACCAACACATGGCGAGTTAGGCTTAGGGAGCCGATCGACTAGACCGTTTGGTTGGACCTTGTATTAGGGTCATTTCATGTTATTGGGCCAAAGCTTGGGCCAAGGGATCAATACTTGTATATTCAAGTCATGTTAGTTTGCTAGTACACCTATGGTGCAAAACCTTAAACCTGATTATGCGATGACACCTTTATCTACCTTGTTAGTTAATCATCATGCTAGTATATTGTTATCCTTATGTTCATCCCTGCTGCTCATGACAGTTAACTTTATCAGTTTACATTGATTGTAGTAGGGCTTACTCAGTCTTTTTGACTGACCTGTTTTCTTTCTCCTCTTTTCTTCCGTTTCCCCCCCCCCCAGGTTCTCAGGGTGGGAACGTTGGAGCTTAGCTTGGATTTCGGATTGCTTGCTTGTGGGATTTCAGCTCATGTACGGTTTCGACATGAAGCTAGCTATGGTTATCACTTATTTTGGGGATAGTACTTATGTATTTCAGTTTTTCAGTAATGTTGTTTTTTTCTAGACTTGTGTATTTGGAAAATTGACATTATGTTGTACCAGACTTGTTTTGAAATGGTTTAAAATCTTCCGTTGTTTTATCTATGTTATTTACTCTGTTTACATATATACATATGTTCTTGTTCTGCCTTGATATATCATTATGCATGTTTACCTGATTCAAACGCCCCTCCAAAGTCAGAGTGCTTGCAAGAGTCACCCTGGCGGAGGCGGGGTGTTACATTTGGTATCAGAGCATATGGTTTACGAGAAGGAACAAAAAGGTTTTTAGAAAACTTTTTGAAAACTATTTTCAAAACCAAGTATAAAGTATTTTCCAAAGAAAAGTCAAGTTTATTTTAAAGGCTATTCCCCAAAAAGCCATTAGCAAAATTCCTTCGTTTTTCTCCATTCTGAATCTATCTTTTTCTTCGTTTTCAGTATGGCCAATAACTTTGCCATTCCGGAGGGAGTACACGCACCCGTTTGGTATAGGAGACTTTTGGAGGCTAGGACGACCGAAGCCGGCCCCGCAAATATTGATCCTCCTCCGGTAGTTGATGTTCCTCCTCCTCCTATCGCCGAGGTTCCTCTTCCTCCTTCCCCTCAGCGTCCAAAAAAGGATTTCGCGGAGATTTGCAAAGACCTTAGGGCGATGGGTTGCAAGAATTTCATTGGAACCGAGACTTTCGTAGAGGCCAGGAATTGGTTGAAAGAAACCGAAGATCTTTTTACCTTCTTCGATATAGATGACCGTAGGATGGTTTTATTGGCAGTATGGTTGCTAAAGGAAGAAGCTGCACGTTGGTGGGTGGTCACCACCGTTACTAGGCCAATTGAGACTTGGGATGACTTTCGGGGAAAGTTTGGACTGAGGTTCCTATCACTGAAGCAAGGGGACATGACTATTAGGGAATACATAGATAAGTTTAATAAACTGGCTCGGGTCGGTTTAGACTTGGTTAACACAGCTCCGAAGAAGGCCCTATACTTTGCTCTAGGATTAAACGAGCCATTACATGGTTTAGCCATGACTCATATACCCTTGGGGGCAACTTTTGAGAGTTTGGTGAATATGGCCCTACTCAATGAAGAGAATAGGAGTGACAAGAAAGAGATCAAGATGAATGATACTCAAGCCAAGAAGACTGATTCCCAGTGGAAAGGAAATCAGGGTAATCCAAGCAGTCAGAGCAGTCAAGGCAATAAGAACAAGAACAAGAGTCAAGGCAACAAGGGGAACAACAACGAGGGCAACAAGAACAAGGCAAAGGAAACAAGAAAGTGCAACTTCTGTGGGATTGTTGGGCACATAGTCAAGGACTGTAGGAAGAAGAGAAGGAAATTGGGTGGGTGCTTTCACTGTGGTGAGTTTGGACACTTCACTAGGGACTGCCCGAAGAAGCAAGGGCAAGGACAGGGTCAGACTCAGCGTACTGGACCTTCGGGAGGGCAAGTTCATGCTCTCAATACCGCTCCAGTTCCCGATCGAGGTAGTGTTTCTGTTGAGAGCCTTGTATATATTTCTGATTTTTCAGTTCGTACCTTGTTTGATTCTGGTGCATCGCATAGCTTTATCTCATCTGATCTTGTTGATAGTTTGCACCTAAGTACTAGTCTAGTTAATGATCCCGTGTGTGTTTCAAATCCAATTGGGGGGTTCCGCCCATTTGTCTATTATCTACGTGGATTTGAATTCTCGCGTGATGCTTATATTCTCGGTTTCATGGGGTATGGGTTGATTTTTGGGCATGGATTGGTTGTCCAGTTTTGGAGCCATCCTTGATTTTTGAGCATAGGGTTGTGAGGCTCATGACTCGCCTCGGTAATACCCTAAGAATTTCTAGTAACCCTATGAGTCCCGTCATGTTGTGTTGTCTTGAATCCCTCAACTCGTCTATCGATAGTTTGTAATCGTTAAGGGTAGTCCGAGAATATCCTGATATCTTGGGGGAAGTGAAGGGGGTTACCCCTAAACGAGAGATAGATTTCCGCATTTATCTGGTTGATAATGCCAAGAAAGTTTCGTGTCCGGTAAGGCACATGGCCCCGCAAGATGAGAGTTAAGAAAGCAAGTCAAGGAGTTGCTTGAGAAGAACTTCATTAGATGAAGTATATCTGAATGGGGGCGCCTGTAGTATTTACTACCAAGGCAGATGGTTCTCTTCGACTTTGTGTTGATTATCGTGAGTTAAACGAAGAGAATAGACAACCATTGCCAAGGATCGATGATTTGTTTAATCAGCTTATAGGAACATCTGTTTTCTCTTGATCTTGTTACTGGATTCCATCAGCTCAGAGTAGCTGAGGATAGTATAGACAAGACTGCGTTCAGAACTCCGGATGGATTCTTAGAATGGCTGGTCATGCCATTCGGTTTGACTAATGCACCCGCCAACTTCGTGGACTTGATGAGTAGGGTGTTCAGGGAGTTCTTGAACAAGTTTGTCGTGGTCTTCGTAGATGATATTCTGATCTTCTCTAAGGATGAGGAAGAGCATGCAAGGCATCCCGTGGAGGTGATGGATACGTTTAGAGCACATCAGTTGAAGGCCAAGTTCTCCAAGTGTCATTTTGGAGAAAAAGGAGTTAGATTTCTTGGGCACATAGTTTCTAAGCAAGGCTTGGCGGTGGATCCCGCTAAGGTAGTTGCAGTTCAGGATTGGAAGACTCCAAGGAATGCAACCGAAGTAGGAAGTTCTCTCAGTTTAGTTAGTTAGTAAGCGTCCCTTGAGTTTAGACCTACCCTTCTGGATCAAGTAGGGACTTCACAGAAAGAAGACCCGCAGTTAGTCGAGATCATGAACAAGTTGACTCGAGGCGAGATGATAAGTCACCTCGCTATAGATGACAAGGGATGGCTAAGACGCGATGAGAGAAAGAAGGTTCTTGTATATGCACATCACCCGAGGAGGTGGCCGAGTTTTTCCCAAGGTGCATGTTGTGCCAACAGGTTAAAGGCCGAGTCATAGAAGCCCGGTGGGCTGTTATATCCATTGGAGGTCCCCGCAATAGAAGGGGGAAAAGCGTCACGAAGGATTCCGTGGATGGACTGCCTAGGTCAAGGAAAGAGAATACGAGCAGGTGGGACATAGTAGGTAGACTCTCGAAGAGTGCTCATTTCACTCCGGTAAAGAGCGAAAGGACTGCATCATTTACTTTCAAGAAATAAAGTGGTTGCACGAGGTTCCCTAAAGTATAGTTAGTAACCATGACTCAATCTTCACTAGCCAGTTTTGGGATAGTCTATGGGAAGTCATGGGCAAACGGCTGAATCTAGGTACGGCCTATCATTCACGGGCGAATGGTTCATTTCGTTCAAGCATGAGTTATAGAAAATCACGTTAGTAAGAGAAATTGGCAACGTGGATTGGTATTTTCAAGAAAAGTTCTGCTGCATGGGATACTTTATGGTAAGTAAACGAGATCCAGGATTCACTAGTGAATTTTGGAGAGCTTGCATGAACCATGAGGTCATAGTTATGTTTAAGCCAAGAATGATAAGAGAGTAAGTGAAAAAGAAGACGAGAGGCAATAATGGAATGGGTTTCAACTCATATTGGGAAATAGAAGTTAAGAAATCATGAGGTAAAAGACGGTCAAAGCACAGTGGAGTTAAGCTCAAGGAAGCGTGACTTAGAAGATTGAAGGCTAGATACGCGCATCATATCTCTTTCTAAGAGTATATCCTTGATCCTTGTTTTCCTGCGGAACTTACTCGCATGTTATCTTTTTATGTATATCCTCTCGGTCCCATTTTCGGTCCTATTTCTGTCGGGAGGTATGACTTATTGGCTAGTAATACATGTCAGGGTTTGAAGGGGGTCCGTTAGGTTGACTAAACCTTTTGGGCTTTTATAGAATATGGGTTGGGTTAGGAAGGGATTTCTTGTAATCCGAAAGGAGTATATCCTGCTTATCTTCCCGATCTCTTTGTAGCATATCTTTTGCTATCCATGTTTGTCTGGATTATCTAGTATATCGTGTTAATCTTGTCATGAGAACCTTAGGTAGAAACCCTTTGGATGAAACATGTGTTTGAAACATGTTATGCTTGGTGGTTGCAAGTGGTTGCAAGTGGTTACTCGTGGATGCATTATACACATTAGGCACTAGATCGGCTCACACACTCCTCATATTGCATATGCATGAGTGTTTATGCTTATTCATGGATGAAAATTTTTGTGTTATCACATGGATGTTGCATATGGATGTATGTTATGTGCACACATATAGATGCTATACATTACGTTAGGAATTGCATACATATGGATTCATTTCACTAACATAATTTGCATTGATGATATTTGCATTAGATAAGTACATATACACACACCTTTGCATATGTTCATACAACATTTAGAATCTTGTAAGGACAATGATTGCTCGTGGATGATGTTTTGAGTAGATGGATGATTGGATGGTAGGATACGTTCTTCCTAACTTGAAGATTTCGGGGACGAAATCCTTTAAGGAGGGGAGAATGTAACAACCCGTATTTTCAATAACCTGTAATAACATAAATCGAGGCAGAATTTAATTCAAAAATCTGAATAAAGGGAAACGGGCTATGCCATTGCGTTCGTCTCGGAAAAATACGCGAAATAGAGTCCGAGTTTTCGAAAATCGGAGTCCGTATGACCCGATTAAGGCCCAACGAAGTTTTCAGAAAAATTCAAAGTAAAAACAGATTTCAAATTCAAGTTTGAATTTGAAATTTTGGGCCAGTTTGGGCCATGCGGGAGAATTCCCGCTAGAACACCCAAGTCGACAGCCCTGTCGACTTGGGAGTCGACTTGGTTGGACCCAAGTCGACAGCCCTGTCGACTTGGCTGTCGACTTGGTCCAGCCGGGCTGTTTAGCCTGGTGCACCATTTAGAGATTGTGTTGAGCTTGGGGCCCAGATTCGGTTTTGAGGGCTGAGATTGGAACTAGGGTTTAATCCTAGGGTTGAAACTAGTCCTAATCTCTATAAATAAGGCCCTAACCTAACCCTAAATCATCATTATTCATTCTAGTAACTAAACTATGGCAAAATCAATCCTCTCATGGCCTCCACTCTCTTCATAAAATTCCTAAATAAATTTCTAAGTGATTTTCCATGCATACAAGTGTTTTCAAACTTGTATGAGCATCATTAGCTTGCATTCAAGTCAAGTTTCTATATTTGCATCATAAAGAAAGATTTTTGATCATTTTGGCTCAAGGGTTTTGCTTGCATTTTGGGTTTAATTGATTTCATAAGGGCTTTGTCATATTTTTGTGACTTCCTAAGCATGGTAAGCCCTATTCTACTTTCATACTTAAACTCTAAAGTTAAATGTATGATATGCAAGTTTACTATGCTATGATATGCAAGTTTATCATGTTGTAATATGCAAGTTTATATGCAAGTTTACTATGCTATGATATGCAAGTTTATCATGTTGTAATATGCAAGTTTACTATGCTATGAAATGCAAGTTTATCATGTTGTGATATGCAAGTTTATATGCAAGTTTATCATGTTGTGATATGCAAGTTTATATGCAAGTATGCCAAGTTATGATATGCAAGTTTATATGCAAGTATGCCAAGTTATGTTATGCAAGTTTGGGTTGAACACTTTGTTCATACTATCATGTTATGCAAGCTTATCTTGAGTATGAGAACATAAAGCTTCAAGCTTTATGCCAAAGGTTGCATTTTGGCAACATGTAAGTTATCATATCTCTTATGATAACTTGCATGTGAGGCTAAATGCGAACTTATGGCCATGTCTACATGTCATTTAGCACCATGTATCACCAATATGCCAAGTTTGGTTTTATGCATGCTTTTGAGGCCTAAAAATGTAATATGCAAGTATACGAACATATGTACATTTCATATGCCACCATGTTGAACTTGTGGCTTCAACACCTTTATGTCATGATTGTGCCAAGTTCCCTCTTTCTATCCTTTATGCGCTATTGCGATATGTAAGCGATGGGATTGCGTTTGGGGTTGGGTAAACTTAAAAGACATAAAAACATAAGCTTGGGAATTTACCTATTAAGTTAGGTCTACCCATTGGGAATTTACCTATTAAGTTAGGTCTACCCAATTGCTTGAAAATTTGTAACATGTTTTGGAAACATGATGGACATGACACTTAGAAAAGATAAGTGTGACCAACTCGAGGTTGGGTTGAGTTTGTAGTTTAAACCTACCCGGAACCGACCGGCTTAACTAGTTGCTACAAACAATAGGACCCAATGTGAGAAGTTGGCCATGTTGTACCTTGAACCCGAGGTTAGACCAAGTTGTGGTGTAAAGCTACCCGGACCCGCCCGGCTTAACTAGTAACCACAACAAGGTCTAATGTGAGAGGTTAAGGCGCATTAAATTAATTAATGCCTCATGATTAGGGTTAAGTCATGGTCCACTTAATACTTAACCAATTTGGGCTTGGTAGATTAATCAGGGTTAAGTCGTGAACTCATCGTTACACTTAACCAAGTTAGTCCATGATTAGCAAGAGGGTTAAACCGTACTTAACCCACTAGAAAATACTAGCAATGGGGGCCCACTCCGCAGTAACCCCAAAATTTGTATCATTAAGGCCCTAGGGGCTAGGCTAGGGAGGGGGCACGATTACTGGGCTGGAGGTAAGCGACCAAATAAACGACGGCCGGGTGGTACGCCGATGTAGTTCCGGACGGATTATGGTCGTGCACGTAGTCCGTATTTGGAGAAGTCACCCATGGGTACCAGTAGATCGAGACTGTGCACTCATGTTTATGGTGTCCAGGGGTTGGCACCCTAAGGGCTTGATACACCCGAAGGGTGGACCCGGCACAGTTCGACTACAATTATGTTATTGGGCCGTATTGACACCAACACATGACGAGTTAGGCTTAGGGAGCCGATCGACTAGACCGTTTGGTTGGACCTTGTATTAGGGTCATTTCATGTTATTGGGCCAAAGCTTGGGCCAAGGGATCAATACTTGTATATTCAAGTCATGTTAGTTTGCTAGTACACCTGTGGTGCAAAACCTTAAACCTGATTATGCGATGACACCTTTATCTACCTTGTTAGTTAATCATCATGCTAGTATATTGTTATCCTTATGTTCATCCCTGCTGCTCATGACAGTTAACTTTATCAGTTTACATTGATTGTAGTAGGGCTTACTCAGTCTTTTTGACTGACCTGTTTTCTTTCGCCTCTTTTCTTCCGTCCCCCCCCCCCCCCAGGTTCTCAGGGTGGGAACGTTGGAGCTTAGCTTGGATTTCGGATTGCTTGCTTGTGGGATTTCAGCTCATGTACGGTTTCGACATGAAGCTAGCTATGGTTATCACTTATTTTGGGGATAGTACTTATGTATTTCAGTTTTTCAGTAATGTTGTTTTTTTCTAGACTTGTGTATTTGGAAAATTGACATTATGTTGTACCAGACTTGTTTTGAAATGGTTTAAAATCTTCCGCTGTTTTATCTATGTTATTTACTCTGTTTACATATATACATATGTTCTTGTTCTGCCTTGATATATCATTATGCATGTTTACCTGATTCAAACGCCCCTCCAAAGTCAGAGTGCTTGCAAGAGTCACCCTGGCGAAGGCGGGGTGTTACAATTATTTTCTTTAAAATAAGAATAAAAAACAAACTTAGTTTTGAAAATTTTATCTTAAATATACGTATTTGAGTATATTATATTTGAATATGGACAATCGAGTATATAAAGATTTCGAGTATACGAGTAATTAACGGATATTCGAAGTTTTAATATACTGGATAGATATAGAATCACACTCTAGTCGCCCAGGGGTAATTCTGGTGATGCGGCCGCATCACCAGTATTTATGTCTAAGTCTCGAAAGTGGTATATCTATATAATTCTATTGACTGGTATGAGAACCAACACTTAGTTAGAACACACTGCTGTGATTTGCACTAAAAATCTGATTTTTGACTATATATAAAAGTAATATATTTGAAAAGTTAATCACCAAATTGATTGCTGGTTGTGATGTCTGTAATTAGTTTCACTAATTAGAATATTAGAGTGATAATTAATTAAACAAATAAAATTAAAGTTGAGCTAGTTAATTAAACAACTTTTTAGCTTCGTTCCTTTTTTAGGACGAAAAGATTTTAAGTGGGGGCGATTGTAACGACCCGGAATTTTAGGGCCAATTTTAAAAAATTATTTTAGAAATTTTAATGGATTTTTAATATTTAAAATAATTTATTTTAACTAATAACGACTAAAGATTTATTTTAAAACGAATCAATTTAATTTAATTCAAAAAGGAGTTTAAAACAGCGCTGCAGTTTGAAAATTTGAATTTGAACTTTGACTGACTTTACAGGATTCATTTTAAATCAGAATTAAGCGTAACCAAAAATATTTAAATCTGTTTAATCATATCTTTCCAACGAATCTGCAAAATCTAAATTTCACTTTAAAAATCAAAATTTATGGACAGTTCAAAATTTAGAAAAGTCGCTGTAGAATTTATATATATTTTAATATAATATATTGGCTTTAAAAATAGCCATTTTGCAAACGACCTCGGTTTTCGACGAAACCACTTTTGTTGGAACCGGAATGTCAAATTATTGCTAATTTTCATAATTTTTCGAATTAATATGTGAGCGTGGTGAAAGAAAATGTGTTTTAACTAATTTAGTCAAATTTAATCGACTACAAAAAGGCCATTTTTCAAACAGTCTCAGAATTCGACGAAATTAGTCTCGTTAGAACCGTATCGTCAAAACATAACTAGAAATAATTTTTCTATAATTTTTAGAGTCCGTATGTGGCCCCGGTAATTTAAATGGTACGTTCAAATTAAATATAAATTGATTTATATTTTTAAATTAAAGGAAAACATATCATAACAGCCGAATTGGGTTACGAAACATATTCCATTGTGTCCGGGACGGGGGTTATTAGCTAGGTGCGACACTCGTTGGGTTTGATTTGGAGTTGGTAGCAACATACGGATAAATTTGGAAATAAAATAAAATAAAATACGCTTCACATACGGTATAAATACACCGTACTATACCCAACCCTAATTCTAATTTGTGCAGCCGCCATTCTTTGCCAACGAATGGCCGAAATGCTCCCTCTTTAATTCATTAAAATATCACGATCCATTATAAATTGAAACATGAATCCAAAGCAAAATCAAAGAGAAAGATCATATCTTCATTTCTATACGGACGAGATCGATTATAGTGGAGAATTCTCTTCGTTTTGGACGCTCAAAGTCAGCGTGTTCACATGGATTTTCGTCAGCCCAGGGGAGGCCGAGTTGGCCGAGTTCATCGGCAATGGGAGAGTCGACGGAGGCGGTTCCGGTGGGCATTTCTGATCGGCGGCAGGAGGTATGAGGTGGCGTGCGTTCTGGTGGCTAGAAGTTCGGTGTTGGGTTCTGTTTTCCTGAGCGAGAGACGATTATGAGGAAAAGATTAAGGGAAAGGTTAAAGTAATCACTAATTAATTAATTAATTAATTAATTAATTTGTATAATGTTTAAACAACGATAACTTTTGCAAACAGAGGCGAAATCGAACGAAACGAAAAGCGTTGGACTCGTATCAGGAAACTCTACAACATGAAGTTGACCAGAGCTTGAACAGAACACTTTGAAATTTCAGATCTAATTGGTTTGGTGAGATTTCTAGTTTTAAATTAAATAAACCAATTACTTATTTTATGGTGAAGTCCATATTAATTCAGTATGAAGTTCATGTGATGTTGTATATATTTATTTTAATGTTGATTGTGTTGTGGTTGTGATGAACAATTGATTGTGATGGTGTATTCATGTTTGTTAGGATTTAGTGTATACAATAGAACCATTATATATAATATATATTATATTCACGTGTGTCAAAAATTTATGTATAAAGTAAAATCATTTTTTTATTTTATAAAGGTGACCCTGTTTGGTTTGATAAAACGAATGACAAAATAAAAATAACACTTGTGTTAAAATCTGTTTATTGAATTGAAGATAACATTTTTATCAATACATGATTATTGAATTTAAAACATAGATTTTGTCAAAACATGACTATCGAGTTAAAAATATATTATTTTCAATATAAAAGTAGTAGTGACAAATTCATATTTTTGTCAATATAAAAGAAGTAGCGACAAATTCATATTTCTGTCAATATAAAGTAGTAGCGACAAAATTCACGACAAATTCATATTTCTGTCAATATAAAGTAGTAGCGACAAAATTCACAGGCACGTTTACGCATATAACATTATTTTATATGATATCAAAATTCACAGAAATGTTTACATATAAAATGTTATTTTGTATAATATTAGAATTCACAAGAGATTTGAACAAAATCATATTTTGATTACGTAAAAAGGATTTGAACAAAAAAATCATATTGTTTACAATGAAAGAATTAAACAAGATTTTCACTTTTGTTAACATTAAAAGAATTGTACAAGAATTAACATTTTTGTTAACATCAAAAGGATTTGATTAAATTAACATTTTTGTTAAAGAATAAAATTGAAACAAAAATTCACATTCTTTTGTTAAAGAATATAATTGAAACAAAAGTTACATTTTTTGTTAATAAAGAACCTAAGTTACATTTTTGTTTAAATGTAATAAAATGACAAAGGTTACATTTTCTTGTGAATAAGAACAAGAGTTACATTTTTTTTGTTATAAAGAATAAGATTAACATTTTTGTTAATTAGATTATAAAGAACAAAATAACATATTTTTTTATGAAATGTTACACTAGACATAAAATAACATTTTGTGATAAAATGTTTATTGGATTAAAAATTGTTATTTTTGTGTTAAATTAGAAATGCATATTTTGTACATTAAAAAGGAATGAACCAGAAATGCATTTTTATATATTATAAGAAAGAATTAGAAAAGGACATTTTTGTCATATTATAAAGAAAGAAAATGAAAAGGACATTTTGACTATAAAATGTTAATGAAAATAAAAAGGACATTTTTATTATAAAATGTTAATGTGATTAAAAAGGGTCATTTTGTTTATAAAATGTTAAAATGAGTTAAAATTACCTTTTTGTCAAAAGAATGATTTGTGTAATAAAATTACATTTTTGTCAAAAGAATGATTTGTGGAATAAAATTACATTTTTGTCAAGAGAATGATTATGGAAATAAAAATAACGAAATTATCATATTTTGTTCATTGAAAAGAGTCAAACGAAATGATCATATTTTGTTCATTGAAAAGAGTCAAACAAAATTTTCATATTTTGTTCATTGAAAAGAGTCAAACAAAATGATCATATTTTGGTCATTGGAAAGATTCAAACAAAATTATCATATTTGTTCACTGAAAGGGGTTAAAAATGTATATTTTCATACATTAAAGAAAAGGAGTTTAAAATGTATATTTTCATACATTAAAGAAAAGGAGTTAAAAATGTATATTTTCATACATTAAAGATAAGGAGTTAAAAATGTATATTTTTATACATTAAAAAGGAGTAAGTTAAAAATGTATATTTTTATACATTAAAAAGGAGTAAGTTAGAAATGTATATTTTTTTTACATTAAAAAGAATGAAGCAAAATATTCATTTTGTCATTAAAATGAATGAGACCAAAAATATGCATTTTGGTAAATAAATGGAAGTTAAGATTTTTATTGTCATTTGTTCATAATAAAGAGAATTGAAATATTTATCTGTGATGTTGTATTTTGATGTGTTAAATATAATGTAAGTATATTCACATTGAATATTACACTTCCATTTACAAGTCATCCGACTTGTTTATGTGATTGGGACGATTACTTTTACACATCGCCCAAGTGCACAAATATATTATTATTTGTTTGATGGATGAAACCCCACACGGGTATTGGGATGATATTGGACACACACCAATCCCAATATTTAGTTATCTGTCAATCGATGGATTGACAGTCTGTGATGAGCATTATTTATTTACTTTAATGCTCACACAGTTATAAATTCCACTTTGGTCGTCATTTGGATGTTTGATAATTATTTATCATGATTGTTGATTACATACAATATATGGTTGTTGATTGAGTCACATTCCAATAAAGAATATTCTAGAAAAATAATATTTTAGAAAATGTCTTAGAAAAAGAATATCTTAGAAAAGGAATATATTTTAGAAAAATATATTTTTATTGAAATGAACTAGTTATTAACTAGAATAAATCATTAAATTAAGATTTAATGAAGTTTTCCAATTAGTGAATATTTAATTGAAATTAAATTAAATAAATTGTATTTTGGGTTTGTCGTGAACGGTGTTTTAGAATGACATTAGTTCTTTAACCCAGTTAAAGATAAGATTAATTTCTTAAATTTATTTAATCATTGAATAATGATTTGTGATATTTAGAACCAAATTGGGTTCTTAATAAATCTTTAAAAGAAAGATTTAAGAATAAATGTAAAGGATTTATCTTTGATAAGAAAATGTGGATATTTTATTTAGAAGAATATTCTAAATTGGAATGTGGCGTTTGATGTGTTTGATTTTTAATTATAAAATACGTGAGTTATTTGGGAAGACCGGGTCTAACCCATTTCAAATAATTTCTACGACGATGAAGAGTCGAAGATGAAGACGGTGGTTGAAGACCGACGATCTTCACATCGAATGGATGTGTTGCTACAGAGACCCTTGATGGGAGTAGCTACCCTGAAGGGGCTTCATTGGTGGTCGTCCGGACTATGGTTAATTGATCGGATTTGGTTTTCACTCATAGGGCTGTAAAACGAACCGGACGGTCCGCTGTCCGATATAGTCCGACCCGAAAAATTATCCGACCGTTGCTCGGTCCGTTTGAATAGCGGTCCGAGTTCGAACGATTGCTATTGTCCGACTCAAAAATCGAACTCGGGTTCGAACATACATATGTACGACCGAATTGTCCGTTAATTTGACTTACTATTGCAGATCCGTGGTTAAAAATAGGAAACTGTGACATTTAATAGCATGACGTTTGCTCAGCATGCATTGGAAAAGGTTAATTTGACAAAAAGATGATGCTGCATGCATCGGAAAAGGAAAAATTGACAAAAAGAGAGCTGCTGATTCATTTCAAATGCTGCTGCACCTCGGAAGAAATTAAAATTTTCACTCTTTTATTCCCTCAAAAGGTAATAATTGCCTGGTGGTCCCACCTATTATGTTGTTCAATAATGTTCAATTTCTGCATATCACGCGAGGCGTAGAAGTCACGCATGCTTCTATAATACAGTGTACTTAGTCCCAAATCTTGTTGTACCGGACACGTACAATATTCGGACAAACTTGAAATTTTCCGGACCGAGCTTGGACAACTAATATATTGTCCGACAGTTAACGAGTCGGACATGGGCTCGTCCGATAACAAATTCGGTCCGAGTTCGGATGTCAAAATGTCTGGTCCGGTCCGCCCGATTTACACCTCTATTCGCTCAGATCCAGAGCATAAGCTAGTAAATGGATGTGTGTCTGACATTGGACTTCGTTCCATGTGAATTAAATTGATTGTTATTAATGTATGTCTGTTTGGTGGTGGATTATTTATTCTCTACTTAACACCCTGGTATATATTAATAGTGATTGATCGCATGGCGTGAATTGTCAATGTGGCACGCCAAGATGCAACTGATCAAGGCTTTTGTTGAAAAGCAGGGCCTTGTGGGATGATCAAAGCATAGCCCATTATGGCATTGCTTTGTGTATATCGTGACTTCGCGAGCATCACACCTCGGTATGAGTCAAAAAGGGGATATGGACCGTAGGGAGTGCACACGTTTCTTTCTAGCTAGAAGTGGTGTCAGTGCTTAAACTGGCTGGCATTTTACTTATGAGGATGATGGATTTCGAGGCGCCTTGGATTTATATAGGCAGTTAGTGGTCATACTATAGGTTCAAAGGAACCGGGAAGCGTGTGTTCAGGCATAACTAATCCGCTGCCGATAGGCGGGGACCGGCCCTACCGCTCCAAGGGTTCACTGCGGGGGATCCTGAGGCATATGCTAGAGTGTCTCGAATCGGAGAGGAGCTTGCCCCTAGCCTCGACTCATGATGGAAATCCAATTTCCAATACGACCTTGCGGTTTTGATTTTAGAACTAGTATGGCGACATGATATATGGTACCCATGCCATCTATGATTAATACATTATGATTGAAATTGTTTTTGAAGACATATATACACTAATGATAATATCAAATCCGTTTTTATCGTATCAAGCATCTTTTGACCATTATAAGGTAAAACCCTATCCTCCGGTTTGCATTGCATTGTGTGATGGGACTTGGGCTTATAATGGTTTCATTTTTTCCAAAAAGCATTGCATTGTTTAACGTTTTACTTTATTTTATGCACTGGCAATCCAATGGAGTAAACCCATTCCGCGTTAGCGGCATGGTCCTGTGATTAGCCTTATTATTAGATAGTTAAGTTAGATTTCTCATACCAGTCTCATGACTGACCTGTAGTTTGTTTCACTGGCAAACTCGGGTGCCCATATTTTCCACACGGGTAGTCGAGTAGCTTTTTGCAGATATATTTACAGGGTCCTGGCTCACAGCTGAAGCGGTATTCGGAAAGCTCTGTACCCGTGTATTCCTTTCAGTTGTATATTTATATTATTTTTCCGCTGCTATTTAAATGTAATTTAAAACTCTGATATTATTGTATTTCTATTGTGTAATAAGTATTCATACTCTGTTATATTCTTGTACTCTGATGTAATTGTTGTAATCAGCAATAAAATGTTCTTCAGTTTATGTTCCGTTATGTGTTGTTCTCAAAGCAATCCAGGCTTTCCTTTACTGGGAAGTTTGGGTCATTTCACTATGGTAGCAATCCGTCACTCAGAAACTCGAAAATAGATACAAATGATGTGGCCATCATCATCTGAATTATTTTCTAGCGACTGAAGTGATTATATTGCTTTAAAAATTTCAAAATCCTTTTAAAACAATTTTTTATTCAATTCCTTTCAAAATATTTCTTGATTAATTCCAAAACACTTTAGAAATATTCTTTAAATTCCGGGAATCAAATTCCATCTTCTGGTTTTGATTCAATTTCAAATTTTCTCATTTGTATATATTATCCATATACAAATCATATTCAATAATAAGTCACCAAATCTACTTCATTTGATTGTAATAAAAATCAACATATTCATATGTAATAATTCAGAAATTATTCCTTTTATATCAAAATAATTATTTAGGCAAAATTATTCAATTTACCCATTTTAAAACAATACTGTGTCAAATTGCTTTGTTCGAGAGTTTAGAACACCTATCGATGCAGTTGTACATTCTGTATCGACCAGAATTCTTAAACTACTCAACAAACCACTCAACACAACATAAAACAATTTTATATCAAATCTACAAATACGCACTCATATACTCACACTTAAACTCAATCTGAGGTATTACTAACCCCATCTCTATTGAGTTACGCCACAGAGCCAAGGTTACTACTCAACCTTTAGCTCTGATACCAAATGTAATGGCCCAAATTTCCGTACACTTTGAGTCAATTGATAACACCACATGTCCAACCCAAATTGCACAGAAATACGAATCATTAGTAGAAAGAAGTTAGAGGATGAGAAATAGAAAGAAAGAAATATTAGAATAGAAGAAAATGAAGATCACAAACTCACAGCAAAACGAATAAAATATATTAGATAACATAAACTTTGAAATATAATTCAGTAACTTTATATACATACCATCATCAGAGCACAACAGTTATTCCTGGAACAGTTATAAACACCTGTTTCCAGATACAACATAGTACACAGCGGAAAATATAATAGTCTAAAGATAACTAACGAGCCTCCTGCTTCAAACTCCTCCAAGTGAATCTGTAAAATCCCGACTACTTGACTGCCCGTACACATTTGGGGACCCAAGAGTTTAGGGAAAACAAACAAATAAACTCTGGGTCAGTCATGGGAGTGGTGTGAGTAAACTCCAACCATTTGTTTAACTTTCAAAATCCTTTCGAAAGAAATGATAATCGTAAGACTGGTCCACACATAAACACGGATGGGTTTTACCTTAAGATAACCCAAAACATTTTGATATCAAAATCTGGTGATATTATAATAGTGTCTAAATCAAATAAATAGAATCTAGCGAAACGCTTGCATCTCACGCTCCATATATAATATAAAATCGAAAACCGCAGGGCGCTTATTGGAGATTGGATTTCCAACATGACAAGGTATGGAACCACCTTCCATAGTGTATCTCTAGAGGGGATACACTGCGGTTCAACAAGAATGTCTTGCAACCGGGCCCACACATGACCGACCACTCATTTCGCTTGGGTGTATCGAATGTATATCACCAACAGTTGGGATCAGCAACCGTTTCCCGAAAGGGACAGCATTGATAGATTAAAGAAGCAATTGGAATTTATCTAGATAGGTGATTATACATCCTAATGAAAGCGACCCACATAGCAATGCTGCCTGCCCGATTTTTGTCAATTCCCGGTTGTGCGGCTTAGGTTTGAATAATCTTCCAGAATATCTGGCCACCATCCACTTTGAATGCCACATCGTCGGATCCATCGGAAATCACTAATTGATTCCCACAAAAATACTCAGACTGTTAGGCTAAAGAAGTTTCCCTCCTTTGCCACCAACTTCGTACATTTGAAGGAATCAACGTACGTAATCTCTTTGGAAATACCCTGTCAGACACTCGTCCTTACAAGTTGTCCTGGGTCTGGACAAACCGAAGGCACCGTTCTATTAATCCATCTTGGGCAATTTCTACCTAGGGTTAACAGAACAACCCTTGCATTTTACTCCGTCTTCAATTATCTTCAGCATAAGTTGATTCATAACGCTTATACCAATACGGAGTGGTTTTCAGATATTAAATCTGATCCCGGTCTCTCCATATTGACAACGGAGGTATAAAATAAATCAAAACTTTGATAGTCGGTGATTTAACTATCAAAGAAACATCCATACAATCAACGGTCCTATTTCCAAATGGAAATTCTATCGATCAGGCATCAAACAACATTGGGCCCTTTTAAATCAATTCCAGATTATATTATTATTTCAAATTCCTATTTCTCTATCTTTCGTATCCTTTTGAAGCTCGATTCCCCTCTCGATTCTTTGTAAAACATTTCCAATATCTAGTTTCTTTATTTGAGAAAATATCTCTTATTCCAATTAGAAAACCTTTCTATATATATCAACGAATCCTTATTTTCTAAATTCATAAAATATACCGCATTAATATTGGAAAATATTTCCAAATTCCTTTTCTTAATTCCTTGTTGACCAATTCATTTCATTCTCTATACGTAGAAAATATCTCTCATTTTATTGGGAAAAACATTTCAAATTCTTTTAAATTAATGCGATGTTATAAAACATCGTTATTATAACTCTAAACATTAACCAATTATTAACTAACCAGAATGTTATCCAATCTTCACTATCAAACCTTAACCATTCCTCCATCAATCATGAAGTCAATCAAGTTGGGGTATATTTACCTCTCAGACCTTAACTGAACAACATTCTCAACTTTAAAATAGTCAAAACTCACAACTTTAAACTAAACATCGCTTACGAGACTTTTGGATCCAATCTAAGAACATGCTTCTTTTACGGAAAAACTTTGATTATAACAGTAGCGTTATAATCGCTGTTTCCAAATATTTGATTAATAAAACATTACTTTTAACAACAGTGTTACAATCGCTGTTTATAATTATAGAACACTTATTATAACCATAGTGTTAAGGTCGGTGTTTAGATTTACAAAACAGTTATTATAACGGCAGCGTTAAAATTGCTATTTAGATTTACCAAAACATTTATTATGACGGCAGCGTTTAAAATTGCATTTACAAACATTTGGTTTATAAAAATGCAACTTGTATTTATTTATTTCAATAAATAAATAAGTAAATAATTAAATTATTAAATTTGATTCAAACGGAAAGTAAAATAACTACTTCCCTAAATTCGATATAATCGAACTCCAATAAATAATTCCCTCTCGAATAATCTATATTCGATTTACATTCTGAAATTTGGAATAAATCTATCTCTTCCAGGTTAATTCCAATTTCCTTATAATTATTCCCATTCGCAAATTATTTGCTTTTAAATCGTTATTCATTTCAAATATTGATATTATTCCTTAATAGGAATCTAGACTCGTTTATCAATCAACTTGATTTTATTAGTAAATATCATATGCAGGTTCAAACCAAGTTACTTTATATGCCACAACATATTTATACATTCTGTTAATAAAACTACTATTAACACCTTTATGGTTATATTCGTATTTCCTTATTAAATGCATTTATAAGTTGTTCAATTTATAACTTCTGAAATCAGCTTTATTTGATTTCTACAATCCTCTACTCGTTTAAAGGTTCTAATTTAAAAATAATATTAAATTATCTCAAAACGCATAATTTTTTTTTGTTTAAATAGTCATAAGCCTTCAAATATTAGTTTCTTATCAAATTTCATTTAAAATATAGTTTTACACTAAATATAGTTTAAATGTCTTTTCTAACATAAATTGCTTTAACAAGATTCGACATTTGTCGAATTTCTAAATATAAATCACTTGGATTTATCTATATTCCGATCTTTAGAATAAAACTCATTGTTTCCTTCGAAAACGATTTTTCACTTCCCTTCTCATTCAAATTTCCATTTGAATTTATTTTTCCCAACTCAAATCTTTTTTTTCAACAACTGCGTTTAACTTTAAATATTGGTGTCAACACTGATTTCCATTTTGCTTATATTAATTCAACTTCAATTTATATGTTAATCTATCCTATGATAATTATTTCATTTAATTTATAGACATTGTTATAATCAGTTTCTTCTTCAATCCACATAAACAAGTTTCTATTTCAAGTTCACTTGAAATTTAAATTTAAATTTTGGAAATACTTTCTTTTTTAAAAAAAAACTCAAACTCTTTTCTACATTATAAAATATTCTACAGTATTATTTATAGGGCCAATGTAATTCAACATAACCTAACAATCACAGTATATATATATATGTATGTATATATATCACAGCAGATATCACAACAAATGACAACAATAATATAAATGTTGAGGAATCCAGTTGGATCCCTCCAACCTGTTTCCCTGCATCCACAGATGTTAATCGACATCAATAATAAAATTTTAAACCAATGTGTAACACCCCGTATTTTCTGTGAACGTATAAGTAACAAATCAGAGGATAATTAATTTTTAAAATAACAATCAAGGGAAACGGGTTGCGCCATTGCGTTCATCTCGGAATTCTGCTTGGAAACGAGTCCAAGTTTGCAAGAATCGGAGTCCGTATGAGGGAGATATGACCCTCCGAAGTTTCAGGAATTTTCAGAATCGAAAACAGCTCGAAATTCAAATTCAAAATTCAAATTCAAACCCAGAAGCGGGCTGGGCGGGAAATTTCCCGCCCAGGACCCAGGTCGACTAGGTAGTCGACCCCCCCCCCCCCCCGACCAGGTCGATTGGGGAGTCGACTGGGTAGTCGACCCCCCCTGACCAGGTCGACTGGGTAGTCGACCTGGGGGTCGACCTGCTCCCGAAATCCAGTTTTTGAACCTGGTTCGTTCTGATGTATTTGGTCACGTTTTCTGCCTAGGTTCGTCCGCCTAACCCTATATAAACAGCCCTCTAGCCTCATTCTCTCTACACCATTTCATTCTGCTTATACTCTGCCTCTGTTCTAATTAAATAAAATAATGGCGTCGCTACTCTGCTGAAATCTGAACTAGGACTAAAGCACCTTCTTCCAACCTGATTAGAATTAAAAGCTAAATCAAATCTCAAATCAGAGTTTAGAGCTACGACAACAATTAAAGAAGAGTAATTCAGCCTTTCTGCATCAACACCAGTTTATTTCCTTTCTTAAACCACGAAAGGCAAGTACAGTTATTTTCCGATATAAACGTTAATTCTGATTGTGACATGAATTGTAAATCTGGATCTGAGGTTATATCTGTTCTGTTCTGATCTATTTTATTCTGTATCTCTTCTTCTTTCTGTTCTATAGCCAGGCTACTACGAGCCTGCGCCAATCTCCTAAGAGATTAATGCACGAACGCTAAAATGTTTGGGACAAATAATGAATGTGGCATAATTGGACATGGCTAATCTGTGATTGATTTAAGAAAAAGGACATAGGTTGTAAACTAGATTTAGATCTATGCATATTCTGTGAATTGGAAGAAGAGGAACCATGGTATGTTAACATGTGACTTGAGACATTGGATATAACGCATATTTTGAATTAAGATCTGTTATAACTAGATTGTTGGGCATATTGTTTATATAACAATTCATGATTTGAAAGAGAATATGACTTAGGTGTGAAGATCTATATTAAGATTTGATAACTATCAAATGTGAATAACACCTAAGTAGGAGATTTTTGAACATATGACATGCATTGAAATCGAAGGCTATATTTGGTATAATTTATATGTGAATCTTTTGTACTAGGCAAGTTGAACTAAATTGGGACATGTAAATTATGACCATAATCTGTGACATGTAAATTCAATGCAAACGTGGGGTATATGTGAATCATGACAACTATTTAGGCATGCAAACTTAGGCCAAATTTATAATTAGGCAAGATATGTTTGTGAAACTTTAAGGAATGATTAAATCTGTTATATTTGCCTAATTTGCTAGTTCTGCTATATTTGCCTAATTTGCTAGTTCTGTTATATTGCCTTTCTGTTATATTGCTTAATCTGCTAGTTCTGCTCTACTTCCTAGTCTGCTAGATTTGTTCATCTGCCAAATTTGTCATCTGCTAAGTCTGTTGAAAATGCCAAATCTGCTAAACTAGATCTATTGAGATGCCTAATCTGTTGTCTGCTAAATCTGCTAGTTTGCTTAATCTGCTAAATCCATTTGGTCGCCTAATCTGCAAAATCTGTTATCTGCTATATCTGTTGAGTTGGTATAATTAGTCTGTTATTGACATAATCTGGACTGGCTATAGTTATGAATAATTGACATGTATATTAGGCGTGGGTATAAATGGTAAATCATTAATTAATTGGCCGCAAAGATAAACATGGCTAACTCGAGGTTAGAATGAGTTTGCGGCGTAATTCTGCCCGGAACCGCCCGACATATTCCAGTGGCCGCAAACAATAGGTTCTAATGTGAGAAGTTAGTCATAACGTGCTTGAAACCCGAGGTTAGACTCAGTTTGCGACAGAAACCTGCCCGGAACCAACCGGCCTAACCAGTAGCTGCAAACTGTCAGTCTAATGTGAGAGGTCTGGGCATTAATATTTAATTAATGAAAATCTGAGATAAATATGATGTCTAAAACGTGTTGGGTGGGTAAGGTTAAACCAATTGGACCAATGAATCTGATAAACCCGTTTCGTGAATCTGTAGGCCCAATACAAAGTTAGACAATCTGTAACCGGTTAATCTGTAACCAGTTAATCTGTAAGTCTGTTAATCTGTAACCAGTTAATCTTTAAGTCTGTTAAATCTGTATATCTGATCCGTTAGTCTGAAAACTTGTCTGTGAACTAGTTGATCTGAATTTTGTATGTCTGAACTTGTAAACAAGATAATATGAAATCTGTTAGCCTGGGGACACAAGGATAGGAAGGGAATTACTTGTGTCATCTGTTGTTTGGGACCCATATTAGTCAGTAACCCTTTCTGGTATCAAAACTTTGACCCAACAGTAGGTAGGGTCCGGGCACGCTTACTGAACTAATTATAAGCGGTTCATTCTGATAATTGCGAGGGGTGTTGATGGTGCGTTCCAACCGGGTCATGTGCGTGCATGGATCCCGGTCTGCCTCTGAGGATGTAAGACGCCGTGACATCTGTAAATAGGTCTGTGCCAATTGGTTGTCACTTTAGGGAGTGATACACCCTACTGTGGGGCCGACACAGGGTATTTATGTATTAGGGAGCCGATCGCTTGGGGTAGGGTTTTATGGTACACTTAGTTATGTCTGTTTCTGTTGGTACAGTCTGTTTCTGTTGGATGGCAACACCTGTCTGTTTCTGCGTGGTACCGTCTGTTCGGGTGGTAAAGGCCCAATTACTAGTGTACACCTAATGCTATATTCTGTTTCCGTAGGGATTAATCTGTTTCGGTTCGGGTGGTAAAGGCCCATTATCTGCATTTTGCTTCTGTCTGTTTCTGTTCGGGTGGTAAAGGCCCATTACTAGCACGGAAATTATTCTGTACCCGTTTCTGTATCAGTTTAGACATTAGGGTGACACCTAATTCTGTTATACTAGTATTAGTGCAGAGAAGTGTAAAGAAATAGCTCATGTCATTCTATTCTTCTGTAATATCCGCTACACCTGTTACTATTGTCTCTCATCCAGTTTTATTTTCATGTCATGTTATTATTATCTGTTCATAACTGAAAATCACTGGACTTGCCAGACTTTTTGTCTGACCCTTGTTGTTTCGCCTCCTTTCTTCCGTTCCCCCCCCAGGTTTTGTAGAAGGGAGTACTCTAGCTCGATCCAGATTTCTTCCGCTTGAAGTGCTTAAAGTATGGCTTGTCTTCTTCTGTGGGGATTATGATTTTAAACTATGCATTTTGAAGGCTTTTGTACAAGACTGATATTTTGTACCTGAATTCTGATATTGTGATTTGAAAGGATGTAACCAAGCTTATTTCGGTTTCTGTTGTAATAAAGTTATAAATTTTTCAAGTACTGTTTTATCTGTCTTGTAAGTTTTTGTTCTGTTTACTAAAATGCTCCACCAAAGTTAAGGCATTCCCTTTGTGAGTGACCTTAACAGAGGTGGGGTGTTACACTTGGTATCAGAGCTGAAGGTTACCAGATTGGGTAAAGTTTTTGAAAACTATTTTAAAAAAAAAGGTTTTGAAAGGAAATATTTTCAAAAATAAAGCTTATTTTGAAAAACATAATCCCCAAGAGCCATATACCTTTCCTTCAGTCCTTTTTGTAATTGAATCTTTCCTTTTTCGTTTCAGCATGTCTGAAGCATCTGAGATACCAGAGGGTGTTCATGTACCCGGTTGGTTTCGTTAATATCTTGAGGCTAGGATCGCCGCCGCAGGTCCAGCAAATGATCCCCCTCCTCCACCCCTTCCTCGTGCAATTTCTTTCTCAAAGATCTGTAGAGATTTTAGGGCCATGGGTGGAAAGGATTTCAAGGGAACTGAATCATTCGTAGAAGCGAGGAACTGGCTCAAAGAAACTGAGGATCTATTCGTTATCTTCGAAGTGGACGATAGGCAGAAGGTACAGTTGGCGGTATGGCTGCTCAAAGACGAAGCTTCCTATTGGTGGGAAGTCACTAACGCCGAGAGGCCGGTTGAAACATGGATGGATTTTAGAACAAGGTTTGAGACAAAATTCCTCTCGCAAGATGAACGAAGTCTACAACTAGAAAAGTTCTTATCTCTTAAGCAAGGAAGTATGACGGTCAAGGAATACGTCAACCAGTTCAACCAACTGGCTAGGTTCGGATTGGATTTAGTCAACACTCAGCATAAAAAGGCTCTCCGCTTTGTTAAAGGATTGAACGAGCCACTGCACAGCCTAGCCATGACCCATGTACCTATGGGAGCGACTTACGAGAAATTGGTGGACATGGCACTACTGCACGAGGAAGACAAGGGCCCGAAAGAGACAAAGAAGGAAGAACCACAGAATAAGAAAGCATGGCCCAAAAAGGAAACACAAAAGAAGGATGATAAGTCTGAAGATAAGAAGGGGAAAAAGTGCTTTACTTGTGGAAGCTCGACTCATCTGAACAAGGATTGCAGAAAAAGGAAGGGCACTTGCTTCAACTGTGGTGAGATGGGACACTTCACTAGGGACTGCCCGAAGAAACGAGGGCAAGGGCAGAGGGCAGAACCCACTTCTGGAGGACAGGCGAATGCTCAAGGGACTGGTAGATAGGGTAGAAATAAGAAATGTAGAAGGTTTAATTTTCTTATCTGATTTTTGAGTTAAAACTCTTTCTGATTCTGGCATTTTGATTCTGTAATCGATACTCTGCACTTTAATACTAGTATTGTTTCTGATTCCGTTGTAGACTCAAACCCCTAAGAGTTAGGACTCATCTGTTTGTGATAGATTGGGGGATTGAGAGATATCTGTGTTAGGCGTCAAGTAGGACGCATACATTCTGGTTTTTATCATGCTTAATTCGGTAATCTGATCTGTACCAGTATTCTGTAAATATCTGAATATTTTTGATAAGGTTAAGATATCCAGTTTTGACATTGTCTAAAGAGGGTAATCCTCTGGGTGTCAATCTGATGTTGGTTTCGGTCTTTGGGGCCGATACTTAGGGAAATTATTCCCTCAACCATGGTCTAAGGGGAACCAAGTTTTTGTTTTATCTGTACTCGCTTCCATCATTCGACTGTATCCTATCGATCGAATCTTCGAACTTTAGGTAGAAACTAATGGGTGTAAACATGTGTTTGAGACATGTTATGTTTGATGGTTGCAAGTGGATGCAAGTGGTTGCTAGTGGTTGCTCATGGATGCATATACACACACTAGGCACTAGATCGGCTCGAAAACACTCTCATACTGCATATGGATGTGTGAGCACTTTCAAATTTTGTGGATGCAAAATGATTGACTCAGCACATGGATGTTGCATATGACTGAATGGTTGTGCACTCATATAGAAATGATATGTATCGAGTAGGAAAATTGCATACATGTTGGACTCATGGCACTGGCATAATTCGCATTAAGGAGGTCAACTGAATCAGTGGACCGCCTGATCTTTGCATTAGATAAGGAACATATACACATACTTTTGCATATGTTCATACAACATTAGAAGTTTCTAAGGACAATGGACGCCAGTGATTGATGATTGAGTAGATGGATGTTGGATGGTAGGACACATTCTTCTTAACTTGAAGATTTCGGGGACGAAATCCTTTAAGGAGGGGAGAATGTAACACCCCGTATTTTCTGTGAACGTATAAGTAACAAATCAGAGGATAATTAATTTTTAAAATAAGAATCAAGGGAAACGGGTTGCGCCATTGCGTTCGTCTCGGAATTCTGCTTGGAAACGAGTCTGAGTTTGCAAGAATCGGAGTCCGTATGAGGGAGATATGACCCTCCGAAGTTTCAGGAATTTTCAGAATAAAAAACAGCTCGAAATTCGAATTCAAAATTCGAATTCAAACCCAGAAGAGGGCTGGGCGGGAAATTTCCCGCCCAGGACCCAGGTCGACTGGGGAGTCGACTGGGTAGTCGACCCCCCGACCAGGTCGACTGGGGAGTCGACCCCCCCCCCACCCCCCCTGACCAGGTCGACTGGGTAGTCGACCTGGGGGTCGACCTGCTCCCGAAATCCAGTTTTGGAACCTGGTTCGTTCTGATGTATTTGGTCACGTTTTCTGCCTAGGTTCGTCCGCCTAACCCTATATAAACAACCCTCTAGCCTCATTCTCTCTACACCATTTCATTCTCCCTATACTCTGCCTCTGTTCTAATTAAATAAAATAATGGCGTCGCTACTCTGCTGAAATCTGAACTGGAACTAGGACTAAAGCACCTTCTTCCAACCTGATTAGAATTAAAAGCTAAATCAAATCTCAAATCAGAGTTTAGAGCTACGACAACAATTAAAGAAGAGTAATTCAGCCTTTCTGCATCAACACCAGTTTATTTCCTTTCTTAAACCACGAAAGGCAAGTACAGTTATTTTCCGATATAAACGTTAATTCTGATTTTGACATGAATTGTAAATCTGGATCTGAGGTTATATCTGTTTTGTTCTGATCTATTTTATTCTGTATCTCTTCTTCTTTATGTTCTATAGCCAGGATACTACGAGCCTGCGCCAATCTCCTAAGAGATTAATGCACGAATATTTAATGTGAGAGGTCTGGGCATTAATATTTAATTAATAAAAATCTGAGATAAATATGATGTCTAAAACGTGTTGGGTGGGTAAGGTTAAACCAATTGGACCAATGAATCTGATAAACCCGTTTCGTGAATCTGTAGGCCCAATACAAAGTTAGACAATCTGTAACCGGTTAATATGTAACCAGTTAATCTGTAAGTCTGTTAATCTGTAACCAGTTAATCTGTAAGTCTGTTAAATCTGTATATCTGATCCGTTAGTCTGAAAACTTGTCTGTGAACTAGTTGATCTGAATTCTGTATGTCTGAACTTGTAAATAAGATAATCTGAAATCTGTTAGCCTGGGGACACAAGGATAGGAAGGGAATTACTTGTGACATCTGTTGTTTGGGACCCATATTAGTCAGTAACCCTTTCTGGTATCAAAACTTTGACCCAACTGTAGGTAGGGTCCGGGCACGCTTACTGAACTAATTATAAGCGGTTCATTCTGATAATGGCGAGGGGTGTTGATGGTGCGTTCCAACCGGGTCATGTGCGTGCATGGATCCCGGTCTGCCTCTGAGGATGTAAGACGACGTGACATCTGTAAATAGGTCTGTGCCAATTGGTTGTCACTTTAGGGAGTGATACACCCTACTATGGGGCCGACACAGGGTATTTATGTATTAGAGAGCCGATCGCTTGGGGTAGGGTTTTAGGGTACACTTAGTTCTGTCTGTTTCTGTTGGTACCGTCTGTTTCTGTTGGGTGGCAACACCTGTCTGTTTCTGCGTGGTACCGTCTGTTCGGGTGGTAAAGGCCCAATTACTAGTGTACACCTAATGCTATATTCTGTTTCCGTAGGGATTAATCTGTTTTTGTTTCGGTTCGGGTGGTAAAGGCCCATTATCTGCATTCTGCTTCTGTCTGTTTATGATCGGGTGGTAAAGGCCCATTACTAGCGCGGAAATTATTCTGTACCCGTTTTTGTATCATTTTAGACATTAGGGTGACACCTAATTCTGTTATACTAGTATTAGTGAAGAGAAGTGTAAAGAAATAGCTTATGTCATTCTGTTCTTCTGTAATATCCGCTACACCTATTACTATTATCTCTCATCCAGTTTTATTTTCATGTCATGTTATTATTATCTGTTCATAACTGAAAATCACTGGACTTGCCAGAATTTTTGTCTGACCCTTGTTGTTTCACCTCCTTTCTTCCGTTCCGCCCCCCCCAGGTTTTGTAGAAGGGAGTACTCTAGCTCGATCCAGATTTCTTCCGCTTGAAGTGCTTAAAGTATGGCTTGTCTTCTTCTGTGGGGATTATGATTTTAAACTATGCATTCTGAAGGCTTTTGTACAAGACTGATATTTTGTACTTGAATTCTGATATTGTGATTTGAAAGGATGTAACCAAGCTTATTTCGGTTTCTGTTGTAATAAAGTTATAAATTTTTCAAGTACTGTTTTATATGTCTTGTAAGTTTTTGTTCTGTTTACTAAAATGCTCCACCAAAGTTAAGGCATTCCCTTTGTGAGTGACCTTAACGGAGGTGGGGTGTTACACAATGTGACATGTCACAGTAAAGAGGATTAATAATCGATCAATGGTTTATATATAACTAGATCAACCAATTTTACCAACCATTCATCCAAACAACCATCACACAGTATAAAATTACTATAAATAAATTTAAAACTCGTTTATATAAAAATATAAACGAAGCAGAGTTAGTGAGGTTACTCACCTGGTTTTGCAGTTGACGATTCTGCTTTTGTTTCCATTTAAAATCAAATGAGCTTTTGATTTCATTACAGCATTCCAGCGGCTTTGTTCTCCGCCATGCTACTACCATCACGTAGACCTTGGCGTTATGATTCCAACGTGACTGGTTTGGTCCGATTCTGTTCACATATAAATAAAATATCTGCGTTATATTTTTTGATTCAACTTAAGGATTATTTTAATTTACTAATTATTTACATTTTAATCCCCTAATTACCATTTAACTAGTTTACCACGTTAATACCTTAGCCTTCTTCTCCTTAGTCTAGCTCAAACCCATTTACTTTTTTTTTCAAACGCCACCACTGTTTTTCCTTTAAGTCTTCTTCCCTACAGGTGCAAAACCGTAAACTTCAATTGCTATTTTCACTACTTCGTCCTTCACATCCCCTGAACGCCACACCTGAACTGTTCATTGCTACCAGGGTCTTGACCGATCGCGCACACCCTATAGTGCCACATGCAAACAAGCATACTACCAAATCCATCGAAACGTTGCTATTCAATGCTAGCTTCCCACGTTTAACTTACATAGCCTGCTTTTGAAAAATTCCATTTAATGGTATACGATTTAAAATAAGTTAGTAATCTTATTAAATTAATTAACTATATACAAATCGTTATTACGTGTTAATTAACTCACGCAATCCTCCTTCTTCCCTTCTAAAATATGGTGACTTTCTGAACCAAAACACCCATCACAGCACGTCCTCTCTCCTCCTAACTTCCCTTTTTTTCCTTCTTGTTCAAACGACAAAAGCTAATGTTCCCCACAACGATCTTTACCTTCTGTTGACTGCCAACACTGCTTCCAGAAATTCAAAACAAATTACCAACCTCACCACAAATTCAAACAGCACTTCGGAACCCCAGTTAAACGAACTGCTTCTCTTTCCCCTACCCTAATTCATGCATAAACAGTAAAGTGTTATTACACCCATTCACCTCGTTGAAAACTCCTCCTGGCCATCCCCATCATTCACAGTAAAACCCATATATTAACTTAATTAACCATCGTTAGAGCATTTAATCCATCTTTTAGGCTGTAAAAATCACGGGATTAGCCCACCTGCAATACGCACAACTTCAACCCATCCACCGCACCGTCGCCGTCTACAATAACCGGACCCCACATTGTGCTCTGCGCCTTCCTGAACCCAACTTCAGCAACAACCATACTAGGTCGAGGATGCTTAAAAATGTGCAAACCCAGTACGCTGGAAACCTCCTCAACTTCCGGCCATCGCCAATCACCATCCATCGCCAAAATCAATTACCCTAGCTCGGTTGAAATGAACAGGAGCGAGCTTGTTACCGCCGAACAAAATTTAGACAAAGGAATTTGAGGTAGGAGGAATTAGGGTGCCAACGAACCACAATTTGATCAATTTCATGTAGATTTTAATTTTCAAAGTCACGATTTTTTTCTTTTGTTAACACTTTACTGGAAGAGGAATTTTCGGTTTAGGGAAGAATGGGACTGAGAATATTGGGGCTTAGGGATTGTGAAGCACAGGTTATTTTATAGGGGAAAGAAAATGATAATTTATCGGATTTCTTTATAGTGGCCATTTTCATTGTTCACTGAAGGACGAGCAAAGGGAAACGAAAATGGGTGTACGTGTATTTAAAGATGAACACGGCAAGTAATAACTTGGCATGCACGGCTGTCCAAGAGTTTGGCACCCACGGCATGTAATAACTGCAGCTTTTAGGAAATAGTAGGCTTGTACTTTAATTAATTTTTCTTTTCTTTGTCGGCAAGGAGTTAAATTACAACAGTTTGGCATTGTACAGAAATTTTGGGGCTAATGCGTGTTCATGGTAGAAAGGACACTGTTGCTCCAAGATAGAGCATAGAGCCGAAGGTTTGAAATTACATTTCTGGGTTTATGGACATTATTTTGTCTCATGTGAGTTTGCTTTTGACTTCTTTTTGAACTGAACAGTCATATTGTTAAGAACAATGACATATATACTACTAAAAAATGATATTACCTACTCAAATAATTCATTCAAAAATAGCCGTTAATTGCTTTTAATTTCTTAACAAACTAACTCAACCTACCGAGATTTTGGATAGGGATACGCTGGAATTTCACAAAGAATTTTGAAGACATTTCGACAGAGATTTATATGATTTGATGTTTCCTTCTTTTATAAATTGTCTCACAGTTCCGGTTTCCAATCAAAATACTATAACTGACATTTTTAATTTTATTCCATTATTTATTAATTAAATATTCTAAATAATTGATTTCAAGTCATTTGAATCTCCAAATTACCATTTAAATAATTAAAGAAATTAATTATATGATCGCTAAAAATCCAGGATGTTATAATTAGGCCCCAAAAGCATATAAAAAGATAGACGATAGATATGAAGTGATTATAACCTAATAGGAGTGACCCACAAAGCCCTATCATATGTTCTTGCTTTAGTCATTTTCCAGGTGATGAGGCTAAAGGTTACGTGTTTACCTTATAAATAGCTAAATAATTTGGAATGCTAAAACTACCTTCCGAGGAGATATGAAATGCTAACATTCGTCCATACAAGTTCTTCTAAGTCTAAATGAAACCAAATTACTCCATCTTCAATAATTTTCACAATACATTTCTAGTTCGAAACACATTAATCGGATTGAAGTGGTTTCAAACTACTATGTCTGCCCCATCTCTTCTAAATGGCAATCAAACTTTACACCTAAATTTGATAGTTATTTGACTATCAAGTATATAAATAATGATCATCCACAGATATATTTCCCATAATAATCACCAAGCCTCTTCAAAATGAATTTTTCATTTACAAAATTTTATTTTAGAATATTTATTTAAAATATTTGTATACTTATCTCACAACCTAAGTATATTTCCAAAACCTTATATTTTCAGTACTTAGAAAATATATTCGCAACTTATATTATTAATAATTATGTTCAAAAAGCGTTATATTGTTTTCCGAATCATATCTAAAGTACCAAATAAGGCGATCTTAAAAAGAAACGGATATAAGAATAAATCTAAACACAATTTCTGATCTGGGATTAAATGTGGAACAAATGTCCATACCACTGTATTTAAGAAGATATAATTTGGGAGAATAAAATCGCAATTCCTTTTATAAATCTTTTAGATAAACCCTTTTATAAAATATCTTATTAGATAAATATTCATATTTATAAAGCCCTTTTTAGGTAAATTTTTTTATAAAAATAGTTTATAATTATTTAAATGATTTATTGCTCTCAATATATAAGTAAGAAATGATTACTTAAACCCATGTCAAAAGAGTAGCCTACTATTATTAGATAATAAAAGCTCTTTTTTACAACTTATAGAGAAATAATGTCTTCTCTTAAATAAACATTGATAAAAATAAATTACTTTACTTTAAAACAACCTTAATGGATGATAAAAAATTCTTCAAACCGTTATAAGTAATGGTTATTACATTGTAAGCAAATTAAATAATTAGTCGTTGTTTTTAAATAGTGATATTAATTTATTAAATCCTTATCAGGAACATGGTAACTGATTTCCGTTTAACAATGTAAATTGTTAATTTAAAAACCATTGTTTATAAACCAAATAATATACTTAAAACAATGTTAATAAGATATAATTTTACTTCAAATCTTATTAACAAAGAAATAATTTAACTTCTACATAACTAATTATTTACTATTAAATCTTTATTTAAATAACAATTAAGTAAAAATTTATTGTAAAATAATTGAAAACAATTTCAGATTTATTTTTTTGGCACAGCCGATGGGCTGAGTAGACCCCTACCTCTTTATTGATAGACCAAAGATGATTACAAGGGATACAAAGAAAGAGAACAAGTAAAAAAGAACAACATAGCAACAAGGCCTATCAACCATCAAAGGAAATAAAAAGGAAGAAAAAACAAGAATAAAAAACAAAACACAAAGGTGAGAAACAAGACCAAAAAACCAACGACAGCAAAATCATGTTAAGTTTCCCGGATTAAGAGTGAAGCCGAGGGCACTCAATCCCTCTCTTATTTCATGTAAAATGTGCCTTTTTATTTGCAAAGTTATCATGGCTTTCACAGGGTTGAAGATAAGGTCATTCCTAGCTTGTCAAACCATATATATGAATTTTTTGGTACAAAAGAAAATTGTTTGGCTATTTAATTGCCACACATGATCTCCTTGTGCAAGAAATCCCATTCGAGAAGGTTATCATCAAAAACACAAGTCCTTCCCATGGAGTTCATGACATCGCTCCATAAATCATGTGTAACCTTACATTCAAAATACAAATGATCCACATTCTCAGGTTCCTCTTCACAAAATCCACAATAAATCGGGACAATGTTGCCTATGCGGACCAATTTTACTTTAGTGAAGAAAGCATTGTTAATAACTTTCCACATGAAGAAAATTTCTTTAGCGTTGTTATCTCTACACCACATCATTTTGTGCTATCTACAAAAAGCATTTCTTTAACCCTGATTAAAGTATTATAGACGTTTTAAATTTTGAAACTCTCACCTAGACAATTCCACAAAATTTTAGTAGTGTTAGACCCTAAGCATTGCATTGAATTTATCTTGTTCCAAGTGTTGGAAATATTCTTATTCGAAGAGCTAGGTAGAACAAACAAATTATCACAGATAGTGCTAAAAACAGATGCATTATTTTGAACACCAAACTGAGAAATTTAATGAGAAGGTAGAGTATTCCACAAAATGATGCCAAAACACACCTAAGGGTCATCCCAAAAGCTGATGTTGTCATAATCATTAGGACCATACTTGATGTTAGGAAGTAAATCTTTTCTAAGTTTAAGGATGTTGTTCCATGCCCAGCTCAAATTTTGAGGGACATCCATAGTCCAGAAGTTCTTAGCTTTGATGACATGTTTATATAAACAGTTAACTCAAGTACTATCCTTCTTGTTTATAAAATTATCCATGTGTTTAACAAAGGCAGCTTTGTTCCATATAGAAGTATTATATATTCCTAAACCCTCTCTTTTAATAGGTTTTTCAATGCAAGAAAATGAAATATTGGAAATATATTTAGAGCGAGTGTTAACTTTCCAAAAAAATCTCATGAAAGTTGTTTAATCGTCTTAAGCAGCTTTTAGGGAAGAATTAACGTGTGGGCCCAACAGACATGCATAGAAAAAGCAATAGATTTGATAAGTTTTAATTTACCAACCTGGCTTAGCATTTTATTTAACCAACATTCCAACTTTGTAGTGATTTTCTCATACAAAAGAATGCACTGGTTGCGGTTATCCTAGATGTCGCAAATAGCAGACCAAGGTAAGTGATTATGGAATGATTGGTACTTAAGCCAGCAAGGTCATGTATTTGTGAGAAGAATTCAGTGTTAACACCACCAAGGATATTTCAGTTGTCAATATTCACTTGCAAGCCAGTCACAACATGGAATTTGTCAAGAGTGCTCATGATGTTAACCATGGTTCGGGGATCAGGCTTGCAAAAGATGGTTAGATCATTAGAAAATAACAAGGATGTAATTCTCGGATTCTTGCATTTCGGGTGAATATTGAAAACTTTTAGTTGAACCAACTCATCAACCTTTTCAGTGAGTAATTCCATCACTATGATATATATGTACGATGACATTGGATCACCTTGTCTAATCCCTTGTTTGTTCCTAAAATATCCAACATCAGATCCACTAATGTTAATAGAAAAATGGATTGATGACATACATGTATGTATCCAAGTGATGATGTTGAGGGGAAGTTCATATAGCTCATTTTCCTGATCACAGAATTCCGCTATAGATAATCAAAAGCTTTCTTGATGTCCAACTTTAACAAAGCTCTTAGAGAAATATTCTAACTTTTATAACCTTTAAGGAGTCCCATGAGCTAGTAAAATATTATCCAAAATACTCCTATTATGGAGAAAAACTGACTGGTTTGGGGATGTGACTTTTGGCTAAACATATTTGAGTCTGCTAAAAAGATTTTAGTGATGCACTTGTAAACGGTGTTGCAACAAGAGGTAGGTCTAAAGGCATGAACATTGTTGGCACTATTAGCTTTGGGAACTAATGTAATGACACTGCTTTTTTATTAATTCATAATCTTAACATTTTTGATAAATGTTAAAATAGCTTTGCATAAATCATTGCTCACAATCTCCCGGCAACGAGTAAAGAAGGTGGCATCAAAACCATTTGATACACCACAAGAGGACTTGTTTAAGGAGAAAAGAACCTCCTTAATTTCATTAACTGTGATCAAGGAGCTAAGTTGGTCAAAGTCATTTTGATTTATTTTAGGCAGTAGCATGGGATTAATGTCATTAACACAAGGGGTAAAATTGGTTTCATTCCCAAAGGCAGCCGAGAAGTTGAATAAAAGCATTTTGCAGACCACTATGAGTGTCTTGAAAATTGCCATTCATATCATTAATACTAGTGATGTTCTCTTTATTGTGTTTAGCTTTGAGAGCAGAATGGAAAAATGTTGTATTCCTATCACCTTCTTCATTCAGATAAATAATTATTAATTTTAATACATGATTAATAAATAAATTTATTTTATTTTATTTTTTGGTAAGGCCGACTGGTTTTTAAAGTGATCTGTAACACACTTATTATTAAACAAATATTGTGGGACCCGCACTTAACTAACGAGTAGCATGTATGAAATTAGTTATGATTTGAGTTTAGTTGAATGTTAATTTGTATCAAATATGTTGGATAAACTGAATAAAATAATGTCATGTGAATGTTTTGATAAAAATGTCGGAATACTTATTCCATAATTTTGGTTTATAACAACAAATATACTTGCATGAAATAACTCAAGTCCAGTTATCAGTTCATTTCATGAATGCACATGACATCATTCTCTAGAACATTCATTGTAAAAAAGTCCACTAAACATTCAAAAATTAAAACTATTCCAGTCCTGAGATTTCTCAATAATTCATCAAAATTTGGCTTTTGAATTTGATGTTATGCATATTTTTACTCAATGTGCATGTCAATAATTTCCTTTGCATATTTGCAACATTCTTCATCATAAATATAATTTCCAAAGTGATTACGATTACAATCCAATAGGCAACTGTACTACCATCATTGCACAACTATAATGTGCGATTTGAAATAGATATCTCAATCCAACGTAATGTTTCTATTAGAAACATCAAAATATGAGTGGTACCATTCATCAAAATCAAAATCATCATGGTGTCGTCAAAATAAGACTCGCTCAATGTAGCATAGAGACAAAATACATATAAATATAGTTATAAATAAATAAAATTGTTTGATTATTAATGAATATTAGGTTGATGATGTTTGTATATATAATTTGTTAGACAAAAGTCAAAACCAGTCAAACCTGTATACTCTTACAACTTTTAACCTTTATCTTCTTCATTTCAACCATTAAGCTTTTCAGCAACTCAGTAGTAGCAACTTTTATCTTTTGTGTTTATGTCTAAAAAAAGGGTGTATACTTCATTCATTATCCATGATCCTGTTAAGATATACTTTATGATTTCCTCTGTGTAGTTAAGCTGAGAAGTGAAGTGCAGTAAAAACAATTAACAGATAGATGAAAATAACAAGCAGCAACACAAGAGATTTGTTTACGCGGAAAACCGAATGAGGGAAAAACCGTGGGACTAAAAGTCCAACTCTTCCACTATAATATGATAGTAGGATTACAAGAACTCACCACAAATATATGATGGTTTTTTTTGTATATCTCTCACACTCTTATATATATATATATATATATATATATATATATATATATGTATGTATGTATGTATGTATATATGTGTGTGGAATACAAAAGGTTCTCACAAAGCTTGTTGTGGCTTTCAAACTTCTTCCTGGAAATAATGTTTCCATGTGACTTGTAACAGCCCGCACCTCCGTTCACGCAAGATATTGTCCCCAACTTAGCCACCGTATAGGTGTGGGGTTTTGTTCCTCAAAAGGCCTCGGCGTTAGTAAGAGATGGGATCTACTATATAAGTACCCACTTCACACAGGCTTCCACGATGTGGGACTTAGGGGTGTTACATTCTCCCCTCCTACAGAGCCCAACGTCCCCGTTGGCTCACAAACACCTCACACAGGCGCTGCGGTCCACACAGGAGCCACAATTCCGGCTGGGTATTGGCTCTGATACCACTGTAACAGCCCGCACCTCCGTTCACGCAAGATATTGTCCCCAACTTAGCCACTGTATAAGTGTGGGGTTTTGTTCCTCAAAAGGCCTCGGTGTTAGTAAGAGATGGGATCTACTATATAAGTACCCACTTCACACAGGCTTCCACGATGTGGGACTTAGGGGTGTTACATGACTATACATAAATATGCATAGAATTTGATGTGTCTACACACCTTTCAAAAATATTCGTTGAGCATTCCAATAAATTAGGAGGGAAACCCAACAAATCTCCCCCTTCTCGACTTAATCAGGGAGCACTTCCATACCAGCATCATCACAACAGTCATCAAAAATTTTTAGTTGGCATGGACTTCGTCAACATGTCTGACCAATTATCATCAATATGAACTTTGTTGAGTTGCAACAACTCTGCTTCCAATATATCTCTAATCCAGTGATATCGAACATCAGCATGTTTCGATCGGGAATGATAGGATGAATTTTTAGTGAGTTGAATTGTACTTTGATTGTCAGAATAGAGATCATAAATTTCTTGTTTTTGGCCTAATTCTAACAAGAAAATTTTCAACCATATCATCTCTTTGCATGATTTTGTAGCTGCAATGAATTCAGCTTCAGTTGTAGACAAGGCAACACATTTTTGGAGCTTAGATTGCCAAGATACAGCTCCCCCCGAAAAAGTAATCAAAAAACCTGATTTCGATTTTATAGAGTCAACATCTCCTGCCATATCTGCGTACTTGTATCCTTTCAACACAGATTTTTCTTTTCCGAAGCACAAATCTTTTGGTTGTTCCTCGGAGATATCGAAATATCCATTTAACATTAGTCCAATGTTGCTTTCCAAGATTTGATAAATGCCGACTCACAACTCCAACAGCATATGGAATTTCTGGTCGTGTACATATCATGACATACATTAAACTGCCAACAACGGAAGAATACGGGACATTCTTCATTTCAGCCCTTTCATTTTCAGTTTTTGGACTCTGTTCCTTACTTAATTTAAAGTGGTTGGCTAGTGGTACACTTACAGGCTTGGCCTTGTGCTTGTTAAATCTTTCAAGAATTTTCTCTATATGTCTTTCTTGCGATAGCCACAATAGTCCCTTGGATCTATCACGAGTGACTTTCATTCCAAGAATCTGCCGTGCTATTCCCAAATCTTTCATTGCAAATGATTCGTTTAAAGCCTTCTCGAGAGTTGTAAGTTTATTTTTGTCCTGTCCAACAATCAACATATCGTCAACATATAATAATAAGTATGACAAAATCACCACCAGCATACTTCTTTATATATACACAGTGATCGCTTAGAGTCTTCTTGAACTCATGTTGAGTCGTGAAAGAGTCAAACTTCCTATACCATTAGCATGTTGCTTGTTTTAAACTATATAGACTCTTCTTGAGACGACATGCTAGATGTTCTTTTCCCACAACTTTGAACCCCTCGGGTTGCTCCTTATAGATCTCTTCCTGTAGATCTCCATGTAAAAATGTTGTTTTAACATCGATTTGTTCAACTTCTAAGTTTAAACAATCTGTTAGACCCATTACAACTCTAATAGATGATATCTTTACCACAGAAGAGAATATTTCATCAAAATCAATACCTTTCTTTTGATTGCATCCCTTAACAACAATTCGAGCTTTGTATCTGGGTAGACTACTCTTTTCTTCTGTTTTTAACTTATATACCCATTTGCATTTTAAGGCTCATTTTCCCTTGGGTAGCTCCACCAGATCATATGTATGATTATCATGCAATAACTGCATTTCTTCCTGCATAGCTTTCTCTCATTCTCCTTTGTGTTCACTGATCATGGCTTGTTCGTAACTTTGAGGATCCCCCTCATTGACGATTACCACCTACTCATCTCTAGGATATCTAGTAGAGGCATGTCTTTCTCTTGTAGAGCATCGTAATAGAGGTTGTGTTGTAGCATTTGTTTCATCTGTCATCTCTTCGTTTGACTGAGATTGTTCATGCAATGATGGCTCTTCAATTGATTGTTCAGTAACATCATATTGTCTTGGCAACCCATTATGGTTAGGCTCCTCCTCTTGTCTTCCACTTGCATCTTGCATCACAGAGGATGGTGCAGGATCTGAATATATTATATTCTTAGGTCTGGACTTCTCCTTTTGCTTAAGATCTGCTATTGTCTGGACTTCTCTAAACGGTGATGGCACTTATTCCCCCAGGAGGAGGAGTAGGAGGCGAACAGTGCGTAGTTCTGGACTGGTTAGACGTAGTGCGAGATTAAGACACAGATCCACTTCATCTCAAGGTAGGTTCCCGAACTCATTAGCTAGCAGTAGTAATACGAGTTTGGGCTCATGTATGGTTCCTGTTTATGGTAGTGATTACTCTCCTTTTGCTTTAGGTAGTCTTTCGTCTAGTCAGTTATTTCAGCTTGCTAGTGATACTGTTTTTGTATTTTCTGATATGGATTTGGATGCTGATTACATTAGGGATAGGGAATTAGAGAGAGTATCCTCGTTGAGTAGATGAGGATTGTTAGTTGGAATATTCGGGGGTTAAATGTCCTTGAAAAACGTGTAAAGTTAGATCTTTCTTTAAAGATTTTCACATTGATATTGTTTTACTTCAGGAAACTAAAATAGAAAAACCTGATCCTAGATTTTATAATGAGTTAGGTGGGACCCTTTTTAGGAATTGGTCATGTCTTCCGGCCTTAGGTAGTGCTGGCGGTCTTATGATTGGCTGGAAAGACAATCAATTTAGACTTGTTCAGGAGTTCCCTATGTTGCATTCCCTGCATATTATTTTAGCCTCACTAGTAGATAATTCGTTACTGGGCATATCAAATGTGTATGGTCCTCATACAAAAATTGAGAGAAGACTACTGTGGACTAAATGGGCTGATTTTAGAAATCTCATCCCCAATCAATGGATAGTTGGGGGGGATTTCAATGTTACTAGATTTTTAGGGGAGAGATCACCTAGGGAAGGTGACTTCTCTGGCATGGAGGAATTTAATGACTTTATAACAGATAAAAATTTAATTGAATTTTCTCTTAATAATAAAATGTTCACCTGGTCTAATATTAGAGATGAGCCTTCTTTCGCACTTTTAGATAGTTTTTTTATCAGTACAGAGGTAGAGGATAGATTTCCCATTTGTAGAGTTAAGGGAATGCCTTTCTTATAGTCAGACCATTATCCTATCATTCTTTCATGTGATTCGAATGTACACATTAGTAATAGTTTTAAATTTGAAAAAATGTGGTTATTAGATTCCAGTTTTAGTAATTTAGTCTCGGTTAAATGGAATTATTTATTTTATTTTAATAATTTGTATAAGGGCAATTCAGCGAAGATCTTCGTTGCTGAGCTTGGCAAGTTGAGATTTTTTCTTAAACGGTGGAATAAGTACATTTTTGGTAGGTTAAAATTAGAAAAGATAAGATTTTGTGTGAGATGTTAGATATAGATAAAATTAGCGAAACCAGGATTCTTAATCTGAATGAGAAAGATAGACTTTGCTACCTTAGAAACGATCTCAAGTTGATTTTAGAAAAAGAAGAGATTATGTGGAAGCAGAGATCCCGAGTTCAATGGATTAAGGAAGGGGATAATAACACGAAATTCTTTCATAGCGTGGCTAATAAGAGAAGACGTGATAATTTGATTCATTCTATTTTCATTAATGATGTAGAGGTAACTGTTCAGAAGGATTTAAATGAGGCCTTTACTAGATATTATAAGCAGATTTTAGGAACTAGGATTAATAGAAGGATTAATGTTAGATGGAATGACATTTATCCATCGGTCACTAAGGTCGAGTTAGCAGATCTAGATAGTCCTCTTACTGAGAGGGAGATTTGGAAGACTATCTGTGATATGCCTAGTGACAAAGCTCCTGGGCCAGATGGATTCTCAGTTTTATTTTATAAACAATTTTGCGAGGTTCTAAAGTTTGATATTATAAATCTTTTCAATGATTTTTATAGTGGTGATTTGCGTTTAGGTAGTTTTAATTTTGCTAATGTCATTCTCATTCACAAGAAAGTGGGTGCTAACTCTTTTAAGGATTTTAGGCCAATCTCATTAATTAATGTTTCAGTTAAGATCATGTCAAAAGTCCTTGCTAATAGACTTAGTACAAAGATGAATGATCTTATAGATGTTTCACAAACAGCTTTTATCAAGGGTAGAAATATAGTGGATGGAGTAGCTGCGGTACAAGAGTACATTAATGTTTGTTGCAAAAACAATTTTACCTGTGCTATTTTGAAGTTAGATTTTGAGAAGGCCTTTGACTCCATTGATTGGGATTTTATTTGTGAACTATGCCTTGCCAGGGGCTTTAGTGTTAGATGGACCAACTGGATCATGCTTATTCTTAGGTCTGGTTGCTCTAGTATAGTTGTAAATGGAGTAGTTGGCAAGAAGATCCAGTCTAAGAGAGGTCTTAGACAAGGATACCCTCTTTCGCCCTTTTTGTTCAATTTAGCGGTAGATGTTTTTCTAGAATCATTAAGAGAGCCGGGAGTTTAGGTGTCATAGGTAGTGTTGGGAATGAGGAGTTTAATAATGAATTATCCATTCTTCAATTTGCAGATGATACATTATTATTTTCCTCTCATTTACCAAAACATGTCATCGCCTTGAAGTTTATTCTTTATTGTTTCGAGATGTTGTCTGGTCTTCGAATCAATTTTGACAAGAGTGCTGTAATGGTTCTCAATGATAGCGATAATGTTGAATCTTTAGTTGCTAGCACTTTGAATTGTTCTATCATGAGATTCCCTTTTGATTACTTAGGTTTTAAGATTAGACCTTCGAAACTTAAGAAGGATGATTGGCTAGTCATTATTGATAAGATCAATAATAGACTATCGAGTTGGAATAACAGATTTCTTTCTAGAGCAGGTAGATTAGTTTTAGTTAATTCAGTTTTGTTGGCTATTCCCACTTATTGGATGGCGGTTCATCGTTTTTCTCAACGGGTCATCCGAAAAATTGATAGAATCAGACGAAACTTTTGTTTGGAGCGGTGTTCCTATTTGTAAAGGATATAAATGTTTAGTTAATTGGGAGGTGTGTTGTAAGCCCTAGAGTAATGGGGGTTTAGAGATCATTAATCTTTATAATTTTAATTCTGCATTATTGGGAAAATGGTTATGGAGATTTAGGTGTCCCGATGTATCGGCTACTTGGAAAGCCATTGTTTCCAAATTTTATTATTCCGGGGGCGAGTTTATTGTTGGGTCAGGTTTTAGTTGGACTAATAGATTATCATACTTTTGGAAGTCTGTATTGTATTGTTTTGATTTCTTTAAGTTAGGTTGTAAGGTAATTGTGCATTCTGGTAATTCCACTTTTTTTGGCATGATGCTTGGATTTCTAGTGTACCGCTTAAAACTGAATTTAGTGAGCTTTTTAATATTTGCGGCTTTAAGAATGCATTAATTGCTGATATCCATAGAACCCTGTGGGAGTTTTCCTTTGTTAATATTTTGGAAGGGGATTTGATTAGGCAATTAGCCTTACTAAAAGCTAAGTTAGCCTTGTATCACTTGGATGAGAATGATGATTCCTTTAGTTGGGGTTTTGATAAGAGATTAGTATACTCAGTCAATTCTATGTATAATCTTATTAATTTTTCTGGTGTTTCTCTCATCCCTTTTAAGTTTATTTGGAGTTCTAATTCCCCTCCTAAAGCTAAGTTTCTTATGTGGCTAATTATTCATAAAAAGCTTAATACAGTCGAGCTCTTAAAGAAAAATAATATTTTGTTTAATGATAAGTGTTGTTTTTGTAGTCTTTTGGATGAAGATGTTGATCAATTATTTTTCTCATGCAATTTTACTAATTATATTTTAACTATGGTTGTTCGGATTAGTGTTAACTCTTTTAGTAGTTGTGCTGAATATTGGAATCATTATAGATTTGGCTATAATCCTAGACTGATCAGAGAAGTGATGGATTCTTTAGTTATTATCATAAGTTGGTTCATTTGGTTGGAAAGAAACCAGAGATTTTTTCATTCTATTACACTATCAGCTGAGAATTTAATTATTAAGATAGTTAATTACTGTGTAGATTGGATGTCTACATTGCGCTATATGGCTTCTCGATTAGGTTATTTTTTATATAAGGTAAGATTTAACTTGAGTTTATGAGAATTAATAGTTAGTTTAGAAGTAATGGGTATCGCATTTGTGTTTAAGCTATGTTATTTTGGGTTACTCGTTCGCATTCTTTTTTTTTCCACATATATGTATGGATATATTTATATATATATATATATATATTAATATATATATATATATATTTACATATATATATATATACAATCACTCATATCCATACATATATGTGAAGGGTACTTATGTTTTTGTTTAGTACTTTTCAGGTGTCCAGGTTGATGGATAGTATTGTGGAGCTTAGAGGATTGCTGTTAGGATTGAAGATTCGCATTTCATTTGTAGTCTTTTGGGCTTATTGCTAGAGAGTTTTTTGTTGTTGTACTTCATTATTTTTGCTATTACATAGAGAGTATGGGTTATTGTATTGGAGTAGATATACTTCAATATCGGGTGGTGGCCGTGCCGGAATTCGATATTGGAGTAGAAGGGCGGTGGTTTATCCGGAGCTCATCTATCTACGATCCTTTACATCCCTAGAGCCGTGTTAGGTTTTATCTTGTATTCTTATGTACTATAGTCGGACTCTGTATCTTTGATTTATTATATATATATAAATATATATATATATGTGTGTGTGTGTGTGCGCTCCCTTCCCTTCAGAAGATCACACATTTTTGTTTTCAAAAAAACCAGATCCCATAACCGATATCCAAACTCATTTTTAGGTGAACCAAGGTAGATACATTGTTTGGTTTTTGAGTCAAGTTTAGCCCTCTCATCTTTAGTAATATGAACGAATGCAAGATAACCAAACACCTACACGTGGTCATAAGAGATCTTCTTGCCTGACCAAACTTCATCTGGAATGCCTTTGTTTAGTGGACCTAATGGTGAGAGATTAATTATATCAACAAAGGTCTTCACAGCTTCTTCCCAGAATGATTTAGAGAGTTTAGCATGGGATATCATACATCGAACTCTTTCTTCGATGATTCGATTCATTCTCTCAGCAACACCGTTTAGTTGAGGTGTCTTTGGAGCTGTTTATCAGCACGGACACACTTCAACTTATGGTTTGTTTGTCGTTCCACCATGGCATGAAACTCCTTAAAAGCGGCAAGTACATTGTCTTTTGTTTTCAACAAATACACCCAAACCTTTCTTGAATGGTCATCAATGAACATTACAAAATATAATGCTCCTCCAAGAGATTTTTCAGTCATAGAGCAGACATCAATATGTATCAAATCAAGAATATGCTTTCTTTTTGATGGTCTATTTGATCTATAAAAGGAAACTTTATGTTGTTTTCCAGCCAAACAATCAAAACATGGTTCAAGTGTTTTGCCTTTCACTTCAGGGATCAGCTCCTTTTGGGCAAGTATTTGCAATTCCTTTTCGCTTATGTGTCCTAATCTCTTATGCCATAGTTCCAATACTGAATTATCACGGACAACATTAGCTTCACTGCATAAGCAACCATGTGTCAAATACAAAGAGCCCTCCTTTTTGGCTCGAGCAATAACCATGTTTCCATTTGTGAGTTTCCATTTTCCAGAACCAAATTGATTACCTAAACCAGTGTCATCAAGTTTACCAGCAGATATTAGATTGAGAGGCATACCTGGAACATGTCTTACGTCCTTCAATATGAGCTTGCAACCAGTATTAGTTATCAACTGAACATCTCCTATGCCAATAATTTTGCTAGTAACTTGATTACCCATTTTAACAGTACCAAAATTACCTTTTTGATAAGAAGAAAATAAACATTCATGTGGAGTATTGTGAAAGGAAGCACCTGAGTCGACAATCCATGTTGTCATCATAAGTCAAATTGAGATAATTGACATCTCCAATAAAGAATACATCTGATTCATCATTGACTGCAACTGTTATAGTGTTTTGTTCTTCCTTCTTTCTCGGGTCAACTTGATCTGGCTTCACAGTTCCATTTTTTTAATCTCTTTTGAGATTACGACATTAAGATTTTTTATGATCTGCTTTGTCACAATAATAACAAGTGATTCTGGAGCGATATTTGGAGCGTCCTCTTAACTTGTCGCGTCCCTTGTTTTTATTTCTTCCATTGAATTCACTTCTGCCTCGATTCTCTACTATATGAGCCTTACATTGTGTTGTTCCACGCTCTTTTCTTCTTGCCTCTTCATTTAGAAGGCTATCAGCAACCGCATCCATAGTGAGTTTTCCTTCTGGGGCTGAGTTACTTAGAGTAACAACCAAAATATTCCAACTCTCAGGTAAAGAGCTTAAAAAAAGACAGGCTTGCAGTTCATCATCTATCTTCATTTCAATCTTGGTTAACTGGTTTACTAAACCCTTAAAGCTATTCAGGTGCTCAATCATGCTTTGACCATCATTATACTATGATTTAACTAATCGTCTTACTAGATAAGCTTTGTTCTGAGGTGACTTCTTTTGAATCATAGACTTAAGTTTCTTCCATAACTGGTAGGCATTAGTATAAGTAGATACATACTCAAATAAACTTTGATCTATATATTTTCGGATCATGGCAACTGCTTTCCTGTTTAACAGTTCCCAATCTTTTTCGGACTTTCCTTCCGGTTTATCTGCGTTTGTGATTGGCTCGTACAAGTCCTTGCAGTACAATTGATCTTCCATCATTGGCTTCCAGTAAGAAAAATTCTCTGCAGTGAGCTTAAACATTTCACCGTCATGTGTAAAAGTGGTCTTCATCGTAGCTTACACAAGAAGGAAATATATTGTTGAACCAAGCTCTGATACCACTGTTAAGATATACTTTATGATTTCCTTTGTGTAATTAAGCTGAGAAGTGAAGTGCAGTAAAACAATTAACAGATAGATGAAAATAACAAGCAGCAACACAAGAGATTTGTTTACGTGGAAAACCCAATGAGGGAAAAACCGCGGGACTAAAAGTCCAACTTTTCCACTATAAGATGATAGTAGGATTACAAGAACTCACCACAAATACAGGATGGTTTATATTTATTTATATATATATATATATATATATATATATATGTGTGTGTGTGTGTGTGTGTGTGTGTGTGTGTGTGTTTTTTTTTTTTTGTATGTGTGGGGAATACAAAAGGTTCCCACAAAGCTTGTTGTGGCTTTCAAACTTCTTCTCAAAAGTAATGTTTCCATTTGACTATACATAAATATGCATAGAATTTGATGTCTCTACACATCTTTCAAAAATATTTGTTGAGCATTCCGATAAATTAGGAGGGAAGCCCAACAGATCCAAAAATAAAAATTATACAAACTTAACTATCTTGCTTATTGCTTGTTAAACATATGCAACTACAATACGGTTGTTACGCGTGCTCCAAATAAAATTTGTTCACTTATAAATTTATTTTTATGAATCTTTGACCCCCTACGTTGAGATATAAACTTTATGAGAGTAATTGTTTCATAGCTAATCAAAGCATTGGATGTTATTATTCCACAAATGTAGTAAACATGTCAACTAAATATAAAAAGTTATAATATGACATCAATAATTATATAAACAAATGGTAAGTAATCAGATAATAAATCAAGCCAAACTTACACTCACTAAAATTTTGACAATACCACTCGTATGCTCCGCCCATGGGTTGAAAAACAAAATTGCTCCAAATCCATATGTATGATAACATACATTTGAACTTCAAAAGAATTAAAAAAAAACTGATCGCTGTTTGTAGGAAATTAATGTTAATACCAATATTATGAGTTCAATGTGAACGAAATGAAGATCAAATACAAATCCTATCTAGTCAGTGCAGTATGATCCTAAAAATGAAATATAACAAAGATTTTTACATATTTATATGCTACCAAAAACCGACGACTGTAGATATTAGCTTATATATCGCAACATATCCAATAATCTTCCATACTTAACTATGCTTTTCTCAACTGCTTTTCTCAACCGCACCTCAGGTCTGCAAAATTTTATCAAATCGACCGTTAGGGAGGTTTGCTTACTGTCACTTGGTTAAAATAAATTTTTGTGAAACCAAAAAAATGCTCCTTCTTTCTCGGAATTGTTTTCTCTAATGTTTTTGACAGTTCAAATTGTAGTTCCTAAAATTTCTCTAAAATATCCATTATATTTCAAATATATTTTGTTAATATTATATTTCTACTACAATATCTTTTTATATATCTAAATATAGACAAAATTTAAAAATACAATTTTTTTTAAAAAAAATCAATCATGCTTTTGTAGATTAATCTGAAAATACAACTTTTTTTTTTTAAATTGTCAAACCGACCGTTAGAGAGGTTTCCCTACTGTAAGAGGCTAAATCAATTTGTCTATCCCAATGAATATAGCCTCAAATCTAGCAGCGTTGTCCGATGTTTTTAATGGTTCAAATTCTAATGCCTAAAGTTTCTCCGAAATATCCATTATATTTCATATCTACTCCAAATTTACCGTTAATATCTTATTTCTACTATAATATCTTTTAATTCATCTACATAGATTATTTAGAAAATATAACAAAATTTAAAAATACAACAAATTTTAATTTCTCCACTTTTGACTCCATAAATTTATTTAATTTTAAATATTATCTATCACATTAGTTTTAGATATTCAACTATGAATAAAAAAAAACTAGTTTTTTTTTAAGTTATGCAATTTAAATGTCGGTTCCCTACCGTTATGCAGTGGTACTATTAATCTTTATTTTCTTTTTATCTGATATCAAAAAATGCATGATCCCATTTGAATTAAAATAAAGTTTAACAAATATGTTTTAACAAATAATTTTATTTTATATTGAACATTTTAACGGTCGGTTTTCCCACCGTTGTGCGGTAATACTAGCATAGGAGAATATATGATTCTCCTAAGGCTAAATTCCAAATGGGTGCACACAACAGAATACAAAAGAGACCTGAACCAAAGGAAGGTATGTTATCTTTCGAAATAATCCTAGACTTTATTATCATATAAACTGAAAAGTTTGCCAACGATAAGAAGTATACCCACATAGTTGTTCATTTACAAAAACGTTCAAACGGAAATTGAGCTTCCCATATAAGCACACTAAAATTATTTACACATTTATACAATAAAATAGTTGGGTGTTTTTTCATTCAATTTACAAGTACAAAGAAATTCAACTACAGCAGTACCACACCTATCTTCCCCTTAACAGCAAACTATATATTGAGAACATGCATCAAATTTGGACATGCCTGGAGAACCACCAGCTCAAACTCACCCAGCGTGTGAGCACACATTTAGAGCACCATCGTCTCAAGGCCACCTAGCTACATCCATGCTTTTAAGCCTCCAAGTACCTTGTTCATTTTCAGGTTTTGGATAACGTGAATGATAAAACATTATTGTTCAATGCCCCAGTAATGAATTTGCCATCTTATCCCACCAAATGGATTCACATACATTGCTCATTCTCTTTGTTTACACATTAATAGCCACAAACTACATGCAGTCTCTTTTTTTTATCCATCACCAGCCACATAATGCATGCATTTCTCAAGCCAGTCTTTCAGTTGCTCGGGCTAAGCTCATTCAGCATGACATTGCTCAACATTCATAACTAATGTATTACCTGCCACATTGCTGTTAATAATGCTCTTTCCCACCCCCGCTTATGCGACACAACGCCTATCCAGTACTTCAATACCTTTTCCCACCTATTTTGCAACAACAAAGCATAATTACATATTACTATTTGAATAAACTCATTATTCACATGATTCAGTATAGGTTATATTTTATAAAACTATTTCTTATTTATCTGTCTTCTTCTTTTTGTTGATCATCGTAGCGTTGATCCAGCATAATTGTAATAGTGAATTTTTGGTAAGATTTTGCAGTGATTTTGATTTATGTTTTACAACATACGAGAGCTCTACTATTAGAGAACCAGTCGCTAATAAATAATAACTCAGACTCAATGCTTATTTACGTAGTCATGTATAAAACATTCTCATTTGGTCATCGAATTAGTTTAAGCAGTGATTTAAATAATGAGCAAAAAAAAAAAATGTAGCTATGCACTATTTGAATTATATATATATATATATATATATATATATATATATATATATATATATATATATATATATATATATAAACTAAATGAGGTAATGAGAACATTTACTTATAGCACGACACAATATTTGACGATAATATGGTAACATCCTAATTCAATTCAAAGGACCCATACATCAAGAGCATTTAAGAGTAACTTTTTCATTATAACTTAATAATTATTTAATGATAATAGTCAGTTAAAGATACATATGAAATACCGTAATTGAAGCCTTATTGGAAGCAAATATAGTCCCTCAAATATGTACTTGTTAATCTTTTACTCAAATATAATTACAAATTCAGTTTTGATGGTGCATACATCCGAATTTAATAATGCGTTGATCTTACACTTCAAATGATATCAATTGCTAAAATGACTTTAAATAATAATTACAAATTAATTAATTTTTGTATTATAATTAGATAGATTTTATTTAAAAAAAGAGAACCACAAAGTTAATCAATTTATATGTTTTAATATTAAATTTCCTACTGCTACAATTACAAACTACGGCCTAATAATAACTCGTCAATGTTAGGAAAATCTCATTCTTTAAAATAAATTACTTGATGTACAGGATAATTAAAAGATGCGTAACATTCAGGTTACCATACATGTTTTACAAAATTTTCTGTAATAAGTTGTCCTTTTATGGCCCAAAGAACTCTTCAGTAATTTAAATGTGAGATAACATACCTGTGTTATGCCATGTCTCAGCCAAACAGATCCACATAAGTTCCCTCGCTGATTCAATCAGATGAATATGTACACTACAAAGAGGTGACAACATCATGTCTATGGCAAAGCACATACTCTGAAAGTAACATAAACAATAAATTTTCAACATGCACTTCAGCGTTGTCAAAAATCGCAAAAAATCGTACGATTTAAATCGCGATTTGAATCGAATCGGCCCTTCATCGATTCGAAACGCAAAATAAATCGCACATACTAAAAATCGTACGATCGATACCTAACTGAGAATATCATCTGAAAGTTGAATCGATCTCTCATCTTCAATTCAGGATCAACAGACGCAAATCAAAAGATGTTTAATTTGTTATATAAATCGTCCGAAATCAAACTAAACAACAGCAAATTCATTCAAAACAAATCGAAAACCAAGAAAGAAAGTAAAAAAATCAGGGTGAAAGAAAGAAAGAAAAAATCAGAGACAGAAGGAGGAAGGTGAATTCGACTAACCCGTGGACTGAGAGGTAAAAGATTTGTTTTTTTTAATCTGCAATCTGCAGCTTCTTCTTGGCGGATTCGAGCTTCTCCGCACCAGCTTTTTGTTCAGGAATTGTTGTATAGGCTGCTTGTCTCTTCTTCGCAAATTTATTTTCCTCTTTTGGTTTAATTCTTTGCTGCAGTACATGGCTTTTGAATTTTCGGTTTAGTTGTTTGTTGTAGCTTGCGTTGCGTAGAATAGGATTTTGTTCACATCCTTTTTAGGGATGTGAACAAAACACTCCACCCTGATTGGTGGAAATCAGGTGGACCCATATGGATCCCCCTGATTTCCACCAATGGGGACCGAGTGTTTTGTTCACATCCCTTAAAAGATGTGAACAAAATCGCACTGGCGTTGCGTATGCTTTTTGATTTTGACATTTGGTCTAAGTTATATAATCTATATAACAAAAAGCCTTGGTTGGTTATTAAAAGATAAACAATGGTTAAGATTTAATCTCAGGATAGATAAAGAACGGCTTCAATTTATTCTCAGCGTTGTCCACGTTCCTCCACTTAGTCCTGCTTCTCCACTTCCGCACTACAACCTACTCTATCCAATAACCGCTCCTGATACTTGCAGACTATGTTTTCTATTCATCTGTTCCCCCATTCTTTCTCTATCACCTTTCTTCCCTTCTCCATCTATTTTCTTCCTTAAATAACCACCAAAAAATAATCAGTGGTTAGTTTATTCAACAATACATCTCTTCCCAGAATTCCCCTTCTACCGCTAGGTGTTCGACTTTTCCCTTCTCGGTTGTACTCTATCATCATACCGAATCCACAGGACCACAACCCACAATTTGGGTACTACAAGTATGTGTGATGCTCTCCCAATTTATTCTTAAATTCATTCGCTTTTTCCAAGATTGTTATAATTTGCGGAACTGATTATGTACTGTAATTAATATGTTTCCAAATACCGATTTCTTAAATGCATTTTAAAGCATGCAAATTGTTTCATTTTTAATTGCAAAGGTAGGCATTCAAATTAAATATGGTAACAGTTTTTATGATCATCCTTGACATATTTGGTCGATATCTCATTTATACTGTTTAATGAGCAATATGTTGCTATTTTCCCCTAATTCTGAAATTGTTCAAACTATTGGATTTGGGTGCGTAATTGAATGATTTGATAATGAATACTTAGTTTTAAATAATTAAGTAACCATTTTTCTCAATTACAGTAAAAAAAAAAATTCCAAAATAATTTACACTGAATAAGTTGATAACTCTGTTTCTATAAATAGTTTATTTAGTTTCTGCAAACTAATAAATCAGTCTTATTTTTGTACAAATATCAAGTCTGTTCTTCTGTTTTTTAATGTAAAATCTTCAATCTTTGATTGTTGCTGTTTTTATTTTTCTTCATTCCCATCTCATTTCCTGTTCTCTCATTGTTTCAAACTGGCATTACACAATTTTACCCTTAAGCACATTTGACTCTTAGTTTCAAATTATAACAGCCCACTAATGATTATATTTTGTTTTTTCTTTATTATTCAATTGTACAGTAGTGTGTCATCTTCAAAATCTCACAATTATTTTTGCATTTAGACTTGAAATCATTTCAGATGCTTAGCCTTTTCTCAAAACATAGGAGAGCTGATTAGTAACATAAGAGGTTTTGTTTTAACCTCATGACAATAAGTTTATTTGCACTTAGAATATGTAACAACTAATGTCATTATCCTTTTAATTATATTATGAGGCATCTCATATAATACACCATCATGAATCTTGCAGGTTTACGGATATGGTTAACAAGTTTACAAAGGATGGATATTGCTTTCAACTACCCAGCTGAGAGTGTTTGGGAATCAAACAAATGGCACAAAACTTCAAGCCAGAATGTTTCATTGTAACTTCTGATAGATACAAGTATTGTTCCTAATCCAGGGTTTTCTTTCTCAGTAACGGTTTGACTGCAAACCTCCGTCGCCGTACAGATATCAAGTAACTTTCTTTTTTATTTCAATTACTTTTTCTGTTACTCAAAACTAATATATAGGTCCATACTTAAATTGTTCGTAACCCAACTGGTCTGGTATATTATGATCCTAGCTTTATTACTGACTTCATAAATTGTCTCAAATGTTAAAGATGGAAGGAATAGTACTTACATGAAATAATTTTTATTCGCAAATTAAGTATGTTCTATATTTACTCTACGGTGCATTGATAATGGACATTCTCCAATCCATATACAACATGTACCCATTATCTTGGTCATGCAACAAACACATTAATAATATTCGACTAATATTATTTTATCTTTTGGATGTTAATTATGATATATGGAAAATAAGAGGGAATTTTAATATATTTTGTAACCTAAGGAACACATTTAAGACCTTAATTTGCAAGTTGTTAATTTGATGCCATTGTTGTATGTGATGCCATAACTTTATGCCCATAGTATGATACTGCTTTGACAATTGTAACAGTTGCATCTTGAATAATTTTTTTAACATTTACACCGTTTGCTTTGCATATTTGGTCTTTCGCCGAACCTTTCGCAATTTCATTGATCGATAACCTATTTAAATGGGAAACCTCATTTTTCATGTTATTTTACTCATTTGACATGTTAGTTAATGTTGCCTTTAATTTCATTTGTTTTCACCACGTATGCAACGAACTCACATGTGGTTCGTTCACTGCTTTTGTTTTTTACACATGACGTTTGGCTATTAACTTAATTTCTACTCCATCACATGTAACTTTGAAAAAATTCTTCCATAATGACTCATTTTGTTTCAACTAAAATTGCTTATCTATCTCTTTCTCTTGCTCTTCCTTACCTATGTCGACACTGAGAATAGGCCCACATTATAATTAAAAACCCCAACGTTGACTCTATCTTTTGAAAACATGTTTTCAGCAGCTGTGAATCAAGTGGTTGCCAGGAATTCAACGAAATATAGGATCAAGGAGAATAACATAAACTTAGGCATTATAATATAATGTAAATTTTATTGAGCATCTTCATCTTGGTACATAAATATGCAATCTTATGTAGCTTACATGAATATTGCCTTACGTTATTTGATCTTTTACTGTGCAATTTTATGCAGTTTACTTTCTTCATGAATTATACACTATTTTTACCATTGGTTTCAACCATGCCAACCAAATTTTTTTTTTACTGCCTATTGCTATAGTGATACGGTTATCGAACACATCCGCGTATCGTTCACGTACGCACCATGGAAAATTACAAATTTACAATTGCGAGGATGGTTGATATGCAAATTCGTTAAGTCAGTTCTATCGATTACTGTAATTTGACAATACATATTCAGATCTGCACTTAGCTAAAAACATGAGTACCAGTGATATGTTTTTATATATTCTACTTCATACGCCACACATTTCAGTTTTCAGGATAATTTCCTACAACCAGATTTGTTCTTTCTTCAATATCACCTTCAATTTTCAGTTTTATCAAACTATCCACTTACCAATTTTAATCTCTATTTAAAGGTAGAATGCACATTACACCCATAGATGGAAATGTCAACTGTAAACAATGCACGACGACCTCATCATTTGTGGTGACATTTGAGAGAATGGAAATGTTATTGTTTCTAAAATTGTAGATATTCTACATGCATATGGGGTCAATGTCATTGTATTTGACAATCATGTAAGTATCCCCTTCTACATACTTACATATTTTAATTTTTAATTAGTAATATGTAATACGAGTGGAAACCCGTGCGATGCACGGGAGCATAGACTTTTAAGTGTTTTTGTTTGCATGCATCAATAAGCGGTGAGAACATATTGTATAGTAGCAAGATATAATGTATGTTATATATGTATGTGTTAGGATTCTACATAACACATACATATATCACTTACATTATATCTTGCTACTATACAATATGTTCTCACCGCTTATTGATGCATGCAAACAAAAACACTTAAAAGTCTATGCTCCCGTGCATCGCACGGGTTTCCACTCGTATAATATAAAGTTTACAGGAAGCTACAAATGACTTTTCGTCTCTGCCCCCATTCCTTTTTAAACGAGAGGGCTTCAGCTTTTTTTTATATAGTATAACAGTTGACTAGTCAACATCAATAAAAACAAACTAATAGGCCACTAGCTGCTGTTTATAGGACAGGCAAAGTTTCCAATGCATTTTAATTGGTTTGGCTGTTCGGTAATTGGTAAATGCTAATGTTAAGTTTTTGTTTAGCACAATAAACATTTTATAAATCGTGTTTGCAATTGCATACAAAAGTATGTAAATGTTTTACTATCAATATTTTTATATGATATTTTTTCAAAGTTATAATCACATTGTCATTAAAAAACCTGAAGTCTACGATTTACGATTTAAATCCCAATTCGATTCAAATTACTAATTTTACGATTTACGATTTAAATCCCAAATTGACAACCTTGATGCACTTCATTCGAAAATAACAGCAGCAGCGATACTGTCAACTCCATAACCATAAATCCTTTCGCTAACAGAGTGACATAAGCAGGTTTGACGTCAGAATTTGAAAATATATATTCTTTATTCCTACAAGAACCAAATAATGTAATAATAAATATATGTGTAAATGTATATGTTAGAACAACTAATCATTACAAAAATAAGACGTAACATAAGTTTAAATTTGTATTTGTTCTTCATAACTATGACTATGTTTATACACGAACACATGTTCAACACGATATCATGTTTAATTACCATTTTTGATTGTTTCCCTTATAACTCTTCCACTCCTAGCTTTAGATCTGACCTCCGTAGAGTATGGAGGTTTGAGTCAATGTGTTACGAATCTGTTTAGGATGTACAGAGGTTAAACAAAAATGGAAGAGAAAGTCATTACATTCCTGCTATTGTACCCCTCGCAGGGAAATGAATCATCTCACTCTATTTCTCCATCAAATATAAATCATGAAAACACAAATGGATATGATATTGTAAAAGAGGTAGAAATAGAATTAAAAATGCATAAAGGAAAAATTAAATTTTTTAGATACAGTCAAAGCTGGAAGAAGTAGTAGCAAATCTTGGAAGAAATTGTACAATGAACTGCAGGTCACATAACCAGGCGTTAAATTATGGAACAGACACAGAAACGTAGAACGTAAATGTTGGCAGTGATCGTTACTACTAAATATGAACAATTGGGCAGAAGAGTTAATTTTTGTAAAAGGAAGATGCAACAAACTTACTATATAAAATCTGTTTCAGATTTCGTAAATTCATAAAGAAAAATAGGTTCACAATTTGCAGTGATAGAGTAGGAGTACAGTTATGGCGGCATAATTGGTTACAGGAAGGCGGGCAATAGCAGAAATAGCGGCGGGATTACGTACAACTGCAGCGTAGAGGAGAAAATAAAATATACCCAGTGTAGTATATGTTGAGTTTCGGCATTCCCTGCGTACCGTACGCGCTTCACCGTGTCTATCGGAGTCAACGGTCGAAGTCTCTCATGTCGGCGTCCCGATTGAACATCCCCCATCGTCTTCCATCGAGCATATAATTTGGTATTGGCAAGTACCTATTGTAACAAAAGGAATCCCCATTGTTACATGCTACCAATACCATATATATACCACGATCTCTCTTAATATCTTGCGATGTGGGACAAATCTCCCGTTCAATCCACGCACCCACTCCATTCCAATGCGAGCCACACCTAACAATCTCCACCTTGGCGAGCATTGTTCAAGTCACCTTAGGAGTCACACCTTGAGTCCTCTTCACAGTTGGCTAGGCTACTACCCGAGTTCTCATAAGCAGTGGCGTCAGACTGTTTTTACCATTGTATCTCCACCTTGATGAGCATTCCATGCTCAAGCCCCTTTGGAGCCATACTTCGGTCATGCTACGCATACCGGTCCCCTCGAACCATGGAGCTCTGATACCATGTTGAGTTTTGGCATTTCCTGCGTACCGTACGCGCTTCACCGTGTCTATCGGAGTCAACGGTCGAAGTCTCTCATGCCGGCGTTCCGATTGAACATCCTCCATCGTCTTCCATCGAGCATATAATTTGGTATTGGCAAGCACTTATTGTAACAAAATGAATCCCCATTGTTACATGCCACCAATACCATATATATACCACGATCTCTCTTAATATCTTGCGATGTAGGACAAATCTCCCGTTCAATCCACGCACCCACTCCATTCCAATGCGAGCCACACCTAACCGTATATTGATATACATGTACTACTTTCCAGTGATATTTGAGTAAACAGATATCAAATTTAACTTACAGATGCTCTCTAAAGCAGTTTGAAAAAGCCATGCAAGGAAAATATGTGGTCTTAATACGTAGGGAACATCTATAACCGTGTCGTGGCCTCACTTATTGGCGATGGAAAGCATAAAGCGCAGTCATTAATTCTCATGTATTAATGCTCTTGAAAAGCACACTGAATTTCGAAACAACATGATTGATGTATGTGATCTTAATTAAGGGTACGGTAGAATTTGACGGTCTTTAATTGTTCTATAAAAGTTTGGATGTGGTTATTGCAGAATTTAGGTAATATAAATCAATTCATAATTTTGGTTAGAAGATTATAGTAAAATTTATAACATAGGCTATCATTTCGGCCTCTTATATTAATTCCTTTAGCAAAAAAATGATTTATAACCGTTGGTATCAAAGTACGTGGGTTTACATATTAAATATGGTAAATCAGTTAAAGCTCCAAATTTCTTTTCAAATAAGAAATTCGTAACTGATGACGGCCCTAACTATGATATAAGTTAGTAATAAACATATCTAGTGAGAAAAGCTTGCCAACAATCTTACTAACTCTTCCACACCTATTTAATTCAACATGACAATGAGTAAAAATAAGAAGATTTGGACACCAGACGTACTGTGTATAAACGGAGGAGAGGTGGAAACATAGTTACCTTCTAAAATCATGACCGGGTTTAGGAAAGCATCATAACAACCTTATCCACAAAGCAAGGATTAAAATATCAGCCACCATTGCTACAAATAAGATATGAATTAATATTAGCATAGGTTAATGATTACAGATACCAATTTTTGAAATATAAGAAAAGTAATGTAACCTAGAAATGACGTAAGTCTGTCACACAACTGTGGACAGTACGACAGAACACATATTTGAGAGAGGGTTTAAAAAACAAATGAGAATGGGACAAATTCCTGTTAATTTTAATTTAGAAAAGATAGAAATGAATGCAAAGTATACAAGTTGATAGTATGTTCCCACGAAGCACAGGTAAAAAACATCAAATTAGGACAGAAATTTCTAATGTAAACAAAATCTTATCCGCAGTCAGAAACAGAGAACTATTCGTCTGAATTATCTCTTTCTTCATAATTGACTTCGTCGAACGACAGACTTGTGTAGTAAAACTAACGTTATAATCCATTGCAACCTATTAGAGCATCCCCAACGCAGTGTTGGTTGAGGATGAACCGACCCCCAACGGGAGGTCGGTTGGCCAATTTTGGGTTGCTCTGGCAACCCGTAAGGTTGTCAGCAACCAAAAGGTTGCTTTTTTAACCGGCCGTTTAAAGACCGGTTAAACAATGACCATTGGATTTGCTTCAGGGGGCACATGGATCACAAGCGCACGGTGTAAAATTAAATAAAACTTTACCCGGCTAATCATTAACCGGCTAAAATTATGTGCGTTGGGGGTGGGTTACCTTGGTGATCCCATAGAAGTGATTGAATTGACTTTTCCAACCTCTGTAGCGTTGGGAATGCCCGTATTAGCAAAACCAAACAATAGGTAGGAAATTTTTTAATGCAAAAATAGTTTGAAAAGGACAGACAGTCGTTGGAGAGGGCAGTTAGGTTAACTATAACGCTTGTAGGGACAGAAGCTAACTATTTTTCGTACATGCCAGCATGTACTGAATAGGAGCAGTGAAAGTTGTGGTAAGGAAATTTGTATGCAATTGAATGTGAAAAAGTAGTACTGTTCCAGCAGAATAGTTGTTAGACCAAAAAATGGTCCTAACACCCAAATTATCGTATTTAGAGCGTAGAATATGAAAAAATAACTGAAAAAATAAGAGAAAAGCAAGACAACAGGATTTTTATAGTGGTTCGGCGTTAATGAGCCTACGTCCACTTCATATTTTCTCATTTCACTCATGGATTACAATTACAATGAATATTGTCTTTCAATCACTTGAATTCAATGAATAATTCTCTCCGAATCCATTGAATTTATTGAGGAAGATGGTGGTTATTCATGGAGAAGTGTTGGCTATGGCAGCCATGGATGTTGAGATGTCAAAAGTCCTGAAAAATGCCAAGTTCTGGGCTATTTATAGCTGATTCTGTCAGGCGGATCGCGGTCACACGTGGCGCAAATCCCGAGAATATCGGATCGGATCGAGGCTTGATGAAGAATTGGTCAATATGACAGTTGTGGACAGGTGTCGCGAGATCCATGCATCTCGGATCGTGATGGACTTAGTCAGGAGCTTCGCCACGTCCTCGGGGGTCGGATCGGATCGCGTAGGCAAGGTCGGATCGGATCGCGTAGGCAAGGGCGGATCGGATCGCGTAGGCAAGGGCGGATCGTATCGCGTAGGCAAGGGCGGATCGGATCGCGGTCATATGCCAGCTTACACCCGTTCACGGAAATGGGCGTAACTCTCAAACCGTAAGTCCGATTGAGCCAAACCAAAGCTCAAACTGAAGCTAATTCAAAGGGCTACAAGTATATGATGTGAATAGATCCAAATGAGGTCATTTGATAGGGGTTTCGGGCCAGTTTATACTGATGTTGTGATTTTGACCAAACTGCCTTGTGTCTTCTGACGATGCTTCCAATGTCTGGAGAGTGATGTTATCCCGCCATTTCAACCGAGCGATTGCTGATCAATTCATATTCATATTCAAGCCCTTTGCTTTGGGTAGCCTGGTCACAAAGCAGGCTAACAATAGTTAATATAAATAATGAAGCAACTGAAGAATTTTTTACAGTGATTGCAAATGTGAATAATTATATTGTAATTTATCTTGCTAATACAGCAGGTTCATCGACAACCTCTTAGAAAAACATCAAATTAGGACAGAAATTTATAATGCAACCAATATTATATCCACAGTTTGAAATGGAGTATTATTTTTGGTCTGAAATATGTCTTTCTTCATAACCGACTTCATTGAGCGACAAATTTATACAGAAAAACTACCTAATTGAATAGGTGGATTCACAACAATCGAGTATTAGGAAAACCACGGTTTGGATGCAAAACCAATTCGAACATGACAAACAGTTGGTGGAGAGGGCAGTTTGGTTAATTATAACACATGCTTATACGGGCACACTATAATTATTTTCCTGCATGCCCATACCTAGTGAAGAGGAACGCTGAAAGGTGAGGACAAGAAATGTCTGATTGAATGTGGAAAGGTAGTGCTATTCCACTGGAAGAGTTAACATAAATAATGTAGTTATGACTTATGAGAGGTAGAATCGTTTCCAAATGCCCTACTTTCCAACTCCTAGTGACGGATTACAAGAAAACTACTACAGCAATTGCAAATGGGATTAACTATATTGTAATTAGTCTTACTAATACGGTGGTATTACCAACAACGTGAAATTCGTAAATTAAACAAATCCTAAAGAAGTATGTAAGTCGACTGGAAATTGAATTGATTAACATATTTAATAAAGTTATAAAAGGCAGAATGATTACCCAACGCCCTAGTATCCAACTCCTTCTGGCAGATTACGGGGAAATTACAACAGCGATTGCAAATGAGATTATGTATATTGTAATTTTTCATAATAATACAACGATTTTGCCAACAACCTGAAATTCATAAACAAAACAAATCCTAAAGAATATGTAAGTTGAGTGGAAACTGAGAGAAGGTAGGATAAAAACACGTAGATTTGGAATGAAACGACTTACAGCGTATAAAACGAACAGATCCGGAAACATAGCTACCTAATACACTATGGATCGACTTGAAATCCCCCAGACGGAGGAAGGTAACGCGATAGATAGTGGTAAGATTACGTTCGCCGTCGTCGAAGAAATTGAAATCTGTTGGATGGAAGTTTAGAAGGGAATGGGGGCAAATCGTTCTTTGTCCGTGACGTGAACGGTAAATGGGAAGTATTGATGTCGAATGGGAAGAGGGATGAACGGGCTGGGTGTCGCGCAGAAGAAGAGGGGTAAACAATTGAGGAACGTTAGACGCTGAGTACAACAGAAAGGAAGGAGAAAAAGAAATAAAATAGCAGCCACGTGGAATGAGATTAACGGTGGAGGTTAGAGGAGGGAAACGAAAGTTTAGGAGGAAACATAGACATGACCCATTATCTATCTTTATACCGAATTTCTTCACCGGTTAAAACAGCAATTCCTAAAGAAAATAATTAAAAAGAAAGGGCTGTCAATGAATACCCGAAATATCCGAAATCCGTCCGTATTCACATCCGAAAATGCGAAAAATATCCGATATCCGAAAAGCGGATACAAATATCCGATATTCGAAATGCTTAGCGGATACGGATACAGATATGGCAATATCCGTATCCGATAAATATCCGTCTGCTATGAAAATATACATTTTTATATTTTTATATTCAGGTTATAGTATAATTTATTATTTTATAACATAAGTAAGTAACAAAACGCAAAACATAGCCCCCCTACTCCAAGTCCAAGTCTTAACACAGCAGAACAGGCAAACGCGTGGTCACGTGGTGATCCAACCATTTCAAAAAATCTGCACAACCACCGTTGGATGAAATCCAACCATTCTCCCCTACCCTTTATAATTAATTTTTACTACAATTTGAAACCCTAACCAAGTAACCGTCGGCTTTCCTCTCGCAAGAAAAAAAGAAGCAGCTGCAATCGGCAATCCGCACAGTCGAAGGCTCGAAGCACCTTGTCACCACGCGAGCACCAAGTCTGCCGCCGGTCAAAGCACAGTCGAAGCACCTTATCACCTCGCGAGCATTAAATCTGTCGTCGGTCCACTTCGAGTTCGAGCACCTTGTCACCACGCGATTGAAGGTCAACCTCTTCATCTTTGTTTAGTATGATCCACTAAATTCTCATTTATCTCATCTATGCAATACTTTTAATTTAGTATTTGCCAAAAAAAAAAAAAAAAGTTGGTCGAATGTGAAGTCTTGAATGCATCTGACATAGGAATAATAAAAGATATGCAGAAATTTGCACATGTGATTATATTGTAGTGGGTGGTGGCATTTTAGTCTAAGAAAATGGGTTGTTTTAGAAGTCCAATGCTTGCATAAATATTTCAAAATTCATTCTAGTTTTGTTTTGTATTTCAAAAGGACTGAAAGTCTGAAACCAACATTTCTACCAAATTGTCATAACACATACTGTCATAGCCGAAAAACACGTATGTTCACACTTTCATTTGCAGAACATATAATAACTATTTCATAACTTGGGCATATGCATCTTTGTTTTTCATGTTGATATTTCAGATGATCTATTTAAAGCATATCTAACAGAAAATAAAACTAATACATTCAAGTCAATACTGCATCAAGTGACATGTAATCCGTAGTCCAAACAGTCTAGTCCGAACAGTTTGAATTTTGGATATAACTGATTTTAAAAGTAAGTTGAGTGAGATTTTTTATGGAACTTTCTACGTCTAAATTACCATTTATGCGTTCATCTCAAAACATAAATTATGGGTCCATGCATATGAAATATTTAATATTATTTTCGTTCAACTTAAATTGCAGCTATCTTTTCAAAACTCAGAATATGTCTTACATTGTAGATATTTGTCGATATTTTACTGCATGTAACTCTTTTGGTCTTAGACAGTAGTTTATTTTATTTAACATTGTAGAGTTTTGACAATGGAGAACACCTCATCAATTTGTAGTAATAAGGATATTTGTGGTAATGATGTTGTAGTGGTGGAAGAGAATCGAAACATTTCAAACACAGTTACAGATTCTAGTTTGCCAATTACACAAGTACCTGAAAATCATTATATAGATCTAGACAAATCTGCACCCTCTAATACAAGAATTTTGAAATGGGATGCATGGAAAGATTTTAAGAGAGAAGTAGTTGATGGTGCTATTAAAGCCACTTGTAATCATTGTTCTAGATCATTTAATGAAGCTACTTCAATGGGAACAACCCACTTGAAAAATCATCTAAAAACATGTCCAAAAAATCCTAATCGTCTAAGAGTATCTGGACAACAAATGTTGACTACCAAAATTTCTTCCAATAAACCAATTAAATTATCGAGTTGGAAGTTTGATCTACATAGAAGCCGAATGTGTTTTGCACATATGGTTGCTAAGCATGATTATCCAATTAACATGAGTGAACATGCATATTTTCAAGAGTATATTAGAAGTATTAATCAATCCGTTAAGTTATTTTCTAGAAATATAGTTCGATCTGATGTTTTAAAACTCTTTAATGAAACGAGAGGTAAACTACAAGAGATATTTGATTGTTTGTCAGCTCATGTTAGCCTCACTACGGATTTGTGGACCTCCGAACACCAAAACATAGGTTATTGTTGCATAACTTGTCATTTTATCGATGATGATTGGAAGTTACAAAAAAAGTCATTGCTTATTATAATTTGCCCCCTCTACACACTAGGTCCGCACTTAGCGCTTCTCTTAAATCAAAAGTATTGCTATGGAATATTGATAAGAAGTTATTTGCACTTACGGTCGATAACGCATCAAATAATGATGTAATGATAAGAGATTTAAAAGAATGGTTGGTTGGTAAAAATGTGTTGCCTCTTAGTTGTAAGTTATTTCATATGCGTTGTTGCATGCACATAATAAATTTGATTGTTCAAGATGGACTAAAAATGGTGCAATGTCTTATTGAAAAAATTAGAGAAAGCGTGAATTATACAAAATCGTCGCAAATTAGAAAGCAAAATTGGGAAAATGCATTAGCTCAAACTCGATTGGTTGGGAAAGGAGTGTCTTATGATGTTCCAACACGTTGGAATTCAACCTATCTAATGCTTGAAAGTGCTCTTGAAGTGCGTCCGACATTTGAGCGATTGGTTGATTTAACCCACGATTACAAATGGTTGCCATTAAACGAAGAATGGGAAATAGGAAAAGAAATATGTGAATGTTTGAAAATATTTTATGAAGTTACACTTAAATTTTCGGGGATTAAATAACCTACGGCTAATTTATATTTTAAAAGCGTTTGTGATGTCTATGAAAGCATTTTAAGTTAGGAGCTAAACGAGCATGAGTATATTCAATGTATGGCCCAAAAGATGAGAATCAAGTTTGACAAGTATTGGAGCACTTGCAATCTAATGATGCGTATCGGTATGGTTTTAGATCCCCGTTATATAATGAGTTATATTAAATTTTTCTTCGGTGTGGTTTACGGGGAACATGCACAAGTTTACATTGCATAAATTCGTCAATCTTTGAAATGTCTATTTTCTTTATATGAAATGGAATGTGCATCTTCGAAGGGGAAATCTACCAATTCTTCTGTGATACGTTTGATTCTAATCCTTCTAAGAAGAGATCAAAAATGGATTTACAATATTTGGACTATCGTGTCAAAAAAAATAGTAGCTCACAAGTTTTGAAAACGGAACTTGATAAGTATTTAGAAGATGAGTTGTTACCAATAGGTGAAGATGAGGGAAAACTTGATATTTTGATGTGGTGGAAAACCAATGGTCCAACTTTTCCAATTCTTGCAAGGATAGCTCGTGATATTTTAGCCATTCCGATGTCAACCGTAGCATTTGAATCATCATTTAGTAGTGGAGGTAGATTGATTTTCGAGAGTAGGTCTTCTTTATCTTCGGATATTGTAGAAGCTTTGAGTTGTGTTAAGGATTGGTCGTCATCCGATATTAGTAAAACTATTATATTTTTTTACATGTTTTCAGTACAATAATCAACCATATATTATATAATTCTTTTGTATTCCTTTTAGTAGGTCACAATGTTGAGTTTGTTGATGATGCTACGGTTACACTATAAACATGCTTCGCACTAGAGGGTAACGATAAGTCATGCTTATAGTTATATTGCATTTAGAAACCTCATTAATCTTTGCAAGAATTTCGTATATTTTATTTATCTTAAACTTCTTACCATTCTCACAATTTAATTCTATGAATTTAGTTTCATAACTTTCTCACAACTTTCAGGTTACTGGTTACGCTATAAACATCCTCACAACTTTCAGGTTGTGCACTGGCACAACAACTTTCAGGTTGTTGTGATGTGCACAACAACCTAAAAGTTGTTGTGCTAACAGCACAACAATCTCAGGTTGTTGTGCTAAGCACAACAACTTCAAGTTGTTGTGCTAGTGCATAACAACTTCGAAGTTGTTGTGCTAAGCACAACAACTTGGAAGTTATTGTGCACTAGCACAGCAACTTGAAGTTTCTGTGTCAAAGCACAACAACTTGGAAGTTGTTGTGCCAAGCACAGCAACTTGGAAGTTTTTGTGCCAAGCACAGCAACTTGGAGTTGTTGTGCTAAGTTAGCACAGCAACTTGAAGTTGCTGCGTTAGCACAGCAACCTGAAGTTGCTGTACTACTGCACAGCAACTTTCAGGTTGCTGTAATTGCATGATTGGTCACTTAATCACTTTAGTTCATATGTAATTGATAATTGAATTTGTTGCCTCTTTTGCAGGGTCATTTTTTGGAAGATTCAATCATTTCTGCATTTCATGAAGAAAAAATGTCGTGTTTTAATTTGTTTATGTGCTAATGTTATTAAGATGAACTGCAGTACTTGCTTTAATTTGTATTGTATATGTGTTTGAATCAGCGTATGTATTACATGGGCTCGAACTACGGTACTTGCTTTAATTTGTATTGTATATGCACTTGCTTTAATATGTATGTTTAGGTCAGCGTATGGATTATATATGATGAAATATTTTTGTTTCAGTTTAATGTGATTGAATGAGATGTTGATATGTTTATGTATTATTCAATTTTTTTAGCTATTGTTTAATGCCAAATAAGATTTGCAATGTATTGTATTATGTATATTTTTAAGTTCGGATTCAGATATTTTCGGATATCCGAAAATATCTGTATTTGCTAAGCCGGATACGGTTATTTTCGGATATCCGAAAATATTCGTGGATACAGATACTGATATTATTTGATAGCTATTTGCGGATACGAATTCAGATATGGATTTTTATTTTCGGATACAGATACGGCTACAGCACTATCCGCATCCGTTTGCATTCGTTTACAGGTCTAGAAAGAACAACGAAAGAAATTGAAAGAAAAGTGGACAACATTCGATCCATTCGTTTGGTTTGAAGCTAAAAAACTCATATCGAATCAGAATCGAAAATTTTACAAATCAAACCAAATTAATTTCAGTTAATTCGGTCGGTAACCGATTTAACCGAACTTGAAGGATGTATTATTATTCAAATGATGGATTTACTCAAAGTAAAACAGAAATTCATACTTGGAGAAATTTTATATGGTAAATTTTATGTTTATGATAAGATGTGATCTATTTGCAGCAAATGTCTTTGTATTATATAACCAAAATAATTGTTTAAAATACTATAATACCCTAAAATTAGATAATAAATTAAAAGTTCGGTTAAACCGATAGTCAAAAAAAATTACAAACCAATTTAATTTTAAAACCGAACCGACCCAAATGAACCGGTTTGATCGGTAAATTCAGTTTGAACCGAATACTGCTCACTCCTACGGAAGATGACATGTGTAATCAGGTTCTTCCTTTCCTATTTAAGTTAAAAATAGGTACATTAAGTACAAGAGATACAACAAATGTATATCTATTAAAAAAGAGGAAAATTTCTACATAGGGAAGAGGTTGACTACCAAAACATCCAACAGACAAACATAGTTACCAAAATTACATATGCATGAACAAGGCAGAAACTTTCAATAGTAGAGTTTGACATAATAAAACATGCTAAACATTTCATAACCAAAGCATGATAGAAGCCACCATGTGACTCAAAGGTTGCATAATTTCTTATTTTAGTTCTTGTCGAAGAGGTTTCCCCTTAATAATTCGACCTTCTTTCTCCTATTGATTGGGGCTTTGAGCTCTTTGTAACCTGGAAGAGTAGCTGAAAGAAGAGAATTTGTAAAAGCTTCACTCTCAGATAATGGGATTGGAGGAGGAGCTTTGTATTCCGCAGGAGGAATTATTTGTGCATAAAAGTTATCTTGCTTGAACTTAGGTTCTCTTTTTGTAGAGGAGGTAGGTGAGGCAGTCTTTTCATTGTTGCACATTGCTACTGGGTTAACAACAACCATAGGTTGGTTGCTTGAAGTAGATGGCGGGAAGGACTAATTTTATTTAGAAATTCTGGTCTGAATTGTAAAGCACTAGGAAGGGTTGACACAGCAGTGAGCAGATTTGGAAGAACTCCTTTAGTATGTGACTAGTCGTTTTTCTCATTGCATACAAATTAATCTATTTTACTAACAATAGATGGCAAGGAGCTGCCATAATTCATTGCGTCTGAGATTAGCTCTTTCATTTTAGCATGTGTAGATTGATGAACCAAAACAAAGTTTGCATTCGCTGTGTTCTCTTGAACACCATGCCTCTCACTCCCTAACAGTGAATGATTTTGGTCTTTATCTCTACTACTACCCTGGTTAGTATCCGTAATATAAGCGCCTTTACTTACCATTTCATCTTGTAAACAAATTTCCCCTTCTTTTATAAGTGTATTATTTTGGTGCAAAGTTGTGCATTTATTCTCACTTTCAGCAATTCTTTGAGCATGCACATCAAAACAGTTAGTTAGAGTAATATCAGTTTCCACATTCACTTTTCCTTTAGCTTTACCATTATTAGCTTTAGGAAGGATAGTAGGTAACACTGTTAAACCATCCACAGAAGATAACATTGCCTCATGAGAAGTTTTACCAAGCATAGCTTTGCTTGTAAGATTGTCATGAACATTTCTACGTATCTTGGTGGGTCTCACCTCCCTATTTAAGTTTATGACCCTTCTCCATAATTGTTTCTTCTTGTCTAAGGGTTCACCGACATCCTTCTTAATCTCCTCCACTAAGCTGGGTGATACAAGCGCTAACTTTGACCTCACTAAAGCTATCTTGCACGACATCGTTGGAGTGGTTAGCACTAACTGACTTATTGTTTCTCTTTGAGTTTTTGCAAGAATCTACATAATGCACAAAGAACTTGCAATATGAACATATTGCAGGTTTCCAAATTCACTGAACCTTAAAAAAATGTTCAGTATCATCGGTTAGTTAAACCAAGAACTCATCAGGCAGCTTTTGATCAGGTAAGATATCCACCATGCATTTCGTGTACTTAATCCTATCTACCTTTTTTATATTTTTATCCATACAAAGGAATTTGCCTACCCTGGTAGCAAGCCAACTTATCCCCAATAATGACCAAGCGAACATCGGTATGTTCATGAGTTTAATCTAATCAGGAACATTTTTTATGTTATCACTATTGTTGCCTATCGCGGTGTCCCAAGGTTTAACAATGAAGACTTTGTTTCGAATTATCACTGAGTCAGAGTCTAATATCTTAGTTCTATCCTCAACATAGGCACAATAGAAGAATAACAGGTGACCATTCGATTTTATCTTAATTGCCCTGGTCGGTTTCCATATTTTCTTCAAGTGTGTGATAACAACAGTGTAGGAAAGAGCTTCATCGAGGAAAAAATTCACCATATAATCTTGCCAGATTTCAACTTCGGCTTTGATGATTTCTTCAGAGGAAATCATCATTCTACCAGAAAATTTAAGTTGCGTTGGCGGTGGACAGAAGGAGCCAGCATTCTTAGATTTCGATTTGAAAAGGGAAGACCATTTCTTTGGAGCAGAAAGGGGCTGAATAGAAGAGGAGGTGGGAAGGAATGATGGAGAGAGAGGGTCCGGTAAGGGGAGAATCGGGCTCGACGGGGGAATCAAGGCAGGATGGAAAAGGTTAAGCAGCTATAGGACATGGAAGGTAGAGACAGTGGAGAGAGGGATGGCAGAGGACTCCATAGATGTAAAGGCGATGTGGTGACCCAAACTTCCCAGTGAAGGAAAACCCGGATTGCTTCGAGAACAAGACAAATCAGAACACAAACAGAAGAACATTTCATTGTTTATTACAACAATTTCATCAAAATACACGAATATAACAAAGTATGAATAAATATTATATATCAGAAAAATATCAGAGATTTAAATTACATTTAAATACATAGCAGCGGAAAAATAACACAAAACACAACTGAAAGAAATACGCGGATACAGAGCTTTCCGAATACCACTTCAGCTATAAACCAGGATCCTGTGAATATAATATCTGCAAAACCCAACTACTAGCTACCCGTATGGAAAATAAGGGCACCCAGAGTTTAGGTTAAAACAATAAACTCCAGGTCAGTCATGTGACTGGTGTGAGAACTAAAACAGTTATTAAAACTTCACTTTAAAATAAGGTAAATCAAGGGACCATGCCGTATAACACGGAACGAGTTTACCCCTAAGAAAACCAGTGCCTAAAACAAATAGCGCAATGCTAAATAAAGAAAAATGAAGCTATTATAAGGTCCCATCACACAATGCAACGCAAGCCGGAGGATAGAGTTTTACCTTATAATAGCCAAATATGCTTGGTACGTTTTAAAACAAATCTTTTATTATTACTATAAGTAAAGAAATCAACTTCAAATATAAATGTATCAATCATAGACGGCATGGGTACCATATATCATGTCGCCAATACTAGGCTCTACAATAAAAACCGAAATGTCACGTATTTGGAAATTGGATTTCCATCATAGTGGTTACTGATTCGAAAGATCTATCGCGTAGTGCAATTCCCCACGGTTTACGTCGCAGGCATGCGAAAACACCGTAATGCACATCCGCACTATCAAGGACACAAGTTATCGTGGCTTACGTCGCAGGCATGCGAAAACACTGCTAAATTTACCCATCAGGGAATCGGGGGGGTGTGCCCTATCCCTCTCCTCGGTCGACCGAATCCATGACAACCCATAGGGTGTCTATCCTCATCTCAAAAGCATACTGATCTAACCATCAGTTTGCCACCATACCGGTGTGTGAGGCTCGCGAATTAACGCTACACAAAGTCGTGCTATATTAAAGCTGTGCTTTGATCATCAAACACAAGACTCTACTTTTCAACAGAAGCCTTGATCATTTGCCACTTAGGCATGCCACACAGGCAATTTACGCCATGCGACTGATGTCTATCAATATACAACCTCTGATCCCGTACGTCTCAGAGAAGGGTGAAGTAAGGGAATAAATTCCCCTTCACCAGGCAGATGTATATTTAATAGAGATCAATCAGTACAGAATAAAATCCAATGTTAGACACACCATCCATTTACAAGTCCGTTCTAGGTCTGAATGAAACCAAAGGCAACTTATTCCTCGTCCCGTATGTCCAATATAGGAGAGAGGCCTTCGCATATCCGTACAATCAACAAGCACGTCCAAACGGCTATCACTTTAGCCCCCTTCAAGGTAGCTACTCCAATCATGAGCATCAGTAGCACCTATCCATTCGATGTGAAGATCGTCGGTCTTGCACCATCTTCAATCTCTTCGACTTATCGTCAAACCAGTTATTCAGAATGGGTATAAACCCGGCCTTTCCGAATAGCCCGCGTATCTTATAATCAAGTGCTATAACAACACATCATACGCCTCATTCCAATCCAGAATATTCTTTTATTCAAGTATTCTTTTCCTTTGGGAAAGGTTCCCATTAATTTTATCAAAGATAAATTCTTTAAATTTATTCTTTAATCTTCCTTTGGATATCAAACCATATCAAGGTTTTCCAAACTAGTCGGGATTAGCGAACTACACCGAAGTAATCATTTATTTTATTTCCCAATCCCAACCTATTCATCCCATGGAGCAAAACTGGTAATACTCCATATCTAACACCACGGTGTTATCGGTAATTATTAATTACCATTTCACGTTCAAATCTAATTAAAGATTTAGCTATCGCCTGAAGTAAAACTGGTGGTACTCCATTTTCGATCATTTTCTTGAATTGATAATTTTAATTATCACGTTCACTTTTCAATCTAATCAAAGATTCATTAAACCTCCACTTAGTTTTAATCTTCCCAAAAATCAATATTAATGATTATTCAAAGCTAAGAAATTAATCTTATCTTTAACTGGGTTAAAGAACCAATGTCATATAAAACACAGTTCACGATAAACCCAAAATCACATTCCGTTCCATCAGTCTCTAACCATAAATTAGTAAGAGAGCAATTCCCTAAGTATTAATCCCGAAGGCCGAAACCAACATCAGATCAATACCCCGGAAACCATTCAACTTAGCTAATTTCCAGTTAGTTTCTAATTCTCTTAACTCCATTGGGTTTAAGAACAGTATTTTTAAAGATACCATTCACGACAAACCCAAAATCCCATTTCCATTGTTAATGGGTTAAAGAACAAGTGTTATTTAAAAATACCATTCACGATAAACCCAAAAACCAGTTCCTATTAAAAATCGGGTTAAAGAACAAGTGTTGTTTAAAACACCGTTCACGATAAACCCTATTATTAATTCCCATTAAATTCCAATTAAATGTCAATTAATTGGTAAACCTCATTAAATCTAAATACAAAGATTTAATCTTTTCTCAACTGGATTTAAGAACAGTGTTCATGACAAACCCAAAATCCCATTCAATATTAAATACAAGACTTCAAATAAAAAAAATATCGGCTAATATCAAATTCTGAAATCAATAAATATCGTATTGGAATAACGATATATATATCTTCCAAATTCCTCCATAATGTCTGTATAATCACGGAATCCAATATCGAAATATTCCGAAGATAATTTCGATTCAAATCCATTCCAATTCATATACTGGAAATTCCGGTTATTTTTAAAACCCTTTACAAATCCAATTTATTTATTTTAAAAATAAATAAATTAATATTCTAGTAAATAACTAGTTTATTTCGATAAAAATACATTTTTATCATTTCAAAATTGAATTTTTAATCCAAATTATTTCCTAATCATTTATTATGATTTTACATAATTTTTCCATATTTTATTATCGCCCGTACAGTCGGTTTCCAATAACGGCCACTGAACTGCATCCATATCTACCTTTTCTGAAATTGATTTGGACATATATCCAAATCTAACCATTAGATTTCAAATATCTTATATTTATTGGAAAGCTCTTTTCGGTATGAACCCAACGGTTTCGGTTTTAGGAGAATCCGACGGTCGGATCTCCCGTAACGTCCATTTGAAGTTAATGGTCGAAATTCGCGAACTACCGCTGCGCGGCTCGTTCTATTCAGGCCATTATAATATATATAATATATATACATATATATTATATTTGTTCGATTTCCATTTAAAACGAATTTTATAAGTCGTTTTAAATTCGTTGAAAAACGATTTCCACTTCCATTTCCAATTCAAATCAAAATTGAATATTCCAATATAAATTCATTTTAAATTCATTTCAAATCGATTTCAATTCAGTTCGATTTCAATTCCATTTTTAAATTGATTTCAATTCAATTCGATTTCAATTCGTTTTACATCGATTTCAATTCGATTCGATTTCAATTCCATTTCAATTCATTCTGAATTCATTTTAAATCGTTTTGAATTCTATTTTCAAATTCAAATCAAAATTTAATTTTCCGTATCATTTCAATATTAAAATGATAATTTTTTCAAAATATCAGATTTTGAAACCACTTTACGATATTCATTATAAAATAAATAAAATCGACCAAATTCCTGTTCATGTTAAAATGGCGTTTAACTACTTAACACAGCTTCACATTTCAATATTTTCTGAATATTATTTTAAAAGATTCGATAATTCTGAATTGGAATCAGACTTAATCAATTACCATATAATTTTATTTATATGGATTTCAACATCACATATATGCAACAATAATGATAAGCAATCATTAAAAATTCATACTACATCCAGAGTGCATTCTACAACTGTATAAGCATTAAAATAAATAGATAACACTTACACAGTCTGTCAACCCATTGATTGACATACCACTAATTATTAGGATCAGTGTATGTCAAATATTATCCCAATACCCGTGTGGGGTTTTCAAACAACAAATATTGTTTATTATTTGTGCAATTAGGTGATGTGTAAAATTTATCGTCCCAATCCATATCAGATAAATAAGTGTACATAAACAAACCGTCTAGTTTGTAAATGAATATTTATTTTATTTTCATTTCACAATAATTTATATATTTATTTTGTATAAATAATTTTTATATACAACAATATCAATACATGATAATCACAATCAATTTCTACATCACAATACAATCAAACAAGTCTTCCATGGTCTGTGGACGACGGGGAGCAGTTTATATGTGCAGTTACAAAATAATTTAAATAACTGTACAAAAATGATAGTGAGAAGTTCTTACTTTTATTTCCACTCCTCCGTTCTTTTATTTATGAATTTCTATACTGTTTGAATTTGAATTTGCCACGAATTCTGATTTTCTCCATTTTGATTCTGGTCAGTTCTATGTTGTAGTATTTTTCTACACGGTTCCAACGCAATGAAAATCGCAATTTTCTGAGACCGTATGGAAAAGTTATTGCAGTTTATACATTGAATTACATAATTTAAAATAAAATAAAATTTAAATAACAATTTAAATTATTGCCACTATCCCTTCTTCCTCATTCCCATAATCCTCCAGTCACGCAACGAACCCAAACCTCACCACGCTCTCACCAAAACACACGCGCTTCTAGACCCCTAGACCACGATCGGCCACCGCCACGATGATCGTCGTTGAACACCCCTCCAACGCCGGCAGTAGCTCGCAACTCACACCCCCTTGGACGGGTAAAACTATGCTCGAACTCAGCGCCTTTGAGGGCTGAAATCGCCCAATTTGATTCACGAAATCCGATCTGAACACTATTGATTTAAAGTACTCACAACGCTCTTGAATTTGGGTTTGGATTTTTCGAAAATCATTCAACAGATTGGGAGTATTTTTGATTCAAAATCGGTATGATTCGGCGCGTTGATAGGCTCCTGGCTGCTAGGGTTTTGCAACGAGAGGAGGGGGTTTATAGTCAATTATTTTATATTATATTATTATTTAAATTCTTTTAATTCGAAAATGATTTGTTTTATATTACGAACTCCAATTCAAACCCAACGACTGCTGCCCCTAGACAAATACCCTCATTCCGAACACAATGGAATACATTTCGTAACCCATTTGACTGTTTTAGTCAGTTATTTTCCACATTAAAATATAAAACATTCAAATATGGATTTGAGCGTACATTTTAATTTGCCGGGGCCACATACTGACTCTAAAAATTTTAGAAAAATTATTTCTAGCTTCGTATTGACGATACAGTCCTAACAAAACTAATTTCGTCAAATTTGAAGACCGTTTGAAAATCGGTCATTTTCTGGTCGATCCAAATTGACTGAAACTATCAAAACACGTTTTCCTTGCCATGCTCACATATTGATTCCAGAAATTATAAAAATTGGAATCTAGAAATACCTTGACATCCCGGATCCAACAAAAGTGGTTTTGTCGAAAACGGAGGTCGTTTGCAAGGTGGCTATTTTTAAGGGCTATATTTCCATAGCGACAATTCTAAATATTCAACTGGCCATAACTTTTGATTCCCGCTATGAAATTTTGATTTTTCAAATTCGTTAGATAGATGTTTATAAACAGATTTAAATATTTTTGATTTCATTAAAATTCGTTTTATTGTGAATCATGTACATTCATTCGAAATTTGAAATCGAATTTTCAAACTACCGCGCCATTTTTAATTCCTTTTATAATTGAAATAAATACTTATATTCAAACTTCGATTTAAATAAATTTATACGTTCTAATTCTATTCAGAATAAATTTATAGTCGTTATTATTTAAAATAAATAATTTTAAATATTCAAAATTCATCGAAGTTGCTAAAATAAAAAATTTAAATTGGTTCCGATTTTCCGGGTTGTTACACATTGTGATCATTAACTTTATTTTAAGACATTACTAAATAATGATTCTTGTTTTAAAACATCATGAAATAAATAAACAATGATTTAGAAACATGTATTTCAAATGAATTTAATGACTGCAACTACATAGTGGTTACGTCCCGTCTCGGAGAAACCATAATCAATTATAGCCTACAATCCATATATTTGAAACATTTATTTCATAAGGGTTGGTAATCGTAATGGTACTTAAATACGCTACCATATATACAATTTAACATCAGGTAAACATGATATTTACATAAACAGACATGTGTAATCAATTAAACAATTAGTTATCAACAACTAATATAATGCTTGTTCAATTTAAATTAATCGGCATAAACAAATGTCCAAATCAATATAATAGCAGTACAACGTTCTATTCTGTTAACATGATGTGAATTAGAATAAGTTCAATCAATATTTGAAGGTACTTGTTTGGCCAAATAAGTAACACTAGACATTTATATAAATTAAATACGTTATAACTAAACAACATAACAAAATAAATTTTATTCAACTATCCGCTCAAAATCAAATTATTACAGTAAATCTTTAATATATAATAAACTAAATAATGTTTAATAGCAATTCATGATGCTACATCATGATCCTAAATTAGTTTCAAACAAACCAACAACATTTCAAGAGGCTATATCATGATCCAAGATTTAATTCAAACAATGAATCATTTTGATTAAACCTAACAGATAATTTATAATATAAAAATTTACCAAACCAAACTACTAACAAACTTTCAAAATCAAGCAGATAATAAATATTTTAATCTACTATATTTATAGTAGATTCAAAAGGTAAGTTTTACTCGCCTTTAATTCAACCGGTTTTACATTCGGATTCAATTAATTTTGAATGGCTTCTGAAATTCATTAGAATTCTCACTATCTCCAAATTACACCAAATCAATTCCAAAATGTAGCATGCATCTATAAGAGCAGAACAGAGAAAACTGCACCTCAATTGGACCTCGTATGAATGAATTATATAATTTATAAGAATTCAATTTAAAAATATAATTAGTTAACACTAATTACAATTTACAATCCTTATTGACTTACCCTTCTTCCCTATTAACCAGGCTGAGACCCGTTGAAGCACCATTACCGTAAATTCCCCTCCACTTAGCTTACTTCACGCTCGATTAAATCAAAAACTGCTATCATCGTTGACTTTCTCACCTTCTACTCTATGCAACCCTCGCCCTCATAGAAGACTCGACCTACTTATCAAAATCACAACACATGCCATCCATCGACGTAAAGCTAAAGTGGTGAATCACCATGCGGGATCGCTCCACCCTATACTCCACCTAACTGTGTGCCTCACTCCAACAAACACCCAAGAACTCTCTAAAACCCAAGTCAGCGACTATGGAATGAAAAAGAACAAAGCCTAAAGTCAGCCTCCGAAGTTGAATTTCACTAAACAACTCTACGCCTAACCTCTCTTGCCAAATGAAAGTATAGTCATCCACATTCTCAAATAAATATATATTTATCATTTATAGATGCAAAATTATGCGGATTTTTTATAAATTGGTCCTCACCACCATTTATTCTAGTTAGGGTTGTCAATGGATACCTGAAAAATCTGAAATTCGCCAACTTTCACATTCGAAAAGCAGATAAATATATAATATCAGGAAGAACGGATGCATATGCAAATATAGACATATCTGAATCTAAAAGTTATTTGTCCGCTCTTTTCCATGATCATAGATTAAATTATGTGTATTTTGGTATAATGAAATACGTTAATTATTCGCGAACAAATTGCACAACTATAAACAATTGTTTAATTCATTCGACTTTCCTAATCAACAAGGGTTATTGTAAAGGGTGTCGAACTCTGAGACCAAAATTATTTTAATACTAAATCCAATCAAGTTATTCCGAATTTTTGATTGTTTGAAAATAACAGAAAATAAACAGAAAGAGAGTTTTTAATAATAAATGAAAACAATTAGGGAGTAATGACATAAACTAGATTAATATGAATTAATAACCGAAAATGTAAATAAAGATTTAATTCATGTTTCTGTCACAAACATAAATCAACAATAATTAGGTTTTTAGAAACAAATAGGTGAATAACAACAAGAATAGCCTATGCAGGATCTAAGCTCTTAAACAACCATAGGCTATTAGGACAGATTCACTATTTTATTTCTAAAGCCCTAAAAGTTAGATCTAAATCTAATAAGCGTTAGATCAAACTCGAATATACCTCATGAAGGAGCATAGCTCTTAAACGACACAGAGTATGAAGGTTCAGATCTAGATCTATATAAATAAAGTCCTAATCTTTTTTGGCTATGTGATTCATATTGAATCTAATCTAAGCATCATCACCGCCTAATTAAAGGGGATTAGCTAGACATAGCTAAACTAGAAATAGGGAAAAAGAAAATAAACAACATAAACATAAATAAAATAACAACTAAGAAGAGAAGGAGAAGAATGGTTTTATTCGAGAGAAGAGTTATAGAATAAATCCCAATGTTGAATGGTTCTAAATAAAAGAAATACAAGTGTATTTATAGTTGCAATGACAGAGACTAAATGGTCGATTGCACAATATGGGACAAAAGCCCTTTTCCCTAAATAACAAATAAACCAAATAGCTAAATGTGAAAGCGTGTGAATGCAAATGTCATAGCTTGCAGGCATCAAATGACATAATCTTTAATTGTTTTGAGCATGAATAGGAACTCCATAACCTCTGAGACAAGCGATCTTTATGAAAAGGCATTGAATCTTTAAAATATGCGACAGAAGGTGGCTGAACAATAACATTTCTTCAAGCTTTAATCTAGCTCTCAAAATCAACACTCTTCTTACACCAATTCTTCAAGCTTTTCAACAATTAAGTGCATTAATCCATTCATCATAAATAATATGAAAACACAACTATAAATACACAGTATCGATTATTTTAAATATAAAACAAGATAAATAAGTGGATAAAATATACACATTTACGTGTATATCAAATACCCCCACACTTATATTTTTATTCGTCCTCGAATAAACTAAACTAAGATATGTCACACTTTCATAGGAAACACGATTGCATTTAGCATATGCCACAAGTCGTTAAACCCCTAGGTATCCCTAGTAGGACGAGTGTTGTCTCGTGAGGATTTTCAACAGATACTACCCACAAAATCCAAAGTGTCTTATGTACGTGGATTACTCAAATGATATATTTAAGGTCTTTCACATTTTAAGGATTTTACCTAACTTCAATAACAATGGTTTAGTCCAAAATTGTCCATCCCATTATTGGTGCAAAAATGAATAAAAAAATTCAAGCTGAATCGTAATTCCTTGGTAACACTGTAATTGCCTTGAAGGTTAAGAGCGTGGTGTCAACCAAAGTTCTACACATCGACAATGTGCACCTAATCATTTATTCTTTTTTTTGAATAATTTTGCACCAGTGTAACCGTAATGCATTGGATGTGAGTTATGCATAGATGAAGGAGAATTTTGTAAGTTCTAAAAATATTATGGATAAGAAGGCAAGTGTATTAGTTAAAACTTCAAGCTACAAAAGATAAAGTAATACTAAGGCATATATGGATGTTTTGTTTCCTTTCATCTCCTCTACTACAATCCTCACTTCTAAATGCAGTATGATGGATGTGGATGGAATGGAAATGAATGCTTTATAGTCAAAAATGTTGAATGAATATTTTATTCTTGGAGGTTTTCTCTTTATTGCATTTTTTCTTCTCCTTTTTCATGATGAATGATGAGTGGAGATGGAATGGAATGATACCGTATATTATTTCATTTGATTCCTCCTCTACCGAGCGAATCATAACCAACGCTTCATGAAAGAAAAGTTTTGTGCCCTAGTTACTCTACTTCTATAACCCTAATTCAACACACAAGTCTGGATTGATGTTATATAAAAATTTGAAAGGAAAGATAAGCAAAGTTTTGTAAAATAGATAACCTATATAAAATAAGATGTAGTATATGGTTATCCTACCTTAAAACAAGTACGGAGTGGGTAGTGTAATATTTGTATAAAAAGTGACATTTTTTTAACCTTTAAACAAAAGGTTCTTAAGTATACCAATATAAGAAAAACTTCTCGAAACATGGATGTAAATCGACTAAAACTTGGGTTTAAATAATGAGGGATATCGAAGAAGAACGCTACGATGAGTCATTTCTTCTTAATCGGGCCAAGTGGAATTTAGAACTTACGAGTTTTAAAATTTGAGTGGAAAAATATTATGCATGAAAACGGACTCAGTAAATCCAACAAATGTAGGTGCAAAATCATTTTTATTTGATTTTTATGGTTTTTTTTACTTGCACATTCTAACATGTATAACAAGGGTTGACACGTTTACTCAAGAACATGACTAATGTCTGCACAGTCTCAAGCTAGCATCTTAAAAAGACACATTATGACTCAATAAATAATTAATGTTCATTCCCATCACCCAAAAATTCAACTTATCAATAAAGAACCAAGGTGTTATTTATGAATTTTTATGTTAGTCCTTGTTCAAGAATGACCTAGTTCATAAAATTCGATTGTTGATGTAATGTAAATTCCCCCGCACATTTAAAAATAGACTGTGTCGCCATAGTCATCAATCAGACATATCTTAGTGAAAGGGAAAGAAAATAAGAGGAAGAGCGGCTTACCGGATAAGCGTGCATAAAATACGCAGTCATCGAATATATGAACCTCTCCACAGTGGACCAATGGATCAGCCTCATTAAGATTATGAGACACAACTGAAGCATAGAAAAAAAATCATAAAGGATTTTATATTACGTGTCAGATCTGGAAAAATAAATTTTGTTTTTTTGAAAGTTTGAGTTGCTAATTTTAAATTTTTTGAGCTTACAATTAATCCTAAAATCAAATTGAATTTCTATAGAAATTAAAGAGAGGTCATCGAGTCAGGCTTCAAAAAAGTTTCAAAAAGTTTGACTTGTTCAGATGATGTATAAATTGAGAGACATGTGCATCATTCTCACCCCCACACTTGTTTTGAGAAATATTGTTCAGTTTTGCTTTGATATTTGAAATGTTGTTGACTAAAGGTTCTTTTGTAAACCTAAAGTTAAAACTAAACAAATAAATTTTCAGTAAATTTCAAAATCGTTTTTTCTAAAAAAACAGTGTTATTCCAAAAATAGTTCATATACTACAGAAATTTATCATTGAAAAACAAGTGATCAAAGTGAGGTTCAGTTGAAATGATCAAGTTGCAAGGAGTTTCAACAGTTTTAGAAAAATCGTCATTGTGTTTAAGATCAAATTCAGTAGTTTCGTTGTTTTCAATCTAAAGAATTTTAAAGTTTTCAAATGTTTCATTTTCAGTTTCAAACCCAACAACATTATCGTCAATCAGTTTAAGGAGTTTTCGCTCATCAAAGTCGTCCTCACTTAAACAATTGTTACCAACTTCGTCATTTCTTTCAAGTTGACAATCTAAAATTGCTAAATTTTCAAAATTTTCAGAATTTGAGAGAGGAAGATCAAATTGAAGATTAATGTCTTCATTTTTAAGAGAATTTGAATTCAAAACAATTCCAGAGATTTCAACAACTTCATTAAGATTTTCATAAATTTCAAAAGTCGTTAGCTGAAAATTTTCAATTTCAGTAAGAGTTGAATTTTCAACGGAAGCATCTGTTTGAGTTTGAATTTCAGTTTCACAGAAACCAGTGTTTGGCACTAAAGATTTTTCAAAATTAAGGTTTTCATCAACAGTCATATCGTCAGAATCATCAATAATCGTTATGTAATGTTGTGACAGAGTTACTGGCGGATTATTGTATTCAAAAGAAGCGTTGACATAAACTTGTTTGTCACTAGATTGGGATTTAAAGTTGTACAAGTTCACAACCTAAGCTATAAGAAGAGAAATTTGAATTTCTATCCTTTGTATTTCAGGGCAACTTAGTTTGCTATCTATTATTCTTTGAAGTAGTTCTTCGAAGTAAGTCAAGACAAGTTTCATGAAATCCTAAAATTCATCAACGTCATGAATTCCCTCCAGTAATTGATTTTTTTAGATTTTACCAAAGTTCAATAGTGTATCGAGCTTGTTGTTGAATGAAATGCATATTTTCGATGTCTTTATTTTCTTGGTTTTGTTTTTCATCTAAAGTTCGCGCCCAATCCTTGATTTCCTCGCGACAAATCCAAATTTCATGCATTAATCGGTCAATTTCACTCAGGCTGTATTTAATAAAATTGGTAGACACATCAGACTTCAAAATGCTGTGTTTTAAATTCGTCGTTTCCATGTGTTCCTTGCTGGTTGACCTTAAAAATTCATCCACCTCATCTCTAAAAAGTTGTCCGTTCTTTATTTTCCACAACCAGCCTTGCCAGAAATTTAGCTTATTCCCAACACATTTTTCATATTCGATAACCAAACTTATATCTCCACTTGAATTACGAAACTCATTTTGGTTTTCAAAATTTTCGTGCAAACTCGTGTTGAGATTGTAACACCCCGAATTTGTACCAACCCTAAAAGAGGATAAACTAAATAATTATTAATTTAATATTCATAATTACAGGAAACAGACTGCACTATTACATCCGTCTCGAAATTCTAGTCAAGATAAACACTTGGTTTGCGTAAAACGGACACCGTATGAGGAAGTTATGAGGGTTTTAAGTTTGTATACGCGCAGAAAAATAATATACATATGTATGAGTCAGAGATGAGTCAGAGCTGAGCCATAATTTTATCCAGAAAGATTCAAATTTGAAAATTCGTCAGAGAGGCAAAATTCCCGCTCTAGGGGGTTGATCCTCCTAGAGGGGTGTCGACCCCCTGAAGGGGTGTCAAACTAGGGGTCGACCCACCCACAGAGGTGTCGACACCCAGGGCTGAGTTGGCAGTCGGTTTCAGAGGGCTCTGTAGCTATAAATATGTGGCTATTTCTCATATTTTCTTCGTTGGAAGTCATGGAGGCCATATGCTGCTGGAGTGGGAATCGAACCGTTTTCTACAACAACATACTTTGCAAATCAAATTCAGAATTCTAGATCCGTTCTTTCTCAATTCTCTAAACCTAACGCTGTGAGTTTCTAGATTACTTTTAGGTTTTGATAAATGAAAGTAAATTGTGAAAGACTATGACTTGGATATGTTGTAAAGTACGATTCTATGCAAGTGTTAAATCATATACTTTGTCATGATAGATCTAATTCCCTAGATCTAATACAATTGTGATTATTCTATTATGTTGTCTATGTGGATCTGAACTTGTAACTATATTATGGTGAATGTACATCTATTGGACAGTTGTAACATTAGCTAGATCTAGTTCTTTATGTAAATCACCTTTCACCTGTCATATTGTGATTAGTTTAAATTTGTTGTAAAATTGACATGTGAAGCCATTTTTAGATCTAAACATGTTGCTATGTCACCCTAATTATGGTAGATCTAAATAGTTGGACTAGATCTCATTATGTTGATTTTACATCGTAGTTGCCACAAGTTCATTAGTTTTATGTCCACCTTGGTATGATGACAATTTCATGTCCATGCCAGTATGTATGTTCACCTTATTATCATACAAGTTTATGTTGATGCCAAGATGATCATTTTAGTTATATTTCCATTATTTTCCCTATTATCGTTTATCACTAGGCTATTGTCTGGCCTAGGCATGTTGCTAATTTTTGAGGGCGCTAGTTAAGGAGTGGGGGAAAAGGGTTAAAAATGGCATAATTTGAATATGAACATTTATGGACATGTAATTCAAATTATTGGGTAAAATAGGTATTGACACCTATAAAGGATTAATTAATTGATTAATTAATAAAAAATGGAATGTTTAGTAATTACAATTAGGAATTGTAATTGTACTTATGACACGAGGTTAGGTTGCATTAGTGGCGGAAGTCTGCCCGGACCCGATCGGCATATCCAGTAGCCACTAATGTTGAACCTAATGTGGGAGGTCTAAGTACGTAAATAAGAATCGGGTTAAGACATGAGGTCAGGCCCAACTGTGGAATAAGACTGCTCGGACCCGACCGACATATCTAGTATCCACACGTTGTAGGCCTAATGTGGGAGGTCTAGCCTATTATAACCATAATTGGACATGGTATTGAATTGGACTACTTAACCTTATTTAAATATTGTATGATTATGAAATTAAGTTAGGGTTAAGTAAAATTGGATGGGTAGTGGGTGGGTTAAGTAGACTAGAGGGGGTGGGTAATGTTTATATATAGGCTCTTGAACTTAACCCAATAAGGTTATGTAATTAAAGACACCTGGTGGTATACATAACCGATAGATAATGTAATGAAGTTATGTAATTAAAGACACCCTTTAGGGTAAACATAACTGGTATAGGGCTATGTAATTAAAGACACCTATGGGTATACATAGTATAACGACCCGAATTTCCCCGGTAAGGAAAGCCCGGATTGAGATGAGAACAACACACATCGGTACACAAACAGAAGAACATTTCATTGTTATTACAACAATTCCATCAGATACAAGAATATACAGAGTATAAATGAATAAAATACATTCGATAAATATCAGAGATTACAATAAATTACATAGCAGCGGAAAATAATACAAAGCACAACTGAAGGTGATATACGGATACAGAGCTTTCCAGATATCATTCCAGCTGTAAACCAGGACCCTGTGAATATAAATCTGCAAAACCAAAACTACTAGCTGCCCGTGCGAAAAATAGGGGCACCCAGAGTTTAGGTTAAAAAAATAAACTCCAGGTCAGTCATGGGACTGGTGTGAGAACTAAAACAGTTATTAATCTTTATTTTAAAGTTCGGTAAATCAAGGGACCACGAAGTATAACACGGAACGGGTTTCCTCCCAAGAATACCAGTGCATAAAACCAACAACGCAATGCTAAATAAAGAAAAATGAAGCTATTATAAGACCCAGGTCCCATCACACAATGCAACGCAAGCCGGAGGATAGGGTTTTTACCTTATAATAGCCAAAGCATGCTTGATACGTTAAAACACATTATTTTGATATTACTATAAGTGTATAGTGTCAAAACAATTTCAATCATAAATATCAATCATAGGCGGCATGAATGACCCATACCACTATGTCGCCATACTAGGTTCTACAAATAAAACCGAATTATCACGTATTGGAAATTGGATTCCATCATGAGTCGAGGCAAGGAGCAAGCTCCTCTCCGTTCGATACACTCTAGCAAATGTCTCAGGACCGCGCACAACAATCCTTGGATCTTCAGGGTCGGTCCTCTCTTACTTTTGAGGATAGTTATTCCTGAGCACACGTTTCCCGGTCCTTACAGACCTATATCCGAGGCGCCTCGTATCCAACAACTACACAGGTGAAAAGTATATAAATGTCAGGGCTGGTAGGTCACTGACACCACCATGGCTAGAAAGAAACGTCGTGCTCTCCCTGCAGTCACTATCCCGTTTTGACTCATACCGAGGTATGAGGCTCGCGAATTCACGTTATACACAAAGCTGCGCCACACAGGCCGTGCTTTGATCATCAACCACAAGACTTTGCTTTTCAACAGAAGCCTTGATCAATTGCCACTTACGCGTGCCACACTGGCAATTCACTCCATGTGAATGATGTCCATCGATATACAACCTCTGAGCTCGTACGTCTCAGAGAAGGGCGTTAAGTAAGAGAATAAATTCTCCGCTGCCAAACAGATGTATATTTAATAGAGATCAATCAACACAGAATAAAATCCAATGTCAGACACACAGTCCATTTACAAGTTCATTCTGGGTCTGAACGAAAACGGAGGCACTTTCCTCGCATATCCATCGACCTCAAAGTACGTCTGGATGATCACCAACTGTTTCCCTCATCTTGGGTGTACAAGATCATCAGTAATCACCCAAACGATGTGAAGACTTCCGGTCTTCAACCACCGTCTTCATCTTCGACTCATCGCCGAATCGGTTATTCAGAATGGATATAAACCCGACCTTTCGGAATCACCCGCGTATATAATAAACACGTGTTACACAAACACAACAAACGCCTCATTCCAATTCAGAATATTCTTTTATTCAAATTTTCACACTCTTAGGGAAAGGTTCCCATTAATTTTATCAAAGATAAATTCTTCTAAATTTATTCTTTAATCTTCCTTTGGATATCATTTCAAACCATATTATGGTTTTCCAAACTAGTCGGGATTAGCGAACCACACCGAAGTAATTATTTATTTTATTTCCCAATCCCAACCTATATATCCCATGGAGCAAAACTGGTGGTACTCCATATCTAACACCACGGTGTTATCGGTAAATATTAATTACCATTTCACGTTCAAATCTAATTAATGATTTAACTATCGCTTTGGAGCAAAACTGGTGATACTCCATTCTCGATCACTTCTCAGATTTGATAGTTTAAATTATCAATTCACTTTCAATCTATTTAAAGATTCATTAAAACTCCACTTAGTTTTAATCTTCTCAAAAATCAATATTCTTTCTTTAACTGGGTTAAAGAACCAATGTCATCTAAAACACGATTCACGATAAACCCAAATCCCATTTGATATTAATTACAAGGCTCTGAATAGAAAATATACCGGCTTATATTCAATATCAAATTCTGAAACCAACAAATATCGTATTGGAAATAACGATATAAAATATATCTTTCAAATTCCCATAACAATATCTGTATAGTCACGAAATCCAACATCGAAATATTCCGAAGATAATTTCGATTCAACTCCAGTCCAATTCACGTATTGGGAATATTGATTATTTTTAAAATCACTTTCAAATTCAATTTATTTATTTCAAAAATAAATTGATTTTAATTCTAGTTCAAAACTAGTTCATTTCGATAAAAATCTATTTTTATCTTTTCAAATGTGGGATTTTTCATCCCAGTTCTTTCCAATTCATATATTATGATTTTACACAAATTATTGATATTTTTAATAATTTTATCAAGGCCCGTACAGTCGATTTCCATCAACGGCCATCGAACTGCACTTACAGCGACCTTTTCCAAATTTGATTTAGACATAATTCCAAATCCAGCCGTTAGATTTCAAATTTCTAATATTCATTGGAAAGCTCTTTTCGATACGAACCCAATGGTTCCGGTTTTAGGAGAATTCGACGGTCGGATCTCCCGCAATGTCAATTCGAAGTCAATGGTCGAAATTCACGAACTACCGCGGCGCGACGCGTTCTATTCAGGCCATTTAATATATATAATATATATATTATATATATTTCGTTGATTTCAATTCAAAACGCATTTTATAATTTGTTTTAAATTCGTTTTCAAAACAATTTCAACTTCATATTCAATTTCAAATCAAAATTGAATATTCCATATCATTACTATATAAATGATAATATTTTCAAAACGTTATATTTTGAAATCACTACCTTTTCTATATTCATTGTAAAAACGAATATAATCGATATAAATATCGTTCACGTCAAAATAGCGCAACTCTAATCAACACGACTTTATATATTTCAATAAATTCGTTATTCTATTCAACAAATGAATATTTATTCTATTCAACACATGAATCTATATTTCTTTCAACATACGACTAATCTCAACACATGAGTACTGTCAACCCACAACTATTTTTGTTATGTAATATATTTTATAAAATTATGGTATCAATCGTTTGATTTTTTTTATCAGATTCCAACTGTAAAGTGGTTCTAATCTTAAATATGATAAAGATGTAAATTTTATTGTTAAAATATTTTACTCAACACATGAATAGTTTCAACACATAAATATCATCAACACATGACTATTTTTATATTCAACACATGAATTTTCTTTTATGATATTCATTATTTTCCCGATGGGAATGAGGCCCAATCAATTACCATATAACGTTAATTATATGGATTCCACCCAATACATGTATATAATAGCAACGATAAACAATCAACCATCATCCAAAGTGCACCACACAACTGCATAAGCATCAAATATAAATAATCAACGCTTACACAGTCTGTCGACCAATCGATCGACATACAATTAAATAATTGGGATTAGTGTACTCAAATATCATCCCAACACCCGTGTGGGGTTTCAAATCAACAAACATAGATTTTTATTTTTGCAGTTGGGCGATGTGTAAAATTTATCGTCTCAATCAATATCTATCAAATCAGTGTATATAAACAAATCGGCCGATTTGTTTATAAATATTCATTTATTCACATTCACGTTAAAAATTATATTTTTAACGATAATTAATTTATTTCAACCATCTACATTTTATTATCGATTTCACATCAACATCACAAATAAATTTCACAACACATCAAACAAGCATACAAGCCATCCATGGTCTGTGGACGACGGGTGTCGGGTGCTGCTACGCACCGTCTGCATCCTAATATATATTTATATAACTAGAAAAGAAATTTAGAGTGACAAGTTCTCACCAAATCTATCCCAACTCCACGACACTTCAATTGTAGGAAATCATCACTGTTCTCGCCTTTTGTCACTTTCGTTGCCCGTAGCCACTGCATATGTAAAAATCACATTTTTATATTGTTGCTATGTATATAAAAATCATATTTTTATAATCGCTCCATATGGATAAAAATTCTATTTTTACATCGCTACTATATAGCTAAAAGTTCTATTTTTACAACGGTATTCATATAATAAAGATTATATTTTTATCATGTTATTCTCTATATACAGATTTCGCCTTTTCAAATATAAAGATTTCGCCTTTTCATTTCATAACTATAAAAATCACATTTTTACTTCATTATATATATATATATATATAATAAAAATCAGATTTTTATTTCGTTACATATATAAAGATGATATTTTTACTATCTACATCATATAAAAATTATATTTTTATACTTCTACAATATAAAATATTATATTTTTATACCGCCACTTATATAAAAATCACATCTTTGCTCCTTCTACATAATAAAGATCAAATCTTTACTATCTATATAATATAAAAATCGTATTTTTAATACTCTACTTATATAAAGATCATATTTTTCATCTCATACATATATAAAAAATCTAATTTTTATTCTTGTTTAAACTAAATTAATCAACATAAATAACTTTATCCTTTAAATAAATTAATTTAAACACTTACATTCGCTGTTCGAAGGGGGAAGGAGGGTTCGTGGCGCGCTCAGATGTTCGCGACGGTCTCTGGTGGTCTCGAGGTGGCGCAGGGAAGTAGTGGTGGTCTCGATCTTGGGGGATTTGGGCGGTTTTGAGGGAGAATGAGGAGGAGGGGACAGCAGGGGGTCGCGTCGGGGTCCTCAGGCAAGGTGGCGATGAAGTGGTGGAGGCGTTCGCTTCAGGGGGGTTTCGGGGGTCGCGCAGCAGGCTTCGACGAGGGGGGGTGTGATCGATGGAGGGAGGAAGGAGGAAAGGTGGAGGGGGCGATCGCCGGAGCTCGGCGGAGGTGGGCGCCAGGCCTGGTTGCGGCGGCGATGGGCCAACCTCCATCGATTTAGGTCGTAGGTTTTTTTTTCTTTTTAAAATTCTGAACGGTGAAGAGGATAAGGAGAGGGGGGGTTTATGTGAATATTTATATTTTAATTACTTAATTTATTTTCTCCTTAAAGTTGACTTTTGTCTCGAACCCCAACCGAGGCCCAACGACTGTCGCCCCTAGCTAATTACCCCCATTCCGAACACAATGGGATATGTCACGAAGGCCAATTCGATCATTACGATCAGTTTTCATCAAAATCAAAAATATAACTCTATATATTGAATTTAAACGCGCATTTCAATTTACAGGGGCCACATACGAACTCTAAAAATTCCCAAAAATATTTTCTAGCTTCGTATTGACGATACTGTCCTAACAAAACTAATTTCATCGAATTTTGAGACTGTTGGAAAAATGGCCATTTTCCAGTCGATTAAAATCAACTAAAACTGGTCAAACGCGTTTTCCTTCGCCACGCTCACATATTGATTCAAAAAATTATGAAAATTGGAATCTAGCAATAACTTGACATCCTGGATCCAACAAAAGTGGTTTCGTCGAAATCCGAGGTCGTTTGCAAAATGGCTATTTTTAAGGGCCAGAATTCCATAGCGACTATTTTGAATTTTCAACTGGGCATATCTTTTGATTCCCGCTATGAAATTTCAATTTTTCGGATTCGTTGGAAAGATATCCACAAATAGATTCTAATATTTTTGGTTTCACTAAAATCCGGTTTATTTTGCACCCGGTACATTCATTTGAAGTTTGAAATCGAATTATCGAACTACCGCGCCATTTTCAATTCTTTTATAATTATATATAATTATTTATATTCTAACGACGATTCAAATAAATATATACGTTCGATTTTATTCAAAATGAATTTCTTGTCGATATTATTTAAAATAATTCATTTTAAATATCCAAAATTCACTAAATTCGCCAAAATAAAAATTTTAAACTGGCTCGCATTTCTGGGTTGTTACACATAGTCAGTGGGAAACCTAGTGGGGATACAAGACAAGGGGGAGAGCTTGTATCATACTGTGTGGGACCCATTTCAGTCAGTAACCCAGAGTTGGTATCAAGTAAAGAACTCTGTACTAGGTGTAGAAGGGGCACGCTTACTGATTGATTGTAAGAGATCCAAACGAGACAGATGGTATGGGCGGCGCAAACCGACCAGGGTCATGCGCGTGCATGGGCCAGGCAGAGGGGCTAAGACGACCGTGACACCAGTAGACATGGTTGTGCACATCTTGGGTTGCCACTTTAGGAAGTGATACCTCCTACTGTGGGGCCAGCACAAGATATCTACGGAGTAGGGAGCCGATCGATTAGGGTAGTGGTTAGGGTATGCTTGGACGTATGACCTAAGCCTACCAACTCATAGTGGAAGGGATCATCTCATTTCAGCTATACTAGTAATAGTGCAGAGTAATCATAAGTGAGGCACGTACACCTTATCTTGCCTACCTTCTCACACTTTCCATTTATGTAGTAATCTCTCTCTTATCCACTTTATATGCCTATCATATTGCTTTTATTTATCTACTGGCTAAAAGCAACTAGAGTCGTCAGACTTTATGTCTGACCCTGTTGTTTCTCCTTCTTTCTTCCGTTTCTCTCCCCCTCCCCCAGGTTCTCAGGGAGGAAACACTTAGACTTAATCATGACTCAGATATCATCTTTCTAGGAGCTACTTCTGAAGTATGGCTCAAGTTCTTGTCTCTACTATGGCTTTACTCTTTTAATTTGGGGAAAATTATGTTTTTCATATTTTTATGTACTCTGATGATGCAAGTCGGAAGTTATTTTATCGTAATGGTTTTTGTGACTTATGAAACTGTGGACCACGATATTATGCTTTATGGTTGAAATAAAAATTTAAAATTTTCCGTTGCTGCCTTATTTATATATATCTTTTAATTATTCTGTGTCTGTTTACCTATAGCGCTTCATGAAACTTAATGCATTCCCTTAGTGACTGACATTAACGGACGTGGGGTGTCACATTTGGTATCAGAGCTGAAGGTTACCAGATTAGATAAAAGTTTTTCGAAATTATTTTTAAAAAGGTTTTAAAAGAAAGTATTTTCAAAAGAAACGTCTGTTTTGAAAAACATTCCCCAAAAATCCATATATAGTATCCTTCGGTCCTTTATCTAAATTTCTTCCTTTTCCTTTTTCTTCAGCATGTCTGGGGAACAAAACATCCATAATATCCCGGGGGCGTCACAATACCCTGATGGTTCCGTAGGTACTTGGAGGCCACGGCGACGGCCGAAGACCAAAGAGATGTCCTCCCCCCGCTGCACCAGTCATTCCTCCTCCTCCTTCCCCTCCAAGAGCTGACAACTTTGCCAAGATCTGCAAAGACTTCCAGGCTATGGGAGGAAGGCCATTCTATGGGAATGAGACATTCATAGAAGCTCGGAATTGGCTTAATGAGACCGGGACTTATTCGAAATATTTGAAGTGGAGGAACGAAGAAAGATTCAGTTAGCTGCTTGGCTATTAAAGGACGAAGCCTCATTTTGGTGGGAAATAACCTAAGCTGGGCGTCTGGTGGGAACGTGGGAAGATTTTAGACAGAGGTTCGAAATGAAATTTCTTTCCCAAGCTGAGTGAAACATACAGATGGAGAGGTTCTTAACACTCAAACAAGGAAATTTGACGGTAAAGGAGTATGTGAACAAGTTCAACCAGCTGGCAAGGTTCGGGCTAGAGTTGGTGGATACGCCACGTAAAAAGGCTTTGCGGTTTGCTAAAGGACTGACTGAGCCTCTGCATGGTTTAGCTATGTCCCATATTCCAATGGGGCCACCTTTGAAAAGCTTGTTGATATGGACCGAATGTATGAGGAGGACAAGGGAGAAAAGAAGGAAATAAAAACTGAGGGGTCATTGCAGAATAAGAAGGTGTGGCCCAAGAAGGGGCATCAACAACAGCAACAACAACAACAGTAGAAGATCGGAGGGAAAAATGATAACAGCAATGATAAGAGAAAATGTCACAATTGTGGGAAAGAGGGTCACTTGATTAAAGATTGCAAGAGAAGGAAGGCCAATTGCTTTAATTGCAGAGAGGTCGGACACTTCTCTAAAGAGTGCCCGAAGAAACAAGGATCACATGAACAAGGTCAAAGAGCAGGGACTTCTGGAGGGCAGGTGCATGCTCTCACAATCAGTACTCCTGAAAGAGGTAGAAAACTTTTCGTAGAAAGTTTAGTTTCTCTTTCAAACCATCCAGTTAGAACACTTTTTGATTCTGGTGCTTCACACTCGTTTATATCAAGTTCTATAGTTGAATCTCTACACTTAGTTACTAGTATGGTAGTAGATCCCATAGTTGTTTCAAACCCCATTAGTGGTTCGTCTCATTTATCGATGATTTGTCAGGGTTTGAAAATATCTGTGTTAGGCGTCGAGTTTGAATGTGACGCATATGTGCTCGGGTTTAGGGGAGCTACTTGAGAAACGGTTTATCAAACGAAGTATATCTAAATGGGGTGCTCCAATAGTATTCGCAACTAAAGCGGATGGTTCACTTCATTTGTGTGTTGACTATAGAGAATTGAATAAGCTCACCAAGAAGAATACGTACCCACTTCCGAGGATTGATGATTTATTTGATCTGCTTATTGGTGCCTCGGTATTTTCTTAGTTGGACTTGGCTACAGGGTTCCATAAGTTGAGGGTGGTTGAGGAAAATATAGATAAGACTGCTTTCAGAAATCCAGACAGTTTCTTTGAATGGCTAGGTATGCCTTTTGGGTTGACAAATGCACCCGCCAATTTTGTTGATTGGATGAGTAGCGTGTATCGGGAGTTCCTAAACAAATTTGTAGTAGTCTTTATTGATGATATTTTGATCTTCTCTAAGAGTGAAGAAGAGCATGCCCAACATTTGAGACAAGTTTTGAAAACTCTCCGTGACCGTCAGCTTAAGGCAAAGTTCTCCTAATGCCATTTTTGGAGAAAAGAGGTGAGATTTTAGGGCATGTAGTCTCCAAAGAAGGGATAGTTGTAGATCCCGCCAAGGTGGTTGCAGTGCAAGATTTGCAGATTCCTAAAAATGCAACCGAGATGAGAAGATTTCTTGGGTTTGCAGGTTATTATATGAAGTTCATTAAGGACTTTGCGAAGATATCAGCCCCTCTCACCAGGCTGACAAAGAAGAATTTGGCATTTTCATGGGACGCAGACTGTGACGTTGCTTTCCAACGACTGAAGAGGACTCTGACAACAACCTCAGTCTTGACCTTGCCTGATGGAATTAAAGTGTTTATTGTTTACACTAATGCATGCGGTACAGGGCTTGGTGCGGTTCTGATGCAAGAAAGGAAAGTAATCTGTTATGGGGGTAGACAGTTAAGGGTTCATGAGAATAATTACCCCACCCATGATCTAGAGCTAGCTGCCATAGTATTCGCGTTAAAGATGCGGAGTCATTATTTACTTGGTGAAAAGTTTGAGTTATATACCGATCATAAATCTCTCAAGTATCTATTCTCACAGAAGGATCTAAACTTAAGGCAACAACAGTGGATGGAATTCTTAGCTTCATATGATTTTGAGATTGCTTATACCCCTGGCAGGGGTGATGTGGTGGCAGACGCACTAAGTAGGCAGAGGGTGGCCCCAAGTCCTCTATTTGTGGAAAGAAAGAACTTGGAGTTCATATCAGCTTTTGATTTCAGACCCTCCATCGAGGTTTTGCCTGATTTGTTTGCATCCTTGGAGATATGACCGACCCTTATAGACCAGATAAGAGCTTCGCAACAAGGTGATCCACAGATTCTAGACATCATGGATAAGCTCAGAAGTGGGGAGACTTCTGGTCACCTCAGTAGATATGCTATTGATGAAAAGGGGTGGTTGCGACGAGATGGAAGGCTTTGTGTTCCACAAACTGGAAGCTTGATAAAGGCAGTCCTAAAAGAAGCCCACCATTCTAAGATGACTATTCATCCAAGTGGTGACGAGATGTATAAAAACACGAAGAGGGTTTTCTTTTGGGCCGGGATGTAGAAAGATGTGTTCGAATTTGTTTCTCAATGTTTAGTTTGCCAGTAAGTTAAAGATGAGCAAAAGAAGCCCGGTGGATTGTTTCATCCGTTGGAGGTTCCGCAGTGGAAATGAGAGAGCGTCTCTATGTATTTCACAGATGGGTTGCCTAGATCGAAGAAAGGTAACACCAGTATTTGGATAGTCGTGGACAGACTCACTAAGAGCGCTCACTTTATCCCAGTTAAGAGTAAGAGGACGGCATCATGGTTGGCAGCAATTTATGTTCGTTAGATAGTTCGTCTTCATGGAGTACCTTCCAACATCGTGAGCGATCGTGACCCCATCTTTACCAACAAATTTTGGAGGAGCTTGCAAGAAGCATTAGGTACACAGTTTTGTTTGAGCACCACTTATCATCCTCAGACCGACGGGCAAACGGAGAGGGTGAACAGAATTCTTGAAGATCTTTTAAGACTGTGCATCCTAGACTTCGGAGGATCTTGGGAAGAGCATCTTCCTTTAGTAGAGTTCGCCTATAATAACATTTTTCAAGCTAGGATCGGCATGGCACCCTTTGAAGCATTGTATGGGAGACCCTGTAGATCGCTAACTTATTGTGGGAATCTACAGAAAGATTATTACTTGGACCAGATATGGTTAGAGAAACATCCAAAAAATTGACCTTATTCGATGGAAGATGAAGACATCTCAAGATAGGCAGAAGTCTTATGCAGACAAGAGAAGGACTGACATCGAATTCAAAGTGGGAGACTTGGTTTTTATCAAAATATCGCCTTTAAGGAATGTGGTTCGCTTCAGATTAGTAGGGAAGTTGGCACCTAGGTTTGTGGGACCATTTCCCATAACTGAGATGATTGGCCAAATGGCCTACCGAGTAAAGCTACCAGAAAATCTATCTGGCGTTCAAGACGTTTTCCGCGTCTCTCAACCAGGGAAGTGCTTGCATGACACCGCGGAAGTTGTTGAGCTGAGTATGTTGGAAGAAGTCGAAGTGGAACGGGAGGCGACAGTCAGACAAGTCCATACCCATTTTCTTGGGTCAGAAGTTAAGAAGCTGCGCAATAAGGAGATCAAGTTGTTAAAGGTTCAATGGGGATATAACCCAGAAGATGCGACTTAGGAGACCAAAGACAAGATTCGTGCTTCGTACCCTTTTCTTTTCGAGGGTATGTTCTTAACTCTTTTCCTAAGTTTTATCAGTGCTTATTTCTGTCAATAGAGTATATTTTATCCATCGTATTTTCGACCTTTAGATAGGAATTATATGGATGTAAACATGTGTTTGAAACATGTTATGTTTGATGGATGCAAGTGGTTGCTAGTGGTTACCTGTGGACGCATATACACACACATTAGGCACTAAGATCGGATCAATCACTCTCATACTGCATATGGATGTGTGTGCATTTTCTTTTCTTTTATGAATGGAAATGGATGAGTTAGCATATGGATGTTACATTTGGACGAACGAATGTGCACACATATAGAACTTATATGATATGATAGGTTTATTTGCATACATATTGGATTCATGGCACTAACATACATTGCATTAACGAGATCAACTGAATCTGTAGACCGCCTGATCTTCGCATTAGTGTTGGGACATATACACACACCTTCGCATATATTCATATAAGCATTAGAAATCTTTAAGGATAATGGATGCCAGTGATTGGTGGATGAGTAGATGGATGATGGATGGTAGGATATGCATTCTTCTCAACTTAGAGATTTCGGGACGAAATCCTTTGAGTAGGGAGAATGTAACATCCCGAATATGCACCGACCGTAAAAGAGGATAAATTAAATAATAATTAATTTAATATTCAGAATTAAAGGAAACGGACTGCACCATTGCGTTCGTCTCGAAATTCTGGTCAAGATAGACACTTAGTTTGCGTAAAACGGATATCGTGTGAGAAAGTTGTGAGGGTTTTAAGTTTGTATACGCGTAGAAAAATTATATACATACGCATGAGTCAGAGATGAGTCAGAGCTGAGTCAGAATTTTATCCATAAAGATTCAAATTCGAAAATTCATCAGAGCGGCAAAATTCCCGCTCTACGGGGTCGACCCCCTAGAGGGGTGTCGACCAAGGGGTCAACCCACTTTTAGGGGTGTCGACACCTCTAGGGATGAGGTGGTAGTCGGTTTCAGAGGACTCTGCAGCTATAAATATGTGGCTATTTCTCATATTTTCTTCGTTGGAAGTCATGGAGCCATATGCTGCTGGAGTGCGAACTAAACCGTTTTCTACAACAACATACTTTGCAAATCAAATTCAGAATTCTAGGTCCGTTCTTTTTCAATTCTCTAAACCTAACACTGTGAGTTTCTAGATTACTTTTAGGTTTAGATAAATGAAAGTAAATTGTGAAAGACTATGACTTGGATATGTTGTAAAGTACGATTCTATGCAAGTGTTAAATCATATACTTTGTCATGATAGATCTAATTCCCTAGATCTAATACAATTGTGATTATTCTATTATGTTGTCTATGTGGATCTGAACTTGTAACTGTATTATGGTGAATATACATCTATTGGGCAGTTGTAACATTGGCTAGATCTAGTTCTTTATGTAAATCACCTTTCACCTGTCATATTGTGATTAGTTTAAATATGTTGTAAACTTGACATGTGAAGCCATTTTTAGATCTAAACATGTTGCTATGTCACCCTAATTATGCTAGATTTAAATAGTTGGACTAGATCTCATTATGTTGCTTTTACATCGTAGTTGCCACAAGATCATTAGTTTTATGTCCACCTTGTGATGATGACAATTTCATGTCCATGCCGGCATGTATGTTCACCTTATTATCATACAAGTTTATGTTGATGCCAAGATGATCATTTTAGTTATATTCCCATTATTTTTCCTATTATCGTTTATGACTAGGCTATTGTCTAGCCTAGGCATGTTGCCAATTTTGTGAGGGTGCTAGTTAAGGAACGGGGGCAAAAGGGTTAAAAATGGCACTATTTGAATATGAACATTTATGGACTTGTAATTCAAATTATTGGATAAAACGGGTATTGAGACCTATAAAAGGAAACGATTAATTAATTGATTAATTAATTAAAAATGGAATGTTTAGTAATTATAATTAGGAATTATAATTGTACTTATGGCGGAATTCTGCCCGGATCCGACCGGCATATATAGCAGCCACTAATGCTAAACCTAATGTGGGAGGTATAAGTACATAAATACAAACCGGGCTAAGACATGAGGTTAGGCCCAACTGTGGAATAAGACTGCCCGAACCCGACCAGCATATCCAGCATCCACACGTTGTAGGCCTAATGTGGGAGGTCTATCCCATTATACCTATAATTGGACATGGTATTGAATTGGACTACTTAACCTAATTTAAAGATTGTATGATTATGAACTTAAGTTAAGGTTAAGTTAAATTGGATGGGTAGTGGGTGGGTTAAGTAAACTAGAAGGGGTGGGTAATATTTGTATATAGGCCCACGAACTTAACCAAATAAGGTTATGTAATTAAAGACACCTAGTGGTATACATAACAGATAGATAATGTAATGAAATTATGTAATTAAAGACACCCTTTAGGGTAAGCATAACTGGTATAGGGCTATGTAACTAAAGACACCTAAGGTTATACATAGTAAGTGGGAAACCTAGTTGGGATACAAGACAAAGGGGGGAGCTTGTATCATATTGTGGGACCCATTTTAGTCAGTAACCCGGAGTTGGTATCAAGTAAAGATCTTCGTACTAGGTGGAGAAGGGGCACGCTTACTGGTTGATTGTAAAGGTTCCAAATGAGACGGATGGTGTGGGCGGCGCAAACCGACCAGGGACATGTGCGTGCATGGGCCTAGCAGAGGGGGTTAAGACGACCGTGACACTAGTAGATATGGTTGTGCACATCTTAGGTTGCCACTTTAGGAAGTGATACCTTCTATTGTGGGGCCAAGACAAGATATCTACGGAGTATGAAGCCGATCGATTAGGTTAGTGGTTAGGGTATCCTTGGACGTATGACCTAAGCCTACCAACTCATAGTGGAAGGGATCATCTCATTTCAGTTATACTAGTAATAGTGCAGCGTAGTGAGGCACATACACCTCATCTTGCTTACCTTGTCACACCTGCCATTTATGTAGTTATCTCTCTCTTATCCACTTTATATGCCTATCATGTTGTTTTTATTTGTCTACTGGCTAAAAGTAACTAGACTCGCTAGACTTTATGTCTGACCCTGTTGTTTCTCCATCTTTCTTCCTTTTGTCCCCCTCCCTCCCCCAGGTTCTCAGGGAGGAAACACTTAGACTTAATCAGGACTCAGATATCATCTTGCTAGGAGCTACTTCTGATGTATGGCTCAAGTTCTTGTCTCTACTATGGCTTAACTCTTTTAATTTGGGGAATATTACGTTACTCATATTCTTAAGTACTTTGATGATGCAAGACAGAAGTTATTTTATTGTAGTGGTTTTTGTGACTTTTGAAATTGTGGACTACGGTATTATGCTTTATGGTTGAAATAAAAATTTAAAATTTTCCGCTGCTGCCTTATTTATATTTGTATTGTAATTATTCTATGTCTGTTTACCTATAGCGCTTCACGAAACTTAATGCATCCCCTTAGTGAGTGACATTAATGGACGTGGGGGTGTCACAGAGATTGTTTTGAAATTAGCATTTTTCTCGGACATTTGTGCTAATAATCGACTCAACTTAGATAAATTCTCCTCAATCGAAAAATTTTCAGCTTGAAATTCATTCTGATTTGAATCGTAACCAAAATCATTTTCATTTTGAAAAGAATTGCAATTTTGGTTGTACATGGGGCAAGCGCGCATGTACTAGAGGAAGAGAGTTTCTCATCGAAAAATTAGTTTCAAAACTTGTGGCTCTACAGGAGCTCTTAAAAAATATGTTAAAATTAAAATTTTTGGATTATATGAATACAAGTCCAGGCCAGGTTCGGACATGGGTTATTAGTGTGCCATGAATCACTGTAGAAACATGACTGAAGGTTTAAGAACCTGTCTGAGTTCGAGACTTTACCGTTCCTTATACACCTTAGAGAGTATCAATCCTAATTGTCAATTTAACGAATATTTTGTCCTATGAGCTTTGAGGAATCCTAGATTCGATTTCAAAAACAATTTATTTCAAAAACAAGCTTATCAATTTATCCCACATTCGTTTTAAAATTTCCAGCCACACATCAACACGCTAAATAATCAATCACAGAACAATCACAGAATAATAAATTACAGAGATAATTTTTTTTACAAGCAAGCCACGGCACCTGCACGAAATCTTTACAAGCACTTCTTTTATATGTTTTTCAAGCAGCAGCAGACCCTGTAGAGTTTAGAAAATTCTCACTTAGATTGGCAGTCCGTCCAATGCAACTGAGTAGCGCTAGCACGTTCACACCCCACTTGGTGTGCAACTGCTCCAACCCAAATCTATTTGCCAATCACTTGGCTGAATTCTTCACTTCTCGTTAGCCTTTGAATTGATTTTTTTTTCCAAAGAGAAATAAAAAATGAAACAAAAACGAGTGAAAAAATTAAAAACAAATAAAAACAAACCAAACTATTGAAGGCCAAATTAAAATTTCTAGAAGCAATTACCTTTTTTTAGATATTAACATAAGAAGAATTAACCAAAAATACTTTCAACACAAAACCACTTGGAAATAAATAATGATCGGATGAACTAAACTTTCAAAGCTTGGCCCAACTAATCGCGTTACCCAAAATCGACTCCCTCTGTTAAAGTCAAAAGTGAATTCAAAAAAAAAGGTGCTCTCTCTTCTCTGTTAAAATTAAAACCAACTCCCCTTTTTTATTAGAATAGCGAAATCAGAAGCAAACAAAAATCAGAAGTGAAATCGAATGTTCTATAGGGGTTCGAGTTCGTGATTGGTGGTGTTTGAATGAGGGTTTCGATTCTGGGATTTGAAATCGGATCAGGTGGTAAATTGGTGGTGTTCGATTTCGGTTTGGCTGAATTACTGGAGTGCGATTCGTCGAGACCATGGTGGAGTTTGATGGTAGGTGACGGTTGGTCATTGTGAGTAACTGATGTGGGGCGCTGTGACGATGACAGTTTGCTGTGAGAGGAACTTGTGGCATTAGTTTGTTGATGATAAAGGTGCAGTTGCGTAAGGGTATTTGCTGAAGTTCAACGATAATGGTTCCGAGGAAGTCCTGATGCGGGAAGAGGTTATGATTTCCAGAACTGGATTTGTAGTAAGGCTGTGGACTGGGTATGTGATGACAAACGGTGTAGTAAATACTGATGTGAGGTGTTTGGTGAACTTGGTTTGTGAATTTTGAATTGCGTGGGTATGAATTGAAGATGTAAACAGAGAGATGTGGTGACATGAAATGGTCGAAGTTGGAAGTTTCTGTAGGAGATTGGCACGTGGATATGGTAGTGAAGGTGGGTCTGGACGTTGCTGTGCAAAATTGCAAAGCTGCGATGATGTGTAGTGAAGCAGTTTCGACGGTATGGCCAGGGAGTTGACTGAGGTTGCGTGGGTATTTATGGTGGTTTTCGGCGAATAGTCTAACAGTATGGGGAAGATTGCTGGTGGTCAGATTATAGGGAAGTTGTGAAGGGTGAAGCGGTTTGATCTGGGTTGATGCTCGGAATTTGGGTAAGTGATGATGAATTGTTTTGCTGGTGGGAGATGAAGATTTATAGTAGGAGATGGTTTCTGGTGTCGTAGATGTGAAGAAGTCGGCAGGATGGACACACCAAAAAAGAATCAAAACAGGAGAAAAATTTTCAAAAGGATTTTTTTAATTAGTAAGAATTGTAAAAAGGAGAGAAATTTGTGGAAAATTGGAAAGAAAGAAATGAAAGAATGGGAAAGAAATTGTAAACAAAAGGAAATTATTATTTTTCTCTTGTTCGGAAGATTACGGTATCATTGATTAATACCAAATCAAATAAACAAGATTTTTCTACTATATATAAAAGAAAAAAAAAAGAAAAAAAATAAAAATAAAAATATTTTTGTGTTTTTTTAATGGAAAAATAAAAAAATAAAAATATAACCCAAAAGGATTTACTAATAAAAATTATTTTGATCCCCGACAATAGCACCAAAATTTATTTGCGAACAAATTGAACAACTATAAACAATTGTTTAATTCGATCGGCTTTCCTACACAACAAGGGTTGTTGTAAAGGGTGTCGAACTCTGGGACCAAAATTATTTTAATAATAAATCCAATCAAGTTATTCTGAATTTTTGATTATTTGAAAAAAGCAGAAAATAAATAGAAAATGAGTTTTTAATAATAAATGGAAACAATTAGGGAGCAATGACATAAACTAGATTAATATGAATTAATAGCCAAACAGATTAATACAGATCTAATTCATGTTTCTGTCACAAACATGAATCAACAATAATTAAGTTTTTAGAAACAAATAGGTGAATAACAACAAGTATAGCCTATGCAGGAGCTAAGCTCTTAAATAACCATAGGCTATCAGGACATAATCACTATTTTATTTCTAAAACCCTAAAAGTTATATCTAGATATATATGCGTTAGATCGAACTCGAATATACCTTGTCAAGGAGCATAGCTCTTAAACGACACAGAGTATGAAGGTTCAGATCTAACCCTTGGTTCAGATCTAGATCTATATAAATGAAGTCCGAATCTTTTTTGGCTATGTGATTCATATTGAATCTAATCTAAGCGTCATCACCCCTTAATCAAAGGGGATTAGCTAGACATAGCTAAACTAGAAATAGGGAAAAAGAAAGTAAACAACATAAACATAAATAAAATAAAATAACAACTAAGAAAAGAAGAATGTAATAACCCGTAAAATCTGAACCAATTTAAATTTTTTATTTTGGCAATTTTAGTGAATTTTGAATATTTAAAATGATTTATTTTAAGTAATGACGACGAGAAATTTATTTTGAATAGAATTAGAAGGTATATATTTATTCAAGGGTGCATTTTTTACAGGTCCCTATTAAGTTCTAAAATGTAAAAAAAAACCGGTGATAAAAATATTGTAAAAAACATCCCTATTTTTGAAATCGCTCTAAAGTAATACCAGTTTTACCCTTACGCTGAATTTAAAAACAACCAAAAGCGATTTGAGCTCATTAATTAGTCAAGCCGCTCCATTAATCTCGCTTAACCCTAAATCCTCGGTTCTCCAAAACCCTAGAAATATTTCTGTTAAAATCAAAAGGCGGACATCATCAATTTGATCGAGATCTTGGAATTTTTGCTCCAATTCTCTGTCATCTTCATCCATCTATACGATATGGCGAAAAAGGGATAAATTTTCTTGCGTTATTTCATATTCGAGACTTTTGTAGGTATCTTGCAAATATTTATGCAAATTTTAAAGGAAAAGGTATGATGTTGAATAAAAGAACTGTAGTATGAATGGATTAAAATTAATGTCGTAGTTGTGTGCAAATAAGTGATACATGTGCAGTTTTTGAAGCAGATAACTTGAAAAGTTGCATTTATAGATGTAGAATTAGACGCAGATGTTTGATTTCCCAATTGTGGACAAATTAGATGCATTAGTCATATAATTTGAACTGAAATATTTCAGTAGTGTAGGCTAATTGTCTAAAAATAATGTATATGTGGGTGATATGTTTAGTTGATTTTTGAAGCAGTATAATAAGTAAGCAAGAAATGTTGCAATCAAACTTGCAAATGTAAGAAAATAGGTGATTGGTTATGTGCAGTTGTTTTGAATCAGAGCATGCAACTTTGCATTTTGTTCATGCCTGATATTAGTCAGAATTTTTTCTTGATGTTTCGTTTTTTGTATAGAAAGTTGCATAATTATATGAAACATTCAAAAATATTGCATGATTGTATGTATATAGTAAGAGTTATAACTGTATTGCAATATATTGTTTTTGAAATCTGGAAACGTATATGCATTTGTTAAGAATTCGTAAATTGTTGTTGGAAACAAGGCAAAAATGAAGTAACGTTAAAAAAATATGGAAAATCAGGTAACACCTCATTGGATGAATGTATTAGGAAAAATTTCATTGAAGTATGCATGTTTTTGAAATTAATTTAAAATTAAATTCATTTAAGAAGTTCATATAAAATTACACGTGCATATTTTGAAGTTGTATGTGTTTGTAAATGTTTTTTTAGAAAAGGTAAATGGTTCCATGAGTTTTATTACAATAGTTCAGTAGTTAAATTAAGTGAAATAGTAGATAATCAAATTGCTGCACTATTGTGTGAAATTAGATTGAAATGTTGCATGCTCGTGTGTGGCTGTAATCTAAAACGGACATTAATGATTGTAGTTAAGCAGAATTTTTTAAGTCAAGTGTACGAGTATCAAAATTTAAGTACACAATTGTATGCATTTATTTCTAAGTGTTGCGTGCAAGTGTGCATATATAAACAGAATGTTATATAAATTTATGTAACTGAACATATTTTGTTCGATCGAGTTTGCACATTTTAGAATAGTTTTTTTAATTGATATAGAAATAATAGTTGAATTTTGATGTTTTTTTGGAATTCCATAGATTTGTTTTATATTTTTGCAAAAATGTTTGATTATTGAATGAAATATATTAGAAATGTTGCGTACAACTGTGGAGATTTAAATCAGAATATGGCAGTAAGTTATGTAGTAAAATTATAAAAATTTCATTCAAGAGTACAACTATGAACATATAGTTGCATCATTGTATGCAGTGTAACATAACTGATTCAGTAAAGTATGCCAATATTAGCATGTTAATAAGCGTATGCAGTTAAATTTAATTGTTGCATAAAAGTGTGTAGTTAATATGAATAGTTTCATATAAGTGTGCAATTGTGCGTATTTAGTTGCGTCTATGTTTGCAGTTAAGTGTTAATGTTCTATTTGTGTATGCAGTTTGAAAATTGGTTTTGTTACAATTGGGCAATTATAAATATATTGTTGTCGTAATATATGCAATAAAGTATTATTGTTGCATTAGATTCTACAATTTTGTAATGAATGTTTAAAATTAATTTTTATTTAAACATAATTATGGTTGAAATTGTGTAGTCGTCAACTATTTTGTTATAAATGAGTGCCTTTAGTCATCGTTACAATAAAATTTATGTTAATTTTATTGTAGAAACAAAATGTTGAAGAAATTAAAGATGGTGTGGAGAATCCAGAAAAGTCGTTAGTTACAACTGAACAAGCAATATCATCGTTACAGTTAAAAAAGAAAAGAAAAATTGGTGAGGTAGCTAGAGGAGTAAAAAAGCAAGAAGTTTACAGGAACAATTTGAAATCATTCATAGATTTGGTTGACAGAATCAAGGAAGAAGGATTATTTACTGGTCAGCACAGCTTTCTACTAGCAAAAATTCCTCTAGGAAAATTTATAGATATGATATTCGATGGTGTAATTTCTTCATCGGAGACGACTAAAAATTCTACCACTTTGGATATTATAATCAAAAGCTATAAGAAGCATTTAAAATATTTTCAGTTTGGAGACTTGATAGTAACATTCAAGGACGAAGATGTTAAAAAGTTGTCGAACGCTCCAATTGAAGGTGAGATGATTAAAACAAGTGGACATTTGAAGAAGGAGGATAAGGAGGATGAGGAGTATAAATCATTTGTAGAAAGACACTTTAAGAATAAAGTGTCAGTTAACAAAAGGAATATTGAGAGACAAATTTTCAGAACAATAAATGGAAGGTCCGAAGAAGAATGTTTTGATACTGTAAAGCTTGTGTTTCTATATCTAGCAGCCACATTCCTTGTTTCCAATCCAAATTACACCTTACCTTGGACGCTAGTGCCGTTTTGTGTATGCAGCAAGAAGTTGATGACAATATCCTGGCCTAAAACCCTTCATAACCATATATTACACCAAATTGACAAGTATCATGAAACACCACGCAAGATTAATGCTTGCGTGACGCTACTGCTGGTAAGTTTTATAAATTTAATACTTAATTCTGATTTTTTTTTATTGTTTTTTTTAATTTTTTTATTGTTTTATGTACTGGTGGATATGCGAAGAAACATATGTTTTAAAAACATCAAAGGAAGTGTACAACAGCTCATTATACCCATTGGCTGGTAAATGGGATATTACATTGTTAAAGCCAGCAATGCTCTTGAATGTCACTTTCAACACTGTAAGATCCTTATTCTCATTTTCAGTTATTTGTGAGAACTATAAGTGCGAGAATAGTTTAAGTTATTTATGCTGTTAAAATTTATTTATGTTTGTATATATATACATATATTTGGTATATTTGCATACTGTAAGCATGTTTGTAAAAACAATCTTAATGGTGTGAAAGTATGTAGAAGAAGTCAGCAGTTTAGTGAAATAACTTAGGAAGATTTTATAGGTGATGTTTTAATAATGTGATATATAGTAGCATAATTACATGATAATATTTCATCTATTTGTATAACAATATGCATTTATTGGGAAATTTTATTGAATTTGATGTCGAATACTTTCATGTTTTTATTAAAAATTTTGTACATTATTGTAACCTTGTATGCAAATATCCGAGACATGGATTAAATATTACTTGTTGCTTTTGTTTCATAGGATGGAGAAGAAAAAGAAATGAAGCTGCTAAAACAATCTGTTGAGAAGGATGCTGAATATCAAGCAGTGTTTAGTAAAATAGAAAAAAAGTACAAAAAGATGATTGCACAATTGAAGTTGGAGAATAGGAAGTTGAAAGAGGAGATTTCGAGGTTGAAAAAAAGAGTTGATAAACTTGAGGATGAAACGTCATCAGCAGATAGTGAAGAATAGCAGCAAGCAGTAGAAGACGATGAAGATGAGATGGATGTAGAAGATGAAGAAAATGACGATAGTGCAAAAGATGGAGCATAAGATCATGATGAGATGAACGTAGATGACGATAGTGAGGAGAATGACAGTGGGAGTGGAGAAGAGGACGAGCAGAAAAATGATAATGAAATGAATTTTTTGAAAAAAAATGAACCGCAGAAAGGGAAGAAAGAGATGGTCAAGGAGAAATGTGTTTTAAAATTGTTGATAGATCCTGTGAAAAAACAAACTAAGTTGGGTGGACAACCGAAGGAGCAGCGCAAAAGGGTACACCAGCCGAAAAAAGAGCAGATGGTCAATGTAGAGGTAACAGAACATGAAAATTTAGAGATGGAAAAAGGTAATAGTGTTGCTTCTTAATGCAAATTGTGAACAATTATACAAGTGCGAATGTAGTAATATTTACTGCATGTTAGTCTGAATATTATAATACTTATTGCATGGTTATATGAATAAAATAGCAGAAATTGATTAAAGTAGTAAATAGTTTTAAAAAAATACTAGCATGGTATTATTCAATTAATTTAAAATATAGTATGCATGTATGCACATATTTAGACTTGTGTGGTTCAATATGTTATTACACTATGAATAATTGCATGCTAGTGTTCAAGTAAGTGTAATTGTTTCATTATTGTCTTCATATATTTAGAATTATAAATGCCAGTACTTATTTGTGAACAGATGTCGGGAAAGTGCATGACGAAGACATGGAGTTGTTGATTGGAGAAGACCAGGACAAAGTTTAGGAGAAGGACAATAATGTTGTTGATGATGAAGTTATTGAAGAAAATACAACATCGTTTGAGAAAGAAGGAGAAATTAAAAATGCAGAAGACAATACAGTGGTAGATGAGGTAGACAGGGAGAAGGAGAAGGAAATGAGAAGGGAAGAACTTATAGAAGGTAATTTACGAAATTGTGAATTTATATAAATTATCACCAAAATAAATTAGATATATATTCAAAATATGTATAAGTTTGTTTTATGTTCTTATTATAAAATAACAATTGCTGATGCTAATATTACATACATTATAAAGTTTGAAAAGTAATAATTGGTTACAAAATAATTACACTCTTTTGTGTTTATATTTTCTGCTGAGGTGGTAACTATTTTTCCAAAAACATTTATCTGCTAGGGTGCTAACTTATAATGAATGTTTTTGTTGTAGATATTAAAAACTTTGTACTTTGTGATAATTGTCTACCTAGAATATTATCACATTTATGTCCAATTAGTTGGATAGTCGCATAATTATTTGAAGCTAGTAACGTGTGATTGAGCCTCTTATGAATAATTTCATGCTTGTTTGCACTTATTTAAAATTTATGCATCTTTAATAACACATATTTATATACTGGTGAGACTAAGTTTGTTTAAATAGATAACAATAAGATAAAGGATGATGATATTGTTGCTGAAGGTGTTCAAGATCAAAAAGAGGTGGCGATAGAACAAAAGCAGGATAATGTACACGGCAAAGACGAAAAACATATTATGGATCAGAAGAAGATAGAGGGAAAGAAGTGGGAATTTCGGTCTTTAAAAAGGAAGAATGGTAAAAAATAATATTAATTTATGAGTGTAAAAATGTTTAAAATATATATGTTAGTTAAGTACAGTTTGTATATATTTGTTGTTAATTTCAGATAAAGGCAAAATGAAACTGAAAGAAATGGAGAATGTGGTAGTGGAGGACTTTGAAAATGATTCAAGAAGTGAAGAAACACAAATGGGTACCGAACTGAATCTTAGGAAGTACAATAATGTCAAGAATTTAGAGAAGCATCAGATTAAGCAAATGGAAGAGTTTGTTTATGTGACTGGACTAAGGTAAATTATCATTTGTTATTCCATAAATATATGCAAGTTATATATATATAATTGCATACATATATTCAAGTAAGTAGGTGTACTTTGACACAGTAGTAGAACAACATGCAATGTATAATTTGTTAAATAACAGCAAAAACACTTACCTAAACGGGAACGAAGACATTTGCATAGTTGGAACTGTGTGGGCGGATCTGATACGTGGCTATTTTATTGACTCACAGGTATAACTGGAAATAAATAGTATTTTAGTTTGAGTACTTACAGCAGTAAGTAATAAATACTATTTGTTTTAATAGATTATCGACTGGTTTGCATATGAACTGCGGAAGGAACACCCAGAAATTCTATGCTTGAAAACTATATCTTCTGTAAGTATTTACTTATTTTCAATAAAAAGTCAGTGAGACCAATTTTTAATTTTTCAATGAATTTGAACATTTACAGACTTTTCTTCATATGAAGTCAATGCGACAAGTAAAAAAATTAGTGGATATCCCAGTGAAGCAAGAGTATAAGTCTTGTACAAAAATATTCATCCCTATACACCATGGAAAACATTTTTCGCTGTTAGAGTTTGAAAAAGAAGAGAGAAGATGGATACATTATGATTCGAATAAACCAAGACGTGATGGTGGAGAACAACAGAAATTAGCGAAAAAATGGTATGTGTGTTGATAATTGTAATATTTCTTGTAGTAATATCTGGATTAACTCATGGCTTGATGTGTTGAGTAGAGAACGTACATCCATGCTTTTATGAAAAATATGATGGGGAAGAATTATGTGGAACACAAGGATATTGAATTTTCTAATTGCCCTCAGCAAGGACAGACGTAAGTAAATAGATTTAGCAATATGACGTACGAAAGTGCTTTTCTATAAAGTTAATTCAGTATTATGTGCGGATAATAGAAAATAGTTCCATTAAAATTATAAAAATAATGAAAATAATTTTTTATGGTTTTCTGTTTTTGCAGAGTTGAATGCGCAATGTTTGTGATGAATTTTATGAAGCAAAGGTCTGAGAACAGGGAACTAGATGAAGAAGATGAAATTTACAAACCACAAGCGATGTATCTTCAAAGAGCTAGTCTTGCTTACAAGATTCTAAATTGCAAACCACATAGTTGGAATTCAGTTGAAAACTTGACACAATTTTTTTTTTCTGTCTTCAGCAAACAAGATAGCATAAATTTGTTAAATGATGTGTAAGGTTGATGTATATATTATCAGTGGTATTAAGTAGTGGAACTACGGTGACAATGTTATGTACTTTGTTAGCTCGAATGGTGGAATATTTTATGTTTTGAATGAAGTATTTTGAAAGTTATCACATGATAGCTGTTTCTAATTTGTTATTTTCCTATATGCAATAATTTGTAATACTTGCATACTTTAGTGCAACTGTTGACTAATTTTGTACATTATTGTTTATGTAAGTGAAATAACAAAACATATGCAGTTGTAAGATAGTAATTTTATGTACAAATGTAAAGAGGAATGCTGTAAATAATATGTTCGCATATATTACATACTAGCATAGAACTACGTATTTTAAAAAAAAAAATTGAATAATCTAGTCCAAATACTTGTAGAATCAGTACAACAATCGATGTTACCAATATTAAGCAATTGTTGATTAATGTAACATATGATTTTAAAAAACGTAGGTTAATATAATGCATGTTTTAAAAATGAAACAAGAATTCGAAGATAACAAAGAATAAACCTACGGACTGAAAAATTGCATGCTTACAACCAAGTATTAAGAATAATTGCATATATTTATGCAACATAATTTAATGGTTGAGTACATTATCCTATGATATACATGTTGTCAAACATAGATGCAGCAAATCAGATTTGCGTCGTACATTTATGCGTATGTGAAAAAATCATCAAGGTTATCTAAGTAATCAATAAAAATGCATACATGTACGCAAGTATTAAAAATAATTGCATAGAAATGAGCTATTTAAAAAGTACCAGTACAAATCAGAGAAACCGACATTAAATATTGTAATAACTTGAATAATTGCATATTTATATGCACATTAATATACTAATTGCATATTTATATTTAGATAAATTGAATGACAGTAGAAACAGAAGTAATGAAATGAAATAAATGACAATAAACCAAAAATTAACATGAAATATAATGAATTGAAATCAAAGTTGAACATATAGTTCAGAACATTATTCATTTGAACATAGATTACATCTATTTGTTTAGAAAAAAATAATAATTCGCTATTGAAGAACAAGTCCTTTTGTTATGACCAAGCTTCTTGCACACACCACATCTCGTAGTCTTTCTGAATTCGCCGGCTGATTTTAACCTTTTAGAAGAGGATGGACGACTAGGCATTCTTCTACCTTTTGGAGGAGCTATAATTGCATCTTCAACAGCCACGTCTTCACCCATATAATTTATGACTGGATTGATAGAATGTGAATAGGTGAGTTGAAAATGTCCAACTTTGTGAGACGACCCCAAACCCCGTACTGACGGTGGCAAGGGTTATCTTTGGAATATAACACAGAAACAGATAATAGCAGAACAGAATTAAATAAATACACCAGATAATGAACAATAGAATATACTGAATAAAAGTAATCATCAGAGTTACACAGTATACAGGATCATACTTAGTAAAAATACAGTTCAGCTATACATAAATGTCTACAGCGGAAAACAAACATAATATGTACAATAGGAGCTGAACAGCATAAAAAGAGATAAATGATAGAATCCATCTTCAGCTCCAGCTATCCAGAAAGAACCAGCTAAACCTGAATACAAGGCTGCCCGTGTAGAAAAAGGGGCACCCGAGTTTGAAAGTGAAACAAACTACGAGTCAGTCATGGGACTGGTATGAGAAATCTATTCAACACATATATAATATGACCAATCACAGGACCACGCCACTTTCGTGGAACGGGTTTACTCCATTGGATTGCCAGTGCTTTAAAACAAATATTTCTTTTAAACAACGCAATGCATTTTCTTATAAAAATGAAGCCATTATAAGACTCAGTTCCCATCACACAATGCAACGCAAACCGGAGGATAGAGTTTTTACCTTATAACAGCCAAATTATGCTTGATACGAATAAAACAAAGGCATTTGATATTATTGCTAGTGTTTATATGTTTCAAAAACAATTTGAATCATAACTATCAATCATAGGCGGCATGGGTACCATATATCATGTCGCCATATATATATATATACAATCAAAACCGCACGATGTCGTATTTGGAAATTGGATTTCCGTCATGAACCAAGGCAAAAGATAGTCCTTACCGAATTCGAGACGCTCTAGCCCGTGTCCCAGGACCCAGACACAGGTGGGCCCTTGGATCGTCAGGGTCGGTCCACCGATGTGGATTAAAATTCCTGAACACTGCGTTTCCCCGCCCTTTGGGGCGTCAACGAGCCAACGAATGACTCCATCGGACCCGGATCGTCCGATCAAACCGAGGCGCCTCGCAACAGCAACAACCACATAGGTGAAAAGTATATAAATGTCAGGGCTGGTAGGTCACTGACACCACCCTAGCTAGAAAGAAACGCATGCCCTCCCTGAGGTCCTTCTCCCGTTTCTGGTTCATACCGGGGTGTGAGGCTCGCGAATTTACGTTATACACAAAGCTACGCGACACAGGCGGTGCTTTGATCATCACCACAAGACTTTGCTTTTCAACAGAAGCCCTGATCACTGCATCTTAGCATGCCACACAGGCAATTCATGCCATGCGACTGATGTCCATCGATATACAACCTCTGAGCTCGTGCGTCTCAGAGAAGGGCGTTAAGCAAAAGAATAAATTCTCCGCCGCCAAACAGATGTATATTTAATAGAGATCAATCAACACAGAATAAAATCCAATGTCAGACACACAATCCATTTATAAGTCCGTTCTGGGTCTGAACGAAACCGGAGGCACTAAATACCTCGCAAACCCATCGATCACCACGTACGTCTGGACGATCACCACTCATTATCCATATTTCGGGATGCCTCCCAATCAGGACTTCGGTTACCATCCAAACGAGGTGAAGATCTCCGGTCTTCGACCACCGTCTTCATTTTCGACTTTCAATCGTCGGTCAATTATTTGAAATGAGAATCAACTCGGCCCTTTCAAATAATTCACGTATATTTAGAATTTCAAATCAATTTATTTCAATGGTTAAATCATTCGACAACACCAATTTTGTTCTTTAATGTAACTTTCACACCAAACACATTCAACCATCAAATACCACATAAATCGAGCAAATTCAGATTATTTCCATTTCATATCGTTTATGATATTTTATAACGATTTATCACTATTTTATTTATTTTAAAATAGCTAATTTATTCAAAACGACGCTTCGGGCCATAATGTGGCCGTGGCGCTGTTTTTCTTCAGATTTAATTTACACATATCTGAAAATCTAACCGTTGGATCTTCACAAAATTTATATCATTAGAAAGGTCTTTTCAAAACGAATCCAACGGTTCCAGTTTCGGGAAAATCCGTCGGTCGGATCTCCCGGTACAATCGTTTGAAGTTTCGATTTCAAAATACGAACTGCAGCGTCGTTATTCGATTAAATATAATTATATATATATATATATATATAAGTATAATCGTTTCTGGCGCTGTTTTTCTTTAGATTTGAATTAAATATTCCAGACAATCCAACCGTTGGATTTTTACAAAGTTGGTGCCGTTGGAAAGATTTTTCCAAAGCGAACCCAACAGTTGCGATTTCAGGAAAATCCGATGGTCGGATCTCCCGATATAATCGTTTGAAATCACGGTTTTAAAATACGAACTGCACGGCCCCGTTTCGTTTTAATTTTATTTATATTTATATATTTATATAAATATAGTTCATTCAACAATTTCAATATCGTTTCCACTTCAAATATTTCACTAACGCCTTTAAATTTTGGAAAATTTCGCCATAACCTCCTTTGTACGGGAGGGGCTGGGAAAATTCCCAAATAGCCACACGGGCGTCTCATGTCAAAAAGAAAAAGAAAAAGCCAAGCGGCTAGCCAACAGGCTCATAAAATCATCACCCAAACAAAACAGTAAATGTGTACCTATTTTCGGGCACAAAATTTTATTCCTCTTCTCTAGCCCCTTCGCTATAACCTGTTCAATAAATATGCATGTACATATATATAGTTCTTATCACTTATCATTTTCTATTCAACTTCATATTCGATTTCTTTTGGTTTAAAAAACACCATTCATTCTAATGTTGCATATATAGGCACAAATCATATCATTAGCTAATTAATGAATATTTCAACTCATATATATTTATTTGAACGAGTGGCTATTTTTAACACTTCACATTTCAACGATTCATGCATAAAATAAAAATGTGATTTTTATTGTAAAACAATTCATTTCAAAACACTATTATTTTATATAGTTTATATCGGTGATAAAAATAGGATTTTTATTGTAAAGCAATTTATTTTAAAACAAGGTCAATTTACATAGTTCATATAGATGATAAAAAGGTGATTTTTGTGATAAAACAATTTATTTCAGAATGTGAATACCATTCAACACATGAATTTCAATTCAACGAATGAATATCGATTCAACACATGAATGTTTTCTATAGTTTCTATATATGGATAAAAATGTGATTTTTATATTTAAAACACGAATACCATTCAACACATGAATTTCTAATCAACGAATGAATATCGATTCAACACATGAAGGTTTTCTATAGTTTCTATATATAGATAAAAATGTGATTTTTATATTTAAAACACGAATACCATTCAACACATGAATTTCTAATCAACGAATGAATATCGATTCAACACATGAAGGTTTTCTATAGTTTCTATATATAGATAAAAATGTGATTTTTATATTTAAAACACGAATACCATTCAACACATGAATTTCTAATCAACGAATGAATATCGATTCAACATATGAAGGTTTTCTATAGTTTCTATATATAGATAAAAATGTGATTTTTATATTTAAAACACGAATACCATTCAACACATGAATTTCTAATCAACGAATGAATATCGATTCAACACATGAAGGTTTTCTATTTAATGAATAGATATAGTTTCAGCAAATGAAAATAATTCAAACACATGAATATTATTCAAAATTTCGGCAGCATAACGGCAGGGTAGTTAAAACCGGGACCGTCCCTAGTACGACTCCTCGCTCTACCTTAAAACCTCGCGGTTTTTGACAATGGGGATCATGCATCTAGTTCGCACGCAGGCGGCATGTATATATTTATTTCATTTCCACAAACTAATCCTATGTGGTTTCAACCAAATATTTCTCAACCACAAACGGGTATTTTTCAACCAAAATAAATCAATATCAGCCACAAACAATCCCAAACAATCATTCGCTATCAATCAATTTTCACACCAATCACAATCAATAAATATCGTCCATGGTTTGTGGACGAGGGGCGTATATATATATATATATATATATTTATTCATATATAGCAATTCACTTTTATTTCAACACATATATATTTTTTACAACGCATATATAACTTATACATCGAACATACAACTTATACAACGCTTATACATGAGGTGTACAACGCTTATACATGAGGTGTACAACGCTTATATAACTCATACATCGACTATATAATTTATACATCGTCGTTTTCCATATCGTTTATAAATTAGAAATCTCACATTGGGTTCCACTCCACCAAAAATAGCAGAAGGCTCAGAAAAATATGCGGTCTCTTTTGTTGCGAAGCTCCCGTTGAGACGAGTCCGACGCTTCTGAAATCTTCGAATTTCGTTCTAGCATGAAGAAGTTACGGAAGTTTTTCAATTCATCACAAAAATGGAGATAATAATTAAATATTAATTAATTTCTTTAATTCCTCCTTTACCCCTTCCTCCTTCTTTCTGGTCTCAGCCGACAAAACAAACCACCGCCGATGTCTAGGGTTTTGAAATTCCTCCCTCGTCGTTGCGCCAGAGTTCGATCTGAGTCCACCGCAATGAGCGCCGGACCTCCCCCCTTCAACGTTGACCAGCTTGGCCAACTCGACGGGCTATGGCGGCGCGAATCCCCAGGCGAACGATGCCACTTGAAGCTCGGAGTTCGAGCTAAATTCCAAACGAAACTTCATCTCATCCGTATGAAGATGGAGATCCAAACTTTCTCTTCGATCTTCGCTGAATAAATCTCTTGTAATGATTCGCGAATTGAGAGAATTTTGAGGGTGAAGTCTGGAGCAATTATCACCGTCGTTTTTGAATGAGTGGCGGCTTTGACCAAGGCAGAAGGAATCCTAGGGTTTTGACCCTTTTTAGTGAATTTTTTTATATTATTTAATATTATTTAATTCTCGGGAATACTTGTTTCTCAATCCGATCTCCAAATCAAACCCAACGACTGTCGTCCCTAGCATTTTACCCTCATTTCGAACACAATGGGATATGTTTAGTAACCCAATTCGGCTGTTATGATAGGTTTCCGTTGAATTTAAAATATAAATCTTTATATATTCAATTTAAACGCACATTTTAAATTACCAGGGCCACATACTGACTCTAAAAATTTCCGAAAAATAAATCTAGCTATGTTTTGACGATACGGTCCCAACAAAACTAGTTTCGTCGAATTCTGAGACCGTTTGCAAAAAGACTCATTTCTGGTCGATCCAATTTAACTGTAATTGACCAAAACACATTTTCCTTTGCCACGCTCACATACTAGCTTCAAAAATTATGAAATTTTAAACCTAGCAATAACTTCACATCCCGGATCCAACAAAAGTGGTTTCGTCGAATTCCGAGGTCGTATGCAAAATGGCCAATTTCCCGGGCTATATAAATTCCATAGCGACCTTTCTGAAAATTCATTCGGCCATAACTTTTGCTTTCCGTTATGAAAGTATGATTTTTCAGATTCGTTAGAAAGGTATTCACTAACAGATTTAAATATTTTTGGTTTCACTAAAATCCGTTTTGCTTTGCATCCGGTACAGTCCGACAAAGTTTGAATTCAATTTTTGAAACTGCAGCGCCATTTCAGGCCTTGTTTATAATTATAATTAATTATATTCGTTTTCAATTGTCGATTCAAACTCACTTTTCATTTCCATTATTTAAAATATTTATTTTAAATATTTAAAATCCATTATTTTAGCCAATTTAAAAATTTTAAATTGGTTCAGATTTTCTGGGTCGTTACACTTTGAAATAAGATTCAATGTAGTCGTACACAGATAAGGTTTCACAGCTTAAAATACTTCTGACGGCATGAGCGCAAGGAAAACCACTAATTTGCCACACATTACATGTACAAACTCGATTGTATAAATCAACAAATTGATGTACTGGAGAATGAACTTCAAAATTATATTCACTTGATTTGATAACAAACCAAGAAGCACCTTCCAAATGTAGACTTCTTAATCGAGTTTCAATAGCAGGAAATAAAACACTTTTCCAAGTAGAAGCTACGTCACGACGATCAGACATGAGTTTCATTAACTTCATTCTAATTTTATCTAAACAAGCAGTGATTGGTAAATGTCATTCTTCCAAAATCCACTTATTAAAACTTTCTAAACAATCAGAAGACATTTCGCCGTAACGACAACCAGGGAAGAATACGTTAGTAAATTTCTCAAATGGAATTCCACTCAAAAAGTTTGTTGCGGTCAATCCACCTACATCTCTAAAATTCTTCAAAGCAGCATTGAAATCATACAAATTACATGCATAAGCAATTCTTGAGAACGAATCCAGCAACATCCTTTTATTTGTTTTTGAAAATTGCGATTTTAAAGCAACTTTTAAATTGTTGGTCAAATGATAAAAACAGGATCCATGGACTGAATTTGGAAATGGAATAACAACAAGGATATCTGGATGACGATCAGATATGAAAACATAGCTTCTACAATCTTCTTTAAGAAACTTTCTAAGTTGTTGACAAAACCAAATCCAATTATCTTCATCTTCTCCAGAAACAATTGCAATTGCTATAGGAAAAAAACCTGTTTTTTTTTAAATTGTTTAATTATGGAATAAGGAACATGAATATTTTTTTTAAAAAAAAGGATAATTTTGGAAATTTAGAAGAAATAATATAATAGATGTTATAAGGGAGTTTTTTTTATTTTTTTGTTTAAAAATATGCAACCATTTTAATTCAAAATGTTACATAATCACTAACAGATGCACAATTTGATGCAAGTTATAAAAATAATTTCATTTCTAGTTGATAACAAAAAAAAACAGTTGCTTGAGCAAGACATAGACAGAATAATTGCATAATAGGATGCGTATATTCATATAAGTTGCATATGAATGTGAAAGATTTTTGACTATTAAGATGAAGTAGTCACAAAAAATGAATTAATTGAATGCTTACGTTAATTAATTTTACAGTATTTTATGCACGTCTGAAACTGTTAAAGCATAGTTATATTTGTAACTTCAGAATAATATCATAAAAGGATGCAATTTTTTTAAATAATGACATATGTAAATGCACATTTTCAAACAAACAACATTTAAAACCGTTAAAAATAAAGAATATTGACAGTCCAGACAGGGAAAATATAGTAAAAAATATGATACCTTCATTTCCATTTTTACCAGTAGCAGCCATTAAACATCCTTGAGCTCTACCCTTCATAAATGTAGCATCAACAAAAATTAGTGGTCGACAATACTGAAATCCAAATGCACAAGCCTCAAATCCAATAAAAACCCTCTCGAATTGACGGGTAGAATCGTTGCACTCCAAAACAACTGTACATCCAGGATTAGTAGAAAGAACTGCATCACAAAAAGACTGCAAATGATGGTACGACATAACGTCGCTACCGTGTAAATCATCTAATGCCAATCTCTTTCCACTATAAGCATAATAATACTTCAAAATGACATTATACTCGGTTTGAAATAAATTAACAATGTCCTTTGTCTTCATTAAAGGATTTGCATGAATATGATCACAAACCAAAAGCTTAATCAATTTACTGGATATAACGGGATTGTTTATATCATGAATTCCAGCACCACAATTATGTTCCGGTTGTAACCTCTTTACAACAAAATATCCTGGAAGATTAAACTTGAGTGAAGCATGAATCCTGGAACAACATTTTTTTTATAGAGCAAACAGCAGTAACTCTTTCCTTATCATTCTTAAGCAAATTAAGCTTATATCCAGTTTTCATACTATACATCATCAAATAAAGTCTAAACTCAGTGACACCTCCTTTAAATTGTTGACCAACACCAGAGAAAACAGATTGGTTCAAATCATTTTTCAGTAATTGCTTAAATTGGTTGTTCGACTCACTGGTACTACCAAAAGAAGAATCACTAACTAAAGATGAATTGCTATCAGGAGCAACTGAAGAATTACTTCGATTAACGTCAACAAAAAAACCAAGTAATCTTCACGATAATGTGCCGCCAATAAAAGTATGGATTGAAGATCAGAATTACTTTCTATATTTCTTCTCAAACCATCTTTAATGTGATACAAGTCCAACGACAACGGACTTAATTCAATCCATTTACCACAGACAACATCTATAACGGTATCAACTGTACTATCAAAATAGAGCCGAATAGAAAAACTATCATTTCCATACTTGAGCAGCACCAACACACCAATATTTGAAGGACCACCGGGGAAAAATGAAAAAATAAAAATTAATCAGCAACGTCAGCAGAAGCCAAATAAAATTACAATTGCAAAAAACATAAGAATACAATTAAATGCATACAAAGATGCAATAAACTGTAATAACCGTATATTTTGGAAATTTCAAATTTAAGAAAAAAACCTGAACACATAATTTATGCATAAATTAACCCAAAAGTAATAGAATCATGCAACTAATTAATAGGCACGCCAGAAAAAAACTTAATTTCAGTAGTTTGCATAATTATAAACAGAAAATTTACATACTTACACGCAAGTTTCCTGAGTACATCCAAAAACACTTAATATACCAATATTTGCATTTATATATGATCATATATACAGTATATGCATATATACATTCACGAACAACGGATGAACTGAAAATCTGACATATTAATTTATAATACTGTAAATTCATCAAAAAAAATGAAACTTTATAACTTACGTTGAATTTAACATCAATAACACTAGACAATTCCATCAAAAAAAAACTACTAAATAAACCAATACAAATCGAAGAATCAAAACCAGCAGAAAATATTTAAAAAAAATGGCATATTTTACCTGAAGGAAGATGAAGCCATTTCATACACAATCGTTCAATGTAAAAAATCACTGGAAAAATCGCCAATCAATTTCAATATGCACTGGTCGGAAATAGAACCTCAGAAATGAAATGAAGCCGCCATTATCAGGAGTAAAATGTGGAAGAAGAAACTAAATCACGAAATATCCTTGGAATTAATCGCAAGTTCTGAAAATTAGCCGATAATTAAGCCGGTAATTAGATCCGTATGTTCAGCCGAAGCAGTGAAAATGGGCAAATTAGTCACAAATACGAGGTTAGTTTAAAAAGAAGGATGTAATTTAAACTTTTTTATGGGGGAGGATGTGAGCTTAATTAGGATTAATTCTAAGGATGTGAGTCTAATTTTCACTTTATTCAAATCATCGTTAGAATATAAATATTTATTTTTAATTACAAAAGGAATTGAAAATGGTGTGGTAGTTCGAAAATTCGATTTCAAATTTCAAATGAATGTACAAGATTCAAAATAAACCGGATTTTTGCAAAACCAAAAATATTAGAATCTATTTGAAAATATCTTTCCAATGAATCCGAAAAATTAAAATTTCATAGCGAGGAAAAAAAGTATAACCAATTGAAATTTCAGAATAGTCGCTATGGAAAAATATAGCCCTTAAAAATGGAAATTTTGCAAACGACCTCTGTTTTCAATGAAACCACTTTTGTTGGATCCGGGATGTCAAGTTATTGCTAGATTCCAAAATTCTTAATTTTCTGAATCAATATGTGAGCATGGCAAAAGAAAATGTGTTTTGATAGTTTCAGTCAATTTGGATCGACCAGAAAATGACCATTTTCCAAACGGTTTCAGAATTTGACGAAATTAGTTTTGTTAGGACTGTATCGCCAATACGAAGCTAGAAAATATTTTTTGGGATTTTTTAGAGTCCGTATGTGACCCCGGTAAATTGAAATGCGCGTTCAAATTCAATATGTAGATTAATATTTTGATTTTGACGGAAACTGGTCGAGACAATCAAACTGGCTTGCAATACATACCCCATTGTGTTCGGAATGGGGGTAGTTGGCTAGGGGCAACAGTCGTTGGGTCTTCGAATAGAAAACACACTTTTGAAGAATAAATTAATATAAAATATTATATATATATTTCCCTCAACCCTGATTCCCTCTCATAACATAATCGAGCCCTTTTTTCTAAAAAGAAACCTGTCACCCCTTCAACCCTGACCCCGCCGCAGCAGCTTTCGAGCCGCCATCCCAACCACCGCTAATGCCCTCCCCTCCGATCAGTCCCCCCTTCTCCTTCTCCCTCAGCCGCTCTCACCTCGTCCATTCGAGAAACATCAGCAGAAACAGCCAATTCCCGTCGCCGTGGGGACCTCAGTCCGCCGCCAGTCCTCATTCAGCCGCCACCTCCGCCTGCAGCGCCGAGCATCCAACCACCAGAGCCCCCTGGCCAGCGCGCCTTCAGCACCACCCCCTCTTCTTCGAGCCGCCAACCACAAATCCCCCTGCTGTAAGTGTTTTTTTTGCGTCCTTTGATTTTTATTAGTGTTTATAAACACTGATTTTTGTTTATAAAATAAAAAGAGACGATATTTGTTAATGTAAAACGAAAAGATTTTAATTTTATTATCGAAAAGATTATATTTTTTATAAGCGAAAAGTTTAGATTTTTAATATAGTAAAGACATGATTTTTAATCCGGTAAAAATTTGAACTTTATTTTATATGTAGCATTGTAAAAGTATGAAGTTAAAGATAAAAAAAATATGAATTTTATATTATAGAGATGATAAAAATATGATTTTTATATTATTAAGATAATAAAAATATGGTTTTTATATTTGTAGCGAAATAAAAATCTGATTTTTTTTATATATATAGTGAAATAAAAACGTGATTTTCATAGCGTTGAAATAAAAATGTGATTTTTAATGTGAACAGCGTGAAAAGATAGCGATGGTATAGACGGAAATCAAAACGAAACCCGAACCGTTCAGAAATAAAAATGGAGGAGTGGATCCCAAAGGTGAGAACTTCTCACTTTCATTTTATTTTCTAGTTGAAATATATACTAGGATGCAGACGGTGCTTAGCAGCACCCGACACCCGTCGTCCACAGACCATAGATGACTTGTTTGTTTGTTTGTTTGATGTGTTGTGAAAATTGATTGTGTGATGAGGATTGAATAAATATTTTATAGTTAAAATATAATTTTTAACGTGTATATAAAATAAATATTTATAAACAAATCGTACACACATTTGACTGATATTGATTGAGACGATAAGTTTTACACATCGCCCAATTGCACAAATAAAACCTGTGTTTGATTGTTTGAAACCCCACACGGGTATTGGGATGCTATATGACATACAATAGTCCCAATAATTAGTTGTATGTCGATTGATTGATTGACAAGCTATTATAAGCATTAAATATTTATATTTGATGCTTATATAGTGTAGAATGCACTCTGGATGATGGATTGATGTTTTCATTGTTGTTATGCACATTTGTTGTGTGAAATCCATATAATCAAATTATATGGTAATTGACTGTGTCTGACTCCAGTTCAGAAAGAATGAATATTTTAAAATAACGATTATTTTAAAATAACGAATATTTTCAAATAATATTCAGAAAAGAATCAAAATATGATTTTGATGTCCAATTTGGGATTGACACGAATATATTTAAACATATAAATCCGTATTGATTAGATTAACGCCATTTTGATGTGAACGATATTTATATCAATTTTATTCATTTTTATAATGAATATCGAAATGAAATTGATTTCGAAATACAATATTTTGAAAAAACTATCATTAATATATCGATGATATGGAATATTCAATTTTAATTTGAAATTGAATATGAAGTTGAAATCGTTTTGAAAACGAATTTAAAACGATTTATAAAATACATTTTAAATAGAAATCAATGAAATATTTTATATATATATATATATATATATATATATATATAAAATATAATGGTCTGAATAGAACACGCCGCGCCGCGGCAGTTAGCGAATTTCGACCATTGACTTCGAATAGACATTACGGGAGATCCGACCGTCGGATTCTACTAAAACTGGAACCGTTGGGTTCGTATCGAAAAGATCTTCCTAACGAATACAAGATATTTGAAATCTAATGGTTTGATTTGGAATTATGTCCAAATCAAATTTGGAAAAGGATGCTGTAACTGCAGTTCGATGGCCGTTTATGGAAATCGACTGTACGGGCCTTGATAAAATCATTAAAAATATCAATAATTAGTGAAAAATCATAAGAAGTGATTTGGAAAGAATTAGGATGAAAAATTCCATATTTGAAAATATAAAAATTGATTTTTATCGAAATGAACTAGTTTTGAACTAGAATTATAATCCAATTATTTTTAAAATAAATAAAATGGATTTGAAATGGTTTTAAAAATGAATTTCCAATATATAAATTGGAAACGGATATGAATCGAAATTGTCTTTGGAATATTTCAATGTTGGATTTTGTGATTATACAGATATTGTTATGAAAATTTGAAAGATATATTTATATCATTATTTCCAATACGATATTTGTAGGTCATAGAATTTGATATTGAATATAAGCTGATATATTTCCTATTCAGAGCCTTGTATTTAATATCAAATGGGATTTGGGTTTGTCGTGAATGGTATCTTCATTAACACTGTTCTTAAACCAAGTTGATAAAAGATTAAATCTTTTTATTTAGATTTATTGAAGTATACCAATTAATTAATATTTAGTTGGAATTGGGATTGGGGTTTAACGTGAACGGTGTTTTCAATAACACTTGTTCTTTAACCCGATAATTAATGGAATGTGAATTGGGTTTATCGCGAACTGTATTTTTAATGACATTCGTTCTTTAACCCGATTTACAGTAGAATGTGATTTGGAATTTATAAATCTTTCATTAAGATTTAAAGGAGATTTTCCAAAGTAAAGTTTTCCAATTTAATAAAATAAATTGGGATGAAATGGAATTCGATTTGATAATAATTGAAGTGAATTTTTGTGGGTGAGGACTGCTAATATATATGGAATTTAAAAGGCTTTTCCGTTATTCCATTTATATTATTAGTCGGATATGTAAGTTTATATCGATTATATATGTCGATTTGTTTTCCATGAAGATTCCATCGTTAATGGAATGTGATTTTGGGTTGTCATGAATGGTATCTTTAATAATACTGTTCTTAGACCCAACGGAGTTAAGAAAATCAGAAACTAACTGGAGATTAGTTAAGTTGAATGGTTTCTTGGGTATTGATCTGATGTTGGTTTCGGCCTTCGGGGTTAATACTTAGGGAATTGTTCACTTGCTAATTTACGGTTAAAGGCTGATGGAATGGAATGTGATTTTGGGTTTATAGTGAACCGTGTTTTAAATGACATTGGTTCTTTAACCCAGTTAAAGACAGGATATGATTTCCCAAGTTAAACAATCATTAATATTGATTTTTGGGAAGATTAAAACCAAGTGGAGTTTTAGTGAATATTTAATTAGATTGAAATGATCGAGAATGGAGTATCACCAGTTTTGCTCCAGGCTATAGTTAAATCTATAATTATATTTGAACGTGAATTGGTAATTGAATTTACCGATAACACTGTGGTGTTAGATATGAAGTATTACCAATTTTACTTCATGGGATGAATTGGTTGGGGTTGGGAGATTTAACAAATGATTACTTCGATAAGGTTCGCTAATCCCGACTAGTTTGGATAAACCATAATTTGGTTTAAATTGATATTCAAAAGAAGATTAAAGAATAAATTTAAAGAATTTATCTTTGATAAAATTAATGGGAACCTTTCCCAAAGTAAAAGAATATTTGAATAAAGGAATATTCTGGACTGGAATAAGTAGTATAATGTGTTTTTATAACACTTGTTTATTATATACGCGAGTTATTCGGAAAGACCGGGTTTATCCCATTCTGAATAACTGAATTGACGATAAGTCAACGATGAAGACGGTGGTTGAAGACCCGAGGTCTTCACATCATTTGGATAATTACTGATGATCTTGACTGGGCTGTACACCCAAGAGGAGGCAATCAGTTGGTGATCGTCCAGACGTACTTGGAGATCGATGGATATGCGAGGAATAAGGTTCCTCTGGTTTCATTCAGACCCAGAACGGACTTGTAAATGGATGCGTGTCTGACATCGGATTTCATTCTGTATGATTGATATACATCGGTTGCATAGCGTGAATTGCCTGTGTGGCATGCTGAGATGCAAATGATCAAGGCTTCTGTTGAAAAGAAGAGTTTTGTGGTTGATGATCAAAGCACGGCCTTTGTGCCGTAGCTTTGTGTAGCGTTTGTTCGCGAGCCTCACACCCCGGTGTGCACCAGAAACGGGAGAGGACATCAGAGAGGGCATGCGTTTCTTTCTAGTTAGGAGTGGTGTCAGCGTTTTGCATGCCCTGACATTTTACTTATGTGGATGATGGATAGGAGGCGCCTCAGTTATATTGGTCGATCCAGGGCCGATGGAGTCGTTTGGCTCATTTACGCCCCATAGGGCGGGGAAATGCAGTGTTCAGTCATTATAATCCACATCGAGTGGACCGACCCTGACGATCCAAAGGCTTGACAGAGTATTTGCCTGAGGCTCGGGCTAGAGAGTCTCAAAGCGGTAAGGATGATCCCTTGCCTTGGTTCACAGATGGAAATCCAACTTCCAATACGACATCTTGCGGTTTTTATTATAAACATATACATAGTGGTATGGGGCACTTATGCCGTCTATGATTGATACTTATGATTGAAATTGTTTTGACACTATACACTTATTGTAATAATAAAATATGAAATTTCACGTACCAAGCATTCTTGGTTATTATAAGGTAAAAACTCTATCCTCCGGCTTGCGTTGCATTGTGTGATGGGACCTGAGTCTTATAATAGCTTCATTTTTCTTTATTTAGCATTACGCTGTTGTTTTATGCACTGGTATTCTTAGGAGGAAATCCGTTCCGTGTTATACGGCGTGGTCCCTTGATTTACCTAACTTTAAAAATAAAGATTAATAACTGTTCTAGTTCTCACACCAGTCATATGACTGACCTGGAGTTTATTGTTTTAACCTAAACTCTGGTGCCCCTATTTTCCGTGAGGGCAGCTAGTAGTTTTGGTTTTGCAGATTTATACTCACAAGATCCTGGTTTACAACTGGAATGATATTCGGAAAGCTTTGTATCTGTATATTCCTTTCAGTTGTGTTTTGTATTATTTTTCCGTAGCAGTAATGTATTTAAATCTATGATGTTTATCAAATGTGCAATATTTATTCGTACTCTGTAATATTCTTGTATTCTGATGGAATTGTTGTAATAAGCAATGAAATGTTCTTCTGTTTGTGTTGTTATTGGTCGTGTTCTCAAAGTCAATCTGGGCTTTCCTTTACGGGGAAGTTCGGGTCGTTACATTGTGGTATAGAGCTCTGGTTTACAGAGCTCGAGAACAAGACACGTTAGAACTAAATGAAAGAATTCATCAGAGATTGGATTAGTAATATCCAATGGTACGACTCGTTAGAGATGGGTTCAGTAGTATCCTAGAACGAGTGTGAAGAGTGTTGTTTTTAAAATGAAAAGTGAAAACAAATTTTGTTTTGAAAAATTAAATTCAATTATTCGTGTTTGAATATTTATTTTAAATTGATTTGGACAATAAAGTATATAGAGGTTTTAATATACGTCTGATCCACGTGTATTGATGCCTCAGATATACCGGATAGATATAGGATCACACTCTAGTCGCCTGGGTCTGATTCTGATGATGGCGCGCCATCATCAGTGTTTATATTCGAGTGCCGAAAGTGGGATATCTATATATTTCCAATTGACTGGTGTGAGAACCAAAATATGGTTAGAATATATTGTTGTGACTTGGCATCAAAAACATGATTTTCTATATATATATATATATCAAAATTACGAATTTGAAACGTTAATCAACTAATTGATTGCTGATTGTGTTGTTTGATTATTGTTTTGATTGATTAAAATTTGGCACCATTCAGCCAAATTGTACCAAAGATTGAACTGTATTGAAAATTGTTTGAAATTGCATGCATATACATATGTATCCATTGAACAGGTCATAGCAAGGAGGCTAGAGAAGAGGAACAAAATTGTTTGCCCGACAAATAGGTACATGTTTATTGTATTTCTTGGGGTTTTTGACGATTTTATGAGCCGATTGGCTGTTTCTTTTTCTTTTTGGATTGGAGAGGCCTATATGGCAATTTTGGGATTTTCCCGGTGCTCCCGTGCAGGGGAGGTGATGGCGAAATTTTTCGAAAATTTAGGGTGTTAGCCAAATTTTTGGAAAATTTGAAAAGTTCTTAGAAACTGAAAAGTTGAAGAACTTAAGCCATAATGAAAGTTGAGTTGATTGTAAAACAAATTTCAACTTCGTTCCTTTTTGGGGACGAAAAGTTTTAAGTAGGGGAGATTGTAATAACCCGGAAAATCTGAACCAATTTAAAAATTTTATTTTGCAATTTTAGTGAATTTTGAATATTTAAAATGATTTATTTTAAATAATGACGACGAGAAATTTATTTTGAGTAGAATTAGAACGTATATATTTATTCAAATCAGCGTTAGAATATAAATATTTATTTTTAATTATAAAAGGAATTGAAAATGGCGCGGTAGTTCGAAAATTTGATTTCAAATTTCAAATGAATGTACATGATTCAAAATAAAACGGATTTTAGCGAAACTAAAAATATTAGAATCTATTTGAAAATATCTTTCCAATGAATCCGAAAAATTGAAATTTCATAGCGGGGATAAAAATTTATGCCCAGTTGAAATTTCAGAATAGTCGCTATGGAAAAATATAGCCCTTAAAAATGGAAATTTTGCAAATGACCTCCGTTTTCAACGAAACCACTTTTGTTTGATCCGGGATGTCAAGTTATTGCTAGATTCCAAAATTCGTAATTTTCTAAATCAATATGTGAGCATGGCAAAAGAAAACGTGTTTTGACAGTTTCAGTCAATTTGGATCGACCAGAAAATGACCATTTTTCAAACGGTCTCAGAATTTGACGAAATTAGTTTTGTTAGGACCGTATCGCCAATACAAAGCTAGAAAATATTTTTCGGGAATTTTTAGAGTCCGTATGTGGCCCCGGTAAATTGAAATGCGCGTTCAAATTCAATATGTAGATTTATATTTTGATTTTGGCAGATCTGGTCGAAACAATCAAACTGCCTTACGATACATATCCCATTGTGTTCAAAATGGGGGTAATTGGCTAGAGGCGACAGTCGTTGGGTCTTGTTCGTAGTTCGAATAGAAAACACACTTTTGAAGAATAAAATAATATAAAATATTATATATATAATTCCCTCAACCCTAATTCCCTCTCAGAACATAACCGAGCCCCTTTTTCTAAAAAGAAACCTGTCACCCCTTCAACCCCAACCCCGCCGCCCAGCTTTTGAGCTGCCACCCCCAACCACCACTAATGCCCTTCCCTCCGATCAGGCCCCCACCTTTTCCTTCTCCCTCAGCCGCTCTCACCTCGTCGATTCGAGAAACCCCAGCTGAAACATCCAATTCCCGTCGCTGTGGGGCACTCAGTCCGCCGCCAGTCCTCATTTAACTGCCACCTCCGCCTGCAGCGCCGAGCATCCGACCACCAGAGCCCCCTAGCCTGTGCGCCCTTCAGCACCACCCCCCTCTTCTTCGAGCTGCCAACCACAAATCCACCCTTACTGTAAGTGTTTTTTTTGCCTCCTTTGATTTTTATTAGTGTTTATAAACACTGATTTTTGTTTATAAAATAAATAAAATAAAAAGAGACGATATTTGTTAATGTAAAACGAAAAGATTATAATTTTATTATCGAAAAGATTATATTTTTTATAAGCGAAAAGGTTAGATTTTTAATATAGTAAAGACATGATTTTTATTTTGGTAAAAATATGAACTTTATTTTATATGTAGCATTGTAAAAGTATGAAGTTAGTGATAATAAAAATATGACTTTTATATTATAGAGATAATAAAAATATGATTTTTATATTATAGAGATAATAAAAATATGATTTTTGTTTATGTAGCGAAATAAAAATCTGATTTTTATTATATATATAGTGAAATAAAAACATGATTTTTATAGCGTTGAAATAGAAATGTGATTTTTAATGTGAACAGCGGGAAACGATAGCGATGGTATCGACGGAAATCAAAACGAAACCCGAACCATTCAGAAATAAAAATGGAGGAGTGGATCCCAAAGGTGAGAACTTCTCACTTTTATTTTATTTTCTAGTTGAAATATATACTAGGATGCAGACGGTGCTTAGCAGCACCCGACACTCGTCGTCCACAGACCATGGATGACTTGTTTGTTTGATTGATGTGTTGTGAAAATTGATTGTGTGATGTGGATTGAATAAATATTTTATAGTTAAAAATATAATTTTTAACGTGTATATGAAATAAATATTTATAAACAAATCGGACAATTTGTTTATGTACACACATTTGACTGATATTGATTAGGACGATAAATTTTATACATCTCCCAATTGCACAAATAAAACCTATGTTTGATTGTTTGAAACCCCACACGGGTTTTGGGATGATATATGACATACACTAGTCCCAATAATTAGTTGTATGTCGATCGATTGATTGACAAGCTGTTAAAGCATTAAATATTTATATTTGATGCTTATACAGTGTAGAATGCACTCTGGATGATAGATTATTCTTTTCATTGTTGTTATACACTTTTGTTGTGTGAAATCCATATAATCAAACTATATGGTAATTGACTGTGTCTGATTCCAGTTCAGAAAGACTGAATATTTTAAAATAACGAATATTTTCAAATAATATTCAGAAAAGAATCAAAATATGATTTTGATGTCCGATTTGTGATGGACACGAATATATTTAAATATATAAAGCCGTGTTGGTTAGATTAACGCCATTTTGACGTGAACGATATTTATATCAATTTTATTCATTTTTATAATGAATATCGAAAAGAAATTGATTTCGAAATACAATATTTTGAAAATACAATCATTTATATATCGATGATATGGAATATTCAACTTTTATTTGAAATTGAATATGAAGTTGAAATCATTTTGAAAACGAATTTAAAACGATTTATAAAATACGTGATAAATAGAAATAGACGAAATATTTATTATATATACTATATATATTATAAAAATAATATAGTGGCCTGAATAGAACGCGCCGCGCGGCGGCAGTTCGCTAATTTTGACCCTTGACTTCGAATGGACATTACGGGAGATCCAACTGTCGGATTCTTCTAAAACCGGAACCATTGAGTTCGTATCGAAAAGAACTTCCTAATGAATACAAGATATTTGAAATCTAATGGTTGGATTTGGAATTATGTCCAAATCAAATTTGGAAAAGGTCGCTATAAGTGCAATTCGATGGCCGTTTATGGAAATCGACTGTACGGGCCTTGATAAAATCATTAAAAATATCAACAATTAGTGAAAAATCATAAGAAGTGATTTGGAAACAATTAGGATGAAAAATTCCATATTTGAAAAGATAAAAATAGATTTTTATCGAAATGAACTAGTTTTGAACTAGAATTATAATCCATTTATTTTTAAAATAAATATATTGGATTTGAAATGGTTTTAAAAATAACCAGAATTTCCAATATATAAATTGGAAATGGATATGAATCGAAATTGTCTTTGGAATATTTCGATGTTGGATTTCGTGATTATACAGATATTGTTATGGAAATTTGAAAGATATATTTATAACGTTATTTCCAATACGATATTTGTAGTTCATAGAATTTGATGTTTAATATAAGCCGATATATTTCCTATTCAGAGCCTTGTATTTAATATCAAATGGGATTTGGGTTTGTCGTGAATGGTGTCTTCATTAACACTGTTCTTAAACCAAGTTGAGAAAAGATTAAATCTTTTTATTTAGATTTAATGAAGTATACCAATTAATTAATATTTAATTGGAATTGGGATTTGGGTTTATTGTGAATGGTGTTTTAAATAACATTTGTTCTTTAACCCGATAATTAATGGAATGTGAACTGAGTTTATCATGAACTGTGTTTTTAATGACATTCATTCTTTAACCCAATTTACAGGAAAATGTGATTTTGAATTTATAAACCTTTCGTTAAGATTTAAAGGAGATTTTCCAAAGTAAAGTTTTCCAATTTAATTAAATAAATTGGAATGGAATTCGATTTGATGATAATCGAAGTGAATTTCTGTGGGTGAGGACTGCTAATATATATGGAATTTAAAAGGCTTTGCCATTATTCCATTTATATTATTAGTCGAATATGGAAGTTTATATCGATTATATATATCGATTTGTTTTCCATGAAGATTCCATTGTTAATGGAATGTGATTTTGGGTTGTCGTGAATGGTATCTTTAATAATACCGTTCTTAGACCCAACGAAGTTAAGAAAATCAGAAACTAACTGGAGATTAGTTAAGTTGAATGGTTTCTTGGGTATTGATCTGATGTTGGTTTTGGCCTTTGGGGTTAATACTTAGGGAATTGATCACTTGCTAATTTACGGTTAAAGGCTGATGGAATGGAATGTGATTTTGGGTTTCTAGTGAACCGTGTTTTAAATGACATTGGTTGTTTAACCCAGTTAAAGACGGGATATGATTTCCCAAGTTAAAAAATCATTAATATTGATTTTTGGGAAGATTAAAACCAAGTGGAGTTTTAATGAATCTTTAATTAGATTGAAAGGATCGAGAATGGAGTATCACCGGTTTTGCTCCAGGCGATAGTTAAATCTTTAATTAGATTTGAACGTGAATTGGTAATTGAATTTACCGATAACACTATGGTGTTAGATATGAAGTATTACCAGTTTTACTTCATGGGATGAATAGGTTAGGGTTGGGAGATTTAACAAATGATTAATTCGGTAAGGTTCGATCATCCCGACTAGTTTGGATAAACCATAATTTGGTTTGAATTGATATTCAAAAGAAGATTAAAGAATAAATTCAAAGAATTTATCTTTGATAAAATTAATGGGAACCTTTCCCAAAGTAAAAGAATATTCTGGACTGGAATAAGGCGTATGTTGTGTTTTTATAACACTTGTTTATTATATACGCGAGTTATTCGGAAAGACCGGGTTTATCCCATTCTGAATAACTGAATCGATGATAAGTCGACGATGAAGATGGTGGTTGAAGACCGGAGGTCTTTACATCGTTTGGATAATTATTGATGATCTTGATTGGGCTGTATACCCAAGAGGAGGGAATCAGTTGGTGATCGTCCATACCTACTTGGAGATCGATGGATATGTGAGGAATATGGTTCCTCGGTTTCGTTCAGACCCAGAATGGACTTGTAAATGGATGTGTGTCTGACATCGGATTTCATTCTGTGTGATTGATATACATCGGTTGCATAGCGTGAATTACCTGTGTGGCATGTTGAGATGCGAATGATCAAGGCTTCTTTTGAAAAGCATAGTTTTGTGGTTGATGATCAAAGCACGACCTTTGTGGCGTAGCTTTGTGTAGCGTTAATTCACGAGCCTCACACCCCGGTGTGGACCAGAAACGGGAGAGCACATCAGGGAGGGCATGCGTTTCTTTCTAGCTAGGAGTGGTGTCAGCGTTTTGCACGCCCTGGCATTTTACTTATGTGGATGATGGATAGGAGGCGCCTTATATCAGTCGATCCGGGGCCGATGAAGTCATTTGGCTCATTTACGCCCCATAGGGCGGGGAAATGCAGTGTTCAGGCATTATAATCCACATCGACTGGATCGGCCCTGACGATCCAAAGGCTTGACAGAGTACTTGCCTGAGGCTCGGGCTAGAGAGTCTCGAAGCGGTCAGGACGATCCCTTGCCTTGGTTCACAGATGGAAATCCAACTTCCAATACAACATCTTGCCGTTTTGATTGTAAACCTATATATGGCGACATAGTGGTATGGGGCACTTATGCCGTCTATGATTGATACTTGTGATTGAAATTGTTTTGACACTATACACTTATAGTAATAAAAAAACATGAAATTTCACGTACCAAGAATTCTTGGCTATTATAAGCTAAAAACTCTATCCTCCGGCTTGCGTTAGCATTGCATTGTTGTTTTATGCACTAGTATTCTTGGGAGGAAACCCGTTCCGTGTTATACGGCGTGGTCCCTTGATTTACCTAACTTTTAAAATAAAGATTAATAATTGTTCTAGTTCTCACACCAGTCACATGTCTGACCTAGAGTTTATTGTTTTAACCTAAACTCTGGGGGCCCCTATTTTCCGCACGGGCAGCTAGTAGTTTTGGTTTTGCAAATTTATATTCACAGAATCCTGGTTTACAGCTGGAATGATATTCGGAAAGCTCTGCATCCGTATATTCCTTTCAGTTGTGTTTTGTATTATTTTTCCGTTGCAGTAATGTATTTAAATCTCTGATGTTTATAAAATGTGTAATATTTATTCATACTCTGTAATATTCTTGTATTCTGATGGAATTGTTGTAATAAGCAATGAAATGTTCTTCTGTTTGTGTTCTGATTGGTCGTGTCTCAAAGTCAATCCGGGCTTTCCTTTACGGGGAAGTTCGGGTCCTTACAGAGAAGAATAGTTTTATTCCAAAGAAGAGTTATAGAATAAAACCCAATGTTGAATGGTTCAAAATAAAAGAAATACAAGTGTATTTATATTTGCAATGGCAGAGACTAAATGGCCAATTACACAATGTGGGACAAAAGCCCATTTCCTAAAATAACAATTAGACCAAATAGCTAAATGTGAACACGTGTGATTGCAAATGTCATAGCTTGCAGGCATCAAATGGCATAATCTTTAATTGCTTTGAGCATGGATAGGAACTCAATAACATCTGAGACAAGCGATCTTTATGGAAAGGCATTAAAACTTTAAAATATGCGGTAGAAGGTGGTTGAACAACAACATTTCTTTAAGCTTTAATCTAGCTGTCAAAATCAACGCTCTTCTTACACCAATTCTTCAAGCTTTTTCATCAATTAAGTGCATTAATCCATTCGTCATAAATAATCTGAAATCACAACTATAAATACACAGTATCAATTATTTTAAATATAAAACAAGATAAATAAGTGGATAAAATATACAAATTTACGTGTATATCACTAATTTATTTTTCTATTATTTTGAAAGGGTATATTATACATACTTAACTCATATTAATTGCCTAAAATTATTTACTCTCATCATATTCAATTATTTTTAGCACTTTAGTAATTATTTGGGTTGAATAAGCTTGATGTTGAACTAAAGTTTTCCATTTATGTTCCTTCATTTATCGATTATTGGTGGAGTGGATAATTATCCAATATCCATCCGTATTCTTGGATGCAGATATCCAATATCCGAAATTGATTTCGGATGCAGATGCGGACATGGCACTTCGCATCCGAAAGCATCCACTGACAGTCCTACTTCTGGTTACAACCGTTGAAAGATGAAGTTGAGAGAAAGATGTCGTGTTGTCTAATTTTCAGAGGATACAAATTTTAGATTCCAACTTGCACATAATTTTATTCATGTACGAGCTTCGAATGATCCAAACAAAATATCGTCACACTCAGCATCTTAACATGATCTTGAATAAATAATAATATATTAGCTATTAGATCCAGAAAAATCACAAAATGCTGCCATTTAAAACCGAGAACACTAAAATTTTAAATCGTTAATTGTTACACCTTTTAAGCACACACAATCACATAATACGTCTAATCATCATAAAATTTGACATCTTTCAATTATTCACTATTTCGGATTAGATGTAACTAGTTTCCTTGAAACCTGAGATAGTTAACAAAATTTCTAAGTTCACACGTTAATTAAATCAACTTATTATTAAATGATTTTTAATCACTCTAATTCACTATATTAGTTCTTATTACAAGTCTTATTCAAATAGAATACAAATAAGGGTTTCCAAATTCATTCTAATTCATATTAGATTCAATATCCACTACTCAAATACATCAAATAACTCATAACATTTGGATTCAAGTTATTTGACTTTCCAAATCAGTATTTTAATATTTAAAATTAATTTAATATTCTATCATTGAAAATTCGGGTTGTTACAAGTGCCCGTTTTCCCCTGACAGATTTTGATGAAGAATGTTTTGCTAGTATTTTGTCCTTGGAAGAAATAATTGACTACTTAATAAGCTTAGTTGGGGTCGGTAAATCAACCCCAATTTTGATGACTTTGGCCTTCTAAACTTATCTACCTACAATCCCCTAGTTGGCTGCATTCAATAATTTTTTGGAAGATATTGGAACAAGAAAGTTGTATCGTTAGAAGTTGGAAAACCAAATATTTGTTAACAAATAGGAACCAATGGCTTATAGCCACCGAAAATGTCCCACGTATCTTTGAATATCACTTTATGATAAAACAAATCCAATTTATTGACTCTGTTAATTGGGTCAAAAACTAAATTATTGGGATAAGTGTTAATTCTGTATAATATTAACCATCGTGATCACTAAATTTATATGGTCTCACTATGATGTGCTGAATCTTGACATCAACAGAGGAAAAGTGTAACAACCTGGATTGAGGATTTTCTTTTACAGGACAAACTTTGGAATTTTTTTGGTGAAAAGTACGGGAAGTTTCAAAATTAGTGAGAAAAACATATTTACACTAAAGGTGGAATTCAGGGGGCCCATAACATTTTTCTATTTACTATCATTTGGCCTTCTCCCTAAATTCTAAACTTTCCATATTTTTCACCAATTGTTTTATTAAGTTTGTCCTTCTTCATATTTTCCACTTTTGGATACTTGGCTAAATATGTTCTAATATGTTTTGTAACCATAAAACAAAGAAGACTAGAGAAATTTACAAGTGATTGTACAAATTGTGAATATGTTAAAATTAAATAATGCAATAAAAAAATTAAGTCCAACATGTGTTCGTTGTACAAAATTTAATATGTAGCAGATGAAATTGAAAATCTTATAAAATGCATTATTTTAAAAATGCAATGTTATACAAGAATTTTAGTTGTAATGCGAATATTAAAAGTATGAATTACTAATTATAAATAAATATTTAAAATGTAACATATTTTGTGTAAAGTAGGATTATAACTGACGGATAAATTTGTTGTTGGAATGTGAAGTTCTAAAGTAATTCAAAATTTGAATTGAAAAGTTGTGGTTATAATTAAAGATCATGTTTAAAATTAGATAAATAAGTTTATTTAATGGTTGCATAATATTTTATTGTGTTGAGAATGTAATGAATTATAAATTACTAAATGTTGAATTTTTGATAATAAAAGTTGTGTTTTGCAAATTTACTTGGGATGCTATTAAAATATAAGACAAGTGTTTAATTTTAAAATGTAAATATTAATTTAGAACCAGTATTTGAGGGTTAAACTATCGTAATAAAGTTGTAAATTTGTTTTGTCTAAAATAATGTGTTTTGTGTTAAATTTGCAAGTTCGGAACAAATAGAAGTATAAATGTGTGTTTTGTCAAAAATGCAAATTTTAGTGTGATTATTGTAAAAATAGTATTTAAATTGTTTTAAAATGGTTGAAATTTATTTATAGAATTCTGATAGGTTGAAACAATGTCAAATGCAAACACAAGATACTAATGGTAGTAAAATTAGCTGTAAATGGATGTTAAAATGAGTAACAAAGCCAATTTAATTACTAATAACTTAGTTGGACCTAATTAGGCCCACTTTTTGTCTTAATTAATCTTAAGAGTAATCTAGAAAGAATTTTTAGAGAGTACATACCTTTTCTTGGAGAGAACTCACTTCTCCACTTTTTCCTTTATTGAAAAAATGGTTAATCAAACCTTCTCCCTCCTCTCAAATCTAAGTCTCAAATTCGTATTAAAATCCAGAAAGAGTGGTTCATAATCTGTTGTAACAACAAGTCAAACTCCAATAAGAGAAATCAATCTCGTAGATTCAAGAAAAGGAATTTACAGTAAAAACTTCTTGGCTGCATGTCAGTTTTTTCTCATATACAAGCTATATATATGCTCAAAAACCATGTCCTTACAACCAAATCAAGCCTAAAGTCATCAAAAACCAGTCAAGGTGATTTGTTTAATTCATACTTTCTAGGTAAACATATAAATTAACTTAAATGTTGCATGGTAGTGGATTGAATTATAAAATAGCATTCCTATTTGATTGTTGATTCTAGAAAATCTAACGTAAATGTCGCTATATTAAAAATGCAAAATCATGGTGTATAACAATCCAAAATGACTTAATCATTTTGTAGTAGAAAGGTTTTTCAATTAGCTAAATCTTTTCTTTTAGTATTTTGTCAAAATTTTGTGTTTTTAGAGGTCAAAAACAAGTGTTTGAACCGAGCATATAACTAAGGTGTAATAACCCGGATTTTTAGGTCATTTTAGTTTGAATATTTAATTTGTTTCAAATATTAAATTTGAATTATTAATGGATATTAATATTGAATTCATTTATTTAAAATGATTTAAAATGTTAAATTTATATATAAATATAAATCGAGCTCGAAATAGTGCGGTAGTTCGTAATATGGAGTTTTGAACTTTAACTGAATATATAGGATCAGATATAAGTCGGATTTCTGTGAAACAAGAAACGGTGTTGATGATTATTTTCATATAAAAGAGAAAAATCCAGATTTCATGTTATATATTGTTAGTTATGGTCAAATCAAATTTTAAAATAGTCGTTATGGAAATCGTTATTAAAATATAGGCCTTTAAAATAGCCATTTTGGAAATGGTATCCGTTTTCGATGAAATCAGTTTCATTGGAACCGTAACGTTAAATTATTGTACTGTATTAAAATTCAGGGTAAACCGCTGTCGTATGTGACCACGGTAGCCGTAAACGCCCATTCATTTTCTATAGTACGTAATTAATTTAATTTAATTTAATAAAGAGATATTTGTGTATAACCTAAGAAGACGATCAAATTAAGACACGAAACTAGTTCCATTGAATTCGTATCGACGATTAGAGTCAGAATAGGTATATAGTTTGTTATTTTCGGAGATCGGGAAATTTGGTGTCCGAAATGGCATTGTGGTGCGTATAAAAATAGCGTATCGGGAAACAATCTCGGAATGCGACGAAACTTGTGCCGTTGGATTCGTATTAATAAATTATTGTTAGAAAATCAAATTTCGTGTCAATCGGACTTACTGTTTGACCGTGGCAACAATAAATGCCCCTGTTTTTATTTAATCGGTTATATTATTTGACAGGGGTAACTTTAAACGAATAAACGACTGGCCAAACAAACTCCAAATTTAACGAAACAAGATTCATTGGATCCGTTAGGAAGAGGTCTAGTAAAATGTCAAGGTCTTATATTTTTTTATTTTTTTGTAATTATAGGAATTTTAAACGCTTGATTTTTCATCGATAATTATAAAGGACTTTTTACAAACGATGTCGTATTTCGACGAAACCTGTCCCATTGGGTCCAAAATATTTTTTAATGCCCGGATTACCTTATTTTGTCGAAAATGGAGGTTGTATATGGTGATTTTTAACACAATAATTCATGCATAACTTCCATTATAATAAAATATTATTAAATCATTCCCATGAATTTCATACACTTCATACGTAATGAATATTTAAACCTTGCAGCCCTTGTTTTGTTTAACTTGCGCACATTATGCCCCAAATAGTTCATTTTTTTGTGTCCCAATCTCTTCTATTACTTGCACCCAATATTTTATTTATTTTCTTTTTTTTCTTTTACTTGTGCTCCAAACAAAACGTATACTGTGGCAGCCAAGCTTCAGTACAACAAGGACTTGCGCAACAGCTAGCCTATTATCTTTTTGCAGACCTACCATGTACCACACACACCACGTATTACGTGATCCCCAAGCTTCCTATAATATAAATATATATGAGCTGCCCTCTTCTTCCATTTTCAAAAAAGCTGAAACAAATTAAACCCCGTAATTACTTTTCAAAAACAAAACAATCGCAGCCTAAAAAATTCACAGGAAATCCAATGAAAATCTATACATTTCGAAACTAATATTGTTCTAATGCCCGAAACACGCTCAACAATTCCATATGCATATTTTTGGTTCAAAGGACAGAACTTTTGCACCATTGTACAGCAGCAGTGACGACGGACCTGGATGCGCCGACTGGTGGTGCGAGCTTGGCCTCGGATGAGTGGTTGAGCTTTAAGTGATGATGGTGGCGACAAGCATGGTTGCTGGGTTCCGAGGCAGAGATGATGGCAAGGGCGGATGTAGCGGAGCTGTGCAGTAGGAACTAAAGGAAGAAGAGAAGCGGCGGGGTTGTGGTGATGCCGGAGTAGGCGCAAGCAGCTGTGGCGGAGGCAGCAGGCTTCGTTTTGTTATATAGGGAGGAGAATACAATGATGGATGGGGTTGAGTTGAAACTGTAAGGAGAAAGGTCGCGTTTGGATCAGAGGCCGACGGAAGAGGGCAGCGCAGGGGTGCTCGGGTGATGACCGGTGGCGGAAGCAATGGGGTCAGAATCGGGAGTGCAATAACATCATAATTGAAGAGCAGTGGGATGTTTTGCATTTGAACAGGAAGAACAAGGAACAATAAGGTAAGGAAGATTGCCTGAACGAGATTATAACAATGTCTATAGTCATGTATTAATATTATAGCTAATATTATATTTAACAATTCCTTAACTAATTTACAATGTGCCCAGTTGACTAATGAAGTGACCATTTCATTAAACCATATATCATAACGTGCCTTCTTTTGTTCATTTGGTGGACCAGGAATTCATAAACTAACAAAAAAAACTTGGGTTAAATTGAAACATAAACAAGACAGGAAACCTTACCGCATTTTTCATACGATATAGAAACCCAAATTTATCAATCTGGCCTTTTTATATTTAAGATATCCAACATTTTATTTAATGTAATCATTCGCTTTATATTATCATGAATATGTAGTTATAAAATGTGATGTTATAATGTCAAACCTTACCGCTAACCCGTACTGCAGTAAGCTACCTGATCATTTGTAATTGATAACATCCGGACAAGGTTATTTGAACCACCTTCTGATTATTAAACATGGCAAATTGAATAAATATAACTAGTGAATTAATTAAGGATTTAATTAATTTAATTTAGACCAAATATTTATAAATGTGGTAACGTATTCTCATGTTATCAGAATACGACATGACCAAAGGCGTTGGAACCGCATTGATGGGCACGATGTCATGGAATAGAACTGGACGCAGTTGGAATCTACCGGAATTTTTAATTAAATTAAACACTCGTTTAATTTAATTAAAACCGACTGTTAAACAATGGTATCAACTCATGGTGAGTTAAACCTACTCAGTTCTCTCCAATTATATTTTATATAACTTGGGTTTATTTGTTTGTGTGTTATGGAATATTTTTATTGGATGATTATTGAATTATATATATTCATATATTGACTGAACAGTTAAGTTAAACGTTTATTTAACTTAATTAAATAAAATCGTTATTTCTAACGATAAAATCCAATTGGGGTAACTTACCTCAGTGGTTACTTTTATAATAATATAAACGTTATAAATAAATAATTGGATGCCTGAATTGCTTTTATTTGCTGATTATTGACTGTTACGATCCATTAGTGACTGTAATTATTAAACTGTTCATTTCATTTGTTTAGATGGAAAATGATTATGAATTAGCCTTATTGAACTGCATGATTCAAATACAGATAACCTATTGTTTTGTAGGAAATAACAGGTCACTGATATTGATAACGTTTATCAATATAATCATATTATTTGTATTGAATGTGAAATTGGTTTACATTTCACGGTTCGGTACTATAGTAGCCATTTGCCTCTTTAGTACCATCAAATAAAGAAAAGATTTTTGAAATCAATATCAAATCAATTTCAAACTATTTCAAAGATATATATATATATGTATGTATGTATGTATTTGAAATACGGTTTTTGATTATAAAGATAAATATCAAAGTTTAATTTACTGATTTTATAATTATTTAAAATTTATAACTAATTGAGATATAAGATATTATTAAATGAATAGTTAAACGATATGAACTCATCATATTTGTTATTAAAATGTATAAAATGGTTTGTAAAGGCCTTAACGGTTGTAAAGCCAGATTAAATGATTTCAAAATATTGGAATGGAATAATCAAATCGTGGATTTACGAGAATATATGAAAGAGATCGAGAAGTGATATTTTTGTAATAAATGATCGTTTTAAACAAACATTGTTTTAAAATACACGAAATGTGATTTAATAACATTTCGTAAATAAGATTAACGAAATCAACAGAATTGGAAATGAATATTGATTTGGGAATGGGATTTCAGCTTTTTAAATGAATTTGGAGTTGAAAATATGAATATGAATTTATAAATGGATTGATATTTATAAATAGAATTTGGTTTGAAATGATAAATAGGGATTTACAATCGGATGTAAACCGGATAGCCAGAATGGATTACTAAATCAAGATTTTCCAAATATAATACAACTGGATATGAATATGTGTTGATTTATATGGGCAAAGGCGGTAAAATAAATTCCAAGTCTAACAGAATTGGATAAGTATAAATTAAGAAGTGAGGAAATGATGTGAAATGGATAGGGTAAGTTTTATTGCGAGGTTCAGAATGTTGTATTCCGAAGTTCGTAATGGTTATTGGGTTGGTTTATTCTGAAGTTCGGAGCGTGATATTCTGAAGTTCGGAATGTTAATATAAACGAGAGTTGGAAATGAAATCGTATTATAAGTCATCTCTTATGCATTGCAAATGGAATTTTGATAAATGGATGTAAAAGGATTGGAAATATAATCTATACAAGAGTTAGATTATTTTGATTTATAAAATATAGGATCTGTAAAGGATAGTAAATTAAGATTTAAAAAGTTGTTCACATAAGATTATGAAGATATTTATATAAGATTTCGAAAGAATGTTTATATACAATTTTATATCAATAATAGAGATTATTGCGAATGTTGGTAAAATATATTTATAAAGAGATATTCAAGAAATTATAAAGGATTCGAATTATAATTGAATCAAAATTCACGTATTATACTGTAAAGTTTCTTTATGTAATAAGGAGTGTTTAAATAAGAGTTTACTTAATCCATTAAGTAAACATGTTTGAGATTTCAAATAGAGTTTCTAAAAGGAAAATGGTTGTGTTTATAAACTTATATCTATTCTGAAGTAATGTATGTTGCTGGTCAAGGTCTGAGAGGTAAATAGAATACCCCAACTTGAACGATTTCATGATTATTCAAGGATGATATTAGTTTACAAACGAGAGGAGTTGAGAGAAATATAAGTTATGATTTCCGTGAATGATTTTATAAACTGTATTAGAAAGGTTTATAAGTTGAATGAATGGTTTTAGGAATATTTACTCGAGAATAAGAAGTTAAAGCTATATCCCAAATATTGGAAGATTTATAAGAATTTAATTAATAGATGGTTAATTAAAGAGGCTAAATGATGTTAGGTACTGAATCAGTGAATTCATTTTTATGTTTATGGATGAATGGTTGTTTATTTGAGTTCATTTGATAGTTAAATAACTGATTATCAAATCTGGCCTATCCGGTTGTTGGTATGGAGAGACCGGGATCGAATTTATATTCAAAAACCATTCCGACCAACAAATACGTAAAGATATCAGAAGATGATCGAGATGGAGCATTGAAGACCGTGAATCTTCATAAATGGAAGAACCACTAATATTCTATGCCTTACAAGCAGAGATAAACCGTGATTCTGTCGTGGTTGGAATCTACGGATTGCAAGGACTACTCACTACTGACCCATGGGGTGATTCCTATATTGGATGCGGTAGGAGGGTGCCTTCGGTTCATCCTGTTCCTGGATGACTTGTATGGACGAATGTCTAACAGAGTATTTCCAACTGGGTCACGTACATTGATTTCTTCAAACGTACCATAGTTGGTTAGCTCCCAACTAGGGTATTTTTGTGGACGTCAATTAGTGATTATCTGGAGAATATGACAATGTGGCATTCAAAGTGAATGGTGACCAAATGTTCTAAGAAGATTATGACCTCTAGCCTCATCAACACAGAATGGCATAAATCAGGTAGGTCACATGGTTATGTGGGTCGCACCCATCAAAAGGTTAAACCATTACCTGATCTAGTGAAATCAAATGCCTTCGGTTGTCCCTTTTTATATATTTATATTTGCTATCGGTTTGGTTGGCTGGCCCCCAACCATGGTAATCATATATTCGGTACTCTCAAGAGAAAGTGAGGGGCCAGTCATGTTTACACTGGGTTGCAAGATGTTCTTGTTGAACCCCAATGTATTCGTCTCCGGAGGTACATTGTCGGGATGGTGGTCCCATACCTTGCCAGGAAATTCATTCTATAATAAGAGCTTGCGGTTTTAATTGTATACTAATATGTGGAGCATGAGATGCAAGCGTTCCGCTAGTTGATATTTATTTGTATTTAGATGCTATCATAATGTCAGAATAATATTGTTTTTCAAAGAAAAAATGTTTTAGGTTATCATAAGGTAAAAACCATCCGTATTTATGTGTGAATTCGGTCTTATGATTATGTTTTTCTTTCGAAAAGATTTTGACGTTAAAATCAAGTTGTCTGATGTCTTTAAGCTTAGTGTGTTTTTCTCGCTCTGGTTCACCACACTGACCCATCGTTTGTAATGCTCGGGTTAGACCGGGTTATACAGGTTCAGATTATCAGATGTTGAGAAGTTCAGAGACGAGCTGGAGGTGTTCAGACGTATGGTATCTAGTATCTATTCCGCTGTTTGTTGTACATGAGGACAGATTATTGTAACTATCCAGATGTGTGATGTACTTTGATGATTATAAGTATATATTTTCAAGCTCTCAATAAAGATTTATTTCTATATTATATTTTGTTCCGCTGCGATGTGAGACTCTGTGTTGTGTTGTTAGTTCTTCTTCTTCTTCTTCTATTCTAATATTTCTTTCTTTCTTATCTCACCCTCTAATTTATTTCTAATAACGTTCATGTGTTTTCGATGCCTGAATGTTCGACATGGTGTTTTTATGTCGATTTTCGGGGTCGAAAATCTCGTGGGCCATTACAGTGGTATCAGAACTATTGGTTTAGTAATAATCTTTGCTCTGTGATATAACTCGATAGAGATGGGGTTAGTAATGCCCTAGATTGAGTTGAGTGTTTATATATGAGAGCATATTTGTAAATTGCATTTACAAATGTCTTGTATTATGTTGATTGATTAGTTCAAGTGTTGAGAAGCATTGAACTAGTAACTGATACAATATTGTTTTATAAAGAGGGTAAATGAAATAATTTTACCCAAAAAAATATTTTTGTATATAAAAGAAATAGTTTTATAAAATTATTGAAATATTGTGTGTTAATTGATTTGAATGATATTCAAATTGAATTAAAATTTTGAATTAGAACTTAATTGGTTAAGTGGAATTAAAATTAAGAATAATATTGAAATTAAATAAAATAGATTTGTAAATAGATTGAATAATAATTAAATAGAAACCAGTTGGATATTAGTCGATTAATGTTAAAATATGTGAAACCAAAGTAAATGTAAATATTGAATGCAAATTCAATTGATTTGGCTGGTTGATTGTGCATTGTTTATTGATATTGTGTTAGACTGCTTGAATAGAATTCATCAAAAAGTTAAATTAGAGTTGGATGAATTCACGAAATTGAATTCCAGTATTATAAATTGGAATGGAATCTCACATGAATTAAAACTGAATGACTATCCCCAATATTCACATATACTAGTTAGAATGAAGTGATTCCACCTGTGTAGTTATACCTGATAATAAATGAGGTGCTATTTAAGAAATTCATGGAATTGTCACTGAAATGTTGAATTGAGTTGAGTATAGGTACCAGAAGACTTGGGAACTGATTTTGATTGAGTAGATCGCATATACGTTAAGCAAGTATGCTCAATAGCGCTCAAAAAAGGTACGCCTACGCGATAATATAAATTTTGGGTTTTGAATTCTTTTTTCGGACCGTGTGGGTCGATATATATATATTACTTGTTCCTGCGATATCGCAGATGTCACTCCATACAGGGGAGACTCTGCCGAATTTTTCAGGGAATTTAATGTGTTAGAAAATTTTCGATATTTTTGAAAATTTAATTTTACCATAATAAAGTGGTTTTTGATTTAATATAAATTGGATTTTAGAATAGTAAATGGGCTTGTAACTTTTTCCCTACCTTAGTAATTTCAGGGACGAAATTTTTTTAAGGGGGGAAGAATTTAACAACCTGGATTTTTGGGTCATTTTAATTTGAATATTTAACTTGTTTTAAATATTGATTTGAATTATTAATGGATATTAATATTGAATTCATTTATTTAAAATGATTTAAAATGTTAAATTTATATATAAATATAAATCGAGCTCGAAATGGCGCGGTAGTTCGTAATATGGAGTTTTGAACTTTAACTAAATATACAGGATCCGATATAAGTCGGATTTCTGTGAAATAAGAAACGTTGGAATCTTGTTGATGATATTTTTCATATAAAAGAGAAAAATCCAGATTTCGTGTTATAGATTGTTAGTTATAGTCAAATCAAATTTTAAAATAGTCGCTATGGAAATCGTTATAAAAATATATTAAAATAGCCATTTCGCAAATGGTATCCGTTTTCGATGAAATCATTTTCATTGGAACCGTAACATTAAATTATTGTACGGTATTAAAATTCATGGCAAACCAATGTCGTATGTGACCATGGTATCGTAAACGCCCATTCGTTTTTGAAGATCCCCATTTCCAGAAAAGAAAACCAACGGAAATTGTAATTTCTCACTTAAGTTTCAATACAGCTGTCTTGGCAGTATATACAAAACGAAAATACAATATTACAGAAAGGTCCTCAAACAAAAGAATATTTACAAGTAGAGTATAACAACATATTATAACAACCGTACTCTATACCCCCCCTCAAGATTGATCTGTTATACAGTGATGTATAAGACCAATCTTGGAACTTAGAAAATTATGTTGCTCAATTCCAAGTGGCTTGGTCATCAGATTAGCAAGCTGCATCTTTGTGTGAACATGAGATAATTGAATAAATTTGCTTTTGACATGATCTCGTATATAATGGCAGTCCATGCGCAGATGCTTTGTTCTTTCTTGAAACACTTCATTTTCTGCTATGTACTGAGCAGATTTATTATCACAAAATAAATAGATTGGTTTGGGAACACTCACCAATAATTCTTGCAACAAACTTTCAATCCAAACTACTTCACTTGTTGTTTGACTCATCGCTCTATACTCAGCCTCTGTAGAACTCTTTGAAGTAACTTTTTGCTTCTTTGTTTTCCAAGAAATTAATGAATCACCCAAAAATATGCAAAAACGTGTCAAAGACTTGCCTGAATATATGCAGCTTCCCCAGTCTGCATCACTGTATGCACTTAACTTTAAGTCAGAATTAGCAGAATAGAATAAACCATGACTTAATGTTCCTTTTAGATATTTCAGAACATGTAATGTAGCAGAAAAATGTGGAGACCTAGGATCTTGCATAAACTGACTTAATTGTTGAATTGCATAAGATATATCAGGCCGTGTCATATTGAGATATAAAAGTTTTCCAATGATTCTCCTATACATTTCTGGATTTGATAACTGTGTCCCTTCAACAATTCTTAACTTTAAGCCTTTTTGAAGTGGAAATGGAGCAGATTTACAATTTTCCATGTTTGTAGATTTTAGCATATCCAAAATGTACTTTCTTTGATTTAAGAAAATCCCTTGTGAAGTTCTTGTAACTTCAATTCCAAGAAAAAATGTAAGATCTCCTAAATCTTTGATTGTGAAGGCTCTATGCAAAGCTGCTTTTACCTCAGAAATTATTTTCAAATTTGATCCAGCAATCAATAAGTCATCCACATAGCAAACTATAATAGTGAAGTCACTGTGTTCAAGTTTAGTGAACATAGAACAGTCTTGCTTGGATTGAATAAAACCAAGGTTTAACAGAAAATTTTTAAGTTCATTATTCCATTGTCTAGCCGCTTGCTTGAGTCCATAAATTGACCTTTTTAACTTGCAAACTTGACCAGGTTTTGCTTTTGAATAACCAAGAGGAGGTTTCATATATAACTCTTCATCAATATAGCCATGTAAAAAAGCATTGTTTATATCTAGTTGATGTAGATGCCAGTTATTTGCTGCTGCTAGTGCTATAACAATTCGAACAGTAGTAAATCTAGCAACTGGGCTAAAAGTAAACTTGTAATCTTTACCTTTAATTTGCTTATCTCCCCTTGCAACAATTCTGGCTTTGCATCTCTCAATTTCACCATTCTTCAAAAATTTTGTCTTGTACACCCATTTGCTGCCTATTGCTGTTTTATCTTGTGGTAAATCCACCAATTCCCATGTCTTGTTTTTCTCCATTGCTTCAATCTCTTTCTGCATAGCTTCCATCCATCTTGGATCATCTTTTGCCTGATTATAAGAGGTAGGCTCTTGTGCAGATAACATCTTATTAATACTATGAAGAGATTCTGAACTTAAATGCGCCAATGATGGTTCTGTAAATGCATTAAAAACCATAAAAGTAGACGAACTTTCAGATGAATTAGAAACATGTTTAATCTGCTGAGTCTCAAAATCTTTAAACTTTGATGGTAACACTGATTGTCTTGATGATCTTCTTAGTGGAATTGGTGCATTAGTATGTTGATTATGATGATCTGTAGAATTTTGTTGAGTACGAACTGAAGAAGAGGAATCTTCTAGTGATAATTCAACATTTTTAGTGGAAATTTGTGCAGTATTAAAAGGAGGAATATTCAAATTAGATCCACAAACTTGTTCATCATTGATAAAAGTCTGAATTTGAGGTGATAAATCCTTCATTTGAACTTGTGTGTATGGAAGAGACTTTTCAGAATGATAAGGAAAAACCGTTTCTTGAAAAACAACATCCCTACTAAGAAGAATTTTATGATTATCCAAATCATATAGCTTATATCCTTTTTGAGCATATGGATATCCTAATAATATGCATCTTTTTGCACGAGGAGCAAACTTATCACTGGACTTAACTACTGGATAACACAAACATCCAATAACTCGTAAATGTGCATAGTCAGGTAATTTTCCCATTAGTTTTTCTGTTAGCCTACTTTGCGAACTAGGCAACACAAAGTCAAGAAACCAACCATTGAAGAGTATTTTAAGTTATAAGACTTCGGTTCGGATCGGAAGAAAACACCACAATTCAGATTGATAGCAGCACATTGGTTCGGATCGGATAGAGTTCCCTGTTCGGATCGGATGGCTCTTACTGGGTAAATTGGCAAAGCATATCTGATCGGATCGGAAGGCCAATGAATCTCAAATGGATCGGAAAGCCTTTTGCTTGTCACGACGCTGCAGCGGAGCGGAGTATGATTAGTGAAGGAGAGACGTCCAAGCCACTCCGGTTCGGATCGGGTATTCCGATCCGACCCCCAACCTGCACGCCTCCGACCCGCACCCATGATCCAGGTTAATCTCCTATAAAATAGCCTGGAGAACCGGACCGGCTATGACTGATTCCTACCCCTAACGTCCATCTCTTTGATGTGTTGTCAGCTTGATAGTTCATCCGAACCCGAGGAGAGTGCGATGGATGACACGTGTTCCGACCCGGATTGAATCTCAGGCAAATTCACACCTATAAATACCCCGTCTAGAGACAAAGAGAAGGATCTTTTTTCAGCACTTTTGAGAATCCAAGTACCTCCATCATCCGAACTCCATTACTCCCGGAGAATCCAAATCATCTTTCATTTCTTGTTTTAATCATTTGAGTGAACAAAAGTGAGTTGTGAGTGAATCTTACATTGCATTTGTAACTGAATTACTGAATATAGTGAAAAATAAGTGGACGTAGGCATTCCTTCGCCGAACCACTATAAATCCTGTGTGTTCATTTTTATTATTGTTTCATATAATCTTGTTTCTAATCAATTTGGGTGTTAGAACCACTTTTGGGTCTAACATTTTGGTGCTTTCACTGAGAATCCTCATCTAAATTCTTTATTTTCTGGGATCTCTTTCTACTTTTTGGACCGTTGAGTTCAAAGAAGTGAATCCTTAAGTTTCTCCGTTTTCTTACATTCGTTGAAGTAATTGTTGAAGACTCATGGCCAAAGGAAAAGGCAAAGAAGTTCAGTCTGTTCAAGGAAATGGAGCTGGCGAAGATCAGCAACATGCTGTTGTAACAAGGTCTCGGGGGCAGAGTTCAGCAGCAGGGAGAATCAATGCAGGAAATCCGAACCGACAGCAAGGGGAGAGCTCCGATCCGATCCGGGTAGGAGACTCTGAAGCAGTGCACTCCCCCAATCTGAACCGACCCGAGTTGCTCGCTGCACACCGATCCGACCAGGCACCCCAGCTCCGATCCGACCCGGCTTCCTACCTCCGATCCGACCCGATGCTTGGTGAAGCTGGAACATCTACTCGAGTCCCCACGAATGCTCCAATTCCAGCTGCCAGGGTTGGAGACCAGGTCAATCCATCTGCTCCCATCACTCAAGGAGATTTCTCGCGCTTGCTTGATATGCTTGAGAGCACAAGGGAAGCTATGAGAGTTCATGAGCGCACTAACCTCATGATGCAGGAAAATATGAGGCTCATGAGTCGGGAGATCAATGAGCTCCGCCGGCAAAGAACTCCATCACCGGTTCGTCACACACCCGTAGATCAATCTTCATCTTCCGAGGAAGAGAGGCCCCGTGAGCGAAGGCCACTCGAACGACCTCAGAACGTGGAGCAGCTAATGTTTGGATCTTTGGGATCTCGCGAGGATATCGCACGAGCATTAGGAAACGATAGCCCCGCTCGGGGGCAAAGACTCCAGTCCCCTCTTCCCGAGATCGACCGGGAACACAGGGAAAGGAATCGAGTAGAGGCAGCTCGAAGAGGAAGGGCATCTCCTGAGCATGAGCCCAGAAGGAACTCGGACACTAGGGCCAGGGAACCTGAGCAGCCCCTAACTAGTGCCGATGTACAGGCAATGGTTCGCCGAATTATGTCCGAGAGCCGGAATTATACAAATGAAGACTATGGCATCGAGCGAAGCCATACTCCGTTCACTGACGATATCCTAGACTTCCAGTTTCCCCGACGCTTTAACTTGCCACAGATGGACAAGTATAACGGAAGGACTGATCCGGGACAGCATTTGATGCGGTATTCGTGGCTTATGAACGCCGCTGCTGCCCCTGATGAAGTGAAGTGCAAAACCTTCCCAATCTACCTAGAAGATGTGGCATTGTTCTGGTTTACCCGACTGCCTCCTCGTTCGATTTCTAATTACAAAGAACTAAGCGAGCGTTTCATGAACCAGTTCCGATTACATGCCCGAAAGTCCAAGAGTGTTATCGAATTGTCGAGAATCAAACAGGCGCCGGGAGAGACTTTAAGGGCATATTTAGATCGTTTTAACCAAGCTGTAACTGAAGTCAGTGACCCGCATGAGCCCACTATTCTGATGGCATTGAAGGAAGGAGTCGACCCTGAGTCTGAGTTTGGAGACTACCTTTCTGGGAAGACACCCCCCACGAGGGCGATATTCTACGAAAAAGCCGATATTTATTTAAGACGAGAGGAGGCCAGGGCAAACCGGAAGAGAAAGTCCGAGACAGCTTCAAAGGAGAATGTGCAGAGTAATATTGCCGTGAAGCAGTCTGGGGAAAGTTCTGGCAAGGTCGAAGTAAATGTAGGAAATAAGGGTGGAAACAGCAATACTGGAAATGGGGGAAACAACAACAACCGTAATTCGAACGGTAACAGGAGAAACAGAAATAGGGGAAGTGACCCTAACAAAAGGCCCCGATTCCAGAACTACGAGGACTATACACCATTGAATGACACCCTGGAAAATATTTACCTGGATACGTACAATGTGTTGCAGTACAAAAGACCGCCACCTCGTGATTCGACCGAGAAAGAAATGGCGACAGGGAAATTTTGCTTGTTTCACGGAACACATGGACATTCGACCAATGAATGTCGGCATTTGAGGGATGTAATTGAAAAGCTGCTGCGTGAAGGAAAATTGGATGAGTACAAGGTTGCCCCGAGGGACAGGGGGCAAGGAGAGCAGGCTCCAAAACAGATCCTACCTGCTCCTAAGCCTACCGCGCAGCAGAAAGGTAAAGGGATTGTCATTAACTCTATAGTAGGCGGACCTCACCCGGCAATCCGAAGTTTTAGGTCAATGGACCAGTATGTGAATGCTGCCAAGCATCTAGATGTGAATGAAGGTGACGATTTGGAAGATGTCACCCCTATAAAACAACAAAAAACCATGTTCGATGACGTGGTATTTCGCAGCCGAGACAACACGGGGATACAATCTCCCACCAATGATCCGTTGGTTATTACTACCACCATTGGGCCGGCCTTGGTCCATAAGGTATTAGTAGACAACGGAAGTTCCGTTAATATTTTGTTCAAGAAGTCATTTGATCAGATGAAGCTTGAGCCCGAAGATCTGAAACCTTGTGAAGGATGGATTAGAGGTTTCAACGGAGCGACGACGTCTCCCATGGGATATATAGAGTTGCCCGTAACCCTAGGGCAAGGAGAACGTAGAAGAGTGCGAATGCTTCAGTTCGTAGTATTGGACGTAGATTCGCCATATAACGCATTTTTAGGGAGACCTGCCCTCGCTGAATTTAGAGTTTGTATCGCCCCTTGGTGCTTGTTACTAAAGTTCCCAACCGAAGCCGGGACTGGAGTAATAAGAGGGGATCAGGTTTCTGGACGGGCCTGCTATGTGGCCGAACTGAAGATGTTGATGAAAGGAGTTAATACTGAGAGCAAGGATGCCTCGTCTCCCTCAAAGGGGGACTCGGCATAGCAATTAGAGAAAATGACCCCAAAGGAGTTGTCCAAGGGAACACTTGAAGATCTGGATCCTAGAAAAGACGAGGAACCAGAGGCTAGGAATGCAACTCCTAACGAAGCGACAGTGGAGATTCCCATTGATAAAGCTGATCCGACGAAAGTTTTGAAGATTGGTTCTCAATTGGATCCACGTCGTGCTGAGGAACTGACGGACTTCTTGAAGGCAAACTTAGATGTGTTCGCCTGGACCCATGCTGACATGTGTGGGATATCACCTTCCATTATTAGTCACAAATTGAATGTAAATCCGAAGCATCCGCCTGTGAAGCAAAAGAGACGCATGCTGGGCCCAGAGAGGTCGGCTGCTCTCAAAGAGGAAGTAGAGAAGTTGAAACAGAATGGATTCATTCGAGATTCGACTTATCCCGACTGGATATCGAATCCCGTCTTGGTAAAGAAGCCAAACGGAAAGTGGCGAACTTGTATTGACTTTTCAGACTTAAATAAAGCTTGCCCTAAAGATAGTTTCCCACTTCCCAGGATTGACCAGCTTGTAGACTCGACAGCAGGTCATGAACTTCTATCTTTCATGGATGCGTACTCTGGATACAACCAAATTCCTATGCATGTACCAGACCAAGAGCATACGAGTTTCATTACGAATTTGGGGCTATATTGTTATGTTGTAATGCCATTTGGGTTAAAAAACGCTGGAGCTACATATCAGCGCTTGGTAAATAGAATGTTTTATGGTCAAATAGGAAAAACTATGGAAGTTTATGTGGATGATATGCTTGTCAAATCAAAGCAGTCTTCCAGTCATACGCAAGACTTAGCGGAAATGTTTGGTATCTTGCGAAAATACCGTATGAAATTGAATCCTTTAAAATGTTCTTTTGGAGTGGCGTCGGGAAAGTTCCTTGGCTTCATTGTGAGTTCCCGAGGAATTGAGATCAACCCTAGCCAGATAGCGGCGATTAGAAATATCGAAGAACCAAGAAGAATTAAAGACGTCCAAAGTCTGGCAGGAAAGGTAGCGGCGTTGAGTAGATTCATCTCTAAAGCCACCGATAAATGTGTTCCCTTTTTTGATTTGATAAAAAGGGGAAAGAAGAACTTCCAGTGGACTCCCGATTGTGTCGAGGCCTTTCAAAATCTGTTAGAGCTATTAGAGAAACCACCAATCTTATCAAAGCCCGTAGATCACGAAGAACTATTTGTTTATCTAGCAGTCTCGGCTCACGCTGTCAGCACAGCTCTGGTTCGAGAAGAAGACAAAGTACAAAGACCAGTATACTATGTGAGTAAGAAATTAGCAGCGGCAGAGCGCAACTACCCAAAGATCGAGAAGCTTGCTTACAGCCTCCTGATTGCATCCCGAAAACTTCGTCACTACTTCCAAGCCCATCCAATAACCATATACACCGATCAGCCGTTAAGACAGGTGTTGCAGAGACCCGAAGCGTCGGGAAGGTTGATAAAATGGAACATAGAACTAAGCCAGTTTGATTTGAATTTTCAACCACGAAAGTCAATCAGGGGGCAAGCTCTAGCAGACTTTATTGCGGAGTTCACCATTCCAGATGAAGAAATAATCAATGACCGAGTGGTCAAATCCGAGGATAAGCTAGAGATGAATCCGTGGAAATTATATACAGATGGAGCTAAAAATGACCGAAGGTCCGGAGCTGGAATTGTCTTAGTCACTCCCGAGGGACGGTCATTATATTATGCCCTACGGTTAGAATTTTCGGCAACAAACAATGACTCTGAGTATGAAGCCCTGATTGCCGGGCTGAAACTCGCTAAAGACCTCGGAGTAAAAATGATGGACATATTTTGTGACTCTAAGATTGTTGTTTGTCAAGTGCGAGAGGAATTCGCGGCTCGAGGACCTCGACTTGTCGCTTACCTCAAGAAAGTAAAAGAGCTATTGAATAGCTTAGAGCGGTACAGCATAACACATATTCCCAGAATTGAAAACCAGAAAGCGGATAGACTGGCAAAAGTGGCTAGTTCTGACAATCCTGAAGGGACCGAGGTAATTCCAATTGAAACATTGGAATCGCCAAGCTTTGAGTCAATGGAAATGGAGTTCGTTCTTGAAGCGGAACCAGAGAAGGAGTCATGGATGACTCCAATCAAGAGTTTTCTAAAGAATGGGACACTCCCATCGAAGAAAAGTGAGAAAAGAGCTGTAGTTCGCAAAGCTGCCAGATATGTTATGCAAGACGATACTCTCTATAGACAAGGATTTTCTATGCCCCTGTTACGATGTATCGCACACGACGACATCAAGCGTGTGCTGAGAGAAGTGCACGAAGGTGAGTGTGGAGATCATACAGGAGGTCAAACTTTAGCAAAGAAAATATTGCGGTACGGATACTTCTGGCCTACGATCAACAAAGATGCAGCTGATTATTCACGACGCTGTGATAAGTGCCAGAGATTCGCCAAAATCCCCAGGGCACCGTCAACCCAGCTTAAATCGATGGTGAGTCCTTGGCCATTTGCCACATGGGGAATTGATATCATTGGAGTTTTACCGATTGCTAAAGGAGGAGCTAAGTATGCGATAGTAGCCGTGGATTATTTCACGAAATGGGTGGAAGCTGAGCACTTGACCAAGATCACAACAAGAAAAGTGATCAGTTTTGTAGTCAGAAATATTATATGCCGGTTCGGGATTCCAAGGACGATTATAACTGACAACGGAACCCAGTTTGATAGCTCTGAATTCCGAAATTTTTGCCAAAAATATAAGATAGACAAGCGATATACTGCAGTTGCCTATCCACAATCGAATGGGCAAGTAGAGGCAGTAAACAAAGTTATAAAATCCATCCTCAAGAAACGGTTGGAGCGTGCAAAGGCAAGATGGGTTGACGAATTGCCCCTAGCTTTGTGGGCATATCGAACAACATTTAAAACGGCTACCGGTCATACCCCTTTCTCTCTCTCCTTTGGTTCAGAAGCAGTGATTCCAGTTGAACTGGAAGTTCCTTCCCACAGGGTGACGTATTATGACCCGATGACGAATCGGGCACTTTTACTTGAATCTCTTGATGAAGTCGAAGAGAAAAGGGACGAAGCAGACTTGCGTGCAGCAAGACATCGGCATCAGATGGCACGCTACTATGACAAAAAAGTTCGCCTTAGAACTTTTGAACCAGGAGATTTGGTGCTAAAGAGAGTTTTTCCATCTCTTCCTCACCTCGGCCCAAAATGGGAAGGACCCTTTGTCATCCAACGGAAACTTGATAAAGGAACATTCAAGTTAACGACCGTAGATGGCGAAGAAGTCCCTCGAGCATGGAATGCCCAACACTTAATGCGATATTTGGATTAGAAATGCTATACTTTTTGCTGTTCTTCCTGTAAACTCTGTAATAAGGCACAACTTGCCTTGGGAAAATATGACGACATGAATAAAGGACTAAAAAGTGGATGTAGGCTATGACTTAGCCGAACCACTATAAAAATATTGTGTGTTATTTACTTTTATGCATCTACATTCATTAGTTGTTCTGTTATGATTATGAAATGCAGGATAACTCAAAGCCTATAAAAGGTTGAAAACAGTTTGGACATAAAAAGAAGCACAATGATTATTTGTGCAATAAGACGTAAAAGAATGAGAAAACGACATTCCTAACTCTAACTCTCCAGAGAAAGAGAGAGAGTATAAAAGCGTCTCAGACTGAGCGCTGAAAAAGAAATTCTATTCTGAACTCTAACTCTCCAGAGAAAGAGAGAGAGTATAAAAGCGTCTCAGACTGAGCGCTGAAAAAGAAATTCTATTCTGAACTCTAACTTTCCAGAGAGAAAGGGAGTATAAAGGCGTCTCCGACCGAGCGCCGATAAAGAAATCTTTTCCCGTTGAACGACCGGGGAATAAACAAATAACCGAACTCGAACTCTAACTCTCAAGAGAATGAGAGAGAGTATAAAAGAGATGCCAGGAAATACAACAGGTATTGATGACACAGGAAATGCCATCCCGTTAGAGAATTGGGAGCATTCAGATTGCATAGCTGAGCATTGAATAACTTATGGAAATTGACTGGGGACACATATACATACACATATCTCCCCTCTCTCCAACTTTGTTTCATAACTATAGACATGCATTTTTACATAAGTGCAGAACTGCTAACAGATAAACATTGCAAAAAGTGAATTATTTTTATTTACCAATGAATGAATTTGTACAGGGAAATAACTAAAAAAGAAAGTGCGGAAGCTGCTGTTGTAGCAGCACTTATTGGTTTACAAATAGGCTAAAAAGATACAGGGGAACCCACTATTTGGGTTTGGAGTGAGCCTTCGATTTCTTGGCAGCTTTTTCCGCATCTTTGGCTTCCTTCTCGGCTTCAGTCAAGATTCGTTTTGTTTTCTTTTTCCCTGAAGATGCGGTGCTGGAGCCAGTAGACTTCTTCCCGGAGGGCGGGACACTGGAATCAAGAGAAGATTTTTTAGCAAGTTCTTCGGTAATAGATCTAGTTGAAAGCTTAACAACTAACCTTGAACCCGCATCCACAACTGCGAGGGGCTTAAGGACCTCAGGGTCTAGTTCTTCGGCCTTTAATTGTAAGCGCTTGTCTTGATCAGCCTTCATGGCCGCCAAGGTAACGTCATCGGCGCTTTTCGACTCCCCAGTTATTGCGACCTCCGGGTCCTCATCATGCCCCTTGTCCCCTCCGTCGTCTTTTAAAGCTGCGATCATTTCTTCATCATGGGAAGTGGTGACCTTAGTTGGTTCATTTCCTTCTTCCAAGTCTACAGGAGCAGCCTTGTCTTCCCCTTCTTTGGCACCATCTGCGGGCTTTGCCCCAGCGGCAGCTCCTTGAGCTACATCTGTCTTTGCGGATGATTCAACGCCTACAGAATAAGAAACATCGGTTATCAGCTCAGGCGAAAGCAAAGGGTTTCGCATCGAACGTTCAATCACGAAGCCAAAGGTAGTAGTAGCCTTGGCAAACTGAGGAGAAAAGATAGGAATACCTTCTGAAGACTTTTCAGCGGGGGTGACTACTACCTCTGGAGTTATTTCAGGAATGGGAGATAGTAAAGTTATCCGGGAAATTCCCGGGTTTTCGGGATCATACCCTTCTACTTCGGGAGTTATAGGAGCAGAAGAAGAAGAGCCAGCTTCGGGAATGATTTTCTGTTTAGACTTCCGTCTCTCTTCTTCCATGGCAGCAGCAATAAGGCGGCGCCCTTCAGCTAGGCGCTCCGGTTCATCGTCTCTCAAGTATTTTTCCATCAGTTTATCTTCATCAAGAGAATCAACCTTGAGTTCTTCCTTTTCCCACTCGACGATTTGATTCCACACTTGAACTAGAGTGGACGGATAGTCTTCAATCCAGGAAATGTTTCGACGACGAATAATATGCGCGAAGAATTCAATCATTAGCTCGCCGAAACCCTGAATCTCAGCCTCCGCATCAGATAATTGCTTGCGGGTTTCCTCCGCAGATTTAATAGCGCATTCTACATTGCCCTCGGCTAAAGCAGCCCTGTTTTCTGCCTCCAGCAACTTCGAAGCCAAGTCAGCATTCTTCTTTTCTAATTCAGCACTCCTTTTCGCTAACTCGGCGTTTTTCTGCTCAAGCTCAGCATAAGCAAGGCGTGTCTTAGCAGCCTCTGATTTGGCCTCGTCAGCTTGCTTTTTTAGTTCAGAGCGCTCCTGAGTATGAGACTCGAGCAAGTCATGATAACGCTTTTGCATGTCCTCAAACTGTTGTTTGAAATTAGAAGCGTTCTTTTGAGCGACAGCCAGTTGAGCTTGAGTGTCTTCCAAGTCCTTTCCTAAGGCTTTTAAAGCTTTGGCATCCTCCTCCGCAGTCTTTTGCATTGAATCAGTGTTTGTCATCAGGGTGCGAATGATTCTAGAGAGATTGCGAGAATACTTGAACATCTCGGAATATTGTTTCTCCACCAAATCAATCTTTGCTTTGGCCTCCTCTGCCCAATTAGACGAAATAGGTTCCAGGGCAGGTAAAAAAGTCAGAGTCTGGAAGTAGTGTTCAGGAAACTGCTCTTCCAAATATGCCCGCTTTACTGCAGTTGTTGCATCTGATGGAGGAGGAGCGACGATTGTCAATTCGGTGTCCCTTCCTGAAGAAGATTCTGTAGAACCCTTGTCTGTCCTAGGTCGTTTAGTAGCAGGGACCTTTTGCTTGCTTCGAGACCCGGTTTCCTTTGGAGGAGTTTTTTCTCTACTCCGCTTTTCATGGGAGGAAGTGGAATCCTTAGATGGTGGTCTATCTTCCTCCCTACGACCTTGATAGCTCTTGTATTTTTCTTGTTCTGGTCGAACTGGCGAGCGGGAGGGCCGAGATCGATAGGGATCATAAGGTCTTCTTTCCTCCCTACCACGGTCATCCCGGCGATTATATTCGACATCCTGAGGAGGATTGGACATGCTGCGACGAAGCTTTTTTATATCATAATAGGATCGAGACATTGTACCTGCACGATAAATAAACGAAGTTCAGAATCAACGAATTCATGGAGAAAAGAAGTGCAATGAATGCTAATGCTGTGGTGTAAAGTGCATCCTAAGTGGTGTGTGTCCCCCCAACCAACCCGAGTCTGAAGCTAGACCGGTGCGGGCAGGCTCTTTGGCCTTAGCGGGAGTAGTTTCTTCAGAAGAAGTGAAGACTAAAGGATCCTTCCTGAAATCCTCTGAGGTATAGATAGTCTCAGGTAAGGGGAGATCCCCCAAACCCTGAAATATGTGCTCGTCAGTACTAGGAACATCCCCTTCGGAAGCGTGAAGTGGCGACTCTTGGGAAGATTTTGACTTATCTAGAGAAGTAGCTCCCTCGGGGGCAATATACCCTTCACGATGCTCTTTGGACAGATTAGCCAATTCATCATCTTGCGTAGAAGATGGAGAAGGTGAAGTGTGAAGAGAAGCGGTAGGAATTCCTGAGCCCTCTCCTATCTTTGGGACCACCTCCACTGGAGGAATGTACGCGTATGGAACCGTCCCATGTCCAATGCTGCGAAAAACAGATAGCAGCCCATGAAAGTGAAGGTATTCATCTTTAAGGACCTCGTCGATTGTCAAGAATTTTTGATCGCCATTAAGAAGACGATGCATCCGATCAAAGAACACTTGGTCTGATATCTGTTTGGGATTGTCGACTGCAAACAAAAAAGGAAAACAGGTCAGATTGATGATTCAAGTGTATAGAGTCCGGGTTCAGAAAATCAATGCTTTACTTGATTTTGTCCATCTCCTGGCGCATCCAGACTGTTGCTTTATGTAGAACCACTCTAGTCTGGAATCCCCAGCTTTGCTGCTAAACGGCGTAGAGATTATCTTCCTCTTTGGGACTGATTCAAAGTAACAGAAAGAAGGGGTTTCTCTAGTCCGATGTTTGAAATTATAGAAGAAATGAACATCATCGAACGTGAGCTCTAAGCCAAGAATTTCACGATATGCTATGAATAAGGTATGCAGATAGGCATATGAATTGGGATGCAGCTGCATGGGGGCAATCCGCATTTGTCTTAAGAAGTCAACGATGAAAGGCGAGAATGGAGGAATGGCGCCAACCATGCACATCAGTCGAGTAACCGTCATATATCCTTCTGGAGGGTTGTGGGGACGGTCAGAGCGTGAGGGCACTAGAGTGTGCCTTTTCATTATTCCATACTTCAAGCAAATTCTAATAAGCCGGTCGTTGTCAATTGTCGATTCTACGGAATCTGGAGGTGACTCCAATATAATGGCTGAGTCAAATTCATCGGGTGCTCGATGGTCACCAATCCCTCCTTCCTCCTCAAAGCCTAGGGAAACTTCATTTTCAGAAGACATTTCGTCGCTTTCCCGATGACCAACTCCGTAATCCGGACCCTCACTGTCCCATTCTGGGTCAGATGAAGAAGATATATCCTCGAGAGTGGTTTTGTTGGAAGTTTCCGGAGCTTCTTTCCTCTCAGCTAGACGAGAAGAGCGTCTGGGCCTCATTGTCATGGAACTATTGAAGAAGCAATAGCACGGATTAGAGTAAGTTATCCCGTGTCCCCCTTTCTGTGTATGTGTGTGAACTAAAGTGTGTGCAGCAAATGTGGGAAATACAAAATAAAAATACAGCAATGTAAGACGAAGCTTTAGAGAGAAGGTGATAGTCAGCGCTGTTCTTAATTCTCGTTTATGTTCACAAGGCACTATCCTAACTGTCCGCGAAGCATATTCATCTAGAGTAAGTGTTAGTTGAATTAGTTGAATAGTCTTTATGTGCCAAGTTTGGTACGTTCGGTTCGGTTCGGATATGCATATGACAACTGGCTCAATACAAATGCGGATAACAATCGGTTCGGATGCCTCATTAAAGCATGGTCAGTTCAAGACGAGGGAAGCAACGGGTTCGGAAGCAGGACTGATCTGATCGGATCGGGTGACCCGATCCGAACCGAACCAGTATCGCTTAACCGGACCGTTTACTTCAACCTCATATCCCATTCACTTCTCCGACCCGAACCGACGTTTTCTTTCCTTCCCATCTTTCTAAAGAACGAGACCCGAACCGATCCCCTTTCCCTCTCTTTCCTTTTTGCTCCTTCGTCTTCTACCCGAACCAGCTCCAATTTGTCACCACGCTCATCATCTTCTTCCTCTTTTCCCCTTACTCACAAACGAGTCCGCTTTATCACCAAAGCCACCGTTGAGGATAAATATTTGCCCTCTCCAGCCTCGCAACGCCTCGAAGCGATGGCGCATCCACCAGCAGCGGCGGGGGGTTCAAGCGAAGCTTATGGCCAAACCATCCTAATCCAACACTAATTGAAATCGAGAACGGTTACAACGAAATTATTCGAGATTAGAAAAGCTACCTATATGTTTGATTCGGGAAATCTACAGGAAATAGTTTTAGAATTTTCGAGTTTCTGACGTTTTCAATACTAAGGATGGGAGCGGCAACAGAAAAGAAGAAGAAAAGAATGAAGGCAGTAGCGAGTTTATAAAGGGAATGGTGTTGACTCCTCGTCTTCCTATTTTGTCTCACCCGCTCGGACCGGAGTGAAGGCCCAGAAACACAACTCTCTCTGAAGGCCCAATGTCTAGTAGCTAAATCCACGAAAACGCTTCGGATCGGGATCCGAACCGAGTGGAAATTTCACACGTTAATTTAGCATCCGACTCGAATTGAAGAGAAGGAGAGTAAAGGAGGAGTATACCTGCAAGAAGCATTACGTGGCAAGAAGAGTTCCCAAATTTGCTTAGAAATGAAGAAAATGTGCTCGGGTCGGACGCCGAACCGAATGGAAATTTGTGCATTACTCCTGACTGTTCTGATTCAAGAATTAGCATTTAAACAACGTCAAAGCACGCTTTGTACAACGAAAGCATCCTTTGAGGGGGCAAAATGTTAGCCTACTTTGCGAACTAGGCAACACAAAGTCAAGAAACCAACCATTGAAGAGTATTTTAAGTTATAAGACTTCGGTTCGGATCGGAAGAAAACACCACAATTCAGATTGATAGCAGCACATTGGTTCGGATCGGATAGAGTTCCCTGTTCGGATCGGATGGCTCTTACTGGGTAAATTGGCAAAGCATATCTGATCGGATCGGAAGGCCAATGAATCTCAAATGGATCGGAAAGCCTTTTGCTTGTCATGACGCTGCAGCGGAGCGGAGTATGATTAGTGAAGGAGAGACGTCCAAGCCACTCCGGTTCGGATCGGGTATTCCGATCCGACCCCCAACCTGCACGCCTCCGACCCGCACCCATGATCCAGGTTAATCTCCTATAAAATAGCCTGGAGAACCGGACCGGCTATGACTGATTCCTACCCCTAACGTCCATCTCTTTGATGTGTTGTCAGCTTGATAGTTCATCCGAACCCGAGGAGAGTGCGATGGATGACACGTGTTCCGACCCGGATTGAATCTCAGGCAAATTCACACCTATAAATACCCCGTCTAGAGACAAAGAGAAGGATCTTTTTTCAGCACTTTTGAGAATCCAAGTACCTCCATCATCCGAACTCCATTACTCCCGGAGAATCCAAATCATCTTTCATTTCTTGTTTTAATCATTTGAGTGAACAAAAGTGAGTTGTGAGTGAATCTTACATTGCATTTGTAACTGAATTACTGAATATAGTGAAAAATAAGTGGACGTAGGCATTCCTTCGCCGAACCACTATAAATCCTGTGTGTTCATTTTTATTATTGTTTCATATAATCTTGTTTCTAATCAATTTGGGTGTTAGAACCACTTTTGGGTCTAACATTTTCATATGGAGTTTTCCAGTGTAACACAGAACTTGGCATGATGTTAATCAAATGTGCAGCAGCTAATATACAATCACCCCAAAATTTAATAGGTAAGTTGGCATGAAGTCTTATTGCTCTAGCAGTTTCTAGCAAATGTTTATGTTTTCTCTCTACCCTTCCATTTTGTTGTGGTACCCCTGGTATACTCTTTTGATGAATAATCCCTTTGTTTGCAAAAAACAAACTACATGTCTCATTAACTATTTCAGTTCCATTATCACTCCTTACTATCTTTATCTTACTATTAAACTGGGTATCAACATAAGCAAAAAATGCAGAAATTATGTTAGATACTTGCTGCTTATTATGCAATAGATGAACCCAAGTTGTTCTTGTATTATCATCTAAAATAGTCAAGAAATATATTGCTCCAGATATTGAAGGTGTTCTATATGGGCCCCACAAATCTATATGAATTATTTCAAAGGGTTGAGAAGCAATAGAATCAGACAACATAAAAGGCAGTTTATGATGTTTGCCAAGAATACATGCTTCACAAGTAAAACCATCAACTTTATTTTCAGAACACAAATTTGTTAAATGCTTCATATTAGAAACACTAACATGCCCTAGCCTTGCATGAAGTATTTTAAAATCAGGTAATGTTGAGGAACTATTTGCTTCACAAGTAAATCTACTATTATTCTGTAAAAACAAATTAGAAGAGTTACTAGAAGATGACTTTAAACTCTCTCCATCAAACTTGTATAAACCAGCCTCTCTTCTTCCAAATCCCTTTATCTGTCTAGATTGAAGGTCCTGAAATACACATCTCGTTTGATCAAAATAAGCAGTCAATCTGTTATGATCTAGCAGTCTTCCAATAGATAGTAGATTATGCTTAAAATCAGGTATATAAAGAACATTCTTAAGAACTATTTCTTGTGTAAGATAGACTGTTCCTGATTTTGTTACCTTTTTTATAGTTCCATCAGGTAAACTAACACCTAGGGGCTGTTTAAGTGTTTGAATTGAAGCAAAACATCCTATATCAAATGACATATGATCAGATGCACCTGAGTCTATTATCCAAGGATCATTATGTTTTTTAGTTGATTCAAAAACAACATTAGAAGCAACAATACCTGCAAAATTGACTGTTGAAAGATTTTGTGATAAAGGATCAGATGGTAAGCTTTCCTGCTTCATCATTTGCATCACTGCCTTGTAAACTTCTGAAACTATCTTCTGATCAACTTGATTCTGTGAATTATTAGTCTCAATACTCTGCTCAGGAGCATTTCCAAGAATTCCAGATCCAGAAATATTTGCTGCCAGTTTTCCAGTTGATCTCATTCCTCCTTTATGGAACCATTCAGGATATCCTATGAGTTTGAAACACTGATCAATAGTGTGTCCTTTCATCTTGCAGTGTTCACAGTTTAAGTCATTCTTGAATTTCTTGAAATCTCTCTTTCCAGCAGCTACCATGAAATTTTTCTGTGTATTCTGTCTTGTAGTTTGCACTTGAAGAGCATTAGTATCAGTCATAAAATTGTTAATGCCATTTAAATTCTGTCTTTCAACTTGCTGTAGAATGTTATAAGCTCGATTTACAGTAGGTAATGGATCAGAACTAAGCAAATTCACTCTAACTTGATCATAATCTTTGTTGAGATGAGAAAGAAATTGAATTAACTTCATTCTTTGATCTGACTCAACTAATTTCTTAAGGATACCACAGGTACAATTCTTCATCACATCACACGTACATTCAGGGAAACCATCAATAATTTGTAATTCATCCCACACTCTTTTCAGTTTACAATAATACTCAGAAATCGATGAATTTCCTTGTTCAATCAACATTAATTGACGATGCAAATCATATAATTGTGGAACATTTGGCTTTCCATACCTTTCAGTAATTTCATTCCACAATTGACGTGAAGAATCACAGAAAATAAAACTTTCAGAAATAGATTTATCAATTGAATTTGATAACCAATTCATTACCACATAGTCGTTTCTGATCCATTTCTGGCAGTCAGGCGACGTTAATTCTGGTTTTGGAAGAGATCCATCAACAAACCCTAATTTGTTCCGAGCAATCAGCGCCATCCTTATCGCTCTGCTCCAGTTGATGAAGTTGCTTCCATTAAAGATGTGATTCACAATTGGTGCAGCTGAGTTATCTCCAGAAGTGAGAAAATATGGATCGTTGTAGTTTATGATAATATTGTTCGGTGGAGGAACAGAATTAAAGGTCGAATTCTCCGATTCGTTCATGATTAGATCGAAGAAAAATCGGGAAGAAAGAAAGATCAGGAAGAAAGAAATTAGGGTTTATCTCGCTCCGATACCATGAAGATCCCCATTTCCAGAAAAGAAAACCAACGGAAATTGTAATTTCTCACTTAAGTTTCAATACAGCTGTCTTGGCAGTATATACAAAACGAAAATACAATATTACAGAAAGGTCCTCAAACAAAAGAATATTTACAAGTAAAGTATAACAACATATTATAACAACCGTACTCTATAGTTTTCTATAGTACATAATTAATTTAATTGTGTGTAACTTGAGCAGACGATCGAATTAAGCCACGAAACCAGTTCCATTGAATTCGTGTCGACGATTAGAGTTAGAATAGGTATATAGTTTGTTATTTTTGGAGATCGGGGAATTTGGTGTCCAAAATGGCATTGCGGTGCGTATAAAAATAGCGTACCGAGAAACAATCTCGGAATGCGACGAAACTTGTGCCGTTGGATTCATATTAATAAATTATTGTAAGAAAATCAAATTTCGTGTCAATCGGACTTAGCGTTTGACCGTGGCAACAATAAACTCCCCTGTTTTTATTTAACCAGTTATATTATTTGATAGGGGTAACTTTAAACGAAAAAACGACTAGCCAAACAAACTCCAAATTTAACGACACATGATTCATTGGATCCGTTAGGAAGAGGTCTAGTAAAATGTCAAGGTCTCATATTTTTTGGATTTTTTTGTAATTATATGAATTTTAAATGCTTGATTTTTAATCGATAATTATAAAGGACTTTTTACAAACGACGTCGGAATTCGACGAAACCTGTCCCATTGGGTCCGAAATATTTTTTTTATGCTAGAATTACCTTATTTTGTTGAAAATAGAGGTTTTATATGGTGATTTTTAACATGATAACTCATGCGCAACTTCCATTATAATAAAATATTATTAAATCGTGCCCATGCATTTCATACACTTCATGCACTTCATACGTAATGAATATTTAAACCTTGCAGCCCCTGTTTTGTTTAACTTGAGCACGTTATGCCCCAAAAAGTTCACTTTCTTGCATCCCACAAATACTTGCGCCCAATATTTAATATTTTTTTATTTTTTTATTTTACTTGCATTCCAGACAAAATGTATACCGTGCAGCCAAGCTTCAGTACAACAAGGACTTGCGCAACAGCTAGCCTATTATCTTTCTACAGAACTACCCTGTACCAAACACACCACCTATTATGTGATCCCCAAGCTTCCTATTATATAAATATATATGAGCCGCCCTCTTCTTCCATTTTCCAAACAGCTGAAACAAGTTAAACCCCACAATTACTTTTCAAAAACCAAACAATCGCAGCCTCAAAAATTAATAGGAAATCCAATGAAAATCTATAAATTTTGAAACTAATATTGCTTTAATGCCCAAAACATGCTCAACAATTCTGTATGCATATTTTTGGTTCAAAGGAGAATACTTTTGCACCACTGTACAACAGTCGTGACGACGGACCTGGATGCGCCGATTGGTGGTGCGAGCTTGGCCTCAGATGAGTGACTGAGCTTTAAGTGATGATGGTGGCGACAAGCATGGTTGCTGGGTTCCGAGGTTGAGATGATGGCAAGGGCTGATGTAGCGGAGCTGTGCAGCGGGAACTGAAGGAAGAAGGGAAGCGACGGGGTTATGGCGACGCTGGAGCAGGTGCTAGCAGTTGTAGAGGAGGAGCAGGCTTTATTTTGTTATATAGGAGGAGAATACAGTGATGGATGGGGTTGAGTTGAAACTGTAAGGAAAAAGGGTCGAGTTTGGATCAGAGGCCGGCGGAAAAGGGCGGCGCAGGGGTGCTCTGGTGATGACCAGTGGAGGAAGCAATGGGGTCAGAAGCGGGAGTGCAGCAACATCATAATTGAAGAGTAGTGGGATGTTTTGTGTTTGAACAGGAAGAACAAGGAACAGTAAGGTGAGGAAGATTGCCTGAACGAAATTATAACAATGTCTATAATCATGTATTAATAATATAACTAATATTATATTTAACAATTCCTAAACCAATTTACAACGTGCCCAGTTGAATAATGAAGTGACCATTCCATTAAACCATATATTATAACGTGCCTTCTTTTGTTCATTTGGTGGACCAGGAATTCATAAACTAACATAAAAAAATTGGGTTATATTGATACGTAAACAAGACAGGAAACCTTACCGCATTTTCCATACGACATAGAAACCCAAATTTATCAATCTGACCTTTTTATATTTAAGATATCCAACATTTTATTTAATGTAATCATTCGCTTTATATTGTCATGAATATATAGTTATAAAATGTGATGTTATAATATCAAACCTTAAAGATAACCCGTACTGCAGTAAGCTACCTAACCATTTGTAATTGATAACATTAGGACAGGGTTATTTGAACCACCTTTTGATTATTAAACATGGCAAATTGAATAAATATAATTAGTGAATTAATTAAGGATTTAATTAATTTAATTTAGACCAAATATTATAAATGTTGTAACGTATTCTCATGTTATCAGAATACGACATGACCAAAGGTGTTGGAACCGCATTGACAAGCACGATGTCATGGAATAGAACTGGACGCAGTTGGAATCAACCGGAATTTTTAATTAAATTAAACACTCTTTTAATTTAATTAAAACCGACCGTTAAACAATGGTATCAACTCAAGGTGAGTTAAACTCACTCAGTTCTCTCCACTTATATTTTATATAAGTTGGGTTTATTGTTTGTGTGTTATGGATGATTTTTATTGGATGATTATTGAATTATATATTCATATATTGATTGAGCAGTTAAGTTAAACATTCATTTAACTTAATTAAATCGTTATTTCTAACGATAAAATCCAATTGGGGTAACTTACCTCAGTGGTTACGTTTATAATAATATAAACATTATAAATAAATAATTGGATGCCTGAATTGCTGTTATTTGCTGATTATTAACTGTTACGATCCATTATTGACTGTTATTATTAAACTGTTCATTACACCAGTTTAGATGGAAAATGATTATGAATTAACCTTATTGAACTGCATGATTCAAATACAGATAACCCATTGCTTTGCAGGAAATAACAGGTCACTGACATTGATAACGTTTATCAATATAATCATATTATTTGTATTGAATGGGAAATTGATTTACATTTCATGGTTCGGTACTATAGTAGCCATTTGCCTCTTTAGTACCGTCAAATAAAAAAAAGATTTTTGAAATCAATATCAAACCGGTTTCGAACTATTTCAAAGATATAATTAAATATATATATATATATATATGGATTTGAAATACGGTTTTTGATTATAAAGATAAATATCAAAGTTTAATTTATTGATTTTATAATTATTTAAAATTTATAACTAATTGAGATATAAGTTATTATTAAATGAGTAGTTAAACGATATGAACTCATCGTAGTTGTTATTAAAATGTATAAAATGGTTTGTAAAGTCCTTAACGGCTATAAAGCAAGATTAAATGATTTCAAAATATTGGAATGGAATAATCAAATCTTGGATTTACGAGTATATATAAAAGAGATCGAGAAGTGATATTTATGTAATAAATGATCATTTTAAACAAACATTGTTTTAAACTATACAAAATGTGATTTAATAACATTTCATAAATAATATTAACGAAATCAACAGAATTGGAAATGAGTATTGATTTGGGAATGGGATTTCAGGTTTTTAAATGAATTCGAAGTTGAAAATATGAATATGAATTTATAAATGGATTGAGATTTATAAATAGAATTTGGTTTGAAATGATAAATAGGGATTTACAATCGGATGTAAATCAAACAGGTGGAATGGATTATTAAATCAAGATTTTCCAAATATAATACAACTGGATATGAATATGAGTTGATTTATACGGGCAAGGGCGGTAAAATAAATTCCAAGTCTAACAGAATTGGATAAGTATAAATTACGAAGTGAGGAAATGATGTGAAATGGTTAGGGTAAGTTTTATTTTGAGGTTCAGAATGTTATATTCTGAAGTTCGTAATGGTTATTGAGTTAAAGTTTATTCTGAAGTTCGGAGCGTGATATTCCAAAGATCGGAATGTTAATATAAACGAGAGTTGGAAATGAAATCGTATTATAAGTCATCTCTTATGCATTGCAAATGGAATTTTGATAAATGGAAGTAAAAGGATTGGAAATATAATCTATACAAGAGTTAAGTTAAATTATTTTGATTAATAAAATATAAGATCGGTAAAGGATAGTCAATTAAGATTTGAAAAGTTTTTCACATAAGATTGTGAAGATATTTATATAAGATTTGGAAAGAATGTTTATATACAATTTTATATCAATAAATAGCGATTATTGTGAATGTTGGTAAAATATATTTATAAAGAGGCTAAAAGATGCTGGGTACTGAATGATGCTGGGTGCTGAATCAGTGAATTCATTTTTTTGTTTATAGATGAATGGTTGTTTATTTGAGTTCATTTGATAGTTAAATAACCGACTATCAAATCTGGCCTATACGATTGTTGGTACGGAAAGATCGGGATCAAATTTATATTCGAAAACCATTCCGACCAACAAATAAGTAAACATATCAAAAGATGATCGAGATGGAGCATTGAAGACCGTGGATCTGATCATAAATGGAAGAACCACTAATATTCTCTGCCTTGCAAGCAGAGATAAATTGTGATTCTGTCATGGTTGGAATCTATGGATTGCAAGGACTACTCACTATTTATCCATGGGGTGATTCCTATATTGGATGCGGTAGGAGGGTGCCTTCGGTACATCTTGTTCCTGGATGACTTGTATGGACGAATGTCTGACAGAGTATTCCCAACGGGGTCACGTACATTGATTTCTTCAAACGTACCATAGTTAATTAGCTCCCAACTAGGGTATTTTTGTGGACGTTAGTTAGTGATTATCTGGAGAATATAACAATGTGGCATTCAAAATGAATGGTGACCAGATGTTCTAAGAAGATTATGACCTCTAACCTCATCAACCAGGAATGTCATAAAATCGGGTAGGTCGCATGGCTATGTGGGTCGCACCCATCAAAAGCGTATATCATTACCTGATCTGGTGAAATCAAATGCCTTCGGTTGTCCCTTTTTATTTATGTATGTATGCTATCGGTTCGGTTGGCTGGCCCTCAACCGTGGTAATGATGTATTCGGTACTCTCAAGTGAAAGCGAGGGGCTGGTCATGTTTAGCCTGGGTTGCAAAATGTTCTCATTGAACCCCGATGTATTCATCTCCAGAGGTACATTGTCGGGAAGGTGGTTCCATACCTTACCAGGAAATCCATTCTCCAATTAGATCCCGAGGTTTTCATTGTATACTAATATGTGAAGCGTGAGATGCAAGCGTTCCGCTAGATTGATATTTATTTGTATTTAGACACTATCATAATATCATAATAATATTGTTTTAAAAAAATGTTTTGGGTTATCGTAAGGTAAAAACTGTCCGTATTTATGTGAGGATTCGGTCTTACGATTATCTTTTTCTTCCGAAAAGATTTTGACGTTAAAATCAAGTTGTGTAATGTTTTTAAGCTTAATGTGTTTTCTCACTCTGGTTTACCAGACTAACCCGTTGTTTGTAATGTTCTGGTTAGACCGGGTTGTACAGGTTCAAACTATCAGATGTTGCGAAGTTCGGAGACGAGCTGGAGGTGTTCAGACGTATGATATCTAGTATCAATTCCGCTATGTGTTGTATATGAGGACAGATTATTATAACTGTCTAGATGTGTGATGTACTCTGATGATTGTAAGTATATATTTTCAAGCTCTCAATAAAGATTTATTTCAATATTATATTTTGTTCCGCTGCGATGTGAGACTCTTTATTGCGTTGTTAATTCTTCTTCTTCTATTCTAATATTTCTTTCTTTCTTATCTCACCATCTAATTTCTTTCTAATAACGTTCATGTGTTTTCGATGCTTGAATGTTCGATATGTTTTTTTATGTCGATTTTCGGGGTTGAAAATCTCGTGGGCCATTACATAAGGCATGTCCTTATGTTGAAACTTCAAACCAAAATTGCCATAGCTTTTTATTGGTAAATCATAATTGAGTGCTGCTGAAAGCTATTTTATAAGGAACAACTTAAATTTATCACTTTTTGTGAATTTGGAAAGAATAGGATTTATTCTAAAATATCATGCTTTGAGTTTTATGTAGTTTTGATGTTTAGGTGGAGAAAATTCCACTTCTTTTTCATTGTCCTGTCATTGAAAGACAAGCTAATATATTTAAATCTGAAAACTATTTCGATCATAACCTTTTCATTACCAATCAGAATTTCATAATTCTTAAAGTTTTGGAAGGCTTAGATTTTTTTTCTACAACTTTCATGTTTTGGGTTTTGTGTAATTTTGAAGTTTAAATGATAAAAATAAACTTCTTTGTCACTGGCCAATCACTGAAAGACAATGCTAATATATTTCAACCTAAAAACTATAGCTAAGTATTTTCATGACATTTATACGCAAGTTATCTCATTTTTTTATCCACCTTAAATTTTTTATATGCTGATTTGAAGTGTTTTATTTAATGGTTACTTGTATGCCTACAACTCTATTGTATCCATTATTCAGATTAGGCAAATTTATATGTATTTTGTTGAAATTTGTTGTTCTTTTCCGTATTGTTTTCCTACACCATACACATTTCTACAAAATGATTTTGAAGTGAAATTCTCTCTCTCTCTCTCTCTCTCTCTCTCTCTTTTTCTCTATATATATACACACATATATATTGTTATGAGAAAAATATTTTCCACAGTTTAAAATGAAATCATCTCAAGATAATAGTATAGACAATATTTGCAAAATATAGATTTTCAAAGAAATAACCCTGAATGTTTTCTAAATCATTTTATAAACTTGATTTTCTCAAAACCAAATATACTCTTCATATAAATTACACTTTTTGTGCACACGTTGAGAAAGCGAGAACGTGATCTAAATAGTCCAATTAATTATGTGGTATAAGACACATAGATTAATTATATCGGTTAATTTCTAACTCATCAATTGAAGTTATTTGTTATTCAATGTGAAGTAGGCTGACTTGTATTAAAATGATTAGTGAGACGTACGGTATGTGATGTATTGCTTTCACTTGTCAAGTTACTGATTAGAAGTTCGTGACACATGATTTTTGTTTGTATTTTCTTTGATGTAAATCTAGACTTGGGGCAGCCTTATATATATACGTATTCCCTTAATCGAAGTGGTCAAGTTACACTCGGCGGTGGTCTTAGTGTTAGGCACCTGAATACGTATATAGTACATGCAAAGCTCAGGGGAGCTTATTTGTCGATGCATGTGAAATTTGTAGTTGGATCTATTTGATGCATTTGATTACTTTGTTGCTATTTAATGTTTGGATCCAAATCATGTTGATATGTTGATGTTGAATTTCCACTTGAAGCCGAAAAGCTACTTTATTGTATTTGTTGTTTTGGATCTATTTTGATGCATTTGTCGGGCTTGTTGCCTTCGTTGCTTTGGGTTCATTTTTGGAGATTTGTTGTCTTTGTTGTTATTAGATGCTTTGGATCCAATTTATGATGGTTTGTTGATATTGAAATTCTCTTATAGCCTAGGAGCAATTTTGATGCTTATATATATATATATATATAATGATTGCTTGTAAGTTGATTAAACTCATATACAAGTTTATATTGTAACAGCCTAAATTTTAACAGATACAATTAACTAATAATTTGAAAAATAGAGGGAATTTGGCAACGGGATTGCGCAATACAAGAAAAAGCTGATTTTGCAGTGGCAGAATCCACTGGTAATCCATCGGTATATAGTGTTTAGCGACGGATTACCGACGGATCCGTATGGTCGGTAAATTTCAAGTCGATATCTGTGTCAAACTTTTGCGACGGATTTTAGCGTGAGTTATCCTACCATTTTCCATCATTTCACTCAATATAAAAATTTTAATTTTGAATTAATTTTTAATTTATTTGCCGACGTTTTAACGACGGATACATATTTTTTTGAATTATTATTTAAAAATAACCATCGGTAGACCCTTGCTAATTAGCAAGGGATTTGCGACGGATTTTAATTTATATGAACAATTAATCAAATATCATTTGTTGGTAATCCGTCTGTAAACCCTTCTAAATTAACAAGGGATAAATGACAAAATAGTTACTACATTTGTATGTTGGCTCTCCTTTTTAATCGACAATCCGTCGCTATTCCCCTTCTGATCTGCATATATATATATATATATATATATATATATATATATATATTGCATAGTTAATACTACTACTTTGTTTATTATTATTTTAAAGTCTACTTAGCTAAATTTTGTTGGATAAAAATTGACACTTAATCTAATCGGTACACCTTTTATGTTATAGCAGTGGGTACATGGGTTAAAAGTTTTTAACATATCAGTTACACAGTTGAAAACTAAAAACGTGTTATACATGTGACAAAACAAATACCAAATCGTACATAAAAGTAATTCATATACATACTAAATATGAAAAGTAGTGACACCAAAATAGGCAGATAAAGATTTTGGAACTGCTTCCAGCAAAGTAGTCTGAACTCGTTATGCTTCCTCCTCATGTCCTTTGTTTGTAGCTGAGACATTTTTAACCGCTGCTTAAAAGAAGCATATAACCTAAATCCAACATAAGTAAATGTCATTACAATTCTTAGATTGTTGATAAACATATTATAGATGAAAAGCATTACAGTAATTACTTTGGCTAGCAGTAGAAATATTTTCTAACCTATAGTTTTCGAAGATGCTAATTTATACCTGAAATGAACAGAATAATTACATGAAAATACTGCAGGAGAAGAACCGAGGACAAAGTGGTTGGTTTTTAGGCTTCAAACTGTAATGCGAAGTAAATCAAAAACCATTTTTCTTTAAAGCAACATATGTTATGCAGTTTAAAAAAAACCAAGCTGAAATGGTGAATTACTTCATGGCAAATAGTATATTGAACTTTCCATAGATGAACTGAATCAATGTAAGCCGATGAAACTAAGTATTGTGATATATTGCAAGGAAAGCATATATCCTAAAATAATAACCTTCTTAGCATTCCATTTAGGTTGGTGAGATAGCAAAGTTTTAATTGTCCAAAAACAACAAACCTTCTGATCTTAAAAAGTAAACAAAAACGAAACTCTCATTGTGTTTCATGGAATTGAACCAAGCTATTTGTTTATAGATATATTAAGGGATTCTTATAGATATATTAGTTAAAAAATGCTATTTGTTAATATATTTATAAACAAACGCTATTTGTTTATAGATATATTTAGGAAAAGTACACAAATACTATAAACCTATTATAACAGGGCAGAGATTCTTATTGATGGAGACATAGATTAAGTCTTTTTGGACGTTGACAGACCCCACCGATTACGTTTGTGAAACTTACTATTATTACTATATTTGAAAATTTGCATATGATATTGATGTAATTTTTTATTTTTACAAAAAATAACAAATTTGTATTAAAATAATTTTATCTTTACAAAAACATATTTATTGCCTTTGCTATTATTTTTACTACAAATAAATTTTCTTTATACAAAATACTAGTAATTGTTTTAAGTTTTATTATTTGTTTTTCTTTTCATTTTGTTAAATTTGTTTGGTTTTCTTGGTCAAAGGATATGAAGCAAATTTCATTTCAACTCTGCCAAGAGTTGAACATGTTAGAAATTGAAAAGAGGTAAAATGAACTTGAGAAATACCCGAAATTTGTGCAATATTCTTTTTATATACTTTTTGCTAGGTGGTGAAGTACATATACTAAAACGTTAGTATATGTTAAAAAACCATTTTGAAGATAAAGAAAATGTTAAACAACCTTAACTAGACTACCCATGCTTACCAAGCATGATAAACTTATACAACATACTCTTGGTTCTCTTTTCTTTATAAATACCAACAAAGATAAGTGCACTAACATCATAATTGCGGGTACATATAGGGGCAGAACCACATTATAATAATGGTAGGCAAATAATCACTCCAGAAATTTTAATTTTACACTCACTAATCTATTAGAAATGAAAATATCGAGGCTAAAAGCACTTGCAGTGTATAGGAAGAAAAAAACAACTGCAGATATCTTTTTGTTTAGTTGGACCATGTTTAATTTAATCTTAATTTATAGGTTCCTTTATGTAATTAGGATAGTCTTCAAGCGTTTAACAACGAATAGTTCATTACCTGCATAACCAGTTCTTCAAAATGATCGCATCATTTGCAGCGCATACATTTTTCAGATATTTGTACACACTACATTTTTAATCAGTTCGATCTATTTCCTTTCATTTCTGTTTTTAGATTATTTGGTCTATTATACAAATTAGCAAAGCCTCAAATAATCATGCTCATATAGAACTCTTGAATAAGTTTGTTAGATTGAAAAAGGAATATAAAGAGAAATCCTTAACTTTGGAAGTGTCAAAATTAGCGAGCGACACAACTTCTTAGTTTTAGGTCCAATTGGGTGATAAGAATGATGCACGGCATAGCAAGCTCCAAACATACCATGCTAATTTATTATGTGGCCAAAATAGCTCTTCAGTTGGAAAGTAGAATTATAACCAATTCTCTTTGGTTTAACCTCCGAAAGGGATAAAAGCTCCTTTTGATTCTACATTTACAATGTCAACTAAGATATATGTAAAGGTAAAAACCACTATTTCAAAGTATTTGTAAACCTGTTGATTGCGATTGTGACGGCCGGGAATTTCGCTCGATCCGAATCAGTCGTAAAACCGATCTAGACCGTTCGAAACCCCTGATCTTTTTGAGAACAGGACAAATCAGAACGCAGACGGAAGAACATTTCATTGTTATTACAACAATTCCATCAGATACAAGAATATACAGAGTATAATGAATAAATTACATTCGATAAATATCAGAGATTACAATAAATTACATAGCAGCGGAAAAATAATACAAAGCACAACTGAAGGTGATATACGGATACAGAGCTTTCCGGATATCATTCCAGCTGTAAACCAGGATCCTATGAATATAAATCTGCAAAACCAAAACTACTAGCTGCCCGTCGAAAATAGGGGCACCCAAAGTTTAGGTTAAAACAATAAACTCCAGGTCAGTCATGTGACTGGTGTGAGAACTAAAACAGTTATTTAAAACTTTACTTTAAAAGAGAGTAATTCAAGGGACCATGCCGTATAACACGGAACGGGTTTCCTCCCAAGAATACCAGTGCATAGAAAAGACAACGCAATGCTTTTTTGAAAAATGAAGCTATTATAAGACCCAGGTCCCATCACACAATGCAACGCAAGCCGGAGGATAGGGTTTTCCCTTATAATAGCCAAACATGCTTGGTACGTTTAAAACAAATCATTTGATACTATAATAAGTGTATAGTGTCAAAACAATTTCAATCATAAATATAAATCATAGACGACATAGCATCCCATGCTACTATGTCTCCATACTAGGCTCTACAAATAAAGCCGAAATACACGTATTGGAAATTGGATTTCCGTCATGAGTCGAGGCAAGGGGCAAGCTCCTCTCCGCTTCGAGACACTCTAGCAAATGCCTCAGGACTACACACTCTGGGTAACCCTGGATCGGTTGGGCCGGTCCTCTCTTACGTTTGAGGATTGGCAATTCCTGAACACACGTTTCCCGGTCCTTACAGACCTAATATCGAGGCGCCTCATTCCAACAACCACAAAGGTGAAAAGTATATAAAAGTCAGGGCTGGTAAGTCACTGACACCACCAAAGCTAGAAAGAAACGTCGTGTTCTCCCGACGGTCCGTATCCCGTTTTTGACTCATACCGAGGTGTGAGGCTCGCGAATTCACGTTATACACAAAGCTGCCACGTAGGCCGTGCTTTGATCATCAACCACAAGACTTTGCTTTTCAACAGAAGCCTTGATCCATGCAACTCAGCGTGCCACACAGGCAATTCATGCCATGCGATTGATATCTATCGATATATAACCTCTAAGCTCGTACGTCTCAGAGAAGGGCGCTAAGCAAGAGAATAAATTCTCCGCCGCCAAACAGATATATATTTAACAGAAATCAATCAACATAGAATAAAATCCAATGTCAGACACACAATCCATTTACCAGTTCGTTCTGGGTCTGAACGAAACCGGAGGCACTTTCCTCGCATATCCATCGATCTCCAAGTACGTCTGGACGACCACTAACTTATTCCCTCATCTTGGGTGTACAGCCCAATCAAGATCATCAGTAATCACCCAAACGATGTGAAGACTTCCGGTCTTCAACCACCGTCTTCATCTTCGACATATCGTCTAATCGGTTATTCAGAATGGGTATAAACCCGGCTTTTCCGAACAACCCGCGTATATTAAAAACAAATGTTACATAAACACAACATAAGCCTCATTCCAATTCATTAGTCACTAACCGTAAATCAGTAAGAGAGCAATTTCCCAAATATTAACCCCGAAGGCCGAAACCAACATCAGATCAATACCCTGGAAACCATTCTTCTTAACTAACCTACAGCTAGTTTCTAAATTTCATATTCTTAGGGAAAGGTTCCCATTAATTTTATCAAAGATAAATTCTTTAAATTTATTCTTTAATCTTCCTTTGGATGTCATTTCAAACCAAATCATGGTTTTCCAAGCTAGTCGGGATTAGCGAACCACACCGAAGTAATTATTTATTTTATTTCCCAATCCCAACCTATTCATCCCATGAAGCAAAACTGGTAATACTCCATATCTAACACCACAGTGTTGTCGGTAAAATTAATTACCATTTCACGTTCAAATCTAATTAAAGATTTAACTATCGTTCTAGAGCAAAACTGGTGATACTCCATCCTCGCTCAATTCCTAAATTTGATAATTTAGATTATCCATTCACATTTCAATCTAATTGCAGATTCATTAAAACTCCTTTTACTGGGTTAAAGAACTAGTGTCATTTAAAACACAATTCACGATAAACCCAAATCACATTCTATTTATTATCGGGTTAAAGAACTAGTGTTATTTAAAACACAGTTCACGATAAACCCATGAATCAATTCTATTTAAACCCATTTCAAATCCAGTTTATTTATTTAAAAATAAATGGGTTTTAATTTCAGTTCAAAACTAGTTCATTTCGATAAAGATCTATTTTTATCGTTCCAAATATGGAGTTTTTCATCCCAGTTTTTCCCAAATCATTACTTATGATTTTACACAAATTATTGCTATTTTTAATAACTTTATTAAGGCCCGTACAGTCGATTTCCATCAACGGTCATCGAACTGCACTTACAGCGACCTTTTTCAATTTGATTTGGACGTATCTTCAAATCCAACCGTTAGATTTCAAATTTCTAATATTCGTTAGAAAGCTCTTTTCGATACGAACCCAACGGTTCCGGTTTTAGGAGAATCCGACGGTCGGATCTCCCCTAATGTCCGTTCGAAATCAATGGTCGAAATTCGCGAACCGCCGCGGCGCGGCGCGTTCTATTCAGGCCATTATATTATATATATAATATATATAATATAGATTTCGTCGATTTCTATTTGAAACGAATTTTATAAATAGTTTTAAATTCGTTTCAAAAACAATTTCAACCTTCCATTTCAATTCAAATCAAAATTGAATTTTTTTTCCTTATAAATTCGTTTTAAAATTCATTTCTATTCAATTCAAATTGGTTTTCTATTCAATTCAATTCAAATTGGTTTTCTATTCAATTCAAATCAAATTCAATTCGAATATAATCGATATAAATATCGTTCGCGTCAAAATAGCGCATTTCTAATCAACACGGCTTTATATTCAACAAATGGATCTATATTTCTTTCAATACACGACTCTATATCTTTGTCAACACACGACTAATCTCAACGAATGAGTACTGTCCACGTGTGACTATTTTTGTTATTTAATATATTTTATAAAAATTATGGTATCTATCGTTTGATTTAAAATCAGACTCCAACCGTAAATTAGTAAGAGAACGATTCCCTGAATATTAACCCCGAAGGCCGAAACCAACATCAGATCAATATCCAGGAGACCACTCATCTTATCTATTTTCCAGTTAGCTTCTAATTTTCTATATGATAAAGATGTAAATTTTATTATTAAAATATTTCGTTCAACACATGACTAATCTCAATGGGTGAGTACAGTCAACACATGAACCTTTATTTTATAACATTCTTTATTTTCTAAATTGGAATGAGGCCCAATCAATTACCATATAAAGTTAATTATATGGATTCCATACAACACATGTATATAATAGCAACGATACATAGTCAACCATCATCCAAAGTGCACTACACTGTATAAGCATCAAATATAGATATCTAACCCTTATAACAGTCTGTCAATCAATCGATTGACATACAACTAATTATTGGGATTAGTGTATGCCTTATTTTATCCCAATACTCGTGTGGGGTTTCAAACAATCAAACACAGATTTTATTTGTGCAGTTGGGCGATGTGTAAAATTTATCGTCCCAATCAATGTCCTTCAAATCGGTGTACATAAACAAACCGTCCGATTTGTAAATGAATATTTATTTATTCACATTCACGTTAAAAATTATATTTTTAACGATAAAATATTTTATTTTAACACATGAATTTTTATTCAGTTCATTTACAAAATAAAAATGATATTTTTATTTTTCTAACTTATTTTAGAAGATTTCGGCGGCATAACGGCACGATACTAGAAACGGGACAAGGCCTAGCCTTATCCCCGGTCTAGTGAAGGCCCACGCCATTCACACATCAATCAAATCAATTTCATTTCACTAAACAATTCAATTCAACCCAAATAATCTAACCAACTACACAGCCAAACAAACAAGTCCATGGTCTTTGGACGATTGTGTCGGGTGCTACTAAACACCGTCTGCATCCTAGTATATATATAACTAGAAAAAGAAATTGAAGAGTGAGAAATTCTCACCGATAGCTATCCCAACTCCACGACACTTCATTTAGAGAAATCTTCATCGTTCTCGCCTTTTGTCGCTTTCGTTGCCCGTAGCCACTACATATATAAAAATCACATTTTTATATACTGATGTCTTTAAAATAAAAAATCACATTTTTATTTGTTCACTTTCAATTTAAAAATCATATTTTTATAATCACTTCATATATTTAAAAATCGAATTTTTACTTCGCTATTCAATATATAAAAATCGAATTTTTACTTTGCTATTCAATATATAAAAATCGAATTTTTACTTTGCTATTCAATATATAAAAATCGAATTTTTACTTCGTTATTCAATATATAAAAATCGAATTTTTACTTCGCTATTTTCAAATATAAAGATTTCGCCTTTTCAAAAATATAGATTTCGCCTTTTCTATTTTAAAAATTATATCTTTTCTATTTTAAAAATCTAAATTTTCATATAATAAAAATCAAATCTTTCTCTAACTAAAAATCTGATCTTTTCCTTATTAAAAATATGAACTTTGCTAAATTCAAAATCTCAGCTTTATGTAAATAAAAATCTAATTTTTATCACCATAATTTCTAAATCAATTACCCTAAAAAGAAAATAAATTAAACTAAGAACTTACGGTGTTATTCAAGGAGGGAGGAGGGTTGCGTTCATCAGTGGCTGAGGGGGGGGGGGGGGGGTTGCGGGTTCGGGTCTGGTGGGGCGGGCTGCGTCGCGGTTGAGGGGGCTTCGTGGATGGGTTTAGAGGAAGGGAAGAAGGAAGCGGAGGGGGGAGAAGAGGGGAGGAGGGACGGGCGGCAAACCGCACGGTGGCGGCGACGATTCTCTGGGGGGCGACGAGGTCGCGATCCCTCCTTTTTTTTCTTTTTTTTTAATTTTCTGATTGAATTGAACGGGGGGGGGGGGGGCAGATAAAGGAAGAAGAGAGAGAGGGAGAAAGCTTTAATTTATTATTTAATTATTTTCCCCCAAAAAGCAACTTTTATTTTCGACCTCAAAATGAGGCCCATCGCCTGTCGTCCATAACGTTTTACCCCCATTCCGAACACAATGGGATATGTATCGTAGGCTGTTTCGATCAGTTTCCGTCAAAATCAACATATAACTCTATATATTGAATTTGAACGCGCATTTCAATTTACCGGGGTCACATACGAACTCGAAAAATCCCAGAAAAATATTTTCTAGCTTCGTATTGACGATACGGTCCTAACAAAATTAGTTTCGTCGAATTCTGAGACCGTTGGAAAAATGGCCATTTTCCAGTCGATTAAAATCAACTAAAACTGGTCAAACGCGTTTTCCTTTGCCACGCTCACATATTGATTCGAAAAATTATGAAATTTGGAATCTAGCAATAATTTGACATCACGGACCCAACAAAAGTGGTTTCGTCGAAATCCGAGGTCGTTTGCAAAATTCCCATTTTATGGGCCTGAATTCCATAGCGACTATTCAGAATTTTCAACTGGACATATCTTTTGATCCCCGTTATGAAATTTTGATTTTTCGGATTCGTTGGAAAGATATTCTCAATTAGATCCTAATGTTTTCAGTTTCGCTAAAATCCGGTTTATTTTGCACCTGGTATGTCCAATTGAAGTTTGAAATCAAATTATCGAACTACCGCGCCATTTTCAATTCTATTATAATTATATATAATTATTTATATTCTAACGACGACGCGTAATAAATATATACGTTCTAAATATATTCAAAATAAATTTCTCGTCGATAATATTTAAAATAATCTATTTTAAATGTTCAAAATTCATTAAAATTGCCAAAATAAAAATTTTAAACTGGCTCAGAATTTCCGGGTTATTACAATCTCCCCCACTTAAAACTTTTCGTCCCCGAAAAGGAACAAAGTCGAAAGTGGTTTGATTAATCAACTCTACGTTCGATCTGGCTTCCATTCTCCAACTTTTCAGTTTCTGAGAATTTTCAAATTTTCAAAAATTTGGCTAACACCCTAAATTTTCGAAAAATTTCGCCATAACCTCCCCTGCACCGGGAGCCACGGGAAAATCCCGAAATTGCCATATAGGCCTTCTGATCTCAAAAAGAAAAAGAAAAAGCCAAGCGGCTAGCCAATAGGCTCATAAAATCATCATCACCCAAACAAAACAGTAAATTATAGTAAACATGTACCTATTTGTCGGGCAAACAAATTTTATTCTCTGCTCTAGCCTCCTTGCTATGACCTGTTCAATGTAAGTACATGTATATGCAAGCAAATGCGACCAATTTCCATTACAATTCAATATTTGATGCAATTAGGCTTAATGGTTAAAAATTATCAAACAAATGAACAAACAACATAAACATCAATCTATTAGTGAATTAAAGTTTCAAATTCATAATTTTGATATATATACAGAAAATCATGTTTTTGATGCCAAATCACAACAAATAAATCTATCTATATAAGTTTTGGTTCTCACACCAGTCTAATGGAAATATATAGAAATCACACCTTCGAAACACGAAAATAAATACTGGTGATGGCGCGCCATCATCAGAATCATGTCCGGGCGACTAGAATGTGATTCTATATCTATCTAATATATTAAAACTTCGAATATACGTTCATGACGCGTATATGCAAAATCTTTATATATTGGATTGTCCAAATTCAAAATAAATAAATATTCAAATACGTATAAAATGGTTTAAATTTTCAAAACAAATTTGTTTTCATTTGAAAAACATACTCTTCACACCCGTTCTAGGATACTACTGATCCTATTTCTAATGAGTCATTCTAATTGGATACTACTAATCCAATATCTGATGAATTCTTTTGTATGGTTCTAATGTGTCTTGTTCTCGAGCTCTGTAAACCAAAGCTCTGATACCAAATGTGACGGCCGGGAATTTCGCTCAATCCGAATCAGTCGTTAAACCGATCTAGACCGTTCGAAACCCCTGATCGTTTTGAGAACAGGACAAATCAGAACACAGACGGAAGAACATTTCATTGTTATTACAACAATTCCATCAGATACAAGAATATACAGAGTATAATGAATAAATTACATTCGATAAATATCAGAGATTACAATAAATTACATAGCAGCGGAAAAATAATACAAAGCACAACTGAAGGTGATATACGGATACAGAGCTTTCCGGATATCATTCCAGCTGTAAACCAGGATCCTGTGAATATAAATCTGCAAAACCAAAACTACTAGCTGCCCGTCGAAAATAGGGGCACCCAGAGTTTAGGTTAAAACAATAAACTCCAGGTCAGTCATGTGACTGGTGTGAGAACTAAAACAGTTATTTAAAACTTTACTTTAAAAGAGAGTAATTCAAGGGACCACGCCGTATAACACGGAACGGGTTTCCTCCCAAGAATACCAGTGCATAGAAAAGACAACGCAATGCTTTTTTGAAAAATGAAGCTATTATAAGACCCAGGTCCCATCTCACAATGCAACGCAAGCCGGAGGATAGGGTTTTCTCTTATAATAGCCAAACATGCTTGGTACATTTAAAACAAATCATTTGATACTATAATAAGTGTATAGTGTCAAAACAATTTCAATCATAAATATAAATCATAGACGGCATAGCATCCCATGCTACTATGTCGCCATACTAGGCTCTACAAATAAAGCCGAAATACACGTATTGGAAATTGGATTTCCGTCATGAGTCGAGGCAAGGGGCACGCTCCTCTCCGCTTCGAGACACTCTAGCAAATGCCTCAGGACTACACACTCTGGGTAACCCTGGATCGGTTGGGCCGGTCCTCTCTTACGTTTGAGGATTGGCAATTCCTAAACACACGTTTCCCGGTCCTTACAGACCTAATATCGAGGCGCCTCATTCCAACAACCACAAAGGTGAAAAGTATATAAATGTCAGGGCTGGTAAGTCACTGACACCACCAAAGCTAGAAAGAAACGTCGTGTTCTCCCAACGGTCCGTATCCCGTTTTTGACTCATACCGAGGTGTGAGGCTCGCGAATTCACGTTATACACAAAGCTGCCACGCAGGCCGTGCTTTGATCATCAACCACAAGACTTTGCTTTTCAACAGAAGCCTTGATCCATGCAACTCAGCGTGCCACAAAGGCAATTCATGCCATGCGATTGATATCTATCGATATATAACCTCTAAGCTCGTACATCTCAGAGAAGGGCGTTAAGCAAGAGAATAAATTCTCCACCGCCAAACAGATATATATTTAACAGAAATCAATCAACATAGAATAAAATCCAATGTCAGACACACAATCCATTTACAAGTTCGTTCTGGGTCTGAACGAAACCGGAGGCACTTTCCTCGCATATCCATCGATCTTCAAGTACGTCTGGACGACCACTAACTGATTCCCTCATCTTGGGTGTACAGCCCAATCAAGATCATCAGTAATCACCCAAACGATGTGAAGACTTCCGGTCTTCAACCACCGTCTTCATCTTCGACATATCGTCGAATCGGTTATTCAGAATGGGTATAAACCCGGCCTTTCCGAACAACCCGCGTATATTAAAAACAAATGTTACATAAACACAACATAAGCCTCATTCCAATTCATTAGTCACTAACCGTAAATCAGTAAGAGAGCAATTTCCCAAATATTAACCCCGAAGGCCGAAACCAACATCAGATCAATACCCTGGAAACCATTCTTCTTAACTAACCTACAGCTAGTTTCTAAATTTCATATTCTTAGGGAAAGGTTCCCATTAATTTTATCAAAGATAAATTCTTTAAATTTATTCTTTAATTTTCCTTTGGATGTCATTTCAAACCAAATTATGGTTTTCCAAGCTAGTCGGGATTAGCGAACCACTCCAAAGTAATTATTTATTTTATTTCCCAATCCCAACCTATTCATCCCATGAAGCAAAACTGGTAATACTCCATATCTAACACCACAGTGTTGTCGGTAAAATTAATTATCATTTCACGTTCAAATCTAATTAAAGATTTAACTATCGTTTTGGAGCAAAACTGGTGATACTCCATCCTCGCTCAATTCCTAAATTTGATAATTTAGATTATCCATTCACATTTCAATCTAATTGCAGATTCATTAAAACTCCTTTTACTGGGTTAAAGAACTAGTGTCATTTAAAACACAATTCACGATAAACAAAATCACATTCTATTTATTATCGGGTTAAAGAACTAGTGTTATTTAAAACACAGTTCACGATAAACCCATGAATCAATTCTATTTAAACCCATTTCAAATCCAGTTTATTTATTTAAAAATAAATGGGTTTTAATTTCAGTTCAAAACTAGTTCATTTCAATAAAGATCTATTTTTATCGTTTCAAATATGGAGTTTTTCATCCCAATTTTTCCCAAATCATAACTTATGATTTTACACAAATTATTGCTATTTTTAATAACTTTATTAAGGCCCGTACAGTCGATTTCCATCAACGGTCATCGAACTGCACTTACAGCGACCTTTTTCAAATTTGATTTGGACGTATCTTCAAATCCAACCGTTAGATTTCAAATTTCTAATATTCGTTAGAAAGCTCTTTTCGATACGAACCCAACGGTTCCGGTTTTAGGAGAATCCGACGGTCGGATCTCCCGTAATGTCCGTTCGAAATCAATGGTCGAAATTCGCGAACTGCCGCGGCGCGGCGCGTTCTATTCAGGCCATTATATTATATATATAATATATATTTCGTCGATTTCTATTTAAAACGAATTTTATAAATAGTTTTAAATTCGTTTCAAATACAATTTCAACCTTCCATTTCAATTCAAATCAAAATTGAATTTTTTCCTTATAAATTCATTTTAAAATTCATTTCTATTCAATTCAAATTGGTTTTCTATTCAATTCAATTCAAATTGGTTTTCTATTCAATTCAAATCAAATTCAATTCGAATATAATCGATATAAATATCGTTTGCGTCAAAATAGCGCATTTCTAATCAACACGGCTTTATATTCAACAAATGGATCTATATTTCGTTCAATACACGACTCTATATCTTTGTCAACACACGACTAATCTCAACGAATGAGTACTGTCCACGTGTGACTATTTTTGTTATTTAATATATTTTATAAAAATTATGGTATCTATCGTTTGATTTAAAATCAGACTCCAACCGTAAATTAGTAAGAGAACGATTCCCTGAATATTAACCCCGAAGGCCGAAACCAACATCAGATCAATATCCAGGAGACCACTCATCTTATCTATTTTCCAGTTAGCTTCTAATTTTCTATATGATAAGGATGTAAATTTTATTATTAAAATATTTCGTTCAACACATGACTAATCTCAACGGGTGAGTACAGTCAACACATGAACCTTTATTTTATAATATTCTTTATTTTCTAAATTGGAATGAGGCCCAATCAATTACCATATAAAGTTAATTATATGGATTTCATACAACACATGTATATAATAGCAACGATACATAGTCAACCATCATCCAAAGTGCACTACACTGTATAAGCATCAAATATAGATATTTAACCCTTATAACAGCCTGTCAATCAATCGATCGACATACAACTAATTATTGAGATTAGTGTATGCCTTATTTTATCCCAATACCCGTGTGGGGTTTCAAACAATCAAACACAGATTTTATTTGTGCAGTTGGGCGATGTGTAAAATTTATCGTCCCAATCAATGTCCTTCAAATCGGTGTACATAAACAAACCGTCCGGTTTGTAAATGAATATTTATTTATTCACATTCACGTTAAAAATTATATTTTTAACGATAAAATATTTTATTTTAACACATGAATTTTTATTCAGTTCATTTACAAAATAAAAATGATATTTTTATTTTTCTAACTTATTTTAGAAGATTTCGGCGGCATAACGGCACGATACTAGAAACGGGACAAGGCCTAGCCTTATCCCCGGTCTAGTGAAGGCCCACGCCATTCACACATCAATCAAATCAATTTCATTTCACCAAACAATTCAATTCAACCGAAATAATCTAACCAACTACACAACCAAACAAACAAGTCCATGGTCTGTGGACGATTGTGTCGGGTGCTACTAAACACCGTCTGCATCCTAGTATATATATAACTAGAAAAATAAATTGAAGAGTGAGAAATTCTCACCGATAGCTATCCCAACTCCACGACACTTCATTTAGAGAAATCTTCATCGTTCTCGCCTTTTGTCGCTTTCGTTGCCCGTAGCCACTACATATATAAAAATCACATTTTTATATACTGATGTCTTTAAAATAAAAAATCACATTTTTATTTGTTCACTTTCAATTTAAAAATCATATTTTTATAATCACTTCATATATTTAAAAATCGAATTTTTACTTCGCTATTCAATATATAAAAATCGAATTTTTACTTTGCTATTCAATATATAAAAATCGAATTTTTACTTTGCTATTCAATATATAAAAATCGAATTTTTACTTCGTTATTCAATATATAAAAATCGAATTTTTACTTCGCTATTTTCAAATATAAAGATTTCGCCTTTTCAAAAATATAGATTTCGCCTTTTCAAAAATATAGATTTCGCCTTTTCAAAAATATAGATTTCGCCTTTTCTATTTTAAAAATTATATCTTTTCTATTTTAAAAATCTAAATTTTCATATAATAAAAATCAAATCTTTCTCTAATTAAAAATCTGATCTTTTCCTTATTAAAAATATGAACTTTGCTAAATTCAAAATCTCAGCTTTATGTAAATAAAAACCTAATTTTTATCACCATAATTTCTAAATCAATTACCCTAAAAAGAAAATAAATTAAACTAAGAACTTACTGTGTTATTCAAGGAGGGAGGAGGGTTGCGTTCATCAGTGGCTGAGGGGAGGGTTGCGGGTCTGGTGGGGCGGGCTGCGTCGCGGTTGAGGGGGCTTCGCGGATGGGTTTAGAGGAAGGGAAGAAGGAAGCGGAGGGGGGAGAAGAGGGGAGGAGGGACGGGCGGCAAACCGCACGGCGGCGGCGGCGATTCTCTAGGGGGCGACGAGGTCGCGATCCCCCCAATTTTCTTTTTCTTTTTTAATTTTCTGATTGAATTGAACCGGGGGGGCAGATAAAGGAAGAAGAGAGAGAGGGAGAAAGCTTTAATTTATTATTTAATTATTTTATTTTCCACCATAAAGCAACTTTTATTTTCGACCTCAAAACGAGGCCCACCGCCTGTCGTCCATAGCGTTTTACCCCCATTCCGAACACAATGGGATATGTATTGTAGGCTGATTCGATCGTTTCGATCAGTTTCCGTCAAAATCAACATATAACTCTATATATTGAATTTGAACGCGCATTTCAATTTACCGGGGTCACATACGAACTCAAAAAATCCCAGAAAAATATTTTCTAGCTTCGTATTGACGATACGGTCCTAACAAAACTAGTTTCGTCGAATTCTGAGACCGTTGGAAAAATGGCCATTTTCCAGTCGATTAAAATCAACTAAAACTGGTCAAACGCGTTTTCCTTTGCCACGCTCACATATTGATTCCTAAAATTATGAAATTTGGAATCTAGCAATAATTTGACATCACGGACCCAACAAAAGTGGTTTCGTCGAAATCCGAGGTCGTTTGCAAAATTCCCATTTTTAAGGGCCTGAATTCCATAGCGACTATTCAGAATTTTCAACTGGACATATCTTTTGATCTCCGTTATGAAATTTTGATTTTTCGGATTCGTTGGAAAGATATTCTCAATTAGATCCTAATGTTTTCAGTTTCGCTAAAATCCGGTTTATTTTGCACCCGGTATGTCCAATTGAAGTTTGAAATCGAATTATCGAACTACCGCGCCATTTTCAATTCTATTATAATTATATATAATTATTTATATTCTAACAACGACGCGTAATAAATATATACATTCTAAATATATTCAAAATAAATTTCTCGTCGATAATATTTAAAATAATCTATTTTAAATGTTCAAAATTCATTAAAATTGCCAAAATAAAATTTTTAAACTGGCTCAGAATTTCCGGGTTATTACAGCGATGCAGATTAAGTTTTATTTTAACTTGTAAACTTTTGTTACCAATAAACATTTTATTACCAATTTATTTATGCTTATTAGGAGAAACAATTTACTTCAGTTATGATTAATCCAAACATTCACGCCCAGATTGATAATGGGCTAAAAGAGTTCAGTTAATTAACATATCATTTTATATATAATCTAATCGAACTCTTTTAGTATAAAAACACGTTGTATCCACCAAATGTAACATTATTGGTTTCAGTTTAGAAATAAAACATTTCATTATGATAACAAGAAAACTCAATACAAAACAAATATTATTTTTTTAGCATGCTTAATAGTGAGGATCAACTTCAGTAAAAGAGGCTTTCAACCCAAAGACATTGGCTTAAGCAAAACAACTGAATGTTCATAATGGATTGATATTTGTGATAATATTTTAACATTAAAAAAATCCTTAGATAGCACGAACGACTAAAACATTTTTACCCAAAGCAAAACTATTCCAGCATGGGGAAGAAAGTGAAAACGATAAGAGAAAAGTGGTTATTAAATTTATTCACATAACCCAGATAACATCATCAATAAAGCAATGCTGATGCGAAGGGGTATGGGACCAAGTTTTGAGCCCTTTGTCACCAAACTGGTAAGGACGCTTCTGAGAATAGGTTTTGAGGTTGTCAACATCCCCTAGATTGATACATTCAGGTGGAAGGAGGGGATGGATATGCTAATCGCTTAAAGTCCAATTCAATGCAGAATTTTCACTAAATCCCTTAACATATCTATAAACAAATAGCATGGTCTCATTTTGGCCATTTCTTTTTAGTTAAATAATTTATGTTATAACAGGTGTGCAATATAAAATTGAAAATTTTCACCGAAAATTTTGACAAGGTGTTTCATGGAGCTTTTGTTTTTTAGAAGTGTTATTCAAGTATTAAGTTTGAAAAATGCTAATTTTTCAATCCAATATGCCTTGTCTTACCTAATGGTTTTTTGTTTCTATACGAGTTCATCATACGTGTAGAAGGATGCATGACAAATACACACATATTAGCATAAATAGTTATGCTTGCCAAATTGAAATATATAATTCCAATGCTGAAAATTATGTTAGAAAGCATTTACCTGCAAAAGTACCACCGCCGCAAGTGCTCTCATCATCATCTGACACACTAACAATAGTCTAGGGGTCGTCGGAGCTCCAATTAAAATCAACAATCTTATCCCTGTGTATGCTCACATAATGGATATACAGTCAACAGATATGACAGAATAACTAAGACAATTCACACTAAACAGAAAAAACTTAACTTTGACAAGAAAACAATGTTAGCTCAGAATTATAATTGTGTAAAAAAATCTTTGTATTTCCACATAAGTTACTTTGATTTGAGACGACCCAAACTTCCCCGTGAAGGAAAGCACGGATTGCTTTGAGAACACGACAAATTAGAACACAAACAGAAGAACATTTCATTGCTTATTACAACAATTCCATCAGAATACAAGAATATAACAGAGTATGAACAAATATTACACATTTGATAAATATCAGAGATTTAAATTACATTTGAATACATAGCAACGGAAAACAATACAAAACACAACTGAAAGAAATACATGGACACAGAGCTTTCCGAATATCGCTTCAACTGCAAATCAGGATCCTGTGAATATAAATCTGCAAAACCAAAACTACTAGCTGCCCGTGCGTAAAATAGGGGAACCCAGAGTTTAGGTTAAAACAATAAACTCCAGGTCAGTCATGTGACTGGTGTAAGGACTAAAACAGTTATTTAAAACTTTACTTTAAACCAGATATATCAAGGGGCCACGCCGTATAACACGGAACGGGTTTCCTCCCAAGAATACCAGTGCATATAACAAAACAGCGCAATGCTTTTTGGAAAAATGAAGCTATTATAAGACCCAGATCATATCACACAATGCAACGCAAGCCTAGGGATAAGGTTTTCCCTTATAATATCCAAAATGCTTGGTACGTTAAAACAAACCATTTGATACTATTATATGTGCATAGTGTATAAAACAGCTTCAAATATAAATGTATCAATCCTAGATGGCATGTGTACTATATCATGTCGCCAATACTAGGCTCTACAATCAAAACCTCAAATGTCACGTATTGGAAGTTGGATTTCCATCTATGAACCAAGGAAAAGGATCGTCCTTACCGCTTTGAGAATGTAATGATATGCATTTTGCCCGACCTTAATCGATCGCTAGATCGATCAAAATCGTTCAAAACCCACATACATTAACTTTAGGAATACAATACATTAGAACAATAACAGCAGACTTTTATAAACATCATAATAGTGTTACATCAGAGTACAGAATATCAGAGTACATCGATACATAAAATACAGCGGAAGACTTATTACAATAAATTAATACAATACACAGCGGAAGACTTAAAGTGATACAGCGGAAGGCTATCAATGCTATGGACACAGCTTTAAGCTTCGATCCAGGATCCTGCTAAAGAGATAAATATCTGCAAAAAGCTACTCGACTGCCCATGTGGAAAATATGGGCACCCGAGTTTGCCAATGAAACAAACTATAGGTCAGTCATGGGACTGGTATGAGAAATCTTAACTTAACTAATTTAATAATAAGGCCAATCACAGGACCACGACGCTAACGCGGAATGGCTTTACTCCATTGGATTGCCAGTGCATAACATAAAGTAAATCGTTTAAACAACGCAATGCTTTTTAGAAAAATTAAACCATTATAAAATTCAAGTCCCATCACACAATGCAACGCAAACCGGAGGATAGAGTTTTACCTTATAATGGTCAAAAATGCTTGATACGATAAGAATGGATTTGATATTACTACTAGTGTATATATGTTTCAAAAACAGTTTCAATCATAATGTATCAATCATAGACGGCATGCGTACCATATATCATGTCGCTATACTAGTTCTACAGTCAAAACCGCATGGTGTCGTATTGGAAATTGGGTTTCCATCATGAGTCAAGGCTAGGAATGATCTCCTTACTGATTCGAGACACTCTAGCAAATGCCTCAGGATCACACCTATGGGCAACCCTTGGATATCTGCAGGGCCGGTCCACACCTACGTTAGTAGATTAATTATGCCTGAACACACGTTTTCCGGTCCCTTTGGACCTCCATATGACCACTAACAACCTATAAAACCCGAGGTACCTCATAATCCATCATCCACATAAGTAAAAATGTCAGGGCTGGTAGGTCGCTGACATCACTCTAGCTAGAAAGAAACGTGTGCACTCCCTGCGTTCCCTTGCTCTGTTTTAGACTCTTACCGGGGTGTGAGGTTCGCGAAGTCACGCTATACGCAAAGCTACGCCTAAACAGGCTATGCTTTGATCATCAACCACAAGGTCTGCTTTTCAACAAAAGCCTTGATCCATGCATCTTAGCATGCCACATTGTCAATCCATATCATACCATTGATTCCTACCAATATATAACCTCTAAGCTCATACGTCTCAGAGAAGGGTGTTAAACACCAAATAGATATATATTTAGCACAGATCAATGAATACAGCATAAAGGAATACAACGTCAGACATACTATCCATTTACAAGTCCGTTCTGGGACTGAACGAAACCGAAGGAACCTTATTCCTCGCATATCCGAACAATCAACAAATACGTCCGGACAACTACCACTGCAGCCCCTTCAAGGTAGCTACTCCAATCATGGGCATCAGTAGACCTCATCCATTCGATGTGAAGATCATCGGTCTTCAATCACCGTCTTCAAATCTTCGACTTAAATGGTCGTAGTAATTATTTGAAATGAGTTGAACTCGGTCTTTTCAAATAACTCTCAAATAATTATCATTTAAATCATTTCATATCGTTCATATTTATTTGTAATGGTTTATCGCAATTTAATTATTTAAAATAGCTCAATTATAATTAAACGACACTTCGGGTCAATGGGCGGCCCTGGCGCTGTTTTTATCCAAATTTGATTTGTACTTATCTCGAAATCTAACCATTGAATTTTGACGAAATTTATATTGTTGGGAAGATTTTCCTAAAGCGGTCCTAATGGTTCCAGTTTTGGGAAAATCCGACAGTCAGATCTTTCGGTATAATCGTTTAAAGTCACGAATACCGAAACGCGAACTACCGCGCAAGTTTCGTTTTAATTTTAATTCATATTCACATATAATTATAAATATAAATCGTTTGGCGACTTCAACTATTATAATCTGTTTTTTTATCGCATCTAAAATGACGATAAGAATATCACTTTATTTCTACTCTTTTTATCGCATCTAAAATGACGATAAAAATAGTTCTTTTATTTCTACTCTTTTTATCGTCTCTAATTTGACGATAAGAATATCACTTTTTCCTACTATTTTTATTGTCCCTAGAATGACAATAAAAATATGTCTTTTTATTCTACTCTTTTTTTATTGTCTCTATTCTGACAATAAAAATTTAACATTAAATTCTATACTTCGATTACATCTATAATGACATTAAAATGTAACTTCAAAATTTAATCTTTTTATTGTCTCTATTTTGACAATAAACCATAACATCAAATTCTACCTTTTTGATTACATCTAAAATGTAAATTTAAAAATGCCTCTTTTAATCTAATCTTTTTATTTACACCTAGAATGTAAATAAAAATATAACCTTGATTCTATTCTTTATTTACATCTAAATTGTAAATAATGATGTTACTTTAAATTTATTCTTTTTATTTACATATAAAATTTAAATAAAGATGTCCCTTTTTATTACATCTAAAATGTGAATAAAATATCCTTTATAAATCAAGTTTTTATTTTCATGTTTTTATTTATATCTAAAATATAAATAAAAATATCCTTTATAAATCAAGTTTTTATTTTCATGTTTTTATTTATATCTAAAATATAAATAAAAATATCCTTTATAAATCAAGTTTTTATTTTCATGTTTTTATTTATATCTAAAATATAAATAAAAATATCCTTTTTCAATTCATATGTTTATTTATATCTAAAATATAAATAAAAATGTCAACTTTTTATAATCATGTTTTCATTTACAACTAAATTGCAAATAAAATTGTACTTTATAACTTCATGTTTTTATTTGCAACTAACTTGCAAATAAAAAGTGTACTTTATATCAATGGTTTTTATTTGCATATAAAAAGGCAAATAAGAATGTACTTCTAAATTTCCTGTCTTTTATTCACATCTAAAATGTGAATAAAATATCCTTTACAAATTCATGTCTTTACTCACATCTAAAATGTGAATAAAATATACCCTTTTAGTACAAGTCTTTTATTTACATGAAAAATGTAAATAAGATATACTTCTTTATTCATGCCTTTTATTTACATGTAAAATGTAAATAGATGTTATTTTAATTTAATATCACATTTGATAACAAAGTGTTATTTTAACCCAATATACATTCTTTAACAAAAATGTTATTTTAATTCTTATGCTACATTTTATAATAAAAATGTTATTTTTCTCTAATGCAACATTTTATATGAAAATGTTCTCTCTAATCTAATATAACATTTTACATAAAATGTAATTTTCAATCTAATGTAACATTTTACATAAAAATGTAATTTTCAATTCTAATATTACATAAAATAATATTTTATATGTAAATATTTTCCTATGGATTCTAATGTCAAATAAATGAATATTTATTTGTAACCAATTTTCTATGTTATTCAAATGACAAATAAATGGTCATTTATTTGTGAACAATTTTCTAAGTTATTCAAATGAGAAATAAATGGTCATTTATTTGTAATCAAATTTCTATGTATATTAATGTCACATAAATGCATATTTCATGTGTCACAATTTCCTATGTATATTTTTGTCTAACTCTTTTTAACCAACAAAAATGTATATTTTTGTCTAGCTCCTTTTTATCTAATATAGGAAGTCCTCACGCTTGAGTACGGGAGCCTTCGGCACTGGGTATCCACCTTTCACCTTTTTCTATGTGTTTTAATAACGTATAAAAGAATATTTTATGTGTTTACATTTTTCTATGTATTCTAGTATCATATAAGAGAATATTTTATATGTTAACATTTTTCTATGTATTCTAATATCATATAAGAGAATATTTTATATGTTAACATTTTTCTAACCTTTCATATTAACATAAAAAAGGTATTTTTACGTTAAATCAATTCTAACATTTCAACAAAAACAAATAAAAAGGATAACTTTGTTTTTGTTGACAATTTTATTTCAACAAAAACATAATAAAGTGATATATTTGTTTTGTCGACAATTCTAATTCAACAAAACACATATAAAAATGATTTTTTTTTTCAATCCTAACTCAATAAAACAAATAAAAATGATATTTTGATCAACTCAACATTTTATAACTAAAATGTAATTTTTATTCACCTTAACATTTTATAACTAAAACGTTATTTTTCTTCACTTTAACATTTTATAACAGAAATATTATTTTTATTCTAAATAAACAATTTTAACAAAAATTGTTATTTTTATTCTAACTAGACAATCTAACAAGGATGTTTGTTTTTATCTAACATGACAATTATAACCTAAAATGTGATTTTATCTTACTATTGCATTTTTATAACAAAAACGTGATTCTATTTCTACTGCAACATTTTTATCCAATGTAACCTTTTATACTACAAATGTTATGTCATGACAAAAATGATGTATTTTTGGTTTCAATCTTTTTGTCACAACAAAATGATATATTACTTTCACCTATTTTATTACAACAATAATGAAATATTGGTTTACAACAATTTTATAGTAACCAAAATGACATATTTGTTTTCAACAATTTTATAATCACAACATGACATATTTGTTTCCAATTATTTTATTATAACAAATATGACATATTTGTTTTCAGCTATCTCATCTTAACAAACAAGAGATATTGTTTTCAACAAACAAACACGAAATGTTTATTTTCAACTATCTTATAACAATCAAAATAATTCAATCAATCAACAGATCGGTATAAGAGAATTCATCAATCCACATCAAATCACGAATAACACAAATATTTATAGCGCATGTGTAACACTAAAATAATAATTAACAAATTTAAATTATATAATTAAAGGAATAGAATTTATCACATCATTTTTGAGTTCTGCTCTGTTCAGATCCAAAATTTGGCAAAAATTCAACTTGCTCAGAATCAGGTCTAGTCAGTTTGATCGCGAAGATCTCGGTCTCATGATCGTGGCGCACCTGAAATCGTTCAAATCCGAGTCCATACGAGCAAGATATGGTTTAATTAAAATTGGTAAAATTGAATTTAAGTAATTAGTCAACCATAATTTGAAAAAAGTCAACCCACCCTTATCTTCTTCCTCCATCGTTCCAAACCGTTCAATGATACCCATAGCTTCAAATTTAGGGCTCTACTTATCTCAAAATCCATGACACTTGAAGGAGATCGGATTGTGGCACTTCGAAGAGGAGGGGAAAGGGGTGTGGGTGCCGGGGGTAGGGAAAGGCGTGGTGGGGTCCACAAGGGGCAGTGGGGCTGAGTTGGGCGCGAGTAGAGGAGGAAATTCCGGCCAATCTACAACTCTAAATCCGATCATCACCTTATGGAATCGAAGGTCTTGAAAAGCACTACAATATTGTCTAAGAAGGTTTGATTTTTATTGTATGGATTGAGAGGGACTAGAGGATGAAAATAGGATGTTCTTGGCCATAGAAGAGAGGGGCGGCGGGTGATTTCTAGAGGAAGGGGATTAAGGTTTAGGGATTAAGGTGTCTATTTATATTATTATATTAATTAATTACCCAATTAAGGCCCGATTTGGCCCGAACTCAGAATTATGCCTGCTCACTGTCTAACTATAGGTTTCGACGTCTTCCGAACGCAATGGCGCTAGTGACGAAGCCCAATTCCCAAGTCTACAACATGTTTACTTTATTTTTAAAATATAAATCATTTATTTAGAATTCATCCGTACAAATAAATTCACCGGGGTCACAAATTAACTCCGAAAAATCCTAAAAAAATATTTTTAGCTATGTTTTGACGATACGGTCCTAACAAAATTAATTTCGTCGAATTTGGAGACCGTTTGAAAAATGGTCTTTTTCAAGTCGATTAAAATTGACCGAAATTGATAAAACACATTTTTTTTTGCCTCGGTCACAAATTAATTCTAAAAATTATGAAAAATTAAACTTAACCACATTCCGGATCCAACAAAAGTGGTTTCATCGAAAACGGAGGTCGTTTGCAAAATGACTATTTTTAAGGGCCATATTTTTAATTAATATATATACATATATAAATTCTATAACGACTTTTCTAAATTTTAAACTGGACATAACTTTCAATATATAAAGTGAAATTTCAGTTTTTCAGATTTGTTAGAAAGATATTGTTAAACAGATTTAAATATTTCTGGTTTCGCTCAATTCTGATTTATTATGAATCTTGTACATTAAATTAAAGTTTTAAAATCAAATTTTCAAACTGCAGTGCTTTTTCAAACTCCTTTTATAGTTAATTTAAATTTTATTTCTTTTAACTTCAATTAAAATAAATTTCTAGTCGTTATTATTTAAAATAAATTATTCTGAATATTAAAAATCCATTTAAATTTCTAAAATAAAATTTTTAAATTGGCCCCAAATTTCCGGGTTGTTACAATCTCCCCCATTTAAAATCTTTTCGTCCTCGAAAAGGAACGAAGCTAAAAGTTGTTTAATTAACCAACTAAAATTTTTCCTTTTTATTTATTTCGATAATTTTATTATTTGATTAACTTTTCAAATATATATATAACTTTTATATATTTAAAAATCATATTTTCTAAGACCGGATTATATATATAATCAAAAATACGTTAATTATAAACTGGGCACTCTCAACTCATTCTAGGGCATTACTAACCCCATCTCTAATGAGTTTTCTCATTCTAGGATACTGTTGATCCTATCTCAAATGAGTATTCTTATTGGATATTACTAATCCAATCTCTGATGAGTCTTTTGTCCAGTTCTAACGAGTTGTACCCCAAAGATTTGAGCTAACCAGAGCTCTGATACCAACTGTAACGATACACATTTTGCCCGACCTTAATCGATCGCTAGATCGATCAAAATCGTTCAAAACCCGCATACGTTAACTTTAGGAATACAATACATTAGAACAATAACAATAGACTTTTGTAAACATCATAATAGTGTTACATCAGAGTACGGAATATCAGAGTACATCGATACATAAAATACAACGGAAGACTTATTACAATAAATTAATACAATACACAGCGGAAGACTTAAACTGATACAGCGGAAGGCTATCAATGCTCTAGACACAGCTTTAAGTTTCGATCCAGGATCCTGCTAAAGAGATAAATATCTGCAAAAAGCTACTCGACTGCCCATGTGGAAAATATGGGCACCCGAGTTTGCTAGTGAAACAAACTACAGGTCAGTCATGGGACTGGTATGAGAAATCTTAACTTAACTAATCTAATAATAAGGCTAATCACAGGACCACGCCGCTAACGCGGAACGGCTTTACTCCGTTGGATTGCCAGTGCATAACATAAAGTAAATCGTTTAAACAACGCAATGCTTTTTAGAAAAATGAAACCATTATAAGACTCAAGTCCCATCACACAATGCAACGCAAACCGGATGATAGAGTTTTACCTTATAATGGTCAAAAATGCTTGATACGATAAAAACGGATTTGATATTACTACTAGTGTATATATGTTTCAAATACAGTTTCAATCATAATGTATCAATCATAGACGGCATGGGTACCATATATCATGTCGCAATACTAGTTCTACAATCAAAACCGCATGGTGTCGTATTGGAAATTGGGTTTCCATCATGAGTCAAGGCTAGGAACGATCTCCTTACCGATTCGAGATACTCTAGCAAATGCCTCAGGATCACACCTATGGGCAACCCTTGGATATCTGCAGGGCCGGTCCACACCTACGTTAGTGGATTAATTATGCCTGAACACACGTTTCCCGGTCCCTTTGGACCTCCATATGGCCACTAACAACCTGTAAAACCCGATGTACCTCATAATCCATCATCCACATAAGTAAAAATGTCAAGGCTAGTAGGTCGCTGACATCACTCTAGCTAGAAAAAAACTGTGTGCACTCCCTGCGTTCCCTTGCTCCGTTTTAGCCTCTTACCAGGGTGTGAGGTTCACGAAGTCACGCTATACACAAAGCTATGCCTAAACAGGCTATGCTTTGATCATCAACCACAAGGCATGCTTTTCAACAAAAGCCTTGATCCATGCATCTTAGCATGCCACATTGTCAATCCATATCATAACATTGATTCCTACCAATATATAACCTCTAAGCTCATACGTCTCAGAGAAGGGTGTTAAACAACAAACAGATATATATTTAGCAGAGATCAACGAATACAGTATAAAGGAATACAACGTCAGACATACTATCCATTTACAAGTCCGTTCTGGGTCTGAACGAAACCGGAGGAACCTTATTCCTCGCATATCCGAACAATCAACAAATACGTCCGAACAACTACCACTGCAGTCCCTTCAATGTAGCTACTCCAATCATAGGCGTCAGTAGTCCTCATCCATTAGGTGTGAAGATCGTCGGTCTTCAATCACCATCTTCAAATCTTCGACTTAAATCGTCGTAGTAATTATTTGAAATGAGTTGAACTCGGTGTTTTCAAATAACTCTCGAATAATTATCATTTAAGTCATTTCATATTGTTCATATTTATTTGTAACGATTTATCGCTATTTTATTTATTTAAAATAGCTCAATTATAATTAAACGACGCTTCGGGTCAATGGGCGGCCATGGCGTTGTTTTTATCCAAATTTGATTTGTACTTATCTCGAAATCTAACCGTTGGATTTTGACGAAATTTATACTGTCGGGAAGATGTCCCAAAGCGGCACTAACGGTTCCAATTTTGGGAAAATCCGACGGTCGGATCTTTCGGTATAATCGTTTAAAGTCACGAATACCAAAACGCAAACTACCGTTCACGTTTCGTTTTAATTTTAATTTATATTAATATATAATTTTAAATATAAATCGTTTGGCGATTTCAACTATTATAATCTATTTTTTTTATCGCATCTAAAATGATGATAAGAATATCACTTTATTTCTACTCTTTTTATCACATCTAAAATGACGATTAAAATAGTTCTTTTATTTCTACTCTTTTTATCGTCTCTAATTTGATGATAAAAATATCACTTTTTCTACTATTTTTATTGTCCCTAGAATGACAATAAAAATATGTCTTTTTATTCTACTCTTTTTTTATTGTCTCTATTGTAACAATAAAAATTTAACATTAAATTCTATCCTTTGATTACATCTATAATGACATTAAAATGTAACTTCAAAATTTAATCTTTTTATTGTCTCTATTTTGACAATAAATCATAACATTAAATTCTACCATTTTGATTACATCTAAAATGTAAATTTAAAAATTCCTCTTTTAATCTAATCTTTTTATTTACACCTCGAATGTAAATAAAAATATAACCTTGATTCTATTCTTTATTTACATCTAAATTATAAACAAAGATGTTACTTTAAATTTATTCTTTTTATTTACATCTAAAATGTAAATAAAGATGTCGCTTTTTATTACATCTAAAATGTGAATAAAATATCCTTTATAAATCAAGTTTTTATTTTCATGTTTTTATTTATATCTAAAATATAAATATAAATATCCTTTATAAATCAAGTTTTTATTTTCATGTTTTTATTTATATATAAAATATAAATAAAAACATCCTTTATAAATTAAGTTTTTATTTTCAATGTTTTTATTTATATCTAAAATATAAATAAAAATATCCTTTTTCAATTCATGTGTTTATTTATATCTAAAATATAAATAAAAATGTCAACTTTTTATAATCGTGTTTTTATTTACAACTAAATTGCAAATAAAATTGTACTTTATAACTTCATGTTTTTATTTGCAACTAAGTTGCAAATAAAAAGTGTACTTTATATCTATGGTTTTTATTTGCATATAAAAAGGCAAATAAAAATGTACTTCTAAATTTCCTGTCTTTTATTCACATCTAAAATGTGAATAAAATATCCTTTACAAATTCATGTCTTTACTCACATCTAAAATGTGAATAAAATATACCCTTTTAGTACAAGCCTTTTATTTACATGAAAAATGTAAATAAGATATACTTCTTTATTCATGCCTTTTATTTACATGTAAAATGTAAATAGGTGTTATTTTAATTTAATATCACATTTGATAACAAAGTGTTATTTTAACCAAATATACGTTCTTTAACAAAAATGTTATTTTAATTCTCATGCTACATTTTATAATAAAATTGTTATTTTTCTCTAATGCAACATTTTATATGAAAATGTTCTTTCTAATCTAATATAACATTTTACATAAAATGTAATCTTCAATCTAATGTAACAATTTACAAATAAATGTAATTTTCAATTCTAATATTACATAAAATAATATTTTATATATAAATATTTTCCTATGGATTCTAATGTCAAATAAATGAATATTTATTTGTTACCAATTTTCTATGTTATTCAAATGACAAATAAATGGTCATTTATTTGTAATCAATTTTCTAAGTTATTCAAATGACAAATAAATGGTCATTTATTTGTAATCAACTTTCTATGTATATTAATGTCACATAAATACATATTTCATGTGTCACAATTTCCTATGTATATTTTTGTCTAACTCTTTTTAACCAACAAAAATGTATATTGTCTAACTCCTTTTTATCTAATATAGCACCTTCATTTCCATATCTTTTTCTTATGTACTCTAATGACAAATAAAAGAATATTTTATTTGTTTACCTTTTTCTATGTGTTTTAACAACATATAAAAGAATATTTTATGTGTTTACTTTTTTCTATGTATTCTAATATCATATAAGAGAATATTTTATATGTTAACATTTTTCTATGTATTCTAATATCATATAAGAGAATATTTTATATGTTAACATTTTTCTAACCTTTCATATTAACATAAAAAAGGTATTTTTACGTTAGATCAACTCTAACATTTCAACAAAAACAAATAAAAAGGATAACTTTGTTTTTGTTGACAATTCTATTTCAACAAAAACATATAAAAGTGATATATTTGTTTTGTCGACAACTCTAATTCAACAAAACACGTATAAAAAAATGATATATTTGTTTTTTTCTTTTCAATCCTAACTCAACAAAACAAATAAAAAATGATATTTTGATCAACTCAACATTTTATAACTAAAATATTATTTTTATTCACCTTAACATTTTATAACTAAAATGTTATTTTTCTTCACTTTAACATTTTATAACAAAAATGTTATTTTTATTCTAAATAAACATTTTTAACAAAAAAATGTTATTTTTATTCTAACTAAACAACTCTAACAAGGATGTTTGTTTTTATCTAACATGACAATTATAACCTAAAATGTGATTTTATCTTACTATGGCATTTTTATACCAAAAATGTGATTCTATTTCTACTGCAACATTTTTATCCAATGTAACCTTTTATACTACAAATGTTATGTCATGACAAAAATGATGTATTTTTGGTTTTAATCTTTTTGTCACAACAAAATGATATATTACTTTCTCCTATTTTATTATAACAATAATGAGATATTGGTTGACAACAATTTTATAGTAACCAAAATGACATATTTGTTTTCAACAATTTTATAATCACAACATGACATATTTGTTTCCAATTATTTTATTATAACAAATATGATATATTTGTTTTCAGCTATCCCATCTTAACAAACAAGAGATATTGTTTTCAACAAACAAACATGAAATGTTTATTTTCAACTATCTTATAACAATCAAAATAATTCAATCAATCAACAGATCGGTATAAGAGAATTCATCAATCCACATCAAATCACGAATAACACAAATATTTACAGCGCATGTGTAACTCTAAAATTATAATTAACAAATTTAAATTATATAATTAAAGGAATAGAATTTCTCACATCGTTTTTGAGTTATGCGCTGTTCAGATCCAAAATTTGGCAAAAATTCAACTTGCTCAGAATCAGGTCTAGTCAGTTTCATCGCGAATATCTCGGTCTCACAATCGTGGCGCACCTGAAATCGTTCACATCCGAGTGCGTACGAGCAAGATATGGTTTAATTAAGATTGGTAAAATTGAATTAAAGTAATTAGTCAACCATAATTTGAAAAAATTCAACCCACCCTTATCTTCTTCCTCCATCGTTCCAAACCGTTCAATGAAACCCATAGCTTCAAATCTAGGGCTCTACTTATCTCAAAATCCGTGACACTTGAAGGAGATCGGATTGTGGCACATCGAAGAGGAGGGGAAGGGGGTGTGGGCGCTGGGGGTAGGGATAGGCGCGGTGGGGTCCACAAGGGGTGGTGGGGCTGAGTTGGGCGCGAGTAGAGGAGGAAATTCCGGCCAATCTACAACTCTAAATCCGATCATCACCTTATGGAATCGAAGGTCTTGAAGAGCACTAAAATATTGTCTAAGAAGGTTTGATTTTTATTGTATGGATTGAGAGAGATTAGAGGATGAAAATCGGATGTTTTTGGCCATAGAAGAGAGGGGCGGTGGCTGATTTCTAGAGGAAGGGGATTAGGGTTTAGGGATTAAGGTGTACATTTATATTATTATATTAATTAATTACCCAGTTAAGGCTTGATTTGGCCCGAACTCAGAATTAGGCCTGCTCACTGTCTAATTATAGGTTTTGACGTCTTTCGAACGCAATGGCACTAGTGACGAAGCCCAATTCCGAAGTCTACAACATGTTTACTTTATTTTTAAAATATAAATCATTTATTTTTAATTCGTCCTTACAAATAAATTCACCAGGGTCACAAACTAACTCCGAAAAATCCCAAAAAAATAAAGTTTTAGCTATGTTTTGACGATACGTTCCTAACAAAATTAATTCATCTAATTTGGAGACCATTTGAAAAATGGCCTTTTTCAAGTTGATTAAAGTTGACCAAAATTGAAAAACACATTTTCTTTTTGCCATGGTCACAAATTAATTCTAAAAATTATGAAAAATTAAACTTAACCACATTCCAGATCCAACAAAAGTGGTTTCGTCGAAAACGGAGGTCGTTTGCAAAATGACTATTTTTAAGGGCCATATTTTTAATAAATATATATATATATATATATAAATTCTATAACGACTTTTCTAAATTTTAAAATGGACATAACTTTTAATATATAAAGTGAAATTTCAGTTTTTCAGATTTGTTAGAAAGATATTGTTAAACAGATTTAAATATTTCTGGTTTCGCTCAATTCTGATTTATTATGAATCCTGTACATTAAATTAAAGTTTTAAAATCAAATTTTCAAACTGCAGCGCTATTTCAAACTCCTTTTATAGTTAATTTAAATTTTATTTGTTTTAACTTCAATTAAAATAAATTTCTAGTCGTTATTATTTAAAATAAATTATTTTGAATATCAAAAATCCATTAAAATTTCTAAAATAAAATTTTTAAAGTGGCCCCAAATTTCCGGGTTGTTACAGAGACTGTCTAGCCCGAGCCTCAGGAACAGCAACAACTGCACCTTGGATCGTCAGGGCCGGTCCACATGCAGTGGATTAAAATGCCTAAACAATGCATTTCCCTGCCCTATGGGGCGTGAATGAGCCAAATGATTCCATCGGCCCCGGAACTACCGATATAACTGAGGCGCCTCCTATCCATCATCCACATAAGTAAAATGCCAGGGCGTGCAAAACGCTGACACCACTCCTAGCTAGAAAGAAATGCATGCCCTCTCTGATGACCTCTCCCGTTTCTGGTTCACACCGGGGTGTGAGGATCGCGAATTAATGCTACACAAAGCTACGCCACAAAGGCCATGCTTTGATCTTCAACCACAAGACTCTGCTTTTCAACAGAAACCTTGATCATTTGCATCTCAGCATTCCACACAGGCAATTCAGGCTATGCAACCGATGTATATCAATCACACAGAATGAAATCCGATGTCAGACACACATCCATTTACAAGTTCGTTCTGGGTCTGAACGAAACCGGAGGCACCTTATTCCTCCCTCATATGTCCAATACAGGGGAGAGGTCCTCGCATATCCGGTTGATCTCCAAGTACATCTGGACGATCACCACTTATTAGCTTGCCTTGGGTGTACAGCCCAATCACGACATCAGTAATCATACAAACGATGTGAAGACCTCCGGTCTTCAACCACCGTCTTCATCCTCGACACATCATCGAATCAGTTATTCGAAATGGGATAAACCCGACCTTTCTGAATAACTCGCGTATATAATAAACAAGTGCTATAAAAACACAACATACACCTCATTCCAATCCAGAATATTTCTTTATTCAAATATTCTTATACTTTGGGAAAGGTTCCCACTAATTTTATCAAAGATAAATTCTTTAAATTTATTCTTTAATCTTCCTTTGGATATCATTTCAATCTAATTAAAGATGCATTAAAACTCCACTTAGTTTTAATCTTCCCAAAAATCAATATTAACGATTGTTTAACTTGGGAAACCATATCCTGTCTTTAACTAGGTTAAAGAACCAATGTCATTTAAAACACAGTTCACGATAAACCCAGAATCACATTCCATTCCATCAGCCTTTAACCGTAAATCAGCAAGTGAACAATTCCCTAAGTATTAGCCCCGAAGGCCAAAACCAACATCAGATCGATACCCAGGAAACCATTCAACTTAACTAATCTACAGGTAGTTCCTGATTTTCTTAACTCCATTGGGTCTAAGAATAGTATTATTAAAGATACCATTCACGACAATCCAAATCACATTCCATTAATTATGGAATCTTCACGGAAAAACAAATCAATATATAATCGATATCAATTTCCATATCCGACCAATAATATAAATGAAATAACGGCAATGCCTTTTAAATTCCATATGTATTAACAGTCTTCCTCCACAGAAGTTCACTTTCATTATTATCAAATCGAATTCCATTCAATTCTAATTTAATATATTAAATTTGAAAACATTACCTTGAAAAATTCATGTTAAATCTTAATAAAAAGATTTATAAATCCCAAATCACATTTCAATGTAAATCGGGTTAAAGAACGAATGTCGTCAAAAACACAGTTCACAATAAACCCAATTCACATTAGTCTCTAACCGTAAATTAGTAAGAGAACAATCCCCTAAGTATTAACCCCGTAGGCCGAAACCAACATCAGATCAATACCCAGTAAACCATTCAACTTAACTAACCCCCAGTCAGTTTCTAATTTTCTTAACTACATTGGGTTCAAGAATAGTATTATTAAAGATACCATTCACAACAAACCCAAAATCCAATTTGATATTAAATACAAGGCTCTGAATAGAAAATATATCGGTTTATATTCAATATCAAATTCTGAAATCAACAAATATCGTACAGGAAATAACGATATATATATCTTTCAAATTTTCATAACAATATCTGGATAATCACGAAATTCAACATCGAAATATTCCGAAGAAAATTTGGATTCAAATCCATTTCCAATTTATATATTGGAAATTCAGGTTATTTTTAAAACCATTTCAAAACCAATTTATTTATTTTAAAAATAATTGAATTATAATTCTAGTTCAAAACTAGTTCGTTTCGATAAAAATCTATTTTTATCTTTTCAAATATGGAATTTTTCATCCTAATTCTTTCCAAATCACTTCTTATGATTTTACACTAATTATTGATATTTTTAATAATTTTATCAAGGCCCGTACAGTCGATTTCCATAAAAGGCCATCGAACTGCATTTACAGCGACATTTTCCAAATTTGATTTGGACATAATTCCAAATCCAACCGTTAGATTTCAAATCTCTAATATTCTTTAGAAAGCTCTTTTCGATATGAACCCAATGGTTCTGGTTTTAGAATCCGATGGTCGGATCTCCCGTAATGTCCGTTCAAAGTCAATGGTCGAAATTCGCAAACTGCCGCAGCGCGACGCATTCTATTCAGGCCATTATATTATATATATAATATATATTTCGTCGATTTCCATTTAAAACATATTTTATAAATCGTTTCAAAACGATTTCAACTTCATATTCAATTTTCAAATCAAAATTGAATATTCCATATCATCGATATATAAATAATTGTATTTTCAAAACATTAGATTTGGAAATCAATTTCTTTTCTATATTCATTATATAAATGAATAAAATCGATATAAATATCGTTCACATCAAAATGGCGTCAATCTAATCAACACGGCTTCATATATTTAAATATATTCGTGTCCATCCCAAATCGGACATCAAAATCAAATTTTGATCTTTTACTGAATATTATTTTAAAATATTCATTATTTCAAAATATTCGTTATTTTAAAATATTCATTCTTTCTGGACTGGAATCAGACACAGCCAATTACCATATAATGTGATTATATGGATTTCATACAACATGTATACAACAACAATCAAACACAGTCAACCATCATCCAAAGTCCATTCTACACTGTATAAGCATCAAATATAAATATTTGACGCTTACAACAGCCCGTCAATCAATCGATCGACATACAGCTAATTATTGGGACTAGTGCATGTCGTATATCGTCCCAATACCGTGTTGCGTTTCAAACAATCAAACACAGGTTTTATTTGTGCAGTTGGGCGATGTGTAAAATTTATCGTCCCAATCAATATCATTCAAACCAGTGTACATAAACAAATCGTCTAATTTGTAAATGAATATTTATTTTATTCATATACACGTTAAAAATTATAGTTTCGACTATAAAATATTTTATTTCAACACAAGAATATTTATTTATTTCATTCCACATCACACAATCAACTTTCACAAAAGAATCAAACAAACAAGTCATCTATGGTCTGTGGACAACGGGTGTCGTGTGCTGCTAAGCACCGTCTTCATCCTAGTATATATTTTAACTAGAAAACAAAACTAAAGTGAGAATTTCTCACCTTTGGGATCCACTCTGTCATTCTTTGCTCGTCGGTCTATATGGAATTCCTACGTTAAAAATAATAGTTTTAACTCATTAATAATTATTCTTGTATTACTATTTTATATATAGCGTATAAAATCTAAAAATCATATTTTTTTAGCTTTCTAAAAATATTTCCATAACTTAACTATTTTTAGAATAGCACATATAGGCTAAAAATTATATTTTTAGCTCTCTAAAAATATTTCCATTACTCAATTATTCTTAAAATAGTATATATACGATAAAGATTATATTTTTATTCCAAATCATTTCATATAAAAATTATATTTTTCTTTTAAATCCTTTTAAATAAAAACTATAATTTTATTTTAACTCCTTTCATATAAAATTCATAATTTTCTTTTAAATCCTTTCATATAAAATTTAAAAACAAAAGAAAAAGGAAGAGCAAATATTAAAAATAAATAAAAATAAAAGAGAGCTTACAGTATACGGAGAGAAGGGGGTTGTCCACGCCGTCGCAGGTGGATGGGGCGTCGGGTGCTGTCACGCCAGAGGGCGGAAGGGGTTAAGGGTGGCACGGTGTTCTATTTGAGCAAAAAAGGGGGGATTGCGGTTTGGATCTGTGGCGCTTGGGACTGGGATTGGTCAGTGGGGAGGAGAGGCGGAGCAGGGGGACGAGCTGGGGGTCACGCGGCGAGGTGGTGGGGCCAGCGGCGCTCGTCTGAGGTGGTTGAGGGCGTGAAACGAAAGGGAAAGGGGGGCTGCTGAACAACGTCGGGTTTAATTTGATTTGGGGGTTTGACTTTGTGAGGGAGGGAATTAGGTTTATAAATATGTATTTATATTATTTTCCAAAAAGTAACTTCTTAATTCGAACTCCAAACGAGACCCAACGACTGTCGCCCCTAGCGAACTACCCCCATTCCGAACACAATGGGATATGTTTCGTAACCCAACTCTAAAGTTTTGATTAGTTTCCGTTTAATTTAAAATATAAATTTATATATATTCAATTCAAACGCACATTTTAATTTACCGGGGCCACATACTGATTCTAAGAATTCAGAAAAATTATTTCTGACTTCGTATTGACGATACGGTTCTAACAAAACTAATTTCGTCAAATTTGAAGACCGTTTGAAAAATGGCCATTTTCTGGTCGATCCAAATTGACTAAAACTGTCAAAACACGTTTTCCTTCGCCACACACACATATTGATTCAGAAAATTTTGAATTTTGGAATCTAGCAATAACTTGACATCCCGGATCCAAAAAAAATTGTTTCGTCGAAAACGGAGGTCGTTTGCAAAATTTCCATTTTTAAGAGCCAAAATTCCATAGCGACTATTCTGAATTTTCTATTGGGCATAACTTTTTATTCCCGCTATGAAATTTCAATTTTTTGGATTCATTGGAAAGATATTTTCAAATAGATTCTAATATTTTTAGTTTTGCCAAAATCTGGTTTATTTTGAATCCTGTACATTCATTTGAAATTTGAAATCGAATTTTCAAACTACCGCACCATTTTCAATTCCTTTTATAATTAAAAATAAATATTTATATTCTAGCTTCGATTCAAATAAATATATACGTTCTAATTCTATTCGAAATAAATTTATTTAAAATAAATCATTTTAAATATTCAAAATTCATCAAAATTTCCGAAATAATTTTTTTAAATTGGTTCGGATTTTCCGGTTATTACAGATTTAAACTATGTTTACTGGCAAGAAAGAATCGGTGATCATCTTGATATTATTCTGGGTTCATGTCTGAAATCTAAACATCAAGATTACTGCAGTTTGTTTAACAATAGGAAAGGTTTTTGGCAAAATATGAGTTTTTTTATTTTTTTACTTCCTAAAAAGTAGCCTGAAAGGTACAGAAAATATAAGGTAGCTCTGAATACAACTTCTTGCACAACATTTTTGCATAATAAGTGAAGGCCAATTTATCAAGATTTAGTATCCATACCCCTTAACATTCATTTTCTTTTTTAGGTTATTAAACTACCATATCAGTCATATTATTTATTCTCAAATATTTTCCAGTGATAAAAATAAAGCTGGATTCAAATACAATACTTACTAAAAACATATTGATGAATCTAACGAACAACATGTGTCTAACCACGAATTGATATATATTGACTAAATTTGAAAGGTAGATCAAGGAATATTTATAGAATGGATTTGTTTGTAGGAAATAAGATAGGAGTATACATTACTGTCAAAGAAAGGTAAGAATGAAAAATATTGGGATACAGAAAGCAAATAATATGGTATTACAGAATTTGCTTATTTTTGCTTAGTGTTTACTTTTTTATGGGTAAAATAGTTGCATAGAAATAGTGTTCTTGTTTATCTAAAACAACCTTGATATCCAAGAAAGAGTCAGAGTATTATCAAATATGGAACTACAATGGTGGAAATCCAAATATGAACCTACAAATACATTATTGCCCAAAATCCTACGATTTAAATCCCGATTCAGATTGAATCTCTCCTTTATGTTTGGATTTATGATACGATTCAAACTTCATCAAAACCACAATTTGAAAAGAAAAGGAAAAACAATTAGCTTATACCAACATACTTAATATGTGACGGCCCGCCCCGCACCAGCCTGCATTTCCTCCGAAAGTGCGCTGTACACATGCCCGACTAGCACAGGACGGTCGTCAGGAGAAAGGAAAGAAGAGAATGAACTAATCAAGGAACCTGTAGAATGTCTCACGGCGCATGGGATAAAATATAATAATTATAATGTACTTGACATAAAACAGGCGAGACAGTGCATAAGCTGATAACTAAAATCAACATCAATCATCAAAGCAGCGGAAATCCAAATACAGCTTATTACGATTCTTCCAAATTTACTGTCTCTAAACAAAAGAAAGCTAAAGTAGAAGATACACCAACAATGCCCAAGCAGTGATCTTCAACAACACAGGGAGAATATTATGTATATAGTACGTGGAAGCCTCCTGCTCGTCTCCGGATCATCTACCCGTGCATCACCGGCTAACCTGTCTCTAGTCTGCTCGTGTGAGCACCCAGAGTAATAAGAGGAGACATAAAACTCTGGGTCAGACATAAAGCCTGGTATGAGCGATAAGCATCTTAAACAGAACAATAACAGGTATACTAAACCATACCTGAACCTGGACCTGCAACCAAAGAGTTAGTACCACATACCGTACAATACTCCAAGGTGCCATAATAAATAGTGTAAGAATACGGGGGTGGGGTGTGCATGTCACAATGATAGCAAGCAGATCATCCATAGCAACCATCCTCACCTCTCTCACTCAGTGCGTAAAGCATACGATATCTATCACTTTGGAACACTAGACAAACTGAGGTAACGACGAATCCCGACTTTTAGAAACCCTGCTGTGACCAAGCCAAACACTTGGAGTCATGACCAAACATTTCAATGACCCACTTCATTGGTCGTAGCCCTTGGTTCTACCGATGCCATAATGGCCCTGAATCCGCCTTCGTACCTCCTACCATAGTGGTCCAAAGCTATAGACGTCGATAACTCCTTGGCACGCGTCCCGCAGCAAAGCCCAACCATGAAGCGAACTCGTTGATTCCCATCTGAATCTTGAGCTCTAACTTCTCATTTGGACTTCCTTTGCATCTCGGGTTTGGTCGAATTGGAGTTGGTCTTCAAAAGAGTCGTCGCGTAATCGCAGCTCCAATCCGGTTCGGTGCTCCTTTGGTTCGGGTCCTCCACTCGGTTCGGTTCGGGTCACAGTACCCCATCCGGTTCGGTGCTCCTTCGGTTCGGGTTCCCCACTCGGTTCGGTTCGGGTGTCTTGCTCCTGCTGCCGTTTCTTCAGCTACTTCCGAGTCCTTCAGAGTCGCGGTCCGGGTCTCCATTGTTGTCAATGAAGTTCCACGCTGCTGGAGATGCCACCACCTTGGTTCAGTTCGGCTACCCGACCCGATCCCCTTATCCGATCCGATCCCACTCTCTTTAGCTTACTCCGATCCGATCCCACTCTTTAGCTTACTCCGATCCGATCCGATTCTGCTCCATGGCTCCGATCCGATCCTCTGTCCAACCCCAACCCTAAGTAAACGGCCTTCCTTCTCGCCAAGCCTCCTCCAGTGACAAGTTCCCATCCAGTTCGAATTCCCTTGGTCAGTTCACCAATCCGATCCGACCCCTTTCTCCGATCCGAACCGGTTCGGAACCTGCACACTTCTGCAACTTTCCAACGAGCTTTCTACGCCATTCGACGACGTTTTCGACCAATTTAACTATTCTAATCAATCATGAAACATACCATAGAGTCATAGCAACATGTAACATCAATTGCAAACACCATAACAACAATTTGATAGATTTAAAATGGACCAAACATAGCTAGAACTCCTCATTTTCCCCTAATCACTCTTAATCATGTTCAAGCATACAATTAGCAAAACACATCGAAATTAACCCAAATTTCTAACAGAGCCTTAAAACATTATTTTAGAATTTTAAGAATTTTTCCAGAATTTATTTACGTATAAATTCGCTAATCTTCACTAATTACCCTTAATCACCGTAATTAGTGCAAAAACTATGCAAATCACTCACCTTGGCCACAAATGAAACACCAAATCTGAAGTACTCTCTGTTTGGGTCGAATTCCTATGTATAGCAGCAGCTCCAACCTTGCTTTGTTGCTATTTGGTCTTGCTTTGATGTAGTTTAGGCTTAATCTTCACTAAAAATGTGTTTTGGAGTGGTTTTAGAGGATGGAGGCCATTACTAAGGTCTCAAGAAGGTTTGTGGCGGCTCAAAACTGAAATGAAAGTGATAACCTAACCCTAATCAGTCCTCCTATACCTCTAAACCCGAAATTCCCCTTGGGCGTAGCTGCTAATCACCCGGTTAAGCCCAATTAAGCTGTTTTCACCATCAGAAACTTGTTTCAGCCATATCTCCCAAACGGTAAGTCCGTTTGGCTAATGTGACCACTCTACGGAAAGAGAAACCATCATCCGAAGCCAATGGAAGTGGTTTCAGGTCAAAATTCCTTTCTAGTCAAAAGTTATGGCCAAAACAGTGCCAACTAGGGGTAAAATGGTCATTTAAAAATCGAGAAAAATCATGAACATGGGAAATGACCCCAATAGTCGTCTCCCAAAGTTACATGACCATACGACTTCGTATGTGAAAGAAATAAATATCCTACGATCCTATGATGCGTAGAATACGGGTCGTTACACTCTCCCCCCCTTAAGAAATTTCATCCCCGAAATTCCTTAACCCAAAACATACAAGGGATCCCGCATGCCTAACAACCATATACAACATTCAAATATGCAAAACAAGCAAACAAGCCTATCCTAGCATGCGGAAAACTAAATCGAAGTCAAAATCTTACCAGGTAAAGAGTTCTGGGTGCGTCTTCCTAATGTCCTCCTCTGTCTCCCAAGTACAATCACTCTCGTCCTCGCTCCACTGAACCTTGACTAGCTTCACCGCCTTTCTTCGAAGTTGCTTCATGTCGTGCTCGACAATACGGGCCGGCTTACGGTTCCCAACCGCCTCGGGTTCTACTTCGAAGTCCTCTAACTGATCAGGTGAAATAGTCATATTTGAGTCGTGAACGAACTTCCTTAGTTGGGAAACATGAAATACGTTATGAACTCCCGTCATCTTCTCTGGTAAGTCAATTCTATAAGCCAAATTCCCGACTAGTTCAAGAACAGGGAATGGGCCAACAAACCTTGGTGTCAATTTGCCTCTCCTGCCAAATCGTATTACGCTCTTCAACGGAAAAATCTTGACAAACACCAAGTCACCAACGGAGAATTTTAGGTCTCTTCGCCTCTTATCAGCATAACTCTTCTGCCTATCTTGGGCTGCCTTCATTCGTTGCTGAATGATCTTGATCTTATCTGAAGTTTCCCTCACCACATCTGGTCCAAGCATAAACTTCTCGCCAGTCTCTATCCAACATGATGGTGAGTTACACGGCCTTCCGTACAAAGCTTCAAACGGAGCCATACCGATACTGGATTGGTAGCTATTATTATATGCAAACTCTACTAGATGCAAATGGTCATCCCATGATCCTCCAAAATCCAATATACATGCTCTCAAGAGATCTTCCAAAATACGATTCACCCTTTCCGTCTGACCGTCGGTCTGAGGATGATATGAGGTACTGAGACGTAACTCTGACCCTAGAGCCTCTTGTAAGCTCTTCCAAAATCCACTAGTGAACAACGGGTCTCGGTCGCTCACAATGCTTTTAGGTACTCCATGAAATCTCACTACCCACTTCATATACAATTCTGTTAACTTAGCTGCCGTTCTGGTCGATTTGACTGGTATAAACCTTGCACTTTTAGTCAGTCGATCTACAATTACCCAAATGCTGTCATATCCCGATCTAGTCCTTGGTAAACCATCGATGAAATCCATCGAGACTTGCTCCCATTTCCATTCGGGAATTTCTAATGGTTGCAACAACCCACTAGGCTTCTTTTGCTCGGCTTTAACTAGCTGGCAATTCATGCATTTGGATATAAACTTCCCAACGTCTCTTTTCATTCCTTCCCAGTAGTAAGTCTGCTTCATATCTCGATACATCTTGTTACCACCGGGGTGTATAGTTAGCTTTGAGTGATGACATTCTCTAAGCACTTCATCCCTCAATCCATTGACATTGGGTACAACAAGCTTTCCATTCTTCCTAAGCCATCCATCTCGATCAAGCCCATACTTGTTCATCTCCTCATCGATACCCATCTCTAACTTGGAGATGATTTCCAATAGGTTAGGATCGTCCCTTTGACTAGAGTCGATCCGTTCAATCAAAGTGGGTCTGATCGTCAAACTTGCTAACATTTCTGGATCCAATTCGCACTTTGGCCTGAAATCAAACCCCGCGATAAACTCCAGTTGCTTCCATTCAAGGAACATAGCCCCTAAGCTGGCATGTCTTCTACTCAATGCATCAGCCACCGCATTTCCCTTTCCTGGTGTGTATGCGATGTCAAAATCATAGGAAGCTAAGAACTCTAACCATCTCTGCTGACGGAGATTCAGATCTTTCTGAGAGAAGAGATACTTTAACGACTTATGGTCTGTACACAGCTCAAATCTTTCTCCCAAGAGATAGTATCTCCACATCTTTAACGCGAACACGATCTCTGCCAATTCTAAATCATGGGTAGGGTATCTTCTCTCGTGCGGTTTCAATTGCCGACTTGCGTAAGCTACAACCCTACCGCCTTGCATCAATACAGCACCCAGTCCGGTACCACAGGCATCCGTGTATACCGTCATCTCTTCATCCCCCTTAGGAATGACTAACACTGGTGCGCTTGTCAACTTGTCCTTTAGACTCTTAAATGCATTCTCGCACCTTTCATCCCAGACAAAAGCTTGATTCTTCTTGGTCAACTGGGTCAATGGTGCTGCTATCTTGGAGAAACCTTGGATAAACTTACGATAATATCCCGCTAACCCCAAGAAACTTCTTACATCTGTTGCATTCTTGGGCGTAGGCCAATCTTGTACCGTAGCCACCTTCGCTGGGTCCACGGCAATACCATTCTCTGATACAACATGGCCCAAGAACCTCACTTCCCTCTTCCAGAAGTGACACTTAGAAAACTTTGCTTTCAATTGGTGTTTTCTCAACACCTCCATCGCTACTCTTAAATGTTCCTTGTGTTCTTCCTCTGTCCTCGAATAGACCAAAATATCATCAACGAACACAAGGACAAACTTATTCAACTGATCTCTGAATACCCTATTCATAAGATCCACAAAATATGTCGGGGCATTAGTCAGCCCAAATGGCATAACCAACCATTCATAAAATCCAGACGGCGTTCGAAATGCCGTTTTAGCTATACTCTCAGCTTCCACTCTAAGCTGATGAAAACCTGTCGCGAGATCCAACTGAGAAAATATTCTCGCGCCACTCAACTGATCGAACAAATCATCTATCCGCGGTAGAGGATACTTGTTCTTCCTCGTCACTTTATTCAACTCGCGGTAGTCTACACACAAACGAAGGGAACCATCCGCCTTGGTTGCAAACACAACTGGTGCTCCCCATTCAGAAACACTCCTTCTGATAAATCCCTTCTTCAAAAGATCGCTGACTTGCACCTCGAGCTCACGCTGCTCTCTTGGTGCCATACGACGAAGTGGCATCACTATAGGTCTGGCATCCTTTACCAAATCAATACGAAACTCAATCTCTCGGTGTGGTGGAAGTCCGGTCACTTCTTCGAAAACATCCGGATACTGGCCAACCACGGGCAAACTTGACAACTCACTATGCGGAATGTCGAGGGAGTTTAGAAAACTAGCCAATACCCCCTTACTGGGTAGACCACCAAACACTATCCTCCGCCCATCATCCGCTCTAGCTGTCACTAAGAAGCCCTCACAGTCTACCACCACCCCGTATCTTTGGAGCCAATCTACTCCCAAAATAATGCCAAACCCAGTAAAGCCCAAAACAAAGCAATCACAAACAAACATGCATCCATGACTCGATAAGACCACATTGCGACAAATCATGCTAAGGCTAGTCGAACCACCAATCGGGTTCGTCACTACTAAAGGTCTATCGACAATCTCGGGCTCCAATCCCAACCTATCTACCAGGTCACTAGATATGAAAGAACTGGAAGCTCCGGTATCAAACAAAACTCTAACAGGAACATCATAAACAGAAAGCATACCTTGAATGACGACATTCTTTCCCTTCTCCGCCGCAGTTGGGGCATTCGACGAAGAAGGAATAGCATTAAGGGCATATGCTTTCACCATTTGCTTTTCCTTAGGGGGCTGTGGACACTTGTCCTTGTGATGTCCCATTTGGCCACAGTTGAAGCACTTCCTATCCGCTGGCTTGGCCCGACAATTACTAGCATAATGGCCCTTCTTACCACAGCTGAAGCACTCCACATCTTGCTTATTCTTTTTCTTCTGGCCATCCTTAGTTTGATTCTGTTTTCTCTTATTCTGGGAACCACCTTTGCCTCCACCACTAGCTTGTGGCTTTGGCTCATCTGCGGATGCAACCTTAGTCTTCGACTTAGGGTAGAGACTTTCCGATCTTAACGCTTTCCCCACAATCGATTCAAACGTCTCATCGATGTGGTTAATAAGTTTTTCCCCCAAGTACTGATCCAAACCAGTTATGAATTTCTCATTCTTTTTCTCGGCAGTATCAATAAGAGATAACCCATATTTTGACAAAGTGTCAAATTCAGCAATATACTCCGAGACAGCTCTGCCATTCTGCTTGAGCTCCAAGAACTTCTTAAACAACATTGACTTCTGAGCAGCTGGAATGAACTTCTCACTAAAGCGAGCCTTAAACTGCTCCCAAGTAATCTGATCTTCGGGAGTAGCTGCCTTTATAGCATTCCACCAATTCATTGCCCGCCCTTGCAGCTGACGGGACGCTAGCTTTCTCTTCATCGCATCCTCGATACCCAAATCCTCGAAGATACGTTCGCAACTATCCACCCAATCCTGAACATCCGTAGCCGACTCCGTTCCGTGGAACGGATTCCCACCAAGGCTAGTATAATCCTTATTCAGCTTGGCGAAGTCGACTCTTGGCGCCTGCACCATTGGACCACCACCATTTCCACCATTGGGGGCTGCTCTCTGTACATCTCTAAGCATCTCTCTCATGAGGTCGGTAAACATCGTCCTCATGTCAGCAGCATTCCCATTATTGGCTCCCCTACCAGCACCTCTAGTATATCGGCTCATCGTCAATCTGAAAAAGGAAACGATTAACGACTCCATAGTGGTGCTAGTGCAGTACGACTTCATCCTTATACTACTAATAGTATATATATATATAGCTTTTAAAAACCAAAGTAATCACAAATACGCTCTCTCGTATACGTGTATTATCTCTCCCTGATAACTTCCCTAGGTTCTACGCAACCTGGCTCTGATACCAAGTGTGACGGCCCGCCCCGCACCAGCCTGCATTTCCTCCGAAAGTGCGCTGTACACATGCCCGACTAGCACAGGACGGTCGTCAGGAGAAAGGAAAGAAGAGAATGAACTAATCAAGGAACCTGTAGAATGTCTCACAGCGCATGGGATAAAATATAATAATGATAATGTACTTGACATAAAACAGGCGAGACAGTGCATAAGCTGATAACTAAAATCAACATCAATCATCAAAGCAGCGGAAATCCAAATACAGCTTATTACGATTCTTCCAAATTTACTGTCTCTAAACAAAAGAAAGCTAAAGTAGAAGATACACCAACAATGCCCAAGCAGTGATCTTCAACAACACAGGGAGAATATTATGTATATAGTACGTGGAAGCCTCCAGCTCGTCTCCGGATCATCTACCCGTGCATCACCAGCTAACCTGTCTCTAGTCTGCTCGTGTGAGCACCCAGAGTAATAAGAGGAGACATAAAACTCTGGGTCAGACATAAAGCCTGGTATGAGCGATAAGCATCTTAAACAGAACAATAACAGGTATACTAAACCATACCTGAACCTGGACCTGCAACCAAAGAGTTAGTACCACATACCGTACAATACTCCAAGGTGCCATAATAAATAGTGTAAGAATACGGGGGTGGGGTGTGCATGTCACAATGATAGCAAGCAGATCATCCATAGCAACCATCCTCACCTCTCTCACTCAGTGCGTAAAGCATACGATATCTACCACTTTGGAACACTAGACAAACTGAGGTAACGACGAATCCCGACTTGTAGAAACCCTGCTGTGACCAAGCCAAACACTTGGAGTCATGACCAAACATTTCAATGACCCACTTCATTGGTCGTAGCCCTTGGTTCTACCGATGCCATAATGGCCCTGAATCCGCCTTCGTACCTCCTACCATAGTGGTCCAAAGCTATAGACGTCGATAACTCCTTGGCACGCGTCCCACAGCAAAGCCCAACCATGAAGCGAACTCGTTGATTCCCATCTGAATCTTGAGCTCTAACTTCTCATTTGGACTTCCTTTGCATCTCGGGTTTGGTCGAATTGGAGTTGGTCTTCAAAAGAGTCATCGCGTAATCGCAGCTCCAATCCGGTTCGGTGCTCCTTTGGTTCGGGTCCTCCACTCGGTTCGGTTCGGGTCACAGTACCCCATCCGGTTCGGTGCTCCTTCGGTTCGGGTTCCCCACTCGGTTTGGTTCGGGTGTCTTGCTCCTGCTGCCGTTTCTTCAGCTACTTCCGAGTCCTTCAGAGTCGCGGTCCGGGTCTCCATTGTTGTCCATGAAGTTCCACGCTGCTGGAGATGCCACCACCTTGGTTCAGTTCGGCTACCCGACCCGATCCCCTTATCCGATCCGATCCCACTCTCTTTAGCTTACTCCGATCCGATCCCACTCTTTAGCTTACTCCGATCCGATCCGATTCTGCTCCATGGCTCCGATCCGATCCTCTGTCCAACCCTAACCCTAAGTAAACGGCCTTCCTTATCGCCAAGCCTCCTCCAGTGACAAGTTCCAATCCAGTTCGAATTCCCTTGGTCAGTTCACCAATCCGATCCGACCCCTTTCTCCGATCCGAACCGGTTCGGAACCTGCACACTTCTGCAACTTTCCAGCGAGCTTTCTACGCCATTCGACGACGTTTTCGACCAATTTAACTATTCTAATCAATCATGAAACATACCATAGAGTCATAGCAACATGTAACATCAATTGCAAACACCATAACAACAATTTGATAGATTTAAAATGGACCAAACATAGCTAGAACTCCTCATTTTCCCCTAATCACTCTTAATCATGTTCAAGCATACAATTAGCAAAACACATCGAAATTAACCCAAATTTCTAACAGAGCCTTAAAACATTAGTTTAGAATTTTAAGAATTTTTCCAGAATTTATTTACGTATAAATTCGCTAATCTTCACTAATTACCCTTAATCACCGTAATTAGTGCAAAAACTATGCAAATCACTCACCTTGGCCACAAATGAAACACCAAATCTGAAGTACTCTCTGTTTGGGTCGAATTCCTATGTATAGCAGCAGCTCCAACCTTGCTTTGTTGCTATTTGGTCTTGCTTTGATGTAGTTTAGGCTTAATCTTCACTAAAAATGTGTTTTGGAGTGGTTTTAGAGGATGGAGGCCATTACTAAGGTCTCAAGAAGGTTTGTGGCGGCTCAAAACTGAAATGAAAGTGATAACCTAACCCTAATCAGTCCTCCTATACCTTTAAACCCGAAATTCCCCTTGGGCGTAGCTGCTAATCACCCGGTTAAGCCCAATTAAGCTGTTTTCACCATCAGAAACTTGTTTCAGCCATATCTCCCAAACGGTAAGTCCGTTTGGCTAATGTGACCACTCTACGGAAAGAGAAACCATCATCCGAAGCCAATGGAAGTGGTTTCAGGTCAAAATTCCTTTCCAGTCAAAAGTTATGGCCAAAACAGTGCCAACTAGGGGTAAAATGGTCATTTAAAAATCGAGAAAAATCATGAACATGGGAAATGACCCCAATAGTCGTCTCCCAAAGTTACATGACCATACGACTTCGTATGTGAAAGAAATAAATATCCTACGATCCTATGATGCGTAGAATACGGGTCCTTACATAATATACTTAATTGGATTAACAATTCCAATTATATATTTCCAAAAAAAATTACCGCAATTTAAAAAAAGAAAAAGAAAATTTATTTAACTTACACCAGCATGTGCAAGGAAAGCATAAATCCTAATATGTACTTTCCTTGCAAAATACATAGCATGCCATTGTTTATAGGAGTTAAATAGCTCACCACTATGCGTCGAAAAATGAAATTAGATGGCTTTCTTGTTCATACATGTAGTTTAGACATAATGCAGTCAGGCTATAAAAAAATCATTACCGATAGATAGTAAAATGTAGTATTGTATTATTCCCGGAAGATATAATAGATATGAAGTCAGGTTGGCTCAGTCTAATATAGGAAAACAACTAATCAACAGTAACATAAATTGTAATATATAAGCAAAGTTACTCCTTAAGGGAAAATCTGTCGGTTTCTTCGCAGGCAGAAGCTACGCAAAAACGGTACAATACACTTATCAGCACACTTTACCAAAGTGGAATTGCATCAACAAATCAAAATTACAATTGATTTACAAAACTTGGATGACAATAATCGATCTGGAAAAGTAACACGAACATCAATTAAGAGGAAATCCAGATCGAACCTGATATTATTAGAGAGTCGATTACTGAACCAATTTGCAAAACCGTCGATTTCTGATAGAGCCATCGCTCGATTTCTGATAGATCTGGAAAAGTAATTCGCACATCTTGTGTTAAGCCATCGCTCGATTTAGCCTTGATGTCGCACCCAGATAAGCTGCTAACGTCGCTGGAGACGTTAATAGAGCAGTCGGTATCATTGGAGGCATCAAGCTTTGATGTGTGGAGAAAAGAGAAACACTAATTTGGGACGCCTTCGATTATTTTAGGGTTTTGATGTTTAGGATAGGAGAGTGAGAGAAGCAGTCACGAAATATACAATTGAAGCGGACCCGAAATTATCTGAGAAACCGCCATTCTAATTTCCGTAGCTTGCTTACATTACTTGACACGAGAATTGAATTTGATAAGCTTTGGAGTTTTAACCGGAAAAGGAAACCTAAATTTTTATACTTTTGAATTTTTCCAAAAGACAAACATAATCCGCGTTTTGTACATTCTGATTTTCTTCTTAATCACTATAAATTAAGTTTATAATAAAATGTTTTTTTACTAGTCATCATTATATATATATATATATATATATTTAAAATCAATTACTAAATACATAATCGTTAATTATCAAATATTAGTCTTGATTATCATATAATTATTTAATAACTAATTATATAACAGTAAACTTTAATTATTAAATATTAAATATTACTTTCTAATTATAAAATAGTAGTATTAATTATTATAAGTCTTAATTATGAACTTTTTAAAATTATGTGATAGTATTTTTAATTAATAGTTATTAGAACTTAGTTATAAATATTAAATATTACTTTTTGATTATTAAACATTACTTATTATGTATATATTCTTAAATATTAATTATTAAATATTAAAAGTAAATAAAATTTAGTTGTTAATAATTATAAATATTTAATTACTATTAATTATTTAAATTCAATTATAGAACATTTATTTTGTATATTTATTAATTATTAACCATAAATTATTGAATATACTATTAAATATGGCAATCGCAAGTGGTAGAGGAATAATTATTGCAAAAATGTCCTTCGCAACTGGCATTACCAGTTGAAAAAGATACTTATTGTAGGACGTAAATTATTATTTACTATTACTTATAAATCATTAATTAGAACAAATTAGTTATTAATTATTGAACATGTTAATGCTTATTAAAAAATAACACTAAAGTATATCTGAGAAAGATAATATAAATATCTCTTGCAAATCTGTCGGAATTCTGCTGCAAAATAGCTTCGATAAATATTCGTCAGTATTCTGCCTGGATTTGCAGCGGAAAATAGTGGCGGAAATTTTCCATCGGTAATTTAACGCAATTTGCAGCGGCTCAGTGAGGGATTGCAGAAGACGACGATAATAAATATAAAAAATAAAGTTGAAAAAACAAAAAACTGTCCCTTGCAGATCACACGGAAATCCATCGCAAATTAGCAATGAAAATTTCCGCTTCTAAATATACGACGCTAAATCAGTGTTTTCTTGTAGTAGCGCCATTGGTTTTGTTATGATTTTCAGGTTCGAATACATATTTGGTTTGCGAAAAATGGATTTGAAATGAAGAGATTATGGAGAATCGAAGTTTAAATTCAAATTAGAAATTAAAACGGAAAGAACACACATATGTATATAATAAATCTCATTGGATGACCCAAAATCTACCTAGATCGACCCATGGGTCGACCCATATTTGTGTTGTTCGACCCATGTGTCGACCCACTTGGTGGGTTGGTCAACCCAATACGTGCTTGGAAGGTATACTTGCTAGGAACGAAACAGAATGAATGAACATATTTTTATCCAACTTTTAGCTTATGATTTGTTCGACCATGATTGGCTGACATGGCGATTTCAGGTTGACCCAAAGATATGGTCGGTTCATATTTAAAACCTAAATCTAACGGTTGAGGGTCTTTTGCTCTACCTATGAATAAAGCTCCAACCCCTCCCCATTTCTTCATAATGCATCTCTTCTTTGCCTAAGATAGTCTTCTTTTGGAGACAAGCCACCCTGGTTTCAAATTTTTAGCTAGTCTTTATTTCGGAGATAGGCTACCCTAATCTAAATTTTAAGGGTTAAGATTAAATAAAAATATTTACTATTTTATTTGCTTTTAGTGGTTCTAATGGGGCCACAAGGGAAAGCTTTTTTGGTGAGTTTTATGATTATTTATTTTTCTGGTTTAGTTTGGGTAATTAGAAATAATAGTAGCTGTAGTTGAGGCTTTGTTTACAGTTCTTTTACTTACAGTTCTTTTATAGTTTTTGTTCATTCATATTTTCCGTGATTTCTTTCTGTAAGTAGTTTCTATAATTTTTCTGTCTCTTTTTATATTCTTTGTTCAATTAATATTCAAAGGACTATAAGTAATATTCTCTGTCTTCTTTTCCCCCTTCTTCATCGGTTCTTTACTGTTTATTGTGATTATGCCTAAATATGCCTAAAAGGCATATGTATTATGACTGACTGAGGCACAAATTTGTATGCCTAATTGACTACGACTGATTATCATCCTTTATTCAACGTACATTTGGGAGATCTGATTAATTACGGATAATTGAATAATTTGGAGCTAACTGGACCATGTTGCAAAACTATAATAAAAAGGGAACATTTGACTGATAATAGGCAAACTTGATTAAGTTTGAAATATGGTAATGGTACATGTAGTGAAAGAAGATTGAACTGTAACATATATTTGCATAAATATGATAAATTAAGGAATCATAATAAACAAATGTGGGTTATTTAAAATTATGAATGTGATAGGAAATTTTTAGAAGAATAATTAGGCTTAATATGAAAATACTGACTTTAAAAGGTAAGTTATGGGCCTAATAAAAGTCTACGGTGGCCTTGTATTAGGAAATTCTATAGTGGTTGTGGCCTTATGATAGGTAACTCTATTGTGGTCTTATGACTAGGCAATTCCATGGTGGCCTTGTGATTAGACAATTCTATAACTATTGTTTCTAGCGTAAATGAACAAACAGTTAGGCTTAATAAATATTAAACTTTAAAAATACATTAATTTATAAGCCTAGATTCTATGGTTTCTATTGGGGCCAAAATCAAGGGGATTTGGGTCAAGCAATTGATTGTTGGGGATCCATACCATATAGCTTACCCTTTTTATTGCATGTGGTCTCATAATGGTGGCAAGGGCACACAACATGCGATGGGAGGTAGAAATATGGTCCAAATTAAGGTGGGTATGTGTAGGTTCCGGCTGTTTAATGTGCATGTATCGACCCGACTAGGGAAAATAAAACACTTTGACACCTGTGATTAATGCTATGTTTTTTTACTGATGGGTCGGGCTTGATAAGCCCAAGGTCCATAGTAGGCATATGTTATCACTTTATGGTTTAATGACCGGCGATTAGTGGGTAGTATTAGGAAGATTTTTCCTAATTATACCATGTATAGAATTTGTAAAAGTGCAAACAATCAAAAGTTGAATGAGAATAGTCATCATATACGTTCACTTTATGTGTACATAGACACTTATTCTATCTGACATTAGAACTATTGTTTATTTGTTTCCCTTTTGCTTAGCAACCGTGCTAGTAATCATGATAGTTCACGAGACTTTATGTCTGACCCATTTTCCTTCTTTCCATTTTCTTTTCCTTAGGCTCGCAGGGTGGATTGCATAGATCGGATTGTTCAGCAGTTCCTTTCTTGGAGGATTTTCTTTATAGCAGATGCATTGTTCTTTGTTACTTCATCTCTTTAACACCATTCAGTTTCATCTATGACTACTATTTGAAGGATATTATTTATGTACTTTGATATTCTATGACTAAGATTTTCTTTCATGGGACATGGTATTTTAGTTTTGAAATAAAATGTAATGTTGCTATTGTAAATTGTTTTCTTCTTCTTCCCCTATGTTTTAACGATTTCTGTCTTGTGAATCTTAGTATCTGTGATGTTCTAATATGCCTTTATACCTATAACGCTTCATATTCTTTAGCGGGATCCTACTTCAAGTAATGTTAATGGGTGCGGGGGTGTTTCATTAGGTATAAGAGCCTAAGGTTACAAGATCACTAAAATTTTGTTTTAAACAAAAACTGTTTGGAAGAAAACATATTTTCAAAACATAAATTACTTCAAAAAAATATCCCATCAAGTTAGTTACAACCCTCCTTTGACTCTCTCGAATTCTAAAATATCTATCGTTTCTCTCTTGCGTAGCATATTAGGCGCCCCTAATACTCCTAAGGGCATCTCTATTCCTGTTTGGTATCGTAGATACTTAGAAGCTACAGCCTCAGCCAAAGGGCTGGAACATGCATAGGCTTCAGCCCTTGTTATGGTGGTTTCTCCTAATCCAATGGCATTTCTTGACTTTTGTAAGTTTTGCGGATTTCTCTAAATTGGACGACTATATTTTTATGGGAACCGAGACTTTTGTGGAGGCCCGCACTTGGCTTAGAGACACGGATCGGATCTTTGAGCTATTAGATCTTGATGATCGATATAGAGTTCGGCTGGAAGCCTCGTAGCTTGAGGGAGAGGCATATTAAGATGAATTCTGAGTCAGATTCGAGAGGAAATTTACATCTTAAGCAAAAGAGGGTATGCAGTTAGAGTGATTCCTCAATCTGAAGCAAGGAGATCTTTCTATTAAGGAGTACACCAATCGGTTTAATGAGTTATCGCGATTTGGGATGGATTTGGTTAATACAGCTAATAAGAATGCTGTTAGACTTGTAAGAGGACTGAATCAACCTTTCCAAGGATTGGTTATGATTCATATTCCAATCGGAGCTTCTTTTGAAACTCTGGTAGAGATGACTTCGATGCACGAGGATGAAAGAAGAGGTCAAGGATTCTAAGGGAGAAGTCCCAAAGGTTGCTAATTCAAAAAATAAATGGAGGGAAAACAAGAAAGGCAAGAAGCAAGTTGGTAGTTCTCAGAAAAGGAAGACAAAGACAGAGGTTAAGTGTCATAATTGTGGGATGGTAGGACATTTCATCAAGTATTATAAAATGACGATGATGAAAGGAAAGTTTTTCAATTGTGGGCAACCTCGTAATATTAGTAGGGCATGTCCACAAAAGCCTGGACCGGGTACTAGTACTTTGGCTGCTCAGTTTCATGTGTCGGAGGCGGCTCCGACTAGCACTGGTTCGTATAGAGGTATGAAAGTAGTCTTAGAAGGACACTCTCTATTTATGACTTTCCTACATGTACTCACTTTGATTCGGGCGGTTCTCATGCATTTATTTGGCTTTATTGATTGTTTGCACTAGATACCTCACTTTTTACCCATAGTAGTTTCAAACCCTATAGGTGGTTTGGTGCACTTATTTATGGTTTGTAGGGTTTTGAAAATTTCTATTTTAGGCATTGAGTTTGATTGTGATGCCTATGTATTGTGATTTTTTGGGTGTAGTATGTTCTTAGGGATGGATAGGTTAGCCCTATACGGGACTATCATTGACTACAAGAGGAGGGTAGTTAGATAAATGATTTGCAGTGGTAGGACCCTCAAGATTTCTTATGAACCGTGAGGCTCAATCATGTTGAGTCTCTTATATTCCTTAGATTCTTTTGTTGGCGTCACTGATTCAGTACCTAATGTGTGTGAGTATTCGAACATGTTCAAGGAGTACCCCTAAGCGAACGCTTGACTTCTGGTCCATCTGTGTGGGAATGCAAGGCCTATTGCATTACATATTTTTCATATGACTCTAAGGGAATGAAGAGAGCTTAGTAAGCAAGTGGGTGAGGTTCTAGAGAAAGGATTTATCAAGCGTAGTGTCTTTGAGTGGGAAGCGCTGATTGTCTTTGCTGCCAAAACGGATGTGTGAATTACAAAGAATTAAATAAGCTCAGGAAGATGAATTGCTACCAACTTTCTCAGGTTGCCTATCTGTTTGATCAGTTGGTGGGTTTGTCTGTATTTTCTTAGTAAGATTTAGCCATTGGTTTTCATTAGTTGCATGTGGAAGATGACAGTATTGATAAGACAACATTCCAGACACTTGAGTGATTGGTTATGCCATTTGGACTAAACAACATGCCACCTTATTTCATGAACTTGATGAGTAGGGTATTCAGGGTTGTCCTGACTAAGTTTGTGGTTGTCTTTGTGGTCAATATTTTTGTATTCTCGAGGAGCGAAGATGAGCATGCCTAGCATTTGGGAGAGGTTCTCCGTACTCTCCGCGCTCATCATCTGAAAGAAAAGTTTTCCAAGTTCTTTATTTGGCATAGGAAGTGTGTTTCTTAGGGCACATGATCTCTGAGAGTGGATTAGTTGTAGATCCCACTAAGGTGGTGGAGGTGCAGGATTGGAAGACTCCCAAGAACACGACATAGGTGAGGAGTTTTCTTGGTATATCGGGCTACTATAGAAATTTCGTTAAGGACTTCGCACAAATTTCAGCGCCACTCACCCGTTTTACAAAGAAAAACTTGGTATTTTTCATGGGATATCGATTGCGGCTTTTCTTTCCTGAGTTTGAAGAAGGCACTCCCTAGTGCATCGGTATTGGTACTTCCTGGTGGCTCAAAGACATTTACTGATTATACCGATGCATATGGGACTGGCTATGCACATTGTTGATGTAGGAGGGTAGGGTTACGTGCTACGATAGCAGGCAGTTGGGGATTCACGAGAGAAATTACCTTACCTATGACTTAGAGTTAGTTGCGATAGATTTTATGCTTAATTCTTGGAGGCATTATCTGCTAGGTGAGAGGTTTGAGCTTTTCACAGACTTATATCTCTAAGTATTTGTTCTCGTAGAGGGACCTCAATCTGAGGCAGTAGCGTTGGATGGAATTTTTAGAATCCTTCGACTTTGAGATTGCTTATGCCCCAGGCAAGGGGAATGTAGCAACGATGCTTTGAGTAGGCAAAGGGAATTGCTGTGTCCTTTGTTCGTAGAGTAGCAGAACCTAGAGTTCATATCTACATTCGATTTTAGACCATTTACGGACTATACTCCAGGATTGTTGGCATCTTTAGAGGTGCATCCCACCTTATTATAGGGAATTGGGTCGAGGAACCGTTAGGATCCCGAGCTAGTAGATATCTTGGTCTGACTTGGTAGGGGGAGACTTCTAGACATCTCCTTAGATATACTTTGGATTGTAGATGATGGTTACGAGGTGACAGCAGACTTTGTGATCTCTGCATGGGTGATCTGACGAGTGTTATTTGAGGCACTTCACTCTCGGATGACTATCCATCCGGGCGGTGATGATAAGATGTACTATGATTGAGGTGAGTCTTCTTTTGGGTTGGTATAAAAAAAGACATGGTTGAATTTGTGGTAAGATGTATGACATGCAAGAGGGTAAAGGTAGAGCAAAAGAAGCCTGGTGGATTGCTCTAGCCTTTGGATGTGCCGCTTTGGAAATGCGATAGTGTGTCCATGGATTTCATTGATGGATTGCCTTGATCGAGGAAAGGCAATACTTGTATTTGGGTTATTGTAGACCAACTAACGAAGAGCGCTAATTCCATCCCAGTTAATAGTAAGAGAACGACTTCGTGGTCAGCTTTTACCTATGTCCGAGAGATAGTACGACTCCATGGTGTTCCCACGAGTATTGTGAGTGACAAAGACCCAATTTTCTCGAGTGAGTTTTGGAGGAGTCCACAGGAGGCTGTAGGGACACAACTCAGATAGAGCACAACATATCACCCACAGACCGATGGGAAGACTAAGAGGGTGAACCAGATTCTAGAGATTTCAGCGTGGCTATGTATCTTGAATTTTGAAGGGACATGGAAGGAGTACCTTCTCCTAGTGAAGTTTATATATAACAATATTTTTTAGACTAGGATAGGCACGGAACCCTTCGAGGCTCTATATGGATGACCCTGCAGATCTCCCTCTTATTGGCAGGAGTTGATGGACATACTACTTCTTGGACCGGATATGACTAGAAAGACCTCCTATTTAATTAGGAGGAGGATAAAATCGGAACATGATCATCAAAAATCTTATGTAGATGGAAGGAGGATCAACCTTGAGTTTGTTATCAGAGACTTGGTTTTCATCTTGGTATCACCGTTTAGGAATATTGTGAGATTTGGCTCCGTAGGCAAGTTGGAATAGAGGTTCGTTGGGTCATTTCCAGTTATAGAGAGAAACTAAAGAAGATGGCATATAGAGTTCAACTACCTGAGAGGCTTTCTGGTATTCACAATGTATTTCATGTTTCACCCTTGCGAAAGTGCCTATATGACTCAGTAGTAGTCACAGCGCCTATTATGTTAGAGGATGTGGAGATTGAGCTGGAGGCATCTATTTGATGATACAAAGTAACTAAGGAACAAGGAAGTGTGACTTGTAAAGATCCGGTGGGGGATTGATGAAAGCTTGGATACTTGGGAACCAAAGGAGAAGATGTGCAATTCTTATCCTTTTCTTTTTGTGGGTACACTTTGATCTTCCTTTTTCCATTGTTAGTCTTGAATAAGTTTTATCCTTTGTATCTTAGGATTTAATCCATGGATTGTAGGATATGTTTGAAAATATTTGCTAGAACATGTCATGTTTGATGTTTGCAAGTGGATGCATGTGTTTACAAGTGGTTGTAGTGGATGCATACATGTACACACTAGGCACAAATGATCTAATAGGACACTTGCATATGCCTATAGATATGTTTGCATTTTATATTATTTTATAGATGATAAATGGGTGTTATTGTATGAGTGATACATGTGAATGATGGGTGAAGCATACATATAGAACTATTTGTTATCATTAGAACTTTTTGCAAATATTTGGATACGCGACACCACCATAATTGCATACAGAGGAGGTTAACTGAATCAATAGACCTCCTAATCTTTTGCATTAGTCAGAAACATATACACTGAACTATTGCTTAAGTCCATGAAAAGCATTAGAAAAATTAAAGGCAATGGTTGTTAATGGATGATGTTTGAGTAGATGGTTGTAGATATTTGAATGAAAATAACATATTTAATCCTACCCTTGGGGATTTCAGAGGCGAAATTCTTTAAGGTGCGGAGAATGTAACAACTCAAATTTTAACGAACAACAATTAATTGATGAATTAATTAATTAATTAAAGAATAAGTTGAAAAATTATAAGAATTTGGGAATGGGGATTGTACCATTGGTTCTGTTACGACTTTCTGGTTCAGATACATGTTTGGTTTGCGAAAACGGGACTTAAAAGAAAGAAGTTATGGCGATCCGAAGTTTAAAATTCAAATTAGAAATTAAAATGGAATATAAATATAATAAATCTCATGGGCCGACCTATCATCCACACAGATCGACCCATGGGTCAATCCAATACATTCCTGGAACGTATACTTGCCAGGCACAAAACAAAATGAATGAACGAATTTTTATCTGACTTTTTACTCCTGATATGTGCGACCTAGATTGGCTGACGTGGCGATTCCGGATTGACCCAAGGAAATGGCCAATTTAGATTTAAAACCTAAATCTAATGCTGAGGGTCTTCTGCTTCGTCTATGAATAAAACTCCAACTCCTCCCCATTTCTTCATAACACATCTCTTCCCCATCTAGGCTAGTCTTGTTTTGGAGACAGACCTCCCTAATTTTAAATTTTTGGTTGTATACTTTTTGGAGACAGAACGCCTTCATCTAAATTCAAGGGTTGAGATTATATTAAAAATATTTTCTATTTTATTTTCTTCTATAGATTCTGTTGGGGACACAAGAAAAAGCATTTCTGTTGAGTTTTACGATTATTTAGATTTAGTTTGTGTAACTAGAAATAATAGTAGATGTAGTTGAGGTTTTATTTACAGTTCTTTTACTTACAGTTTATATATTGTTTCTGTTCATTCCTAATTTTTCTATAATTTCTTTATGTAATTTTTCTATCTTCGTTTAATTTTTCTGTAATTTTTCTTACAATCTTCGTTTAATTAATATTTAAATGATTGTAAGTAATATTCTCAATCTTCTTTTCACCTTTCTTCATTGGATTTTTAAAGTTTATTGTGGTTATGCCCAAATATATCTAAAAGGCATATGTATTACAACTGATTTAGGCATGGATTTGTATGCCTAATTGACTAAGACTAATTATTATCCTTTATTATGCGCCTATGCAGTTAAAGCCCCATAAAATCCCCGCTATAGCCTATATCACTCTTTGGCCGCTACACTATTTCAATTTAGCGCTAATGAACAGTAATTCTGCTTTAAGCCCTGCTATTTTCCATTGCCCCTGCTAAATCAACGCCATTTAACACCCGCTTTATCAATATTAATGTATAGAGGATGAGTCGACACAATCTCTTCTAAAATACATCGAAAAATTTAGTGTAAGAGGTTAATCTTAAGGCATAAGTGTCTTATATAAGATAGAAATCTAAAATTATCATCGAACATGGTATGCATAACCATTTTATTCTTTTCTTTTGTTAAATAATACTAATTAATATAGGTTCTTCTAAACAAGTGATGAAAGAATGATAATTACTTAATTTTAATTATATTGTTTTACATGTAGATAACATTTTTTGTACATCCGCTATTCCCTGCAATTTCCCCACTCACCTCCGCCGCTATAGAACCGCTAAGCGTTTTAACTGCACAGTTCCGCACATGTTTGGGAAATATGATTAAATAGGGATACTTGAATAATTTGGAGAGTATTAGATACACGTTGTAAAACTGTATTAAAAAGGGAAAATTGAACTGATAATAGACAAACTTGATTAAGTTTGTAAAATGACTACAGTATATGGAACAACCCGAATTCCGACAGACCATTTTTAAAAAAAATTCTAATCTATCGAAACTCGTGTTGGTTTGTCTGTATCCTGCAGAAAAGACAGAGATGTAAAATATATCAGAGCTCAGAAAATATCTCAAAGCAGAATGGATAAAATATAATATAATCAAAATATAGCATTATCCAGATAATAATACTGCCTAACCAGTATCCAAAGCTATCATATCTCTGCCACAATCTAACCTGCGAGTATGTTATGAGGAAGGGGTCAGAACACAAGTTCTGATGACTGGGTTTAAACTACACATTTTGGGCAACTCTACATATACCGTTCAGTTACATTTTCTTATTTATTAGGTTACTTGGGTTAACAACGCTCAAGGCTTGCACACACGTCGTACCCATCTACTCTCTAGTAGATTAACCTAATACAGTATATATGTAACTACCCCCAAATTAAGGTACACCCTATGGTACCCCACTCGCACGGTCTCCGCCGTAACGCTATAGAAATATACGTAGTCCCTCATCCTACGTTGGAACGATGTATGAATCTCTGTATAACAATGCTACATTCTTCATAGAACCGCCATCGCCATGCTATGTTAGCGTACGGACTGCCACCTTAGATCGGATCACATCCCATTACAGAGTAATGCCCTAGAGTCTACAATACACCACCCAGAGAAGACATGCATGTATCTAGACTTTCTCATGTACGTTTGATCAATCATACTCGATGTTGTAACCTTTACGATACACCATCCGGAAACGGTACACATGTACCTGCACATATTATCTACTGTGCACCAAGTTCCGTAACATGGCATTATCAGAACACGAAACTCGGTTGGGAGCTTTTCAGATATCTGTATACACAGATGTTATAGTCTGCATTTTCAGTGGTTATGGTCCCACCCGACCCCTCCCTCAGCTAGTGAAAGACAAACAGAATTGAGAGCCAGCGACATGGCACAAAAACAAAACAACAAACAACATCCAAATTGCTCTGTCCCGCAACCAAAGCCTTGATAGCGAATGGTTGATGATATATAGGTTTAGCTCTCAGTCTTTCCGCATCACGCATCATGCTGACTGTCGATGGTTGGTACCCGATGACGGCTGTCCAACAGATGGTTAGACTTGCCAAAGGCAACCCGATAAAAATGGTTGTAACCTGCCTATGCAGTTAAAGCCCCGCTAAAGCCCCACAGAATCCTCTCTATAGCCCATAACGATCTCCGGCCGCTACGCTGTTTCAATTTAGCACCGATGAACAACAATTCCGCTTCTATCCCCCTTATTTTCTGCTGCACCCACTAAATAAATGCTATTTTGTAAGCACTTTAGCAATATTAACATACAAAGTATTACTTGATCGGTTCCCTTTTAAAATAAATCAATAAAGTTAATGTAAATAGATAATTTTAAGTCATAAGTGTCTTATGTAAGATAGAAATATGTATTAATCCTCGAACTAGTGTGCATAACCATGATATTCGTTGATTTTGCTATATAATATTAATTAATATTCGTTTACTCTACACGAATGATGCGAGAATAATAACTAATTAAACTTAATTTTATATTTTTGTACATCTAATTAACATTTTTGCACTCCGCTATATCCCTGCAATTTCCCCGCTTTATCCCCGCTACAACTTTTTACACTTCTACCGCTATAAAACCGCTAAGCGCTTTAACTGCACAGTATAAAGCCTCCTAGTCACAAGGCAACAGGATCGTCGAATCACCTATGCCACCCTACAACCTTCTGACTGTCCCATATCGTAGCAGCCAAGGTATACTCACTAGGTAGTAACGCGCAGACCTAACCTCTGCGAGCACAGCTTGAACGCTGCCACCGCATAGGGGACTACCAGGAGTACCCTCCAGATTCCCGGAAGCTGCATGATTCCCTTTCCAGTCCATCGGAGCCAATGCAATATCAGCAGAACAACAAGCAGAATAATCGGATGGACGTGCGCTTCCCTCATTCCTCATGACACCACGATGATCTACCCTGCTGGGTTATTCACCTTCAAACGTACAGACCGGTCCAAGCGCCTTGGGTTAATGTGTTATTAGACCCTATGTCTAATCATTTAATTACATGCTTGCTCTACCTTTTCATATTTCCATTTAACATGGTTATTTCAAGTCATATTGACTTCTTATTCAAGTTACCAAGTTCCTCTTGCTTATTAATTTCAGTTATATAACTTAACCTATTTAAGTTCATTAATAAGCCTTTAACATGTTATTCTTATCAACAGATTTCAGATGCTCAAGTTTGCAGGTAACATGTTCTTTTATCAGCAGGATTTTGATTCTCAAGTTTACAGATTACTTAATTTGTAATTAAGTACAACTTATTGCATTTCATAAGTTTCCCCCTTTTCTCTACTTACTACAAACAACAGGTTTCAGGTTCCTTAATTTACTGATTACTAAATTTATAATTAAGTACAACTTATTTCATTACATAAGTTATCACATTACCTCTATCGTTTATTATAACCTAAGTTATAATTTCCACTTGTCCCTAGGACAAGCCTACCCATTATCTTTCTTTTTCCCCTTCAGGTTTATTCATAATAGGTTATTATCATTCCCCGTTCATTCCATTTCTTTTACTGTTGTGACTTTCATTCTTTTCCATTAATTACCATTAGTGCCACTTATTTCTATCCTGTTATATACATATATTTATATATATGTTTATGCAACAGACCTCTCACATTAAGCCTACCACTTGTGGATGCTGAATTTGCCGGGCGGTTCCTGGCAAACTTCTACCATAAGTTGACTTAACCTCGTGTATTAGCACCGCTATATGCACGTTTATGCACTAGACCCTTCACATTAAATTAACCATTTGTGGATGTTGGATTTGCCGGGCGGGTCCGGGCACACTTCCACCACAAGTTGAATTTAACCTCGTGTCCAAATGCGTTTACAATTTTCTATTTACTGTAAGTTTAGGCATATTCATTCTATCAAATTTTACTGTAATCTATTTTTACATGTCATACTCAACATCATATTAATTCCATTTCCTGATTATCATGTCGCATGTTCTTCCTAACATGTAATTAACTCCATTTTAAAAGAATAACATGTAATCATCCAATCATGTAATTATTCCAATCTAACAAATTAACAGGTAATTATCCCAATTCTTACAGTTAAGGGTTCAAGTACATGATATGCCATAGATTAGCATGTAATTAGAACATGTATGTATACAATAGTAATTGTTTCCACATATTTTAACAGTTTTATATATTTCAGCACTTTTACATGCATATTAACGGGGAATATCAAACGATAAATATACCATTATCAAAAAGGTTTAACTTAAATCCACTCACCTTTTGGCTTTCCAATTCATGATATGGTCCATACCTAGCATTCCATGGCTCCCGTAACTAAATCTAGAACCTAAATAACCATGGATCCACAATTCTCAACTAAAAGAAAAAGAGAAGAAAGAGGAGAAATTTAAATTAACCTGATCCAAGAATTACCTTTCTTCGAATAGAATTCTGAACACCCTCTTTGTAAATATACATTCTTTCCCTCCAGATCTTGAATCAAAATTTCCTTAGACTAATTATTCTATTTTCTGAAGAGATTCGAGGAGGAAGAAGAATGGCAGAGTCTAGACATCCTCTTAGAAAATATGAGATTTTGGTTAGGCTGTGCTAGCCTATTTATAGGTGCTCAAGATCTTATCGTACACACAGTGCTGAGTCAGCAACGAATTTGGTTAGAAAAATAGACCACATCTATGAATCTACCCAGATCTGGGGTGGGTCAAACCCCCTATGGGCTTGTCGACGCTTGGGTCGACCCCCCGGGTCCCGCGGGCAATTTTTGGGCACTGTTTACTATTTTTAAAGTTTTTAATTTAAACATTTGATTAGTATCCTGTTATACTTTCTTTGATTTATTTAAGTAATACATTTACATATAATCTCCTTATATGTATACAAAACTTCTAATGCCCATTTTACACGTATATATATACTTTTGTACATATATACACAAATATTTTCATATACATGTATACTTATATTTTTGTACTTCCTTATATGTATAATTTTCCTTGTATGTGCATTTATACATATTTTCTCTTTAGAAACATGTAATATTTTAGTCGCTCCTTTAAAATAAAAATATGGCACCTACGAGGATCGAACCTACGCCGCTCTCATGAAAGTCACATGCTCTAACCGACTGGACTACTTAGGCTTTTATTAACAAGGCTTAAAACAATGGTGGTCATTGTTCTTTTTCTTTTACCTTCTTTTCATGTTTGTTACAATATTTCATTTAAAGGTATCTCTTTCATCATAAATCAGTTTTCTGTAATCCATAGATCTAAATTGACTAGAAAATTGCCACGGATGCAATGACGTTGTTCTCGTGACCAAATTCTGGAAGCTCATCAATTTTTATTTTATTTAATTAAAAATGCGGTGGGTAACATGCTCCCACCCTTAGGGAATTTCATCCCCGAAATTTGGTAAGGGTAAAATCAAGTAATTCCTCGCATAAATAACAACCATCATGTGTGCATCCAATTTTTGAAGCCATTTGTGTACTTGTGCAAAGTGTAATTCAATATAATTATACATGAATGAAATGAATGCTTAAGCAGTACCTACTATGTGAATGCAAATTTTTCTTGAAAATCTCTTTGAGAACATGATACACACATCCTAGATATACTGGCTATTTCTATATGAATGCAATATTTGAAAACCACAATACTTTTTCACCCAAATTATCCCACACTCTTACCGAGCAAGAGCGTAGTTCATTCATTTTTTGCATCCAAAACCTTACCAAGCAACTTTATTTTTTAAATTCTAGAAAAATCTTAATTTCTAAATTCGATTTCCTATGTTACAAAAAGGTGGAAAACGGAAAGCTTCACATCCTCCTATCTTCTTTTAGTCACCCTTTTCTATCCGTACTTGGATTTTATGTAACTATTATATAAAGATTCCCTATTTTTCTATCCAAGGACAACCCACATAAGAAAATTTTCTTTATTACAGATGTTCTTTTTGAACTTATCTTGGAAAAATTTACTCTTTTCTTAGCTTATTTAACTTAATCCTCTGGTCTAAGTTTAGTTTCAAATAAGCCTTCTAGTCCTTTAACTAAAACAGGAAAACAAATGCTCTACAAAGCTACTACTAAGGGCCAAGAATCTCAGGACTATGTTCCCCTCAAACAAAAAAGTTCAAGCCAAGGGATCAATGTCAGGTTTTGGTTTTACCCTAACTACCGAACATGCATAAAATAAAGGAATGATCCCAATAGAGATGTAATAACGGGTTTTACCCCAACAGAAAAATTAGCAACAAAATCTAAACACTTATTTGTCTTTAACTATCTAGTCACTACTAGTCCTAGCCGTGTACCAACATTCATTTTTAAGCAACACTCTAGGCTTCTCAATGCTTACGCATTCTACGGGAACTTACCATTATTCCAAGATAATTCTCGCTATCTACTTTATAGCCTCAAAACTTTTCCCGTCTTCCCTAGGCACTAATCCTTACCCACTCTATACTTTTTTTTAAAATACGGTTTGGCTTTTTCATTTCACTTTTCTTCCAAAAGTTAAGAATATCAAAACTTTATTTTCCTCACCAAAACTTACTTTTGCCAAATCATAAAACATGTCATTTTATAAAAAAAATGTTAATCATTTTTTTTAAATCACAAAAATTGGAGTAGATAAGGACAACTATTTCTCAATCAGATTTACAACTTGTTCCTGCCTATAAGGTCGGTTCAGTTACTTGCTACAACGTGCAGACATCTACTCTATTCTTAATTTTCTACAACTTATTTTGTCCACCTAACAAAATTTTCTTTGTTAAAACAGTTATAAAAAATGATTGTCAAAAGAATAGAGATTTCAAAGCTTTCTTTACTTAAAATTCTAGTTTTCAACAAAATGCAACACCTTTTCTTACCATTTAACTTGAAAACAAGCGAGCTATACATGGTCTATAATATGCACCTTTTACTAAGAGAATTTATTCTAGACAAAATTCACAAGAAATCGCCATTTCCAAAATATATCCCATTTTACTTCAAAACCCAGTATGTACTACTTTACATATTTTTACATCTGTAACTTTTAAGATCAAAACTTGAAAACACCATAAACCATCTTCCACAATCTTTTGTTATTTCAAGTTCTCAAAAGTTAAAAATTAGGTTAGACTCAAAGTGGGTTTCCAACTTACCTAGGCTTTCCTAGACACTCCCACAAAGTCAATTCTCTCAACCATATATATTTCTAATCCATTTTTTTCTTCTTTTTAACTTTTTCCAATTTATAAGGTTTTACTGCTAAACCCACTAATTTGAAATATTAACATATGGGATTCACCTTTCTTCCATACAAAGTATATTGTATGCTTCCCACCCAAATTACCTAAGGGTCTCATATTTTCATATTTGTTCCTTTAGTGTACAAAACAGACATCCCAATTCTCACCATATTATGCTCTTTCTATTTAGTGGGTTCCTCTATGGACCTACTTCACTCACTATTTATACAGGAATCCTAAATCTAAGCTCTAATACCAGATGTAACCACCCGAATTCCGACAAATCCATTTTTTTCAAAATTCTAATCTATCGTAACTCATGTTGTTTTGTCTGGTATCCTGCAGAAAATACAGAGATATAATAATATATGAGAGCTTAGAAAATATCTCACAAAGGAATAGATAAAATAAATTATAATAAAAAATATAGCCTTACCCAGATAATAATACTGCCTAATCAGTATCCAAAGCTGTCATATATCTGCCATAATCTAACCTGCGAGTATCTTATGAGGAGGGGGTCAGAACACAAGTTCTGATGACTAGATTTAAACTAGACATTTTAGATAACCCAACTTATATCGTTCAGTTACATTTTCTTATTTATTAGGTTACTTGGGTTAACAGCACTTAAGGCTTACACACACGTCGCACCCATCTACTCCCCAGTAGATTAACCTAATACGGTATATACGTAGCTACCCCGAAATTAAGGTACATCCCATGGTACCCCATTCGTAGGGTCTCCGCCGTAACGCCACAGAAATATACGCAGTACCTCATGCTACGCCGGAACGACGTACGGATCTCTGTATAAAAATGCTACGTTCTTCATAGAACTGCCATCACCATGCTTCGTAAGCGTACAAACTACCACCTTCGATCGGATCAGATCCCATCACAGAGTAATGCCCTAGAGTCTACGATACACCACCCAGAGCAGACATGCATCTATCTAGACTTTCTCATGTAAGTATCATCAATTGTACTCAATGCCTAACCTTTACGATACACCATCCGGAAACGGTATGCATGTATCCACACATATTATCTACTATGCACCAAGTTCCGTAACATGGCAGTATCAGAAACACGGAACTCGGTCAGAAGCTTTTCAGATATCTGTATACACATATGCTATGGTTTGCATTTTCAGTGGCTATAGTCCCACCCGACCCCTCCCTCAACTAGTGAAAGACAAACATAATTGAGAGCTAGCGACGTGGCCCGGAAACAAAACAACAAACAACATCCTAATTGGCCTGTCCCGCAACCAAAACCTTGATAGCAAAAGGTCGATGATCTGTAAGTTTAGCTCTCCATCTTTCCGCATCACGCATCACACTGACTGTCGATGGTTGGTACCCGACGACTGCTATCCAACAGATGGTTAGACCTGCCAAAGGCAACTTGATAAAAATGGTCGTAACCTGCCTGGCCAGAAGGCAACCGGATCGTCAAATCACCTATGCCACCCTACAGCCTTCTAACTACCCCCTATCGTGGCAGTCAAGGTATACTTACCGGGTAGTAACGCACAAACCTAACCTCTGCGAGCACAACCTGAACGTTGCATCCGCACAGAGGACTACTAAGAGTACCATCCACGTCCCTGGAAGTTGTGTGCTTCCCTTTCCAGTCCTTCGGAGCCAGCGGAATATAAACAGAACAACAGACAGAATAATCAGATGGACGTGCGCTCCCCTCATGCCTCATAACACCACGATGATCTACCCCGTTGATTATTCACCTTTAAATGTATGGATTGGTCCAAGCGCCTCGGGTTAATATGTTATTAGATCCTATGTCAAATCATTTGATTACGCGCTTGTTCTACCTTTTCAGATTTCCATTTAACTTGGTTATTTCAAGTCATATTGACTTCTTATTCAAGTTACCAAGTTCCTCTTGCTTGTTAATTTCATTTATATAACTTAACCCATTTAAGTTCATTAATAAGCCTTTAACACGTTATTCTTATCAGCAGATACCAGATTCTCAAGTTTACAGGTAACATTTTCTTTTATCAGCAGGATTCAGATTCTCAAGTTTACAGATCACTTAATTTATAATTAAGTACAACTTATTGCATTTCATAAGTTTTTCCGCTTTTTCTCTGCTTATTACAAACAATAGGTTTCAGGTTCCTGAATTTGCTAATTACTTAATTTATGATTAAGTACAACTCATTTCATTACATAAGTGATCGCATCCCTGTATCGTTTATTATAACCTAAGTTATGATTTCCACTTGTCCCTAGGACAAGCCTATCTATTATCTTTCCTTTTCCCCTTCAGGTTTATTAATAATAGGTTATTATCATTCCCCATTCATTCCATTTCTTTTACTGTTGTAACTTTCATTCTTTTCCATTAATTATCATTAACGCCACTTATTTCTATCCTATTATATATATATATATATGTTTATGCACCAGACCTCTCACATTAAGCCTACCACTTGTGGATGCTGGATTTTCCGAGCGATTCTGGACAGACTTCGACCATAAGTTGACTTAACCTCGTGTCTTAGCACCATTATATGCATGTTTATGCACTAGAACCCTCACATTAAATTAACCACTTGTGGACACTAGATTTGCCGGACTGGTCCGGGCAGACTTCTACCGCAAGTTGAATTTAACCTCGTGATGTCTAAGTGCGTTTACAATTTTCTATTTACTATAAGTTTAGGCGTATTCATTCTTCCAAATTTTACTTTAATCTATTTTTACATGTCATACTTAAGATCATATTAAGTCCATTTTCTGATTATCATGTCGCATGTTCTTCCTACCATGTAATTAACTCTATTTTAAATGAATAACATGTAATCATCCAATCATGTAGTTATTCCAATCTAACAAATTAACATGTAATTATCCAAATTCTTACAATTAAGGGTTCAAATACATAATATGCCACCGATTAACATGTAATTAGAACATGTATGCATACAACATTAATTGTTTCCACATATATTAACAGGTTTATATATTTTAGCAAATTCACATGCATATTAATGGGGAATGTCAAACGATAAATATAGCATTATCAAAAAGGTATAACTTAAATCCAATCACCTAATAGCTTTCTAATTCATGAATCTGGTCCAGGCCTAGCATTCCGTGGCTCCCCTAACTGAATCTAGAACCTAAATAACCATGGATCCACAATTCTCAACTAAAAGAAAAAGGGAAGAAAGAGGAGAAATTTAAATTGACCAGATCCAAGAACTTACCTAACTTCGAATAGAATTCTAAACACCCTCTTTGTAAATATACATTATTTTCTTCTAGATCTTGAATCAGAATTTCCTTAGACTAATTATTCTATTTTCTAAAGAGATTTGTGGAGGAAGAAGAATGACAAAGTTTAGACATCCTCTTCGAAAATATGAGATTTAGACTAGGCTCTGTTAGCATATTTATAGGTGCTCAGGATCTTATCGTACACGCAGTGCTGAGTTAGCTATGAATGTGGTTAGAAAAACAGTCCACATTCATCCACGAACCATCCAAATTTGGGATGGATCGACCCCGGGGTCGACCTCCCATGGGTGTGTCGACCCCTAGTTCGACCCCCGGGTCCCGCGAGCAGTTTTTGGGCACTGTTTACTATTTTTAACATTTGTAATTTAAACATTTAATTAGTATCCCATTATACTTTCTTTTATTTATTTAAATATTATATTTACGTATAATCTCCTTATATGTGTACGAAACTTCTAATGCCCATTTTACATGTATATATATATACTTTTGCACATATATACACATATTTTCATATACATGTATACATATATTATAGAACTTCCTTATATGTATATTTTTCCTTATATGTGCATTTATACATATTTTCACTTTAGAACATGTATTATTTTAGCCGTTCCTTTAAAATATAAAATATGGAGCCTACGGGGATCGAACCTGCGCCAATTGCATGAAAGTCACATGCTCTAACCAACTGGACTACTTAGGCTTTTGTTAACAAGGCTTAAAACAATGGTGGTCATTGTTCTTTTTCTTTTACCTTCTTTTCATGTTTGTTGCAATAATTCATTTAAAGGTATCTCTTTCATATTAAATCAGTTTTCTGCAATCCATTCGTCTAAATTGACCAGAAAATCGCCACGGACGCAATAACGCTATTCTCGTGACTACATTATGGAAGCTTTTCAAATTTTACTTTATTTTACTTAATTAAAAATTTGGGGTGTTACAGTATCAGTTGTGATAGAAAAATGAATTGTAACATATATTTTCATAAATATGATAAATTGGGGAATCATAATGAAAAAAACATAGTTTATTTAAAAATATAATCATGACAGGGAATTCTTAAAAGAAAAATTAGGCTTAATATGAAGATATTTACCTAAAAAGGTATTAAGTTATGAGCCGAATATCATTCTATGGTTGTCTTGTGATTAGGCAATTCTATGGTGGCCTTGTGATTAGGCAATTCTATGGTGACCTGGTGATTAGGCGGTTCCATGGTGGTCTTGTGGTTAGTCAAGTCTATGGTGGCCTTGTGATTAGGCAAATCTATGACTATGATTTATTGGGTAAACAAACAAACAGGTAGGCTTAATAAATATTAAACTTAAAAATGACATTGAGTTAGAAGCCTAAATTCAATGGTTTCTATAAAGGCCCAAATCAAGGGTGATTTCGGTTAAGTAATTGTTTGTTAGGGATCCATACCATACAATATACCTTTTTTTAATCACATACGGTCTCACAAAGAAGGCAAGGGCGCACACACCATACTATGGGTGGGGGTAAGATGGTCGAAATTGAGGTGGGTACAGATTCATTTTGGCGGTTTAATGTGCGTGCATCTACCTGACTAGGGAAAATTAAATATAATAACACCTGAGATTGAGGCTATGTCTTTTTGCTGATTGGTCATGCCAAAAATCCCAAGGTCTATAGTAAGCATAGGTTATCACTCTTTGGTTTAATGACAATCAATCGATAGGTAGTATTTGTAACACCCTGTAATTTTGACAACACTAAAGATGGTAAATTACAGAAAAATTAATTTAATATCTAGAATTAATGAAACGGACTGCTCCGTTGCGTTCGTCTCGGAATTATGGTCAAAATAGACACCTGGTTTGCATAAAACGGACACTGTATGGAGAAGTTATTAACGTTTGAAGTTTGTATACGCATAAGAAGAATATATATATACATATAATTGGTCCAAAAAATTCAAAATAGTTCAAAATATTAGAAATCAGAGGAGCGGGAAAAATACCACCCAGCGGTGTCGACCCCTGGGTCGACCCAGGGGGGTGTCGACCGATGGGTCGATCCCCCTGTGGCAGATTAGGTTTTGGGGTTACAGTTATATATATAGCTTCATTTTTCTGGTTTCTCCACACCAAAAATAATGGAGAACTAGATGCTGCCTCTGCCAAGATTAAATCAAGTCTTTTCTTCTTGTACAATCAAGTTATTCAAGCTTAGAGATCTGTGATTCAATCATTTCTTCTCTTTTTCTGGATCCAATCACAGTGAGTTTACGTTACTTTTGGATCTAAATATTTAAAAAGTAAAACTTGTCATGACTATAACTTGGATCTATGCCTATGACTATTTGAATCATATCATATTTGTTATAACCTGTGTATTTGAGTTATCCTGACATGACTATGAACTAGATATAAACCTATACCTATTTATCATGTCAGATCTGCCATTGTTAGTTGATCTAGTTTATTACCTAGATCTCATCATGCCTATTTATGATACTCCTATTATGTTAGAATCGGTTCTATTGTCGCATGTTCATCAAATCTATTCCTATATGCCTGTCTTGTCATTATGCCACTACATGTTTATGCCTATTTCTGCCTTTTTATATCGATCTTATTAGTATGATCATTTCTGTCCTCTTCCCTTCATCTTTTTCACTTTTACTTTTTATAGCCAGGCTACCTTCGAGCCTAGGCATGCCGCTGAAATAAGCGAACGCGTTAAATTAGGAACAGGGGAGGGGGGAACGTTAATTTGGGGCATAAATTGTATTGGGAAATTTGAGCCTAACTTGACTGAAATATATGAACATGAATTTGGGGACATAAATCAACTTGTGATTAAACACCTTAATTTGGGGTATATGGTTCATTATGAACATAACTTGGAAAAGGGCACGTTGCAGTTGAGTGTGCATGGATCAGATTTTGGAAGATAAGATGTTGTAACAACAATAGATAGGGCCGTGTCTTTTTAGTTGATGGGTTTGGAATTGATATCCCTGAATACCATAGCTGACACAAGTTACAGGGAGCCGATCACTGGGTAGTAATTAGGTAAAATCTAATCTAAATATTTTGATTGTTGGTGCTAAAAATCTGTTCTGGGACATGAATGAGAAGCTTATCTGATCTTACCTTATTTCGTTTATTCCGTACTTTTATACTTTACTGTATTTTCATATCCAGTACTGTTGATTTGTCTTGCTACTTCTTTACCTTATGCTTATGCTAAAAATCATTGGAACTCGCCAGACTTTATGTCTGACCTAATTTTCTTTTCCTTCCCTCTCTTCCTTTCCACCCAGGTTCTCCAGGTAGTTGATTACAACAGTGATTGTGATTCTTTATTCAGCTTGGACTTGGATCATTCTCTACGTCATGTACTATTTTGATTTTTGTTCTATGACTATTGTTATGACTTTTGAGGGATATGATTTTTATGGTTTTGTATTGGTACTCCGATGTCTTATTTTCTACGAGACAGATGTTTTATGACACTGTGGTATTTGAAACTGTAATGTTGTGATGTTGTTTTAATGATAATAAAAGTTTTGAAAAAAATTCCAATGCATTTTATATTTGTCTTATGAATTTTAGCTTCTGTATTATTACTTTATACCTATTGTGCTTCACAAAACTTAATGAACCTTCATATGGGTGACATTAAGGGATACGGGTTGTCACATTTGGTATCAGAGCCTAAGTTTATAAGATCAGAGAAAAAGTTTTTGAAAAAGTATTTTCAATGCAAAAGATTTTCAAGTAAAACATATTTTTTGAAAAATATACCCACTCAAGTCAATTACGATACTCCTTCGATCTCTTTTTGAATCCTTGTTTCTTCTCTTTTAAGCATGTCTGGGGCTCCAAATTTCCCTGTGAGTATTTCAATTCCGTCATGGCTCCGTAAATACATAGAGGCTACGACACCTGCCGAAGTGCAAGGAAATGTTGCACCCCCAATTGCAGCCGTAGTAGTTCTACCCAGTCTGGTAGTTAACTTCTCTAAACTTTGTAAGGATTTCTTTGCGATGGGCGACATGCCATTTAAGGGAACAAAGAGTTACATGGAGGCTAGAAATTGGCTTAGGGAGACGGAGAACATGTTTGGATTGTTGGAGCTAGAAAATAGTAGGAAGATTCAGTTAACCGCTTGGCAACTGAAAGACGAAGCATCATACTGGTGCGAGATGACTCATGCAGGGCAGGTGGTGACCACATGGGATGAGTTTAAGAATTGATTCGAAATGAAGTTCTTATCACAAGCTAAGGAAGGAATGCAAATGGAGAAGTTTTTAAGTCTGAAACAAGAAAGTATGACGGTGAAGGAATATGTCAATAGCTTTAATCAATTGGCAAGATTTGGCTTGGATTTAGTAAACACTCCTCATAAGAAGGCTTAAGGATTCGCGAGCGGGTTGAACCAATCTCTCCAAGGACTGACGTTGACACATATCCTTATGGGAGCTACATTTGAAAGGCTAGTGGATATGACTTTGATGCATGAGGATGGGAAAGAGGGCAAGTATGAAGTTAATACTAAAGAGGCCAAGCCCAAGATTAAAAAGAAGAAGTGGTGGCCCAAGAAGGGTGCAACAAAAAAAGGAGGAAAACTTGATAAGGCGCAAATAAAGACAGAGGTCAAATGTCATGGCTGTGGAAGTATGAGGTACTTTGTCAAAGAATGTAGGAAGACTAAGAATGCTTATTCCAAATCCGTACAAGTTGTATATTACACCAAGCAGTGCCCTAATCAAGGTTAGAAGGCAGGATCATATGGAGCTCAAGTTCACAAGCTCGATGCTGGTAGTCAGGACCAAGGTAGGAAAGTCACCGTAAAAGGTTTGATTTCTCTTTTTGGCTCTCTTAACTTTCTTGATTCTGGTGCTTCTCATTCATTCATATCCAATTCTGTTGTCGATAGTGTACACCTAGATACTTGTATAATTTCTGGTCTTGCTGTGATCAGGTATGCCTCACCTGTCTATGATATGTAGGGGTTTGAGAATTTTTGTTATAGGCATCGAGTTTGAGTGTTACGCATATATTATGGGCTTTATGTGTTACAAGCTTATTCTAGGAATGGATTGGCTAGCTATGTATGGTGCCATCCTTAATTGTAAGAGGAGAGTTGTTAGGCTTCTGGTATGCCACGGTAGAACTCTCAAGATTTCTTGTGACCCACGGGGGCCAGTTATGCTCGACTTCCTATATTCCCTTGATGCTTCTGTTGACAATCTTATTTCAGTACCCATTGTCAGAGATTTTCCAAACGTGTTCGATGAGGTGAGAGGATTACCTCCCAGACGAGAAATACATTTTTGGATATACCTGGTGAAGAATGCAAAGCCTGTTGCTTTACCAGTGTGCCACATGGCTCCCGGAGAGAGGAGGGAGCCCAGCAGATAAGTAAGTGAGTTATTCGAGAAGGGTTCATTAGATGGTGTATTTTTGGGTGGGGGGCACCAGTCGTCTTTGCAACTAAGGAAAACGACTCTCTCCGTCTATTCGTGGGTGTTAAGGAGTTGAATAAGCTCACCAAGAAGAATAGACACTCATTCCCGTGGATAAATGACTTGTTTGACCATTTAATTAGCACTTCGATTTTATCACAATTAGATCTAGCCACCTGTTTTCATCATCTTAGGGTAGCAGATGATAATATAGATAAGAGTGAATTCAGGACTCTCGATGGATTCTTTAAGTGGCTGGTCATGACTTTTGGGATGACCAATGCACCCACGTACTTTATGGATTTGACAAGTCAGGTATTTAGGGAGTACCTGAATAAGTCTGTAGTGGTTTTTGTAGACAATATTCTAGTTTTCTCAAGGGGCGAGGAAGAGCATGCCATACACTTAAGAGAAGTTCTTCGCCCTCTCAGATCGCATCAGCTAAAAGTTAAGTTTTCTATGTGTCATTTCTGGTGGAAGGAAGTAATGTTTCTATGACACGTTGTTTCCAAGGATGGTATAGCGGTGGACCCCGCTAAGTTGTCGCAGTTCAAGATTGGAAAGCCTTTAAAAATGCGATAGAGGTTAGGAGTTTCTCGGGATTGGCGGGTTACTACTTAAAGTTCATTAAGAACATTACATGGGTCGCAGCACCACTCACCCATCTAACGAAGAAGATTCTGGTTTTTACATGGGATATAGATTGCGAGGATGCATTTCTAATATTAAAGAAGGCTTTTACATCAGCTCTAGTTCGGACTCTTCCTGATGGTACCAGGATGTTTACCATTTACACAGATTCTTGTGGCATGGGTTTAGGTGTTGTGTTTTATGCAGCAAGGTAGGGTAGTCTGCTACGGGAGTAGACAATTGAGGGTACATAAGAAGAACTACCATACCCATGATTTAGAGTTGGCTGCAATAGTGTTTGCACTCATGTCTTGGAGGCACTACTTAATCAGTGAGAGGTTCGAGCTTTACACGGATCACAATTCACTCAAGTATTTGTTCTCGCAAAAAGATCTCTATTTACGACAGCGGCGTTGGATGGAGTTTCTTGCGTCCTATGATTTTGAGATAACGTATCCCCAAGGAAGGGGGATGTAGTTGCATACGCATTGAGTAGGCAAATGATAACCTTGATTCCCTTATTCGTAGAGTGGAAGAGCTCGGAGTTTATCTCGTCATTTGATTTTAGACCATCTACGGATTTTACACCCAGTTTGTTTGCATCGCTAGAAGTGCGACCTACTCTTTTCGAGCGCATTGGACCCACTCAGCGTTCGGATTAGTTGTTGGTTGGCATCTTGTATCAACTCGGTAAAGGGAGACCTCTAGCCACCCTGCTAGATATTCTGTGGACGAGAAGGGGTGGCTACATCGAGATTGAAGGTTGTGTGTCCTCAGGATTGGTGATTTATTGGGATTAGTTCTAGAGGAGGCTCTTCACTCTCGGATGACTATCCATTTGGGTGGTGACAAGATGCACCAAGATATGAAGAGCGTTTTTCATTGGACTGGTATGAAGAAGTACGTGGCAGAGTATGTAGCCCGATGTTTGACTTGCTAGCAAGTAAAGGATGAACAGAGGAAACCGGTGGATTGCTTCAGCCTTTAGACATACCACAGTGGAAGTGAGAGAGCGTCTCTATGAATTTTATTGATGATTTTCCCAGATCGAGGAAGGGAAACAACAATATATGGGTTATAACTGATAAATTGACTAAGACGGCTCACTTTATCACAGCCAAGAGTAAGAGGACGACAACTTGGTTGGCATCAGTATACCATAGAGAGATCATCCAACTACATGGGGTACCCTCCAGTATTGTTAGTGACTATGGCCCCATCTTTACAAGCGAGTGTTGGAGGAGCTTTCAGGAGGCACTAGGGACACAATTACAACTTAGCATCACCTATTACCCTCAGATGGATGGACAGGCAGAGAGGATCTATAGGGTTCTCGAGGATTTATTAAGACTGTGTATCCTAGACTTCGGAGGGATTTTGGAGGAGCATCTCCCATTGATAAATTACCTACAATAATAGTTATCAGACAAGTATTGGTATGGCTCCCATTAAGGTACTTTATGCTGACCCTGTAGATCACCTACATGTTGGTGTGAGTCTACAGACAGACTTTTACTTGGGCCTGAGATGGTTAGAGGAACTTCTTAGAAGATAGACCTGATTCACAAACTGATGAAAGCAGCTCAAGATAGGTAGAAGTCATATGCAAATCAAAGGTGGACAGACTTAGAGTTCAAGGTAGGAGATATGGTATTTATCAAGGTGTCGCCTTTGAGAAACGTTGTTCGCTTTGACTCGGTAAGGAAGTTGGCGCCGAGGTTTGTAGGTCCATTCCCATAGCTCAGAGGATAGGTCAGATGGCCTATAGAGTTAGACTACTAAAGAGCCTGGCGGGAGTTCACGATGTGTTCCATGTTTCCCACTTAAGGAAGTGTCTATATGATTCCATAGAGGTAGTAGGGTAAAGTACCCTTGAGGATGTAGAGATAGAGAAGGAGGCATCAGTTAGAAAAGTTCCTACCCGTATACTTGGATCGGAAGTTACGTAACAAGGAGATCAAGCTAGTGAAGGTACAATGGGGAGAAGTTTGTGACGATGCAATGTGGGAACCCAAAGACAATATTCGCTTCTTACTCTTTTCTTTTGAGAGTACGTTCTTAATTCCTTTCTAAACTTTTGAATTCGAATATGTTTTCCCCATTATTTGAATCTCTTAGGTAGAAGCCTATGGATAATAGTAATGTTTGAAAACATGTGTTTGAGACATGTTATGTTTGATGGTTGCAAGTGGATGTAAACGTTTTCTAGTAGTTGTAGTGGATGCATATACGCACATTAGACACTAAATTAAGGATCGGCTTAACTAGAGCACTTACATATTGCATATGGATGGGTGCGCATTTTAAATTATTATGGATCAAAATGGTCGAATCATCACTTGGATGTTGCATTTTGGTGAATGGTTTTTGCACATATATAGAATTTATATGTATTATTAGGATTCTTTTGCATATAAACTGAATTAGCAGATCGCCTGATTTTCGCATTAGTTCGGGGATATATATACAACACCTTTTGCATATGTTCATACAAAACATTAAAAAATCTTAAAGACAATAAATACCAATGGTTGATGGATGAGTAGATGGGTGTAGGTAATGGTTGATAACATTATTAACATTCTTCTTAACTTGGAGATTTCGAAGATGAAATCCTTTAACGAGGAGAATGTAGCACCACAAATTTTATTAAACAATAATTACATAAAGAAAAATAAAAAATTGAATATTAATTATTAAAATATTCAGAACTGGATAAAATAGACTTTACCGTTGCATTCGTTATGAAATTTTGAGTCAGATAGAATTTTGATTTTCTTAAATCGAACGAAGTATGAACAAGTTATGATTAAAAGAAGTTTGAATTAAAATAAACAATTTAATTATTTAATGCTGACCTAGACCCCATATGGGTCGACCACTGTGTCAACCCACTTAGGAGGTACGTCGACCCACCCAAGGCCAGGCAGCGTGCTTGTGCACCTGGTCGGTTTTGTGTGTAAGATTCTTTTACCGACTCAGCATGATGTGTCTTCAATGGTATGGATTGAAACCCTAAAATCCTATAGTTTAAATTATCCTAGTACACCTATATATAGACTAGCAGCCCTCACTATTTTCCGGCACTAAACATTTCTTCATCTTCTTCCTCCATTAAGTTATATTCTGAAATAAAATTAAGAAAATGGTTAGGATGCTGTCAAAATATAAATTTAAAGGATAATTCTTCTTTTACTTCACTTTTAAAGGCCTTTTCTTGATCTATTACACGTCATTGTGAGTTCTACGTTATTTTTAGATTTGCAATTTAAAAAGGAATTTTTTATAGTAAATATATTGGAACTGAAAGTATCAGTGTTTATAAGTTTATTCTTATATGTTGTTCATTTTAATTACTGTTAGTTACCTATTCCCTTGTCGGTTATTATTTATATGTACATCTTTCTTCCCTACCCTTTTTCAGTGATTGTTTTATTTACAATCTTATTATGCCTATTTGTTCATTTCTGAGTTTGGATCTATTCTCCTTTTTCTGTTATTTTTGCGCTGAGCCTAAGCCGACAAGAGCCAAGGCCTTTACCGTCTAAATTGCATAAAATTGAGAAAATCTGTAATAACAACAAAAAGGGCATTTGGGCATATTGACTGTAACACCCCGAATTTCGGTTAATGCTGAAATTCACAAATTAAAGAATAACTAATCCCAGATGTGGGAATTAAGGGAAACGGGTTGCACCATTGCGTTCGTCTCGGAAAAATACGCGAAATAGAGTCTGAGTTTCGAAAATCGGAGTCCGTATGAAGAAGATATGGACGAACGAAGTTAGGCAGAAAAACCCGAAACAGGCCAGAAATGCACTGGCGCACTTGTGAAGTGCGCCAGCACAAGAATGCACTGGCGCACTTGTGAAGTGCGCCAGTACAAAAATACACTGGCGCACTTGGGAAGTGCGCCCGTGCCGAGCCAGGAAACCTGCACAGTTTCTAGAGAGTTCTGTGGTTGGGTGCACCAGTTTGGGGTTTGGGCTTGGTCTTAGGGCTGGTTTCTGGAAGGTTCCGAAATCTAAGGGTCCTAATCTAATTTAGGGTTAATCTAAGGGCCTAAAACACTCACCTAATCTATAAATACACCCTAATACTACCCTAATTCATACTAAAAATAGAAATGATGCCACCATGCCGCCAAAATCAAACTTGAGAGGAGCCTCCACTAGTTTATGAAGAAAGTTGCAAGCTAATCAACCTCTAATCATCATCTTCCTCTTGTATAGCAACTAGTTCTACTACATAAGTTTGCTAATCTTGGTTTTGGTGAGTTCCTATAGCTTTAATAATCAATTGTTAAATTGATTATGGTAGGATGTGATAAGACATGGCTATGTTTGTGGATAAATGTGTTTATGCAAGTTTGTATGATATGTGTTTTGCAAGTTTTATGCTATATGCAAGTTTAATGCCATGTTTTATGATGCAAAACACTATGTTGAACATTTATGCATATGTAACATGTTATGCAAACCATATGTGAGAGTATATGCAAGTTATATGTAACATAATATGCAAGTTATGCATGCGGTTTTATGCATGCTAAGTGTTTGGTTTTATGCATGCTAAGTATTTGGTTTTGTGCATGCTAAGTATGTGGTTTTGTGCATGCTAAGTGTTTGGTTTTATGCATGCTAAGTATTTGGTTTTGTGCATGCTAAGTATGTGGTTTTGTGCATGCTAAGTATTTGGTTTTGTGCATGCTAAGTATGTGGTTTTGTGCATGCTAAGTATTTGGTTTTATGCATGCTAAGTGTTTGGTTTTATGCATGCTAAGTATTTGGTTTTATGCATGCTAAGTGTTTGCTTTTATGCAAGTTTGTCTCTTTTTATGATATGCATAATATATGCAAGTTTGTCTCTAAGTATGGCATGTTATGCAAGTTCATATGCAAGTTCATATGCAAGTTATGATACAAGTTCATATGCAAGTTATGATGTAAGTTCATATGCAAGTTATGATACAAGTTCATATGCAAGTTATGATACAAGTTCATATGCAAGTTATGATGCAAGTTCATATGCAAGTTATGATGTAAGTTCATATGCAAGTTATGATACAAGTTCATATGCAAGTTATGATGCAAGTTCATATGCAAGTTATGATGTAAGTTCATATGCAAGTTATGATGCAAGTTCATATGCAAGTTATGATGCAAGTTCATATGCAAGTTATGATGCAAGTTCATATGCAAGTTTATGTGCAAGTACATATGCAAGTTGTCTCTTTTATGATATGCATAATGCAAGTTTGGGTTAATTACTAGTTGGGTTTAATGTATGTTCATATATGCTAGTTGACACCTTTTGAACCCATGATAAAGTTACATGCTATGTTGGTTAAACCCATGACATTTGTGATGAATCTTCCCTTTTATTATGTCACGTTACGAGAACGAATTACGTGGGGAACGATGGGGTTAATATGCATGTTAATAAAATGATGTGGAATGGGTATGCTTAAGAGTAACATAAATTAAATGGACATAATTGGGAATTTACCTATTAAGTTAGGTCTACCCATATTATGGAGTTGGGAATTTACCTATTGAGTTAGGTCTACCCATACTACGGAGTTGGGAATTTACCTATTGAGTTAGGTCTACCCATATTCTGGAAAACATGATTAATTAATTAGGGATAATTAATATAAATTATGAGGGTGATTAACTAGGTGTAATTAATCTACTAAGACACGAGGTTGGACCCTTTTGTAGCATAAGACTGCCCGGAACCGACCGGCAAATCCAACGGCTACAAATGATTGGCCCAATGTGAGAGGTCTTAGTCATAAACTAAATACGTGACAAGTGTAAAGACACGAGGTTAGACTCTGTTATGGTGTAAGGCTGCCCGGAACCAACCGGCATATCCAGCTGCCATAAAAGACAGTCTAATGTGAGAGGTCTTTACAAAGGTTACGATCTTAATTAATTAAGAAATACTTAACCAAATTAGCATGTAGATGGGCATGAGGGGTTAAGTGGGTGCCTTGGGTGGCATGTAGTAACTAGTGGGGGTGCCTTGGGTGGCATGAGGAAACTAGTGGGTTGCCTTGGGTGGCAATAGAAAATACGATTAGAATACTTAACCAAGAGGAACATGTAATTAAACATGGGTAAAGGGTTAAGTAAGTGCTTTGGGTGGCATGTGGAAATCTAGTGGGTGCCTTAAGTGGCAATTGATATATGATTAGATGACTTAACCAAACCTTAACATGTAGGTGGGAATGATTATAACAGGGGTTAAGTGGGATACACTAGATAAAATTACAAGCTTAGGTGGTAGCTTGTGGGGGCCCATTTCAACCAATATCCCAAACGTATCTTAGTGGGCTCGACTCTAGTCGAGTGACGGGACACGCATATTGGGCTTGACTATAAGAGGCCAAAATGGATTAGCGGTGGCAACGCATGACCAACGGGTTTCATATGCGTGTGTGGACCCGGGCTGGTAAATAAGACGTTGTTGCATCGTTTAGATATAAGCCGTGCACCGTTAATTTTATCAGGTTGCCACGCTGGGGAATGGTACACCCCACGGTGGGGCCAGCACGGGTATCTACGTTAGGGAGCCGATCGAATGGGGAGTAGTGTGTACACCTAGTGGATTGTAGGGCCCCGTGGCGTCTACTTAGTCACCTAGGGGTACGCGAGAACTATTAAGTTAATTTTATAAGTCCATGGGTGGGATCAACCTTTAAGTTAGGAATGACTAGTGTGGTGCAGTGTAGGAATTACCCTTGGGTGGGTAGATCCGGGGTGGTGTAATCCAGTAATTATCCTTGGGTGGATAAATGCGTCTTTTCGGTTATCTTAGTACATCCTGTGTTTAGTTAGCTACTTAGTGTAGTCATTATCCCCAGAGGTACCGTACCTTGTTTATATCATACCCTAATTACTTTAATGATTGTATTGTTAGGGTTATAGGACTCACTCAGACTTATGTCTGACCCCGTTGTTTTTATCTTTTTTTTTCCAACCCTCAGGTTATCAGAGTGGGCCCAGTACGAGTGGGCTTAGATCAGGCTGCTTTATTCTCTTTTGGAGCTTGGACCATAGATGTAGAGCTCAGCTTACCCTTTCTTTTATGGCTATCAGTTCATGTATTGGGATTATGTACTTTTATTTAACAGGATGGATATTTTGTACTTGACTCTTATTATGGTTTTGTGATGTAACCAAACATGTTTTACTTTCCGCTGCAATGAAATGATGTTTTAAAATTTTCAAGTATTACTTATATCTGTCTTGTTGAAATTTTCCTGTTCTATATTCACTTAAAATACTCCACCGATGTTATGGCATTCCCTTAGTGAGTGATCATAGCGGGAGTGGGGTGTTACACGTGGTATCAGAGCTTAAGGTTACCAGAACAGATAAAATTTTTAGAAAAACTATTTTCTAAGAATATTTTTGAAAGGAGTATTTTCAAAAACATGTCTTTTAAGAGAAAAGTTTTTGAAAGAAAAGCATAATCCCCAATAGCCATATCTATATCTTTCGAATTCTCCGTTTTGAATCTCTTCCTCTCTCGTTTTGAGTTTCCCCTCCGCGTATAGATGACCTTTCTAAGATAGATAAGAACGGAAAACCACTTTAAGGGACTTAGACGTTAGTCAGATTAGAAGTTGGTTCAAGAAGGAGGAGGACTGGTAGGTATCTATTGGATAGATGAAGGGAGGAAGGCTCAAATAGTTGTTTGGTTAATGAAGGATGAAACCTCATTGGTGGGAGGTTACGAGTGGAGAATGGGAAGAAGAAGGCGAGTAGTTATCCTTTTGGAGGAATGGGATATCGTATTAGGATTATCCAAAGGGGCATGGGCAAGGTATGGAATCTCCTGGAGGGTAGTTGTATTCCCTCGCGGCTAGTGTACCAGATGGGGATAGGACCGTCTAGGTTGGAATTAGGATTTCTTTGTTATCCGGTTCGAACTTTATTAGATTCTGACGCGTCGAGTTCGTTTATCTCATCATTGTTAGTTGAGTCACTGCAGTTAGACACCAGTTTGGTAGATGATCCCTTAGTTGTTTCAAACCCAATTGGGGCTCCATGAAGTGTTTGGGTTTGAAAGTTTCTATACTTAGCGTTGAGTTTAGATGTGATGCTTTTTGGGCTTCACGAGCTATGGGTTAGTTTGGGCATGGACTGGTTATCCAGTAGGGGTGCCGTTCTTGATTTTGAAGGGAGAGTTGTTAGGCTTATGACCCGCTTGGGTAACACTCTCGAGATCTCTTGTAATCCCATGGAATTTGTTATGCTAAGTTATCTAGAATCGCTTGACACGTCGGTCGAGAGTTTGCGATCTGTTAGAGTGGTCCGGGAATACTCGGATGTGTTTGAGGAGGTGAAGGGCTTACCTCCGGAGCGGGAGATTGACTTCCGAATATATCTGGTAGACAATGCTAAACCTGTATCTTTACCAGTGCGCCACATGGCTCCTCGCGAGAGGAGGGAACTCCATAAGCAAGTAGGGGAGTTGCTTGAGAAGGGGTCCATAAGACAAAGTATATCGGAGTGGGGTGCTCCAGTAGTTTTTGCTACGAAGGCGGATGGGTCCCTCAGACTTTGTGTAGGCTAAAGAGAACTAAATAAACTCATAAAGAAGAATAGACACCCATTGCCGAGGATGGATGATCTCTTTGATCAGTTGGTTGGCGCCTCAGTATTTTCGCAAGTTGGACTCAGCCACGGGGTTTCGTCAGTCGAAGGTGGCTGAGGATAGTATAGAGAAGATTGCCTTTAGGACTCCGGATGGTTTTATGAGTAGCTAGCGATGCCATTTGGTTAGACGAACGCCTCCGCATACTTTGTTGATTTGATGAGAAGGGTGTTCAAGGAGTACCTAAATAAGTTCGTGATGATCTTGGTGGATGACATCTTGGTCTTTTCTAGGAGCGAAATAAGTCTTCGTATGTGCTCAATAGGTTGAGCAAAGCCCGTTATGGGATAAACGGTGGTTTTTGAGCGAGACTGGCAAGGACATCCAGAGTTGGACAAGGGCTTAATTATTTATCCGTTTTTACTAGTATCATCTCACGTAGGTCGTCTGAATTCGAAGGAGATATCCCTTGGGTGTTTGTCTGATATTGGTTTAGGCCTTTGGGGCTTGCATTTGGGGGATGTCGAGTTCGACTAGGGTGGTCTGCGTGAGAGATGGATAGTTGTGACGATTTTGCATGGGAGAATATCCTGATTTTCTCTAGAAGTGGAGAAAAGCATGCCCTACATCTTAGGGAAGTGTTGGAGACTCTTTGAGCGCATTGTCTTAAGACAACAAAGGTGGATGGAATTCTTAGCATCCTATGAGTTTGAGATAGCGTATACCCCTGGCAAGGGTAACGTGGTGGCAGACGCCTTAAGCAGAAAAAGGCTGTCTTTGAGTCCATTGTTCGTGGAATGGCGGAGCTTAGAGTTTATTTCTATGTTTGACTTTAGACCTTCCGTTGACTTTGTACCCGGTTTGCTAGCCTCCTTGGAGGTTAGGCCTACTCTTTTGGGGCGGATTGGCGAGGCACAGCGAGACGACCCACAGTTGGTTGAGTTAGTAGAGAAGCTCATAAGGGGGGAGTCGTCCAGCCATTTGAGTAGGTACACCCTAGATGGTAAGGGGTGGTTGCGTAGAGACGGTAGACTTTGTGTACCGCAAGATGAGGGTTTGAAGAAGGCTATACTTGATGATGCACATCGGTCGAAGATGACCATTCATCCTGGTAGGGACAAGATGTACCAAGACATGAAGCGATTTTTCTTTTTGGGCCGGTATGAAGAAAGATGTGGCTAGATGCTTGGTGTGCTAGCAAAGGAAAGCGGAGCAAAGGAAACCCGGTGGGTTGCTACACCCATTGGAAGTTCCGCAATGGAAGCGGGATAGTGTCTCGATGGATTTCATCGATGGGTTACCGAGATCGAGGAAGGGCAATACGGGAATTTGGGTTGTGGTAGACAGACTTACCAAGAGTGCCCATTTTATACCCGTGAAGAATAAGAGGACCGCTCCATGGCTTGCTTCAGTCTATGTTAGAGAGATTGTTAGATTGCATGGCGTATCATCCAGCATTGTGAGTGATCGAGATCCTATCTTCACTAGTGAGTTTTGGAGAAGTTTGCAAGAGGCGGTAGGGACTCAGTTGTGTTTGAGCACCGCATATCATCCTCAGACGGACGGTCAGACCGAGAGGGTGAACCGTATCTTAGAAGATCTCTTGAGGCTTTGTATCTTGGATTTTGGAGGTACATGAGAAGAACATCTTCCTTTGGTGGAGTTCGCATACAATAACAGCTTTCAGTCTAGTATTGGCATGGCACCTTTCGAAGCTCTTTATGGAAGGCCTTGTCGATCTCCTACATGTTGGTGGGAATCTACGGATAAGATCTTGCTTGGGCCAGATATGGTTAGAGAGACTTCAGAGAAGATTGATTTGATTCGAAGAAGGATGAAAGCAGCGCATGATAGGCAAAAATCTTATGCGGATCAGAGAAGGACGGATCTTAAGTTTAAGGTTGGGGACATGGTTTTTGTCAAAGTATCTCCGTTGAGAAATGTTGTTCGCTTTGGGTCCGTTGGGAAGTTAGCACCGAGGTTTGTTGGGCCGTTTCCTATTAAGGAAAGGATTGGACGGATGGCATATAGGGTGGAGTTTCCCGACAGACTTAGTGGTGTTCATGATGTATTCCATGTATCACATTTGAGGAAGTGCTTACATGAGACCGCAGAGGTGGTAGAGCCGAGCTTGCTTAGAGATGTAGAGGTAGAGCGTGATGCGACGATTCGACGAGCTCCTACTCGCATCCTTGGGTCAGAAACTAGGAAGTTGAGGAACAGAGAAGTTCAGCTAGTTAAAGTGCAATGGGGAGAAGACGAGGGCAATGCTACTTGGGAGACGGAAGCGAAGATGCGTTCTTTGTACCCATTTCTTTTTGAGAGTATATCTTTTAACTTCCCCTTTATCGTTTGTCTAGTACTTATCTTATCTTTAGTATGTCCTCTCATTAGTACATTTGACCTTTAGATAGGGTAAACCTATGGTTGAAACATGTGTTTGAGACATGTTATGTTTGATGGATGCATGTGGATGCAAGTGGTTGCTAGTGGTTGCTCGTGGATGCATGTATACACACTCTAGGCACTAGATCGGCTCAATCACTTCATATTGCATATTGCATAAAATTGTGTGTAGGAAGCTATATTTATGGATGTATAATGATTGTGTTATCATATGGATGATGCATTTTGGTGAATGATTGTGCACTCATGTAGATATTGTATGTGTCGATAGGGTTCTCTCGCATACATAATGGATGCATGGCACTATCATGGTTTGCATATGTTCATACATTAGATAGGGAACATATACACACACTTTTTGCATATGCTCATACATCATTAGAAACTGTTTTAAGGACAATGGATGCCCGTGTTTGATGGATTGAGTAGATGGTTGTTTGGATGGTAGGATATGCATTCTCCTTAGCTTAGAGATTTCGGTGACGAAATCCTTTAAGGAGGGGAGAATGTAACACCCCGAATTTCGGTTAATGCTGAAATTCACAAATTAAAGAATAACTAATCCCAGATGTGGGAATTAAGGGAAACGGGTTGCACCATTGCGTTCGTCTCGGAAAAATACGCGAAATAGAGTCTGAGTTTTCGAAAATCGGAGTCCGTATGAAGAAGATATGGACGAACGAAGTTAGGCAGAAAAACCCGAAACAGGCCAGAAATGCACTGGCGCACTTGTGAAGTGCGCCAGCACAAAAATGCACTGGCGCACTTGTGAAGTGCGCCAGTACAAAAATACACTGGCGCACTTGGGAAGTGCGCCCGTGCCGAGCCAGGAAACCTGCACAGTTTCTAGAGAGTTCCGTGGTTGGGTGCACCAGTTTGGGGTTTGGGCTTGGTCTTAGGGCTGGTTTCTGGAAGGTTCCGAAATCTAAGGGTCCTAATCTAATTTAGGGTTAATCTAAGGGCCTAAAACACTCACCTAATCTATAAATACACCCTAATACTACCCTAATTCATACTAAAAATAGAAATGATGCCACCATGCCGCCAAAATCAAACTTAAGAGGAGCCTCCACTAGTTTATGAAGAAAGTTGCAAGCTAATCAACCTCTAATCATCATCTTCCTCTTGTATAGCAACTAGTTCTACTACATAAGTTTGCTAATCTTGGTTTTGGTGAGTTCCTATAGCTTTAATAATCAATTGTTAAATTGATTATGGTAGGATGTGATAAGACATGGCTATGTTTGTGGATAAATGTGTTTATGCAAGTTTGTATGATATGTGTTTTGCAAGTTTTATGCTATATGCAAGTTTAATGCCATGTTTTATGATGCAAAACACTATATTGAACATTTATGCATATGTAACATGTTATGCAAACCATATGTGAGAGTATATGCAAGTTATATGTAACATAATATGCAAGTTATGCATGCGGTTTTATGGTAGGATGTGATAAGACATGGCTATGTTTGTGGATAAATGTGTTTATGCAAGTTTGTATGATATGTGTTTTGCAAGTTTTATGCTATATGCAAGTTTAATGCCATGTTTTATGATGCAAAACACTATGTTGAACATTTATGCATATGTAACATGTTATGCAAACCATATGTGAGAGTATATGCAAGTTATATGTAACATAATATGCAAGTTATGCATGCGGTTTTATGCATGCTAAGTGTTTGGTTTTATGCATGCTAAGTATTTGGTTTTGTGCATGCTAAGTATGTGGTTTTGTGCATGCTAAGTGTTTGGTTTTATGCATGCTAAGTATTTGGTTTTGTGCATGCTAAGTATGTGGTTTTGTGCATGCTAAGTATTTGGTTTTGTGCATGCTAAGTATGTGGTTTTGTGCATGCTAAGTATTTGGTTTTATGCATGCTAAGTGTTTGGTTTTATGCATGCTAAGTATTTGGTTTTATGCATGCTAAGTGTTTGGTTTTATGCAAGTTTGTCTCTTTTTATGATATGCATAATATATGCAAGTTTGTCTCTAAGTATGGCATGTTATGCAAGTTCATATGCAAGTTATGATACAAGTTCATATGCAAGTTATGATGTAAGTTCATATGCAAGTTATGATACAAGTTCATATGCAAGTTATGATGCAAGTTCATATGCAAGTTATGATGTAAGTTCATATGCAAGTTATGATGCAAGTTCATATGCAAGTTATGATGCAAGTTCATATGCAAGTTATGATGTAAGTTCATATGCAAGTTATGATGCAAGTTCATATGCAAGTTATGATGCAAGTTCATATGCAAGTTCATATGCAAGTTTATGTGCAAGTACATATGCAAGTTGTCTCTTTTATGATATGCATAATGCAAGTTTGGTTTAATTACTAGTTGGGTTTAATGTATGTTCATATATGCAAGTTGACACCTTTTGAACCCATGATAAAGTTACATGCTATGTTGGTTAAACCCATGACATTTGTGATGAATCTTCCCTTTTATTATGTCACGTTACGAGAACGAATTACGTGGGGAACGATGGGGTTAATATGCATGTTAATAAAATGATGTGGAATGGGTATGCTTAAGAGTAACATAAATTAAATGGACATAATTGGGAATTTACCTATTAAGTTAGGTCTACCCATATTATGGAGTTGGGAATTTACCTATTGAGTTAGGTCTACCCATACTACGGAGTTGGGAATTTACCTATTGAGTTAGGTCTACCCATATTCTGGAAAACATGATTAATTAATTAGGGATAATTAATATAAATTATGAGGGTGATTAATTAGGTGTAATTAATCTACTAAGACACGAGGTTGGACCCTTTTGTAGCATAAGACTGCCCGGAACCGACCGGCAAATCCAGCGGCTACAAATGATTGGCCCAATGTGAGAGGTCTTAGTCATAAACTAAATACGTGACAAGTGTAAAGACACGAGGTTAGACTCTGTTATGGTGTAAGGCTGCCCGGAACCAACCGGCATATCCAGCTGCCATAAAAGACAGTCTAATGTGAGAGGTCTTTACAAAGGTTACGATCTTAATTAATTAAGAAACACTTAACCAAATTAGCATGTAGAGGGGCATGGGGGGTTAAGTGGGTGCCTTGGGTGGCATGTAGTAACTAGTGGGGGTGCCTTGGGTGGCATGAGGAAACTAGTGGGTTGCCTTGGGTGGCAATAGAAAATACGATTAGAATACTTAACCAAGAGGAACATGTAATTAAACATGGGTAAAGGGTTAAGTAAGTGCTTTGGGTGGCATGTGGAAATCTAGTGGGTGCCTTAAGTGGCAATTGATATATGATTAGATGACTTAACCAAACCTTAACATGTAGGTGGGAATGATTATAACAGGGGTTAAGTGGGATACACTAGATAAAATTACAAGCTTAGGTGGTAGCTTGTGGGGGCCCATTTCAACCAATATCCCAAACGTATCTTAGTGGGCTCGACTCTAGTCGAGTGACGGGACACGCATATTGGGCTTGACTATAAGAGGCCAAAATGGGTTAGCGGTGGCAACGCATGACCAACGGGTTTCATATGCGTGTGTGGACCCGGGCTGGTAAATAAGACGTTGTTGCATCGTGTAGATATAAGCCGTGCACCGTTAATTTTATCAGGTTGCCACGCTGGGGAATGGTACACCCCACGGTGGGGCCAGCACGGGTATCTACGTTAGGGAGCCGATCGAATGGGGAGTAGTGTGTACACCTAGTGGATTGTAGGGCCCCGTGGCGTCTACTTAGTCACCTAGGGGTACGCGAGAACTATTAAGTTAATTTTATAAGTCCATGGGTGGGATCAACCTTTAAGTTAGGAATGACTAGTGTGGTGCAGTGTAGGAATTACCCTTGGGTGGGTAGATCCGGGGTGGTGTAATCCAGTAATTATCCTTGGGTGGATAAATGCGTCTTTTCGGTTATCTTAGTACATCCTGTGTTTAGTTAGCTACTTAGTGTAGTCATTATCCCCAGAGGTACCGTACCTTGTTTATATCATACCCTAATTACTTTAATGATTGTATTGTTAGGGTTATAGGACTCACTCAGACTTATGTCTGACCCCGTTGTTTTTATCTTTTTTTTTCCAACCCTCAGGTTATCAGAGTGGGCCCAGTACGAGTGGGCTTAGATCAGGCTGCTTTATTCTCTTTTGGAGCTTGGACCATAGATGTAGAGCTCAGCTTACCCTTTCTTTTATGGCTATCAGTTCATGTATTGGGATTATGTACTTTTATTTAACAGGATGGATATTTTGTACTTGACTCTTATTATGGTTTTGTGATGTAACCAAACATGTTTTACTTTCCGCTGCAATGAAATGATGTTTTAAAATTTTCAAGTATTACTTATATCTGTCTTGTTGAAATTTTTCTGTTCTATATTCACTTAAAATACTCCACCGATGTTATGGCATTCCCTTAGTGAGTGATCATAGCGGGAGTGGGGTGTTACATTGACATTTGTGAACCATTGACTGTAAAATTGGGGAAATTATAAAGAAAGAATATGCAAACATATAAATCTATATAGGTTGGACTTAATTTTATATTAAGTAAACATGTCATGGGGAAAAAAATATGGGAATCAGATGTATATTAAAATATGCTACTGTAGTATGTAAACATCTAAGCAGATTCCTGTTTGATTTGGGGAAGGGTTCTGCAAAAAAATACATTTAATATGAAATGTCATTTACAACCTTGGAATATAACGTAAGGTTATATTAAGCTTATTAATGAACTTAAACCTGCTAAGTTAAACCTGCTTGATTAATAAGTTAAGATTTCCATTCTGTTGTTAAAATATTTGGGGGTCTCTTAAATCTTAGTTAATTTAGGGTCTAAGCTTAAGGGTTGCTTGTTTCAATTATCTGCTGTTTGTTTTTCTGTCTGAAACTCATATCAATCGGTATCCTCCTGTTATCAAACGAGTCTCGCATTAGGTAGAGACTAGGGCACACTTTACTGATAGATGATTGTAAAAGATTCAAATTCTGGAGGTGAGTAATTAAAGGCGCATTCCGACGGAATCATTAGCGTGCATGGATCCGATTGGGGAAGATAAGACGTTGTAACACCGACAGATAGGGCTGTGTCTTTTTAGTTGATGGGTTCGGGACTGATATCCCCGAATACCATAGCTGACACAGGTTATTCGTGTCTGTTTAGGGAACCTATCACTGTGTAGTAATTAAGTAAAACCTAATCCCTGATATTCTGATAGTTGGTGCAAAAATTCTGTTCTAGGATATGAATGAGAAGCTTATCTGATCTTATCTTATTTCGTTTATTCCGTACTTTTATACTTTTCTATTTTTTCATGTCCAGTACCGTTGATCTATCATGATACTTCTTTATCTTATGTTTATGCTAAAAATCACTGGAAATCGCGAGACTTTATTTCTGACCTATTTTGTTTTTCCTTTTCTCTTCTCCTTCTCCCCTCAGATTCTCAAGGTAGTGGATTGCAGCAGCGACCGTGATTCTTTGATTCAACTTGGACTTTGATCATTCTCTACTTCATGTACTGTTTTGATGTCTGTTCTATGATTATTGTTATGACTTATGAGGATTATGTTTTCTTTTAATGGTTTTGTACTTGTACTCCGATGTCTTATTTTCCACGAGACAGATGTTTTATGACTCTATTGTATTTGAAACTGTAATGTTGTGATATTGTTTTAATGTTAATAAAAGTTTTGGAAAAAAAATCCGCTGTATTTTATATTATATCTTGTAAGTTTTAGTCTCTGTATTATTATTTTATAACTATTGCGCTTCACAAAACTTTACTCATATAGGTAACATTAAGAGATGTGGGGTGTCACAAACGTTTGTTTCAAAATCTAACTTGTTATGGCATTTTGCTAGAGGAAATTTTAGTAACATGTACCCTAGTTTGTAGTTCCCCTTTATCAAGGACTTCTAAGTTTATTTTAATTTTTAATAGACCTGTTAGACAAGTTTTCAAAACGACATTAGAGTTTAGAGAGCATTAAAAAAGAAACCAGTATCCACTTTACAAAAATTGCTACTGACATAAAACAATTTCGTTGTCTGCTTACTTTATACAAAACAAGATATTCATAAAATCTGACAAGCCCAAAAAGCTATGAATAACATTTGTTCATAAAAAGGTAAATTTATCTAGTCAAATTCCAAAGTGATCGTTGTTTTTCGGTGTAAAAAGTAAAGTTAGATTTGTTGTTTAATCGTATATTATATGATCTGTTGAATCTGTCTAGATACTTGCACCAATAACTAGCTTCATAATTTAGCCAAATGGCAAATTATCTAATAAGATTAGTCCCATCTTGTTGTTTCGAACTTTCATTTAGGAGATAGACAGGGAAAATGTACAAATCAATCATATATACACAACTATATATTATATTCGTCAAATTCTTATTATATCTCTGACTACAATTGCATGTAAGCTAATGAAAATGCAATCAAAATCCAGTACCACAAGCTCCAAGCCTCCCTCATGTGCCCCTAATCAAAAATAAAAAAATAGAAATAAAATAAAACCAACCTATATGTAATGTATATTCTTTCAAAAGTCCAACAGGTTAAGCAGAAATTAAATTTATATTTACCAATGTAGCAGCAGAAGTGATAGATGAAACCTCTGGCGAAGAAGTACCACCACCCATATCCGGCAGCCGACCTGTCAGCTTCCCCTCCGTCAGCCCAACATCGTAAACCTCAGTCCTGTCTGGCTTAAACAGCCCATAATTCCTCTCGGAGAGCGGGCCGGGCTTCTCATCCTCATTAAACAGTGCAAACAGATACACCTCCAGCCTCTGCCTCGGCCTCAGGGGAGTCCCTTCCCCTCTCAACAGCCTGGCCAGTATATTCCTATTATAATCCCTCGCATTCTGCACGGTCGCACCATACTCATTCTCGTCCCCTTTCGAGGGCCAGCCCGTCTCCGAAACTCTAACCTCAACGTTGGCCCACCCGGCCCGTGCCATAGCAAACAGAACAGCGTCTACCTGTGCATACAACATGTTATCGTATCTCAACTTCGTGTACGGATCAACCATCCCTACATTACCGCTACCCAGCACATATTGTAATGGTATCTGGTTCGGGTTGTCCTTATAAGCAAAGTACGGGTACGCATTGATCCAGAAAGGCCCTCCCGTCTGCGCCAAGAACCTCAAAAAGGGGCCCATAAACCCGATCAGCTCAGGCTTTATCGACCCAAGGGAGGAAGGGTACGAGTTCTGCAGTACCGCTAGCGAGTTAGCGGTGGACACATGAATCAACGAATCTAGCCCTAGTCGGGCTAGGGCTTGGTGTATGGCCACCATGGCCGGTACGAGACTGGACATGAGTGTTTGGTCGTTGGTAGTGTAGACCTCGTTACCAACTTGGATCCCTGTTATTTTAGTGGATGGTACATAAGGTCTTATGTTAAGGTCGACCCATTGGGCGGCTTGGGCAGGGTCAGTGAGCTGCAGGACGAGCTGGTTAGGGATGGTCACTATGATTTCGACGTTTGAGTTCGAGAATGTGGTTAGGACTTGAGGGTTAGTGTCGTAAATACGGGTTTTGGTTACATTTAGGACGGAGAGGAGTTGTAGGACTTGCTTTGGGGGAGGGAGGTTGTTAGCTACTTGCCCGTAGTTTATGCCCAGGGCTGATGCTTGCTGTATGAACCCGTACTCTGCAAAAATGCATTGTTAGTTAAAGGCTGTGTCATATCTCAAAACTTTAAACATGTACGTACCTGAGCAGAAAAGAAGTAATACAAGGAACGCATGCAACAGCCTAGTAGATTTGGAGAGCAATGCAACCATTTTAATGGAAATATAACAATAATCTCAAGAAAGAGAGACTTTTAAGCAGGAATTTAGAATAAGTGAAGAAAGGGAGAAATGAAGAGAAGAGAAGAGAAGAGAAGGAAGACAACTCTCAACTAATTCTTTTCTTTACTTGGATGATGGTTTGGTGAAGAAGAAGCCTTTGCGTTGCCTTGCCCGTGCTGTTTTTTAAAAATGCATAAACTGAATCTTGGGTTTAAAGTTTGTTTATATAAGCTATATATTTGATCATATTTGTAGTGCTTGTCTTGTGATTAGGTCACTTTTTTCTGGTTAGAGTTAGTTACCTTTTAAGTTAATTTTTTTGGACCATGTTAGTTTTTTTTTTCTCTCTTATGATGGTGTCTTAATGAATGCACCTAACCACCGAACGTTTTGCATGATGACGTTCGGGTTCAAGTAACCTAGAAAAGCATGCTGGGCCGCCGAAATCTAAAGGTGGTCCTATTTACTTGTGTTCATCCACTGCTTTGGTCGCATCAAGAAAACTTTGTACTGTTCGTTAAAAGTTAAGAAAAACAAATGAATTCTCAGCCTTATAAGTGCATACAATTTATTTGTCTTCAGGACTTAAGCCTTGGATTGATGTTAATAGTGCAAAATTCTTATCTTTGCTGTGTATAAACTAATACTTTCAATCTAAATACTTCAATAGTTCAATATTGACAGGTGAACAAATATATACATCAAGAAGTTTAGAGGTAGGATGAAGGAAGCATGTGTTTCTCTATCACATAGGTATCTTTTGTATGTGCGATTCCTACGTGCTCTAAGGATTGATATAATGAAATATATACATGGTCGAATAAAGTTCTTGACATTCACATGGGGATCATATTTGCAACTAAAGATCATCATATGATAATCTTAGAAATTGTTCTAAAGGCTTCAAATTGTTGAACTTTCGCATATTTTTATTGTATAATTCCTTGCTTTTAGGTTGGGATAATAGAATATTCTCTCAACTTATTTTCAGCTTTGAGTATCAATGAACTAATAAAAATCATTTTCATGAAGTGATAATAGTTAAAGGATTGAAGCATAGTCAACTCTGTTATGCAACCTCTGTAACGTTTTGAAAACTGAATCTTAGTTTAAACCCCTATTTATTCAATAATTATTATAAAACTAAGCCAATCGTCTATGTGCAAATCTAATAACTCTCAGCTTTGCTAGCAACGCTCCTGCATTTAGTAAAAGTTCGGGCTTTCAACAAGTATCTGATTATCCGATGCCTGAAAATTTACCCGATATTGGCATTTGATAATCATCCATCCATGTCATGGTTATAATTATATTCTTGTATTTCAGTGGGTAATATAATTGCCATTTACTGTTTTATATAGGTAAAATATTCAGTATTACATTAAAATCAATAACTGCTGCTTAAAATTATTCTTTTAACATTTTTTTTTAAAATATTTGTAGTACTGAATTTGGTTTATATATTCTGAATTAATTTTTTTTTATCATTTCTATATTTATTACTTGTGCATTAGATATAGATATGTGTATCAAAAAATAATCATATGGACATGACATCATGTGAATCCATATCCAAATAAAATCATCCGTACCCAAAAATTGTCTGTCCCTCTATATCCAACCAATCAACACCCTCTGAATTCCACTTTTTTGCAATTAAATCCTCTTTTTTCTTTGAGTTAATTGGAAAAAGATGAAAATCGGATATTTTGATTGGTTGAGTACAAGGATACAGAGAATTTAGGTACAGAGGATTAGCGCTCATCCATATCTAACTGTATGGAGGCCTAAGTTAAACTCTTCACTTTTTAACCTGGAATAGAAATAATTTAAGGAAAGATGTATCAAAACTTAATTCACCTGTAAAAGACACATTTATAACGTAAAAATGAAATTTAAAAAAATAAAAATTTACTCATGGTAGCTCTGTTGCATTTCCAGAATGAAGTAACAATTTCAACAACATTACACAACATCAATTTTTAAGTGAAACCTGCTTGAATGTATTTTGATCAATCATTGACCAAAGCTGTTACAGCTGCATTTGAACTATTTACCAGCATTTATAATGCAAGAGCAAATCCCTTGCACCCAAGATTCCCTATACCCCTGTTCTCAACCAAACAGACATTTTCACTTTTTTGCAATTAAGGCAGAAAAAGAAAGAAAGCTTAACTGCAAAATGGTGAAAATTAGGGAGTCATGATTGGTTGAACGTAGGGGGATAGAGGATTTTAGGTACATGTGATTTCATTTCATATAATGCAGTTATAAGTTTAGCCGATATTACTTTTGACAATGATTTTAGGCACATGGTTATTTTCTTTAAAAATGCTTTAAATGCTTTTTGATTAATTACATGAAAGATTTTGATTCTAAAACTTAAACTTTAAATTATGTATTAACTCAAAAACTATATTATATGAGGTCCTTTATAGTTGAATTATTACTATTGCGGCCTTAGGGCATTTCCACTTGATTCAGACTGTAATATTGAGTAGAATGAATATTATTGATCGATCTGCGGAAACACTTTCAATGGTTAGGAACTCATTAAATAAACTTCTAGTATTAAATATACTGAATTTTATGCTAATTATTTGGTGTCATGTAAATAGACGTTTTATGATTGGACGTCCATTAAATGAGCGTTCAGTTTCACTTTAACTTTCTAAAAAGAAAATTGAACATTTATATGAATGTCCAGCAGCGAAAACACAAAATTTTGAAGGTTGAATTGATTCGGTTGGAGATGCCATTATATGAGTCATGTGGTTGTATAATAAGTTGAATATGTACTAATGCTACATGATCTGAATGCCAATCACAAAGTCTATTGCTTACTTCTGTATTTTTATAAGGTTCACTTTGAGAATATTGTATGTTCTCTATGAAATGAGATATGCTAGTCAAAGAAAGAGTTGGTGGTATATCCTAAAGACAATTCTATGATTTAATTTAAACTAATAACTATGTAATAAGATCTCATTCAAAATAAAAGATGTTTTATACTTCTCGTATTGTGGTATGTTAATTGTCTATTTATTTTGAGTATATTAAATAAAAAGTCCTTTAATTGTATATTATGCGATAGTATTTAAGGTGTATTGTATTCACGAAAAAAATTAACTTATTAAAGTATGGTTAAGATGCTCTGAGGCATCCGTAAATATTAGACTATGTAATGCTATGTAAATGTTGAGTGGTGTATTACTCACACTGTTACATGCAGCAAGGGATCACATATTAATAGCTATTGGATAACTATAGAATAATCAAGCTGATAGTTTTTTGTTGGTAAATATAGTTAAGATAAAATAGAGAATCTCGAAATGATGTTTTTATATGCTTTTCCCGACTTGAGAATACTGTTGAATATCAGTGTGGACACTTTAATTGCAGTTAATCCATGATACGTTGTCCATCGAATGATTATATTCGAGCAAAAGTTGAAGCATAAGAAGCGAAAAGCTATCTAATAGAGAATTAATCTTGATATTTATATGAGATTGGTATCATAGTCAATTACGGTAAACTCAAGTATAAACCCTTTGACTATAGCAATATGCTTAATATTGATTGCTATTATCAAATCAAAGGCTCTATGTTTGGATCAAACAAGATGAATATCGTGCTACTACCCGATATCATTTAAAATATTAAAATTAGATTTCATTCAAAAATATGTAAGCGATAAGTTCAATTAAATTATCACATCATTAGCTAAAGTGATACGTGGATGTTATTTTTTGACTTATTTGATATTAACTACTAATTGAATTTGTGCTTTTGATTCGCACAATCGTGATGATGAATACTTAGAAAAAACACTATTTGACTGATTTAGTATTATTTTGAATCGAATTAATTAATATTTCCGAAGTACTATTTATTTAGATTTTATTTGATTTTGGGTGTTGTTAGCAACTAATTTGGTGCATGCATAATGACCGTATACAAGAGAGATGAGAGAGTATGGTATATTATTTTCTCTTCTTCTTCTACCATGTTATAGTTGCGCTTATTAGGTCTTATTTCATTAAACTATTCTCTTACTTATATTTACTAAGGCGTACCTTAATTAAGATAGTAACCACACATTTCTAACTTCTAGTTTAATTATCCCTTAAAATTAGCTATTTAATAGTGTGTAATAAAAATTAAGGATGTTGTTGGCTTCCCTTCCTACATAATTTTTCCCTTAAATTTGCAGTAAGGTAATCAATAACAAGCATATAGATCATACAAACATGGGCCACAAGCACATAAAATCATCAAAGCTAGCATAATCACCCATTAAAAGTGTATGTAATAGTAGATTGTACAGTTAAATAGATCGAGATGTCTCCCTAATTCTATCATCTATTTTTCAAGGAGAGACCATTTATCGACCCTCCACATAACCTTTAGAAAGTTGGCTATCTTATTATTTAACTCCTTTAAATCACTGTCAGTATATCAACAGATCTTCTAATGACAGTGATATCTTGCTGTTACTACCAAAATTAACAGTGAAGCGAGTTGGCGGTTGAGGGGTATCGGATGACCAAAAGCTCACAGAAAACTCTTCAGAAAGTAAGGCCAAGTACGAGGAAGAGCTAAGAGCAGGAAGAAATAACCCGAAAAGCTGCATCAAACGAAATCCTTTTGGGGGAAAGGATCGCAAAAGCTACAGGATATAATCGGCGGGATCTATCCGCCAGGGTCAATCCAACAAGATCCCTCCGAGAGTATCAGTCCGACAGAAGATTTTGTGGCAAAGAGTCATCCTAATCCGAAACCAAGAAGGACAAAAGCAATAAACCCGTCAAATGAATCCCAAAGGAATCTTCGGTAATGACCTGTCTAAATACCGATATAACTGAAGGTGAGGGCATCATAGGTACTAAACCAAGAGAATGCAAGGATCATCCAGACCAAGCTTTCGGAGTATCTGTCGTGCGAATACCGAAAGACCGCATTCACAAATAACAGAAGCTTCACTAGAAGCCACCCTTCGGGAATCCAGGCTATCGCAAAAGCTCCGCCAAAAGACTAAACGGGAACAAAGCAGAGATACAGGCTACCCGTACTGATTTACCTAGTACCGAAACCCACAGCTGCTTCGAACCGACAGTTATCAACATACATCATGAAGGTAGGCCCCTCTAAGTATTCACGATAAAGAACTTACGTCCGAGAGCCTATGTTTAGGAGTTGTTACCAAGGGTTCAAACATCATCCAAAGACCGTAACTGATACTCCAAAGACGGCCGAAAGCCAAGTGCCCAGAACTAAGGAAAAAAGCGGTCGACAAAGGCCGCCACAGGCCCAATAGCCCAACAACGGAAGGAGTCCAGAACCACTATAAATAAGACCCCGGGGTCACATTTAGGGGATCGATTTTCTTCATACTAGTACTCCTCAAAGAAGCTTAGTTCTGATATTAACCAGAGAATTTCTCCAATTACATTCATGTATTCCAAATGAAAGTTTAATAAAAAGGGATCTTCTTATAGAAAATTGCTCTGTAAGTTTATATTATTATTTTTGATCATCACTGTTGTAGCTTACTGTTTATTTTCCAAATAAGCATGGATTCCCGTCTCAATACGTCCTCGAATAGGAGGATATATCTCCTCCTCTGAGTTTAGATACATTCTGGTAGTTATTAGTGATCCCACTCCTCCAGACTTCGATATCTAAGGTGGTGATCCGATTTAACCCAAAAATATCTGAACTGCCTATTTTTTCTTTAGATTCGCCCCAGTTGACCAATCTTTAGTGTTGACGAAAAATATCATTAACATTTTGGCGCTAAAAGGAGGGCCTTGAACCTTTGATCCTTTGGTTAACCCCATCACATATCTATCTGAGTTGCTCTGTCCGGATTGGACTAGCTTTGAAGAAGCAAAGTTATGAGTAAGAAACCCCGACAAAAGTTTTCAGGATCTCGAGCGGATAAGTCAAAAACCACCAACCCTAGGGTGATAGAGGAGAGAAGGTTAAGAGCAGAGGCCTTGCTGGTGATAAAGCGAAAAAGAAAAAATGGAACTACATGCTCACGATACTTGGGATGATAGCGTTTCCACATAAGACAAGCCTTAACGCTCCCACCCAGTGGATCTACATCAGAGGATACTAGCGATTTCTCTCACCTAAAGAATGCTCTCTACGGGCAAGTTAAGGGAATGACACTCGAACGAAAAATAGTGGACGATTTCAACTACTTTGCCAACAAATGGTCTAAAGAGATGTCACCTCAATTTCAGTATGTTCCGGGAGGAAACAACAAGTACAGGCACAACAGCTAGGCTAAGTCATAGGAGGATTAAACCCCAACAACAAGAAGAAGGATGCGCGACAAGGGTACCCAAGGAATACTACCTCACCACTCCGATGGGGAACATTTACTTCCTAAGCAAACATGAACTTAACTATTGGCCATTCACGAAGAAGAAGCCCAAATACGAAAGGAAAACAGGAGGGCCTTACTGCCATTACCACCTGATGAATGGACACGAGACTAATTACTGTAGAACCTTTAGGGAAACCATCGTTAGATTCATCAGTCAAGGCCAATTGCGAGAGTTTATAAAAAAAATCAAGCTGAATTCAGGAAAATCCTTAGGAAAAGGATTACTAAACATATGCAATGGTATGGAAAACCCACCTCTCAGAATTTGAAAAGAAACCCAAAAGGGGTCTAATTGCAAACGGATTAAATCCCTCGTCATCTCCAAATTGGTTAGGGTGAGGCACCCCTTGGAGGGGGATGGTGTGTTAGTCTTTCTCCATGCCCAAGTCAGAGGGGGCAGGGTTAAAGCATCAAAAGCGTAAGCCTCCATTTCACACTAGAAATGGTCGCGGCGATGCCTCTAACCTTAGCACGCACTGCCTCTACTCGCAGAAGAGTATGCCCTGCCTCTGCTAGAACTAAGCACGTCCTACCTCTGCTTGCAAAAGAGCATGTCCTACCTCTGCTTATGTTCCGCGTTACCCGCAGAAGGGAGCACAAACCCCTATAATCGCCTATGATGATCAGGATAAGGCACCACTTGGAGGGGGTGGCGTATAAGCCTCTATTAGAACCTACGATGGTCAATATAGGATATCAAAAGGGTAAACCTTAGTTTTGTGCTTACGATGGCCCTGTCTAAGTTTCTAAGACCTTATCATCGCCTACGATGGTCAGGATAAGGTGCCTCTTGGAGGGAGGCCAGGTAAGTCCTTGAGCCCCGCTTGTGGATAAGCTAGCCAAGCGCTTTGAACGCACAGGACCAGAGAGTGGCCAACAAAGCACGTACATCCTCTGCTTTGACATCAAAAGCCCAAGGAGAGGCTCAAGGAGCACGTACAACCTCTGCTTCACCAATCGAATCCAAAAGGGATGCCAAAACAACAAATAGCAGAAGGGGTTCCCTGTCTTCAAACTTTAAATATCCGAATCTGGGTGGATTCGGCTCTTCATTAATACTTGAAGGGGTTCCCAGTCTTCAGTCTTGTCATTCAGGGTCAATTCGGATCTTCTCAAATATTGGAGGGGGTTCCGGTCTTTTATATTAATACCCGAATCTGGGTTAATTCGGCTCTTCTCAAATATCGAAGGGGGTTCCGGTCTTCTATATTAATACCTAAATCTGGGTCAATTCGGCTCTTCTCAAATACCAGAGGGGGTTCCGGTCTTTTATATTAATACTCGAATCTGGGTCAACTCGGCTGTTCACAAATACTGGAGGGGGTTCTGGTCTTCTGTCTTAATACCCGAGTTTGGGTCTATTCAGTGCTTTACAAGTACCGGAAGGGGGCTTCACGATTCCCAATCTTTAATTATTTGGATAAGGGTTATTTTGGGACTTCCTCTAGTGTCGAAAAGGAATCTCTGGCCTATAATCTTAAATACCTGAATCGGGGTCAATTCAGTTCTTTACAAATAATGGAGAAAGCATTCCGACCTTATCTCGACGCCGAGCCCAGGCGCAAATCACGGCCGGATGTAGGGTCCTAGTCTCAACACAAGGCATCCGTATCTAGATCAATTCAAATTCTCAGAGCTGAACAAGAAATAGTTAGTCAACCTTATCCCAACTCAGATCCAGCTTGGAAGCACATTTCCACCATCAATAGGCACAAACTGGTAGCCTCTCACATTTTTCTTTTGCTCAGGAAAGTGTCTTTGATTTACACGAGTATATCAAATGTTTGCACTAACAAACAAAACACGAATGAGCACTATAGACCTTTCATGTTGGATGCACTTTAATACTGTTGATCCCACAAAGAGTATAGGACAATATTTAAAAGCCTATAAGACAAACTCCCAATGAAACATGCCGGAGATGTGTACCTTGTCATGATATAACCATAGCTAAAGGGAAAGCGTTTATAGTGAAATGCGTAGTCGCGTGTTAAGTAATATCATTGTAGGCCCTACCCCTATTCGTATATACTGCCTCTACAGAATACTATGCTCCACTGATAAAATGTTGTGTACTTCGTACATTACATAATTGTTTACAAGAAAGTTCATGAAATAAATACATTTTCAGAAAGAAAAAAAACCATGTCCCAGCACTACAATTCCCGTATAAGCAATAGTCTAACCCTCGGTAGAATGCATTGTATTCATACCGGGAAGAAGTGGAGGAACGATGAATTGCAGCACGCAAAATCCCGTCGACCTTTCGCACCTTCTTTATGACCACATATAAGTCATCCAACGGTTTAGGCTGCCACTTTAAATCCTAATTGAAAGCCTTGCCAATTGCACGAAGGTTTTTGTTTTCCTTCCTCAAGTCAAAGGCATCTTCGCGCAAGAACTGTTTCTCCTTTTGTAATTGCTTAATTTTGGAGGTATGAAAGTCGGTATGACGAGAGTTGCCCTCAATCCCCTTCCTATCATAAAAATTTTTCATGCTGGCCTTAACCTGTTTATGCCATTTGTCAGCAAGGGAATAATTCTTTCCAGATGGAAAACCCCCTATCTCAAAATCTGAAGATTCGGATCCCGTTGGAGCCTGCGAGACGCCAGAAGCGGAGATCCCAAGAGCGCATCCAAAGACAGTTCCTCATTCTTTACATTTTACTAGAACGTCTTTGCATCTCACCTCTAAGTCAATAGCTTGACACTGAAGTTCGCCCTTTTCTCCATCAAAATCGATAGAAAGATTCGTCTTTATACTCCTCTTTGCTTCAAGGATGTCTTTATCCTTTTGCTTCATTTGAGCCTCCAATACACTTATTTGTTCTATCAAACATTGCATAAATCGCTCCTCAAACCAGGCGGATCCACCATCAATACCGGTAGGGAATTCCCCAGAAAATCTCCTGGGCGCAAAGTAAGCAAAACGCCTTTATCTATGAAAGAGGAAGTGTCTTCGGGTGAGTTTTCCTGTTCATATAAACAAATAAGCTACCTTTTGCGAGATTTCTTACCAGAAGACATCATTATTTGAGCCCCAAAAATGCATGCAACAGAAAGAAATTGAAAACGAATACAATTCGTGTCCATGCGCGCTATAGTCAACTAAAAAGAATACAACAAGTTATTTTCTCTCCCTAGTACTCTTTTCCTTCATGTTACATATTAAGTTTGCATGATGAGTTCTAAATTTCTTTAATATCATCTACCTGTCATTCCCCAAGAAGTTGAAAGATAACTGAGGTACTTCATATAAATATGTTTGAGCTCCTTCAAAAAGTGTTCCCTGTCAGATTTATAAGGACGCTTTGTAAGAAATTCCCTCTTTAGCTTAGAGAGAGAATGAAGGTCATCCTTGAAAAACAGGGTAACAAGCAAAAACAGAATTTCCATCACCGTAAGAACAAGTCATCAAGGGTCAACTTCGACAAGTAAAGAAAGAATTCAGAAACTGAGATTTATACCAGAGGAATGGGGGAGGCTGTGTGCATCGCCTGTTCTCTTTCATCAAGCTCCAAAGGATCGACTCCCCCCGAAAATCCACTATCTCTGCACGAGTCGCCTACATTACCACCTCTTATATGCAAAATTAGATTTTCATCATCTCCAGACATTGAACAGTCGTGTAATGACCCGGGTTTTCGCGATCCTGAGTAATCGACATAAACTCAATGTCGACTATTCAAGCATCGGAAATACCGGATAGTCCATGAAAGAATTTAGTGGGTGAGAATAGATAAGATAGAATTAGAATAGAAGAAGAAGAAGAACATACAACATCAGAGTAAACATGAATCTCACAGCGGAACGAATAAATATATTTCATAACATAACTTTGAAATAAAACAGTATCTGTATACAATACCATTATTAGAGTATAACACTTACAACACAGCGGAAATAACAATCTACATAATCCTGAAGCCTCCTACTCCAGCTCTTCAAGTATCTGTAAAATCCTGGCTACTTGACTGCCGGTACAAAATTGGGCATCCAAGAGTTTAGGGAAAACAAAACAAAATAAACTCTGGGTCGGTCATGTGACTGGTGTGAGTAAACTCAAATCATTTGTTTAACCTTTCAAAATCCTTTTGAAACAAAGGATAATCGTAAGAGATCCACACATAAACACAGATGGTTTTTACCTTATGATAACCCAAAATATTTTTCTAAAACGAACTTGTCTGATATTATAATAATGTCTAGATCAAGTAAATAGAAATCTAGCAGAATGCTTGCATCTCACGTTCTGCATATATAATATACAATCAAAAACCATGGGCTCTTATTGGGGAATGGATTCCAACTATGACAAGGTATGGATCCACCTTCCGATCAGTGTACTCTAGAAGCGATACACTGGAGTTCAACAAGAACATCTTGCAACTCGGCCACACATGACCGACCATTCATTTCGCTTGAATGTTCTGAATATATTATCACCTTACGGTTGGTATACCAACATAACCATTCCCGGGAGATACAGAATTGAAAAAATTAACATATATGAATATTCTCTAGATGGTGACAATATACCCTACTTGGGTGCGACCCACTTAGCCATGCTGCCTGCCCGATTTCTGACATTTCCCAGTTGATGAGGCTTGAGGTCATAATGTATCTTTTAACAGATCACTCCTTCATTTACTTTGAATGACACATCGTCGTACCCGGTCAAATAACAAATTGATTCCTCCAAAAATACCACGGGTATAAGCTAAGAGAAACGAATTCCTCCGCCACCAACGTAAATACATTTGAAACGATCAACTTACGCGATCTACCAGATATACTCTGTCAGACGTTCATCCATTCAAGTTGTCCTAAGATTGGACAATCCAATGGAATTATTCTGTAAATCCATCTTAGGCAATTTCAACCTAGGATTTACTGAACAGCCCTAGGATAACTCTGTCTTCAATTATCTTCATCATATTTGATTCGCAACGCTAATGCCATACGGAGTGGTTTTCAGATAATATATCTGATCCCGGTCTCTCCGTATTGACAACGGAATTGATCAAAATCTTCGATAGTCGGTGATTTAACTAGCAAAGGAAAACATGTGTGCAAAGAATGATATTATTTCCAGATGGAAATTCTATCGACCAATCATCAATCAACATTTATTCATTTCCCCATTTCTCGTTTCCATATATTCATCAAATCCTAATTTTTTTAATTTTAGAAAATATACATTATTAACTTTGGAAAACGTTTCCATTTCTGATTCACACATCAATATCTTCCCTCCTCTATCAGTCTCTAACTGTAAATTAGTAAGAGAACAACCCCTTACGTATTAACCCCGAAGGCCGAAACCAACATCAAATCAATACACAGACAGCTGTTCAACTCAACTAATTTCCAGTCAATTTCTAATTCCGTTAACTCCATTTTAATTCCTAATTCAAACCCCAAATTCCTTTATAATATTTTATTTGCAAAATATTTACTTTAAATCAATATCATGTTACACTTGTGTGCGAAGCACGAGTCTAAACCTTCCTGATGTAAAATTCTCTTTTTATAAAACTCTATTCATTTTCCAAATATTTCCCTTATATAATTCAATTTACTTTCTAAATCAATATTCCTTTCATAAAATTCTATTTATTTTATATAAATCCTTGTATATAATTCTATTCATTCTATATAAACCTTTTATATAATTCTATTCATTTCCCAATTTTTCATTATTATATTTTCCAATATTTCTTTTTCAAATATTACCTTTTCTATTAAATATCCACTTTGAAATTCCTTTTTTATAAAATCATTTGATTTTATATAAATATATTTTATTTTCAACATACACATTGAAAATTCCCATTTTAAATTCCAGTATTATATATGCTATTTAAAATACCGAATAACAAAGATCTATATCATTCAACACACATGATCAACCACATATTATATATCACATCATATATGACAATATATGAAAAATAGTAAAATAAATGTTGAGGAATCCAATTGGATTCCTCCGACCTGTTTCCCTGCATTCACAGATGTTAAACAATATAATAACATCGATTTCATTTCGACATGAAATATTCTGATAAACAGAATCAACATTTGATTAACGATTTATATATATCGTTATCTATAATTTCAACCAATACATCAACAATTCAACCAACCAATCAACACACAGCAATCAATTATCATTACTAGATTATATTTATAAAAATATAAATTCATCATAGTTAGTGAGATTTACTCACATTGGACGATCATCGTTAAATAACGATAATGGTCGGTTGATTCAGACAGACAATTTATTTCGCTATAAATTGTTACGAGCTCCAATTCACTCCCAGTCAGTTTCATTGTGTAGTCACCGTCCATATGATCCCAACGGATCCTATTTTGTTTGATTTCGTTCACGTATGAATTTGTTATGCTTTATACAAATTAATACACTATTAAATCAAAATAAAATTTAAACATTTATTACTAGTGGGCCAAACTTTTCCAAACCCGGTCCATTTGCACGTCCCCGACCCAAACTAAAAGCCTTCTTCTTCCCTGATTAAAACCGTGAGCTTCCTGTAGTGAAAACGCTCCATTGCCAAAACTTCAACTCCTCCTATCAACCTCTTCACGTCATGAATTCATCCACTGACCTCATCATTTTGCTTCCCTTCGAAATCTCAACATCCCTCTCCCAACCATCTTCAACTCGCATGCATACCACTAATCCCATCGCTCAGCATCTCACGCACGCCTTGGTGCAAGATGCGACATCAAATCCAACCAAATACCCCAAATCTTTTTACCCAAATGTTGTTTGACCTCCCAAATCCAAAGACGAACTCGATTTAACGAATTAGTGCCTAAATCAATGATTTACTAAACCTTAACCACTGCTCGAACTTGTGCTGAAAACTTATAGCGATAGAAGTTTAGTTCGAACAACACGAAATGCGTATCAAGTGGAAGAGCAAGCTTTCAGGATTCCATACATATATTTCTTGGATTTTCATATATCATGTTTTGATTTTTGAAGATCCCTGAAATGGTTTGAGAAAGAAATGCGACGGCGGATTTATGTTTGACCAGAGGAAAATGGAAATAAGGGTTTAAGGAGATATTTAGGGTTATTTATAGGATATTTAAAATATTATTATATGGATTATTTTATTTATTTTTAAGCAAACGCTATATGTATTTATTGTTAAAAATTCTTGTAATCACACATGATATTCAAAAATCACGAAAATGGATATACACCTTTAGTTCGACATTACGGATCCAACGAAACTGGTTTCTCGAGACTCCGTTTGCTCACACAACGTATTTTTAACCGTCGAAATACTGACTGTTTTTCACATTAAAATTCCGTACAACCACACACTGACTCCAAAATTCACGAAAATTGAAATCTAACAATAATTTAATATTACGGATCCAACAAAATTAGTTTCATAAAAAAACGGAGGTCGTTTGTAAAACTGGTTATTTTTAAAGCTCTAAATAAACCCCTTTTAATATTAAATATATTTAAAAATAATTAAATTAAATAAAAATAAGTAAATATTATCGTATATATTCACAGTGGAATACCATACAGCTCCCATAATATTTCTAACTGAATTTATAACTCGATAGCTCAAATCCAGTGTTAAATCAGTATTCAATTCATATTGAAAGTCTATTTAAATATAAATAAATCGTTATAAATTATAAAGGAATTCCATAGCAACTTTTCTAAAATTTGATTTGAACATAACTCAAAATCTACACAATAAAAATCCTGATTTTTCTCTTCCATTAGAAAAATATACTTACCAGCTCCGAACGTTTCTTGTTTCACAGAAATCTGGCTTAAAACGGATTCTGTATATTCATTTAAAGTTCGAATCGCCAAATAGAGAACTGCTATGCCATTTTGAGCTCGATTGTAATTATAATATAAATAATACGTTCTAACGTCGTTCAAATAATATATTCATTATTCAAATTCAAATTCTAAACTGAATTAAATATTTTAAATGATCCAATTCACACAATATTGTGAATCTAGTTATTTCCGACTATTTTGGATTTAAATATATTATTCATTTATTTATATTAATTAAGTATTCAATATTATATAATTAAGCAACCATTTAAATCTCTAAACACTATTTAAATAATTAAATAAATTATTACACCGTAAAAATACAGGACATTACATTCTTTTCCCCTTAAAATAATGTCATCCTCGAAATTGCTAAGCTAGAAAAATGCTACCAACTCTGTTAATTAGATTAAAAATCCTTTGTTTACTTTTTTATATTTCAATTTCAACTGAACCAATTTATCTCAAATAAATATTAATTAATTCTCATTAATGAAAATTTTCAAAAATCCTGAAAATTTTCTAACACCTGAAATTTTCGAAAAATTTCGCCAACTCCTCCTTTGTACGACTCAATCTGTACAACTACAACTCGCCTCTCTAGGCCATCTCCAACCCCAAAGGAAATCAAAGAGCCAAGCGGCTTGCCAATTCGGCTCATAAATCTCATATCCAATAGAAATATAAACTTGTACCTTTTTGTCGGGCATATCATTATATCATTTACATACGCTACCCATTCAGCATATACCAATGTCATCTCAATCAAACTCCAATTAGTTTTTATCTCCAACACAACCATTTGTTTATCCAAGCCAAATTCCATTATCAATCTCAAGTACCATTCTTGATTTTCAATTTAGTTTCACCAATTTCCACCTAATTTGTTTTAATTCAAACAATCTGTTCCTGGGAATTTTAAATAACTTAGCTTTTCCAAAAATCAAATATCCCTTTCTGGAATTTCAATACAACTTGTTTTCCCCAAAACAATTAAAAAACAAAAAATTTGATAGTAATCCATCACTTAGCAACTCAAAAATGAACACCAATGATACATCTATCATCATCGGAATCTATTTTCCAGCGATCGAAGCGAGTTCAATACTATATCACTTGCAAAACCATTTCTAACACTTCCATTTTGAAATATCTTTCAAAATACCATTCTCAATGCTTTGTAAACAATTTAAAATCTCCCAGGATTTTAAAATTCTCATATATTTAATTCTATTCCATTTACAAATACCTTTCCAATTTCCAGGGCTTTAATTTCAATTCTAATTTTAACTTCAGATTTAATTCATCTGATTCCACGTATTTCACTTATATGAATTCTGATTGGTTATTTACATAACCATTTAATTTATAATCTTACTCGATTATAATAGCAACCAATATATCCAATATATTATAATTGCAATATATATATATCTTCCTTATATCAAAATATACTTTAGGTAAACTTATTTTTGTTTACCATCTTTTCAAAACATATTGTGTCAACCCATCGTATTCGAGTGTTTAGAAACTCCTACCGATACAGTGGATCAAACTGATCGACCAGGACCCATAAACAACTCAATCAACAAAGCTCCACAATATAAAATCATTTTATATTGAATAAAAAATACGTTCACTCGTATATATACACTCAAACTCAATCTGGGGCATTACTAACCCCATCTTTACTGAGTCACGCCACAGAGCCAAGGTAAATACTTAACCTTCAGCTCTAATACAAACTATAACGACCCGGGTTTTCACGATCCTGAGTAATCGACATAAACTCAATGTCGACTATTCAAGCATCGGAAATACCAGATAGTCCATGAAAGAATTTATAGGGTGAGAATAGATAAGATAGAAACTTAGAATAGAAGAAGAAGAAGAACATACAACATCAGAGTAAACACGAATCTCACAGCGGAACAAATAAATATATTTCATAACATAACTTTGAAATAAAAACAGTATATGTATAGAATACAATTATTAGAGTACAACACTTACAACACAGCGGAAACAACAATCTATATAATCCTGAAGCCTCCTACTCCAGCTCTTCAAGTATCTGTAAATTCCCGACTACTTGACTGCCCGTAGAAAATTGGGCACCCAAGAGTTCAGGGAAAACAAAACAAAATAAACTCTGGGTCGGTCACGTGACAGGTGTGAGTAAACTCAAATCATTTGTTTAACCTTTCAAAATCCTTTTGAAACAAAGGATAATCGTAAGACCAATCCACACATAAACACGGATGGTTTTTACCTTATGATAACAATATTTTTCTAAAACGATACTTGTCTGATATTATAATAATGTCTAGATCAAGTAAATAGAAATCTAGCAGAACGCTTGCATCTCACGTTCTACATATATAATATACAATCAAAAATCATGGGCTCTTATTGCGGAATGGATTCCAACTATGACAAGGTATGGATCCACCTTCCGATCAGTGTACTCTAGAAGTGATACACTGGAGTTCAACAAGAACATCTTGCAACTCGGCCACACATGATCGGCCATTCATTTCGCTTGAATGTTTTGAATATATTATCACCTTACGGTTGGTATACCAACATAACCATTCCTCGGAGATACAGAATTGAAAGAAGTAACATATATGAATATTCTCTAGATGGTGACAATATACCCTACTTGGGTGCGACCTACTTAGCCATGCCGCCTGCCTAATTTCTGTCATTTCCCAATTGATGAGGCTTGAGGTCATAACGTATCTTTTAACAAATCACTCCTTCATTTACTTTGAATGCCACATCGTCATGCCCATCAAATCACAAATTGATTCCCCCAAAAATACCACGGGTATAAGAAAAGAGAAACGAATTCCTTCACCACCAACGTAAATACGTTTGAAACGATCAACTTACTCGATCTACCAGATATACACTGTCAGACGTTCGTCCATTCAAGTTGTCCTAGGACTGGACAATCCAAAGGAATTATTCTATAAATCCATCTTAGGCAATTTCTACCAAGCATTTACTGAACAACCCTTGCATAACTCCGTCTTCAATTATCTTCATCATATTTGATTCGCAATGCTAATGCCATATGGAGTGGTTTTCAGATAATATATCTGATCCTGTCTCTCCGCATTGACAACGGAATTGGTCAAAATCTTCAATAGTCGGTGATTTAACTATCAAAGGAAAACATGTGAGCAAACAACGATATTATTTCCAGATGGAAATTCTATCGATCAATCATCAATCAACATTTATTCATTTCCCCATTTCTCCTTTCCATATATTCATCAAATCCTTATTTTTTTAATTTTAGAAAATATACATTATTAACTTTGGATTCCATTTCTGATTCACGCATCTATATCTTCCTACCTCTATCAGTCTCTAACCGTAAACTAGTAAGAGAACAGCCCCCTACGTATTAACCCCGAAGGCCGAAACCAACATCAGATTAATACACATACAGCTGTTCAACTCAACTAATTTCCAGTCAGTTTCTAATTCCTTTAACTCCATTTTAATTCCTAATTCAAACCCCAAATTCCTCTATAATATTTTATTTGCAAAATATTTACTTTAAATCAATATCATGTTACACCCGTGTGCGAAGCACCGGTCTAAACCTTCCTGATGTAAAATTCTCTTTTTATAAAACTCTATTCATTTTCCAAATATTTCCCTTTTATAATTTTATTTACTTTCTAAATCAATATTCCTTTTATAAAATTCTATTTATTTTATATAATTCTATTCATTCTATATAAACCTTTTATATAATTCTATTCATTTCCTAATTTTTCATTGTTATATTTTCCAATATTTCTTTTTCAAATTTTACCTTTTCTATTCAATATCCACTTCGAAATTCCTTTTTTATAAAATCATTTGATTTTATATAAATATATTTTATTTTCAACATACACATTGAAAATTCCCATTTTAAATTCCAGTATTATATATGGTATTTAAAATACCAAATAACAATGATCGATATCATTCAACACACATGATCAACCATAGATTATATATCACATCATATATTACAATATATGAAAAACAGTAAAATAAACGTTAAGGAATCCAATTGGATTCCTCCGACCTCTGTATTCACAAATGTTAAACAATATAATAACATCGATTTCATTTCGACATGAAATATTCTGATAAAGAGAATCAACATTTGATTAACGATTTATATATATATCGTTATCTATAATTTCAACCAATACATCAGCAATTCAACCAACCAATCAACACACAACAATCAATTATAATTTATCATTACTAGATTATATTTATAAAAATATGAATTGATCAGAGTTAGTGAGATTTGCTCACATTGGACGATCATCGTTAAATAACGATAATGGTCGGTTGATTCAGACAGACAATTTATTTCGCTATAAATTGTAATGAGCTCCAATTCACTCCTAGTCTGTTTCATTGTGTAGTCATCGTCCATATGTTCCCAACGGATCCTGTTTTGTTTGATTTCATTCACGTATGAATTTGTTATGCTTTACACATGTTAATACACTATTAAATCAAAATAAACTTTAAACATTTATTACTAGTGGGCCAAACCTTTCCAAACCCGGTCCATTTGCATGTCCCCGACCCAAACTAAAAGCTTCCTTTTCCCTGATTAAAACCGTGAGCTTCCTGTAGTGAAAACGCTCCATTGCCAAAACTTCAACTCCTCCTATCAACCTCTTCACATCATGAATTCATCCACTGACCTCATCATTTTGCTTCCCTTCGAAATCTCAACATCCCTCTCCCAACCATCTTCAACTCGCATGCATACCACTAATCCCATCGCTCAGCATCTCCCGCACGCCTGGGTGCAAGGTACAACATCAAATCCAACCAAATACCCCAAATCTTTGTACCCAAATGCTGTTTGACCTACTGAATCCAAAGACGAACTCGATTTCATGAATTAGTGCCTAAATCCAATGATTTACTAAACCCTAACCACTGCTCGAACTTGCGCTGAAAACTTACAGCGACAAAAGGTTGGTTCGAACAACACAAAATGGGTATCAAGTGGAAGAACAAGCTTTCAGGATTCCATACATATATTTCTTGGATTTTTGTAGATCTCGTTTTGATTTTGTTTTGATTTTTGAAGATCCCTGAAATGGTTTGTGAAAGAAATGCGACGACGGATTTATATTTGACCAGAGGAAAATAGAAATAAGGGTTTAGGGAGATATTTAGGGTTATTTATAGGATATTTAAAATATTAATATATCGATTATTTTATTTATTTTTAAGCAAACGCTACATGTACTTATTGCTAAAAATTCCTGTAATCAGACATGATATTCAAAAATCATGGAAATAGACATACACCTTCAGTTCGACATTACAGACCCAACGAAACTGGTTTCGTCGAAAACGGAGGTCGTTTACAAAACTGGCTATTTTTAAAGCTCTAAATAAACCCCTTTTAATATTAAATATATTTAAATAATTAAATTAAATATAAGTAAATAAATATTATCGTATATATTCACAATGGAATACCATACAGCTCCCATAATATTTCTAACTGAATTTATAACTCGATAGTTCAAATCCAGTGTTAAATCAGTATTCAATTCATGTTGAAAGTCTATTTAAATATAAATAAATCATTATAAATTATAAAAGAATTTCATAGCGAGTTTTCTAAAATTTTATTTGGGCATAACTCAAAATCTACACAATGAAAATCCCGATTTTTCTCTTCCATTAGAAAAATACACTTCACCAGCTCCAAACATTTCTTGTTCCACAGAAATCCGGCTTAAAACGGATTTTGTATATTCATTTAAAGTTCGAATCGCCAAATAGCGAACTGCCACGCCATTTCGAGCTCGATTATAATTATAATATAATTAATATGTTCTAACATTGTTCAAATAATATATTCATTATTCTAATTCAAATTCTAAACTGAATTAAATATTTTAAATGATCCAATTCACACAATATTGTGAATTCAGTTATTTCCGACTATTTCGGGTTTGAATATGTTATTCTATTATTTATATTAATTTAATATTCAATATTATTTAATTAAAAGAGCATTTAAATCTCTAAACACTATCTAAATAACTAAATAAATTAATTATTACACCATAAAAATACGGGACATTACAAGTCGAGCAACTTTTTGATAAACAAAAGATCCTCAACCTTCGCCTTTTTCCCTTTAGAAACCCCAATGTCCTGATCTGGAGCAATAACACCCCCCAAGATCCTATTCCGAAAGGATGAAGGAATGTCCACATCAGGGAACTTGCCATAGTTATCACGGTAAACTAAAAAGAGTGTCTTTTCATTACAGTCAGACATCATGTCTGGAAAATGCACCTTTAAACAAGGAAATCCGGTCCCGAGTTTTGTAAACTATCCGTCGGGCATAAAAAAAAATTGCTTCCCTTGCTTTCAATCTCCCTGCATGCTTAATCAGCATTTCCGACTGCTCACACCTGAGGGTCGAAACTACAATAGCTAAGGAACTGTTGTCAGCCCTTTCCCTCTCAAGGGACACCCTCAGTTGGCTATAAATCTCTTCATTGCTACTCTTCGCATAGGTTAAATCGTGAAGCTTAGACTCTAACATGGTCTTCTCTTCTTGGAGTTCTTTCTTCTCCTAGGATAAGGAGGTAGCTGTCGCCCTGGCAACATATTAATTCCTGAATATAAAAAAAAGAGAACGATATGATGTTAGTCCTTACATCAATAAGGTGGATAAAAAGTCTCAGGGAAATAAGAGTACAAACCAAAAGTTATTGTTTAACAAGGTTAAGGAAAAACTTAGACCATTCTTCGAAGGCAAATTTTGGAACATCAAAGACATCAATAGAGGGTAAGACAGATTTGATAATCTTGTCAAAGTCCAAGACCTGAAAAGAAGGACTCATGGGGCCACACAGCCGATAAGGAGAAAGAGCGGCTCACACTCTCTTAAATCCGAATCTCCCTGAGAATCAGATCTTAGGAAGCTAGTAAACAATCACTTCCTATAGTCTCTGCTGAGGAAGGGCAGACGTTACGAAAACTTCCAGAAGAAGGTGCAAGAGGGGTATGTAGTAGCCGATGACAGGACAACTCAAAAATTTCTTCTCCAGAAGAACGGGAAACAAAATTTTCCCTCTTATGATACCTAAAAGGACCATTGTTGAAGGCCGAAGTAGACCTCTTTTTAAACAAAAATTCAGTAGGGGAAGGAACCATGGAAGGTCGGTATGAACCATCCCCAAGAAATACAGAACGAGAGACAAAAAGTTGTTCTAGAAGATCTTGTCCCAAAGGTGAAGGGGCACGCCCTTAAAGAAAGTTCAAGAATCGCAAGGCGGAATGCTGGTTCAAGACACCTAGGACTTCACCTAGGGCACTATTCACTTGAAGTCCCTTCATCCAAGCTTCTCCTCCATAAAACAAAACCCGGATTTCATCGGGATGGAATTACCAATTTGTGAGATCTCAGACATGGTCCTGCCAGGTGATACCATAACATAAACATGTATTTTATTCTTATTTCTATTTGATGATTGTACACAAACAACACATAGACATACAAGTGACATGGAATTTCTTTAGCCTATGGGACAATGATCTTGACTGGGAAGATCGATGTCAGAATGTTGAATTACCTTCTATTACATGTTATCTGTTTGTACAAATTTTACTTCCCAAATCCCCGGTAATGAACGGGGATGGGTATGACTTCGTAAAAGGTCACCATCAATCTTCAGTTCAGACGATTAGTGAGAGTTTAATCTACGCTAGAATCATCAATTCTCGATTCAAAGCATAATCCAAATCGGTAATTGGACTTCGAACAATAGAACTTACTACTAGATGTATCTGAATTCCTAGCGAAATTAGTATGATAAATTTCAATGAATAGTAATCTTGCTTTAGTGAAATGCAATGCAGGAAAAAGGAGGAGAGAAAAAAAGAATATTCATTTTTCGGGAAAAAGGAGGAGAGAGAAAAAGAAAAGGATCCACCTTGCCTCTCAGCCATACATCTGAGACCAGATCGACGAACAGGATTCAGAATCTAGAAACGATCTAAGAGGGGGAATGTTGGTTAAGAATTTGTATGGCCAGGGGAAAAAAGTGAAAGGAAGAAGAATTTGTATTCAGAATCCAGAAACGATCTAGACCACCCAAAAGGGGACCGATCAACGCACCCGATTGAGGGAAATCAGAAGACACAGGAATAACACTTCAGAAAAGACAAAAAGCTTGACTTGAAAAGTCGAAAATACCCATTCACTAGGGGGTAAATGTTACTACCAAAATTAACAGTGAAGTGAGCTGGCGGTGAATGGGTATCGGGTGACCGAAAGCTCACCGAAAACTCTTCAGAAAGTAGGGCCAAGTACTAGGAAGAGCTAAGAGCAGGAAGAAATAACTCGAAAAGCTGCATCAACCGAAATCCTTCTGGGGGAAAGGATCGTTAAAGCTACAGGATATAACCAGCGAGATCTATCCACCAGGGTCAATCCGACGAAATCCCTCCGACAGTATCAGTCCGACAGAAGATTCTGTAGCAAAGAGTCACCCTAATCTGAAACCAAAAAGGGAAAAAGCAATAAACCCATCAGATGAAGCCCAAAGGAATCTTCGGTAATGACCTGCCTAATTACTGATACACCTGAAGGCGAGGGAATCAAAAGTACTAAACCAAGAGAACGCAAGGATCATCCAGAACCAACTTCCGGAGCACATGCCGTACGAATACCGAAAGACCGCATTCACAAATAATAGAAGTGTCACCAGAAGCCACCCTCTGGGAATCCAGACTATCGCAAAAGCTCCGCCAAAAGACTTACTGGGACCTAAGCCGAGATATAGGCTTCCCTTACCGATTTACCTAGTACCGAAACCCACAACGGCTTTGAACCGACAGTTATCAACATACATCATGAGGGCAGGCCCCTCTAACTATTCACGATAAAGCCGGAGGCCCACATCCGAAATCTTACGTCCGAGAGCCTACGTTTAGGAGCTGTTACCAAGGGTTCAAACACCATCCGAAGACCGTAACTGATACTCCAAAGACAGCCAGAAGCCAAGTGCCCAAAACTAGGGAAAAAAGCGGCCGGCAAAGGCCCCCGCAGGCCCAATAACCCAATAGCGGAAGGAGTCCATAACCACTATAAATAAGACCCTAGGGTCACATTTAAGGGGATCAATTTTCTTCATACTAGTACTCCTCAAAGAAGCTTAGCGCTTAGATTAACCAGAAAATTTCTCCTATTACATTCATGTACTCCAAATGAAAGTTTAATAAAAAGAGATCTTCTTATAGAGAATTGATCTGTAAGTTTATATAATTATTTCCAATCGTCACTGTTGTATTTTGCAGTTCATTTTCCAAATAAGCCTGGATTCCCGTCTCAATATGTCCTCGGGTAGGAGGATATATCTTGTCTAAGTTTAGATCCATTCTGGTAGTCCTGAGCGATCCCACTCCTCCAAACTTCTATATCTAGGGTGGTGATCCGATTTTACCCAAAAATAGCTGAACCGCCTATTTTTTCTTTAGATTCGCCCCAGTTAACCCATCTCCAGTGTTGACGAAAAATATCGTTAACACTTGCTCCACTACCAAGTCTTCTAAAACTTTTGGTTTTATAATGGTTTTTGGTCATGAATGTACCTTCTTAATTGATATACGTGGAAAATATTATCGACTGCTACTAAATAACTTGGAAAGGCGAGTTTTTCAATTCTTTTTATAATAGAAAGCTGTTAAACATACGTAGGTGCAAAATTTTCCATGTATCTGAATCATACTACACCCTTCATTGGCCAAAAAATTAGGAGAACGAAATCTATAATTGAGTATTTCAAGTCTTCATGAATTTTATCTACATAGGTTTTCTACCTTGATTGAGCTTTCTTCCCCCTTAATCAAATAAATTCAACCTTTCCTATCTTTTTTCACCATATTAGAACAAGTATTAGCTTGTCGCTTGTCTCTAGCTAATATGTAGATGATTTGCATTTTCTTTTGTAAAGTGCTTTAAAAGGTGTCACACTGTACTAGTTTAACAAATTTTATTATTTGATAACTCTATTAGGTGAAAATACTCATCCCTTGACCCTCTAAATTCTAGTATCAAAGAACTTAATAAATCATCCAGTACATTGTTAACCTTTATGTTTGCCAATCAGTTTGCTGATGATAAGCGATACTCATCTTCAGCTCAGTACCAAATTCATTTTGTACGCTCTTCCACAACTCATTAATGAACAAACGATTTCTATCACTTGAATGCTACTTGACACTTTATGAAATATTATAAAATTATTTATAACGTTGCCAAAGCAGGATTCGTCTTTATCAGCTTAACTGGGATAAAAAAGCACTCTTAGCCAGTTTATCAACCATTATCCAAAAGATTTCATTTCTCTTATTTAACATTCTAAACCCATCAATAAAATCCATTGATGTAGAATCTTACTTCCATATTGGCATTTCAAAAATTAAAGTAATCCACTTGGTTTTGATGCTAGACTTTTAGTTATTGGCAATTCATGTATTATTCACCCAAAATACGACACCTCTATTTCATACCCTTCGTTAAAAAGTTGCTATCTGTATTATTGTACATTTTTATAACTCGAAGAAGAATATTAAGTATTTATTAACGAATTTTTTTAAGAACTTCCATTCTTAAATCATCCATATTTGGAACAAACAACCATCCCTTATTTCTTAACCATTATATTTTGTCAAATACATAATCAATTCAAAACAACCATCTCACTTCCCACTTCATCTCTATTGATTCAATAAGCTAGTATTCAATCATCTTTATGGTTTACTATAGTTCTTCTGATGGATACGATTCGAATATCTAAACAAGAAATCATTGTATTACTATATCTAGAATTGTTCGTCCACCTTATTCTAAATAAATACGAACCAATGCACCTAATTCGCTTTATTCGAACAACATTGCCAATACCGCACTATGATGTTTTCCAATAAGAGAAACCACCATTTTATTTCATTTCCCCGACATAGACTTAATCTAAAAGTCATACATTGTTAAGTACTTCATCCATCTTTGATGCCTCATTTTTAAATCCTTTGAAAATAGAATGTACTTTAAAGATTTATAACTCATCATAGGTCAAAACTTTCTCCGAATGGGTTTTGCTTTCACACCTTCAATGTGAAGATCACCATTGCCAAATCTAAATCATGTCTAGGATATCTAACTTCATGTGATCAAAGCGATGTCTGAAAAGCGAATGCAATAAGTTTACCTCTCTACATCAATGTAGCTTCCAACCCAGATATACATGCATCAGCGTGTACCCTCAAAGTGTAATTCCTATCCTGAATTGTTATGATAAGTGCATTATCAATTAATTTTTTAGCTTTTGAAATTATCCTTCACATTTATTGACCCAAACAAACTTTATGCATTTTTCTATTAGATGGTTATTGATGCAATTGTATGAGAGAAATATTTAAGAAATTTCTGGTAGTTGTCAGACATAACTAAGAAAATTCTAATCACATTCACTGTCCATGGTCTTATCCAATTGTTAGTAGCTTTTATCTTCGAGTGGTCTATATACAATCCATTTTTTGAAGCTACATATTTAAGAAACCTCACTTTTCTTCTGTAGAGATGAAATTTTATAACTTTTTCCTTTGCTAATGTTGCCTTAATGTATACAATAATATTCTATAGTGATTTCGTGCTCTTGTTCGTTTTTAGAATATATCGAAATGTCGTAGGAAAACGCTAATACAATTTTAATTAAATATTCTTGAAAAATCCAGCTCATCAAATATATAAGGAAAGAAGGTACAAGGGTTAGTTAAAAGGGCATGGCTAACTGCTGATGTGAACTATACCTTGTTTGAAATACCGTCAATTGTATCCTATCTTATGTCACTCTCAATAGGTGAAAACTTGTAGATAAGAACATCTTGACTCCATCAACTGCTCTAATAAATAAGTTAGTCTTGGCAAACAATAAATATTGTGTTTCATTTATCATTTAGCTTTTGATAGTTAATACATATTGTTCTCTTCAGCTGTAGTGTTAGAGCGAATTGTAATTTTGGTGTTGTAATGTCAAAATTTGATGTTAGCTAAGTAAGCAGAGCAGCTTCGCTACCTCAAGTTATGTATATAGAACTAATAATCAATCTGACTATCTTTAAAACACCTAAGTCCTAACAAAGCTACCAACCTTCTTGTACTTCCAAACAAGTAAGGAAAGCCAGGTGCTGGTGTTGAGTTAAATAAATGGGAGTCAGATAATAAGAAACGAAAACAAATACTTTAGGAAAAATCAGAAGAGATATATCATCACAAAGAGTTTGTAACTCACTTGCTTGCTAAAGGTAGCGCTAACTAAGGTAAACTTGAGCTACGGACTTAGAAGGCAGCTAGTCGCTTAGCGGAGCTCATTCCATGAACAAGCTTGAGTTAGGCATCGATTGAAGAGCAAAGAAGAAGGCCAGACTACTGCCCGGTGGACAAGCTGGCAATATGAGAGCAGCCTGTTGTGACCCTTGTCATGCTATTACTGCTACATTATTCATGCATGCTACTTTTTCCTTACTGTGTACCCTGTGTTCATGGTTGATTAATAGGTTAATATTTGTTAGCATGTATTTAAAAAGTAATTCTCCTCTGTGAAGTATGTATTGTTACAGAACATGTGACTCCCTGCATGGAGCTATAACTATAGTAGTCTAGCAACTTAGTTGTCTCATGTACCATAATCTAGAATAAAAATAGTGGATGATCCACTCCAAATGTCATATGTGGTGGACGGTCCATCTTAAAAACCGATTTGTAGTAGGTTGATAACCACCAACCTCCTGAATTATTTGTATTTATTATCGCTTATAATAAAAAGTGTTCGCGGTCACTTTGAATATCGGTCGACATTTCCAAAAAAAATCCATCCGATTGGTTCAAAAGCATCACCATAACTCTCGAAGGTAATCTACTTTGTGTAATGAAACTCTTCCCTTCTTGAGCCAATATTTGCACCTTTAAATTCGTTTCAAAAGTGAAAACTTTTATCTTCTAAGCTTATACTGATATAGGAACCTAGTTCCTGAAGTTCCATTTTTGATAAAGTTATAACACCTCACAAATTTCCTATCAATATCTTTCTTGCCCTTACTAGAATGTCGCCCTTTTGTAAAGTGTCGCTCTCTAACATTTTCACAACAAGTCACTTCATCTTTTCCCTTTTTAAAGCCCTGCATCTTTAAGTTCTCTGCTTATCTTAAAATTTCTTAACTTTCCTTTGAAATCCATAGTCTACGAAAACTCCATAGTCTCCATGGACTTGTTCTTCCCTTATGACATAAGTAAATCTATGTTCCTCGAAGCCATATCCACCAAGACATTGAATGGATCTATTGTTGGATCTAGACTAACCCTAGAGAGGGGAGGTGAATAGGGTTTATTGGAGTTTTACGATATATTAAAATTATCACAGCACAGATTGCAGTAAAGAAAATAAATGCAGAAATAAATGACATAGATTTTACCCAGCTTCGACAAATCCTTCCTACTGCTGCATTCGCCAAGATTTCTACTAAGTATTAAAACAAACTCCCTCTTACAAAATCCTGTAAACACGCAAACCCTGCTTCTGCTCCAATCCTACGCCCAAAAACATTGGATGGATCGTTATCCCCAAGATCAGATTTTCCCTGAATTACAAATCCGTAACTCATAAACCCTAACTATAAATCCTATAGCTAGTAAACCCTAGTTTTATAGACAAACTAGAAAAAGTGATGAACGGTTACAAATGAAAAATAAAAACAAAACAATAAACTAAAATAGAAACCCCTTTGTAAAATATAATATGTCGGCCTCTCTTATTTCTTTTGACACAATAGGCTTTCTCCTGTGTTTAATGGCCAACCCAAAATTAGGGTTTTCGTGGATCCCCAAAACGCGATTTCTTAGATGTTAATGAAATTGATTCAGTGATGCCTCGATGAATGTTGCTACTTGTTGAATAACTTGGCTATGGCTTGCGGTCGAAATTCTCTGAATTCTTTTGAGTTCAATGAATTTTATTTCTTTGATTTGCTGCTTGAATTTTGAATATATGCCTACGATGATATGTTTAGAATGTATAGGGTTATGTGAACCCTAAAACTCTCTGATTTCTTTCATATGATTTGGTCTAATTTGTGCGTGTTTTTCTTTCTTGATTTGATGGCGTGACTATGTGATTGAATGCTGGAATTATTGTCGTGAATATCATGTGGACTACAGGAAATTCTTCATATGATTTTCTTGCCTAAAATATGGTCTTTGAATTTGTTGATGAATTCTTTCTTGAAATATGTGATTTGATTTGCAAAATCTAATTGCCAAATTTAACTCAATTCCAATATGGAAATAAAAGATTTTCTTGCCCAAAAATAATTTGGGATTTTCTGGAAAGGTTTTAAAACTGTGAAAGCATGATTGATTGTCTTCTTCGTAATATTCTGGAAATAATCTTGTCGTATTTTGAATCATTCCATTTATACATCCTGAATTGGAATTGAGCATTGCTCTGCCCATGCTGCTTCACCATGCCGTGCTACATGCACTTAAACTTGCCCATTGGTTCATTGAACCTATAGTCGATCACTGCCTCGACCATGCTGTATAACTGAACATGTATATTTGTGTATATTCACTTGAACCAGCACGGTATTGACTTGTACACTGTTTACATATGTGTACACATTTGAAAAATGCTTGTATATATATATATATATATATATATATATATATTTGTGTGTGTGTGTGTGAGTACACTTGCCTTATATATGTCCATTTGTTCCATAGCCTATGCTGTTATGTTTTGTTAGGGATTGCGGAATGGATCGTTAAGGCAGAACTAACACTAGAGGGGGTAAATAGTGTTTGTTGAGAATTTAAACAAAATCTAAAACTTATATGATCTACTATATGAATCACACACCACAGAAACAATCACAGACATAGAATTAAAAACAAACACAAAGATAAACAAAAATAAAATGCAGGAAAGGAAAGAACACACTAGATTTTATACTGGTTCGTAATTGCTCCTACGTCTAGTCCCACGCAACGCTGGATTACGCAGAGTTTTACTACTATATCAATATCCAATTACACCCCTTGATTTCACGGCTATTAGCTTAACACCGCCCCCGTTCCTTGATTTCATGGCTATAAGGTTAACACCGCTCTCGTTCCTTGATTTCACGGCAACAAGGAAAACACCGATTTTGTTCCTTGATTTCACGGTTACAAGGAAAACACTGATTCCCAAACACTTCCCAAATAATTGCAATAGCCCTATAACTCTTCAATAACACTTCGATTCAGAGAGTAATGAGTAAAGAGTGAGATGAGAAGAATTTTTATATAAATAGAATTGAATTCAGCAGAGTATAAGTGTATAAATCATAAAAATGAGAAAATATAATGGTGTAAAGAAAGGAGATGAAGATGGAGAAGAAGAATGATGAAATAATCGAAATCAGCCCCTATTTATAAGATTTGAAAGGTTGCAATGCCTCTGGAATGTTACAAATAGTGAAAAGGCACTTTCCTTCAATTTTGAAAAAATGACAGTTATATGTCGACATAGGCAATATTGTATGTCGACATAACCTAGTTCAAA